>JAUMIR010000008.1:0-1226071 GCA_030847615.1 Gambelia wislizenii
AATAATAATTTAAATGACACCCTCCCTTTCTTCCCCCCTTTGCTGCTGTGCGAGCCATGGTTACAGCAAGCCCCTAAAATGCCCCATAATTTAAATCAGACACCCCCTTTCTCCCCCCCTTTGCTGCTGTACCAACCATGGGTACAGCGAGCCCCAAAAATGCCCCATAATTTAAATCACAGACCCCCTTTCTCCCTGCTTTGCTGCTGTACCAACCATGGGCACAGCATCCATTTAAATGCCCAATGATTTAAATTGTAGCCCCTCTTTCTCCCCCCACTTTACTGCTGTGCCAACCATGGGCACAGTGAGCCCCTAAAATGCCCAATAATTTAAATCACGGCCTCCCTCCCCCCACCCTTTGCGGATCTGCTAGGCATGGGCATAGTGAGCCCCTAAAATGCCCAGTAATTTAAATCTCAGACCCCCTTTCTCCCCGCTTTGCTCCTGTGCCAACTATGGGCACAGCAACCATCTATAATCCCCAAGGATTTGAATGGTAGCCCCCCGTTCTCCCCCCCCTTTGCTACTTTGCCAGGCATGGGCACAGCCAGCCCCTAAAATACCCAATAATTTAAATCACAGCCTCCCTGCCCCCCCCTTGCTGCTTTGCCAGTCATGACAACAGTGACTCCATAAAATGGCAGATATTTAAATGGCAGCCTCCCTTTCTCCCCCCCTTTGCTGCTATGCCAGCCATGGGCACAATGAGCATTGGCACAGTGAGCCTCTAAAAGCAATAATAATTTAAATGACACCCTCCCTTTTTCCCCCCCTTTGCTGCTGTGGGAGCCATGGGCACAGTGAGCCCCTGAAATGCCCAATAATTTGAATCACAGCCTCCTTTCCCCCTGCTTTACTGCTGTGCCAACCGTGGGCACAGCAAGCCCCTAAAATGCCCCATAATTTAAATCAGACACCCCATTTATCCCCCCCTTTGCTGCTGTACCAACCATGGGTACAGTGAGCCCCTAAAATGCCCCATAATTTAAATCAGACGCCCTTTCTCCCTGCTTTCCTGCTGTACCAACCATGGGCACACCAACCATCTAAAATGCCCAATGATTTAAATTGTAGCCCCTCTTTCTCCCCCCACTCTGCTGCTGTACCATCCATGGACACAGTGAGCCCCTAAAATGCCCCATAATTTAAATCCCACACCCCCTTTCCCCCTGCTTTCCTGCTGTGCCAACCATGGGCACAGCAACCATCTAAAATGCCCTATGATTTAAATTGTAGCCCCCCTTTCTCCCCCCTTTCCTACTGTGCCAGGCATGGGCACAGTGAGCCCCTAAAATGCCCAATAATTTAAATCATAGACCCCCCTTTCTCCCGTTGTGCCCATGCGGGCACAGCAGGAAAGAGGACGCAAAAGGGAGCTATAATTTAAATTATTAGGCGGCGGCTTGGGGGGGGTTTGAGCCTTGGCAGAGCCCCTAAAATACCCAGTGATTTCAATCACAGCCTCCCTTTCTCCCCCCCATTGCTGCTGTGCCAGCCAGGGGAACAGTGAGCCCCTAAAATGCCCAATAATTTAAATTACACCACCGTTTCCCCCTTTGCCCTTAGCTCTGCCTAGAGCCCCCCCCCGTCCTAAACCTCCGCCCCCCCCACCAAACCGCCTCCTAATAATTTAAATTACGGCTCCCTTTTGCGTCCTCTTTCACGCTGTGCCCCCCCCCCATGGACATAACGGTCCCCTAACTGCCGGGACATTTAAACTTCAACGGACATCCTGGCCCCGCCCCTCGGCGAGGGAAGCGCCACGGAAGCCTCGGGGGGGCGCTCTCTCCGTGGCTCTTGGGGGGCCGGCCCCGTGAGTGGGGAGACCGTCCCCCCGCTGGCGACGCGCAAGGGGGCGGAAGGGTTGGGGGCCGCTGCGCCCATTTTACACGCGCGCGGGAGAACTGAGGCCACGGAGGGAGGAAGGGTGGGCAAGCGGACGGGCGGGCGGGCGCCGGCGGCCATCGCTGAGTCCCGAGGGCAGCCTCCCGGCCCGGCCGCTTCCCACGGCAGACGGCTGGTCCCTAGCGGCCGTGGCAGATGCCCCCGAAAATTCCCCCCACCCACGCCGCGCAGGGACCCCTTAGCTTGGCCGCGAACCCCCCCTGCCCAAATCCTCCCTCCAACAAAGCCGCCCCCCCCAAGCCCACCAGGGACCCCTTAGCTCGGCCGCCGCCCCCCCCAATAACCCAAAACTCCCCCCAGCAAAGCTGCCCCCCACCCAGGCAGGGCAGGGCCCCCTTAAGTCGGCCGAGCCTCCCCCCCACTGCCCAAAACCTCCCCACGGCCAAGCCGCCCCCCACCCCGGCAGGGCAGGGACCCCTTAAGTCGGCCGAGCCTCCCCCCTCTGCCCAAATCCTCCCTCCAGCAAAGCCGGCCCCCACCCAAGCCCACCAGGGACCCCTTAGATCGGCTTAGACCCCCCCCACTTCCCAAAACCTCCAGCCGGGCAGCCCGCCCCCCACCCAAGCCGCGCAGGAACCCCTTAACTCGGCTTAGACCCCCCCCCACTTCCCAAAACCTCCAGCCGGCCAACCCGACCCCCACCCAAGCCGCGCAGGGACCCCTTAACTCGGC
Source organism: Gambelia wislizenii (assembly GCA_030847615.1). Lineage (NCBI taxonomy): Eukaryota > Metazoa > Chordata > Lepidosauria > Squamata > Crotaphytidae > Gambelia > Gambelia wislizenii. The sequence goes on from JAUMIR010000008.1 coordinate 2,581, forward strand.
CGAGACCCCCCCACTACCCAAAACCTTCACCCGGCCAACCCGCCCCCCTCCCAAGCCACGAAGGGACCCTTAACTCGGCCAAGCCCCCCCACTTCCCAAAACCTTCACCCGGCCAACCCGCCCCCCACCCAACCGGTGCAGGGACCCCTTAACTCGGCATAGACCCCCACTGCCCAAAACCTCCCCCAAGGCCACAACGAGCCCCTAAAATACCCACAAGCTTAAATCATGACCCCCCCCCTTTGCTGCTCTGCCAACCACGACCTTCAAAGATGCCCATCGGTTTATTGAGGAGCTCCAGTCCCCCCCCCTTTCCTACGGCGCCGCCTCTAACGGCTGCCGGGAAAAGCGCGGAGTTTTCCTTCCTGGCTGCACTGCTCGGAAACCGCCACCAGGTGTCGCCCGGGGGTTTTGGAGAGAGGGCGGGCGGGGCTCCCGAGAGCGTTGCCAAGGGCGTTGCTATGGAGACTCTCTAGGCGGCTCAGTCTCAGAGGGCCCGGGCAGCGAGTGTTGAGGGGTAGAGCGTCAACACGCGACGGACTAGGACTTCCGGGTCATAGGGCCGGCCCTCCAAGATGCGAGGGCCAGAACGTCGCGAGAAAAGCTTTCCGGGTCAGAGGGCAGACAATAGAGTCAGATATAGACCGTCGTCCTACGACAGTATAGGACTTCCGTGGCAGAGGGCATACTCTCTGAGAGGCCAAGGGCAGAGCGTCGCCCGATAGACGTCGGAGGCGGTTCCGTCTCAGGAGGCGGGCCCTAGGGTTGGCAGGGAGGCCTTCCGGGCGCCTGTTTGCGAGGGCCGGAGCCTGGCTGTGGGGACAATCTAGGAAGAGCGTCTCCTAGGTCCCGGCAAGGACGGAGGGGTGCTCTAGCAGCGGTAAAACAAGGGGGAATATGACGGCGAGGGACCCCTGCCCGCTTCCGCCCTTTTGGCGCCATCCGTGGGTACAGTGAGCCCCCAAAATGCCCAGTAATTTAAATCTCAGACTCCCTTTCTCCCCGCTTTGCTCCTGTGCCAACTATGGGCACAGCGACCATCTATAATCCCCAAGGATTTGAATGGTAGCCCCCTGTTCTCCCCCCCCCTTTGCTGCTTTGCCAGGCATGGGCAATAATTTAAATCAGAGACCCCCTTTCTCCACCACTTCGCTGCTGTGCCAACCATGGGCACAGTGAGCCCCTAAACTGCCCAATAATTTAAATGGCAGTCTCCCTTTCTGCCCCCCCCTTCGCTGATGTGGCAGCCATGGGCACAGTGACCCCCTAAAATGCCCAATAATTTAAATCACAGCCTCCATTCCCCCCCCCCTTGCTGCTGTGCCAGCCATGGGCACAGTGAACCCCTAAAATGCCCAATAATTTCAATCTCAGACCCCCTTTCTCCCCGCTTTCCTCCTGTGCCAACCATGGGCACAGCGACCATCTAAAATCCCTAAAAATTTGAATCGTAGCCGCACGTTCTCCCCCCCTTTGCTGCTTTGCCAGGCATGCGCGCAGCCAGCCCCTAAAATGCCCAATAATTTAAATCTTGGCCCCCCGTTCTCCCCCGCTTTGCTGCTGTGCCAGCCATGAGCACACTGACTCCCTAAAATGGCAGATAATTTAAATGGCAGCCTCCCTTTCTCCCCCCCTTTGCTGCTACGCCAGCCATGGGCACAATGAGCATTGGCACAGTGCACAGAGCATTGGCCATTGGCACAGTGAGCCCCTAAAAGCGATAATAATTTAAATGACACCCTCCCTTTCTTCCCCCTTTGCTGCTGTGCGAGCCATGGGCACAGTGAGCCCCTTAAATGGCCAATAATTTAAATGGCAGACTCCCTTTCCCCCCACTTTGCTGCTGTGCCAGCCATGGGCACAGCGAGCTCCCAAAATGCCAAACAATTTAAATCACAGACCCCCTTTCTCCCTACTTTGCTCCTGTGCCCTAACCCTCACCCTGACCCTAACACTAACCCGCCCCCCTTTGCTGCTGTGGAAAGCGTGGCCACAATGAGCCCCTAAAATACCTAATAATTTGAATTACAGTCCCTCCTTTTTTCACAGCCTCCCTTCCCCCCCCCTTTGCTGCTCTGCTACGCATGGGCACAGTGAGCCCCTGAAATGCCCAATAATTTGAATCACAGCCTCCCTTCCCCCCCTTTGCTGCTGTGCCAACCGTGGGCACAGCAAGCCCCTAAAATGCCCCATAATTTAAATCAAACACCCCCTTTCTCCCCCCCTTTGCTGCTGTACCAACCATGGGTACAGTGAGCCCCTAAAATGCCCCATAATTTAAATCACAGACCCCCTTTCTCCCTGCTTTGCTGCTGTACCAACCATGGGCACAGCATCCATTAAAATGCCCAATGATTTAAATTGTAGCCCCTCTTTCTCCCCCTACTCTGCTGCTGTGCCAGCCATGGGCACAGTAAGCCCCTAAAATGCCCCATAATTTAAATCACAGACCTCCTTTTTCCCCGCTTTCCTGCTATGCCAACCATAGGCACAGCGACCATCTAAAATGCACAATGATTTATATTGTAGCCCCTCTTCCCCCCCCCCCGTTTCCTACTGTGCCAGCTATAGGCACAGTGAGCCTCTAAAATGCCCAACAATTTAAATCACAGACCCCCTTTCTCCTCGCTTTGCCGCTGTGCCAACCATGGGCACAGCAACCATTGTAGCCCCTCTTCCCCCCCCCCATTTCCTACTGTGTAAGGCATGGGCACAGTGAGCCCCTAAAATGCCCCATTATTTAAATCACAGACCCCCTTTCTCCCCGCTTTGCTGCTGTGCCAGCCGTGGGCACAGCGACCATCTAAAATGCCCAATGATTTAAATTGCAGCCACAATTTCCCGCCTTAGCCAGGCGGAGTCCCCCCACTGCCCTAAACCTCCCTCCGGCCAAGGCGCCCCCAACCAGGCCGCGCAGGGACCCCTTAGCTCGACCGAGACCCCCCCCCACGGCCCAAGCCCTCCAGCCCGCCCCCCACCCAACCCTTGGAGGGACCCCTTAACTCGGCTGAGACCCCCCGCCTGCCCAAAACCTCCAGCTGGCCAGCCCGCCCCCCGCCCAAGCCGCGCAGGGACCCCTTAACTCGGCCGAGACCCCCCCCCACTTCCCAAAACCTCCAGCCGGCCAGCCCGCCCCCCGCCCAAGCCGCGCAGGGACCCCTTAACTCGGCCGAGACCCCCCCCGCTTCCCAAAACCTCCACCCGGCCAACCCGCCCCCCTCCCAAGCCGCGCAGGGACCCCTTAACTCGGCGGAGACCCCCCCCGCTTCCCAAAACCTCCACCCGGCCAACCCGCCCCCCTCCCAAGCCCCGCAGGGACACCTTAACTCGGTCGAGAACCCCCCCCCCGCTGCCCAAAACCTCCACCCGGCCAACCCGCCCCCCTCCCAAGCCCCGCAGGGACCCCTTAACTCGGCCGAGATCCCCCCGCTTCCCAAAACCTCCACCCGGCCAACCCGCCCCCCTCCCAAGCCGCGCAGGGACCCCTTAACTCGGCCGAGACCCCCCCGCTTCCCAAAACCTTCACCCGGCCAACCCGCCCCCCTCCCAAGCCGCGCAGGGACCCCTTAACTCGGCCGAGACCCCCCCCACTGCCCAAAACCTCCAGCCGGCCAGCCCGCCCCCCTCCCAAGCAGCGCAGGGACCCCTTAACTCGGCCGAGACCCCCCCCACTGCCCAAAACCTTCACCCGGCCAACCCGCCCCCCACCCAAGCAGCGCAGGGACCCCTTAACTCGGCCGAGACCCCCCCCACTGCCCAAAACCTCCACCCGGCCAACCCGCCCCCCACCCAAGCAGCGCAGGGACCCCTTAACTCGGCCAAGCCCCACCCCACTCCCCAAAACCTCCACCCGGCCAACACGCCCCCCACCCAAGCAGCGCAGGGACCCCTTAACTCGGCCGAGACCCCCCCACTGCCCAAAACCTTCACCCGGCCAGCCCGCCCCCCATCCAAGCAGCGCAGGGACCCCTTAAGTCGGCCGAGACCCCCCCACTGCCCAAAACCTTCATCCGGCCAGCCCGCCCCCCTCCCAAGCAGCGCAGGGACCCCTTAACTCGGCCGAGACCCCCCCACTGCCCAAAACCTTCACCCGGCCAACCCGCCCCCCACCCAAGCCACGCAGGGACCCCTTAACTCGGCCGAGACCCCCCGCTGCCCAAAACGTCCACCCGGCCAAGCCGCCCCCCACCCAAGCCACGCAGGGACCCCTTAACTCGGCCGAGACCCCCCCACTGCCCAAAACCTCCACCCGGCCAACCCGCCCCCCACCCAAGCAGCGCAGGGACCCCTTAACTCGGCCGAGACCCCCCCACTGCCCAAAACCTCCACCCGGCCAACCCGCCCCCCACCCAAGCAGCGCAGGGACCCCTTAACTCGGCCGAGACCCCCCCCCACTGCCCAAAACCTTCACCCGGCCAACCCGCCCCCCACCCAAGCCACGCAGGGACCCCTTAACTCGGCCGAGACCCCCCCACTGCCCAAAACCTCCACCCGGCCAACCCGCCCCCCACCCAAGCAGCGCAGGGACCCCTTAACTCGGCCGAGACCCCCCCCACTGCCCAAAACCTTCACCCGGCCAACCCGCCCCCCACCCAAGCCACGCAGGGACCCCTTAACTCGGCCGAGACCCCCCGCTGCCCAAAACGTCCACCCGGCCAAGCCGCCCCCCACCCAAGCCACGCAGGGACCCCTTAACTCGGCCGAGACCCCCCCCACTGCCCAAAACCTCCACCCGGCCAACCCGCCCCCCACCCAAGCAGCGCAGGGACCCTTAACTCGGCCGAGACCCCCCCACTGCCCAAAACCTTCATCCGGCCAGCCCGCCCCCCTCCCAAGCAGCGCAGGGACCCCTTAACTCGGCCGAGACCCCCCCACTGCCCAAAACCTCCACCCGGCCAACCCGCCCCCCACCCAAGCAGCGCAGGGACCCTTAACTCGGCCGAGACCCCCCCCCCCGGTGCCCAAAACCTTCACCCGGCCAACCCGCCCCCCACCCAAGCAGCGCAGGGACCCCTTAACTCGGCCGAGACCCCCCCCACTGCCCAAAACCTCCACCCGGCCAACCCGCCCCCCACCCAAGCAGCGCAGGGACCCTTAACTCGGCCGAGACCCTCCCCCCACTGCCCAAAACCTTCACCCGGCCAACCCGCCCCCCACCCAAGCAGCGCAGGGACCCTTAACTCGGCCGAGACCCCCCCCCGGTGCCCAAAACCTCCACCCGGCCAACCCGCCCCCCACCCAAGCAGCGCAGGGACCCCTTAACTCGGCCGAGACCCCCCCCCCACTTCCCAAAACCTCCACCCGGCCAACCCGCCCCCCACCCAACCAGTGCAGGGACCCCTTAACTCGGCCAAGAGCCCCCCCACTGCCCAAGACCCCCCCCCACTACCTTCAAAGACGCCCATCGGTTTATTGAGGAGAGGCAGTCCCCCCCCCCTTTCCTGCGGCGCCGCCTCTAACGGCTGCCGGGAAAAGCGCGGAGTTTTCCTTCCTGGCTGCACTGCTCGGAAACCGCCACCAGGTGTCGCCCGGGGGTTTTGGAGAGAGGGCGGGCGGGGCTCCCGAGAGCGTTGCCAAGGGCGTTGCTATGGAGACTCTCTAGGCGGCTCAGTCTCAGAGGGCCCGGGCAGCGAGTGTTGAGGGGTAGAGCGTCAACACGTGACAGACTAGGACTTCCGGGTCATAGGGCCGGCCCTCCAAGATGCGAGGGCCAGAACGTCGCGAGAAAAACTTTCCGGGTCAGAGGGCAGACAAGAGTCAGATATAGACCGTCGTCCTACGACAGTATAAGACTTCCGTGGCAGAGGGCATACTCTCTGAGAGGCCAAGGGCAGAGCGTCGCCCGATAGACTTTCGAGGCGGTTCCGTCTCAGGAGGCGGGCCCTAGGGTTGGCAGGTAGGCCTTCCGGGCGCCGGTTTGCGAGGGCCGGAGCCTGGCTGTGGGGACAATCTAGGAAGGGCGTCTCGTAGGTCCCGGCAAGGACGGAGGGGAGCTCTAGCACCTGGGAAACAAGGAGGAAGATGACGGCGAGGGGCCCCCTGCCCGCTTCCGCCCTCTTGGCGCCATCCGTGGGCACAGTGAGCCCCCAAAATGCCTGACTAGATAACACCCCCCTTTTCGCTACTATGCCAACCAGGGGCACAGTGAGCCCCTAAAATTCCCAAGAATTTAAATGTTAGTATCTTTTTTCTTCTGTGCCAACCACGAACACAGTGATCCGCTAAAATGGTCAATATTTTAAAATGTAGCCCCTCTTTCTCCCCTCCCTCTTCGCTACTGTGCCACCCATGGGCACAGTGAGCCCCTAAAATGCCCAGTAATTTAAATCTCAGACCCCCTTTCTCTCCGCTTTGCTGCTGTGCCAACCATAGGCACAGCGACCATCTAAAATGCCCAATGATTTCAATTTTAGCCCCTTTCTCCCCCCCCTTTGCTGCTGTAGCAACCATAGGCACAGTGAGCTCCTAAAATCCCCCATAATTTAAATCAGAGACCCCCTTTCTCCCCCCCTTTGCTGCTGTACCAACCATAGGCACAGCAAGCCCCTAAAATGCCCCATAATTTAAATCACAGGCCCCCTTTCTCCCCCCCCCCGCTTTGCTTCTGTACCAAACATGGGCACAGCAACCCCTAAAATGCCTCATAATTAAAATCACAGACCCCCTTTCTCAATGCTTTGCTGCTGTGCCAACCATGGGTACAGCAACCACCTAAAATGCCCAATGATTTAAATTGTAGCCCCTCTTTCTCCCCCCACTCTGCTGCTGTGCCAGCCATGGGCACAGTAAGCCCCTAAAATGCCCCATAATTTAAATCACAGCCTCCCTTTCCCCCTGCTATACTGCTGTACCAACCATGGGCACAGCAACCCCTAAAATGCCCCATAATTTATATCACAGGCCCCCTTTCTCCCCGCTTTACTGCTGTGCCAACCATGGGTACAGCAACTACCTAAAATGCCCAATGATTTAAATTGTAGCCCCTCTTTCTCCCCCCACTCTGCTGCTGTGCCAGCCATGGGCACAGTAAGCCCCTAAAATGCCCCATAATTTAAATCACATCCTCCCTTTCCCCCTGCTATACTGCTGTACCAACCATGGCACAGGGACCATCTAAAATGCACAATGATTTCAATTGTAGCCCTGCTTTATCCCCCCCTTTCCTAATATGCCAGGCATGGCTGCAGCTAGCCCCTAAAATGCCCAATAATTTAAATCACAGGACCCCAACTATGGGCACAGCGACCATCTATAATCCCCAAGGATTTGAATGGTAGCCCCCCGTTCTCCCCCCCCCTTTGCTGCTTTGCCAGGCATGGGTGCAGCCAGCCCCTAAAATGCCCAATAATTTAAATCACGGCCTCCCTCCCCCCCCCCCTTTGCTGCTCTGCTAGGCATGGGCACAGTGAGCCCCTAAAATGCCCAATAATTTAAATCACAGCCTCCCTCCCCCCACCTTTGCTGCTGTGCCAGCCATGAGCACAGTGACTCCCTAAAATGGCAGATAATTTAAATGGCAGCCTCCCTTTCTCCCCCACTTTGCTGCTATGCCAGCCATGGGCACAATGAGCATTGGCACACTGCACAGAGCATTGGCCATTGGCACAGTGAGCCTCTAAAAGCAATAATAATTTAAATGACACCCTCCCTTTCTTCCCCCTTTGCTGCTGTGCGAGCCATGGGCACAGTGAGCCCCTTAAATGGCCAATAATTTAAATGGCAGACTCCCTTTCCCCCCACTTTGCTGCTGTGCCAGCCATGGGCACAGCGAGCTCCTAAAATGCCCAACAATTTAAATCACAGACACCGTTTCTCCCTGCTTTGTTCCTGTGCACTAACCCTCACCCTGACCCTAACCCACCCCCCTTTGCTGCTGTGGAAAGCATGGCCACAATTAGCCCCTAAAATGCCCAATAATTTAAATCACAGACCCCCTTTCTCCCCGCTTTACTGCTGTGCCAACCATGGTTACAGCAACCACCTAAAATGCCCAATAATTTGAATCACAGCCTCCCTTTCTCCCCTCCTTTGCTGCTGTGCCAACCGTGGGCACAGCGAGCCCCTAAAATGCACAATAATTTAAATCACAGACCTCCTTTTTCCCCTACTTTCCTGCTGTGCCAACCAAAGGCACAGTGGCCGTCTAAAATGCCCAATGATTTAAATTGTAGCCCCTCTTCCCCTCCCCCGTTTGCTACTGTGCCACCTATGGGCACAGTGAGCCCCTAAAATGCCCAACAATTTAAATTACAGACCCCCTTTCTCCCCGCTTTGCTGCTGTGCCACCCAGGAGCACAGCGACCATCTAAAATGCCCAATGATTTAAATTGCAGCCACCGTTTCCCCCCTTAGCAGGCGGAGTCCCCCCACTGCCCTAAACCTCCCTCCGGCCAAGGCGCCCCCAACTAGGCCACGCAGGGACCCCTTACCTCGGCCGAGACCCCCCCCCATGGCCCAAGCCCTCCAGCCCGCCCCCCACCCAACCCTTGGAGGGACCCCTTAACTCGGCTGAGACCCCCGCCTGCCCAAAACCTCCAGCTGGCCAGTCCGCCCCCCGCCCAATGACCCCTTAACTCGGCCGAGACCCCCCCCCTTGCACAAAACCTCCAGCCGGCCAGCCAAGACCCCACTCAAGCCGCACAGGGACCCCTTAACTCGGCCGAGACCCCCCCCCACTGCCCAAAACCTCCAGCCGGCCAGCCCGCCCCCCTCCCAAGCCGCGCAGGGACCCCTTAACTCGACCGAGACCCCCCCCCCGCTGCCCAAAACCTCCAGCCGGCCAGCCCGCCCCCCTCCCAAGCCGCGCAGGGACCCCTTAACTCGACCGAGACCCCCCCCCGCTGCCCAAAACCTCCACCCGGCCAACCCGCCCCCCGCCCGCAGGGACCCCTTAACTCGGCCAAGACCCCCCGACTGCCCAAAACCTCCAGCCAGCCAACCCGCCCCCCACCCAAGCCGCGAAGAGACCCTTTACTCGGCCCCAAACCCCCGCTTCCCAAAACCTTCACCCGGCCAACCCGCCCCCCCCGCAGGGACCCCTTAACTCGGACGAGACCCCACCACTGCCGAAAACCTCCACCCGGCCAACCCGCCCCCCTCCCAAGCCGCGCAGGGACCCCTTAACTCGACCGAGACCCCCCCGCTTCCCAAAACCTCCACCCGGCCAACCCGCCCCCCTCCCAAGCCGCGCAGGGACCCCTTAACTCGACCGAGACCCCCCCGCTTCCCAAAACCTCCACCCGGCCAACCCGCCCCCCTCCCAAGCCGCGCAGGGACCCCTTAACTCGGCCGAGACCCCCCCACTGCCCAAAACCTCCACCCGGCCAACCCGCCCACCCCCAAGCCGCGCAGGGACCCCTTAACTCGGCCGAGACCCCCCCCCACTGCCCAAAACCTCCACCCGGCCAACCCGCCCCCCGCCCGCAGGGACCCCTTAACTCGGCCAAGACCCCCCGACTGCCCAAAACCTCCAGCCAGCCAACCCGCCCCCCACCCAAGCCGCGAAGAGACCCTTTACTCGGCCCCAAACCCCCGCTTCCCAAAACCTTCACCCGGCCAACCCGCCCCCCCCGCAGGGACCCCTTAACTCGGACGAGACCCCACCACTGCCGAAAACCTCCACCCGGCCAACCCGCCCCCCTCCCAAGCCGCGCAGGGACCCCTTAACTCGACCGAGACCCCTCCGCTTCCCAAAACCTCCACCCGGCCAACCCGCCCCCCTCCCAAGCCGCGCAGGGACCCCTTAACTCGCCCGAGACCCCCCCGCTTCCCAAAACCTCCAGCCGGCCAACCCGCCCACCCCCAAGCCGCGCAGGGACCCCTTAACTCGGCCGAGACCCCCCCCCACTGCCCAAAACCTCCACCCGGCCAACCCGCCCACCCCCAAGCCGCGCAGGGACCCTTAACTCGGCCGAGACCCCCCCCCCACTGCCCAAAACCTCCACCCGGCCAACCCGCCCCCCTTCCAAGCCGCGCAGGGACTCCTTAACTCGGCCGAGACCCCCCCCCCACTGCCCAAAACCTCCACCCGGCCAACCCGCCCACCCCCAAGCCGCGCAGGGACCCTTAACTCGGCCGAGACCCCCCCCCCACTGCCCAAAACCTCCACCCGGCCAACCCGCCCCCCTCCCAAGCCGCGCAGGGACCCCTTAACTCGCCCGAGACCCCCCCGCTTCCCAAAACCTCCAGCCGGCCAACCCGCCCACCCCCAAGCCGCGCAGGGACCCCTTAACTCGGCCGAGACCCCCCCCCACTGCCCAAAACCTCCACCCGGCCAACCCGCCCACCCCCAACCCGCGCAGGGACCCTTAACTCGGCCGAGACCCCCCCCCCACTGCCCAAAACCTCCACCCGGCCAACCCGCCCCCCTTCCAAGCCGCGCAGGGACTCCTTAACTCGGCCGAGACCCCCCCCCCCACTGCCCAAAACCTCCACCCGGCCAACCCGCCCACCCCCAAGCCGCGCAGGGACCCCTTAACTCGGCCGAGACCCCCCCCCACTGCCCAAAACCTCCACCCGGCCAACCCGCCCACCCCCAAGCCGCGCAGGGACCCCTTAACTCGACCGAGACCCCCCCCCACTGCCCAAAACCTCCAGCCGGCCAGCCAAGCCCCCACCCAAGCCGCGCAGGGACCCCTTAACTCGGCCAAGACCCCCCGCTGCCCAAAACCTCCACCCGGCCAAGCCGCCCCCCACCCAAGCAGCGCAGAGACCCCTTAACTCGGCCGAGCCCCCCCCCACTTCCCAAAACCTCCACCCGGCCAAGCCGCCCCCCACCCAAGCAGCGCAGAGACCCCTTAACTCGGCCGAGACCCCCCCCCACTTCCCAAAACCTCCACCCGGCCAACCCGCCCCCCACCCAAGCAGCGCAGGGACCCCTTAACTCGGCCGAGACCCCCCCCCACTGCCCAAAACCTCCAGCCGGCCAAGCCGCCCCCCACCCAAGCAGCGCAGAGACCCCTTAACTCGGCCAAACCCCCCCACTTCCCAAAACCTCCACCCGGCCAACCGGCCCCCCACCCAACCAGTGCAGGGACCCCTTAACTCGGCCAAGACCCCCCCCCACTACCTTCAAAGACGCCCATTGGTTTTATTGAGGAGCTCCAGTCCCCCCCCCTTTCCTACGGCGCCGCCTCTAACGGCTGCCGGGAAAAGCGCGGAGTTTTCCTTCCTGGCTGCACTGCTCGGAAACCGCCACCAGGTGTCGCCCGGGGGTTTTGGAGAGAGGGCGGGCGGGGCTCCCGAGAGCGTTGCCAAGGGCGTTGCTATGGAGACTCTCTAGGCGGCTCAGTCTCAGAGGGCCCGGGGCAGCGAGTGTTGAGGGGTAGAGCGTCAACACGTGACAGACTAGGACTTCCGGGTCATAGGGCCGGCCCTCCAAGATGCGAGGGCCAGAACGTCGCGAGAAAAACTTTCCGGGTCAGAGGGCAGACAAGAGTCAGATATAGACCATCGTCCTACGACAGTATAAGACTTCCGTGGCAGAGGGCATACTCTCTGAGAGGCCAAGGGCAGAGCGTCGCCCGATAGACTTTCGAGGCGGTTCCGTCTCAGGAGGCGGGCCCTAGGGTTGGCAGGTAGGCCTTCCGGGCGCCGGTTTGCGAGGGCCGGAGCCTGGCTGTGGGGACAATCTAGGAAGGGCGTCTCGTAGGTGGCGGCAAGGACGGCGGGGAGCTCTAGCACCGGGGAAACAAGGGGGAATATGACGGCGAGGGACCCCTGCCCGCTTCCGCCCTCTTGGCGCCATCCGTGGGCACAGTCAGCCCCCAAAATGCCTGACTATTTAGATAACACCCCCCTTTTCTCCCCTTTTTGCTATTATGCCAACCAGGGGCACAGTGAGCCCCTAAAATTCCCAAGAATTTCAATCTCAGACCCCCTTTCTCCCCGCTTTTCTTCTGTGCCAACCACAAGCACAGTGATCCGCTAAAATGGTCAATATTTTAAAATGTAGCCCCTCTTTCTCCCCTCCCCCTTCGCTACTGTGCCACCCATGGGCACAGTGAGCCCCTAAAATGCCCAATAATTTCAATCTCAGACCCCCTTTCTCCCCGCTTTGCTGCTGTGCCAACTATAGGCACAGCGACCATCTAAAATGCCCAATGATTTCAATTTTAGCCCCTTTCTCCCCCCCCTTTGCTGCTGTAGCAACCATAGGCACAGTGAGTTCCTAAAATCCCCCATAATTTAAATCAGAGACCCCCTTTCTCCCCCCCTTTCCTGTTGTACCAACCATGGGCACAGCAAGCCCCTAAAATGCACCATAATTTAAATCACAGGCCCCCTTTCTCCCTGCTTTGCTGCTGTGCCAACTGTGAGCACAGTGAGCTCCTAAAATGCCCCATAATTTAAATCACAGACCCCCTTTCTCCCTGCTTTGCTGCTGTACCAACCATGGACACAGCAACCATTTAAATGCCCAATGATTTAAATTGTAGTCCCTCTTTCTCCCCCCACTTTGCTGCTGCGCCAGCCATGGGCACAGTGAGCTCCTAAAATGCCCCATAATTTAAATCAAAGACCCTCTTCCCCCCCTCCTTTGCTGCTGTACCAACCATGGGCACAGCGAGCCCCTAAAATGCCCCATAATTTAAATCACAGACCCCCTTTTTCCCCTCTTTACTGCTGTACCAATCATGGGCACCACAACCATCTAAAATGCCCGATGATTTAAATTGTAGCCCCTTTTCTTCCCCCACTTTCCTGCTGTGCCAGCCATGGGCACAGTGAGCCCCTAAAATGCCCAACAATTTAAATTACAGACCCCCTTTCTTCCCGCTTTGCTACTGTGCCAACCATGGGCACAGCAACCATCTAAAATGCCCAATGATTTAAATTGTAGCCCCTCTTTCTCCCCCCACTTTCCTGCTTTGCCAGCCATGGGCACAGTGAGCGCCTAAAATGCCCAATGATTTAAATCACAGACCCCCTTTCTCCCCGCTTTGCTGCTGTGCCAACCATGGGCACAGCAACCATCTAAAATGCCCAATAATTTAAATGGCAGCCTCCCTTTCTCCCCCACCCCTTTGCTGCTGTGCCAGGCATGGGCACAGTGAGCCCCTAAAATGCCCAATAAGTTAAATTACAGCCACCGTTTCCCCCCCTTACCCAGGCGGAGACACCCCACTGCCCAAAACTTCCGCCATGGCCACAATGAGCCCCTAAAATACCCAGAAATTTAAATCATAACCTCCCCTTTACTGCTTTGCAATCCAAGGGCGCAGCGATCCCCTGAAATGCCCATCGATTTATTGAGGAGCCCCCACATTCGCCCCCTTTCCTGCCCCGCCGCTACTAACGGCTCCCATGGAAAAGCGCGGGCTTCCCTTTCCGGCTGCAGTGCTGCGGAACCGCCACCAGATGCCGCCCTGGCCTGCAAGAGAGAGAGCGAGCGGGCGGGGCCACCCAGCCGTTGCCTAGGGCGTTGCTATGGAGACTTTCTAGGCAGCTCAGTTTCTAGGGGCGAGGCTAGAATGTCTTTTGAAATTTAAATGATCGGGCAGTCAAGGGACCGTTGTGCCCATGGGGGGCACAGCATGAAAGAAGACGCAAAAGGAAGCTATAATTTAAATTATTAAGAGGCGCTTGGCCGGTGGGAGGTTTTGAGCCGTGGCACAGCCCCTAAAATATCCAATGATTTAAATTGTAGCCTCCCTTTATCCCCCCCTCCTTTGCTGCTGTCCCAGCCATGGGCACAGTGAGCCCCTAAAATGCCCAATATTTTAAATTGCGCCACCGTTTCCCCCTTTGCCCTTAGCTCTGCCTAGAGCCCCCCCACCACGGTCCTAAACCTCCGCGCCCCCACCAAGCCGCGTCCTAATAATTTAAATTACGGCTCCCTTTTGCGTCCTCTTTCACGCTGTGCCCCCCCCATGGACATAACGGTCCCCCTTAGCTCGGCCGAGACCCCACCCCCTTCCCAAAACCTCCCCCCAGTCAAGCCGCCCCCCACGCAACCCGCTCAGGGACCCCTTAGCTCGGCCGAGAGCCCACCCACGGCCCCAAACCTCCCCCCAGCAAAGCCGCCCCCCACCCAAGCCGCGCAGGGACCCCTCAGCTCGGCCGAGACCCCACCCCCTGCCCAAAACCTCCCCCCAGTCAAGCCGCCCCCCACGCAACCCGCTCAGGGACCCCTTAGCTCGGCCGAGAGCCCACCCACGGCCCCAAACCTCCCTCCAGCAAAGCCGCCCCCCACCCAAGCCGGGCAGAGACCCCTCAGCTCGGCCGAGACCCCACCCCCTGCCCAAAACCTCCCCCCAGTCAAGCCGCCCCCCACGCAACCCGCTCAGGGACCCCTTAGCTCGGCCGAGAGCCCACCCACGGCCCCAAACCTCCCTCCAGCAAAGCCGCCCCCCACCCAAGCCGGGCAGAGACCCCTCAGCTCGGCCGAGACCCCACCCCCTGCCCAAAACCTCCCCCCAGTCAAGCCGCCCCCCACGCAACCCGCTCAGGGACCCCTTAGCTCGGCCGAGAGCCCACCCACGGCCCCAAACCTCCCTCTAGCAAAGCCGCCCCCCACCAAAGCCGGGCAGAGACCCCTCAGCTCAGCCGAGACCCCACCCACGGCCCTAAACGTCCCCCCAGCAAATCCGCCCCCCACCCAAGCCGCGCAGGGACCCCTCAGCTCGGCCGAGACCCCACCCACGCCCCAAAACCTCCCCTCAGCAAAGCCGCCCCCCACCCAAGCCGCGCAGGGACCTCTCAGCTCGGCCGAGACCCCACCAACGACCCAAAACCTCCCTCCTCCCTCCAAAACCTCGCATCCTGACGCTCTATCTCCCATGCCTCTATGGCCGGCCCTCTGAGACGGAGACTCCTAGAAAGTCTATATGGCGACGCTCTGGCCCTCACATCTTGGAGTGCCGGCCATCTGAGTCGAAGTCCTAGACTGTCGCATCCTGACGCTCTATCTCCCATTCCTCTATGACCGGCCCTCTGAGACGGAAGCTCCTAGAAAGTCTATATCGCGACGCTCTGGCCCTCTCATCTTGGAGGGCCGGCCCTCTGAGTCGGAAGTCCTAGACTGTCGCATCCTGACGCTCTATCTCCCATGCCTCTATGGCCGGCCCTCTGAGACGGAAGCTCCTAGAAAGTCTATATGGTGACGCTCTGGCTCTCACATCTCGGAGGGCCGGCCCTTTGAGTCGGAGGTCCTAGAGTGTCGCGTGGAGGCGCTCTAGCCTAGGCCTCTCGGTACCCCGGCCCTCTGAGGTGTAGCCGCCTAGAAAGTTTCCATAGCAACGCCCTTGGCAACGGCTCTGGAGGCCGGCCCACTGAGACCAGCCACAGCCGGGCTCGGGCTCTCGCTCTTGGCGTCATCTGGTGGCGGTTCCGGAGCACTGCAGCCGAGAAAGAAACGACGAGCTTTTCCCCGGGCGCCGTTTTAGTGGGCACAGCAGGAAAGCGGGCGAAAAGAGGGCTCTTTGATAAATTATTGGGCATTTTAGGGGGTCACTGTGCCCCTGGGTGTAAAAACAGGAAAGGGGGTGAAAAAAGGGGGAAGTCGTTTAAATTATTGGGTATTTTAGGGGGCACTGTGCCCATGCGTGGTAAAGCAGCAACGGGGGCAAAACAAGGGGTCTGTGATTTAAATTATTGGGTATTTTAGAGGGTCACTGTGCCCATAGTTGTCACAGCTGCAAAGGGGGCAAAAAAGGGGGTGTAACTTAAACAATTAGGCATTTTAGCGGGTGACTGCGACCCGCCGCCTCCTCTCCAGAGCCAGCCCCCGCTCATCCGCGCTGCCTCTGCTGCTCCTGGGGGGAGCGGGGCCTCCTGGCCCAGAGGGGACCTCCGACCACCTCCCACTGGCAGAACTGGGGGCCAGTTCTTATTCCTGGGGGGGGCACCTTTGCCGCCGTTCCGCTCGCCAGCCGGGCGTCCTCGGGATCTGAGCGGCTGAGCGGGGGGGGGGGTCGGCGCTGGGCTCCGGGGGGCTTCTGTGGGGCGGCCGGGGGGGTTGGATGGCGCGAGGGCGGGGGTCCCGGCCTTCCCAGAGCCGCAGGGAAGGGGGGGACGGCAGCGCGCCCCTCCTCCCATGGCTGCGGGTTCGGGGGCTCAGACAGAAGAAGGGGAGCCCTGCGCTCTGCCGGGGCATTGGCACATAAACGGCCCTGGGGAGGGGCGCCCCTCTTTGTTCTCCTTCCCCAAGGGGCACCCCCCTCTTCTCCACCCAGAGGAGTGAAACACAAATCTGTACATGTAATTCCATAATGTTGCATTGCTTTATTGGAAACATGCATGGTTAGCCATAGCTGGAGGGGGTACCTATAGAATGACAGAGCGTCCTGATATATTGATCAATAACAAGTACTAGTTGGTACTGAAATGAACCAAAGCAAAGCCATCTTTGCTGAGAATCATCTCGCCCTCCAGTCATTGGACTGCAACTCCCAGCATTCCTCATCATGGGCTGGTGAGCAAAGGGGCTGTTGGGAGTTGCACTCCAACAAGAGCCACATGATTCCCACCCCTGCTGTTTGCAAAAGCTGTGGGCAGTTGTGCTTCCTGCGGAGGCTGGCAAAGAAACTGCCCGCTCTGCAGTTCGCTTGGCCCCGCTGGAGCCCTTCTCTTCCGTAAGGGAAGAATGGCGACTCCTGCCAGAAAGGCCAGCAGGCAGCGGCTTCTGCGCAGTCCGCCATCTTCGAGCAAGGCCCAGTCCTGCCGTTTTACTCTCAGCAGCGGCTGGACAGGTTCCCACCTTTGCCATTTTCGTTTTTCCATTTGCCCATTAGCTGCCGGGGTTCCTCGTGCCAAGCCTCTTGCAAGCGACCATAAATGTGCCCAGAGGGGCAGCCTGACCGCAACGAGGGAACAGTCGGCCAAATTCTGACTGAGGGAGGAGTGGGTGCCTGCCTGTTTTCCCTTTCCTTGTGACCAATTAAGAAAACGGACTTCTGCTGGAACTGTCAAGAAGGGGTTTAATATTCTTTTGCCCTCTCTCCTAACAAACCGCTTGCTCAGCCAACCTGAATCGCAAATGGCAGACAAGGTTGACGCAGGAGCCAAACAGGTCTCTTGAGAGGGAGAGAAAGAGGATTCCCGGGTCTCACAGTTGGCCCCTTTCTTCTGGTCCTCAAGGCAGCGAGGCCAGGATTTTGAAATAACAATACCGGATGCAAAAATTCATGACTTGCAGGTTGACAGGGAAGCAATAAGTCTGTCTTCTGCCTAGATAACAAATACAAGTATGGTAGTGATTTCAGCTAACTTAGCCATGAGTTTCTCTGTAAAATTAACATACAGGTTGACCCCGTATTTGCAGAGGGGGGGATACCTTCCAGGACACCCCCTCCCCTCCCTTTGGATACCTGGAACCATGGGTAATAGGGGACCCTATTATTTTCAACGAGATGAACGCCAGAGGTTGACCATACAATCATATTGGGGGACCTAGGAATGCCTAGGGAGAGCATATTTGTTTCAGATGTGGATAAGCGAAACTGGATACTGAATCTGTGGATACGGGAGTCGACCTGTATTGTCCACATTCATAAATTACATGAGGCAGCACGTTATTTCACCCTGGCCTGGTGGGCTTCCCCAGATGACCACGACCCTATCTGTCCCCATGATGCCAGCAATGGGGTCTCTTTCCCACTACACAAGTATGGATACCACTTGCGCTGCTGTGGTGCCATCTTAAGAGGTCCTGGGATTTAAGGGTTATTTGCCAGACATCTCCAGTGGCTCCCTAAACTGTAAATCCCAGGATTCTGTAGGTTGCAGCCCTGGCAATGAAAGTGGAATCAAAGTGCTATAATTATGCCATACGAAAAGAGACGTTCACAGCTTTCTTGTAGGTTTCCTTCCATTCCAAAAGGTGGAAATCCTTTTCTTTCAGCTTCATTTCTGGCAATTAAGAGCTGTAAGCTAAAATATGACCACAAAAACCACAATTTCCTGGAGCAGCAACCCACAACCGCCACTTTCTGAGGCCCCGGCTTCAGGGCTCCTCATGAGGAAGCAAGGTGGGAGAAAGTTGCAGGGAGTGTCCTGGGATCCCTGGCTTTGACTCATCAACGCATTGCTGCTGCGCAGGTTGCCAAAGCAATTCCGTGGAAAGGTGAGAGGGGATGATGAAAAGGGCCTGTAGATATCTGGCCACTGCAAGTAATGACGGGGCAGAAAGGAGCGTCCTCCTATGGGCCCAGGGGTGGGGGGAGAGGCAGCTGGAGCAGGCCGTCCGTCCGAGGGAGCTTTGTGCCAAAGCCACGACCGACCAAGGGGGCCAGATGGCCAAACGGAGAGTCCCTCAGGACAGGCAGCCAGAAATCTGACAGTTTGGGTCAGTGAATTGCAAGGTGTCGTTGTTCTGTGTCTTCAGTTCCACTCTGACTTTGGCAACCCTACCCTGGGCTTTGCTGGCAGGACTTATTCGGATCTTGCCTTGCTCTTAGCTTCCCCTTAGGAGGCCCAGGGAGTGTGGCTTGTCCAGGGGTCACGGGGGCGAGTTGCCGTGGCTGAGCAGAGATTTGAACCCTGCTCTCCCAAAATACAGCATTCAAGCTGCTGCTGCAGCTGCTGCACCACACCAGCTTCAATAGGTGGACCCTTTCCTGGGGTTTTCTTGGCCAGAGGAGGTTTGCTACTGTTTTCCTCTGAGGCTGAGAGAGTGTGACTTACCCATGATCACCCAGGGAATCTCCAGAGCTGAGAGGGAGATTCGAACTCTGGTTTCCCAAGTTCAACCTTCAGACCAGTATATCATGCTGGCTCCAATACGGTGATCATCTCAGATTTTGGGGCGGGCCAGATTTCCTCAGAGGAGGTTTTTTGTTGTCCTCATCTAAGGCTGAGAGAGTGTGACTTGTCCAAAATCACCAAGGGGGATTTCCATGGCTAAGCAGGATTTGAACCCTGGTCTCCACAAGTCCCAATCCAGCACACCGGCTCTGAATGCCACCTGACTTTTCACCCCATGGCGGTGGGTGGGCCCCTGGGCCTGAAGACAGGAAAGGTGGGTTCATGACACCTTTATTTGTTTACTCACTTATTTTATGTACAGTATATCTCCTTTTCTCCCAATCAGGCAACTAGCAGGATTGTGTTGTTGTGTGCCTTCAAGTCATTTCTGATTTATGGCAACCCAAAACAGCCACAGAGGGAGGCAAAGGCAAGCCCCCTCTGAACAAACCTTGCCAAGAAGAAAAGCCCCGCGGTGGTTTGCCTTGGGGTCGCCTTGTTTGGGCCGCTGTGGTCCTTTAACAGTTGTGGTCTCCTTCGCCTCCCATCACTGCTACCAGCTGAACTGAGTTTGCAGGTTCATGGCCTGCCTCACCTGAAAAGGCGGTGAGAGCAGCCAGCTGGTCAGCAGATCTGGATCCGGCCAGCCTGGTGCATCTGTGTGTAGAGCAAGGTTGCAATGGCGTGCTGTGTAGGTAAGTGTGTTGCTACATAACGTGTGTGGTGCTATTGAGGGGTGCCAGTTATTCTCTCTCTGGCTTTTCTTCTTCACAAATGAAGATTCAGGAAGGACTCATCCTGCGCTTCCTGCAAGTGCGCTGATGACTGAAAAGGCCAATCCGAGATAAACAAGATTGGCCAGTTATTACTGCCTTGTCTTATAGCAAGGGGGTCCTTCTCTGTGCTCTAGGGTACTGTACTATATTTCCTTCTTTTTTCAAAGCAAACCCTCTGCTTGCAGTTTTACCCAGGGAATCCATTTGTCTCTGGCTCTCCTCCATCCTTGATCCCAAGATCATCTTACTTTTAATGTTTTATAGTATCAGTTTCTCTAGGCAGTCCTTCCAACCATGCAGCCTTTTCAGCCATCTGATCCCAACTGGTGTGTGTGTGTGTGGGGGGGTGTCCAAAACTCAAGAGCGGCTGTGCAATTATTATTTTTTTGAGGGGGAAGTATTGAATATTTTAAATGCACTGTTAAAAAAACCACAAATGTTACACCCCTTTCCCCAACATGTACTGTATAAATCTTTCGGTTTTAGTTGTGATGCTACAGATTTAAAATACAATGATTAGAGGGGTAGGTTTGAAGGGAGGTCTGATTTATTTGTGCTTAGAAAAAGAGCACTTTAAAAAAACTACACCCTTTCCAGGGTAAATGGTTTCATTTTCTGTCCTGCATGATAAAGGAGAACCTTGCAGTTTAGTTTAGCATTTCTGTATTTCCCTTTGTGGTGCAGAGTTTCCAGTGAGGAATAGTCTAGTGCCAAAAGTAAGCTAACTCTGAGCAGAAAATTGCAAGGCTAGATGATAATAAGCGCTGCATTTCCACCCCCACCAGACCCCCATCCCACGTGTGTCTTGTGCCCGGGGGTAATCTCGTTTTCCTAATTAGTAAGACTGGGAGGGAGGGAGGGAGGAAGGAAGGAAGGTGGGAACCTTGCCTGCTAGTCTTGGGCCCTTTTGGTTCTGAGGTTCCGGCTTGGCCCTCAGGTCTTGAGAAGCAGCTAATGCTGTTCTTAAAAATTGGGCTGGAAGGGGTTTCGTACCACCGTCCGAGGACTGAAGGGGCCTCTGTGTGTCCCCCCCCCCAAGTGGGAGCATCTTTGGCATAGGAATGGCTTGGTTTTAATTCTTAAATATACTTTAATGGATACATTGTTATCATTTTAGACCATTCAAATTATTCCTCATTGTCTGAACTTTAAAAAATTTTTAATTGTTTTAAATTGATTTTGTCTGTACTCCGCTCTGAGGTCCTAAGATACAAGGTGGAATAGAAGTCCAGTATTTAAACTAACAGCTTATTTGAAACTGTGAGTGGGGAGGGATAGGAGAGAGAGATTTGTGATGGGGAGGCTGGTGTTGCTTCATTCCCTTGATTTTTATATTCAAAACGACATTAGCATCCCCGTTCTTGAACGCAGAGTTATGAAACTAGACTGTCATGCTCAGAGGCTCTGCGTTATTAAATGGCGCTATCATGCAAGGGTGTGTGTGTTTATATACACACATTAGTGTTTGCTCTTGTTATCCCCAGTGCCAAAGTGCCATGCAAGCTTATTCCATACCTAGAAGCATACATAGTCTTTTCCCGAGTAAGGAAAGGCTGCGGCCGAAATGCTGAGAGCTAATGGAGTAACAGAGTAATAGAGGTGGAAGGGTACCCAAGGGTCATCTAGTCTAACCCCCTGCCATGCAGACACAGGCATCTGGACGAGGGCAACCAAGCTCTCCGGATCCTCTGCAACCCACTGTTGTGTTTCCTGTGTGGGGAGGGACATAAAACTCAAGAGCCCCCTTCGTGGAGGACGGTCCCTCAGGCCCTTTATCACCGGCCTCTGCTACCGGATGAATGCCTCTGGGAGGGAGGATGACGGGGAGCCTGGTGAGGGTTGGGGGCCATCGGTGGCCGTAGCTGGCCAGGGTCCGGCTGAGGGTTTCTCTGCGCTTTCCCTTGGGCCGGTGTGTCTCTGCCGAAAAAGAGAGGACACCTGCCAACGCTTCCCAGGTGAAACCGGACTCCTGCGGCCAGACAAGGTCAGGCTCTGCTCATGGATGAGGCGGAAGAGGGGCTGCCGCAGGTTGCTCTTGCCTGATGCCGCCGCCGCCGGGAAGCGAAAGACCCCTCCCCTCCCCTCCCCTCCCGCTGAGCTAACCGGGGGGGGTCTCCTCCGTCCTTTCTGAGGAGGGGGATCACTTTGGCCCTGGGGGCTCCGTTTGCAGCGGCTGCCCTGTCCGGAGGGAGGAGGTGGGGGGGCGGAGGGGGGAGAAACCGGGGCGTTTTAAGAGCGGCTGTCAAGAAGGGGGGCAAGGGGGCGACGGGGGTCCATTTGGGGGTCCCGAGGCCACCCCGGTTTTCTGGGAACGTGCAAAGCCGGAGCCAGGGCGGGGGATCTCTCGGCAGGAGCCCTTCCCAGGCCGGGCGGGTCTCCGCGGGAGCTGAAGGGGGCAGAAGAGGGCTGGGGTCGGTCCTTGCGGGGGGGCTCCCCTCCTGCCCCTCCATTCGCACCCATCGGGGTCTCCCGGCCGGCTCTTCCTGGGGAGTTAATGGGGGTCCCCACCCAGAGGCGCCCTCCTCCCCCGAGGCACTCTGCACGCGCTCAGAGGCGCCGGGGGCGGGGCGTGGGCGGGGTCACCGGCCTGGCCCCGCCCCTCCCTCACCCTCCCTCCTCCTCCCCCCGCAGGCCTCCCCCCGCCCGCCGCCGCCGCCGAGGAAGAGGAGGAGGAGGAAGAGGAGGAGGAGGAGGAGGATGGAGCGGCGGCCATGGCCCGGAGGGCGGCTCCAGCGGCCCCGGCGGGGGGTCCGGAGGGTCCCGGGGGTCTCCGCCCGCAGGAGGGTCGCCCTTCGTGGCCGCCGGCGTGGCTGCCGCTGTCCGAGGTGCTGAGGAGCTTCGAGCAGCCGCTCAACGAGGAGCAGGCCTGGGCCGTCTGCTTCCAGGGCTGCCGCGGGATGGCCGGCGGGGTCCCAGCCGAGAGCCCCCCGCCCGCCGACGCCCCTCCGACGCCCCCCGGGCCGCCCCTCGCCCGCCTCCGGCACCCGGCCGGCCTCCTCCTCCACCGCGACGGCGCCCTCTCCGTCCCCGGACGCCCCCTCGGGCCCGGCGGTGAGTGGGGGTCCCCGGGGTGGGGGTGGGGGCCCTGATGGGGGGCTCCTGGGTTGCCCCGGGGGGGTTCCCGCCTTTGGGGGAGGGGCGGGTCAGGCTGCGGGAATCCCACGACCCCCCCCACGCCACTGCCCCCCCGGGTCGCCGGCCCCCTCCCCATCCTCCTCCTCCTCCTCGCCCCCCCCCCCGCTTCTTCCGGGGCTGCCGGGGCCACTCCTGGGGGGGCTCCTCTCGGGAGGCTGCCGGGGGGGGCGCCTCTTGGGCCCCTCCGAGAGGAAATGCTTGTCTGCCGGTAGGCAGCCGGGCGTGCCTCCGTGTGTGTGTTTCTGCGTCCAGCCGGGGCAGCCCACCCACCCCTTCCAGAGGGGCCGGTTGCTGGGTGGGGGAGACCCCCCCAAAGGCGAACTGGCAGATTAATGCCCCCCATCCCGCCCCCCCACTGTCCTCCCCCCCCTCTCCCTTTGCCAAGCTCTCGCTTTTAGAAAATGAGTAATTTTGCAAACGTTGTTCCCCTTGTTCCTTGAGGTGCCCTCCTGATTTACACCCTCTTTTAAGAGTCCAGCCATGTACTAAGAAGAAAGCCTGCCAGGTTACTCTACATGGGAAAGGCCATACGGAGAAGCAGGTGGAGGGAAACCATTTTTTATGTAATTTTATTTTCAAAGGGGTGAGGTTAGCATCATAGATTCCTAAAGCTGGGAGGTCCCACAAGGCCCATCTAGTCCACCCCAGCTGACATTCAGGAACAGCAGCTGCAGCCCTCCTCCACTGGAAGGCTCCCAAGATGGAGAGTCCAGCCCCCCCCCATGCCGTCTGCTCCACCCTCCAACAGATCTTGCTCTCAAGAATTTCTTTAGGTCGGATCCCTTTTCCTGTACTTTGAGTCCATTGCTCCATGTCCTGGTCTCTGGGGCAGCAAGAAACAAGCTTGCTCCATCTTCTGCACGGCAACCCTTCAGAGGGTTTTTAGAGACTCCCTCGGCCTACAGTGCTACATCTTTTCACACAAGATTGCTGGCTGACTGTTTTTTGGTGATGGGTTTTTCAGTTGTATTCTGGTGATTTGGGTAGAAAGACTGGGTGGGGACGACAACAACAACAACCCCAACCCCAGGTGCTTCAGAGGACTCCAGAAACAGAAAACAGGAGATGCACTTCTGTGGTTTGGAGAAGAAACCCCAATGCGCCCGCTTAATGCACTTTGTTTGGAAGGCTGAGGCCAGTGTGTACATAATGAATAATAGAAAAGGTTTTGCTCCTGAGCAGAAGAAGGAAATGGCAGGAAGGACATAAATCAGATGCAAAGGCCTCTCCCGGCTTTGGAGTTTCAGTTTCTCCTTTTCTTCTACTCTACAAATAGAACAGAATTCTCTGCAAATCAAGTTTAGGAAGCAGAGGGAACGTGAAGCTTTTCCTGGCTTCGGTTAAGTGGCTCTCTGCCCCTGTATGAATCGAGTGAGGTACCTGCCTGGCATCAAGTTGCAGAGGAAATTTGTTTAAAATGCAAACAGCTAGATAAAACGTATTTGTTTAAATGAACAAATGTTCTTTTACAGGGTGTGGAAGGGTTTCTTTTTGGACTACAACTTTTAAAGAGCTGGAAATGGGGACATTTGGGGGCTAAAACTTCCAGAATCTCCAAGCCAGTTGTAGCTGTGATCCCAAAAAGCCCCCCTTCCCACCTCTGTCTTTTAACAATGGTAATTCTGCAGCTGTGTGAAGGGTTACAAAGCTATTGTGGGCAGTTCCGTGTAGTGAATAAACTGGAGGAGGTGAAAGTATGGAGAAGACACTTTGCCCCACATTGTAGGCGCAGGGTTAAAACTGCCCTGTGCCCCAGAGAGCAGCTCGCTAGGTGCGGCTCCTGGGCCGTAATGACCCTGGACTGCCTTTATTGCTTGAGCACAGAGTTCAGAGTTTCTCACAAGGACGCTGGCTTCACCTCTGCAGAATGCTTTGGCTGAGTGAAATTGCTTTTAAGGGCTGATGTCTCTCTGGTGCAATGGGGTGTCTCACGTGCTGCCCTATAAAGACCAGCAAGGTGGTGCAGCATCCATGCTGCTTGGCTTGAATGTGTTGTGTGCCTGTGCAAGAGAGGTGTCAGTCGTTCCTAAGTATTTATTCTGGGATCCCCAGGCCCTAGGATGCAACCCAATTTCATGGGGGTCCCAGTCAGGACCTTCTGGGTTCCCCAGAAAGTAATATCCCCTTCCTCCATGACACCATCATTGGGTGTTTCCCCAGCTTTTTGTGGGTTTCCTCCCTTTCTGAAAAGCTGAATCCCCTCTCCTGAGGATCTGTTGTTGTTGTTGTTGTTGTTGTTGTGCCATCAGGTAATTCCTGAGTTATGGCAAACCTACCAGGGGGTTTTCTTGACAAGATTGGTTCAGAGGGAGATTGCCTTTGCCTTCCTCTGGGGCTGAGAGAGTGGGACCTGCCCAAAGTCACCCAGTGGTTTCCATGGCAGAGCAGAGATTCGGACCCTGGCCTCCAGCGTCCTAAATGCTGCGCCACACTGGCTTAATTATTAGCAAGTGGCAAAAGCTTGAAGCCATGGCCCGCGCCCACCCCGCTGGCAAATTAGCCCCCTGAAATGAAGGGGATCCTCCTGGCGAGGAACGGGAGCGGGTGGATGTGTGTGCCAAAGGCCTGCCAGCTGAGTTCAGTTCTGGTTGAGGGAGCCAATGCTGAGGCTCTGCACATGCTCAGGGTTGGCCTTTCCCCACTTTTGTTCTATGTCTTTTGCCCCTGACTCTGGCTGATGGATCTTGGGCTGCTGCGAATGGTGCTAGCCTCTCCCCCACTAGACAGTCCTAGAGTTGGAAGAGATCCCAAAGGCCATCTAGTCCAACTTGAGCCAGTGCAAGAATCCACAGCTAACATAGAATCCAGTGGTCTTTCAAGTATCCCACGCTCAAGAACCAACCGGACTGAACAACTGCCCCCAAAGCCTCTTCTGAGGCATCCCCACATGCAATACATTGCAGCAGATTGTTTCTGCTGGCTTAGAGAACAAAGTTAGAAAGGGAAAGCCAGGGAATTTTCTCCACCATTCCCTAAAATGCCAAAAATGTGAAACCATTAAGACATTAAGAAAATGACATGCATGGAAACCTCCCTCTCATTTGGGTGTGCTCCTAACTGCTTCTCTCTCCTGTGGGAGTGTTTACACTCTCTGCCTAGTCCAAACACGGCCGGAGGCTTGTTAAAGGTAGCTCAACATGGTGCCAAGTTTGCTGCCACACCCAGAGTTCCAGGTGAAGATGAGTGTCAATGCAATGAACGGAGGCGGCTGCATGGAGGCTTTCATGGCCAGCATCCATAGGTTTTCTGTGTGTGTGTGGGGGGGTTCCAGGCTGTGAGGCTGTGTTCTGGAAGAGTTTATTCCTGCCATTTTGCCAGGTGAAACGTCAGGATTAAACTCGTCCAGAACACGGCCTCACAGCCCAGAAAAACCCTACAGAAAACCTATGGAGGCAGCTGCCTTTGTCTCAGCTCTTGCCACCATGTGGACCACAGGCTGAGTGCAGATTAAATCTGGTACCATCTTGTGCATTTTTTATCATTGTTAGTTCTCACCTGGCTCAACGTGGCTGCATCCTTGGTCCTTAGGTAGCTCTGTCTATGTTCCTATCACCACCTTTAGCTTCCTCCATGCACTGGATGAATGATAATGGTCCAGAAAATCTCTTGCCATTATGTATGTAAGTTCCACTTCTATCCTGACTTTTCTGCTAGAGGCATTGGGTAATGGACAGGAAGCCTCTGCTTTCTGACACCCTGTTATTTGACGCTTGCAAATTAAAGAAGGTTCCATTCATTTGACGAGGGCTCCACTGTTTTGTCTGTTCTTCTTGCCTATGGAGGCTTGCTTGGGACCGGCTGTGCGTGCACGCACACGCTGCTTGCAAAGCAAGCCAAGAGGGGCAAGAAGACACCAATTAGACTGAGAGACTTTGGAAGCAGCTGGCATGTGGTTGCAAGTGTGGCATGTGTGGACAGTTCCAAGCGAGCCACCGTAATTCCCTCTGGGTTCTGCTTTTTGACCAGTTCCGGTTTCTGACAGTGCCACAGTCCTAAACCTGTCAGATAAGTGGGGGCTTCCTGTACCTCGTTGTGGTTTTCTCTCTCTTGAAACGACTTCTGTATCACGCCATGTTCTATGTAATTCTTGTATGTGCGACTGAAGGAGGCCCAGTCAAAATCTGCCAGGATGCTGAGATGAACTGTTGGTGCGGCTGTGCTACTGCTGACAACTGACAGCTGCAAAAACACCAGGGGACTCTCCCAAAAACAACATTTTCAGCATCCCCACAAGGCTGTAGTAGATATACAGGTCTGGTACACCACAAGCGGACTGCATCCCTCCTTGCCCATGGATGCTGTGCTTAATTCCTAAGAACAATGTTTACTGCAGATGAAGAAAGCCTGACACAGCCTTTGCCTTCTGATGTAGAAGCTCTTCCCCCTGAGAGCATCAGCAAAGCAAAGCTGCATCTCATGAAAGTCCTCTCTATTATTATATCAGCTTCACGGGCTAGCAGGTGTGAAGGACTTGATGTTTTGGATCGTCAGTGGTTTATATTCTATCCAAGAATCTAGGAATCAGTGTGCTTCATTGTTGTTGTGTGTCTTGAAGTCATTTCTGACTTGTGGTGAACTGAAGGTGAATCTAGAGCCAGCGTGGTGTAGTGGTTTGAGCGTTGGTCTACAACTCTGTAGAGCAAAACTTTCTGTTGTCTGCAACATGCATTTAACCATTTTTATTTTTAAAACGCAAATCTCTCCTAGTAATCCCCAGAGAACGCAATACAGAGGAGACTGGAAAGATGCAGGTAATTGGGTTTTGGTGCCCCTCCCACTTTGATATTCTAAATTGTGCGTGCGGGAAATCCGAATAAGTAAGAAATGCACAGAGAGACAAAAGCAATTTGAATGTTTAAAAAAACCCCAAAACACCTGCCACAGCAGCAGCCACAACACAAAGCAACAAAGAGGGTCGGTCCCCTGGGTGGCATTTTTTGGACCTCTCTCCTTGTTCAAAGATGGTTGTTATCAGAACCTCTGCAAGAGAAGGCACTGCCGAGCGGCAGCTCGTTCTGATCGTATTTACTCAGGAGCCACTGAAAAGGATGCTTTAAGAGAAACAAAACCAGCTCACCCAGTTCTGGGTTATGCAGCCAACTCTAAGGCTTGTCACCTGGAGCTAAAGCCCTGCTGGCTTCTTGACCTCCAGCCGAGGAGGCAAAGCCAAAAAGCGACTCTCTGTCTGGGTGCATTTCAATCCTGGCAGCCCAGAAGCTAGCTCTGCCTGCAGGCCAGCGCTAATGCCTGAGCGGGGACCAGGCCAGAGCATTGCGCCAGTGCCGTGGTTCCCAGAAGGAACGTCACAGGGAACAGCTGCAATACACAAGGGCTCTCTGTTCCTAGCACAGTCTTCAGACCCTGTGTTCCTAGCACAGACCCATAAGATCTGGAACTCCTGGCTTGACACCTCACGTGCCCACTGATGGCAAGGCATGCAAGACCTGCTGCAACATTTCTTGCATGCATTTCTGCAAGGCACGTGAGTGTGTGGGTGGCATTGCTCTCTCTACACCTTTTGAATTGGGTCGCATGCCTTAAGAACCACACAGACCTCTGCCTCTTTTCCTCTTGCAATTTTGGAAGTGATTTGGAAAGGGATTGTGCCGCAGATGCGAAGTAGGCTTTAAAAAGAAGCCAGAGGTGTGCAGCTGTGGCCCTCCAGATGTTTTTGGACTGCACCTGATCCGACCTGATTTTTGGAAGCTAAGCAAAGTCCCAGTTCCCAGTGAGGTAGAGGAATCTCAGGGTGAGAGTGCTGCCTTGAAAAGTGTGTGTGTGTGTGTGTGTGTTCGTCCCTCGTTTGTTATTTTGTTTGAATGGCATATTTGGAGCTGTTGTTGTTGTTGTTGTGTGCTTTTAAGTCATTTCCAACTGATGGTGACCCTTTCGTGGGGTTTTCTTGGCAAGATTTGTTCAGAGGGGGGTTCGCCACTGTGGCCTTCCTTTGAGGTTGAGAGAGTGTGACTTGTCCAAGTCCACCCAGTGGGTTTCCATGGCCAAATGGGGATTCAAATCTGGTCCCCAAAGTAATAGTCTAATACTCTAACTCAGTGGTTCTCAAACTTTGGTCTTCCAGGTGTTTGGGACTTCAACTCCCAGAAGCCCCAGCCGACTTGGCCAAGAGTCAGGAATTCTGGGAGCTGAAGTCTAAAATGTCTGGAAGAGCAAAGTCTGGGGACCACTGCCGTCTAAGCTCTACACTACGCTGGTCCTCCGAGCAGCAACGGTTAGTCTCCAGCGCCTCATAGGTCATGATATCACCAGGAAAAGACGTTCCCTTTTGGCGCCACCCGTGCAGCGCCACCGCGGCCTCGCTGCTTCCTGTGATATCCCGAAGGTGGCGGGGCGTCACCCCGTGTCTCCGTGCCTCGCTCTCAACGTTTCTCAGGTGAAAACCGTCCGTGTGGCCTGTGTGGCCAAGGAGTATCAGAGGTTGTGCAATTTGGCAAAGGTTAGTAACGAGGAAGAATAGATAAGCCGGGAGAGGCTGCAGCGGTTTGCTTTTACCTGCGCTGACTGGGAAGAAGGGCAAGGCTCTCCCACTGCCTGAGTTCAAGCGGGCAAAACATCTTTATCTTTTCAAGCCAGTTTGCAGCAACTGAAGGAAGCTGAACGCAAGGGGGGAAGTCCGAAGAGGGGAGAGAAACGGGGACATTTTAAAAGCAGTGAAGAAGTGGGATTCATTGGGACTGCCCCACGGTTGTGGGAACGGCAGGCTTCTGGGAACTGAAAGAAGTGTTTAAGGAAAGGACTTTTAAGAGCACGCTGCACCGTTTCAAATTGTCCCGTTTTAACGGCTTCTTAGCCTTTTGACTGTATATTTTACATCAGAAAAAGTTTTAATGCTATTTTCATGTGGACTTTCTGCATGTTTTTAACTGTCTTATAACCATTTTAATTTGTAAATTGCCGTGGATATTAATAAAACCTGTAGTATCGATGATACTGTTGCTTTTACTAATGGTTATGTTTTTAGCTGGTTTTACAGTTTAATTCCATTTTTAAACTTTTGTATGATGTAAATTTTTTAGCTATGTTTGTTTTAACTGTTGTAAGATGCCTTGAAGCTCAGACTGGGGAAAAGGTGGGATATTAATAGGAGTAAAGGCCAGATCTCCCTTATAGAAAATGCTTGGGACCAGAAGTGTTCCGTATTTCAAATTTTCCTCCCTGTATTTTGGAATGCTTGCATATACATAATGAGAGTTCTTGGCGATCTGAAATTCATTTATGTTTCATATACACATAACCTGCAGGTAATTGTGTACACAATATTTTTAATAATGTTGTGCATGAAACAAAGTTTGCATACATTGAACTCTCAGAAAGCAAAGGTGTCACTATCTCAGCTACTCATGTGGACAAATTTGAAATATTTCAGATTTTGGAATTCCGGGTAAGGGAGACTCAACCTGTAGTATTGGTGGTGGTAGTAATAGTTGCAAGTAACAGTAGTACTGTAGTAATATCCGCACAGTTCAAAGAGACAGGCATATTAACAGTGTCCTTTTCCTCTTGCAGGACTGCCTTTGACCTTGACACCGTCGGCAGAAGCGCAGGTGAGTTCCCAATGAGTTGCTGAAGGCCTCATGGACAATGCTGGGTCTTCTCACCCACTCCCTCTTTCATCCACCCCCCAAATTTTATTGTCATCTTTTCCACTGAGTTGCTTTGCCTCATGATGTGTCCAAAGGACAATAGCTTCAGTTTAGCCATTTGGATTTCCAGGGAGAGTTCAGACCTGGTTTGCTCTAGGACTCAGTTATTGATCTTTTTGGCAGTCCGTGGTATCTATAAAACTCTCCCTCAGCACCATGTTTCAAACGAGTTAATTTGTCAGATTTTGTCATTGTCTGGCTTTCGCAACCCTACATAGAAAACAGGAATACTATGTGTGGCACGGATGATCCTGACGTTAGTACTTGATGATATACTATATGTTATGTATCATTATATTACTATATGTTGTTGTGAACTGCTGTCAAGTCGACTTAGAAGGATGGTGACCCCATGAAGGAGACCTCCAGGTCCCCCTCTCCTCCACAGCCCTGCTCAGGGGGTCTTGCAGGCTCAGGGCAGCAGCCATGGTGGCTTCCTTGGTTCTCTCCATCTGGAATGGGGCCTCCCTCTTTTCCTACCACCTTTTGCCTTCCCAAGCATGATTCTCCTTTCCAGTGAGTCCTATCTTCTCATGATATGGCCAAAGTATGACAGCCTTTAGCCATCTTGGCTTCTAGGGAGGATTTAGGCACGATTTGCTATGGGGGCCATTGATGTGTCTTTTTACCAGTCCCGGCTATTATCCGTAGAAGTCTCCTCCAGCACCGCGTTTGAAAGGAGCTGATTTTCTTCCTGTCAGCCTTCTTCACTCTCCACCTTCCACAACCATACATAGCAATGGGGAATACAATGGCACAGACAACCCAAGCTTTAGTATTCAGAGACAGATCTTGAGACTTCAGGATCCTTTCTAGATCCTTCATAAAACCGCCTTTCCAAGTCCTAGTCTTCTGATTTCTTGACCAAAGTCTCCATTCTGATTAATGACTGAGCCAAGGTATGGAAAATGTTGAGCTATTTGAATGTCTTCATTGTCTACTTTGTGAATGAATCATCTGTAGTTGTTATTTTTGTTTTCTTACTGTTCATCTATTAACTCTGCCTTTGCACTTTCTTCCTTGGCTTTCTTCAGTTATGACTGTTGTGATAATGGGGTGAACTAGCATCACAACTGTATATAGTAGTTGAGATTTATCATATAATCTTGTACATGCTATATGATATGGATATGTCATGTCCCCACAATAACATACTGTAAATCAAATTGCTTTAAAATGGAGTGCTCTCTGAGTCTTTATGACCTCCATGTGTCCTTTGGCTGAGAAGGGGTCCACAACGCTCCCCATCTTTTCTTGTTTGTTCTCTCACCACACCAACGTCCCGCCATCATCCCCTGGATCGAAGCAGGCTCGGCACCATCATCCGGTCTCTCCTGGGTGTCTGTTGTCCTGGTAGCTAAGCCAGGACTCGGTGTGAGAGCTATTAATAATTCACAAAGACTTAAGCACCACCACCACCACCCCTGTTAATGGAGGGAAATGTCGTTACCAGCTGTCCCAGACTGAGCCGTATGAAATGGCAAAAGCCACAAAATTGTTGTTGGGAGACTAGGCTGCTTTGGCATCAGGAGAAGACCAAATCAGTTGACACCAAAGAAGACATTATTATTTATATCCTACCTTTCCCCCTAGAGCTGGATTCACAAGTAATTTCCAAAAGTTTAGAAAGACACAAATAAAAACATATATAAAACCAACAAGTTATTTATTAAAATATAGTTAAGCTATCTATAGCGCCTGTGACGAGGGAGTTGGGTGCTTCTGTTCGGCCAGTTCCAAAATATTGGAACCGCCGCGTATTCCTGGCAGGTGCGTGGGTTATGGGTGTGACTCTGAATCTGGTTGGAAAGACTATTATTACTTTGGATCAAAGGGCCCCTCCCTCAGGAAGAAGCCGCCCGACCGCTTTCATTCATGCGAACAGAGGAGCGTTTATGAGATAAGGAGAAGCTTTTTATAGACGGGGTTACATTGAATTCATCAAGCTTACATGTACTGTACAATAATCAACAGTTTCCCACGACAGGCCAGCTCTACATTTTCCCACTCTATCTCAACGTCTCCCAAACTTCAGTCCTCCAGGTGTTTTGGACTTCATCTTCCAGAATTCCTGACTGTTGGCCAAGGTGGCAGCAGGGGCTTCTGGGTGATGAAATCCAAAACCACCTGGAGGACCAACGTTTGGGAATCACTGTTCTATGGGCACTAGATTAACAGTCAACCATGCCTCTATTATGGGAGTTACAGTAGTTTAGGCCCAGGTGCTACTCAGGCCTGCCGTGAAGGTGGTGGGGCCGAGAGATGGGCCGTCAGCGTGCCCCCCCGCGCAGGCTCCGTTCTGCGCGCTTGCTCTGCGTGTTTCCAGAGCCTGGTTGAGGGCAAACGGTGGGGGCCCTTCGACTTACCTCTCACGGGCACGTCCCAGCATATCTGCCTCCAGCCCAGTTTGACACAAGAGGGACATCTTCATAGAATCGTAAAGCTGGAAGAAACCCCAAGGGCCATCCAGTCCACCCCCTTCTGCCTTGCAGGAATGCCCAGTCAAAGTATTCCCAATGACAGATGGCCGCCCAGCCTCTGCTTGGAAATCTCCAAAGAAGAAGAAGGAGACCCCGACGCCTCCAGCACCCCAGGCAGCAGCTCTGGCGGCCTTGCCGCTTCTTCTCCATCCCCAACATGGCCACCAGCCTTCCCCACCCACGTTCCCAAAAGGGAGACTGGGAAGCAAATGCCACAGCTTCTGTTTTGGCCCAAAGGCTTCTGGCCTCCCTTGGGTGGCTCATGTTCCCCACAACTGCTTGGCAATGGGGATGTGGGGCGCGCAGAGCAGTTGTTCTGGGGGAGAGAACGTGCAGGCTAATTTGGGAAGCAAAGGGGTCTGGTAGCACCTCTGGGACTAATCAAAAGAAATAATTTGTAGCATAAACTTTCCATAGACTAGGGCTAAATCCACACTTCACAAATAATCCTGTTTGAAACTGGATTATTTTCCATGGCTCCTTCCTATGGAATCCTGGGGTTTGTAAGTTTGCTGAGGCACCAGGACTCTTTGGCAGAGAAGACTAAAGACCTTGTAAAACTACATATTCCAGGATCCAATAGGAAAGAGCCATGGAAAACAATCCAGTTTCAAACTGGATTATTTGTATAGTGTGGATTTGGTCTAGGTCTGCTTCCTCAGATGCATGGAATGAACCGGTGCCCAGGAACAGACCTTATAAGCAGGCTGTAGAATAGCCATAGAAACGCAAAAGAAATGCAAAACTAGTGTGTGTGGTGATGAGGTGACATTTGCATTTCTTTTGAATTTCAATGACTATTCAACAGCCAGCTTATAAGGTCTGTTCCTGGGCACCAGTTCACTCCAGGCATCTGAGGAAGCCGACCGAGTCTACGAAAGCTTAGGCTACGAAGGACGCCTTCGTCCCAAAGGTGTTACAAGACCCCCTTGCCTCCTGATATTCCAGACTCACACGGCAATGTCTTTGAATTCATTTTGGAAGGAGGCATGGAGAAAAACCTACACACAAACACACACAGAGTCTGCCTATATCCTACTTGTTGTTGTGTGCCTTCAGGTCATGTCCAACGTATGGCGTATCACACCACACTGTTATAGTGCTATAGTCCCACTTTAATGGCTCTGGCTGCCTCCTGTGGAATCCTGGGGTTTGTAGTTTAGTGAGGCCCAAGAGATCTCTGGCTGATAATTCTAAATGTCCTTCCCTAAACTGCAAATCCCAGGATGCCACAGGAGGAATGGCCAGAGCAGTTAAAGTGGAATAATAGTGCTATAACAGTGTCATGTGATAATCTCTAGGGCAACCCTATTGCAAGGTTTTCTTGGCAAGATTTGGGGTTTTTTTTACCCTTGCCTTCCTCTGAGGCTGAGAGAGTGTGACTTGCTCAAAGTCACCCAGTGAATTTCCATGGTCAAGCAGAGATTCGAACCCTGGTTTCACAGAGTCCCAATCTAATGGATGCAGTTCTGGTCACCACATTTGAAAACCAATACAGGTTGAGTGTCCCTTATCCGAAATGCCTGGGACCAGAAGTGATGGGGATTTTGGATTTTTTTGAATTTTGGAATACCTGTATTGGTATATACATACATAATATAATAATTTGGAGATGGGATCCAAGTCTAAATATGAAATTTATTTACGTTGTATACACATAGCTTGAAGCTAATTTTATACACAATATTTTTAATAATTTTGCATCTCAGCCACCCATGGGGACAATTGTGGATTTTGGAGTATTTTGGGTTTTGGAATTCCGGATAAGGGGTGGTCAACCCGTATTAAAGGGGCTGGATCAACTCCCCAATGAGGAAAGGTTACAACATTTGGGGCTGTGCTTAACTTGCGGGAGGGAGGCAGGTAGAGGGAGACGTGACAGAGGTCTATAAGTGTATACTTGCTGTAGAATTATTCATTCATTTATTCATTTATTTATTGAATTTCTATCCTGCCTTTCTCCTGATATGGGATTCACGGCAGCTATATTCCATCTATAACTGTATTATGTAGAATAAGTGGATAGGGCCAAGTTTCTCTCCCTCTCTCGTAAAACTAGAACCCGAAGGGATCGTCTGCTGAGGGGTAAATAGTGGGAGATTTAGAAGAGATAAAATGATGTGTTTCTTCCCACAGTTGTCACAAGATGTAATGATAGCTACACCTTGGATGGTCTGGATAAACTCAAAATGTGCCCAAAACGCAATTACTTTCTTCCCCTGATCTTCCAAAGCTCCCTAAACTTTCCCCTAAACACAAAATAATCTTTAAAAATCAGCAGATAATCACCCAAACTGGTGGCTGGAAGTGATGGTAGATAAAGGCTTGCGTAGGTGCGACGCAAGATGGCTGACCTCTTGTTGCTCTCCTAATGGCTGCCCCTGGCGGCCCGTTCTCCTTGCAGATGGTGCAGTCGCTGGGTTTCGCCATCTACCGAGCCCTGGATTGGGGCCTGGACGAGAATGAGGAGCGGGAGCTCAGCCCCGAACTGGAGCGCCTCATCGACTTAATGGTCAACAACGACTCGGAGGACAGCGGTTGCGGCACGGCGGACGAAGGATATGGCGGGCAGGATGAGGAGGAGGAGGAGGCAGTGGTGGAAGGGACCCTGCGGGCCGTGCGGACCTTCAGCCAGGCCATGCGCCTCTGCGCAGTGCGCCTCAGCCAGCCCCAGGAAGCCCCGGCCCACTACCAGGCGGTCTGCCGGGCGCTCTTCCTCGAGACGGTGGAGCTGAAGGCCTTCCTGGTCAAGATCCAGGAGACCAAGGAGGTGAGTGACCGCTTGGCCTGGGGCGGGGGCTGCGCCATGGGCAGGAGAGCCCCTATGGTGCAGCGGTGGGGGCAGGAGCCGCGCCGTTCCTGCAGTCTGGGCTTGGTCCTGATGTGCAAATATGATCCTCTATCATCATCACCCCTATTATGATGGTTGCCACTAGTATTTCTCTTACTATCTTCATCTTCATCTTCATCATCATCATTAGGGATTATGGGAGTTGTTGTCCAGTGCAAGTGGAGGATGCCAGGTTTGAGGAAAGCTGCGTTAGACTGTAAGCTCCTTGCAGGCAGAGCACTGTCTGTTTCAACTGCACAACTCGAACAGCAAACAAATTACTATTAGTAATAATACATTTGTTACTACTACTACTACCACTACTACTGCTACTGCTAAAGTGTGAATTTTAAATTGTGTATTGACTGTTTTAAAATGTCTTGGTTTTACTTATTCTTTTAAACTGTTTTGAATTGATATGTGCTTTTAACCTATGTTACGTCGATGTGTTAACGTACTGTCCCCCACCTGCCTGCTTCCTTCACGTGAGCCCTGTCCTGGTGGCAAAATGCCGCGGCTCCTAAACGCAGGAAGCTTTCGTGACTCAGACGGCGTCGTACACACCATTGTTGGCGGACTCACGGTGAGACCAGAAATGTTCTAGCACCTTCCTGGAATGTGGGACTGGGAAGATTCCAAAGCGGTTGACATCCTCTCTTGGGGAGGAAGGTGAACGCAGAGGAGGGCGGCAGGGAAAAGGCGAGGCGGCGAAGGAGGAGAAGAGGCTCTCGCCCTCGTTCACACCCATGATGGTCAGAGTCTACCCTTAACCTTGCCAGACGTCTCTGAGGGATTATTGGCAGTGTCCATTTCCCATCTGTTCCTTCCGTAATTACGGATTCTCTTGAGATGTGCTGCCCCTGGCTTTTCCGCTGGTGCTTTGAGACAAGCCTTGGATTGTGCAGTCACAGGGTATGGAAAGAATATTCGAAAAAAGAGTTTTGCCGAGTGTCAGGAAGGCCTGACAAAGAGGATACTGGATGGGCATTGTTTTATTTATTTTTACATAGAAAATGGCATTTTCTGCATGGAAAGCCATTGTCCAGCACAGAAAGCATGGTTTTCTGCTCAGAAAAGAACATTGCTGTACAAAAGATGCTGTTTTGTGTGAAAAACCATTTTTTGGTAAGAATAAGTCCCAAATTGCTAATACATGTTGCCAGCAGTATCTGCAGGGGAATGTTCCTGGACTCACCGTGGATACGTGAAATCGTGGATAATAGCGAGCCTGATTGAAATGAATGACGTCCAGCCAATGTCCATCAGAAGCGCACCATTGAATTGCTCTGGAGGAACTAGAAAATGCCTAGAGAGGGCATATTTTTTTCAGATGTGGATAAGTGAAACTGCATATACCATTCCTGTGGATACAGGGGTTGACCTGTACTTTTAGAAAGCCACACAGTTTTCAATGGCTTTTTTGTAGTTTTCTGTCAGAAGGAAATCTACGAAGGTTTAGATTGCTAGTAGGCACCCACCTCACCACAAAGAATTTTCCAGGCCATCAGTGTCTTCCATTGGTGGTTCTTCTTGTGCTTTCCTACTTCTTAATCCCTTTTTAAAATCACCACAAAAATAATCTGTTAAAAAGAGGAGGAAGATTGAATACCTTCAGAAGTGTTCTTTCAGTGGTATCACAGCTGTGGAGCCCCCTCTATCTGGAAGCCCTTGGAAAAGTTACTTTTGGAACTATAGCTCCCAGAATCCCCAGCCTGGCTGGACATTCTGGGAGGTGTCATCCAAAAAGGTTACCTTTCCCAGGTTCTGAAACACCCCACGTAGCCAAAGCAGAATTACCCCTTGAATCTCAGTGTGGACTGTCCAGGAGTATTTTCTGTATGGGCATCTGTTTTGATTTTTGTAAGCTTCTTTGAGTCTCAATTTGAGGGGAAATGCAGGGATGTAAATGGTGATGCTGATGCTGATGATGGTGATAATAATAAGAATAATAGATGTTATCATCAAGTCTTAGTGATGATAGGTTCTCTGGGTGCAATTCCAAATGGACTGACTAACTATCTAAATGCAATCACCATAAAAAGTGACAAAACTTGGAACACGTCACATTATCTGACGATCCCTCACTGGTTTCTAGAATCGTGTATAGCATCTGTATAGAATCTGTATAGAATTGTGTACAGCCAAACCTCCATTGAGTAACATGTGGTAGACTAGAAACTGCTGCTGGTGGTGGTGATGATGATGATGATGATGATGATAAGGAGGAGGAGTTTCTGTCAAAATTCCAGGTAGGAATAAAGCCTGTTTTTAGCTAAATGGGCAAATGAGGCTTGGACCTTGTTTATTTTATTTTATTTATTTATTTATTTATTTATACCCCGCTCTTCAGCCACAAGGCTATCAGAGCGGCTTACAAATTGTTTTAAGCAATAGCAATGTATACATCCACACTGCATTAAGCGGTTTCCAAGGTGTGTTAGCTAATTGCCCCCACAAGCCGGGTACTCATTTTACCGACCTACGAAAGGATGGAAGGCTGAGTCAACCTTGGAGCCCTTGGGATCGAACTTGCGACGTGGTGGCTGGCAGGACTGGCATTTAATCACTGCGCCACCAGGGCTCCTCTTTTTTTTTTTTTTTGGGTGCAAGAACCTGGCTGCATCTTCACCAAAGCTTGGAAGAATCCCTGTTTTGTACAGCAGCTCTCAGAATCCCTCCAGCTAAGGACTGTTGTGCAAAACAGGAACAATGAGGGAACTGGGTATGTTTAGCTAGGAGCGGAGAAGGCTGAGGAGTGATGTGATAGCCACTTTAAAACATTTGAAGGGATGCCTGTTGAAGATGGGGCTCCAGAGACTAGAACATAGAAGCAATGGATTCAAAATGTAAGAAAGGAGATGCCAGCTCAATGTTAGGAAGAACTTGCCTGTAAGAGCTGTTCAACACGGAACGGACTGCCTCGGAGGGCGGCAGACTCTCCTTCTTTGGGGGTCTTTCAGCAGAGGTTGGATGGCTCTCTCTTGGGAGAAATTGGATGGTGTGCCTGCATGGCAGGGATGATGGCCCTTGGGAGCTCTTTCCAACCCTATAATTCTATGATTTCCCAAGCTTTGAGGCCTGTATTAGTTGGTGCCCCAACTAATAGCTAACACACTTTGGAAACTGTATTGCTCCAACCAATAGCTAACACACATTGGAAACTGTTTAATGCAGTGTATATGTGTAAATAGCTATTGCTTAAAAACAATTTGTAAGCCGCTCTGATAGCCTTGTGGCTGAAGAGCGGTGTATAAATAAATAAATAAATAAAAATTTTAAAAGGACATGACCTTACTTGCTGTGACATTTAGTTTTGATACCCCTTGAGAGGTCCACCAAGACTGGAGATTTTGGAGACCTGCCCACCCTGCCAGCCTGGCAGATTCTGGGAGTTATTGGTCTCCAAAGTCACTTTTCCCCAAGCTCTCATTGCCATCCCATCTCCAGAAGAAGTCACACAGTGCAGTTAAATCTAGTGTGGGTCATGCAAACAGGCTAATCTGTGTCCTCTTCTCTTGGCACGTGGGTGCAGATGCTGGCGAAACTGAAGGATGAAGACGAGGAACTGAGGGACCGGTCTGTTGCTGACCTGGACAACCTGAGGAACACAGACTGGGTATGGAGTCCGGAGAGCCAGGGAGGGGTGCAGCGGTAACTGGCACATGGCTGGCGGGCCAGCGCTAATAGGCTGTACCAAGGCTGGCTGGTACAGTTTAGCCTGGCCCTGATGGGCACTGCTGGCCTACGTCTTCCCTTGGCTCAGAGCCATTGTCCTCACTCTTTTTGGCCTTCCAGGTTCTCTTAGGCTTCACATCCCAGAATCTCTGGCCACTGCCCATATTGGCTAGGGCCTTCTGGGAGTTGAAGTCCAATAAGAACTTGCATGGCAGAGAACCACCACGGGCTTCAAAAAGCCTTCCCAAACTGGTGTGTCTTTCAGATATGTGACACTACAACCCCCATAATTCCACACCACCAGGCAGGCTCTGTGGCCTGTGGGATGATGGGAGTTGTAGTCTGACAATACCAGGAGGGCACTGGTTTAGGGAAGGAAGTTCAGCCCAAGGTTTGGGGTGGGCCTTACACTGAGCTTTAAGAGGCTCTCCAGCATCCATTGTGGTGCAAACCTGGAGAAAGACCCTGGCGGGTTGAGGCCTGAGATTTCTTGAAGCTGCTCCTCAGGAATGCAGCGTTTCTTCTTTACTGGCTGTGTTTATGTCTCACTATACCTCAAAGCAGTGCACATGGTGGTCCATACTATTGTTTATCACAACAATTGTATAAGGTAGGCTAGGGAAAGAGAGAGAGAGAGACAGGCCCAAAGTGAACTTCAGGGCTCTGTGGGGATTTGAACCAGAGTCTGCAGAGTTGTAGTCTGGCACGTTCTAACCACTAGGCTGCATGTTTCAGGCTCGGCTCTGGGTCCAGCTCATGAGGGAGCTCCGGAATGGAGTCAAGCTCAAGAAGGTGCAGGAGAAGCAGTTCAACCCCCTGCCCACCGAGTACCAGCTGACCCCCTTCGAGATGTTGATGCAGGACATCCGGGCCCGCAACTATCAGCTCCGCAAGGTCATGGTGAGTGCCGGGGTCCGTGGGGGGCAGTGGCTGATCAGGGGCGAGGGATGCAATGGTGCATCGTGCCGTGCAGCCCCACACCATGACGGTCCCTATGGCAACACCCAAAGAAAAAATGTGGGCGGCTGTGCGGTCAAGCCAATTTCTTGCGGCTTTTGACTCCAGTAGGAGGAAGTCTTTTGTAAAATTATTGATCTTCATTTTCCACTCAAGACCAAACCATCCCCCATACTTTGGATTACCACAGGGGTGGCTGGTAGCAATCCTGCCCCACTAGGAGGCTTCATTTCTCCTGTAGCTTCTGTGGGGTTTGAAGCTAAGCCCAGAGAGAACCGGCAGGGGTGGGTTGGTTTCCAAGGGAGGCGGGCAGGAGGTGTCCTTGTCTCTGCTGGTCACTGAAAAGTCCCGGGGCTTTCGTCCTGTGAGTCCTGGATCCATTCTGCCAGAGGGGAGCGGGGAGGGGTCTTTGCAGCAGGAAATGAGCAAAACCAGTGCCAGTGGGGTCGTGGATCCAGCCTGGCTTTCTGCTAACTTCAGAGGAACTCTCCAAGGTCCTGAACCTTTTGGGCTCATCCCTGGCAGATTCAGCACCTTGGGGAGCTCCCTTCCCTTCTGGTTCTGCTGCTCTGTGCTTTGGAGCTTCCGCCCACAAATGGACAACCGCTACCGCCTTCCTGTGTGGTGTTTGGCAGATGGAAATGGAAACATGCGTGCAGCACCCACACCCCATTCTCACGCCAAGGATGCTGCCCGGCGGGCTTTAGCGCGGCCTGCTGTCGGACGTTCCCTTCGCTCTCCGATATCCTGGCCTCCCTTCTCTCAACTGCACATCCTCCGACTGTCCGGATTTGGCCGGGACAGCTCAGATTAACCCCCATCTCCCCACTTTCTCAGCTGCTTTCAAGATATCCCAGTTTCTGTCTTTCCCCCTTCATCCTCAGCTTACTTCAGTCGCTGCAAACGGAGTTCAAAGGGTAAAAGTAGATTGGACTCCCTTAACTCAGCAGCGGGGAGATGGGCGGGTGAAATTTT
Organism: Gambelia wislizenii; assembly: GCA_030847615.1. Taxonomy (NCBI): domain Eukaryota; kingdom Metazoa; phylum Chordata; class Lepidosauria; order Squamata; family Crotaphytidae; genus Gambelia; species Gambelia wislizenii. Next base: position 43,754 of record JAUMIR010000008.1, read on the forward strand.
GCCCTTATTTATTTCATTTTTATGCCATCTTTCTCCCCAAATGGGCCCAAGATGGCTTCCATAAAGCAACAGATGATTGAGACCTCTCTCTTTTTGTGCCCTTCCCAAGAGTCTTCATTTTGAGAGGGTCTGCAAAGGAAAATGGAGGTCTTGGGCTGGTCGACTAAGACTGAGCTCTGGGGTGGTTATTGGGACGGGAGGTATTTTTGTGCTCTTCGTGCATTCTGGAGGAAGTTTTCTGTGTGGTTTGGGGGAAATTGCCCAAAAATCATGCCAGTGGTTTTTTTAAATGGAGGGCTGGGGAGGTTTAGGAGCTTAGAGGGAGTCTTTGGGGAGGGGGGTTGAGAGGAATCCTGCAGGCCTCACGAGGATGCCCACTCCTCTCCTAAGGCATTCTCCCCCCCCAACACACACACACCCCGATAAATGGACTCGGAAGGGGCGAGACGAGATACTCCGTGGCAAAGGGGGGGTGTAAATCAGAAAATAAGCAAGCACTTATGATCTTTCTTTGTGTGTGTGTGTGTGTGTGTGTGTGTGTGCTGTGTGTGCTGTCCTGTCCCCCAGGTGGATGGAGACATTCCTCCCAGGGTGAAAAAAGATGCCCATGCGCTCATCCTTGACTTCATAAGGTCGCGGCCACCCCTGAGACAGGTAAGGGGCACCCCTTGGCTTCCTGCCCTCTCCCTAGACAGCCCTGGGAGGGTTTTCAGTGCAAGGAAGTGCCCCCTCTTTATTTATTTAATTTATATCCTGACTTCTTCCCAAGATTGGGATTCAAGGTGGATCAAAACAAGAAAAGAAGGGACTACAGTGGGAGGTGGCGAGCTCTCCTCCTTCCTTGGAGGTTTTTATTTTTATTTTATTTATTTATTTATTTATTTATTTATACCCTGCTCTTCAGCCACAAGGCTATCAGAGCGGCTTACAAATTGTTTTAAGCAACAGCTATTTACACATCTACACTGCATTAAACAGTTTCCAATGTGTGTTAGCTGATTGCCCCCACAAGCCGGGTCCTCATTTTACCAACCTACGAAAGGATGGAAGGCTGAGTGAACCTTGGAGCCGGCTGGAATCGAACTTGCGATGTGGTGGCTTGCAGTACTGGCATTTAACCACTGCGCACCACGTCTGGATGGCCGCCTCTCTTGGGATGAGCTTTAGCCATGGGTTTTCTGCCCCAGTTTTGGGGAGTTGGGCTGAAGGGTCCGGGAGGATCCCTTCCAGCTGTGTGATTCTGTGACTCTAGGATTAAAAGGTTAAAACTTCAAAAAGTTTGCAAGGTTAAAATACCAAAAAAGTAATATGACTTCACAGTTAAATAAGTAGTAAAACTAAAAATGCAATTGGGTGACAAGTAAAATTTAAAACCCAGCATTGAAGGCAAACAGCACCCAGCTGTTGAAAGTGTTAAGGGGTAAAAGTCCTTCGACACAACATGCAAGGTCAGTTGCCAAAACACTCTGTGAATAAAAATGGCTTGCTAACAGAAGGACAACCAGCTAGCCCTAGGAAGAGCTGCCAAGAAGGCCTGTCTCTAGGATTTATGGGCCAAAGCCTGAGTCCTAGAGACAGCCAGCATTGTGCATGAAGTCCCAACCACAGCTCTCAGCTTGCCATTCAAACACACAGACAGAGGACATATTTTCCTGTTTGGAAATTACAGAAGTCTTCGCTTAAGTCTGGGCTGTTCCTAGATCAAGGTGAAATAAAGGTATTATTCCTTCTCATCCACTTAGAGAGATAATCTAGCCTACCTGTGTCTAGCTGGGAGGTAGATGCAGAGCAGAGTGGAGGGTGAGCCCTGGTGCCACAACAATTGGGACGGGGAGGAAGCTAGCTAAATAAACACATAGACCTCTTGGAGATTTAACCCTTGCAAGCTGCTGCTCCGTTAGCCGAGCTGGAGACTTAGACACAGCCCTTTCCTCTTGCCTGGAGCTGAGCCCCCCCACAAAATGGAGAATTTACACTCGTCTCCTGCTGGGAGGTGACCCATGAAAAGTGGAGGCTCACGGCCAGGCCCTGAGATCTGGCAATGCTACCTGTCTCGTATCCTCACGTCCAAACATGCCTGCGGGGCTGGCAGGACAGAGAGAAGGCAGGTCCTCCGAGGATCTCAAATCCCAGGCAGGTTCCTGCGGGAGGATGCCATGCTCCACATGGGCTGAGTAGTCCCTGTGGATGTGAGGTCCTGACTTCTTTCCAGCCCCCTCCTCACCTGCCTGCCTGTCCTTCCTTGCAGGCCTCAGAGCGGCGGCTGCGGCCCATGCCTCAAAAGCAGAGGACGCTCCACGAGAAGATTTTGGAGGAGATCAAGCAGGAGCGGAAGCTTCGGCCTGTCGAGGCGCGGTACCAGAATCAGAAAGGTGAGTCCACACGGACACAGGAAGATCAACTGAGGTTGGGCAGCAGGGGAGCCCGTGAGGGGTCGAATTGCCAGGTTTGAGGAGGGTCTCCAAAATCCCAGCCCATGTCCAGAATTATGGTCACACCAGGGAAGGGACTTCCTTCTAGCGTGGCAACTCAGAGCCTCACTGCGCTCTGAGGAACAGCGGCAAAGCAGCAGGAATGTCCCATTTTTTCTGCTGCCTTCCCACATGACATTGGTGTCCTTCTAGCATCCTCTCATTCCAGAGCTGTGGGAGACACGCTAAAACTGTGCCTTTTCGCAAATGGGTTTTTCTGGTTAGCTAAAAAGGCATGGTTTTACCTCGGTCCCGTATGGGACCAGAATAAAAAAACAACAATGCCATGCAGGGAGGTGGCAGGACGTTCCTGCTGCTTTGCTGCTTTTCCCCGAAGTGCAGTAAGGTTCTCAGATCACAACCAAAGGTGGGAAAAGTCCCTTTTTTGTTGGACAATTCCCAGAATCCCCCAGAGAGCAGCAAATGCTGGGAGTTGTTGCCCCCCCAAAAAGGGACTTTTCCACGCTCTGGTTGGGATTGCCAGAGAAGAGCTGTAGATGTATTTGAAGCCCTTCCACACTACATAATTATAGCATGATGAGTCCACTTCAGCTCACATGCATTTGCAAGGGAGAAAGTAATTTGCGCCGAGTTCTGAGACAACGCAGGCAAGGGCAGCGTCTCAACAGGGCTCAGAAAGCATCCTGGCCTGTGGGAGTCTGTTTGGTAAAAGCTGGTCAAGGCCAGTCCAGGGCTCGCAGAAGTCACGAGAAAAGGATGCCAGCCAGAAAGCAGAGGAGTTGCCTCCCGCAACCCGCCCTGGCCAGAGTCGGCCCTTTAGTGGGCAGCCGCCAGCCGGCTCTCATCAGGAGCGTCTTTCCTGCGTCCTAGTGAGGAGCCTCACTGAGCATCTCTGCTCTGCTCTCCGCTCCACACGCTGGGTTCGGGGACTTGGGGGCCATGCTGTTTCCCAGCTGTGTCCTCTGCCAAGATGGCTGCCGGTGAGTCCTGGCTCTGTCCCTCCTCAGGCTGAGGCTGCTGTTCCACCGGGAGAGCTGCATGAGTCTCTTCTTCAGGCTACAAATCCTGGCCCGTGACATTCATGATCTTAGGAAGCCAGTGTGGCATAGTGGTTTGAGTGTTGGACTGTGACTCTGGAGACCAGGGTTCGAATCCCCGCTCAGCCATGGAAACCTGCTGGGTGACCTCGGGGCAAGTCACACTCTCTCAGGGGAAGGCGAAGGCAAAGGCAAGCCCCCTCTGAACAAATCTTGCCAAGAAACCCCCATGATAGGTTTGCCTTAGGGTCGCCATAAGCCAGAAATGACTTGAAGGGCAGTTGTACCAGACACCATGGAAGCCGCTGAAGCGTGTGCCATACGTAGTTCTGAGAATCTTTGCGTTCGCAATCTTAAGAGCAGGGAACGGGGGAACCACACAGTTCAAAGCGTTCACACTTGGGAATCCGAGTCCGAATCCTGGTCCGTGACGTCAATGGGATTGGCAGTGTATAAAGAGGTGCTTTGAATTCTCAGCCAGAGCCCCTCCAAAATACAACCCCCCCCCAGGACTCCTTAAGATGGAACCATGGCAGGTAAACTGGAATAAAAGCACTATAATTGTGTAGTGTGGATGGGTCCCTGGCCACTGGGGGAAATTATTCACTGCAAGAGCTTGCTTACATGTTCAGCATATTCAAAATACTATTATTGTTGTTGTTGTTTTTTAATTTTTTTTTACAATAAAAGGAAACATTCATTAACAGAGAAGATACAAACATATAACAATTAGAATAGAGTTGATAAGTAAGTTCAAATAGCATGTTGAGCATCGAATTATCATGTCGTTTTTAGTCATTAAGGCGCCAAGCAAGTTCAAGAAGGCTCAACACCTGTGGCTTGACAGTCTGCTGTCAAAACATCTGACCAGAACCCAAGATGGGATGGAGGTGGTCCCATTGTTTGTGAATGCACATTCACACATTCAATAAATTTATACCATCTTTCTATAAAAGTCTCATGGCTTATCTGTGCCTTATTTGCTCTCACATTGTCTGACCATTTCTGTAATAGCCACAGATCTCATAATCTTTTCCACCAGGCCTCTAAGGAGACCTCCCCAGTTTTCCAACATTTAGCCATTTCCATATGAGCATCTGTGAAGAAAAAAGGCACTCAGGTTTCTGTGTCTCACATGGCTATTTTCTCAAGAATCTCTCTGGCTTTTCTTTGCAAATGAAGATTCAGGAAGGACTCATCCCGCGCTTTCTGCAAGCGCGCTGATGACTAAAAAGGCCAACCCGAGCAAGAAAAGATGGGGGCAACATTTCACTTCATGCTTAGCGATTAATTTATTCTGTGTTAAGATGTTAAGCCAAAATAGGTTTACCTTAGGGCAATCTAACCACAGATGAGTGTACATTCCACTAGTTTCACACCCTCTCCAACATTTTGGTGACATATTTAGAGATTTAGAAATAAAGAATTGTTCTATATGAGAGCAAGTCTTATGCATGGTAGAAAAGTAGGTGTAGTCTTTTATATTGAGGTGCAAAAATCTCCAAGGATCTGTCAAACATGTATTATTTATTGCTTCCAGCAGTGGGGTAGATTTAGCGGGATTATTTTTAAGGGTGTGCAATCTATCCATAGGATAGTATAAAATGTCATTGGAGTTGCTTCCTATTATTATTATTATCCCAGAGGCAACATCCCTCAAGACCTGTAAGAAGGAATTCCTACATTTTGGTTGACCAACAATAGGTGTATAAAAAAGTACTGAACGCGTACAATTTACCCATTAAATCTCCCGTGAGCATTAAGTATCATTGGGTCTCAAGTTATTTTATTGAGTTTAAAAGGACAGGGTATGTCAACAATTATAGTACAGTAATCCCTGTAGCCTTCCCCATTCCTGCAACCACAAACTGATTTCCAAATACTGTAGTTTCTGAGGGAAAATTGGGTCTGTTCCCTTTCTTGGTGTGTGGAGTTCCTGTAAAAATATAAAGATTAAATCACAGTTGCTTTATACATTTTAATATTTTCCCTCTCTTAGATGCAGAACATAAACCTTTAACATTGAACAATACAATGCTACTTGTGTTCATGTTTTACTTTGATTTTCCATGTTAAGCTCATTTTCCCCTTCCCCTCATTTCTTTTTATGCCTGTTGAGACGGGGGTGATTCTTAGGGTTAAACACTCATCTGCCATTGCTGTTGAGCTAAAAACTTTCCCCAAAGATTGGTTATGAGGTTGTATCCCGAGAAAATACAAAACATGTAAGTAAAATAATGCAACACAACAAGAGTGTGGATTTGGCCCAAATGGGTCCTGACTGAGAGGAATTAAGCTCCAGTGTGGTCTGAGATCCCAATCAGGCTGAGTCAATCTGATCTCCTCTGGAAGGCTATGGGGAGGCGCCACGATTATTGATAAGCGTATTGGTTAAACTAGGGGGCAGCCCAATGACATTTCAAACAGATCAAAGGGACATTTCAGCAAGCAAAAACAAACAACTATTCACTCATATGAATAATTGCCACTAACGTGCAAGATATGACATGTTGGGACAATTGTAGATTTGCCTTTCTCCCCTAAAGCCGAGTAGCGAGCGTACACTAGATTCCATTACCCAGCATCAAGATGGCGGACAAATTAGACAGCACGGAGAATGGGGAAGCAGGTTTCAAGGTGGCGCAATCACAGTCCTGCCAATTGGTGATTCCCATGGAGAAAGGAAATAGAAAGAGAAATTGGGGTATTCTTCACTATAGGAGGCGTAAACGGTATCTATGTCTGCTGCCCAGAAGTGCCTTCATCTTCTTGTCTCATCTTCCTAAACATCTCTGGGGAGGGATCTTGAAAGATGCATTTAATGACTCTCATAGTTCAGGTCCTGTACAGCCGATCACTAGTGCTTTGGGCGTATTCTGGTAAAGCCTATGGGGAGGTACCTCAGGGTTTTGCTCAGGTTCCTGTGGGGTGCTATGGGGTGATGGATGCACTCGATATCAGCCAGTTTCAGCATTAGTTCTGGACAGACTTTATTCATCCATTCAAGCTTTAAGGACTGCAGTTTCTCCTGGTTTGGGACTCTGGGGCCCCTTTCAGGTGGATGTTAAGCCTCCTCTCCCTTTTTCCAAGATCCTCAATCTTGTTTTGTAGTTGAATGTTAGATTCCTCTAGTTTTTGGACCCTACCCTCTTGCGTGGCCCCTTGCCGAAATGCAGCATTGGCTGCGTCTTCAGTATCATGTGTTCTGCTGGAGATCACTGAAAGCTTGGAGCTGGTTGCCTCAAGAGCTAAAAGCCAGCCTTTTTGTAGGTTTCTCCAGGAGATCCGAGAAGGAGAGATCTGTTACTGAGGGTGACCCATTCTTCCTGCCTTTGCCTATTCTGTTTGGGCCATGCGCCATATCTGAGTCTTGCAGTTTCATCAACATCACTTTATGGCAGTCAGCAGGCCATTAAAACAACATGTTGGATACATTTTAAAATAGGGAGTTATGAAAATACACTATTAAATAAAATAACATTACATAAACAAAGATGGTCTGGTTATAATAGCCAGGTTTAAGAATTTTGCCAGTTGCGGGGTGAGCAATTTGTCAGAACCCTGACAGGTCATCCTCTTCTTCTGACAGTGTTTTAGGCTCTTTTGTAGAAGAATAAAAGTCCGTGATCAATTGATCCACTGTTGTTTTGGTAGCAGACATTTAAATTGTCCATTGTGTGCTATTTAGTAATGTTGTTCATGCTCTTGCTTAATGAAAATCATTGGGATCAAGATCAGCCCTTCTACTAGATGTTCACCGTGGTTGCCAGCCAGCCATGCCCCATCATCATCACCACCACCACCATCAAGCAGAGAAGAAAGCCACTGTCCCAGATCCTCCAGCCCCCCTGTTCCCCACCAGAAGGAGGTGCCGGGGGTGGCCTGTTCCCCCACTGATCTCCCCCACGCCCCTTCCTCTTCTTGTCCTTCCAGGGTTCGGCTCCGTCCCCTGCCTGGTGAAGGCCTGCGCAAGCAACGTCAAGTCCACCTCCTGCATCAACCTCTCCGTCTCGGACTCCAGCGGCCCACCCCAGCGCCAGAGGCCCCGAGTCTTGCTGAAGGCTCCCACGCTAGCAGAGATGGAGGAGATGGTCACCTCCGAAGTAAGGAGGATTTGGCCTTTTGGTTTTTCTGGTGAAAAGGGATCCTTTGTATGGCAGGAACTGGCTTTTGGGAAGAGGCTGTGTATGTGTATATTTTGGGAAGGGGCTGTATATTCCACTTTTCTTCCAGCACAAGATTCAAGGTGGTTTACCCAAACTAAGACAAATTGCAGCAAATCCTTTCAGTACAAGTTGTTTAAAAAAACATTATGTTTTTTTAAAAAAACCACAAGTTAGAAACCACTTGAAAATGCAATTAAAACATAGTAAGCTACAGACACACCCATTAAAAGCTCTACAAGATATTAAAAACCAAAGGCCTACCTAAGTATAAGAGGTTTTGTCTGCTGGCAGAAAGACAGCAGGGAGGGAGGGGGGTCAGCCGAAGTCCCACAACTTGGGATCCGCCACCAAGAAGGCCGCCTCCCCTCCCCTCGCGACCCCAGTCAGCAGCGATGGTGGTGGGACTGAGAGAAAGCCCTTCCCTGCAGATCTTAAACATCAGGAAGGCTCACACAGGGCCTGTATCTGTGGCTTTCTGGGCCCAATTTCTTTTCTCAGTTTCTTTTTCCCAAAAACATTTTTGCCCCCAAATGGTCCCCACCTCCTCTTAGAGTGTGTGTTGGGCGATTTTGCCACTTTGGTCCCTCCAGGCATTTAAGGTCAAGAAGGCCCATTTGGGGTCAATGGTTGAGGACCTTGGATAACTCTTTTAAAGGCCAGACTAAAACCTGGAATGGATTCGCCACCCCACAGACACGGGGAGTCAGCAGCTACTGGCTCCCCAAAAGGTCCTGTTTCCAGACTCCTTGCATTTCTAAAGCTGTATTGAATCCCACCCACCCCACTCTCTCCTCACCTGCAGGAGGAAGACTCTCCCAGCTCGGAGGCCAGGCAGGAACCCGGCACGGACATGCCTCTGAAGCGCGACCGCTCCTTCTCGGAGCAGGACCTGGCCCAGTTTCAGAACGAGAGTGGGAGCCATCAGGCAGATGTGGAGGGCTTGGGACACGGCGGGTCTGAACCGAGACCCCGCTCAGGTACCCCGACCCCTGCATGGGCCAGCGTGGAGAACCCGGGCAAGTCTACCTTCTCCCCTCAAAGCCCCCTTTCCTTTCCTTTCCTTTCCTTTCCTTTCCTTTCCTTTCCTTTCCTTTCGGAAACTAACCAGACCCTGGTGGAGGGGGACACAATCCTGGCTCTCCTTCCATTGTCTCTGCCACCTTCTCTCAATAGCCCTCCCTCAACGGACAAAGAGTTGCCGAGAGCAGAACAACGCTGGTTTTTTCTTTCCAGGAATAAAGCACCCCTGTGCTAGCTGATTATTCCCTGCAGCTACTTTCCCCACCTTGGATCTGTCAATTCATGGAAGTTACTTTTTTAAACAACAGTTTCCAGTTTCCACCCTGGCCAGTGGAAGAAAACAATACTTAGGATTAATAAGAATGGCCAAAATAAAATAAAATGGAAGAATTCCTGTTAAAATTTTTCTAAAATTTTCTTTGAAAGTAACGTTTTAAGGGAAATGTGACCTTGTTGAAGTAACATTGTTCCTACTCGTTATGTGACTTTGTCGTGGCCTGGTTAGCACAATCACACACAACCCTCCAATGTAATTCATCGCCTGTAACAACAGTTCCTTGTGTGGTGTTACTTCCAAGTTGGGGCCAAGACGACACTGACCGTTCCCCGCCGATGCTCTGTCCGTCCCCAGGTTCAGTCCCGGCGAGCTACCACCGGGTCCCTTACGGCGCCAGTCCTTTCCCGGCTAAACAGGGCTTCCTCAGCTCTGTGGATGAGAAGTCAGAGGCTGGATCGGGAGCCCCCCCTGAGGCCAACTTGAAATACCTGTGGCTGGTAAGTGTCCGGCGTGGTCTGGCCTCCCAGAGAATATGGCGGGGCGGCCTCAGCAGCCTCCAGGCCTCTTCCTCCATCAACGCCTGAGGCTGGGCAGCCACCCCGATTCTGTTCCCATTTTTTCCAGCTGCTTCTAAAACGTCCCAGTTTCTCTTTTCCCACTTTCCCTCTTTGTCCTCAGCTTCTTTCCATTGCTGCAAACTGAGTTCTGGCGCTGGGGGAAAAGGCAGGTTATAAATAAAATGCATGAACAAAGTATTGAATAATGAACAGAAGGGAATGCATTGCTTTGAAAACCCCTCCCGTCTCTGCCTAGCCTCTGTTTGAGAGCCTGTAGAGCTGCTGCCAGATGGAAAGTCTGTCTCGATCCCTGCACCGGTGTTGGTGGTGTTGGTGGGGGTTGGTCTGGATGACCTCTGGGGATCCTGCCAACTCTGGCATGAGGTGGCTTCCTCAGGCTGCTCCCCAATTCTTTCCTCTCCAGCAAGAGTTCAGCCACCCGGTAGAGAGCCTGGCGCTGACGGTGGAGGAGATGATCAATGTGCGCCGGGTGCTGGTGAAAGCCGAGATGGAGAAGTTTTTGCACAGCAAGGAGCTCTACAGCAACCTGAAGAGAGGGAAGGTGAGTCTTGCACGAGGCCCAGGGATTGTTGGGGGAAACAGTGCGGCCATGGCATGTCTGAAAGAAATTGTTCCTGGGCAGCCATTGTCCTGTTCAAAATAAAAGGCTCCAGAGCGGAAGTTTCTCCATTACATAAATTCCAGGCATTCAGACTGTGTTGAAAATGTTTTGTTTTGTTTTTTTAAAAGGAGAAGGCTGCAAATACATTTACACACATCAATAACCTAGCAATCTTTGTTATCCTGCCTACCACCAGAAAATACCTGAATTAAAAAGAAGCAAAATTCCTGGAACTCTTAACACAACTCGGAAACATTTGTTTAAAAGCACAGCTGATCTGGAATTGCGAGAGAGAGAGATGGGGATTACTGGTCGCCCCCCGTATCCTCGGGAGATATATTCCCAGATTTACTGTTTATAAGTGAAACTGGATAATAGCAAACTCTTGTTAAAATAAAGGACTTCTTGTACAAGGATACCATAGAGTTGCACTGGAGGACCTTGCAGTTCCTAGAGAGAACATCCCTCTAGGCATTTTCCAGCATGACTCTATGGTATGCGTCCTTATTTTTTCAGCCATGGATAACTGAAACCATGGATTTTGATTCCATGGATATGGGAGGTGACATGCAGAAGGAACGTGGTGACAGTGAGAGCGGTTCGGCAACAGCACCGGCTGCCTAGAGAGGTGGTGGGGTCTCCGTCCCAAAGAGGCCAGGCAGCTCCCTCCTGCTGGGGATGAGGCTGCCCTGAGCCCCAGGGGGTTGGACTTGATGGCCTCTGAGGGACCCTTCCAACTCTATGGTTCTATGATTCTGCACATCTACAAAAGCTTGTGCTACCAAACTCTTTCTCCCGCTTTGTCTCAAAGGTGTTACAAGATCCCTCTGAAGAAGGCGTTAAAAAAGGAGTGGGATCAAGCACTTATCACACGACACTGCTATAGCGCTGTGGTTCCAGTTTAACGGGTTCATGGCGGCCTCCTCCTGTGGGATTCTGGGGTTTGTAGTTTAGTGAGTCCTAAGAGCTCGCTCTCTGGCTGAGGCTTCTAAGTGCCCCTCCCGACACTGCAAATCCCAGTCTCCCCAGGAGGCAGCCAGAGAAGTTACAATGGAATAATAAGTGCTGTAACAGTGTAGAGCCCCTCAACCGGATACCCCAAACCCAGGAACTCTTACAGTACTTTTGAAAAATGCCTTGGGGTCTCCCCTTGAGCACAAAGCGCCTTTGACGCCCTGGGTCTTCTCCCCCCCCCACCTGCCGCCCCCCGCCCTTCTTAGGTCTGTTGCTGCTGCAGGACCAAGTTTGCGCTGTTCTCCTGGCCTCCCACCTGCCTCTTCTGCAAGAGGTGAGTGGGGGGCTCTGGGGTGGGGTGGGCATGCCGTGGATTGACAGGTGCTGAGCGGGGCTAAACCCCTTATTGAGTTCTTCCCTCCCTCCCCAATCTTCTTTTCTTCCTTTGCTTTTAGGTCTGTCTGTGCCTCCTGCAGTCTGAAGGTAAGAGGCACCCCTACTATGCCCCCTCCCCAAAAAGGGAGCCATGTTGGCTCAGCAACTCCCCCCCCCTCTTCCATGGGGCCAGAGCCGGTTTAAGGCACTGGCGGCATCAGCATCTGCAGGGGGGCATCATTGTGGGGGCCCCCATAGTAACCCTTTATTAGTAATAATCTGAATATCCTGTCCTGTGAATAGCTTAGGTTGAGTTAGGTTACATTGACCTGAGATAAACATATGGGCCCCCCAAAATAAAGTATTGCAGGGGCCCCCCAAATGCCTTAAACTGGTCCTTCAGGAGGTCTACACCCAGGGTGGGAGCCATCCAGCCCCTTGCTGACCTGCAAGTACCAGCAGCCCCCTGGCCAACATAGCCGGGGCAAGGAATGCTGGGACTTGCAGTTGAACAAGACTAGGGGGGTAATAATTATTATCCCCAGATCAAAAGACGTATTTCCTGACTGTTGGGAAACCCCTCTCCCAATTGGGAAGAATAATAGACCAGCAAGGATTTTGTCCAGTTTTCTCCTGGAATTTGATGTCTCAAAATATCACACAGGAATTATTCTGTAGAGAAAAGCACACTGCTGTTTTTTTGTTTTAAAAACCACAACCCTGTTTTCTGCACAGGAAATCTGTTTTATATGCAGGTGCCTAGTGTTTTGTGCATAAGGTAAGTGTTTTTTTCCCTGCAGAACCCTTTTCTTCTTCTGTCTTTTTAGATCAAGATGCCTTCCAAGAAGCTCGCCCACATCCCTGTCTATGCCCTGGGCTTTGAGACCCTGCTGGGCTCGTTGGGGCCCAAGGCACCCCCATTCCGGAAGAGAGAGACTTTCCAGTAAGGGGTGCCCTGTTTTGTCTTCTCCGCTTGTGGCCTGGGGCTTGGGGGGTTGTGGGAATTGTAGTCTAAAAAGGGAATGCCACCAGGTCTCTTTTTGAGCCAGGTTTTGCCCCCCTCCTGGGACATACCGTCTGGGTCCCTAAACTAGCAAGGGGGCTAGTCTTGGGGTTCACCTGGTTTTGGGGGGCAAAGGCCATTTCCGACAGCTCCAAGCAGGTGGAGGGTGCTGTATTGTTTCATGTTGTACAGTAATGTGTTTAACTGCTCTGAGAGTGTGTGTTTTCAGTTGCTTTCATGCTCTTGATAGTGTCGTTCTGTTTTAATGTTGACCTTTCCTATACGTTTTTAGCTACGTTGCAAGCCTTCTAGTTTGGAAGTGGTCTTGAGCCCCCATCTTGGGGGAAAGGAGAGGTGTAAATGAAATTAGCCAACTGACCCCTTCCCTGGTTGCCCTTCAGCCCCCTGCAGGGCACCCGCTGGCGGAGCGTGGAGGAGGAGTTCCCCTACATCTACGCCCACGGCTCGGTGCTCAAGGACGTTTGCGCCGACTGTTCTGGGTTCGTCACAGACGTTGTCAGCTCCAGCCGGAAGAGTGTGGACATCCTGAACACGACGCCCTGCCGGAGGAGCCGCAAGACGCAGTCCCTCTACATCCCTTCCAGCTAGGCCCAGGCACCTGATCTGGAGCATCCCTCTGCCCGTGACCCCCACGCCCACCCTACGCCTGGCCTTTGCAGATGAGCCGCTCTGTCTCTGAGGCACCAGAGGGGGAGGAAGGAGACTCAAGGACGGTCTTTTTTGAGACGGGGAGAGGAAGCCCTGTCTAGTCTTGCCTGGCCTCCCCACAGCAGATTGCCAACCTCTCAGCTTTCTGGCTTACTTGCATCTACCGTGACACCCAGCATCCTCGCGCCTCACACCGCTTGCCTTCCACAAATGCCTCCTGCCTGCATCTGTGTGTACATATACATACACATATATATATACATACACACACACCTATAGACACTCTATATTTATGATCCGCTGCTGGAGCTCATGGGCTGCATTTACTTGTGGGGTGCGATACCCCTTTGCTTGGCAAATGGAGACTGTTTGAAGGAAACTCCCCCCCCCCAGCCCGCAGGCCTGCCTTCCCTCCCTCCTTCCCTCCCTTTGGGCCCAGCCCACCATGCCCTCACTTTGGATTTCAAGCAAGCAGAGACACAGGGGAAGAAGAACAGGTTAAGACCCCAAAGCATTTTAGATGGGGGACAGGTCCAGCCCATACGAGGATGAAATACCTTTCACACCACACAGTTCTATCATTTTGATCCCATGTTTACCTGCCATGGATCCATCCTATGGAATCCTGGGGTTTGTAGTTTGGTAAGGATATTTGGAATTCTCTTCCAGGGAGCTCTACAGCCTCCCCAAACTACAACTCCCAGCATTTGTAGGATGCAGCCATGGCGGCTGCAGTGAGATCTAAGGGCTAGAACTGTCTAGTGAGGAAGACACCCAAGAAAGCAACCCAGCCCATGGAAAGCAGCCCCCGCCCAAAGTGTGGCTAGCTTATCCCTTCTGCCTTCCCAGTTGGACTGGCCAGAACACAGAAAAGTTCCGTAATCCCCAAGAGACAGGTCCTCTACATCTATGCCCACAGCTGACTGGGGGGTTCTGGGAGCCGTGGTGCCCCCCCAAAGCAACTTTTCTTTGCTCTGCAAACCAAGGGCTGCCGAGGCATATCCTCTGAAGTATCTGAAGAAGGTCAGGTCATGTTTGTGCATCTTCTGGCAAGCAGACTCATCCTAAGTCACTGGCCTGATGCTTGCCAATTTCATTTCAATTTTTTTTGAGGGTCTGCCTTTTTCTCCCCTGCCCCGCCTTTCTTCTGGCAGCAGGATGTGCTTTCAAAAACCTGTCCTAATGGTTCCAGCTTTATTAGGATTTGAGAGGGGGGTTCCACCACCCCACCTCACCCCCCAATTGCCCTCTGCAAATTATTCTCTTTTATTTGTACAACACTTAATAAAATACCTCGTTTTTTTGTAAGCATTTAGATGAAAAGTGAGCAATTCCTGTATGCCAGGTCTCCTGGAACAGGGAGCTGCAAGAGTGGAGTAACAGGCTGCAACTGGGGACAAGTCACCTTTTTTGGACTACAGTTCCCAGAATCCCCTGGCCAACATGACCAATGGGATTCAGGGAGGTGTAGTCTAAAAAAGCAACTCCTCTAAGCTATGGTTGTAATCTTCCAAAACGAACACTTATGAGCTTGCTCCCTGTAGTCTCCAAAAAACATTTATCCTTTTCTCCCCTAATTCATAACTGGTTTGAGGCCCGGGAGTGGGAGCTGAGCAGCTGAGGTGGCCGACGTGGCATCCGCTGCGTTGCTGTAGATGAGCCACACCTGCCAGTGACTCTTGAGATGCGCCAGTGGGTGCAGTGAATTCGCTCTGGGTTTTACTTTGAACTTGAAAGGCGCTGCCTATGAGATACTACGCCTGTTTGGGAGGGGAAACAGTTCCACCCTTGGAAAACACCTTTAAAATTCAGACTAAAAGCTGACGTAGACCCAAGGCCCTGCTGCTGGTGGGGTGCCATGCCTTGCCCAGCGTCTCTTCTTCCTCAATTAATCTCTTTATTACCATAGTTCCCCTCCTGAAAAACGTCCCAGGAAAACAAGACACTGTTTCAAAGTTTAACTTTGCAAAGGCTAGGGACACCAAATGAGTGCATTTAAACCATCAGAGGCAGGTTGGAACTGTTCTCCAGTGGCAAACTGGTGGAGGAGGAGAGAGGCCGCTGGTCCCATTCCTTTCCAGGTTCCTCTGCCAAATGCCCGGTTTCCTTTCATGGAGGAGAGCAGGGCTGAAACAGGCTAAATACCCCTCTAGAATGAGGATGCAAATCTTCATACAGTTTGCCCTGGCAGGGAAGAATGAATAATTTTACAATTTTTCTCCTTGCTGGGAGAGGGTTGTCAAAAATTCAGTTTTTGAAGAATTCAGTACTTACTCTGTGGTGTTCCTTTCTGTGCAGAAAATACAGTTTTCTGTTAAACCCCCACCACCACCACAAACCCTACATGCATTGGGGGGGGGGGCACAGAGTAAGTCCCTCACTGAAAATTCTCCCTCATCTTGGAAGCTCCTGGTCAAGATTCCCCAACACTCAAGAAACCTATTTGGGGGGGACCATTTTCAAAAATTCTTTCCACCCCCAATCAAGAAGCAGTAGCTTCATCTTCTCCAAGGAACCATTTGGGCAGGAAAGCCGGAGTGCCAGGTAGCACCTTCAAGATTAACATGTTATTAACAGCATTTTTAATGGGCTATAAGGTCTCCAGCAAGCAGAAGCCGTTAAGACCTCTAAGCCAGGGTAACCTAACAAAGGCATGGCCTGGAAGGTGCTCCACTTGGCGCGGTCTTGTTCTGGGCCTTCTCTTCTCTCGCCAGTGTTGGCAGTGGGTAATTCCCAGGTTACTGGGACCAGTAAATCTGTTCCAGGTTTTGGCTGGCTTTAAAGAAGCCCCCCGAGCTGCCAGGCCTTATTCGGACTAGGCTCCAGCATTGGTCTGAGGCCTGGAGTGGATTCACACACACACCATGACACTGTAGCCACCACTGCTGCGTCTGCTGCTGCTCTGGTTGCAAAGATGGGGTGCCAGTCCAGTGTCCCTTCCTTTCCTAAGGGCACCAAACAAGCTCAGCCATGCCGCAGGGGTTTTGCTGACAGCTGGGAGTCTTCCACTACCTTTACCAAATGACTGGGCTCAGAGAAGTAAAGCAACTACAGAATGCCCTCATTTGCTGCTCATCTTCTGTCCGTCTTGGAGCTTGTCTTCATTCCTTGCCCTGGTAGGGATAAACTGCCCCTCCACCCAACTTGATGCCACCAGTTTTGTATATAGCACTATGCCCCCTCCCCAATACCTTGCATATTGCCATACTTGCAAAGCTCACTTTGCTAAACACACACAGTTAAGTGCAATGGGTGCTTTATATCGCACACGCAGCCTATACCTGCAGGTGCACAGCTGGGGCATGCAAACAAGCAGTATGCCAATTAAAGCACTGTGCAGTCCAGGCGGGGATATTTGCGCATGGTGCAGAGATCACAGGCAGTGGGAAAGCTGGGAGAGGGAGGCTGAAAGAGAATGAAAGGGGCAGGGTCTCTGGCCTTTCAGAAGGGCTGGGCCGCACGCTCTTTCACACAACACAATTCGATGCCACTTTCGCTGGTAGGATTCCATCCTATGTTTCGTGAGGTATTCATAATTCTTGGCCAGAGAGTTCTAGTTTCTCATCAAATTTCAAATCCCAGGATTCCATAGGATGAAGGCATGGCAGTTAAAGTGGTATTAAAATTAATCATAGAACCATAGAGTAGGAAAGACCCCATTCTGCCATGCAGGAATACCCAATAAAAGCCCTCCTGACAGATGACCATCCAGCCTCTCTTTAAAAACTTCCAAAGGAGGGGACTCCCAGGCAGCATATTCCACTGTTGAACAGCTGTTACACTCAGGAAGTTCTTCCTAATATTTAGGTGTTTAAAATTGTGCACCGTGAAAGGGGCTTACAGCTGCCACAATTTCTGGCTATGGGCCATGATGGCCATGGTGGCTGATGGGGTTTTATGGGTAAAAAGCGTCCAGCAGGTCTGAGGTTTTCCATTGCTGGATGAAAGAGGGAAACCAGGTGGTAGATTGCAGGAGCAGGAAAGAGGGGCCAGGCTCAGAGCTTGGAAGAGTTAATGTTCTTGGACGACATCTCTTTGGATCTCTCATATCCTGGACACAACAAACAAAACGAATTCCTCTCTAAACAGTAACTTTTCCAAGCTCTGGTCAGACTTCCACGCAAGGTCTTCCTTTGTGCTGAGAACAGGCAGGGAACCCGGCTGTGTGAACGGCAGGCGCTCTTGGCGGCATCTCCTGCTCCCCTTCCTCTCTCGCCTCCGCTGCTGCTGCTGCTGTTGTCACCTCTGGACTTTAACACGCCTTATGGGCCCACTCACCCTTTCCAAAACAATGCATGGTGTTAAATGGAAGGAAGGAAGGAAGGTTATTACGTGTCCTCCCTGCCCTCATCCTCCTGCAGCCAATGTTTTATATGCAACCTGTACTGTAAAGAACTGTAAATAAAATTTAAAGCCAACCTGACTTGATGGTGTTACCCTTTCTCTCTTAATAAATGCATATTCATGCCACAATAAATTGCCTTCTAAAAGCCTGGGCCTGGACTTCTGGCTGAGAAATGTTGACAGGTTCAAGGTCAGCCGGTAGGATTTGAACCCAGCACTCTCATCACTGGATCACATGGCTGTAATCAGAAACCTCTTTACTTAGAAGGGAGATCCACTAAATATTACACTAAACAGTACTGTAATATACAGAAGACATCTGTATACTGTAAATTGCACCATAAGCTCATTACAAGATTTTTTAAAATTTTTATTTATTTATTTATCCCTTGCTCTTCAGCCACAAGGCTATCAGAGCAGCTTGCAAATTCTTTTTTTAAGCAATATCAATTTACACATCCACACTGCATTAAGCAGTTTCCAATGTGTGTTAGCTAATTGCCCCCACAAGCCGTGTCCTCATTTTACCAACCTACGAAGGCTGAGTCAACCTTGGAGCCCGCTGGAATCGAACTTGCACCGTGGTGACTTGCAGGACTGGCATTGAACCACTGCGCCACCAGGGCTCCCTAGCAAATAAGTTTGCTACGCACTGTGTGAACAGACTGCTGGACTTTGTTCTTCTCCAGCGCATCTCTTCTTGTGTTCTTATGATTAAAAGCTACCACACACAAATCAATGCAGCATTTATTGGGTAAATTCTGGAATACCAGGCCCTCCTGCTGGGTTCCCCCATGGGAATGCTGTGTTGCAGGTGGGCCCTAAATCAGCACCAAAAACTCAAGTGACTTTTTCTTAAAGGGGCTTTACCCACCCCAAGAAAAGAACGGCCACATCAGCACTTGTCATGAGCAAGAGGAACAACTTTATTGGTTGAAGTAGTAATATTATAAATTTGGATTAGCACGACCTCATAGTGATTACCAAGCGTATGCAAAATAAAGTTTCTATCTTCTCATGTTTGACAAGCAAGCAAGTTATATACACCATTTTGGTCAGTGCAATGAGGTACTGAGCAGGCTAGAAAATTTCCAAGTTAGAACAAAGAAAGTCTAGAGAGAAAAAGAGAGAGACCTCGGGAAGTTAGTCAATAATACAAGGATATCAGACATGTTGATACATAGGCTTCATTTCTCAGCTAAGGTCAGCAAAGCTAATTCTCATGTTTATTCAGAAAGTTGGGCAGTGGAGGAAGAAGGAACAAGGTGCAAAGAACAATATGGCTGTGCAAAGGTCCACTAAAAATCCGTCTAGGCCTCAGATTTCATGCCTGATTAAAACAGATCTAAGTAAGGAAAGGGGATTTAAAGTTAAAACTGGTTTTCAGATTTGCTGTCCAGGGTCCTGATTATGGGCAATTAGTTAACATGGGAGAGAACTGGCCTAACTTCCTGTTCTTCCTTTCGTGTCCTTCACATAGTGTGGACCAGCAGATGACGTTGGATTACAATTCCCAACAGGGCTCACGAACACAGTCCATGGTGACGAATGATGGGAATTGCACTGCTCAGCGTTAACGCCAGGGACTTTGCCCCCAGTTCAATATCTATCAGATATGTTCCTGGGGGCCACATTCTGGCTGGGGATGGTGCAAGAGATGGGACCAAAGATACAGCATATTGTACCTCAAAGGTCTTACTGCCAATAAATCTTGAGCACAAAAGAGCTGGGAAACCACAAAAGGACTGTTGTGTGGTGGAAGGGTAGTGATCCTCTGCAATGGCTGCTGGTGACTTCCATTTCAGTGCTGTGTTGGATCTACTCCGGGTTTTACTTGGAGCTTTGAAAGAGTTTGACGAAGTGTAGAAGCCAGTTCCCCATATTGGTTCAGCACCTTCGATAGCTCCTTTGAAGTTCAAATAAAAATCAAGAGTGGATTTGTTAGTCCAGTTCTACAATACTGGAACTGCCACATATGTCCTGGCATACTGCAGGCGTGGCCATTCTTTGCTAGTAATCTCTCAGTTTGACAGATATTTCTTAAGGAAGCTTGGCATATGAGGTTAACAATAGATAATTTGGGACACCACACAATGACAGAGGGATCTCAATGTATTAAATAATAACAAGCAACAGTCATTAGGAGAATGAACCAAAGTGAAGCCGCCTTTGCTGATTGATAGACCTCGATCAGGATGAGGATAATATAGTAAGCTTCAGAACTGCAATTCCCAGCAGAAGAACAGATGGTTATCTGCAACATTTGTGTAGCATGAGCTAGGAGACATGAGCACTATGAATAATCAATTGTTTAACTCCCAGTTAACTGAGTGTTGTCAGTTTCACTGGGAGAGATCAGGCCAACCATTTGCTTTCTAACACGTGTACAGACTTAGGAGCGCGCCTATAAATTCTTATCTTCCATGAATAAAGTCATTCTTCTTGACTTGCAGTGGACATGGACCACTGATCTGAACCTTTGCGGGCCGGTCTATGAAGGCTTAGCTTCCACTAATAATAAGGTTGTTCTTTGCTTGTGCCTGACGTGGACTAAGTGGGCCTCTGTTCGAAGGTAAAAAAACCTCTTTGGCCAAAAATCAGCAGGTGCCTTTCTACAGGGATTCAGGATCAAAGGACAGCTGTTTCGCCCAGAGACTCCGGATCTGGCAAATGGGGCTGATCTCTCCGCTCTCTCCCCACGGCTGATGACGACGCATGATTGCCTCGGACGCATGATTGCCTCAGGGAGAGGCAGCCCAGTCGCTTCCGTTCGTGAGAAGAGTATTTATTAGGCAAGGAGAACCTTTTAATTG
The DNA here is from genome assembly GCA_030847615.1 of Gambelia wislizenii. NCBI lineage: Eukaryota > Metazoa > Chordata > Lepidosauria > Squamata > Crotaphytidae > Gambelia > Gambelia wislizenii. The sequence goes on from JAUMIR010000008.1 coordinate 64,023, forward strand.
ACAGGGGTTACAATGATTTCACCAAGTTTGCAGCGAACGGTTTCCCATGGTGGGCCAGCCCTGCATTGTTTCACTCTATGCGCACCGGATTATGGGAGCTATCGTAGTTTAGGTCAGGGTGCTACACGGTGGCTAGAAATGCGGCCAAAATGGAACCTGGGCGGATTCTGCTTCCCTAGGACTCAGTGGAGCCTAAGTTGGGCGTAATGCTGGAACGGCCACCCGAGAAGCCAAGAGAGACAGACCTGGTGCCCACAAGGGCCGGATTTAGCCCCACGGCCTGTTTGTGTCTTTGCAGGAAGAGCCAGGAATCATCTTGAGTTTTTCCAACCTTTAGAGGTTTTAAATTGTTGCCGCCTTGGTGTTTCGTTCTGTTTGGCCTGAAACCCCCATAATCCACCACCACTGGCCATACTGGATGGGGCTGATGGGAGCGGCACTAAAAAAACAAGCACCCGTCGTTCATTTAGGCACGCTTTTGGTTTTTAATTAATTGCACCAGATGCAGCTTCTAATGGCAGGTACTGTATTGTGTTTCTCTTTTATTATGCTTTAAACGTGCTTCTAAAACAGTTTCTCACTTGTGTGTTTTAAACAGACCTGTGGCTTAATTCTTTCTTTTTTTTTTAACTTTTGTGAGTAAAGTTTTTAAACTGCACTTGGCTTCAAATGAATCTGAGCCGCTTTCAATCCCATTCAGGAAAAGAGGCGAGAAATAAAAACCCACAAACAAGAGCAAGCCTCATCGGCTTCTGCGCAGGCGCAAATCTGAGGGCGGGGCGGGGAAAGGAAGTCGACGCCCGCCGCCGGCCGCCACGACTTATTCTACGCAACCCCGTTCGCACCAAATAAGGACCGCCTCAGGGCGAGGGAGCCAGGGAGGGGGCGGCGCTTCTTGTCCCGCCCGCCCACCACCCGCTGCGCATGCGCCCAGCCCAGAAACCGGAAGAAGGAGCCATAGAGGCTTTCCTCTTTTCCCCGTCTCCCTCTGCTCTCCTTCGGGTCCTCCCCCGGGCTTCCGGTCCGGCGCCTTCTCTTGCTCGGGCTGCTACAGCTCCGCCATGTCGCGACGGGCCTTGAGGCGGCTGAGGGGGGAGTCGCGGGGCCAGGCGCTGCCGGAGGAGGACGAGGAGGAGGAAGACGAGGAGCCGCCGCCGCCGCTGCTCTCGGGGGGTCCCGGCGGAGGAGGAGGAGGAGGAGGAGGAGGAAGCGGCGAGGAGGAGGAGGAGGAAGGCAAAACCACCACCACCAGCAGCAGCAAAAGGCGGCGGAGGCGGAGGCGGCGGGAGCCGGCGGGGCGGGTGGCCAACCTCTTCGAGCTGGTGAGGGAGCGTCCGTTGGCCAGAACCCCCAAAAAACCCCGCCGCCGCCCCCCAGCACCACTGGCGCCCAGGGGTAGACTGCCCCTGGCCATGGAGGCCCGCTGCTCACCTCCGCGGGCGGTTCAGGGCCCCGCGGGTGCCGCAGCCTTTCTCAGCCTTTTTACCCTGGTGGAACCCTGGAAACAATTTTCAGGTCTCTGCCTAAAAATGGTTATATCTACAGCTCCCCAAAATGTTTATTTTTTCCAGTCTCAATATCATGTGGAACCTTGGTTGAGAAACCCTTAATGCAGCGTCCACCTTACAACCCCTTTCCTACAAGCCTTAAGTTCTAAAAGCCTGCCTGAATAATAATAATAATAATAATAGGGCTTCACCTGTTGTTGGTTTGCCAGAACCAGGCGAGGAGGAAGAGCGGGGCCTGAGACTCACTGCCCTGCTTGCCCTCGGTTCCCCGCTCGAGCAGCACTGGCGTTCAGGGGTAGACGGCCTCTGTACATGGAGGCACCGCTACTAACCACCGGTGTTGTTAAGGATGTGCCTCTACACTCTAGCAATCATGCACTTTAAGTGCTATAGCTCTATCCTTTGGCATCCTGGGATCTGTAGTTTTGCAAGGTCTTTAAGCCTTATCTGGAAGCCATTCCCTGTGAAGTGGTCTGTGATCTCCCCCCGCCCCCCCCCACTCTAAAAAAAAGTTAAGAACCACTGGTCTCTAAGGCAGCAGGACCTTCAGACCTCCAGTTCTGGGCACCACAATTCAAGAAGGATATTGATAAGTTGGGACATGTCCAGAGGAGGGTGACCAAAATGGTGGGAGGTCTGGAAGCCATTACGCCCTATGAGGAAAGGCTTAGGGAGCTGGATATGCTCCCTACTCTGGAGAAGAGAAGGTTAAGAGGGGACATGATAGCCATGTTTAAATATTTGAAGGGATGTCATACTGAGGATGGAGCAAGCTTGTTTTCTGCTGCTCCAGAGATTAGGCCATGGAGCAGTGGACTCTAACTACAGGAAAAGAGATTCCACCTAAACATTATTAGAAAGAACTCCCTGACAGTAAGAGCTGTTTGGCAGTGGAATCCGCTGCTGCCTGGGAATGTGGTGGAATCTCCTTTTTTGGAGGTTTTTAAACAGAGGCTGGATGGCCATCTGTCGGGAGGGCTTTGATTGTGTATTCCTGCATCGCAGAAGGGGGTTGGACTGGATGGCCCTTGGGGTCTCTTCCAACTCTATGATTCTGCCAAAGAGTGCTGGTGCCTCACAAAACTACAAATCCCAGGGTTTTGCAGGGTGGAGCCATGGCAGTTAAAGTGGTGTCATTATTTCTAGAATGTAGATGCACTCCACTGAGTCAACCTGAAGATCCATATTAGAAGTGGTTTCCTACTGCAGCCAGCCAGGGTTTTTGGGGAAGCTTAAGGGCAGGATGATCAGAAGCAGCCTCCCTCAACCAGTTGCCCTCCAGGTATTCTGGATTAGAATTCCTGCCCCTGCAAGCAGTGTGGCCTTGCCTTCACAGATGTACTGTGACACCCATACTAGCATGCTTGTGTTGGATGGAGTTGGTGGGTATTGTAGTCCAAAATGTTTGAGGAAGGCTGCCTCCCCGTCCCAATGCTTCATGCATGGAGTGTTAGTTTTGCTGTCATAGCTAATGGGTTGAAGGGGCTGGGCATGTTCAACTTGGTGAAGAGAAGACTGGGGAGTGGCGTGATTGCACTCTATAAATACCTCCAGGGCTCTCACAGAGAGGAGGAGGCAGGCCTGTTCTCTGCTGCCTCAGAGGGTAGAATGAGGTCTAATGGTTTTAAGTTAGAGAAGGGTAGATTTCAGTTGAGCATTAGAAGGAACGTCTTGACAGTGAGAGCAGTTCAGCAGTGGAACCCATTCCCTAGAGAGGTGGTGGAGTCTTGTTCTCTGGACGTCTTCGGAAAGAGGCCAGATAGCTCCCTGCTGCTGGGGATGTTTTAGCTAGAGATCCTGCACTGAGCCCCGGGGGGGGGGGTTGGACCTGATGGCCCATGAACCCCCTCCCAACTCTATCATTCTGTGACTCTATAATAGACTTATCTTCTGCCATGATTTTTTCCCTAGTTTTTCTTAAAGCCAGCTAAGTTGTTGTGACATCTTGTGTCAGAAAGTTGCATGTGTTGCTTGTTCTGTTGTTTAGAAAGATGCTTCCCTAGATCAGTTCCAATCCTTGCTCTTGTTGTGTGCTTTCAAGCCATTTCCAACTTATGGTGACCCTGATATGAACCTGTCATGGGCTTTTCTTGGCAAGATTTGTTCAGAGGGGGGGTTATCTTTGCTCTCCTTTAAGCCTGAGAGAATGTGACTTGCCCAAGCTCAGCAAGTGGGTTTCCATGGCTGAGCAGGGATTCGAAACCTGTTCTCTGGAGTCCTAGTCCAATGTTCAAACCTCTGCACCGTGCTCGATCTCTCCAGTCCTACTTCTAGTTAACTTTGCTGAATGACCCTGGATTCTATTGTCATGACAAAGAAACAAGAATATGGGGTAGTGTCCTGTCCTCAGGCTTCGTAAATCTACACATTTCCTTTCTCCTGAGTCAGGCCATTGGACCACCTAACCTAGGGAGGGTTTTCAACTACAGTTGGCTGCTGCCCTCCAAAGTCTCAAATAGAGGTCTTTTCCAGCCCTACTGTCTAGAATGTATTTAAATGTAGTTGCTAGGACCTGAGTTTGTGATCTTTTACATCAGACTGGGAGTTATGCTGCCCTCCAGATATTGTTGGACTGCAACTCCCAGCATTCTTCACCATTGACTATGCTGATTTAAGGCTGATGGAAATTGCAAACCAACAATATTTGGAGGGTCGTCCAATTTTTACCCCTGTTCTATATGCCAAAAGTGACCTGTCTGTCACTGGCTGATGGGCATTCCCTTCATTGGATAAATGAATCCATGCCTCTGCCATATTTAGCTAATGTAGTCTTGGCCTTTTTATGTTAGCGAAAGGTTGAAAAATCAATCCTATGTGCTGAGCTGGGCTGATTTGTCTTTAAATTTAACACAGATAACCAATGAAGAACTAGAGGATGATCAAGCATCCAAAGAGGAGAAAGATGATTCCAGACTGCAGGAGGAAGGCGAAAGAGAGAACCAAGAAGTGGAACCTGGAAGCCTAGAAAATGGCAGTCAGAAAGGAGGAGGAGAGAATGCGCAGTTGGACCAAATGGTAAATTCCCTGTTAGGACACAAAGCGGTGTGATAGGGTACTGAATGTCCCAGGAGCATCCTAAAAAATGTAGAGGGGATCTTCTTAGGCGCCTTCATACATATATTGTGAGTGTGGTTGTGCAGACTTTGTTCTGAAGGTAGATTCCTTGGAACAGGCCTTGGGTTCTTAGACATGCTGTGGTGTTGCATCCAGTTGCCAAAACAACCACCGTACAAATGTGTAGAAGGCTGTGAGAAGCAAGGAGTGATCTAACAAACTACTGGACCTGCTGCTCCAGGTCTGTGGATACAACCAACCACAGATTCAAAATATTCTAATATATACATATACGGGGATGTGGCAATTGGCAGTGGCGCTCCTGCTCATTCGTTTGCGAAGAAATCTCCATGTCCCTGTGGAAGCTGCTCGCTGCCCTGGGGTTGGTGATGTCAGTGGCGCTCCCACTCGTTCATTCCCAAGTGAACAAGCAACAGTGCCACTTCCAAGGGCCACGTGCTTGTGGAAGTTGCTCAAAGGCAGAAGCAGGCAGCTGGCGAGCTCCTTGGTGGCAGGGAGAGGTGGTTAAGAAATAATAATAATATTAATGGCTTGCGGCCAGGGCCTGCTGCTGCCTCTACTGCTACCCTGCACCATTTTGTAAATAAGGTACTTTGGCATCCACCTTTTTTGGTATCTGCACAGGGTTCCAGAACTATTAAAACAATATACATTAAAAAATAAAGAAACAAGAAAAAGGGAAAAGATAGAATAAAGCATAACATAAATATAAAATAGAACAGAGTACCAAAAAAATTGAAATATTTACTTCCAACTTTCTTACCATGGTTATAAATGATATAAATTCTTACTTCTTCTACATGACAATATCTAATACTTCTACCACTTATTTATTCCTTCTAATTTTCAAAACCCACAAATAGTATTTATAAGTCTGCCCATTGTTGTTAGCCAGTCCTCTTATTCCGGGATTGCTGTATTCATCCACTTAATTCCCAGAACTTCACCATAAATGCTATTCATTTTTATATCTTAAACACATAAACACTTAAATTTCTTTCCTGTGTGTCCCATTAACCTAACTGGATTTTAAAATCCATTCTTTCTATTTAACGTAATCTAAAATCATCCTTGCATATCAATTTATTTTAGCCCATCCTCTTCTATAGATGGGCTGTGTTATTCCATACATTTCCAGCTTTATAACATAGATGCTAACCGTTTTTATATCTTAGATGCATAAACACTTAATTTTTTTATCTCTATACCCCACATAGACTAGATGCTGCAATCCATTTGCCTCACTTGTGCTGTTCACTTTTATTTTTTATAAGCCTCTTCCAAATAACAAATCACGCAAGAAAAAGAAGAAGAAAAAGAGCAAGAAGAATGCATCGGGTGAGACTCCAGTAAGTTTGCACCAGGTTTGGGGTTTACATATCCAAAGGGGGAAGCCATGCATATGAGGGAGAGGAGCACTCCAGCAATGCCCCGTTCCCGAGCACCATTCAGTCTTGTGCAGGTTTAGCTTTTTAAAATAAGAGGCCACCTCTGTGGAGATACTGTTTCAGCCCAGGAGAAAATTCTCAAAGATTGACAGTGGTTCTGAGATTACTTCCGCCAGTTCTTTTAATACCCTTTCAAGGAAGTCATGGCTGCCCTGAGTTTGCAAGACCTGACCAGAGAAGCAGATGACAGGATGACTTGGAAGTGTCTCATTTCCGGGGCTGCCATAAGTCAAAGCTGACTTGACAATAAATGAGAACAATGACATGGACAGGATAAAGGAAAAAGAACAATTTGCATTAGTGAACATTTCTGACCCCAATGAGTATTTCATTGTATTGAGAGTTAATGTTAGGACTGTGACTAGCACTTCATGAAGGCTTCTTCTATTGCCTGATTCCAATGAGAATTCCAGGGTTTTGACCAAACGGAGCTGACCTACAACCAGTCAGACTGTGTCACTTCTGCTTTGTTTCACTGCTGAAAAATAGGAGTAGACATGTTTTATATCTCAATGCATTATTTTGGGCGGTACAAGGCAACGTATATATTGTTTTTTAAAAAATCTGTACTGGCTGTTTTTTGTGTAAAAACGTATACTTAGCAAGTGGCTGAAAGATGGGAGGCTTTGTTTACAACTCTTCAGATGACAATGTTGTAAAATGCCTACATTGTAGATCTCTTTTTTGTGTGTGTGTGTGGGTGAATTCTGCCACAAAACCTGGCTCTGGGGGAGAAAAATGTTCCACTCTTGTGAATGAGTGTGTGTGTGTGAGAGAGAGACCTCTGGGAGCTCCTTTAGTGTGGACTGAACTCTTTTGTGCTAGTTTTTGTGTTTTGTCACAGTGCCCTGGAGATGAAAACGATGCAGAAGATATTGAGAGCATCCTGGTGCGGATTGAGAACGCTGATGGACCGTCATGCCAGAGCCAAAGCAGAGTGTCCACAGACAGTCGGCCTCTGCTGTATGTAGAGCACAGGTAAGGTGGCGCTTATCACACGAATCGGTTCGTGTGGGTTGTCTTGTTCAAAAACCGCTTCCCCTGTACACATGAAGGCAGCTAAATGCTGGTGCTGTATTGCACTCTTCCCACATTTGCACTTCAGTAGCATAGCTTCCACTGTTTTCTTTTTAGCACTGTAAGTACCAACAATGCCATTCACACCAGCCTATTTGAGCCCTTGTTTCCTGCATCATGATTGGCTTCCCTTTAATTATTTTTTAAAATAAGCCATAATAACACAATTACGGAATGACATTACTTTTTTATTTATTTATTTATTTATTTATACCCTGCTCTTCAGCCACAAGGCTATCAGAGCGGCTTACAAATTGTTTTAAGCAATAGCTATTTACACATCTACACTGCATTAAGCAGTTTCCAATGTGTGTTAGCTAATTGCCCCCACAATCTGGGTACTCATTTTACCAACCTACGAAAGGATGGAAGGCTGAGTGAACCTTGGAGCCCGCTGGAATCGAACTTGCAACTTGCAATGTGGTGACTTGCAGTACTGGCATTTAACCACTGCGCCACCAGGGCTCCAATAATAACATAACGTAAGGGCTCCAACGTAATAACATTGTTATTACGCTACTGCATTAAAAAATGACAATAAAACTTTTCTAAAATTATTTTTATTTAGCACTCTGGTGCATGGTACCACAGAAGAGCAGGAGAGAGGTCTTTGGAAAACACCTCCGTGCAGCAAAGGAGGCAAGCCCTGGTGGGGCAGTGGTTCAGTGCCAGCCCTGCCAGCCGCCGCGTCGCCAATTCGATCCCAAGGGCTCCAGGGTTCACTCAGCCTTCCATCCTTTTGTAGATGGATAAAATGAGTACCCGGCTTATGGGGGCAATTAGCTAACACACATTGGAAACCGCTTAATGCAGTGTAGTTGTGTAAATTGCTGTTGCTTAAACAATTTGTAAGCTGCTCTGGGAACCTTTGTGGCTGAAAAGTGGAGTATAAATACCTGCCTAAATAAATAAAATAAATAAATGAAGGTGTCTGAATAGAGACTTCTAAAGGTTAACACGTCAGGATTGTGCTGTTATTGCATTATAACTGCAAACCATTTATATAAAAAATATTACTAGAAAAAATTAAAAGTGTTTCAAGAGTGTAGAGCATAGAAGACAGACCAGGAAACACAGCTGTTCCCTTGGGGAGCTTGTCTCTCGCCTGAGGCTTCCCTGCTGGATCTGTTTCCTTGGGAATCCCCAAGAAGGGGCAACCAGGCCACATCCACCATTCCGTCATTCTGAAGCAGAGTGGGACCTTCGCAGTCAGAGTGGCTCCTGAATCACAGCAGGAAAGGGGGTCATTAGCAGATTATTTCCAGCTTGAAAGAAATCAAGCTCCCAAGATGGCACTACAACACCAGAACACCGGGAGATGTCTTTGCACTGTACGCCAGGAGGCGCAACTCCAGCCGTGTTGGTGGTCTAGTAAAAGTTACTACACTGTTTGTCCAGGAGAGGGCAGTGCCAGTCTTTTCTCCCTAGACAGTGCTGGAAGGGAGAGGAGAAAGGGCTGGTCAGTTCTGAGGTGTCTGGCTGGGTTGCTAGCGCTAAGCTTTTTTCTGTTCTCTATGATATAGGTTGACATCTGACTTGAAAGCAGTATACGTGAAATGGATCTAGGGGCCTTAGCAGATCACAAGCTAAACATGAGTCAACAGTATGACATAGCAGCCAAAAAAACCAGTGCAGTTCTAGGCTGCATCAACAGGAGTATAGTGTCCAGGTCAAGGGAAGTAGTGGTGCCACTCTGTTCTGCTTTGATCAGACTTCACGTGGGATAGTGCTGTGTCCAGTTCTGGGCACCACAGTTCATGAATGATATTGACAAGCTGGAAGGTATCCAGAGAAGGATAACCAATTATCATCATCTAATTTTATTTCATGTGTATCACTCCTTTTTCCCCCAAGATGGGGACTCAGAAGAAGCCTACGGAAAAAAAATAGGAAGCAAATACAGATTAAAATATCAAGGACAAAGCCGTGTTAGTCTGGAGTATCAGTAAGCAAGAGGATTTTGTAGCACCTTTGAGACTAACGGGGAGAACGAAGTTGTAAACTAGTAAACTACGAAGTCTATGAAAACTTATGCTACAACTTCTTTCTCTCAAGTTAGTCTCAAAGGTGCTACAAGATCCCCTTGCTTACAGATTAAAATATGTACAGTACATGAATATTAGTAAAAGCATATACAAGTCATTTTAAAATTCTGTTTAAACTATTTAAAAATCCGTTAAAAGATAGAAGATAAAAATCAACAAAACAGACCCCATTATAGTCAATTCCAAAAAGCCCATTGGAATTACTGATTTATTCATTCATTCGTTTATTTAGAAACTCCCTTGCCAACAGAAGGGAGCCATCCCTACCTCCCTAGAGAGGGAGTTCCAGAGACTGGGAGAAGCCACCAAAATGGCCCTCTGATAAGTGTAGCAGGCAATCAAAAATAAAATAAAGCCATTCGGAGAGGCAGCCAATACTTTAAGACAAACAGCTCAAATATATGCTCGTTCTCTATTTAGCGGGCTCCAAGGTTCACTCAGCTTCCATCCTTTCGTAGGTCGGTAAAATGAGTACCCAGCTTGTGGGAGCAATTAGCTAACACACATTGGAAACTGTTTAATGCAGTGTAGATGTGTAAATAGCTATTGCTTAAGACAGTTTGTAAGCCGCTCTGATAGCCTTGTGGCCGAAGAGCGGGGTATAAATAAATAAATTTTAAAAAGCCTGCTGCCCTCTCCCCTCCCCACTTCCTCTGTTGTTCTAATTTTGATCAGGAGTGGAAATCATGTAGTCTTCTAGATGTTGTTGGACTGCAACTCCCAGCATTCCTCACCTGGCTACTAGGACTGCTGGGAGATGAAGTTCAACAACTTTGCCCACCCCTGTGTTACCTTGTAACTGCCTCAGGCCGAGGACCCAATACTCTTCTTCCTTGCAGTGCACCGAGTGTACTGATGGCACTTCTGTAAACAAGACACTGTTAATGAATAAGCAATAAGATGGATTTGTATTACAACTTTTCCAGGAACTTGAATCCAGAAACGGAGCTGAAGAGATATTTTGGGGCCCGAGCAGTTCTGGGAGATCAGAGGTGAGTTCAACTTTGGAAACCAAGACAGGTGGGAAACCAAAGCCATCTTGCTGATGTGCTGTGAAAACGCGCATCCGTTTCAGGTGCATGTTTTGCTCAGTCCTTGAACCGCTGAAGCTGAGGAGCTGCAAAAGCTAAGCCATCTTGGAGCAAAGAGGGAGGCATAGTGGAGAGCTGGGAAGCGACTTAAGTGCTGAAGGGGAGCTTTCTTAACACAAAGCCGTCAGTGTCTCCTTAGAAATAGGGCCTGGTTTCTTGTTCGTTTTTTACATTTACGCCCTGTGCTCCTCTCAGCCGGCTGCAGGCGTGAGAGGCCTGGATGTGGATTTGTCCTTATAGGTCATTCGGATGTGGTTGGAACAAGGAGACTGTGGTGGCTTTGAACCGTGACGGTAGAGCTCTTCAGAGCACAGGATGCCAGGCAGAACTTCCCAAGGGAAGTCACAGGCAGAGGAGGGCCACACAAGTCCAGAAAAGCAGGAGGGACATGACATGTTTTCATGGGGGCGGGATTGGGTACGAAAAGCCAGCGTAACGGCTGGCTTAGAGGCCATTCCTCACCATCCTCTCTTTCCAGCTCTCATGTGCCAATTTTTCCCCTGGATGTGTAGCGGCTCTTTCATGGGTTTCTTGCATGAATGTGAGAATTGACAGTTGTAAGCTCTGGCTTCTGTTATTTCCTCCATAGCTGGGGAAAGTGGCTTTTTTTGGACTACAGCTCCCAGAATCCCACAGCCAGTAACTGTAGCAGGGGATTTTGGGAGCTGTAGTCCAAACACATAACTTTTTCCAGCTCTGATTTCTTCTTAGGACAGAGGAAAACTTGTTGCCTCTTCCTCCTGTTTCCTGGTGCTCTGTCCTTAGGTTGGGGTCAGCAACTATGGCAGGTCTGGGGGGCCAATTTTGTGCACCTAGGAACCCCCCCCCCCAAAAAAAAGAGATTATAAAAACTGCACAAAGTGGCCAGAAAAATAGGTTTCTGGTTTTGAAAAGAGATACTTTTTATTTTAGTTTAAAAAATATCAATATGCCAGTATGCTTCTGGTCTGAATTCAGGGTGCTTGTAGTGACAATTTAAGCTCTAATGGCTTGGGGCCGCCATGCTTGAGGGAGCGCCTCTCCCTAGATGCTCCTGCCCCGGGACCAAGGTCTGCCGGGAGCTCTCGTTTGTCTCCCACCAGTGGAGTGGGTGAATGTGGCAGAGGGCCTTCTCAGCTGTGGCCCCCCGACTGTGGAGTGCCTCTCCTTGGAGGTGGAATGTAGATGCCAAGTAAAAAATGGCTGTTCCTCAAAAAGTTTGGGCCTCACAGATTTATCTCAAAGTGCTAATGCACATGGTTTTAAAGCTGTTTTGATCTTTTAAACCTGTTTTAATTTGTTGATCAGATTTAATATGCATTTAGTCTTACTTAAATCATTGTCATTGTTTTAAATTATTTATTTATACCCCGCTCTTCAGCCACAAGGCTATCAGAGCAGCTAACAAATTGTTTTAAGCAATAGCAGTTTACACATCTACACTGCGTTAAGCAGTTTCCAATGTGTGTTAGCTAATTGCCCCCCACAAGCCGGGTATTCATTTTACCAGCCTACGAAAGAATGGAAGGCTGAGTGAACCTTGGAGCCCGCTGGGATCAAACTAAATTGTTTAGACCTGTCTGCATTGGCTGCATTCTTTGCCCTTCTGTCCCTTCTCCCCATTTTTTGGGTCACTGTTTTCGCTTTCTTCTGCAGGCCGCGGCAGAGGCAGCGCCAGTATGTGCGCAGCACATGGCTGACGGTCCCCAAGAACACGTGGCCACGCCATAGCAAAACAGGTGAGTGGCCCACCCAGGTCCCTCCGGCACTCCTGTTGGCTTCAAAGCCTGCATTGCAAGCCGGCCTGGAATTTGAAATCCTTGGCAGAGGCCCTTGTCCGTTCCTTGTCCCACCACTTTGAGAGACTCGGTTGATATTAAGCAGTGCAGGGCTTTCTCTGCAGTGGCCCCCAAGCTGTGGAGCTCCCCGCAAAGGGATGCCAGGCCGCCTCCACCCCTTTCTGAGTTTCCAGGAGGCAGCTAAGGCTGTATTATTTTGTACTGTCTTGGGTTTTTAATGCCAGCTGTGTTTTAGCTGTGATGGTTTTTAGATGGTTTTAAAAGAAATGTTCTTAGTCTGCTTTTAAGTAGTGCTATTTATCTGTTTACACTTAATGTTTTAAATAGCTCTTTTATTTGTTATGTATTGCCTGGGGGCCCCTAGAAGGCTGAGAGGTGATAAACAAATGCTAAAAATAAAATACAGGCATACCTCGGTCAACCAAGCCTCCAACAGCGAACCTCCTACTTGCAGCCTCCTCGTCTTCTGTCTAGTTGGAAGCATCAGCATTGAGAAACTGGTGAAAGAGAGTGGGTGAAACACAGACTTTTGGTGCCAGGTTTCAGCAGCATGGCTGCAGTAAACAATGCAATAAAGAAAGTTTGAGTGGGGAAAGGATAGGGTGCTGCTCTAGGCAGTCCTATTGTAGCCCTGCATGCCTTCCTGTAACAGACAAGACAGACAGCAGCTGCCCCCAGAAACCCTGGCTGAGCATGCGTGGCCAGCAAAACAGAAGTAAAGCAGGAGAGCAGGTCAGCCTGAAACACCAGCTACTCCCAGCATGTTAAAGGAGCAGCGATCTATATGTTTGGTCACCAAAATGGGAATCAATAAAAAAAATGGAATTTAATGAAGGAAAAGTCATCCCTGGGTACATTTTGATGAAGCCTTCAGGTGGTTCTCTAGAAGGCTGGAAATGTTCCTGTTTATTTATACAAGGTTTACCTCACTTGGTTGTTTCATTTCTCACCTGTACAGTCAGCCCTCCGTATCCACAGGTTCTGCATCCAGGGATTCAATAGGAGTATAGTGTCTAGATCAAGGGAAGTCATAGTGCCACTCTATTCTGCTTTGGTGAGACCTCACCTGGAAGACTGTGTCCAGTTCTGGTCACCACAATTCAGGAAGGATATTGAGAAGCTGGAATGTGTCCAGAGGAGGGCGACCAAAATGGTGGGAGGTCTGGAAGCCGTTATGCCCTAGGAGGAATGGCTTAGGAAGTTGGGTATGTTTAATCAGGAGAAGAGAAGGTAAAGAGGTGACATGATAGCCATGTTTAAACATTTGAAGGGATGTCATACTGAGGATGGAGCAAGCTTGTTTTCTGCTGCTCCGGAGACGAGGACACGGAGCAATGGGTTCAAACTACAGGAAGAGATTCCACCTAAACATTAGGAGGAACTTCCTGATGGTAAGAGCTGTTCGGAAGTGGAATCCTCTGCGGCTGCCTGGGAGTGTGACGGAGTCTCCTCCTTTAGAGGTTTTTAAGCAGAGGCTGGATGGCCATCTGCCAGGAATGAATTGTTTATGTATTCATTCCTGCATGGCAGGAGGTTGGACTGGATGGCCCTTGTGGTCCTTTCCAACTCTATGAATCTATGATTCTGTGGCCCAGGCCATCCACTTAGCTTCCAGAATTTTTTATTTAAAAATTATCTGCTTCCAGGAAAAGAACTGCTGCTCACAGAAACTTCTGGGAATAGCTGTTTGGATTTACAAGCTCCTCTACTACTCTTTTCCCTCCTCACCACCCAGAATTCCCACAGTGTTTATTTTTTTAACGAACCAATGAGGAAGTGGATTACTGGTTAATTCTGGTTTTGTTTTGGGTGGGTGGCCGAGTGGAGGAGGGGGTGTCCTGGGAGCAGGAGCTTACCTGCCCAGATCACCCACTGTGCTTTCAAGATATGGGTTGGCAAAGGGGCAGGGATTTCTCTGATGGTCAGCAGCTTCTGGTTCCAACAGGGCTCTTTTCCTCCTGTGTTTGTCCAGGTATTTCTATGGCGCTGTTGGAGACCAAGCGGGGGATACAGCAGTTTGCCTTTGAGCACCACCGAGACTACCAGCAAGTCCAGTTCAAGTTCTTGGATGCCGTGGAGTCCATGGACCCCAACAATCTTGTAGTAGGTTCTTGACTGGGTGAGATCCTGCTACAATGGTTAGAGCCCACCAACTGAACATGCAGCTACTTTCTCCCTCGTTCGCACTTGGTCTCTGTCTAGCTGGCAGGGACACTGGCTCCCCCTGCAGCCCTCCCGTATGCTAGGCCAGTGGTTCTTAACCTTAACCCCAGGGGTCTGCGATGTCCTCCTAGGGGGTCCATGAAGGCTGGAAGGCTGCTTGGCCTACCTCCTTGCCATAGTGGAGTGGCCACATGACAGGAGCCGAGGGAAAGGCTGGCTGGCTTGGCCTGCGTATTGACATTCATTCTGCTCCAGCTACAGACTTGCTGGATGAAGCAGGAGAAAGGTCTTCCCTCCCCCTCCAGTGCCTGTGAGGGAAGGTTTAATGGATGATGTAATTGTATTATTGTTGTTGTTGTTGTTGTTTGGTATTGTTTGGTGTTGTTGTTGTTTTAAATCTTGAGTTAAGTCTTGGGGTCCATGGCAAAAACAATATAATTAAAGGGGGTCCCTGGTTAAAAAAAAAAGGTTAAAGAGGCACTGGTCTAGCTGGCAGGGCCTATGGGCTCTCCTGCAGACCTGTGCTAGGCTGAGCCATATACCACCCCCTGAATTTACTGAAACGCCTCCAAAGTCACCCTGCACAGCCCTTCTGTGCCTTGTGGCAAGCAGGCAGGATCGCAGAAGCACTTGGCTATGTCCCCATAGCCATGGAGGACTCGGGAATTCCTGGTGCTGATGCCATCCTTTCACACCTGGCTGTGAGGATGGAGCCAGGTGCTTCTGCGATCCTGCCTGCTCACCATGAAGCACGGGATGGCCAGGCAGGGCAGCTTTGGCACTTCCCACTAGGCTGGGGGAGGAGGGGGCTTTGGTTGTTGTTGCAGTGGGAGAAAGGGAATGCCACCCCCTGCAGGGTCCCCAAAAGAGCATCTACACATGTAAAGTAAACGTGCACTTAACAGGACGGCAGCCACTGTCTACCTGGAGGTACACTGACAGGCTGACAAATATAGCGTAATGGACCGGAACCCTTGAGACAAGAATGGAGACACCCCCCCCGGGCCCTGGGCTCAAATCCAGCCCTTTTGGGTTGGCTTCCCCAGATGGCTGCACCCCACAACAGTGTCATTGGAGGTCCCCCAGCTTTCGTAGGGTGCCTTTCACTCCCATTCTAAATGGCTGAAATGTCTTCCCAGAGCCTCTGTTACTGTTAGGAAGAACTGTGTGCTAAAATGTGCTTCGGCCCCGCCCACCAATAGGGGTGCTCCTCTGGTGCTGAATTTGGTGGTCATGGTGAAAGAGCTCCCCTTCTCTTTCCTTCCCCTGTGATGGTCAGCGGTGTACAGCCTCTGAAAAAACCTAGATGCTGAACTTGGCAGAAATGTTGTCATTCTCTGCTTTCAGGCCAAGCTAATTTATGGCAATCAGCTCCAAGAGTTTTCTTGGCAAGGTTAATTATGGAGGAGTTCGTCTGAAGCTGAGAGTGTGTGACTTGCCCCAGGTCACCCAGTGAGTTTCCATGGCTGGCGGGGATTTGAACCCTAGTCTTCTGGAATCTGCTGCACTGGTCAAGACAGAGTACAACAACAGCAAGTCTTGTCCTGGAGGTCCTTTGCAGGAGAGGGCAGGTGGTCCTCCGGTATGGATGGGTGACAGATAATTTCCAAACCTTGCGTTAGGTCCATAATAAATGTGCTTAGACATCCTTGGCGAAAGAGTCCTAACATCATTTGCCACAGTGATCTTTGATCCTGTGGATCTTGAACATGCACTAATGATGTCTCCACCCATGTTTTCGTGTAGTTGGTTTTTTTGAAAATCTGTTTCTGTTGGAGTCACCACAACGTCCAAGGCAATGAGTTAGTTAGCTTTAACCTTCACTATATCTTCTTCTCCTGACTTTCCGGATCGGGGTGGAATGTTGTTTGTTGATGCTGAGCCTACACTCTGGGTTTCCTGGATAAAGGCAACCTGTTCAGTTGCTCAGAAAGCCAGCCTGCTGCCGTCGTTTGAGCGTTGGGACTAGGACTCTGGAGACCAGGATTTGAGTCCCCTTTGCTCAGCCATGGAAACCCACTGGGTGACCTTGGACAAGTCGCACACTCTCAGCCTCAGAGGTAGGGATGGCAACCCCTCTATGAACAAATCTTGCCAAGAAAATCCTAGGAGAGCAAAAGTATTTTTTGGCTCAGTGGGCTGGCAGAACTCACAAGGCATCGATGTTAACCCTGCAGTCATAAAGCACCCGTGCACTTTGGTGTTGCAGAGCTGAGGGGACCCATCTCAGAATTTGGGAAAAGACACTTTCAATTGCTAAAGAATGGCATAAAATGTGGACAATTCCTGGCAAGATTGTTCCGAAAATGTCCTGTAAAAATGGTTTAGGAATATGGCCATGCTGCCACTGTCTATGCTAGCTGAGGGATGTTGGGAGTTGTAGTCCAAAAAAGTAACTTCTCCAAGTCTAGGAGAGAAGCCTCTCACCTGAGGACCCCTTTCCCGCATTTTTCCTGCTCCCCTATTTGGAAGTGGAGGCTGTGTGAGGCAGGGAGAAGCACTGTGTGCCTTTTGAAAAGCAGGATTCGCACAGGCGGCTGTAGCTATTTATAACTTTCTCCTTCTTTGATGGAGGAGATGCCTAATTTCTCTTGGTACTTAGCAGAACAGACACTGCTTTGAGGCTTCGATTCAGCATATCCGAACGCGTTAAGGCGAGCAACAACTTGGATGGCACAAACAAAAGCCGGCGAATGGCAGAAAATGTTCTTGCCTAATATTAGCATAATCAGGGCATGGAAGTTTTGGAGAGACCCCAACCCTCCTCCCTCCCTCTTCCCCATAAGGACAAACGTTGCACTTTGAAACAGTTTGTTGGATAGAGCGGCCTTTGTCCCAGCAAGCCTCATGCTTGGCCTACTCTCACTCACTCGCTCACTTACTGGAACCCCAGGCGTGGAATCCATGCCTGACTCAGGCTATTTTTGGCTTGCCAAAAACAAACAGACAACAACAACCAAAAAACCCAAGAACAACCCACCACCAAATCAGGAGAGAGCAGTTGTGGAAGCCTTCCAGCTTGGTCAATTTGGATGAGACACGCCATCATAGGAATGCGAGCTGGATGACACTGCGGGTCATGCTCAGACCAAATGCCTAGTGATTTTGGAATTCCAGATTGGGGAGACTCAACTTGTATTTGTTTTCATTTTTGTAAGCTGCCTGGAGTCCAGACTATGAAAAATGGTGGGGCTGCTGGTGCTGCCAATAGTGGTGGTGGTGGTGGTGGTGGTAATAATAATGGTGTTAATAGTAATAGTAATAATACGATGATGGTGATGATACTGAAACTCTGGCCCTAGGAGCAAGTCCAGACTGGCAAAACATCTGTATGAAATCTCCATAGGTAGCATCATAGTAGCCCAGTTACAAAAAGTGTCACTGCTTGTAACAGGCCATGTTATCTAACGCTACCTCTCCAGTTCCTGTGTAGAATCCAAATCATGGATAGTCCCAAACTCCAGGGCACCTGGTAGACTGTGAAACTCAATAACAACGTACCACCATACCATAGCCAGGTGCCTTCCCTTCCCTCACTCTCTACAGTAATGATGATGAGGAGGAGGAGGAGGAGGACAACGACAACCACAAGGCTGCATCAGCACACAGAGAGCTGGCTGCCTTTCCTTCCTTCCTTCCCCCTCTAGGTTGCAGCCATCCTTGCAGGACTCCCAGAGCAGCAGATCAACAGCCTTTGGCAGGGAAGTTTGAAAAGCTCGTGAAACTTTGGAACCAGTTGTAGCTTAAACATGTGCTGGAGCTAAAGAGACCCTGAATGACAATCTCTAGATCACAAGTAGGAATGTTTTGGCCATCCAGATGTCTTCAGACTGCAGCTCCCAGCTGCCCTGGCCAGCGTAGCCCATGATGAGAAATTATGGGAATCCAACAGTAGTATCTGGATGGATGCATGATTCCCAGCACTGTTATGAAGACTTGGGTTCTGTCCCTTGAAGTCCTCCTGATCGTAGATCTGCTGATTATTGAGTGGCTCTCAAGAAGGGTTCATTTCTGTTTTGCACAAAATCCATATTGTGGGAGCCAACCTAAAAGTTACCAAAGTGCATGTCAGCTTTTGAGATATTTGGATGTGTAGATGTTTGAAAGGCAGGGTGTGGAGGACTGGGAAAAAATAATCTTAAAGTCATAAAATCTTTATGGAAAGATCTGCAAACTTGTAGAAGTGAAATGACGGTATTAAGTTTCTCCGAGCCTTGGCCATAGGCTGGCTGAGAGCATTTTAAAAGCAAATGTTCAAAGTTCATGGACAGTTTATATCTAGCAAACAATCATCTTCTTTTATAACGTGTGTTGTGTCGTTTGTTATGTATCTTGGGTTTTTTATGAAATGTTCTTTTTCTGGATCAATGAAATACAAAGGCATGGAAATAGCCGTGTGACAGACTTTCCCTAAAGTGGTGGCAACAACGGAAATGCAAGGCACAGATACAGACGGGACAGCTGGGTGCTAAAGAAAATAGATTCCAGACTTGTGATGCAGGAAGTCTGCTTTTGGAAAGAATTTTTTACATCTGTGTGCATTTACTAAATGTAGGCATCTGCATATTGGGAACGCAGGGGCAAGAACAGGGATCAGGGATGGGGTGGGTGCCAGTGGAAATGGGTGACGCTGGAAGGCGAAGGAGCTGCATCCGCTCCTCAGGAGACCTTGGAGGGCCACAAGCGCCACACTGCAACCCACTGCAAAAAAAAGTCAAAATATTTTGGCCCCCAGTAATCTCAGGCCTCCTGAGGAGTTAATGCAGCTCCCTAGCCCAGACACCCTCTGTGGGATATACAGGACATCTTCACCACAATTTTAGGCCCCGCTGGCCCATTATAAGGCCCAGGTGAGTCTTTCCTTAACAACAGGAAGTGACTTTTGCTTCCTGTTTAAAACAAAAAAAGACCATTCCTAGGGCTAAAATGGCAGCAGGGTGGGTGGGGGGAGAGAAGTGTGGTAGAAATGGCCCCCAAACCCTCCAGAGGCTGTGGGTCCCTGGAAGCCACATTTATTTTATTTGTTTGAGATATTTCAATATCATATCCCAGCCCACAAGGGCTCCTGAGGCGATGAAGAAATAAAAGCAATTAGAACCGTGGGCCATACTATGCTCAGCCAGACAGTAAAGGAAGGAAAGACATTAGGAAGAACTTCCTGAAGGCAGGAGCTGTTCAGCAGTGGGATGCACTGCCTGGGAGCATGGTGGAGTCTCCTTTGGAGGTTTTGAAACAGAGGATGGCTATGTCAGAGCTGCTTTGATGGTGTCTTCCTGCAGGGCAGAATGGGGTTGGACTGGATGGCCCTTGGGGTCTCTTCCAACTCTGTGATTCTATGACTCAAACTACAGGAAAAGAGATTCCACCGAAACATTAGGAAGAACTTCCTGACAGTAAGAGCTGTTCGGCAGTGGAACGCATGGGGTGGCCATCTGTCATTAGGAATGCTTTGATGGTGTCTTCCTGCATGGCAGAATGGGGTTGGGCTGGATGGCCCTTGGGTCTCCTCCAACTCTATGATTGGATTCTGTGTGTCAGCTGAAGGTCAGACCTAAAAACCAGAGCAGAAGCTGGAGGTGATGCTGGCCAGCGTCTCTCTTTTTTAACAATCACTCTCTGAAAAGAAAGTGGGAAGTTTTTAAAAGGGAATTTGAAAACAGAAACGAAAACCAGAAGCAAACCAGACCTCCTCCTGATACCTGTGCCACCTTCTGACTGGTGAATTTGAGTGTCTCTGTATCCCCCCCCCCGCACGCATAGGTGAAAGGGAGACAAGGAAGGTGTGACTTCTGTGGGGCACCCCCTCGACTGGAAGGTGTCCCATGCTGTGTCTTTTCTCTCCCCATTGCTCTCTCTCCGGCCTTGTGGGGTGTGTCTTCCCCTCTTCAAACTCACCAGGGTCCTTCCGTGAGCCTGGGGTGTGTGGAGAGGGGTGGATGGGTGGGGGGCTCATGAACCACTCACCTGCTTTGTTTACTCTGCCAACAGCTTTTGCTCCAGATGAATCCTTCGCACGTGGATTCGCTCCTGCAGCTCAGTGATGTGTGCCGGATGCAGGAAGACCAGGAGATGGCCAGAGACCTCATTGGTAAGAAGCAGGGTCACACTGAGCTTGACCCCAGCACCATGGCAACCACAGGCTGCTTGTGTGAACTGCTCCTTGCATTATGGATCTGCTATAAATGAGATGCCGTGCGTTCATAGCAGAAGAGCCCCTTGTTTCCTCTCGAGAGAGAGAGTCTGCCCAAGAGTTTTTAACGCACCCGCTTGGCCTTGGTGCCATCAGCGTATAGCCAAGCTTCAAGTGACCACTGCTTCTGGGAGCCAGGGATTCCTTTCCCTCGCACACCCTTCAGTATAACTTGTGAGTGCCCGAGTTCCTTCTCCCACCAGGATACTGGGGCCTGTCCTTTAGGTGAGTCCCTGTCAACTGGTAGCCCTCCAGGTGTTTTGGGCCTCACCTTCCAGAAGCCCTCAGGCATCCCAGGCAATGGTCAGGGATTCCAAGAGTCCAAAACATCTGGAGGGCCAGTGGGGAGAGAGAGAGAGAGAGGCTGTTTTCTAGGGCAAAGGCCTGCCCTGAGTTTAGACTGGGGAGTCCCTTCCACTCCCTTCCCTCCAGGCAGCCTTAAGTGGCAGCACTTGGGAGGCAGGGCCTGCTCTGTTGTGGCACCTTGTCCTTGAAGTCCTTTCCCTTGTCAGTTCCACCAGGTTTCCCCTCTGACTTTCATTGGGTTTTCCCCCTTCTCCCTAGCCCATTCTGCGGGGTTGGGCGTCAAGCAGCGCCCTGAATGTTCCTGGAGTGCCACTCCCATCAGCTCTGTTAGGCAGTGGTGAGGAGTGCTGGGAGATGCAGTCCAGCAGTGGCCAGAGGGATCACATGAATCCCACCCTTGTTGTGATGGAATGTGGCTTTATGTTTGATGAAAAGAGTTGACTGAGGTGGGTTAGAAATATTTTAACAAATAAGTAATGACTGCAGGGGTGTGGCTGTGTTCTGCCTCGGGGGCTACGGAAGAGAAAGAAAAGCCCTCCTCTTCTGCGCTGGCATTCACTGGCCCGGCCAAACCCACTGGGATTCTTCCCACAAGGCATCTGGCCTTCTTGGAAGCAAACCTCTTGGCTGCCTTAGAAGCGCTGTGTGGCGGCAGCAGCAGACTACTCATGCGGCTGGTCTTGGTTCATGGAGGGTTCCCCTCTCCCTTGGAATTAAACCTGTATTTCATAGCTTGTCTCAGGTTGTGCGTTTTCTGCGCTTCAAGCTAATGTGTCACCTCGCGTTCCTTTAGGCCCTAAAACGTTATTTATCAGAATGCTGATCAAAGGCTTCCTCTTGGCGTCTTTTTTCCAGAGAGGGCCCTCTACACCCTGGAGTGCGCCTTCCACCCCATGTTCAGCCTCACTAGTGGGACCTGCCGGCTGGACTACCGGAGGCCAGAGAACAGGTAGCCGCCCACCGCCACTTGTTAAGGGAGGGTGGGCCTGATGGTGCCCAGGGTTCCTGTGCTGAGCTGAATGTGGAAACACTAATGTTTCAGACTACAACCTCCAGAATCCCCCAGCCAGCGGCAGTGGAGGGGAGAGCGTACTAGCAGGAGGTCTTGTGCTTGGTAAAGTTGCTTTTTGTTTCCTCAGCCGCCGCTACTAGTGAAGAGGAGAGTAGTAGCGCTCCTGCTGAGCAGAGGGTGGGAAAGAGACTGTTTCAGACTCTAGGTCCCAGAATCCTCCATCCAGCACCAGTAAAAGGGAGGGTAATATCTGGAGCTCCTAGGCTGAGCAGAACTTGGGACAGTTACTGTTTTCCACCATCATTTTCGAAATCTCCTCTTTGGCTCCAACAAAAGGAGGAGCAGAACCCGAAGCGCTCAAGCTGGGCAGAGCTTGGAAAAGTTACTTTTTGGACTGAAAACGTCCAGAATCCCTCGGCCGCCAAGAGAACACGAAGGCCAAGGAAGCAGTCCTCCCTGAATGTGAGAGCTTGGGAAAGTTACTTTTTGGAAACATAACTCCTGGAAGTTCCCGGCTAACGCCAGCGAAAGTAGAAGTTACTGCTTGAACTTCCATTTTGAGCACAGCCTGGAAAAGTTCTCTTTTTTAGACTACACCCCCTCCCACAGCCAACAGGGCTTTTCCAAAAAGGAACTTTTCCAAGTCCTTACGATGTGGAAGGGCTGTTTCCTTCCACAAGCCGGAAGACAAGTTCAGACTGCCTCTGCTGTGTTCTCCATTTAGTTACATACTCTTAGGGGGTTGTGAGGAGCCCCAGTTCATGCCCCCCC
Organism: Gambelia wislizenii; assembly: GCA_030847615.1. Classification (NCBI taxonomy): domain Eukaryota; kingdom Metazoa; phylum Chordata; class Lepidosauria; order Squamata; family Crotaphytidae; genus Gambelia; species Gambelia wislizenii. The sequence goes on from JAUMIR010000008.1 coordinate 86,487, forward strand.
CCCGAAACGGTATAAGAGGAACCATATTATTCTTTGTGTCTAAAGCATTAACAGCGGGTCTCTTGCTTCTCTGGTGTCCCTTGCAGAGCTTTCTATCTGGCCCTCTTCAAGCACATGGTTTTCCTGGAGAGGAGAGGTTGTCCTCGCACAGCCCTGGAGTTCTGCAAACTTCTCCTGAGGTAAAACGGCCGGTTCTGAGGAGGTTGCTCTCGCTGCCTCTGCCTGTCTTGTCGGCCCGCTTGTCGGAAGCGGGGCTGAGGGCAGAACGGGCCAACACGTCCATCTCCCTTGCCTGCTTTGGCCAGGGTTGCGTGTTTTCCAGATTGCCAAGCTCTTCATTGTGTGGCTAAAGGTTTTTAAAATGTTTTTTTCAAGGGGTAGTCAGTTTCTTTTTTGCGACGGTCTTTTGAGTGGGTCAGCCCACAGGCACACTGGTGCTGGCCTGGCTAGAGGCAAACAAAAGGCCCCGTGTGCTTTTCTCTGCTCGTTGGTTTTGTAACAAATCTTAATGATTTCTTTTTACATTTCCTTCTCTGCCCCCTCGTCTCCGAAGCCTTGACCCAGAGAACGACCCGCTGTGCATGCTGCTGATCATCGATTTGCTGTCGCTTCGAGCGAGAGAGTATGCGTTCCTGACCCGCGTGTTCTCCGAGTGGGAGGTGAGCTGCTGGCGAGTGGCCCGGGCAGGAGGCGGGCGAAGGGGCCGAGGCTTCTTGGGGCTGTGGGCCTGCTTTTGCCGGAGCAGTGGGGGGCACGCCGCAGGAGCTCTGGGCAGCAGTTTGGATGTGCTGGGTTGTGTTTCTGGACAGTCAAATCCAGAAAGAAGGAGGATTTCGTAACCTCCAGACCTGACTGCAAATCAGGGTGAGCATCCTACTCAATCCCAGGGCTGTTTTGGTGCCTCATTGGAGCCCCTCCCAGCGCCCTGAAATAAAAAAAATTTGGTCAGACAGGAGGAAGATTGTGCCTCCAGAAACCTCTGAGGGTAGTGGTATGTGGGTGGATGTGGGTGGGTGGATTTTTCTACTAAAACAAGACACCCGCACATCTATTTGTTTAGTGAATTGCCCCCTTTATTTTTGGAAAGCCAGGAGTGACTGTCTCCCAGTTTTCAATGGTAGCTTTTTCTGGCTGGGTGGAAATTTTCCCCCAACCATCTAAATACTGTAAAGGCACCAGATCCTGTCTGATTGGGGAAGCTAAGCAGAGTCAGCCCTGGTTAGTGCTTGGGTAGGAAGCCACCAACAAATACCAGGTGCTGTAGGCTGTGAAATTCATGGGGTCTTCCTAAGTCAACAGGTGACTTGAAGGCATACACACACACACACACACACACACACACACACCATGAGATGCACGAGAAGTGGCATTTTAAAAACCCTCAAGAAATAGGCCAGTTTGTGAACTGGGTCTATCTGGCGTCTCCCTGTCTCTCCTCTTAGAGTCATCGGAACCTCTCCCAGCTCCCAAACTTTGCCTTCTCGGTGCCGCTGGCGTATTTCCTCCTGAGCCAGCAGGACGGTCTCCCTGAAGAGGAGTCCAGCCAAGCCCACGAAAGGGCAGCCAGTCTCATCCAGCAGGCACTGGTCATGTTTCCTGGCGGTGAGTGTGGTGGCGCCGGTGGCGGCGGTGTGAAAGGTTCAAAACCGGGGGCACAGAGGCAGAACTTTGAGCGGCAGGTGACGGGGGGAGGCTGGAGACAGAGTGGCAGCGGTGGCCCCCTGAGCTACGCCTGGACCCAGGGGAGGAGGGCGGCTTGCTCTGGGTCAGTTTTACTAAATTTATGAACTGCCTCTCACAGCCAAAAGCCAGGGTCCCAAACCAGTTTACCAAAGAAAATTGTTCTGATATCAAATGAGTTTCCTGAGAAACTGCAAAACCCCAACTCTCAGCAGCCCTAGACAGCATAGCCAGTAGTGAGGAATGCTAGGAGTTGTAGTCCCAACATCTGGAGAGCCACACGATTCCTGGCCTTGGCTTGGACTGTCTTCAGCCAGGCTGCTGATCCTTCCGCTCTGGATGGATAAGAATGTTCCAGGGATTATGTTTGTCCCCTGCAAAATTGTATGTGGGACAGGCTGAAACCCTCATTATCCCTCCCAATTTTGGGTGTGTTTAAAAAGTGGGGAGGAGAATTGCTCTCCTGGGGACAGTGCTGTCTTCTAGAGTGACGTGTGTCCCATCTCCTCTCTTGTTTTAGCAGCAAAACGATCCCATTTTTTAAATAAAGGAGAAACAACCTTTTAGATACTTCAGGTTTTCTGGGTCAGAATCATATTCCAATACGTTCTTTTAAAGTATAATGAATAATATGTGCAAGACAAGGTCTTCACTTAATTACTGCCCCCAAATCATTTCTGAACATTGTGTAAGAGAAGGATGTTTATATCAGATTATGGGTGTTACTAAATCATTACAATCCCTAGTCTTGGTTTCCTTTTCTCAGTTCTTTTTACGGGAACAAGTGCTATGTGTTGTTGTATGCTGTGGTTTGGTACCTACATTTTCCAGAGCAGCCATAAACGCTGAGGTGTGAGTTTGCTTTAGTACCCGAGTGCTTAGAAGGAATGCTGACATCCAGACCAACCACCTGCCGCTACACTGCTGTCCTGTGCCTCCGTTCTTGAACCCCAAACCTGACAGGTTTCCCCTTCTCACCCGTTCCTTTTCAGTTCTGATGCCTTTGCTGGATCGCTGCAGTGTGCAACCGGATGCCATGGTGGCCTCCCACTCGTTCTTCGGACTGGAGGCCCAGCTAAGGTCAGGAGCATGGGGTGAGGGAGTACCTTTTGGGGGATCTTGAGGGGAGCGAGGCATCAATGGGCTCCTGAGGAGTCTAGGTCTGTCTTGGCGTCAAACTGGGGACCTAAGCAGTCACGTGAATAGGGGAGAGGTTTCAGAACACCTTATTAACGGGAGGACGTCATTTCAGTGGTGGAGGTCATACATCAAGGTGCTTAGTCCCAGAGGCAGAAGATCTGTTGTTGATGTGGCTGGTCTTGGAGTCACACAACTCATAAATATGATGTTTATAAAAATTATTAAAGATGGAAAAATGGAAATATACAGGTCACCCCCGTATGTGTGGATTCACTGTTTCAGTTATTCACAGTAGACACATACCATAGAGTTCGGTGGAAAATTCAAATCGCTAGGTCCTCCAATGTGACTCTATGGTATGTTTGTACAGGAAATTCTTTATTTTAATAGGGTTTGCTGTTATCCGCGAGTGCACTTTTCCTAACTTGGCAAAGTGCTGCCTTTACCTGCCAGTCACAAGGTTTGGCTTTCCATTCCAACCCCATTCTGCCATGCAGATACACACAATCAATCATTCCTGACAGATGTCCATCCAGCCTCGCTTTAAAAACCTCCAAAGAAGGAGATGCCACCGGACTCTGAGGAAACATATTCCACTGCTGAACGGCTCTTTCTGTCTGGCAGTTCTTCCTACTAATGTTTAGGTGGAACCTCTTCCTGCAGTTTGAGTCCATTGCTCTGTGTCCTAGTCTCTGGAGCAGCCGGACACAAGCTTGCTCCTTCTTTTCCCTGCAGCTCCCCTCCTGCGCTCAACCAGCTGGTCTCCCTCTACCTTGGGAGAACCCATTCCCTCTGGAAGGACCCGTCTGTCATGGCCTGGCTGGAGACAAACGTTCACGAGGTGCTGAGGAGGGTGGACTCCAAGGACCCGGCGTTGGGCGAGGCGGAGCAGAAGTGAGTCTGGTGGAGGCCACCCGTGGCTTTTCTCTGCCTGATTGGCACGGGGGGGGGCAAAATAACCCTCACCCACCCCCTTGGCCCAAATGCCCCCTGCCAGACTCAGCTTTGAATGTCCTTGTGCCCTTCCTTGCCCCCTGCCACCTCCCCATACACTGGGGTGGGGGGAAGCACCTGCTACCCCGGGGAGAGAAGGACCCGGCTGAGGGGATGGTGCCTGAGGTCTGGCTCAGAACGTGGGGAAATTACCATTTTTGGACTGCAGCTCCCAGAATCCCCAGCCAGCCAGAGTGACTGCAAGATGCACTATTAATACCAAAGCTTGGGAACATGGTTTTTCTTGAACTACAGTTCCCGGTGGTGGTCGTAGTCCAGAAGGTAACTTCCCTAAGATCTGGCACGTATGCCAACTGATCTGCTGCGGAGGAATACTCAGTTCGCTTTTCCAAGCTAGCCAAGTTGGCTGCCCCGCGGGCTCCTTGCTGCGGCCCTGAGCAGCTGTGTTGCCTCTGCGGAGGCCTTTGCTCAAAGCTTGGGAGAAGTGGCTCTGAGTCTTGCGCATTCTCCAGAGCCATCGCAGTCTTACCTCCTTTTCTCTCCCTTAGGCGAAAGTTGAGGTACCAGAATGCTCCCAGGAACGTTTACCGCCACATGATCCTCTCGGAGATCCGGGAAGCTACAGCAGCATTGCCTCCGGTGAGGACTGCAGACGGAGCGAGTAGCGTTAGGGACCCGTGGCGTCACGTCTGTGCGCTCTCTGTGCCTTGCCCAGGGTTTGCCATTCCCGCAAACGCAGCCGTGACTACCTTGGCTAGAAGAGGTTGGATGGCAGGGAGCAGCAAGTGCTCCCTCCAGTAACTTGGGAAGAGGTGTCCTTCCTTTCAGTGCATTCCCAGAATCCCCAAGCAAACATGGCTGGTTTGAGGATTATGGGAGACGCAGTTTTTAAAAAGGCAACCTTGTCCCCCAGGCGACACTGTCTAGAGAAGATCCTCCCTGTCCCCAAAACCAACGCCTGAAAACGTCAGTGATGGAGATGCCCTTGCCTTTCCTGTGGTGCACAGCTGAGGCCAAGGACTCCCTGTTGTCCTGTGGAAGCCAGTGGCCAAGATCCTACTGCCGCCGCTTACTGGTGCGGATGGGAGGGAGGCGATTCAGACCACAGAGGAGCAGCTGGTCTCAGCTTGGCTGAGGGAGAAGCTTTGGGGGTGCACTCTCAAACCAAGTGCAACTGCCTTTTCTGTCCCCCGGGAGCTCACAGCCCCCAGGTCTGGGTGGTCAGAATTGGCTCCCTCCTCTTCCTTCACCCGTCAGCGACAGCAGCAAGGGCCCCTCCCAGGACTTGCGAGGCTTTTGGATGGAGTGCAAGGGCAAGGGAATGGCACTTGATCGATCCAAAATGGGATTTAGAATCATAGAGTTGGAAGGGACCCCAAGGGCCATCCAGTCCAACCTTATTCTGCCCTGCAGGAAGACACAATCAAATTATTTTTGACAGATGGCCATCCAGCCTCTGTTTAAAAACCTCCAAAGAAGGAGACTCCATCACTCTCATAGAGACAATGCATTCCACTGCAAAACAGCTCTTACTTACCATATTTAGCTGGAATCTCTTCTCCTGGAGTTTTGAACCCATTGCTCCGTGTCCTAGTCTCTGGAGCCACAGAAAACAAGCTTGCTCCATCCTCAGTATGACATCCCTTCAAATATTTGCACACACACTAAGTTGCTAACAGGATGCTGGCCAGTGGCTCAGATGGAAGGGCTTTCCCTCTCAGCTGCAGCAGGTTGTCTCCGCAGAATCCCAAGCACTCGTGACAAAATTGCGTGGGTGCTTCTGGGAACTGAGGTGCAGTACCTCGGCCTGCTTCAGCAGCAGTTTGAGGGGAAATGTCAGTGCCCTGAGTGTCATGACGCCATTGCTTCTGAAGGAAGGCAGTGCTGACCCCCCCACGGCTGTTGCTCTCCAGGAGACAAAGGAATAACCCTGTGGTGTGGAAATCCAAAGCTTGTGGGGGGGATCCTGTTTTGGATGACCGACCGCCCCCAGAAACCTCTAGCTGGCACAGCCAGTAGGGAAGGATTCTGGGAGGAGTGGTGGTCCCAAACCATCTGGAAGACCAGCCCTGCTTTATGACCTGTTTGTATGTTTAAACATTTGTATCTAGCCCTATAGCCAAAGATTTTAGGGTGATATACAACAATATCAGTATAGGACAGTGAATAACGATGACAAAGTTTGTAAAAGACTAAAAATACATTAAATTGTTTCTCACTTAAAACCAGATGATTTAAAACCATGTTAAAAGAATGTAAAATAATTCCAACTGTACTGTGTGCATGCATTGGGTAAAGTCATTTAGACCCTGAAGGCTTTAATAAAAAGCCACATTTGGATTTGGTGCCAGAATAACACCAGCACGGGTACCATTCAGCAGAGGGGAAGACGTTCTGTCATCGAGGTGCCATAGCTGAGAAAGCCTCGCCCAGTGTATTGCCCCCTCCCCAAATGGGGCGGAAAGGAGACCCCTTCCACCAACGGGCCTCCATTCCTGGGCAGACATACACTTTGAACTACAAAGCGTTCCAAGTTGTTCTGGAAGCACTTTTGGCTGGGTTGGAGGATAAATCCTATAAAATAAAAGGAGACCCTAACCTCTGACCCGGGACTCTGTCTTCTTTCCCCTCCAAGGAAGTGACCTCTCAGCCAATAATGGGGTTTGATCCCCTCCCGCCTCTGGACTCCATCGTTTCATACACACGGCCAGAAAGGTAGGACTTCTTTGCTTTTATCACCTGCTCCATGGGCTTCTGCTGTAGGGTTTAGTCTGTGCCAGCCAAGGACAGAAGGTTGAACATGATAATTTTTAATCCCACAAATGACCTCATACAGTTGTTGCCAGATCTCTCCGTCTTTTTGGCTATAAAGGAAGCTGCCAAAGGGTGGGTCCTCTGGCCCATAATTACCTGCGTTGACGACCGGCAGCAGCCCTTCCTTCAGGGTCTTTGTCATCTCCTGCGGCTTCTTTTAACAGAAGGGACTGGCCCTACTGCAGGCCATACGCTGTTCACACGCTACGCCACGGTTCCTCTCTTAACCTAGTCAATGTAGTCACACACTCTCCTTGTATGGTTTTTCCCTTCCCACACAATGATAAAAAAATAAATAATTAAGGATGGTTTTGGACTTCCGGGATACCCAGACCAGCCCCTCTAGAGGTAGGCTGGGGCCCTTTCTTCTATTTAGCAAGTTTCCCCCTCTCAGCACCAGCCAGGGCAGACCTCCGCAGCATAACTCTTGCCAAGAAAACTTGAGGTCATGGTAAGCTGGAGTTGACCTGAAGGCACATAGCAAAGTTATGTGCTTTCTCAATCATCTTCCACCACCTCTCCATGGAAAAGTGATACCGAAAAGTATAACAAAATTCACAAAACAGCAATGCCTTTATTGGACTAATTAAAATGCACAAAATACATCACGCAAGCATTTGAAGCTTCGCCAACTTCTTCATGAGACAAAGATGTTAAAAATCATATGCAGCAAGTGGTTTCAGCATTGGACTATGACTTAGGAGACCAGAGTTCAAATCCTCACTCAGCCTAACTGGCTGACCTTGGGCAAGTCACACTCTCTCAGCCTCAGAAACCCTGTGATAGATAGGTTCGCCTTAGGGTCACCATAAGTTGGAAACGACTTGAAGGCACACAGCAGCCACAACAAAGGAAAGTGAAGGAGTTAGTCACAGGCCTACGTTGTGACCTTGCACCCTCCCTTTCTCTCCTTCCTGCTCTTCTAGGTCATCCCACCCAGCCAACGAAAGCACTTTATCTCTCTTCTTTCGCTCTCTGTTGCCAAACTTCAGCTTGCAGGTAGGTCACGCGGGAAGGAGCTGCCTTGCGTTCCGCTGGGGCAGGTTTCAGACACCTGGTGCCGCAGGTTCCCTTCTCCTCTCCCTTTGGGGAATGTCAAGAAGCCATAGAATCACAGAAGAGTTGGGAGAGACCCCAAGGGCCATCTAGTCCAGCCCCCTTCTGCCCTGCAGGAACACACCATCCAAGCACGCCCGAGTCTCTCTTGAGCCTTCCGGTCTTCCCTTCTCCTTTGCCAGGACAGACCGCTTGTGTCTGGTTGGGCTCTCCTGCCCACCGACCTCCAAAGCCGCCCGCTGATGTCCAGCCTCCTCTTCCTCAGGCTGCAATGCTCACGCAGAGCAGAAGGAGGAGGGGGAGGCAGTTTCTGTTGTAAGCCTCAGGCGGGCAAGTGGATTCCTGAGCACATTTGTTCTCTAGATCTCCCCCAGGAATAGGGCTTCGTAGTCCTGCGGCTTCAGGTTTCTTTGTTTTCATCCCTACTTTTTAAATAAAATAAAATTAAAAAAAAAAAACCTACGCTGTGTTTCAGGGAGAAGACGGAGCCAGTGGAGAGGAAGGCCCAGGCGCCGGACAGAACCTGAACCAGGGCGTGAATAGACTGATGGCTGCCATGCGCGATATGCTGGCAAATATCCAGTTCCAGGAGCCGCCACGAGACGACAACCCCGAGGGGGATGAGGGAGAGTGGGACTGACCCCCTCATCCCAGGACACTGCTCTTTCTCTGGCCCCCGCATGTGATCTCCCCTGACATAAAATAAAGGATCATTAAGTCAGAAGAGCCGGACCTCCTGGTGCCTTACTCACATCAGGAGGAGGGGAAATTATTCCCTTCTTGGCAAAAAGCCATCTTGGAAGATGGAAGCAGAGTTTGGAAAAGTTACTGTATGGGACAACAACACCTTGAATTGGCCAATCTGCATCTCTCTTCCAAGGTTCTGGCACTTATAGTCCAAAAAAAGTAATGTATTTTCTTGTTTGGGGTCAGATTGGAGCCTTAGAACAGCCTCTTTGCTCTGAAAACCACACGATTAGGAATCCTGTGGCCCTCCAGATGTTCCTGGATTGCAGCTCCCAGCAGCCCCAGACAGTATAGCCAATGATGAGGAGTGCTGGGAGTTGCAGTTGAACAACAGGTGCAAGGTTCCCATCCCGAGTTTAATATCAAGGCGTTTCTTGTACAAGTTTGCCATTTAAAGCAGTGGCTCTCAGTCTTTGGTCCTCCAGGTGTTTTAGATTTCATCTCCCAGAATCCTTGACCACTGTCCAAGCTGCCTAGGGTTTGAATTTCAGAAAACCTGGAGGATCAGACTTTGAGAACCACTGTTCTAGAGCCGTCATCCCTAAATCATTGCCTGTGCTATTTTTAATTCCTCTGCCATCTTAACTGAGATTTTTTAAAAAGTTAATATAGAGATATTATTTGCATTTTAGAGTGTGCCCTCTTATCTGGAGTGCTAGGTTTTATATTAGCAGTCTACCTTGTCTGAACAACTTGTGCCACAGAAATGGCATAGATTAGCTTGGAGATGTTTTTGAAGACCGCTTGATGTTCTCAAACTCTTCTACCATTTTGTGCTCCTAGAATAGGGATGTAGATATAGGAGAGGAAATGAGGCCACTGCCTCCCCAATAAGAATTCTGCCCACCAGTGACATTTTCCTTCAGCCCCCAAATTTCTGGCAACGCAGCGAGGAAGACGTTGAAAATTATTCACACCAAGAACACTTTTTTATTTCATATAATCAGAGAGCTAGAAGAGACAACAAGGGCCATCTAGTCCAACCCCATCCTGCCCTGTCGTGTCCGCATTCCATGGGTCGCTTTTCCTGCCCTTTTTCTTGGGTTGCCTAAACTGTATTCCTAAGTGCTGAACTGAAGTTTTAAGAAACTGTACTGCTAGGAACCACACACACGCACACACACACACACACCAATAGCTACGCCTCTAACCTAGAGGGAATTTGGTGGTTGAGGGGAAGGAAGTGATGTCCGACATCAGCATCAGTGGGCTGAGCCCAGCTCCACGAGGATGCAAGAAGCACCTGCCTCCCTGCGTGTTTTGGGGAGCTTCGAGGCCGCTGCTTTGACTACATTTGGGTCAGGACCATGGTGTTAAGGGAGGAGGTCTTTCAGCCCACCTGCTCTGTTTTCCTGTTCAAATCCACCTCTTCAACCTGCTATTGCCTTTTCTGAGGAAAAGGGGGATCCATTTTGTAGCTGAGCTTTTCAGTTGGGTGAGGGTGGAATTTCATTTGAGGGGGACGCTAAAGGACAAGGGTGGGGGGGACCCTTCCTACCTCTGACCTGACCTGACCTGCTTTTCCCCAACACTGCCTGGCCTGCTTTTGAGCTTTGAGATTGCTCCTGGGAGGCCTGCCATGAGACGGCTCTCCATCTTTGCTGTTGGGCCCTGTGGTGCGTGCGACGATGCAGCTGGCAGAAGGCGCCAAAACAGGGCCTCATCCAGCCCTTCCATCTTTGCCCCGCCTTGAAAGTGACCATCAAGACCAGGGCAAAGAAGGCGGCCACTCAGTGCCACTCACGTCAACAGCAGCTCTGCTTCATGGACACGAGAGGCTCCACCCAGCATAACGGGGACGATTTTGCTTCCTTTGAAGTCGGGCTGCCTCAGAGTCTGCCGCGCCTACGTTGCCCTGAAGCCAGAGAGCCCAAAACACAGTTGGGACACGATCCTGCCCTGTTGGGCTGGGGGCAGAGCATGTGATTTTACCGCCTCCCTCCACTTTCGTGGCACAGAACCAGCGGTGTGCACGTGTTCCTTCAAGTGAGATCTGTTGCTTTCATGAGGAAGGTCAGACAAGGGCAGTGCCACAGGTTTTCTTTTGAGGGAAAACCAACTCATGGAAATGACATCTGAGAAAAAAGTTTAAAATTGTTCTCCTAGTGTTGACATTCTTCACAATGTTTCTATTGTTACGTGCCTTCAAGAAGATTCCCACTTCAAATAGACCTTCTCCTAGAGTTTTCCTGGCAAGATTTATTCAGAGGCGGTTTCATAGGATCAGAGCTGGAAGAGACCACAGCCGCTTCGCAGAAGGCATCATGGCTTCCACACCTCCCGCCATTTTGGTCGCCTCCTCTGGACACGTCCCGGCTTGTCAACATTCTTCTTGAGTTGTGGTGCCCAGAACTGGGCACAGGATTCCAGGTGAGGTGTGACCGATGGTTTGCCATCATTTCCTTCTGCTGAGGCTAAGAGAGTATGACTTGCCTAGTGGGTTTCTGTGGCCGAGCAAGGATTTCAACCCTCGTCCTCATAAGCCATTATGCCCTCTGAGGAGCGGCTTAGGGAGCTGGGCATGTTTAGTCTTGAGAAGAGAAGGTTGAGAGGGGACACGATAGCCTTGTTTAAATATTTGAAGGGATGTCATACTGAGGATGGAGCAAGCTTATCTTCTGCTCCAAAGAGTAGGACACGGAGCAATGGGTTCAAACTACAGGAAAAGAGATTCCACCTAAACATTAGGAAGAACTTCCTGATGGTATGAACTGTTCAGCAGTGGAATCAGCTGCTGCCTGGGAGTGTGGTGGAGTCTCCTTCTTCAGAGGCTTTTAAACAGCTGTCATTGGGAATGCTTAGATTGTGTCTTCCTGCATGGCAGAAGGGGTTGGACTAGATGGCCCTTGGGGTCTCTTCCAACCCTGTGATTCTGTGGGGAGCGGGTGCCTGTGTGGATGGATGGCAACCTCCCAGCCAAACATCCGTGGCTACCAGGGCCAGCATTTCCCTGGGTGAATATTCCCGGGGTTGAGCAAACTGGGAAGGAAGGCGGTGGCCGTGGGGCTCAGAAGGAGGCAGGCCTGGTGGCCGCCCACTGCCCGCCCGCCCGCCTCTGGGGACTGAGGCCAAAGCCCAGCACATCTGCTGCTCCGTTCACACTTTGAAGTTCCCCTCCTTGGGCTCGTCTCTCAAAGGCCTCATTGATAAAACTGAAAACATTTTTCCAGCTTTGAGGCCAAACAACAGCAGCAGCCCAGAGTCTTGTGTGTGCCTCCTTCACGCCCCCTCAAAGTCCACGATGTGATCCATGCGCTTTCGGGAGTTTTTTTAAGGGACTGTAAGGATCAATGGGTCAATCCATTGGAATGGCTGATTGAAAACCTTTTCATTGACCAAAAATGTCCTGGACTAATCTGGCAAAATATCAGAAATGAAAACACATTTATAGACATAAACATATAATATACAGAATCATAGAATCTTCTGAGTTGGAAGGGCCTACGAGGGCCATCTAGTCCAACCCCATTCTGCCACACAGGGATACACAACTCTGAAAGGTGCCCATCCAAACTCTGTTGGAAGACCCCCAAAGAGAGAGTCCGCCACCCCTGAGGTAACGGCTCGTTCCACTATCAAACAGGTCCTATAGTAAAGACGTTCTTCCTCATGTGAGGTGAAATGTTTTTTCTTCTTGTTGTTTGACTCCATTGGTTCGTGTCCTGGTCTCTGGAGATCCAGGAAACAAGCTTGTTTCACATTCTACGTGACATTCCTTCAGCTATTTAAAGATGGCTTTCCTGTCACCTCTCAGCCTTCTCTGTCTCCCTCTCTATCTGATATGCAGGAGGGGATTCAGATCCTGCCTTTCAAGATAGAGGACCTGGGGTCTGGCTTTTCGAAGGGCCGCCTTTTTTAAGAAGGCAGTGAATCTAGGGGGTCGTTTACACGAGCAACTATTCCCCTAAATATACCGCTAAGATCGCTCATAGTTCCCACGGGTCGAGGCACAGAATCGCCTCATTCAGAAGGGGGGTAGTGTGTCCCCCCAGACTTTAAAGGAACTCTCCATGGTTCTGCAGTCCACTTTACCAAAATAGGGTTGTTCCTTTAAAGTCTGCAGTGGAGGCCAGGGTGGATTCACCTCTCCAGACACGGAGGCCATCAACGCCCATGGATGCTGGTAGTTGCAGTCCAACAACCTTCTGGGGGACCACACGATTTCCTCCCTTGGTTTATAGTTTATTTTTTAAGCCACTGACTTGCCACACTAGAGCTCTCTAGCAGAGAACTCTGGAAGCCATGATGCCGTACGAGGAGCGGTTTAGGGAGCTGGGAATGTTTAGCCTGGAGAAGAGAAGGTGAAGCGGTGACATGCGAGCCATGTTTACATATTTGAAGGGAGGTCATACTGAGGATGGAGCAAGCTTGTTTTCTGCTGCTCCAGAGACTAGGACACAGAGCAATGGACTACGGGAAAAGTGACTCCACCTAAGCCTCCTACTGCTGTTATTGTGTCGTGTAGACACACTTGGAGGAAGGGCCAGATCTGTGATTCCAGGATGCCCCAGACAAAGTTGTGAGCCACACCTAGTGAAATCCCACACAAGGAAGAAGCAACATCCATTGAGTATGATTTGGGAGCCCTTGGTTCTGCTAGACTATGGATAAATAATGTTTTCCTGCCCCATAAAGTCTATGTCTGGTTGCTCCATATGCAAGACCCAACAGAGATGGTGAGTAATTGCCACCACGTCCACTGGCGTGGCATGGAAGGAGGGCGTCACACGGCCAGGAGGTTAATGTAGGAGAAAACTCAGCCGGGCGTTACAGGCCGTTTCATAATGTCTCCCCGTCAGTCAAAGCGCTCATTGCCTGCCTAGCTATCATGTGGATCCCTCTCAGCCCCTCTGGTGAAGGAGGAGCTGGCTGGATATTTCTTCAAAAGTAGGGGAGAGAAAGGCTTCTTTCTTTGCTGTAAACTCTGCTAATCAATTACTTGGGGGCAGGAACAAATAAAGCAGCTCTGTCATTAGAAGTAAAACCAAGGGGGAGTTGAGAGCAACGTTTCACTACAAGGACAGGCACCCAGACTTTGCGCCCTTCTGGCTGCGGGACCCAACGGAGTGGGGAAGAAAGAGGTGCAAAGGAGGAGAAAGAAGAAGGGGAGCAGGACAAAGCCATCACGGGCGAACAGAAGCCCAGAAGACAGAACTTGGGGTCATTGAGAATTAAGGGAGAGCTCCACTTGGGAACAAGGCGTGTGGCACGGCAGAATCGGCACACGGATACTCTCGGGTCTACAGCAAGCAGTCTTCCGTTTCATTTCACAACTAACTTCTTTTCCCCAGGAGAAGAGGCGATCCCTAACAGATCTTTGAAGTTCAACAAGCTCACAGGTGAGTCCCTGGGAGAAGATAAAAGTGTGCTTGCCCTCAGCCATAAAGCTATTTGGAGGAGGGGGTGGGGTTAAAAAAATCACCGTTCCAAACTCTGTGGTTTCCCAAAAACACTTCCACAAAGTCACCCAGAAGATGTCGGTCCCATCGCCTCTGAGGACAGTTCCAGGTTCCCTCAACGCCACCCTTGCTGACGACCTGCCCTTCAACGGGACCAATGCGACCCTTTGCTCGACAGACCGGCCAGTGGTGATCCCCAACGAACTCTTCCTGGCCTTGGGCGCCATGAGCTTCATGGAGAACTTGGTGGTGGTGGCCGCCATTGTCAAGAACCGGAACCTACACTCCCCGATGTACTACTTCATCTGCTGCCTGGCTGTTTCCGACATGCTGGTGAGCATCAGCAACGTGGTGGAGACCTTCTTCATGCTCCTCATGGACCACGGGGTGCTGGTGGTCAAGCCCTCCACCATGCGGCAGATGGACAATGTCATGGACATGCTGATCTGCAGCTCCCTGGTGTCCTCGCTCTCTTTCCTCAGCGTTATTGCCATCGACCGCTACGTCACCATCTTCTACGCCTTGCGCTATCACAACATCATGACGTTCCGGCGGGCAGTAGTGATCATCACAGCCGTTTGGATGGTCAGCAGTGTCTCCAGCGCCATCTTCATCGCCTACGACAGTGCGGCCGTCATCCTCTGCCTGGTGATATTCTTCCTCTCCGTGGTCATCCTCATCATGGCGCTGTACATCCACATGTTTGCCTTGGCACGCCGGCATGCCCGGAGGATCTCCAGCATGCCGAGGAAACAGGCCTCCCCCCAGTTTGCCAGCATGAAGGGAGCCATCACCCTCACCATCTTGCTGGGGGTCTTCTTTGTCTGCTGGGGGCCCTTCTTCCTCCACCTGACCCTCATCCTCACCTGCCCCACCCACCCCTCCTGCACCTGCTACTTCAGCTACTTCAGCCTCTACCTCATCCTCGTCATTTGCAACTCAGTGGTGGACCCCGTCATTTACGCCTTCCGCAGCCAGGAGCTCAGGAGGACGTTGAAAGAGATGGTGTTTTGCTTTTGGTAGAGTTGGGGGAGCTGGGGAGGGAGGGAGGGATGGAGGGAGGAAGGAAGGAAGGGGTGGAGGAAGGAAGGAAGGAAGGAAGGAAGGAAGGAAGGAAGGAAGGAGAAGAAGGTGGGCACCTGAGGACACACAAGCCAAAGCTGGGCCTTCTGCCCTCCCTCAGAGGATCCTGGGTCACACCAAGCGCCTTGCACCCTGGAGTTCAGCAGGACTAGGAGGGACAGGGAGATAAAGGGGGTGGTGGAGGAGGAGGAGGATGGGGGGCAGAGGAAGCTACACCCAACCCACCCATGGCCAGAAATAGGAAGCCCACAGTAGCAGACAGATGCTGCCTGGCTTTCCCTGGACTCAGCCTGCCTTCCTGCTTCTCAAGCCAGGTGCCCAGGAGAAACCCAAAACAGGACCCCCACCCCAGGGTCATGGACCACCTTCTCCCTCTGCTGCACCTGCTGCACCCCAGCCCCTGGTCTTCTGCGGCACGTCTCCTTCGCACGGGGAGGCTCCACAAAGCCAAGAGACCTGCCTTGGCCTTCTCCCACAAACTGATTTCACATCCTCAGGCAGTGGTGGGAACTTGGAGTTATTTCCCCCCCACCCCCAAGCAGGAACAACATCTGCTAGAAATCCAGAGTAATGGATGAGGAGTCCTCCTTGCTCCAGCGAGAGAAGGGGGTGAGGACGAGCTTTGAGCTCTGCGGTGGTCTGTTAGCAGCTTAGCACAGAGGAAGCCAGAGCAGCAAGGAGGCCGGCGGAGCACGTGGGCATCTCTTCCTACTCCTTTGCTGAAGTGAGCAGGTGGCTGGTGTTTCTAAGTGGAAGCTCAAGGTTGCATTTCGGCTGGCCGAAGGACGTTGTTTACAGGCCAGTGAGGTTTTTTTAATAATCCGAACCCCCACATTCAGAAGGAAGCACCCCCAGCCTTGATGGAGCTGACACCTTCCCCTCCCCAGGTAACTATGCTCAGGACAGCAGTTCTGATGATTTTACACCCCCAAATTCTACAAAAATACACTGCTGGCCATTTGAATGTGTCTGTGTCCTCGTGCATGCATACACCATGCCACAGTGAGCTCTGGTGCTGCAAAATTTGCCATCATTCCCCACGCCTTGCATGTATTTTGTGGCCTGGATGGGGAAGCATGGAAGATAACAGAAATGTAGCTATGGGGCAGAGGGAATGAGAGCACGGACCCCTAGAAGACATTTTCCTTCAGTCTTTCACTCTCCAAACTTCTAAGTAACTTAAAACTTCAGTTGAGCATTACAAATACAGTTCAGGCACCACCACCAACCCAAAAAAGGGGTCAGGCCAAATGGCCAAGGGAATGCAGACACAGCACGTAAAAGACTGCTAAGTGTGAATGATTTTTAGTGTCTCACTCTCTACAATGCTAGAAATGTAGGGACTAAATAAAAAATTCAATAGGAGGGCAGAAATCTTATTGGGGAGGCCATGCCCACCCCCCGGCCACTTTGTAGCTGGATCCCTGGAAGAGAGGTGCAGAAGGAGACAGGAGATAGCTGCCAGGTAACAAGGAGATCTGACCGAAACAGAACCAAACCCAGGGTCCTCCTTGCCTTCTTGGTCCCAGTCCCCAGCATTTTGTGTACCTGGCTTTTGTGTACCACTGAACTGAATTCATGTTGTGTCCAAAGTCTCCACGCTGCTCCTTCGGTACCAGCGCAGGGCCATTGAGACTCTCAGCTGAGCATACAAAGCGATGAATCAAGCCTCCAGCCCCTCCTTTTTGACGGACTTTTGCGAAGGGACAAGCAATGAGCACCATGGTGAGGACTGTGATTACTTTGGAGGTGGCCCTAAGAATCGCTCAAGAAGAAAATTGGGCTCAGCCATCTGGTGGGCCCACCTGTTCCCCAAAGGTGGCAAGGACATAAAGTCAGACCCATCCACCTGCCTTGAATTCTGGGGGAAAGGCAGGGTGTAAATAAAGACAATACTAATAATAAAGTGTATGTATGTTTGCATTCAGTCAGCCGTATTTCTGTATAATAATAATAATAATAATAAAGCTGGGTTTTGTGGAGCATGTGTACACATTCTAGCTCTGTAGACTTTTCCACCTGCAGAAGGAGGAAGGCCTGTGTGGACAGGAGAAAGGAAAGAGGGACCGGCTCTCTCTCTTCTCTCACGCACATACATGCACACCAGCACATGGGCATGCTTCCTAGATAGGCGTGTGCTCGCGCTCAGGCGCTGGAATCTCCTTGGAGTCCTATACATGCTTACATTCCCGTAAGGAAGCACTTCAGCATTTTTATCCAGAGGGCAATGTCCCCACACATTCAGTGTGAGGTCGTGAAAGAGGAGTTTAGCTTGGACTGGGAGGTGACACAATAGCCATTTTTAAATATCTGAAAGGATGTCACGGAGAATCATAGAACCATAGGGTTGAAAGAGACCCCACGGGCCATCCAGTCCAACCCCATCCTGCTATGCGGGAATACCTAATCAAATCATTCCTGACAGATGGCCACCCAGCCTCTGCTTAAAAGCCTCCAAAGAAGGAGACTCCAACACACTCCCAGGCAGCGGTGAATTCCACTTCCGAACAGCTCTTACCCTGAGGAAGTTCTTCCTAACGTTTAGGTGGAATCTCTTTCCCTGCAGTTTAAGTCCATTGCTCCATGCCCTGTTCCCTGGACGAGACTTGTTTTCTGCTGCTCCAGAGACTAGGACATGGACCAATGGATTCAAATGACTAAGGAAGAGACTATGAATTGTGCATTCAGTGCCATCACACATGTAGTGCGATTGTGCTTGTGGATGGGCATTCAGGTGTGCCTCTGGTTGCACACTCACCATTTTGCCAATCAATACCAAGGTCACATAGCACAATGAATGCATGCAGAGGTTCACACTACACAACCTCAGTGTAAAATCTTGGCCATGGGAGTGCTGGGTGGAAGCACCTCAGCCTTTCATCAACCCTTTAACCTGTAACATATCCTTTGCCCCCACCCCACACAAATACAGAGTGTGATATGTGGGGTGTCTGCCACACACCAACCCTTCCCAACCAGTTTCCTACCCAGTGTGTTGGACTACAACTCCCATGGGCTGGACCTGGGAACAGGGCTCCTGTAACTTTAACCCTTTCTGGATCTTGGAACAGGTCCCATAAATCTCAGTCAAGCGGGGTGCGTCCGTCCTTCACCTTCCAAGCCCCAACTTTCAGCCACAGCTGACCCTTCCCCAACACAGTTGTTGCTTGGCTGGAGGAGAGCAGGGAGGGGCACGGAGGAGCTTTTCCCAACCAATACATTGGACTACAAGTCCCATAAACCCCTACAAGTAATGACCATGTTGTCAGGGGATGACAGGAACTGTAGTCTAAAATGTTTGGAGGGCACCATTTAAGAAGAGGGTGCCATAAATGAACACACACACACACACACAGCCCTCTGAATTGCAGGTGGGAGATGAAGGTGGGAGGGATCTGTGATTATTTTTAATTAGCGAGGGAGGGTTGTTTTGTCTGCACTTTGCAGCCCTGAGTCATGCTGAAGGTGATGTTACTGAGTGTCTCTCAACCCACCCAGCTGTCCAAATCTGGTCCCTGGCTCCCAAACGGTCAGCTGGACTAGGAAAAAAGAACCCTCCCCAGAGGCGAAAGAAGAGACACCCCAGGGCAGATGGCGGCAGCGACCTGCATGGAGAGCAGCTGGCGTGTTCCCCGTGCACGCGCATTTCTCCCTCACATTTCTCCCTGTGGCCTGCGCTTTGCCAAGGCGCCCGTTTTCCACGGACAGGGCAGGCTGCCAATTTGACCGTGTGCTGACTACCAGTCTGGGCATCACACCTGCCAACATGTCACAGATGAAAACTGGGACGCGTGTGGCTAAGAAGGCAGAAGTTATACACGAGGAAGAACGCACAAGCTAGGAGAGGCCGCAGCAGTTTGCTTTTGCCCGAGCCGGCGGGAAAGGCGAGCCTCTTTCCCCTCCTGTCCTCTCCTCCCTGCCGAGATAATAACTGAGTGCAAACTATTCTTACCCTTTGGACTTTGCAGCAATGGAAGCCAGCTGAGTACAAAAGAGGGAAGTGGATGGAAGGGAGAGGAACTGGGACATTGTAAAAGTACCTGGGATAGTGGGGTTGCAGAGGTCTAATCAGGACTGTCCCTGTGGGAGGTGTGGGTGTCCCCTTCGCCACTGCAGTCCTGACAGAACCACACACACGCCGCACACCGCCTGCGCTCACAAGGGCCTGCAGCCACAGGCCGCTTTGCTAAACCTCACACCAAGGCACACACGCCGGTTTTAGCACAACAGGACAGAAGGCTTCCTGCCATTTGGGGACTTCAGAGGTCATCAATGGCTCAGCAGGCTTTCACAGAGATCCCCGCCACCGCGTTAGTCTGCTTCCACATAAAACGTAAAGTGGAAAAAGGGAGGGAAAGAAACCAGCAGCACTTTTAAGTCAAACTCAGTGGCTCTTAACCTTTTCTTTACCAGGGACATCCTTTAAATATCTTTTGTTGCTTCAGACCCCCAAGACTTAATTCAAGATTTTAAACAACAACAACAATAATAATACACCATCCATGAGACCTTCCCTCAGAGGCACCGGAGGGGAGATAAGATTTTTCTCCTGCTTCTTCCTGCAAGTTTGTGTCTGGAGCAGATTGAATGGCAACGCACAGGCCAAGCCAGCCAACCAGCCTTTGCCTTGGCTCCCATCATGTGGCCGCTTCACTGTGGGAAGGAGGTGGGGCAAGCAGCCTTCGAGGACCCCGTGTGGAGACATCATGGACCCCCGGGGGCCCCTGGACCGCAGGTTAAGAACCACTGGTCTAACCAATTTATTTTAGCCTGAGCATTCATGGATTTCGGTCTACTCCTGTGTGCTGAGGAAATGAACAGAAATCCAGAAAAGCCCAGGGTAAAATTAGATGCTGCTGGATCCTTCCTCTTTCTCCTGTCTTCTTGGGCAGGCTCATCTCTGCGAGCAGAGGCATCTCATGCATTCGCCTCCTGACTTATCGCCATGTTTATGCTGACCATGTATGTCCAGTGTTGATATAACTGTCCCTTTCTGCCTCCCCGTTTCCACTCTAATCCCACACTCCTGTACCATCATGTACACACACTGTGCATCTATACCTGAAACCCAAATATTAAGGACTGCAATCCAAAAAGCAAATGTTACAATAAATCTGTTTATTCTGAAGGTGCCTTAAGAATTCCTTGCTGTGTTACAGCTGGGAGAGAGAAATGCCTGGCTTTGACGGTCCTCTCTCAGCCCAACTAGCCTTGAAGGCCTGGCACCCTCTGCCGGCAGGAGAAGGCCATGGCGTTGTCCTCTTGACCCTGACGCTCGGTGGTGTATAGCCCATGCTCAGTCATGCAGAGCCGGTACTTGGTGCTCAGAAGGTCCCACGTTCAAATCCTGCTGTCTCCAGGTAGGAAGAGGCAGGAATCCGAGCCTGATGAAGAATGACACGAATCAAGGAGCATGAGAGACACTGCAGACTGAGACAGCCAGAAAAATCAGCAGTAGCAGAACATGGGATAAACCAACCTGGACACAAAATGCTATTTAAAAACATGGAAATTCTGGCAAGTGTTGAGTTCTGATGTTAGTGTTTTTCAGGACTGGAAGCTAGATTTTGTTTACTGTTAGGGTTTCTTCTTTCCTGTTGAAGTTGTCCAGGTGTTTGTGGATTTCAATAGCTTCTCTGTGCATACTGATATGATGGTTGCTGGCCTGGTCCAGAATTCCGGTGTTTTTAAATAACATCTTGCCAAGAAAACCCAGTGATAGGCTCACCTTAGGGTTGCCAGAAGTCAGAAATGACTTGAAGGCCCACAACCACCACCACCACAACCACCACTCCCCTAGTTGAGAGTAACAATAGGATTCCTTGGCGCCACTTCCTTGGAGGATGCTACTGGGGCAGAGAGACCAACGGTGCCTCCCAGTCCTCCTTCCCTCCTTTGTTCCTTGTCCCAGCCTTGGCATGGCTCCTCGAACAGCCCACTATGGCCTTCCTGGAGCTACGGCTCCTCTTTGCCCACCTGCGCACACCTGGAGACCTTTGTTGTCTCCTTCCAACACAAGGCTGGATCCAGGCGGCTGGTGAGCCCTGCAGAGGTTCCAGAAATGTGTGAGCTACCCTGGCAGGGGTGGCATAGAGATGAAATAGCATCGTTATGTATAGGGCAAGGTATAAACCTTTTAAGAAATGAATAAGTAAATAAATTGCAAAGACAGCTTCCCCCAGGTCTTCACATTCAAACCCACTGTTAGGGGCCCAGGTATAGCTTTCTTCCTTTTCTTCCCCATGTAACTTTAATAATAATGCCTTGAACGTCATGTGAATAACTGAAGAAAAATGCATGGAAATGGGTTCACACAGAAAGATTTGTGTACTACTGTCCATCATATGGTGTACACACATACTCCCATCAACAACGCCTCTGACAAAGAGGTTCTTTTTTACGAAGTCTTTCTGTACCTGCCCAGCATTTATTCCTTTGAGCATTTATTGAGCATTAGGTCATTTGTTTCATTTTTGTGCCATCACTCCTAGAGTACGAAGCTTAAACTTCTGCGTAAAGGGGACTCTGTTTTCTAGCTGCTGCAGCGTCAATGTCCTCCCCCAATTCACCTTACTCTAGTCTTGCTGATCCCAGGCACGCATTATACATTTTCTGAGTTCCTCAAGAGATGCACACAGTATTGACGGCACCAGAGACCGGGAGGAAGCGAAGTCCTTTCCCTGCAGCTCTGGCCCCCAACCAACCAACCAACCAACCAACTGAGCCATCATGAGACTCTGGCCCTCAGAGAGACCCTCTCTGCCTTCCTGCCGGCCCGGGGGGCTTCAGCCTCTCTGCTCTGCCGGCCTTCTAGTCTTTCCGGCTCCTGTTTCTTCCAGCTCCCACCCTGCCAAGAAAGGCCTGTTTTTGCCAAAAAAGCTCCCAGGAGGCATGACTGCGCACATCCACCATTCTGGGAATTCAGCTGCTGCTTTGTTGCCGCCATGAGCTCAGAGTGTTTTTCCACTTCCAAGGAGGAGGAGGAGGAGGAGCCCGGCGGCGGCTGCCTTTGGCCGGTCTTGCTGCCACTCCAGAGGTGAGCGGGGGACGTGAGAGAGGCCGGCATTGCCCAGCAAAGAGCTCGCGGCTTTAGCGGGTGGCATGGACACGAGAATGGCTCAAAGGACAGACATGGACTTTGTTGGCACCTGCGCCACTTCCACGTCTTTTGCTGTAGGAAGAAAACGTACCACTGCGGTGGGAACTCAATTGGGCTGGGTTTACTGGATAAGAAACCAAGTTGTTTTTAGAAATAAGTGGGAGAAAAGGAATACAAAGCAGAGGTCAGTACTGCTTCAGCCATCATATCGGGGTAACTGGTGGTTTCCATGTCAGAAGGGCAGTGGATAAACGCCAGGTTTTAGCCTGCACCTTAAAAGAGCTGTCCAGCGTCCTGAAATCATCTTTTTGTGTCTGTGGAATAAAGTTCAGTGACTTGGATAGCTCCTTTACAGTTCAGACTGAAGTTTGGAGCAGATTCACCACTGGCCTGACATGGGAGCAGTCAGGTGCTTGGGAAACCCTGGAATATAGTTTTGGACTACAGTTTCCAGAACCCTTAGCCAGCATGGCTGGAAAGGTTGAGGAAGCTGTAATCTGAAAAAAGTACCTTTCCCAGGCTCTGCCCGATGTTAACAGTGTGCATGCTGCTTCGATTGCTATAAGTGCTAGACTTACCCCTTGGGGAAGGTTCTTCTTTTTGGACTGCCACTCCCAGAATCCCCCAGCCAGAAACTAGGACACGGAGCCATGGGTGGAAAAAAAGATTCCACCTAAACATTAGGAGGAACTTCCTGACAGTAAAAGCTGTTCAGAAGTGAAATACACCACCTCATAGTAGTGTGCTGGAGTCTCCTTCTCTGGAGGTTTCGGGAATGATTTGATTGCGTGTCCCTGCATGGCGGAATGGGGTTGGACTAGATGGCCCTGGGATCTCTTCCAACTCTATGATTCCATGATTGAAGTTGACTCTGACTTATGGAGAGCCTCCCCTGGGTTTTTCTTGGCAGGATGTCTTCCGAGGAGACTTGCCGTTGCCTTCCTTTGAGGCTGAGAGAAGAGTCACCCGGTGTGTTTCCACCTTGGATTCGAACCCTACTTTGCTGGAGTCCTAGTCCATCATCCACACCGCTAGGCCACATCGGCCCTGCCTGGGACATTAGACAGCAGCCAGGGTGCGAGGGGGGCTGAAGCCCGTGGGGAGAAGGATCCTTCTCGCCAACTCCTGGGTGGAGCAAGAGCAGCCTGTGGGGAGAAGGACCCACGCGAAGGCCCCACGGTGCCATTCAGGCGTTGGCGGAAAAGGAGGAGGGAGGCCGGTGCTAGTTTTTGCTTCTGAAGGGACCTGGGCATCCGAATTTGGTGTCTCCCTTTTCCAGGTAGAAGGTCCTGCTTTCTGCACCCCCAACGATGGCTTCGAGGGACAGTGTGGTGTGGTGGTTTGTGCACTGGACTGCACATCTGAAGACCAGGGTTCAAATCCTGGCTCAGGCATGGAAACCCACTGGGTGACCTTGGGCAAGTCACACGCTCTCAGCCTCAGAGGAAGGCAATATTGGCAAAGCCCCTCTGAGCAAATCTGGCCAAGAAAACCCTGTGATAGGTTTGCCTGAGGGTCTCCATAAATTGGAAATGTTTCGAAGGCCCACAACACACAGCTATGGCTTCAGCGCTTCCCTCAGGCGCAGTGTTGACAGCCAAAGGGCGTCACAACAGAAAGCAAGAAACAGAGAAGCCAAAAATTACGGGCTGAAGAGAAAAGAAAAGAAAGCCAAAACAGGAGGGAGGGAGGGAGGGAGAGCCTTCACAAATCCGAGCCTACCAGTTTAATCTTAAACGCAGCATCCCATAATCCCAATTCGTATCATATTATATTCCATATCCCCATATGTCCATTTCTGTGGGTGTTCAGCAGCCAAAATAAAACACACAATCGTGGAATCAAAAACGTTGTACGTTGGATACTAAGCATTATCTACGGTGATCCATAATAACATTCTGAAAGTATTACTCACCTCAGATATTTCCATTAAATGCATTTCTCCCTCTCTCTCTTATGCAGTCTGGGCACGCAGTCCTTGGCCAATTAGCCAATTAGAAGTGGGTGGGGGGCTACTGCCAGTCTCGCCTGCGGGGGGAGGCCTCATCCTGCCCCCCCGCCACACCCAAGACCCCCAGGCCTCCCCAGCCAAGGGGCAGAGGTCGGCCCCTTCCCTCCCACAGGGACCCCCGCCTTTGTCCCGCCCCTCCCTGGGTTGCAGCCACATCCAGACACAAAGGGAAACGGGGCTGGGGGGTCCCTGCCTCCCCCACCCCGAAGCAAAAGGAGGGGAGGGGGCTTCCTGGTGCCCAACAAAAGGGAGGCCGAGGGGAAACGGAGGGAGGGAGGGAGGGAGGGTCTCTGTTTCTCTCTCTGGGTTTGTTGCACAGCTGGGAAAAGGACAGCCTTTTGTTCCAGGGAGTGGGGGTCTCTCTATCACACACACACACGCACACTGAACCTCTCCCACTTCTTCCTTCCTTTCTTCCTGTCTTTCCTTCTCCCACACGGGGGGGTCCCCAGTTGTAGGGTCCCTTTTTTGTGGACGCCCTTCCCTCCCTCCCTCCCAGTTTGTCCCCACCTTCCTGAGCGCGGCCTCCCGGTTTGGGCGCTGGACTGTGACTCCGGAGACCAGGCTTCAAATCCCTGCTTGGACATCAACACCCACTGGACAAGTCACGCTCTCTCAGCCTCACAGGGAGGCAAGGCAAGCCCCTCTGAACAAATCTCGGCAAGGAACCCCGGATGGGTTCGCCTGGAAGGGCTTGAAGGCACACAACCAGCACCCAGCTAGCTTCTTTCCCTTTACACGTGTGTGCGTGTGTACACATGCATACGTATTCAGAAAACAAGCGGGACCATCACATCTGCCTGGGCGAAGCTGATGGGTCAGCGGCCTCCCCCTCCGGCCAGGGCCGGCCTGTCCAGGTGGGGGCTGGGGTGGTCAGTCGCCGACAAAGAAAGCCTGCCTGGCTATGGGGACACTGAGTGAATAGGGGGTACCCCAAAGGCCATCTAGTCCAGCCCTCTTTCCAGCACAGGCACTCACTCGCCCAGGGAGTGCGGAAGGTTGCCGAAACGCTGGGGGGGGGGGTCCTTCCTTCCTTCCAAACCGGAAACTCCCAGGAAATAAATAAGCAAACGAAGAGGGGGAGGGGCGGGGGGGACAAGCCCCTTCCCCAACAACGACCCCCAGAGCAGCACCCGGGGCGCCGGTCAAAGGGCGGGGAGAGGGCGAGGGCGGGGGCACCGCTAGGCCGGGCTGCCGTCTGCTGCCCCCGCAGGCAAAACTGCCCCCGCCCTCTGCCTATGCTCAGGAGCCCTCTCGTCCTGCCCCCCCGCTCGCGAAGAGGGACACGAGGGACCCCCCCCCACAGAGGCAGGCAGGCAGGCAGGCAGACCCCCGCCCTCAGCCTGGGGGTCTCGCCCGGTGCGGGGAGGGAGGGGGGCCGAGGATGCTGCTGCTGCTGCTGCGGAGGAGGATGCTGAGGATGCTGCCGCCGGGGGGGGGGCTGCGGGGATGCTGCGGTATTCTGCGGCGGCGGCGGCTCCGGATTGGCCGAGGCGCCCTGGGTGACGTCACCGCCCGGCCGCGGCCCCCATAAAACCCGGCGCCGACCCCCGGCCGCTCCTCCGCGCCTCCGCCGCCCACCGAGACCGCCGCCGCGCCCCGCAGCCCCGCAGCCATGAGGGAGATCGTCCACATCCAGGCCGGCCAGTGCGGCAACCAGATCGGAGCCAAGGTAGCCCGGCGGCGAGGGGGGGTCTGCTCGGGCAAGGGGGGGCGACCGGGACCCCCGGCGGGCCCGGCTCAGGGAAGCCCGCCCGCCCCCCAAAAGACACGGCCGTCCGTCCGAGGGGAGTGGCGCCCACCCAGCGGGGGGTCCCGGACCAGGCGGGGGCTCTGTCTCTGCCTGTCTGTCTGTCTGCCTGTCGGGGTGGGGGGCGAGGCTCCCCTGCCCCTCCCACTTCCCCCGGGGAGGCTGCGGGGCAGACCCCCTCCTCTTCCCCTTCCCCTTCCTCTTCCTCTTCCTCGCGGGGAGGAGGCATGGAGTGGCCCCCGCCTGGCTGAGGAGCCCAGAAAGGAGGGCCGTGGGGTCCGTGGGGTCCGCCTTGAGCCCCGCGCCCACTGGGCATCTTAGCATGGGGGGGGGAGGAGAGAGGGAGCCCCCTTGGGGAGGGGTCGTGGGGTGACGGGTGGGCGCCACCCTCCTCGGGGTCTTTGCTACGGAGACAAAGGAGGGGAGGGAGGGGTCTCGGGTGGGTGGGTGGGTGTGTCTCCCCTCCTCCGCCCCCCAGGCCGAGCCCCCGAGCCCCACCCAGGATGGGGAAGGGTCCTCCCTCCCTCCAGAACAAAGGCGCCCCTCCCTCCCTCCCTCTGACAGCCCCCACCGTGGCCGAGACCCCCCCTTCCTTCCTCGGGGTGCGGATGTGTTTGTTCCCCCATTTCCATGGGGCGCCAGCTGGGATTCCTTCCAAGGATGCTGGTGGGCTTTTCTTCCCATTTTCAGCCTTGGGGGGAGGGCACGCAGCCCTCCCAACATGGCCAGGTGTGTGTGTGTGTGTGTGTGTGTGTGGAGGGGGTGCGGCCTGACTTCTTTGTTTCCTTCCTGGTCTCTCAGCCCCACCCCACCCCACCCTCGCCCCCATATCCACAAAGGCTTTGGTGGTGCTTCCGGGGGTCTCGGTGCCCCTTCTGCTCCGGGCAGGAGAGGTGGGGTGCAAGAAGGCAGCGGCCTGGGGTGTCCACCCCCCCCCCCAAAAAAAGCCTCGGACAAAGCGCCTGCTTTTCTCCCCCCCACCCCGCTTGGCCAAGGTAGTGGGGCTTGTCTCGGTGGGGCAGAGCAGCGGAGTCCTCCAGACAAAGGACCCTTATGTGGGGGGGGGTTCCGAGTCCCAAACAGCCCCCCAACCATTGGCCTGAACACCCCGGCTCCGCTCCTGAACCCTGGGCAGCCTCTTCTGTGCGCAAAAAGCCCGGCCGGGCAACCTGCAGCCCGTGGGAATGCTGTCTCTGCAGCGTGTGTGTGTGTGTGTGTGTGTTGTGTCCCTTCCTTTGGCCGACAAGGAGTGGCTGAGAGCCCCGGGGTCAACAAAAGGCGGGGCTGAGCCTCAGGGGTGCCTGGGAAGCCCCCCCCCATGGCAACAAACAGGGTGTTCCTCCGCCGGGCACCTGCTGCCCCCCTCAGCCCCCCAAAATTTCCCCTCCTCGGCTCGGCTCTTTCGCCCCCCCCGCCTTCGCCCTTCCCTGAGCCGGGCATCCGCGCCCCCTGCGTGGGGAGGCCGGCCGGTGGAAGGGCTGCAGCCTCTGTGTGCGTGTGCGTGTGTGGTTGTGTGGTTGTAGCCCTTGGGGCGTTGCCCCCCCCCCGGGGCCGGTGCGGAGCCAGGCTGGAAATCCAACCGTCCCTCCGGAGGGGCGCAGCTGAGGATGGGGGCACCCCGCCCCACCCGGCACACGCGCACACACGCACACGCGCGCACACGTGAGCAGCCCCCAAGGGAGGAGGGGGGGTCCGGCCATTGTGCCACAGCCGGCGGGGGAGGGGCGGGGGGCGCCTGCCAATCATCCGGAGGAGGAGGAGGAGGAGGAGGAGAAGCCGAATAATGCGGAGAGGGAGGCGGCCAGTCCCCCCCGCCCCCGGGTTTGGGTGGGGAGCCCCGCAGCTTCACGGCCAGGCCGGCTTGCCTCGAGGCAGGTGTGCATGCGTGTGCCTGCGTGTGCATGCGGCGGCGGAGAAAGCGCCCCCTCGCCCCCCCCCTCTGCAGCAGGACGGGGCCGGTGCGCAAAAGCAGCTCGTGGCCTTTCCTGTCATTCCGGGTCGGGCCCGGCCAGGACCGGGTGGGGAGCCGAAGCGGCCGGACGGATTTCGGCTCCTCGTCGGTTCCAGCCCAAACCTCGCTGGGAGCTGAGTCACTGAGGCCCGGAAGGGGGCTGGCCTCCCTCCCCTCAAAAGCCCTCCCTTGTTCCCCTTGGATATGGGGCGCGCACACACACGCACACACACACACCGGTCTCCCAGGCGCGCCTCTCCGCTGCCAGTTTTGCGCGTGCGAATCTTTCCTTGCAGACTCGTCGGTCCTCCTGGACAGAGCTCGGTCCTTGCAGGGAAGGAGCCTCCCTCGGTATTCCTTGCCCGTTGCGGAGAGATTTAAGACGGGCTCCTCTTTAAAAACTATACGGTTCCTTCAGGGTCGCAGCGGTGCTAATCGTTTGAGCAACAACCAGAAGTCTGGTGAGGCCTCCAGTGTGGTTGGATGAAGGCAGCTCCAGGACGCAAAGGCTGGTGCCGAATAATAAAACGTGTGGCTCTTAAGGTGCCGCAGGGCTCTTTGTTGCTGCTGCTGCTGCTTTTCAGAGTCGCTTTTGAATCCCTTGGCCCCAGGGTGCCACATCCTGAGCGTGGATTTTTTGGGGGGAAGGCCTCCTTTGAAGCAAGCCTGCTTGCCCCATGACAAAGACCTCTGCTTTATTCCTGACCTGAGATCTGCCACTTCTTTCATCGTGCGGGGGGGGGGGAGTCCTGCCAATCTCTCTCAGAATTGGGCCAAGGTTAATTTGGAGGGGGGGGGAGAGAGTCCCCCCCCGCCTCACTTTGCTCCATCTGCATCTTTCCTTTGCCTTGCAGGCAAAGTGCGTTTTGATTATTATTTGATATAGATGAGTTTTATGGCCAAAGTTTATGGGGTTCCCTAGTCAAACACTCCTTCGGCTACACCATGTGGGGCTTGGGGCCCAGGATATGGTTCAGATCTTGGACCCTGGGATGCTTTAGCATGGCATACTGGCTGAATGTTGGACCAAGGCTCTGGGAGACCCGGGTTTGAATCCCTGCTGAGCCATGAAAACCCCCTGGGTGACTTTAGCCAAGTCTTACTCTTTCTGCCTCAGAGGAAGGCAATGGCCAACCTCCCCTCAATAATAAATCTTGCCAACTCCTCCCCCCGCAAGCCTAGAAGAGGGTTGCTATGAGGCAGAGTCGATTTGAATATACATAACAGCAGCAAGCTAATATCCTAGAGAAGAGCTTGAGCGCTCAAATCCCTGCTCAACCAGGGAGACCCACCGGGTGAGGATGGGCAAGTCAAGCTCTCAGCCTAAAAGGAAGGCAATGGTGGACCTCCTCCCAAGGACACCCTAGGAAGCGGACATGAAGGCACATGGCAGCATCTTGCTTCAACAAGGACAGAGACCATTTCCAGTCTGCTCTTGCCGCTATGTAACCATGAGCCAGTTCAACAGATCTGGGAGCAGGGAGCACCATTTGCAGTTCAGCTGACTTCCCCCCCCAAAAAAATCACAAAACAAAGCTCCCTGATTGCCAAAGGTCCCTTCAAAAGGAGAGCCCCCTTAAACTCCGAGGGGTCAGCCCAGCTGCGCACAGGCATGTGCTGTGATGTGCCTGATCTTCCCGGCCTTGCCATCAGTTCCAATCCATCTTCTTAGTACTGGGAGCTTTCTGGTAATTAAGGCTCTATGGCTGGAGAGTGATTAGGACAGAAGGACTTGTCTCATCTCTCGCCTCCCCTCCCACAAACTGGCTTTTAACAAGGACTGAACGGAGCCCCAGAGCTGGGTCAGGACACAATTTTGCTCTTTGCCTGCCCAGCCTCACAATGAAAAAGCAAGTCCATTAAAACATCCACGCACACACAAGCCCGGAGTCTGTTCTGTTCTTGCTGATGGGACACTCTTGTTCTAAGGTGAAGGCCTAGAAGCCGGAAGCGGCCTTGCCACGTTCTCTGAGTTGTGCGCCATGCCCTTGCTGCAATGCGCGCCTTAGCCATCCATGGCTCCTCAAGCGTGCGGCAGGAAGCAGCAGTGTGGGGAGGCCACAGGCTCGGTTCACCTGTGAGATGACTTTGCACAAATCTCTCTCCTTCCTTGTACCCTATTTCAAAGGCCACATAAGAATTTGGGTTTTTAGAAAAATTATTGTTACTCTGGCATTCAAGAACTAACATATTCAAAGGAAGAGCATTTAATAGGGTGCTGTACTGCTCTGAACTGCAGTAGTTTTCAAACTGTTTTTAAATTATTTCTGATTATATGTTTTAAATTTGTTTCTAATATTATTGGCACTTCAATGACATTTCATTGTTATTCTTTTTTCTACGTTATTCTGCTATAGCTGTTTGAATCTGAAAGCCACCTCAAGTCCTAGGTTGCATCTGCACTTTAGAAACGCACTGGGTGACACACTCTCTCAGCCTCAGAGGAAGGCCATGACAAGCCTCCTCTGAACACCTCTTACCAAGAAAATCCTGGTTTTTAGAACTAGTCTGGCGTAGTGGTGTCTGTGTTGGTCTGGGACTCTAGAAGCCCAGGGTTCAAATCTCTGCCCAGCCATGGAAGCCCACAGGGTGACCTTGGGCAGAAGTCACGCTCTCTCAGCCTGAGATGAAGGCAATGGCAAACTCCTTCTGAATAAATCTTGCCAATAAAACCCCATCGATATGGCTGTGTTTGCGTTGCCATAAGTTGCAAAGGACTTGAAGGCACGCTGCAATGACCATTGCTGGCCATTGGAATGACCATTAGGAGCTGAGCAGAGTGGACTTCATGCCCGGCAGCAGCAGTGGCCGGTTTGGGGAGCCTCCCGTCCAGCAGGCTGACATCCACAGAGGAGGCCAACAGCTGCCTGCCCCTTCCACCGCTGGCTGGCTGGCTGGGTGCCACTGCTGCCATTTGCCATAGGAAGCCAGCAGGCCAAGGTCTCCCAGGCAGCCGCCGCAGGAGCAGCAGCAGGAGGAGGTTGTGGTTTCAGGACCATGGCCAGGTCCCCATTGAAACGAAGGCTCAAGGACCCCGAGCCAGCCAGCCAGCCAGCCAGCGGGCGAGAAGCGGCTGCCTCTCCTTTGGCCGACCACCGCCCAGGCCGCAGAGCAAAGCACGTCTCCCTGGCCTTTTCGGACTGGCTGCTGGCACGTTGGGGGATGAGGAAGAGGCCCGAGAAAGAGGTCCCCTTGCTAAATAATGGTCCTCAGCAAGGCTTTCCGTGGTATCTTCAGAGAAGGGCTGGGTAGGACTGTGTGTGTGTATGGGGGGGGTATATACTGTGAGCCCCTGTTGGGAAGGATACGTACATTTGTGTATTTGAATGGCTAGTTCCGGCGGGGGGAGAGATGCAAGGAGGACTAGTGTCTGCTTGGCTAATGGTCCAGTATATAACCCCCCCACACACACACACTCCCACCCAACCATTCCCTGAAGATGCCAGCCACAGATGCAGGCGAAACGTCAGAAACAAGATGTGTTCAGGGGGAGTTTGCCCCCATTGCCTTCCTCTGAGGCTGAGAGAGTGTGACTTGCCCAAGGCCAGCCAGTGGGTTTCCATGGCTGAGTGGGGATTTGAACCCTGGTCTCCAGAGTCATAGTCCAACCCTCAGATCACTACGCCACGCTGTCTCACTCCAAGTATGCTTGCCCTTAAATCTCAAGAGGTGGCAGAACAAGATCTGTGTGAATTTCCCCGGAGTCTTTGCCAGAGCTTTTATTTTGCCATCTCAAGACAGTCAATGCAGGGCAGATCTGGTCTGAAATTCTTGCCAGCTGGCAATCTCCCTCACCTTTCCCCTGCCCACTGTGGGTCTGGAGTTAACCCCTGGTAGTTATTACGCAAAGAAGAGCAGTGCCAGCTGGGTCCGCCTTAAAGGGGGTGGGGGGAGTCGAAAGTCCAAAAAATCAAAATTAGTCCAATGCTGAAACCACTAGGCCATGCTGGCTCTTTGCTGGGGTCTCCCACAGAGGTTGGAGCATTTCCATTGCAGGCTTGTCCATTCAGAAGTGCATCCCGAATAGGCCAGGGGCCAAACTCTGTTCCTGCTTCCCAGCTGCCCATAATACATTAGAACATTATACCGTGTTTTGTTCTTCCTGATCATCTCCCTCCCCACCAATTTCTCTTTCGTTAGTTCTGGGAGGTGATTAGTGACGAGCACGGGATAGACCCCAGCGGGAACTACGTGGGCGACTCCGACCTGCAACTGGAAAGGATCAGCGTCTATTACAACGAAGCCTCCTGTAAGTGCTCTGGGTTGCCTTTCTGGGATACCTGCATTGTGTGCGTGCGTGCGTGTGGGTGGGTGTGCAGCAGTGTTGGGGGTGGTGGGAGTACGGGGGAAATGGGAGCATTGCTGCCAAGAAAGAATTGTGCCCCCCAAATTCCTAGTATTTTCTTATGTCCCTGTTTGGATGAGAATGGGCCCTCCTCCATGCCAGCCTTCCCCTGGCCTGATGGATCCTCTGGATTGCTCAGACTGAAAATCCCATTCTCCCCGCCATGTCTACAAGACCCACAGGGAAGTTCTTTTCTTGGACTACAACTCCCAGAAACCCCCAGTCAGCATGGCCATTCTGGGAACTGTAGCCCCCCCCCGACACCTCAAAGTAATATTTCCCAGCTCCACTGTTTGCAGCTCTTGGCCAAGGGTTCCTGGAATCACCCCATAAAGTGAACTTTTCTGAGATCCTATATTGGATCTCAGTATTGAGGTCTTTTGCTGAGATCCTGTATGTGTCTGACAGTTGCTACATCTCTGTAGCTGTATTTCCTGGTACTACCCCCCCCTGCAAAAAAACTTACCTTTTAAGTGCCATAGTTCCTCTCCCAACACAACTTTTTCTGTGTTGCTGGAGAGCAGGAGAATCAGTGGAGAGGCTTCCCTAAAGTTCTGGTGGCAAGCAGTCCCACACACACACTCTCTCATTCACACACACACACAGTTACACACCAGCCCATCAGCTACCTGGCCAGGTATAGCTGTGGGTACAGGGAGAGAGAGAGCATGAAACTGGTGGACATTTGGGTAGATGGGATGGTCTCTCAAATGGTTCAAGATCTATAGGGCAGCGCTACGCAAAGTCCATGGATCAGTACATCCTTGGTTGCCCACCTGTGGTGAGTTTCCAGGAAAGAAAGGGCAGTTATGCCCAATGGGCACAAGGGGGATACCACCCCTTGGCACATTGGGGGGGATGCCAGCTCCCCAAGTCAGAGAGCCTGAGAAGCAGGTTGGTGGGGAGCCCAGAGGTCTATGGCTCTTGGGAAGAGCCTGATGCTCAGCAGTGCTCAGCTATGGCCTTGGGGAGGGCAGGTTCATGCCATGGAGACTCAAGGACAGGATCCGGCATAGCTGTGGTGGAAATTCTGCCTAGATCCAGTTAGGGCCTGGAGCTAGGTGCTCACAACTTAGTTTCACGCTGACTTTAGATGCTCCAGTTGATCCTGCTCAGGAGTAAAACTTCGTTTCTCCCTCCAGCTCACAAATATGTCCCTCGTGCCATCTTGGTGGACCTGGAGCCAGGCACCATGGACAGCGTTCGTTCCGGTGCTTTTGGACACCTCTTCAGACCGGACAACTTCATTTTTGGTATGGATCTTTTTGCTTTTGCCACCTCACACTTTCTCCCTTCCTTTCTCTCTCGACAGAGTGCCTAAACAGTATCCCCTTCTGCCCAAAGCCAACGGCGCAGGCTATCCTCACAATTTGCAGGATTTTGGCTGCTCTTTTGGGAGGGTTTTGGATCCCAGAGCAGCTGGCATAGAAATACGGAAATCATCTGGGTTGGTGGAAGGCATTTAAGGAGGGAGGAGGTGGAATGCTTTAAGGGGCAAAGAACCTCCCGCCCTGTGTGCCTTCGCGTTTATTAATTGTATGCGTGTGGGGGGCGCTTTAGAGACCCCTGAAAGCTGCTTCATGACGAGCTCAGTGTCAGCTGGCATGTCACTGGGGTGCTGAGTCTCTTCCCAGTTTTACTCCTTTTGGCTCCTTCCTGAAAGAGCTATCCGAGGTGCTGAATGTCCTCTGGGAAGGTTCCAGCACTCTGGAGAAATCTGGTGCGGAGTCTCTGCCCCAGATGGCTTGGAAGCCACGGCTGCCATCAGCCAAAGGTGACCGACTCCCCTACCATCATGCTTTGCTGCTGCTCTGTGCCCTCAAGTTGAGTCCGACTTATGGCGAACCTGTTACAGCATTTTCTCAGAAAGATTTCTTCAGAGAAGGTCTGCCACTCTTGCCTTCCTCTGAGGCTGAGAGAAGCGTATTACAGGTCAGCTTCTGTTTACGCGGAATTGGCACCCGCAGTTTCACTTACCCACAGTTGGGGGGAAAAGGTCTCTGTAGGCAACTGGGGATCCATAGGGTTGCACTGGAGGTGGTCTGTCTAGGCATTGGGAGGTCCTCCAGCACAACTCTATGGTCAGCTTCCACCAGAGGTTGACCATAGAGCCATACCAGATGCCTAGAGACACTTCCTCTCTAGGCATTTTCTATGTCCTCTGGTGTAATTCTGTGGTACAGGTTGCCGTATTTTATAAGTGGATCCATATTTTATAAGTGAAACCACAGATAATAGCAAACTCTATTAAAATAAAGGACTTCCAGGACAAACATACCATAGAGTTGCATTGGAGGACCTAGCGATTCCTAGAGAGGACCCCCATCTATGATATGTGTCCCTATTTTTTGAGCCGTGGGTATCTGAAACCACAGGTATTGATTCTGCAGATATGGGGGCAACCTGTATTCCATGCTGGTTTGCTATTATACATGATTTTGCGTGTCTGTGGTAAGTCTGCAGATATGGGGGGGGGCGACAACCTGTTCTTGCCCAAGGTCACCCGGGGGATTTGCATGGCCAAGCAGGGGTCTGAGCCCTGTTCTCTTAAAATCTCTCAAACCATTAAATCACTTTTACCATTCCTTCAACCATGCCCGACCCACCTGGTGAAATGGCTCCCTAATGGTGTGTCCGGCCGCTTAGGTGCGTGTGTGTGCCTGTCACTTTCTCCACTGTTCATCCGGGGTGGGCAGCAGGCAAGGCGAGTCAATGGCAAGAGAGCCTGGCTGCTTGCTGAGCCAAAGCATGTCCGTGTCTCTTTCTCCATAGGGCAAAGTGGGGCAGGGAACAACTGGGCCAAGGGGCATTACACCGAAGGTGCTGAGCTGGTGGATTCCGTCCTGGACGTGGTGAGAAAAGAATGTGAGAATTGCGACTGCTTGCAGGGCTTCCAGCTCACCCACTCCCTGGGTGGGGGTACAGGCTCTGGCATGGGGACCCTCCTTATTAGCAAGGTCCGTGAAGAATACCCAGACCGGATCATGAACACTTTCAGCGTGGTGCCTTCCCCCAAAGTGTCTGACACCGTAGTGGAGCCCTACAACGCCACCCTCTCCATCCACCAGCTGGTGGAGAACACAGATGAGACCTATTGCATCGACAATGAGGCCCTCTACGACATCTGCTTCCGGACCCTCAAGCTGGCCACCCCCACCTATGGAGACCTCAACCACCTTGTCTCAGCCACCATGAGTGGTGTCACCACCTCCCTGAGATTCCCCGGCCAACTCAACGCTGACTTGCGCAAGCTAGCCGTCAACATGGTGCCCTTCCCTCGCCTTCACTTCTTCATGCCTGGTTTCGCTCCACTGACGGCTCGTGGGAGCCAGCAGTACCGAGCCCTGACCGTGCCTGAGCTCACCCAGCAGATGTTTGATGCCAAGAACATGATGGCAGCCTGTGACCCCCGCCACGGGCGCTACCTCACTGTGGCCACGGTCTTCAGGGGCCGCATGTCCATGAAGGAGGTGGATGAGCAGATGCTGGCCATCCAGAGCAAGAACAGCAGCTACTTCGTGGAGTGGATCCCCAACAACGTCAAGGTGGCCGTGTGCGACATCCCACCCCGGGGACTTAAGATGTCCTCCACCTTCATCGGGAACAGCACAGCGATCCAGGAACTCTTCAAGCGCATCTCCGAGCAGTTCACGGCCATGTTCCGGCGCAAGGCTTTCCTCCACTGGTACACTGGCGAAGGCATGGATGAGATGGAGTTCACAGAGGCAGAGAGCAACATGAACGACCTGGTCTCAGAGTACCAGCAATACCAGGACGCCACGGCTGATGAGGAAGGAGAGATGTATGAAGACGATGAGGAAGAATCAGAAGCTCAAGGCGCCAAGTGATGCGCCTGGGCGGCCGCGGCTGCTACTGCTGCTGGTGGTGTTGGGAAGTGCTCGGCTCCTCCCGGTGAGACCCGAGCACCGACGCAGCCCTACGGTCCATCGCCATCTTCCATCGTTGCTATTCATTTGCTGAGTTCTTAGGCGACCAGCTTCTAGTTGCTTCTGATTCATGGGTTCCAAAACTTAAAAGTTCAGTATTTAAACCATCTCCCCCTCCCCTCCTATCCCTAGTCATACAGTGGTGAGAAAATGCTAGGATTGTCACACATTTCCAGCTGAAAACGTTACTAGTTTTTAATCTAGCCCCATAATCCTAGATAAAGAACAAGAGATTAGCCTGTTTAAAGAAACGTCACTCCAACATGCGTTTGCGACATTTATTTATCTGTAAGTCAATATCTGTGTGTGAAAAAGTATGTGAACCTTGAGATTCAGTGCCTGGTAGCATCCCTTCAGGCAGCCAGGACTCCAAGTAAGTGAAGTGGTGAAGGGGCATTTTGTGGCTTCCTGACAAAAACTGCTCCCTTGAAGTCCTGCCACGCCATTTAGCTGGGGTTTAGGTCCAGACTTTGAGTAGGCTAGTATAAAACAATGAATGTCTCTTTCCACCGCCATCTCTGGTAGATCTGCTTTGTATGTTTAGGGCCATTGTCATGTTGAATGACAAACTTTGGGGTCAGCTTCAGTTCTCAGGTGGGTGGCCTGAGGTCCTTCTGACCTCTTCTAGAATTCATGGTGGTGTCCTGTGATCTGTGGCCTTGAACCTTCTCCTTCTGTAGTCTATCTGTCTGATACTGGAATGGGTAGAGCCCCAAATCCTGTCTTATACTGGAATGGGTAGAGCCCCAAAACCCCTTCCATACATGATTGTGGCCCTGGGCTGCTTCCTGAAATCCAGAAAGAAATCAGTCCTTTCTAAACTGATGAGCAGCAACAACTGGTTTTTTGAGCTTCTCAGAGATGTCTCTTGACCCTGGCTTGCCTTGTTTCTACACAGCAGTATGGTGAAGACCCAACTCACAAAGTCTGTAATCTTGGAGGGCGAAGCCATCCAAACTCACCCCTTCCTCCAGACCAGTCTGATTCCTGAAGTCTAATTCTTCCCTTTAGCTGAGCTGATGCAGCCAGGGGTTCACCTACTTTTGCACCTGCCTTGATTCTTATGTACTCCTTGTTGGCCTCGTTTATACATAATTTGATTTCACAGGACATAGAATCGGTTAATATAAACCCTTGTGGACATTTAGAAAAGGACTGGATTTGATTCGTGAAGCCCACCTTGGTGAAACTATGGAATTGTGTTCATTATCATGAGGATTGACAATTGTTATTTTTTTCTTGCCACTGTACGAGTTAGAGCATTTGATGATGACTTTGATAACTTTTGAGGGCCCTGGTTTTTATTTTTTACTGGTCTGTGTCTCTTTTTATGTTTTGGAATACTTAATAAATCTATTGCTGTCCAGCATTTATGCTGCCCCCATTTCTGACACTAAGCGGGGGGTAACGGGGCGGGTGGGCAAAGGGCCAGAATAAATATGGAGGATGAACCCAAATCACCACCTTTTCAAGCACTGTGGACCCTGGTCTCTGCTAGCTTCCATGTCAGTGGAGGCCGTCAATCCGCTCCAGGTTTTAGCACAAACTTTGGTGGAACTGTCCAAGGTAACACTCCTTATTCCCCCAAATAGGTTCAACGCCTTGGACAGTTACTTTAAATTTCAGCTGGGGGGGGGGTCACCAAGCGATTGAGAAGGGAGTTACCAGCTGCCACTGATGGTTGGGAGATTACTGGGCCAATGTGTTTAGGGATATTTTATTTTATTTATTTATTTAAATATTTATATCTTGCTCTATATCTGAAGAACCCAGGGCAGCGTAAAAGAAAGTCAGTTTAAGAGAATAAATAACTATATTGTTCAACAGACTAAAATATATATTAAATGGTTTATCATGGAATGACTGTCCCTCCGGTGGACAAACCTTACGAAGTTTTCTTGTGAAGCCTTCACACGGCAACACCACAGACTGGCGACCGTTCTCTGGAGAGGCCAGCCACAGACAGAGGTGAAACACCAGAAGTAAACTCTTCCTGAACACGGCCTCACAGCCCAGAAAAAAACCCAAGGAAAATCCACAGACTGGAGACTTGCAAAAATTGCTTGCAATACTCAATCCCCTTCACTTTGTACTGGGGTGCTGGCAGCACTGACCCTCCAAGCAGTTTTGGACTACAGCTCCCACCATCCCCTCTCTCTGCCTTGGCTATGCTATCTAGGGCTGGTGGGGATTGTAGTCCAAAACCCAACATTGATCGCTGGGGGGGGACAGCTTCCAAAAAAAAAGCAGACCTGTATCCACTTCTGTGCCAGCTGATTCATGGCCATTAATGAAGAGAGCGAAGAAACGAACTTTTGTGCATAGATGGAACCTTCCAGATTCTGGGGAGAAGCCGCTGCGGGAGGGAGACACGGCTAGATGGACTGAGCAGCAGGTTCCCTCGGGGCCAATGCATTGCCAGTCCCCAGGCAAGGACACCCCCCGCCGCCATGGGGAAGGGGCCACCCCCACGCCCAGAGAGCCACCGAGTCCTTGGCGGTGACCTTTGTGCTGCCATCTTGGCTGGCCATAGCGTGGTGCTTCCAAGGCGGGTGGTGTTCCTCCAAGGTTGCCCCTTCTGACACAGATATGGTGGGCTTCTTAGACACTCTCCGAAAGCTGACCACCTGTGCTGTAGTGCGAGCGGTTGTGCTTCATGCGTCTAGAAGATGGGCAACCTCAGCGCTCTGTAGCCAGAGAACGCAGCTCCTGTCGTGGAGAAATCTGAGACTGTGATGGATCTGGCAACGCACGGGAGCCCCTGCCCCCTGAACAGGCCCAAAGCCCCCCTCCCCTGTTAAGACCTCCGAGGTTTTGGCAGTTAAGGGATCATAGAATCACAGAAGAGACCGAAGGGCCATCTAGTCCACCCCCATTCTGCCATGCAGGAATACCCAATCCAAGCATTCCCAATGACAGATGGCGATCCGGCCTCTATCTCACGTGCATCATGCGTGCCGCTCTGGACGCCCCATGCCCCAGATGACCCAAACATATTCTGCATATCCCTCAGCTGCCCCACACAAAGGTCTCAAGGGTGCCCCTTGGCAGAGCTGGGAACGAGGACCCCTTTTCAGATCATACCTCCTAGAACACCCCCCCCACTGGCCATTGAGGGCTGGGGGGTTCTGGGAACTGTCATTCAAAATGCATCTTTTTCGGGCTCTGACCCCACGGCCTTTCCACTCAAAGGCCACAATAGTGGCTTCCCTGTGAATCTACTGCTTTGTGTGTGGGGGGGGGGTATGGGGGGGTTATAGCAAAACCAGGCGCCTTCTGGTTGCAGTTCTCTGATTGTCCATAGCGCCCATGTGGGTGGTGAGTCTTCTTTGGGTTTTAGTCTGAACTTTACAGGTGCTATCAAAGGTGCTGAACTTATTTGGAGGTACCACGTGCCACCTTGGATAGCTCCATTAAATCATGGACTAAAAGCTGCAGCTGTTTTGTGTTTGGTTTTTGCGGGGAGGGTGGTGTGTGGTGGCGGCCCTCCACGGTCTCCTCATGTGGCCCTCGGCCTCCCACAGTTGCCCACCGTTGGGTGACGGTGGCCTTTGGCCTGACCCAGCGCCAGTCCCCTTTTTAGGTGTTTGTGCTCTGCCTCCCTTCACGCTGCACACACTCCGACACGCACAGCCCGACAGGATGCCCAACATTAGGACCGAGCCAGGCCCAGCCGGGGATTTCGGGGCCAAAGCCTGAGATCTTGAGCTGACCAGGGCTTGGCTCTCTGCTCAGCCGTGGAAACCCACTGGGTGACTTTGTGCAAGCCACACTCTCTCAGCCTCGAAGGGATGCCACAGCAGACTTCCTTGGAATAATAAACTGCCAAGAAAGACCCTCGCCGTAGGTCAGAGTCAGCTTGAAGGCCCATAGCAACCACAGGGCACCTCCAGCGTCAGGAGCAGCGTACCTGGGAATACCCGTTGCAGAGAGAGGGCAAAAGGGGGAGCGGCCGCTGGTGTCCATGTCCTCCTTGGGGGGACCCGAGGCCCCCGAGTAGCCGCTGGGCCTGGAAGGACAGGAAGCAGGCTTCGCTTCTCATCTTCTTACGTACAGGCCAGCTTCATTCATTCGAAGTCGGGAGCAGAGAGAACCACAGGCCAGCGCAGGGGTAAGCCGGTGGGTCCCATGTTAGTGGGTCAGTGAGTCCACACTGGGTTTTAGTCCAACATTTATAAAAGAGCTGCCTAAGGCAAGGTGGGGCCTGTCCCCCCAAATAGTTCCAGCACTTTGGACAGCTCCGCCTCTCTTGAGGCAGCTTGGGACAGTTCAGACTACAACCCAGAGTGGATTCACTGTCCCAGGGAGATGGGAACTCTCACAGAGATTTTGGGCCGGAAAGGCACTGCGTCTGCACGCACCCCCCCTGGCGCCCCGGGGGGCACAAGCCCTGCTCAGGCCATGCAGGGAGGGCGCTTTCTCTGGGCCCAGACCGCCCTACTCTCTAGGCCCAAAGGGTGTATCTACACTACACAGTTTGCATCGGTTTC
Organism: Gambelia wislizenii; assembly: GCA_030847615.1. Classification (NCBI taxonomy): domain Eukaryota; kingdom Metazoa; phylum Chordata; class Lepidosauria; order Squamata; family Crotaphytidae; genus Gambelia; species Gambelia wislizenii. Next base: position 126,953 of record JAUMIR010000008.1, read on the forward strand.
ATACCAGTTTAGCTCTGTCCTAAGGAATCCTGGGACTGGTCGTTTGGGGAGATACGTGGGATTCTCTTTTTTCAAAGAGCGCCTGTTTGAAATTCATGGGGTCACCGTAAGACAACAGGCGGCTTGAAGGCACACACACGTGCACACACGCCTACAGTCGGCCCTCTGTATCCACGGGTTTGGCATCCACGGACCCCACCATCCACGGCTTGAAAAATATTCCCCCCTCCCCAAAAAACCAACAACTCCTAGAAGCAAACCTGGATGTCTGCCATGTTATATAGGGGAAGCAGTGTGTATCGTGGGACTTGAGCACCCGCGGATTTCGTTACCCTTGGGGCGGGTGGGGTGGTCCTGGAGCCAAACCCCAGCAGAGACCCCAAGGGCCCACTGCCCCCAAACTACAAATCCCAGGATCCTCCCCAATGGACAGTTGAAACTGGGGCCGTCGGTGTGCACGCAGTCTGAACGAGAGTGGGGGAGAGGACCGCCCATTCATGCCATAATCTCGCAATGATGGCAGGACGTGTTTTCGCACGCTCTTCATTACTGCAGGGGGGGGAGTGATATTGAGAGCTATTGACGGCTTATCCCGTGAATTAAAAGCAACGCCTCATTTGCGGCTGGAGCACAGTTTGACCACGCGAAGATGACAACGTCGTGCGACCGCAGGAACTGCTTGTGCCACCGTGAATTCGTAAGTGTGCGGTTTTCGCCGCGTCTGATAAAGTCCGCAGAGCAAGAGCGCCAGTGGCGAATAAAGCGGGGCTGCCTTTTGCAAAAGGGGGCGATGGGGGGGATGGGGGGACCCCCAGGCTGGCCCCGCCCTCCGCCTGTCCGGGGCGCCCCCTGGTGGCCGGCCGCAGGGAAAGCAGCGGTCAGGCCGGGAGCTGCCGCCAGGGGGCGCGCCGGGGCGGCGAGGAGGAGGAGGAGGAGGAGGCGGAGGGAGCGGAGGTGTCCCCTTCCCCGCCGGGCCGCCAGGGGGCAGCAGAGGGAGGGCGGGGCCGGCGCAGGGAGGGCGGAGGGAGGAGGGCGGAGGGAGCGGCGCCTCCGGTCGGGCCCAGCCGAGCCCAGCCGAGCCGAGCCGAGCCGAGGGGCCCCGCCCGCCCCCCCGATGGGCCCGCAGGTGAGAGGGAGGGGGGAGGGAGGGGGAGGAGGAGACCCCCGGGCCCCCTCCTTTGGGACCCCCCCGGCAGGGCTCCCTCCAGCCGGGGGGGCTGAGGACTGGGGGGGGTCAGGGCCTTCCTTTTAAATATATACATATGACTTGGGGTGCCGGTGGAAAGGGCGCGCTTCCCATTTCACCCCAAGGCCTGCAGGGCCTTCATGTGGGGCCCACCTGAGAGCCCCCGAGGCAAAGGCGGGCTGGCTCGGCCTGCGCATTGCCATTCGAGCCCCCCCCGCCTCAAACTTGGCAGAAGAAGCAGGAGAAAAGCCCCCTCCCCTCCACTGCATCATTATTGCTGTTGTTGTTGTCGTCAGCCTTTGCCTCGGCTCCTGTGGTCAAACCTCGGCAGACCCCCTGTGAGGACACTGGCGCCCCTGGGGTGGGCGGGGGTCCACAGACCACAGGTAAGAACCGCACTGAAGAGGTAATCCGCTTTGACACCGCTTTACCTGCCATTAGCTAACACACATTGGAAGCTGCTTCTTGCAGAGTATAGATGTGTAAATTGCTATTGCTTAAAAACAATTTGTAATTCGCTCTGATAGCCTTGTGGCTGAAGAGCGGGGTATAAATAAATAAATAATTTTTAAAAATGGCTCAATGCTGTGGAATCCTGGGATCTGTAGTTTTGTGAGATATTGAGCCTTCTCTGTCAGAGAGCCCTGGTGGCACAACAGCCATGGTGGTTAAAGCGGTGTCAAACTGGATTATTTCCACAGTGCAGATGCAGCCTCTGACTCTGAAGGCGGGATTTTCCCCCCTCGCCCTGCCTGGGGCATTCCTGGTACTCCCTCCTTCCTGGTGGTCTCCCATCCAATCCTTAGCCTGGCCCAGTCCTGCTTTGCTTCTGAATTCAGACAAAACCAGGAAACTGGGAAGCTGTGCCTCTACCCTGTCAGACCCTAGAAGGGAGTCTCTCTAAATCTAAGGGGTTTGGAAGAGGTCAAAACCAGCACTTGGGAATGGACCCGCTGCAGCCAGTGGGGCTGGTGCAAAAAAGGGAGTCGTTGCAGTTTCTTCCCTTTCTGAGCCGACGGTCCCGGGTTTAATTCCTTACACCTCCCTTGCCCAGAGATGTAGGAAATTAAACCCGGGACTGTCTGCACAGAAAGGGAAGAAGCTGCTGTTGAGAGTCTCACCTGCTCTGGCCGGCAGGAATCTTTCCTCGCCCTGCCCGGTCTTATTCTGTGGTATTACTCCCTGGTGTCCCCCAGCCCAGTACCTACCCGCCCAGGCGCCACTCGCCTTCCAAAACCTGATAAAATGGTCTGTGTTGAGGCTGGTGTGGTGTCCAGTCTGACCTGAGTTGAGAATCACATCACCTTCCAGGTGGAGCGGCTTAAGGAGCTGGGCAGGTTTAGCCTGGAGAAGAGAAGGTGAAGAGGGGATATGGTAGCCATGTTTAAATATTGGAATGGATGTCACAGTGAGGATGGAGCAAGCTTGTTTTCTGCGGCTCCAGAGACTAGGACACGGAGCCATGGGTTCGAACTACAGGAGAAGAGATTCCATCTAAACATTAGGAAGAAATTCCTGACAGTCAGAGCTGTTTGGCAGTGGAATGCACTGCCTCAGAGTGTGGTGGAGTCTCCTTCTTTGGAGGTTTTACACAGAAGCTGGATGGTCATGTGTCGGGAATGCTTTGTGTATTCCTGCATGGCAGAATGGGGTTGGACTAGATAGCCCTTGGGGTCTCTTCCAACCCAGTGATTCTTGGATGCTGGACTGCACCTCCCAGCAGCCTAGCCAGGCATGAGGTGTGCTGAGAGCAAATTCTGAAGGGCTGCTTGATTCTCACCCCCATGTTAGACTGAAAGTGCCCTAAGGTGACTTGAGGAAAGGTCCCAGCCCTGGCCTACCCTGGCACACTCCTTAATGCCCACTGGAGCTCATGTCCGTACGTTCCTGGCAATGACCTCATCATGCTGGAAGGAGTGAGGCTTGATGATGCGCCTCGGCTGCCCGGCTGGATGCTTCCATGACTCTGTAAGGAGCTGTGGTGTGAGCATCTGCAGTTGCAGGACCGGCTTTTCTACCTTCTGGGACATAAACAAGCTGTGAGGAGAAGGTTGGAGAGTTCCGCCTGAAGGCAAAGGCCACCTGGAGTGGTGGCTTCTGCATGGGCTCCAGGTGAGCCCACCTGGAGCAGGTGTGTGCCTCCTCTGAGCCCTGATGGATGCCTCAAGGCCCTCACCTGGCTTCTGTGTGGCTCCTACAGGTCGGACTGCTATGGAATATGACGAGAAGCTGGCCCGCTTCCGACAGGGCCACCTCAACCCCTTCAACAAGGCCCCACTGCAGAGCCCAGCAGGCCCGAGAACGGCGGCAGGAAGCGAGGAGGCGTTCCCACAGAAAGGTGAGTGGGGCGCATTAATGGTTTCCCCCATCTCTCTGCCTCTCTTCAGCTGCCCTCACCCTCACTAGGGTTTGGTTCAAGACCCTGGGAGCATGGCTTGTGGACTGCCACTCCCAGAATCCCCCTGCCAATGTAGCCACTAGCCATGCTGCCTGTGGCATTTTGCAAGGTGTCGTCCAAAGCCCCGCTCTTTTTCCATGCTTGGCCCACTTCCACCATGGAGGGCTTAACTCTCACCCCCTCTCTGAGAACAGCTCCTTCCTTACCCCAAATCCCACCTCTTCCCACCATGAGTTGTGTGCCACGGGGACAGGCTGTGTAGCAAGTGTGTGTGTGTGTGTGTGTGGCCATAAATTAACATTGTTTTAAACTAGGGAGGGAGATAAATACTTATCTCATGGGGTACAAATATTTTCATTTATAGGTAAACAAAACCATTTTTAAAATGTTTTCACTTAATGTGAAATGTAGGTATTACACGTGGAATGTATGTTTTTTAAAATCTGTATCCATTTTAATTTTCGTAAGTCATCTTGAATCATAGTTCTCAGGGGGAAGTCAAGATATAAATAAAATTACTATATTATATTGTATTATATCAATTACAAGTTGAGTCTCCCTTATCCGGAATTCCAGAATCAGAAATATTCCAAAATCGAAAATTGTCCACAAGGGTAGCTGACGTAGTGACACCTTTGCTTTCTGATGATTCAGTGCACACAAACGTTGTTTCATGCACACATTTTTTAAAACTATTTTGTATAAAATTACCTTCAGGCTATGTTTATAAGGTGCATATGAAATATAAATGAATTTCGTGTTTAGATTTGGGTCCCATCGCCAAGATATCCCATAATATGTATGTAAGTATTCCAAAATACCTCTGGTCCCAAGCATTTCAGATAAGGGAGACTCAGCCTGTAAAATATTTATATCTTGCCCTAGGGTCTTGTGTGTGTGTGTGTGTGTGTGTGTATACAAGTCAATATAAATAGATTACAATAATTTAAATCAATAACAGTAATTTAAATAGACTAGAAATATAGTAAACATGTTAACAAGTTAAAACAGGCTTGAAGGGTCAGAACATTTTAAAACTGTGCGCACAAGCCTTTTGGAGTAAATCAGTTAGACCCAAAGGCTGGTTCAGTAGACCACCATGTTTTTACTTGGTGCCAAAATGAAGCATCACATTGGCACCAATCGGGGCTCCAAGGGGAAGGCATCCGTCCCACAATTGGGGTGCCACAGCCAAGGAGGCCCTCACGGAGTGTCCTGACCTCACTGGTGGTGCGCAAATGCGATTGCCATCCTTGGCGCCAGCGTGGGTGGGCTCCGGGCAAGCAAATGAAGAAAGAGACGGGGGCTTGGATGACTGGCCCGCGGGGCGAGGGCCTGGATTGGGGCCCCACGAGGTAGCTCTGGTCCCCGGAGCAGCTGTGGCGTTGCAACTGTTGATTTCCACGCTCCCGGACGCAGAGGCTCCCTGGCAGAGGGCTCTGGGTGACCTCTTAGTGTGGGGCAAAGCTCCCTTGCCTCCTTGAAGGCCAGAGAAGGGAGGAATGGAGAGCCAGAAAGGACAATCCCGTCTGTGACTGTCGCTCTTCCCTGTAGACTTGAGGCTGGGATTGTCGTCCGAGGATCCGGCCTTCCTGTGCGCAGAGCGCACCATGGACCTGGGACTGGCAGAGGACCACTTCTCGCGCCCTGTGGTGAGGACTGGGGGACTGGGGGTGGCGGTGGCTGATGTGGCGGAAGGGCTTTTCGTGGTGCTTCAGGCTGAAGCAAAAACTATACTGAACGTAGTTGGTGGAAACCTATAGAAAAAAAACCCAAGCCAGAAATCCACAAAGCCAGTTCAAAACCTGCTCTAAGCCAGGGTTGGGGGAGGACTGTGGCCCAGGGCATTCGGGCACCCAAAGACCCCCTGAGGTCCTCTCTCCCACCCCAACCCAAATTGGGGGTGTGTGAAAATTGCCAGGCAAGAGTACTTGAGCCCCCCACCCCAGGGTGGATGGCTGAAGGCTGGGTGCTCTGCTTGGGAGAATCCAAAATGGCAGGCAATGGTTGATCTATCTATCACATTTCTTGCAGTTTTCATTCTTACCATGAACGGGTCTTTTCTAAAGTTAATGGCTCTGGCTCACTTATGGCCAAGTCATCCTCAAATAGAGGTTGCTCCCCCTGTATCCACAGAACCAATATCTGTGGTTTCAGTTATACACGGCTGGAAAAAAAAGGACACATACCATAGAGTCACACTGGAAAATGACTAGAGAGGTGACTCGCTAGGTCCTCCAATGCAACTTTATGTATTGGAAGTCCTTTATTTTAATAGAGTTGCTATTATTCATGGTTTGACTTATAAATCATAAATCCAGGGACGTATCTGCTGTGGATATGGGGGCTGTGTGCAACTGTGTACTTTGGATTACAAAAAATGACCATTAAGAACATTAGGAGGAACTTTCTGACAGTAAGAGCTGTTCGGCAGTGGAACACGCTCCCTCGGAGCGTGGTGGGGTCTCCTTCCTTGGAGGTCTTTAAACAGAGGCTGGATGGCCATCTGTCGGGGATGCTTTGATTGTGATTTCCTGCATGGCAGGGGGTTGGACTGGATGGCCCTTGCGGTCTTTTCCAACTCTACAATTCTATGATTCTAGGATTCTATAAGAAAGCCCTGTTTCCCTTCCAGCTCCATGGGGATGGAATTGCTGTTAAACTTAGAGCAAGGAACAGGGGAGCCCGTCTTCTGCTAACCAGAAACTCCTGGAGGTTCCACCCTTTGCGCTTTCTTTCTTCCCAGGGCTTCTTCTTGGCCTCGGACATTGAGCAGCTGCGGCAGGCCATCGAGGAGTGCAAGCGGCGGATCCTGGACCTTCCGGACAACTCGGAGAAGCAGAAGGACGCCGTGGTGCGGCTCATTCACCTGCGGCTCAAACTCCAGGAGCTGAAGGTGCGGAAGGTGGCCGGCATGGGGTGTGGGCCCTGCTTTTACTTAAGCTTTGTTGTCCATGGGTTCAAAAGCAGGATTAGCAAAGTGTGCCCCCCCTCCCAGGGCTCTTCTGGGGGCCCTGGCCCCAACTGCTCTTTTCATGGCCGAAAAAAGGAAGGAGCGGATTGCTTTCCTTACATGCTTCCAGGAATGGGCATTCACTTTTTAAATAGGCTCTACCCATTTTTCAATCCATTTCAGGTTTTATTTTTATTTTTTGGCACCCCCCCAGAGGGTCCCAGAACAGGAAATCCCCGCTCCCACCCCACCCCGGAGCTTGTGCAGTTGCCCATCCTTGCCTTAAAACATAATATCTTGCCATTCCAACAAACATCCAAATTTATGTTCCAAGGGGGGAAATAAGAGGTTATGAAAAGTCTCCAAAAGCCAGAGTTTAGCCTTAAGAACCACAGCTCGGGGTAGAAAGGCCTGCGTCCCAGACAGAACGTCACAGGTTCACCTCCAGCCTCTCCCATTGATGGCTCTTAGGTGCTTTCTGTTGCTCTCTGCCTTCAAGTCGACTCCATCTTACGGTAACCTTATTGCAGGGTTTTCTTGGCAAGATTCCTTCAGAAGAGGATTGCCATTGGTTTCCTCTAAAGCTGAGAGTGTGTGACTGAGACAAGGTCACCCAGGGCGTTTCCATGGCCGAGAGGGGATCCGAACCTTGATCTTGCAGAATCCTAGTCTGACACTCCAGCCCCCCCGCCCTGCTGGCGCTCTAAAACCGATTTATGGCACCCCTGCCCTAGGAAGTTCTTAGGCAAGGAATATTGGGGTGGGTGTGGGTTGCCATTGCCCCTGGTCTTCCTTGGCAGTTTCCCTCCCAAGTACTAACCAGGCCTGACCTGGCTTAGCAGCTGAGATTAGACAGGATCAGGGCATTTTGGACTTATCTTAGATAATACAAATGAGAAAACTAAATCCATTAGGCTGTTGTAGAGTTGTTAACAGAATAGCCCATGTTGGGTTGAAAGAAATAACAGTTATAACTGAAAAGCATCTCCAGTCTGGCGTTACAAACATTCATGGTGATACCAACCATGTTAAAACTAAGCTCTGTCAGAGATTATGATGATTTATGATGACGATGATGATGCATTTATTTCTTTCTCATCTGTCTCCAAGGCTTGAGGCGGGATACAACATAAATTAAAATACAATATATTAGATAAAACCATTTTAAAACACAGATTAAAAACACACAGGATTAAAACAAGCACTAAAATCATTCATAGACTTAAAACACCAGTTTCACATTCATAGATTAAAGTCAACTGGGTAGTCTGGTGTGTGTGTGTGTGAAGACTCGAAATGGGAGCCTCCACAGTTGGGGATTCCCGCGGTGGGCCTGGGATTCCCACCCTCTGCTCCAAACAAGGCGGCCCTGGGCAGTTTTGCTGCTCTCTGTTATCGGAGCCCAGCCTGCGAGGTGGAGGGAGGGGCGCCTGACTCGTACTTCAAGAAAAGATGCTCGTGAGAGAGAAAGAGGGAGTGAAGCAGTCCGGCCCCTCTTGGTTCAGCAGAGGAAAGCCCTGCAAACTCCCCCCAGCACCCTTTTTTTCTGCCTGCGCAACTGCAGGACCCCAGTGAGGACGAGCCCAACATCCGAGTGATCCTCGAGCATCGCTTCTACAAGGAGAAGAGCAGCAAGAGCATGAAGCAGACGTGTGACAAGTGCAACGCCATCATCTGGGGGCTCCTCCAGACCTGGTACACCTGCACAGGTGAGGGGAGAGAGAGGCGCAGGGTGGGAAGAGCTCCAGGGTGACTGGCTGGCAAAGCCCCAGAGAGGTTGCTTCCCTGGCCAGCTCAAGCCCTCCCCTGGCCTGTTGCGGGCAGGGAGAAGAACCCGGTGGAGCGGCAAGAATTGCAAGAATTTGCAAGAATTGCAAACAACAAGGGATCTAGGAAATGTTACTTTTAGGGGACTGCGACTCCCAGAATCCCCAGCCAGCATGGCTGCTCTTGCAGTCCAAGAAAGGAACTTGTCAAAGCTCTGGGCTGGAAACAGCTGGAGAGGAGACTGGCCCCAGCTGCTTTGTTACAGTGGCCCTTCTTTCCTTCCCTCCCTCCCTTTCCTCCTTCCTTCCTTCCTCCCTTCCTCCCTTCACAGGTTGCTCTTACCGCTGCCACAGCAAGTGCCTGAACCTCATCACCAAGCCATGCGTGCGCTCCAAGGTCAGCCACCAGGCGGAGTACGAGCTCAGCATCTGCCCAGAGACAGGGCTGGATAGCCAAGACTACCGCTGTGCCGAGTGCCGGGTGCCCATCTCGCTCCGTACGTGCGTTTGGGGATGGCAGGGCGGGGGCGAGGATGGCACTAACCTTCTAGATACTGGTGGGCAGAGGGGGGGTGTTGGATGTGCCACTCTCTTGTTCTCGGGTGGGCCTGCCACGTCCCCAGGAGGTCTGGAAGCCATGCCTTATGAGGAGCGGCTTAGGGAGATGGGCATGTTTAGCCTGGAGAAGAGAAGGTTGAGAGGAGGCTAAGAGGTGATTTGATGGCCATGTTCAAATATTTGAAGGGATGCCATACTGAGGATGGAGCAAGCTTGTTTTCTGCTGCTCCGGAGACTAGGACACAGAGCAGTGGGTTCAAACTACAGGAAAAGAGATTCAACCTAAACATTAGGAAGAACTTCCTGACTGTATGAGCTGTTTGAAAGTGGAAAATGCTGCTGCCTGGGAGTGTGGCGGAGTCTCCCTCTTTGGAGGTTTTTAAACAGAGGCTGGATGGCCATCTGTCAGGAATGATTTGATTGGGTATTCCTGCAAGGTTGGGCTAGATGGACTGCATGGGTGGTTGGGGGATTCTGGGAGTAGTAGTCCAAAAATAACTTTTCTAAGCTCTGAGGCAGGAGGGTGTGGCTCCGAAGTGAGTTAGAAACACAGCTCAGGACAGAGGTCAGTTTCAGCCCACAAAACGTCCACCGAAAAGAGCTCCAGGGAGAGACACGGGGTGCCTTCTCCCTCTCCTGCTCCCGTGGCAGAGTAGGCAGCCTTGCTACAGGCGGACAGGGCCTGGCTCTTTGTGGTCAGAGCTGCTGGAATGCCGCCCACCCTGCCATTGTTTGGGGTGGGTTGGCTGTCCTAAAACACGTGTCCTTGTTCACCGGGTACGTCCTGCTTTCTCTGCTTTGTGCTGCTTCCAGGGGGAGTCCCGAGCGAGGCGAGGCAGTGCGACTACACGGGCCTTTATTACTGCGGCAACTGCCACTGGAACGACCAGGCCGTCATTCCTGCCCGGGTCATCCATAACTGGGATTTTGAACCCCGTAAGGTAAAAGCCAGTGTGGAGCAGTGGTTTGAATATTGGACTGGAACTCTGGAGACCAGGGTTCAAATCCCCTTTGCTCAGACCTGGAGACCCACTGGGAGACCGTGGGCTAGTCACACTCTCTCAGCCTCAGAGGAAGGCAAACCCCCTCTGAACAAATCTTGCCAAGAAAACCCCATGATAGGGTCGCCATAAGTTGGAAATGGCTTGAAGGCACACCACCACCACAACATGGTATTGCCAGAGGATACCAATGTTGTTGCTGTTGTTATCACACATGTTGTTGTTATTGTTGTCATCACCATCATTGTGTAGCCAAGCTCGATCACTATCATCTAATCCAGTGCTGCTCAAAGGTCTGGTCCCAGAGACACTGGCTGCCAGTCCCTTGTGAGTTTCCAGGGGGAAAAAGAAACAGTTTTAGGGCACAGATATGGTTCCAATCCTTGGCACGTTGGGGAAGAAAAAGAATTGGTGCCCCCCACCCACCCACCTCAGGAAGCCCTGAGAAGCCCTGAGCTAATCAGTTTCTGTCACCATCAGTATCCTCAGCATCACCACCTCAGTCCCTATCACCATCATCATCTAGTCAGTTTCTGTCATCATCTTCAACTCATCCTCTCTCACAGTCATCTAATCAGTTTCTGTCATCACCATCATCCAGTTAAATTCTCCAATCATATCATCACTCACTGTCACCACCTAATCAATTTCTGTCTTCATCCTCAAAATGCAGGAGTAGCCAGCCATGTTGATCATTAAACAAAATCCAAAAAACACATTCACAGTGATACCTTTATTGGGCTAACCAGAAGCCGCAAAAAAAAAAAAAAATTACGCCAGGTTGTGAATCGCACTGGCTTCTTCATCAGGTGAAGTTGAAACACGTAGCTCTGTAGGCACCGTTCTTCATTCTCCTGCGGCCCGACAGGAGGCCCTGTCACTTACCAGCAGGAAGGGGAGGCAGGTTGGAGGCAATCCAGACCGTGGAGAAGGAGCTGGAGGTCTCAGGTCGGTGGGGGGACGAAATGAGGACACGCGCTCACGTGGCGTTCACTTGCCTTTTCCTTCCCCCAGGAGCCCACAGCGGCTGGATTTTCAGGTTTTATTGCCTCCCCTTCCCCTGGCAAGAAGGAGCAGCGGGGTCACCTTCCAGGGGGAGGTTTTTGGATGGAGCACAAGGGCACGAGAATCGCCCCTGGGCCCCATCCAAAAAGGGACTGGCGTGTGTGTCAGCCTCTTCTGGGTGCCTGCGTAGTGTGTAGACTGGCTGTGTCGGCTCTCCCTGATAATGGGGGAAATGTGATCCCCAGGTCTCTCGGTGCAGCATGCGCTACCTTGCCCTCATGGTGTCACGGCCGGTCCTCAAGTTGCGTGAAATCAACCCTCTTCTCTTCAACTACGTCGAGGAGCTAGTGGAGATCCGGGTGAGCCTTCTGCGGGGGGGGGGGGGCTGGAGTTTCAGGGCACCTTTAGCCTAGAAGCCCTTTCTTTGGTGGAGGAATTCGGGTCGTCCCGTGGCCAGGGTACACAACGGCCAGTAGTTAGGGGGCTGCGTTGGGTGGAGGACCTCTGCTCCTGGGGAAAAATTGAAATTGTTTTGCCCCTAAATGCCCTCCAAATATCCTACAGGGCACAGAGGGCAAGTTTTGTGCCTCTCTAGGCTATGTTAGTCCCAGAAGAGGCCTTTTTTCCAACAAGAAATGACCTGCATGTCTACTGTTTGTTGGAAGGAGGCCTCTCTTGGGCCTAAAGCAGCCTGGCGGGAGCAAAACAGGGCACTGCTGCCCCTCCACCCTCCCTCAAAGACGCTTGGGACCTGACTGGAACTGAGTGAGTGCCCGTGTGGTGTTTTGAGCATTGGGATATGGCTCGTGGAAACCCCATGGGAGAGCTTGGGCAAGTCACACTCTCTCAGCTTCAGAGGAATGCAAAGGCAAACCTGCCTCTGGACAAATCTTGGCAAGAAAACCCAGTGATAGGTTTGCATTAGGGTCACATACTCTCCGTCTCAGAAAACCCTGTGATAGGTTTTCCTTAGGGTTGCCGTAAATTGGAAACAACTTGAAGGCACTCAACACACACTGGAACTGTTCCCCCCAACCCCAAAATGGGAAGGGGAGAGGATTGAGTCCAGATGCGTCCCACGGGTGGCACTTCCCCCATCTGTCATGTGGCATCTTCCATGCAGGTATATCCCAGCAACCAAAGGGAGAGGTGGGGGGGGCGTCTTTTGGAAGAGGCGTCTGGGTTGAGTTTAGTCTTAAGAACTAGTCCCCCCCCCTTTTCTGCTGCCCCCCTGCAGAAGCTGCGCCAGGACGTCCTCCTCATGAAGCCGTACTTCATCACCTGCAAAGAGGCCATGGAGGCCCGGCTGCTGCTCCAGGTCAGGACGGAGAGTCTGGCCTCCCGGGAACCAGGCCAGCCGCTGGGCCCGGTTTAATTCCAGCGCAAAACACCGAGGGTGGGGCGGGGCAGGGGGCTGCATTTCCACAGCTGGATTTTATATCTGGTGTGGGCAAAATGGGGCATTCTGGATGTTGCCAGACTGCAATGCCCAGCATTCCTCACCCATGGCCATGCTGATTGATGGGAGCTGCAGTCCAACAAGAATTGAAGGGATGCTCACAGTCCCCCAGGCCTGCCTTCCAGGGTTGTTGTAAAGCAAGAGTAGAAATCATGCAGCCCTCCAGATGCTGTCAGGCTGCAGCCCCCAGCATTTCTCAGCCATGGCCATCCTGGCTAGGGGCTGATGGGAGCTGCAATCCCAACAGAATTTGAAGGGACATGCCTGGCACAGTTGCTTTAAAGCAGTGGGATTCCTGAACCCCTTCAAGTGCTGTTGGACCTGAACTCCCAGCATTCCTCACCCATGGCCATGCTGGCTAGGGGCTGATGGGAACTGTAGTCCAACCATGTCTAGCAGGTGTCAGGATCCTCCACCTTGATTTAGAAGGGAGCTTCAGGAAAGAAGCAGAACTTGGAAATGGTGCCTCTTTTTATACTACATTTCCCAGAATCCCCCAACCAGCATGGGCACCTTAGATCTGAAGGAACACATCCATTCCCCAACCTTGCCTCACTGTGTTGTTTTAAAGAAGGAGTAGAAACCATCCCCGCAGTTCCCATTGCATGCTGGCCAGGGGCTGATGGGAGTTGCATTCCAGCAAGTTCTGGAAGGTGGCACTTTGCTAAAGCCCTGTTTTATATGCTCAGGCAAACAAGTCTGGCACATGGGGGGCAATGTGGGCCCACCGAGTCTTCCAGTCTCACACTTCCTCCCATTTCCCTGCCCTTGTCCTCTGCTTGTCCCCCCACACACACACATTAGCTGCCCCTATTTCATCCATGTGTGCGCGCACACACACACTTGGGGTCAGTGAGCCATTCTATTGTCCCTTCAGCTGCAGGACCGGCAACACTTTGTGGAGAACGATGAAATGTACTCGCTGCAAGACCTGATTGACATCAACGCCGGGCGCCTCGGCTGCTCACTGACGGAGACCCACACCCTCTTCGCCAAGCATATCAAACTGGACTGCGAGGTGAGGGGGGGCAGGGGAGGGAGGCCCCAAGACCGTCCCCAGGCCTGGAAGATTTAATCTGTGTGGTCCTAGCTGCATGCAAGGAGAAAGACAGGATATTAAATACATAAATACATGTACTATTTATCTCCTTCAAAAAATATGGGGTAGTGGTTTGGGGCTTGCAGGGGCTGTGGAGACTGGAGTGTGGAGCATGTACCACACACTGCCCCACCACCTGCCCTGTGGTGTGTACGTAGGCAGCACTATATAAATAAATTATAACAACGATGATGAACGTGTAAAGCCCTACATCCATGGTGCCATGATTCACTGGGCTCTCTGTTCCCACAGCGGTGCCAAGCGAAAGGTTTCGTGTGTGAGCTCTGCAAGGAGGGGGACGTGCTCTTCCCCTTCGACAGCCACACCTCCATGTGCGTGGACTGCTCGGCCGTCTTCCACAGGTACGGGACGGAGCTTACAATCGTCCTTCTTCCAAGGGAGGCTAGAATGGCTGCCTCCGGGCTGCCCCCCCCCAATTGGCAAATGAAGACTTTGGTTTTTAAAAAATCCCTGCATGTTTTTAAAGAGAAAGGTTTTAATAGGGGGCTGTAATGCTTTCAGTTGTACTGCTTTTGTTTATTTTTTAATTGTGTGCTTTAAATTGTTTTTAATATTATTGTCACTTCTGCTTTTGAGTTCTGCCATTTGGGTCTGTTTTGGGGGTTCTGGAAGGTATGTAGAAGGAAGATTTCAGAAGGAAAACTGCTTTATTTTGCAGTGGTTTGGGGCCATTTGGGGGCAAAAAAAATCACCCAGAATTTTTTTTACTGGGTGGGGGGCTTCAGGAACCACACTTTGGGAGCCTAATGTCTGCATGCAGCCCATGGGCTGCACATTGTCCACCCCTTATTGAAAGTTTAACTGTGGCTGAGATTCTGAGCCATGGAGATGGAGAGAGGCTGTACACTCATGGAGTTATGAGGAGGTTGCGCAATGCCCACTTTTTAGTGAATTGCGACGTTTCACCACTGAATATGCAAGCAAATGCACACCCACAGGATACAGTCATGCACAGGGCCCATCAAGGTGCAGTTTGCATGTGCATTGCTGAGCAGAGGCACCGCATGCACTAGCCTGCTTCTGCAACCTTGAATGGAATATGGCTGTCCTGAGTCGGACAAGAATACCCAGCTGCTTCAGTAGGTAAACTTACTCCATACATAAAACATCAACAGGATTCTGCCTGTATATTAACACCAACCTTTTGTACTTTTGAAACTATATTGTGTTTGTTTTAATTTGTAAACTGCCTTGAATTCTAGTTTTTTGGCAGAAAAACACGAAGCTAATGGTAGTCCTTCTTGCTTGCTCTCTTGCTAAAGGCAGGGGCACAAATGAGCTAGTCAGTCACCAGGCCAACATGCCACCTCCTTTCTCTCCCCCCAGACGTAACAAAATTGACAAGCCCTTCCTTGTGTCTTATCCCACAGAGACTGCTATTACGACAACTCCACAACGTGTCCCAAGTGCGCTCGGCTCAATCTGAGGAAGCAGTCACTGCTCAGGGATCCCAGCATGGAGCTGCAAGCCTAGCGGTGTCTTCCCTTGGCTAGACGAGAGACACGCAGAGCGAGAGAATGGCCGTGGGGACTTTGCTGTTCCCCGGCAGGCCGGGCTCCTCCAGTACTTGCCTGGAAAGGGAGTCATCCCATATTGGCAAAGAGAGAGCAATCTCTCACAGGAACGCTGCTGGGAATGTATGTTCAAAGCTGGGAAAGCAGAACCTTGGTCCTAGCCTAGCTCTCACGGGAAAAGCTGTCAAGACTCCTCCGTGTGTGCTGGACTTTACAAACTCTCCACACGTGGAATTAGGAGACTAAAGTCAAGAAGCAACTCACGCTTTGGCGTGAGAGAAGGACAAGCTCTTGGGCTACGGATTACGCCTGGCAGATCCCTGCTGAGCTGACCAGTCCTGGGAAAGGAACTGCCTGACCCTGGCGTGCAAGTCTGGCCGCCAGCTTCCTGCAGCGACTGCTTTTTAACACTGCCAGTCTGTGCTGGCAGAAGACAGTGGAAGTGTGACTGTGGCTTCCTCCCAGAGGCCTTGGGTTGGCCTGACATCCAAAAGTTATTTCTTCCGACTTAATGTGCATCGGTGTTGGACGTGGATAGAGAGGGGTTCCTCTTCCATGGTGCTCATCAGAGGCAAATCCAAAGAGTGGGTGGATCTGCGAAGTTGGAACAGTCCCTGGCAGGGCACTTAAACCACAGTAGATTATCACAAGCACTAAAATCACTTTAAATAAAGCTGTGTGTTAACTCTTGCTGTGCCTTTGCCCTGCCTCCCTTCTTCCTTTTCTCAGAAAGGCTTCCATAATTGTATTTTCTGGGACTATCCAGGACAGTTAGTGGCCAAAGAAATCTAGAGGGAGATCATTTAAGGGCACAAAGCACCAATTCATAGAGACTAGTGTACGTACGATTTCCAGTGTCCAAGTGATGAAGAACTTGTGGCAGAGTTTCAAGCTATGAAGTATTTGTTTACTGTTCTGAAAACATGGATAAGCTATTACACCATTGTTAAGCTTTGGGAAGATGGGACAGCCAGTGGAGCACTATGGCCTTGAGTGCTGTTGTATAATAAATATGTACTTATTGCGCATGTGTGCATGCTCACATGAACACATGCGTGCACACACACAAACGGATTACGTGGAAATGGCCTTAGACCTTTTGTCTCCATTTGGACTAAGCTGCCTCAGGTGAAGGGAATGTGCAAATACAATAACTTCACCTTTGCTTGGTCCTTTATTCACAGCCTTGCAACTATACCTGTAAAGTTTTATATGCTACAGGATTTTATTCAATATTATGAAGCCTCAGTTGATATGTGATAACTATTTCATAAATTCAACTCCTTAGGTGGTTAATAAGCATGTGAGAATTCAGTTATAAGCAAAGCTAGACTGTACAGTGAAAGAAATGTGGGTTTCAACTCCATGCAGATAGTTTGCTCTTGGCTTCAGCAACACAAACCTACTCAGATTTTAAACTGGCTCTCTGTTGAGGGTTGCAGAAGGGAGCCATGCTTGAGTTTTAACACCAGCATAAAGGGGGGTGGAGCATAAGGAAAGCCCTGCAAGGTCAGGACAAAGCCTCTTTGCCAAAGTAGCCAGCCAGAAAACTGGGAAGCCCACAAGCTGGACATGAAGATAGCAGCCATCTTCTGCAATTCTTCAGATACTGGTTCTGATCTTGGAGTTAGCATGCAGCCATTATGACCACTTAGCGTTGTTAGATTTTAGGGCCTGGCCCTGCGTCTCATGGCCTGGATCTCCTTCTCCATTCAGAGGGTGGGAGGAGAAACTCAGAGTGAGAGTGCTGCCTTGAAAAGCATGTATGTGTATATAGTATATGTGTTTTTCCCCATTAATCGGACTTGGGTTTTTAAAAATAATTTCAATGGCATAATCTGTGGTTGATGTACCCTGCTTAACGACCTCACTGTGGCCACCTCCTGTGACCTTACAAGGGGTCATTCCAAGGTCTCAGGTTGTAACCTGGCAATCCTGTAACTACTAGACAGGGACAGCTTTATGCTCCACAAATTTGTCTAACCACCTTTTACCCAAACTGCTGGCTGTCACTGCATCTTTCAGCAGTGAACTCCATACTGATAGGTTTTTTGGTAAAGCAAACAGATTGAATCAAGGGGGTTTACCTTAGTAAATGACTTATTCAGCAATTGAGTCAGTAGGTCTCCTGGAGCTGCAACTAGCAATTATATTTAGCTGACCAGATTTGGTGATAATAGATTCCAGATTATGATCAACAAATGGACTGACCTGTTTTAGGAACCAGAAGGCTTTACTTGTGAGGCCTATGTGCTGAATACTTTGTTCATCCAGTTTTTGATGAACATGCCTCGGGGAATCATAGCACCTGTGTCTGAGAAGGAAAGGGCTAGTAGCAAGTAACTTTCCACTTACTGTTAAAGAAAATTAGAACTGCTCAGGCAGCACAAGAAATACAAAGAGAAACAAGAACCTATGAAGGAAGAGAGCCAGTGTGCAGTATTTGTGGTTTGACCATTGGACTACAACTCTGGAGACTAGGGTTCGAATCCCTGCTTGGCCAGGGAAACCCACTGGGTGACCTTGGGCAAGTCACACTCTCTCAGCCTCAGAGGAAGGCAAAGGCGACCCCCCTCTGAACACATCTTGCCAAGAAAACCCCCTGATAGGATCATCTTTGGGTCTCCGTAAGTCGGAAATGACTTAAAGGGGCACAACACAACAGGAAAGAGACATCAGTGGTGAAGACCATAATGCATGGGGAAAGTGGTGAGAAAAGAGGAAGACCACAACTCAGCCTCAGAGGAAGGCAAAGGCCGAGCAAGCCCTGTGACAGGTTCGCCTCAGGGTCTCCGTAAATGACTTAAAGGCATGCAGCAGCAACAAGTGAAAGGAAGACCCGTCAGGCCTGCCCAAGCAGTATCCCACGGCTGAACAACTTTTGACTCTTCTGATATTTTGAACAATTTACTCCCACAAGCCTTGGCCTGTGATCGGTCCCAGCACAGCAAGGGCTTCCTGCTCATGGACGTGGTGGCCCCATGTGAAGCCTGCAGGCCCTCCAGTGGTCCCCATTTGGCAGAACCAGTTCCAAGGGATCTTCAGTGGGTGCAGCCCACGCAAAAATAAACCTGTGAGGCTTGAAAGATGCTACAGAAGTTTTTTTCCCCACTCCTCCTTTTTTATACTGAAATACGGCTTAGGTTTAAAAAGGGCCCATTGAATTAACACTGAGAGGCTTTTTGGCCTAGTGGTTAGGGTCACGACACCCACCCACTCCGACTGCGGGGTTAAAGGCTCTCCCTCCCTCCCAGCCAGGTCAGTTTAATTCCGGAACTATAAGCAACAGGGACATGGTGCCCCGGCCGAGCCGTTTTCCTCGTTACACACCGTGTGTCCGCTCCCTTCCCTTCCCCGCTCGGAGAAGGGAAGAACAAGTCTCACGGCGCCTGTGCGCTTCAGTCTTGACGCATGCGCACTTTAGCCCGACAACTGGGACGGCCAGTATGGCTCATCGGCTGGCGGCGGCTTTGGGGCCTTCTTTGGCCGCCGTGTGGAGGCGGAGCGGCCGCCGGTGCTGCTGCTCCGGGCTCCGGGCTCCGGCCCCGGTCCAGCAGGTGAGGCGAGAAAAGCGGCAGCGGCTTCCTTGGCGGCACTGTCGTAAATACGACGGAGGCAATCCCCTAGTCCCCCGGAGTTAGGAGCGGCGGGTACTGATGACGTCATCGGCGGGTGCCTGCGGCTCCCATGATAAAAATACCCCGGTTTCTGTGGGCGTGGTCAGAGCATTTGTCTAAATCCCGCCCCAAGGCAAAGCCTCGGATTGCGGAAGTAGCTTGCTGGCCAATCAGCACTTGCCAAAGAGTGAGCTTTTCTGGCATTGGAGGAGTGCCCGTCAGTCATCACCACCACCAGCACCACCACCACCACTACTACTACTACTTATTATTATTATTGCTATTATTATTATTATTGTCTCATTTGTTTATCTCCTGCCTTTTGTCAAGAGTGGGGCACAAGGAAGCTTACAAACTAAAACAATTACAGTGTAATTAAGCTGAATTTATATATTTATATAAGAGAAAATGCCTGTGGATGGGAGGAGGGCATTGCAGAGCGGGGCCCTCCTTGCCTGCCTGCCTGCCTGCCTGCCTGCCTGCCTGCTTCCCCTGCGGAGGAGCCGGAGCAGCCACCGAGGAGGCCCCGCCGCCTGCCCAGGAAGACGGTGGGCTGAAAGGGGCCTCTTTTCCTCCTCTGGCCTTGGGCTCCAGCAGGCTCAGGCGGGGAGGTGGGTCTGCCCCATCGCTGGCCCTCCTCAGCTGCGCAGGGCCGCCTTATAGGCTGTAGCCACACTTGCCAACGCTCAGCTGTCTAGCAAAAGTATTGTTATAAACCACTGTTCTGCTTTAGTGGCCTCTCCTCCTTTTTGGGGGGTCGGGGGGTTGAGGGAAACAAGGCTTATTGCAGCCGAAACTGAGCTCACCAGCTGGGAGCATGGTGGGGTG
Organism: Gambelia wislizenii; assembly: GCA_030847615.1. Lineage (NCBI taxonomy): Eukaryota > Metazoa > Chordata > Lepidosauria > Squamata > Crotaphytidae > Gambelia > Gambelia wislizenii. Next base: position 146,358 of record JAUMIR010000008.1, read on the forward strand.
ACCACCACGCCTGCCTAAAGAGCTTTGGGTGGGTATGTGCTGCAGGGCAGGCCTGCAGGTCCAGCGTCTCCCCATCAGCAGCGACTGCTTTGGGTCCAAGCGGGTGCTTCCAAGGAGCCTGAGAATTCACCCGCCCGACCCCAGATGGGGCTCAGGGAGCTTCCAAGTAAACCTCCAACATAGCTCCGGTTGATACTGGACCTGTCCATTTGGCCAAGTACTTCTAATTAAATTTGTGTACTTTTTTTTACCTCTCTTGAGCATCGTTTAATATTTTGCCTGTTTCACAGAGTAACTTTTCCAAAGCTGCTTAAGGAAACAGTGTAGCGGAGGGAATTTCACATCCCCAGTGGTCCATTATATGATCAATATTAGTTTTCAGTTGTTTTTAGGACTCGGTGCACCGAGTGCTTTGCTACAGGTCAATGCAGAGACCGTTCTGAGGCCTTGTTGGACACTGGGCTGCTTACATCTGACGTTACTCAAGAGAAAACGGGGTTATTTGCTGGCACTCAGGGAACTAATGCTACACTTTACTCGTTCTAGTGGTTTAATAGAGTCCACCTAAGATGCGTCGCATCCCTCCAGCGTTGGTTGTGGTCTAAGCCACCTGAAGGTAGGTAACGCCTGCAGAAAGGGACTGCTGCTTCTCCCCCCGCCCCACCTGCCAGGGAGATGTTGGGGAAAAGCTTCTCATGGGAATTTTAGCTCAGTTGTGGGCCCGCTGCTTTGCCTCCAATTCCCTTTAGTGCTCCAGGTGAGATGTGCCCCCTCTGAGCTGTTTTTGCACCCTCCCCCAGAATTGCACCCCCTCATTGCCACCCTGTATGTCTTTGGGGAAAAAAATCAGAAGAACTGTACCTCCAAGAGGTGAAATTCTATTCTAAAACCAATCCTGCCATTTTTGCACCTTCTTTTAGCAAAGCAAAAATAAGCCACTTTTTAAAACCAGAAAGGGAACTTTTAGTTTCATTGGGAGGCTTGTTGTGTGGCCTGTGAGAGGGAATGGAGTGAGTTTGGGCCACAGACCCCCCCCCCAAGTTACCCACCTCAACTGCAGAACACCTTGTCTTTCATCTCTGTTGCCTCCATCAAAAGGAAACTCAAATAGCAAAGCTCGGTTTCATTTTTGTTTGCCTCCTTGGAGGGCTGCTATCAATCCTGAAAGACTTGACAAGACAAGGTCACAGAATCATCTCTTCTGGCAGGTTTGAAGCCTATGAGATGTGGATGGGTTACAAAGAGAAAGTGGAACTGTCCTAGAAGGAAAAAGGTGCTCCACATGGGAAAAGCAGAATAAATCATGCAGTGAAGAGGCTGCAACCTGAAATAGGCAAAGAGGTGAAGCAAGAACACCTAGTTACTATAAATGAATTCAGGTCTCTAGGGTCAGTCAAAACACAACCAAGGGTACTAAATGAACTTGCAGGTGTAATCTCAGAGTTTCTGTCTACAACCTTTAAGAATTATTGGGAAAGTCCTTGCAGGTGGGAGGCAGGCAAATATTGTCCCCATCTTCACAACAGGAAAGGAGGACCAGGGCAACTAGTGACCGCTCGGCCTAACGCTGGCACCAGGAAATACTCCAGAACAGATGGTAAAGCTGTAGGTTCCTGCCCTGGCAAGAGGTTGGGCCAAACCGCCCTTTGTGCCCCTTCCAGCTTTATGATTCTTTGACTCCATCAAGGCTGAAGGCTCAAGTGTGGGCACAATAGCTTCATAGTGAGACGCAGGTGTTTCTGGGCATTTCCGCTGTTGGGCTTCTAGAGCAGTGAGGCTAGACCAGGGGCAGGCAACTGTGGGGAGTCCAGGGGCCAGTCTTCTGCCTCTGGCATCCTCCAGGAGTTGCAGAGACTGCCAAAAAATGGTGAAAAAACAAGAGCCTAAAACAAGTGGCTGGAAGCCCAAGTCTAGTTTTTAAAAGCAGGCATCGTTTGAAGTTTCAACAGTAACGGGAGGCCCTGCAGCCAGAGGCTTCCAGGGGAGGAAACTGCCCCTTTGAGGACCCAGAAAAAAGGTCAGTTCAGGGAGTCTGCAGGGGTTAGGGGCTGCAAAAAGAGCCTATGGGGTGTTAGTGTGGCCCAGGGCGATTACTTGCCCACCCTGGGCTGGATGGGAATGGCTCTTCTTCCAGCATGCCTCCTCTCCAGACTTATTCAAGGAAAGAACGGCATCCAATTTGTGAACAGTAAGATCTGTTCTTGTCTCGTAGCCTTTGAAAAGGAAGATGGAAAGAAGGGGAGTCCAGTGGGTGCTTCTCCTGATAAAAAAGGTAAAATTTTACCCCTTCCTGCTTGTTCTGTCTTGCTTCTTTCCTTGAGCCTTGCTCTGCCTTGCTTCTTTCCTTGCCTTTCTCTGTGTTGTTGCATACCTCTTCCCCTTTCCCTTCTGCTGACTATTCCATTCTGTTTCTCTCTTCAAACAACAAGTGATTAAATGGCATCTTTCAGAGGCGTTCCTAACTTATCCTCTCCTGTAGAGCCTCTTGGTTCCAAAGATCTCGGTCGCTACAAAAAAGCAGGGGGCAGCAGTGGTGGAGCAAGGGACAACCGAGGAAGGAAGGAGGAGGAGGATTCAGGATGGTGGAGTCGTGTGCAGAAGGTTTGTCATGTTTGCCTCTGTTGTTCGATGTCCTCTTTCCTAATGGGAATTGTCAGGGTATGGAAAGGTTAAAATAAACATTTAAAACAGGAGTGGGAATCATGTGGTTTCTAGATGTTGTTGTTAGACTGCAGCTCCCAGCATTCCTCAACATTGGCTATGCTAGCTAGGACTGCTGGGACTTGCAGTCAAATAACAGAGAATATGTTGGATCCAAATCCCTGCCAAGCAGGAGTAGACAACTAAAGACTAAGACTTCAGCCTTATGCAATGGAGACTTCTAGCCTTAATCTCTGACTGTGCAGGAACCCGCTGCTGAAGCACCTCAGAGATCTGCCCCATCTGCTTAAAGACTCCCAAGGAAAGAGAGTCCACCACCCTCTGCAGCGCTCTCTTCCACTATCAGACAACTCTTGCTCTCAAGAAGTTCTTCCTAAGGTTTGGGTGGAATCTCTTCTTGCAATTTGAATCTGTTGGTTCACGTTTTAGTCTCTTGAGAAGCAGGAAACAAGCTTGCGCCCTTTTCTACATAACGCCCATGTATTTAAATAGGGCTGTCATGTCCAGCTCCTTCACAGGTGCAGCTCCTGAGCTGTTCCTCACCAGGCCAGACTTTTTACCATCTTGGGTCACCCTCCTCTGGATACATTCCTGCTTGGCAGTATCCTTCCTGAACCATGATGCCCACAACTGGGCACAAGATTACTCCAAGTGAGGTCTCACCCCAGCAGAATGGAAAAGCACTATTATTTCCTTGCATTCCAGATACTATATTCCTATTGATGAAGCCAAGAATTGCATTGGCTTTTTTTGCTGCTGCATCATACTGTTGATTTGTGTTGAGCTTGTGGTCTATTAAGGCCCCAGATCCTCTTCACAAGTACTGTTATCTGCAAAGCTTCGTGTTTCTCACACCTGATTTAAAAGTACACAGTTGTAACCATTATCTTTCTTTCCTTGCCTGCAGGGAGAATTCCCGTGGGATAATAAGGACTTCCGGTACCTGGTGGTCATGGGAGCTGGCGTTGTCTCTGGCTTCCTGTATTTCTACTGGCGAGATCCAGGCAGAGAGATCAACTGGAAGCACTTTGTCCAATACTACCTGGCCCGTGGCACGGTAAGGTGCTTTTTCTGGCACCCAGGTTCCCTTCTACTGCCGTGTGTTGCGGCTGGTGTTGGTAGCGGCTGGCAGCCACCCGGAGGAGGCAGGGAGAGCAGGAGGAGATTCTCCCTTCAGCCATGAGTTCCTTCTGCCCAGAACATGCCCTGGGTACTTGGTGGCTGCTCCCGGAAGTGGAACTCTCTTCCGAGGGAGACCAGGCTGGCCTCCTCCCTGCTCTGCTTCCACTAAGACTTCAGTCTTATGCAACGAAGACTTCTGGCCTTAACCTTTGACAGTGCAGAAATTCACTGCCAACGCACCTCAGACAGGTCTCTCTTTCTCTCTCCCCGTCTCTCTTCAGGTAGAGCGACTGGAAGTGGTGAACAAAGAGTTTGTGCGGGTGTTCCCAGTCCCCAGCGTCACCTCAGAGGTAAGAAATTTCCCGGGAGGGAAAGCTAAGAGGGGGAAGGAACACAGATGCCAGTGTGCAGGCCTTGCAGTCACGCCTAATCACGGGTGGTGCTTTGGAAGGAAAACTTGGATCTGGATAGGAGACTGCCAAGGAATCCCAGGTGCTTTGGGCTCTGTTTCGGAGGAAGGAACTGGCCAAACTGCCTCTGAGTACTTCTTGCCTAAGAAAACCCTGTGAAATTCATGGGGTCTGCATAATTGAACAGCCGACTTGAAGGCACATATACACATACATAGACCAAAATACTCTAAAGGCCCCAGATCTCGTCTGACCTTGGAAGCTAAGCAGGGTCAGCCCTGGTTAGGACTTGGATGGGAGACCACCAATGAATGCCAGGTGCTGTAGGCTCTATTTCAGAGGAAGGAGCTGGCTAAACCACCTTTGAGGAGTCCTTGCCAAAGAACACCCTCTCAAATTAATGAGGTTGCCATCAGCCGACAGGCGACTTATAGGCACCAATACACACAATGGGAGAAGAGCTTGTGTGTTCTGTTACTATTAACATTTATTTCTACCTTCCCTTTCCCCAGAACCATGACTTACAAATTAAAATAAGTATAGTGCATTTAAAACACGGGGGAGATCAGCATTAAAATAGAATTAAACTATTAATGACATTTAAAATACCCCGGTTGAAATGTAATTAAAAATAAATAAAAAGCCATTAAAAAAAACAAAAGTGTAACTGAAACAGCACCATGCTCTTTGAAAAGCACTTTATTTAAACAAAACCTTCCATTTTCAAAAGCCTTTTGGGATAAAAAGGTGCATTAAGTCCTGTACTTGGAGAAAAGTGGGCTATAAATTGAATGAATTAATAAATTCAGGCTTTGCTTGCCCACAGAAGGCCAGCAAAGGGGGTCAGATGCAGAGGGATTGAGGGGGGGGACAGAAATGGAGTCATTCCTTCAGCCTCTGTCATTGACTGCCGCCGCAGAAGCACGTCTGGTTCAACATCGGCAGCGTGGATACGTTCGAACGGAATCTGGAGGCAGCCCAGCAGGAGCTGGGGATCGACATGGCCCACCAGGTCTCGGTGGTCTACAGCACAGAGAGCAATGGGTACGTGAGTCCCAGGCTGGATTGGAAATGGTTGCCCACGCAACGGCTGGAGAGGTCTTCTGCTGCTCTCAAGGGTTGTACAGAAGAGGGACTATCAGCAGGGGTTGCTTGTTAAATGGCAGCATGAACGGCCATACCTGCTGAAATTCCCCTGTCTGTACAACCAAGGGCCTTCTCCAGTTTTAAATCCAGCCACCCTAGAAATGGCTGCTGTCTCGGGGTCGCCTGTCATGGCTCATGAGCCTTCTGGATGTCTCCTCTTGCAGCTCCTTCCTTGTGAGCATGGTGCCCACCTTGCTCCTGGTTGGCTTCCTGCTTTTCACGCTGAGACGGGGGCCAATGGGGAGTGGGCATGGGGGGCGAGGACCAGGAGGGATCTTCAGCGTGGCAGAGACCACAGCCAAGATGCTGAAGGGCGACACCAAGGTGCGGTTCAAGGATGTGGCCGGCTGCGAGGAAGCCAAGCTGGAGATCATGGAGTTCGTCAACTTCCTGAAGAATCCCAAGCAGTACCAAGAGCTGGGGGCCAAGATCCCAAAGGTGTGTGCTTCCCAGTAGCCCCCGGCCAGGTCGCTGGGGGGAGCACGGGGGGGCAGGGGGCAGGCGCAGGGCATTGTCAGCGAAGAGGGAGGAGGAAAGCCTTGCCTGGCAAGCCAAGAACACCCTGAGCCCCGTCAGAACAAAAAAGGTACTGAAGAGCTAGAAAAGGGCAGCCCCAGACCCCCTATGAAGAAAGCTTGAAACTTGTCGAAAATTAGATAAAGGTGGTTAATGGGAGACGTGATAGAGGAGTGTAACATTATGCATGGGGTACCATAAGGCTGGGCGGCAGCATGGGCTCCGGGGCCACTTTTTCCTCCAGCCCCCCCTCACCTCCCTGAACTGCATCCACACACCCACAGCGAGCCCCAACACCTCCGTTTTCCCTGCAGTCCCTCTCAAAACGGCAGCAGGAAGTGTATCCCTCCGTTGCCATTTTGAGAGGGCCTGCAGAGGTACCAGGAGAACCCTGCGTCTCTGGTTTGCTTGGTGGAGTGGGGTTGGGGTATTTTTGTGTGTTTTCACATGTTTCAAGGGCTTTCTGAGTGTTTGGGGGCAAAAATGGCTGGGAAACATGCCAATATTTATTTATTTATTTCGCTAGCTGTGGTGGGGAGCTTTGAGGGACTATGCGGAGTTGTTTGAGGCACTAGTTCAGGAAGGAAATGCAGAGGAAGAGATATATCTCCTTCTCTCGTGATGCCAGAGCCCAGCGAGGTCCCATCCGCTGAAGCAGAATGGTGGGAGATTCAGAACAGATAAAAGGAGGTGGTCCTTCTTTGCACAGTGCATAGTTAAACTGTGGAACTCACAGCCACAAGATGAAGTGGCTGCCAATGTGGATTGCTTTAAAAGGGGGTGGGATCAAGTCATGGAAGATGAGGCCTCAAATGGCTACTAGTCAGGATGGATCTTTGCCATCTCCAGTGCCAGAGGTATTCATTCTTCTTTGGGTAGCAGAGGTCAGAGATGCACTCAGCCAGTTGAAAAAGAAAGTTGGATTGGGTGAGCTGATGACCTGATCCGTCTTGTGTCAGGACGACAAGTGACTCCCACCTCCCCCAAATAATGGACCTCTCAGTCCCAGCCGTATTTTAAGGCAAGGGTAGCTACCATTCTAGCCCCTGGAGAACATGGCCGGCTGGTTAAGAAAAACAGATGGTGGTGATTCCATCTCTTTCAGGGAGCGATGCTCACCGGGCCCCCGGGAACAGGCAAAACTCTCCTGGCCAAAGCGACCGCGGGAGAAGCCAACGTCCCTTTCATCACTGTGAACGGCTCGGAGTTCCTGGAGATGTTTGTTGGAGTTGGGCCGGCAAGGGTGAGATTGGGGAACCCTTCAAAATCCTCAGGGTTGGCAGACTTCTTCACAATTGTCTGATGGTAATAATCTTGATGATGATGATGATGACAAAGACCAAGAGAGGTGAAGAGAAGGAAAAAACAAAGGAAAAAGATTATGAAATACAGTTGTTCCTCTATATTTTCAGGTTAAGCATTCACAGATTTGATTATTTGCAGATTGAAAATATATGTTCTCTCTAGGGATGTCTAGTTCCTCCAGGGCAATTCTATGGTCAGCTTCCAGAGGAAATTGTAGAAGGACACTTCTCTGAGCATGTCTGAGTCCACCATGATTCTGTGGTCAACTTCTGGTGGCAGTTGACCATAGAATCACATTGGAGGGACTAGGGGTGCTAGAGAGAGCGCTTCTCTAGGCATCTCTAGGTCCTCCTCTGGGGGAAATTTACCATAGAATTGCCCTGGAGGACATAGAGATGCCTAGAGAAGTGTTCTCTCAGGCAAAAATAAAATAAAATAAAAAAGTGTGGGCCTATATTCACAGTTTTCCCACTTTTGTGGGGATCCTGCTCCCCTAATCCCCTCAAAACTGGAGGGCTTACTGTATTAAGACCTAACAAATTGAGACTCAGCACCTTTGGGGAAAGGAAACAACTGTAGTTTCCTGTAGTGAGAGGTGTTCTGGGAGCAATTCCAAATGGACTGACAAAACGTCCGAATGGGATCGCCGTACACAGGATCACAATAATGCAATTGCAAAAAAGCAACACGGCTTGGAACAGGCCAAATTATCCGACTGTACCTTTCTGATTCCTGGATCCTTGGATAGAACCCAAGTCATTGATGCCCAAACACCTGGTGGACTGTGTAACATCATGATGATGATGGTGGTAGCATCTGTCATTGGTGTCATCATCACCATTATCATCAGCCATTAGTTGCATCTATTTATATTCCACCTCTGGGACTCAAAGCAGCTTGGGAAAATTATATGAGATACAAATGCAGAGCCAGGGTGATTGTGGGGAAGTCTGAAACCTGTAAACCTGCCCACAGGAGATGGCGGAGAAGGGACCAGGAGGCGCCCTGCTGGGTGGTGGGAGCACCTCCGCCCCCTCTTAGAGGCCTGAACAGGTGCCCTTGTTTTGGGGACTGAGATACGTCCCGCTTGCATTGGTTGGTGTCCCTGGCTAAGTGGCTGCATCAGTTTTCAGAGGAATTTTGTGTTTCTGCTTTCCAGGTCAGGGACATGTTTGCCTTGGCCCGGAAGAATGCTCCCTGCATCCTTTTCATCGATGAGATCGATGCCGTTGGGAGGAAACGGAGCCATGGACACTTTGGGGGCCAAAATGAGCAGGAAAACACCCTCAACCAGCTGCTGGTGGAAATGGACGGTGAGAGAACCGCCTCCCCTTCGTGTTGCAGCGGGAGTGGGGGCGGAGGGGTGCTTGCTGGCGAGAAGACGGCAGTTACAGCCTGAGGTCCCCCACACACACACACACATCACGTTAGCTTTATCCATTGAGATTTCTAGGTAATCTAGGCGGGGTTGCAACCCAAAGCTCCTTAGCCTTTCATAATTGAGGATCTGTCTTCTTGTGCTCCACCATAATAGAGACAGTTGCTGTCCCACCAAGTGGGCTGGAAACAGAGCTTGGGAAAGTTACGAGTTTTGGACTCTGTTTCCCAGAATCCCCCAGCTGGTGCTGGACTTGCTGGTTCTTGGAGTTGGGAGCCAACTGCTGAAAATCAGAGTATCTCACTTTTACTTCATTGCATCAGGATTCACCCAAAAGTGTTATGTGGCTTTTTGGTTCCAATAGATTAGATCGTCTGGAACAAAAAGCAGTAGATTTGTTAATGAATTTTTTTTATACCAGCTGTTGTTTGTAAAACAAATTGTACATGGACAGGAGGCCACAATTTGGAGAAATTGTTTACGACTCTGTAGTTGACAATGCAGTAAAATGATTGTTCAGTAATAGGAAGTCAGAAAGTTTCCTGTTAGATGATTGTTTAGTGGCTACGAATAAACAAAAGCTTGGTTTTGCTACTATTTGGAAACAAGGTTGATTCCTAAAACCATTTTTGAGAGAGGTTTAGCTAGATATTATTGGATATGTTTCCATGTGTGCAGCCTGAGGATGTAGTGGAGGTGAAAGCCACCGTGTGTGTACTGGACCCTTGTCCTCTCTGGCTCCTGAAAGCAGGCAGAGGTGGGCTGGCCGAGTGGACGAGGGGAGCGGTGAATGCCTCGCTGCAGCAAGGGACGTTTCCATCCTGCCTGAAACAGGCTGCGCTGAGGCCGGGGCTAAAAAAGGCCTCCCTGGACCCCGCCACTCTTGAGTAACTGTCGGCCAGTCTCCAACATGCCATTTTTGGGCAAAGTGTTGGTCTCCCCCCCCCCCAGCTCCAGGGGTTTCTGGATGAAACGGATTATCTAGATCCATTTCGGTCTGGCTTCAGGCCTGGCGATGGGACAGAGATGGCTTTGGTCACCTTGGTGGGTGACCTACGCAGGGAACTGGACAGGGGACAGTGTCCCGGTTGCTTCTGCTGGACCTCTCAGCTGCCTTCGATGCCACTGACCATGGTGGCCTTCTGGGTCTTCTCTCTGGGGCTTGGGGGCCCTGTTATGCAGTGGCTCCGTTCTTTCTTGGAGGGGCAGACAGGTGCTGGTGCTGCGGGACACTGTTCAACACCCAGGCCACGATCCTGTGGGGTCCCTCAGGGATTGGTTCTGTCCTCCATGCTGTTTAATATTTACATGAAACCGCTGGGAGAGGTCATCCTGAGTTTTGGGGTGCGGTGTCCCCATTATGCTGATGACACCCAACTCTGTCTCTCCTTTCCACCTGATTCCAAGGAAGCTGCCTCGATATGAACCAGTGTCTGCTGTCACTAAGGGACTGGATGAGGGCAAACCTGTATACTGTGAGTTTTGTTAGGAAACAGTGCATTTCAATCTAAGCAAATTTGCTGCTGACAGACACAAGAAGGCCTGCGGATTTCAGAAACTGAATGTGCCACAAGATTCTGGTTTACCACCAAAAGTAACGTCCTTCCGTTGCGACTCTATCTTCTCCCTCTTCCTCTGCAGGGTTCAACAGCAGTACAAACGTCGTGGTGCTCGCAGGCACCAACCGGCCTGATGTCCTGGACCCAGCGCTGATGCGACCGGGGCGCTTTGATCGGCAGATTTATATCGGTAACAGCTGCTGTCTCTAGGCGTAGTCTCCATTTTTGTCCCTGTTTCTCACACCTCGTTTGTAAAACCTCCATGTTCTGGAGCAGTGTACCTTTGGGTGTCAGAGAATGGGAAGAAGCCACAAGAGATGTAGAAGAAGCCACTTGGTTTGTACCTTGCTTCGGAGGCTTCCTAGAAAGCTCACTCCCAGCTGGGATAGAGGATGCTGAGGTGGGCAGCTTCCCATCCCCAGACCCCGACCCCGCAGCCGACACCCCACCCCTCCCGCCCAAATCAGAAGCAGCCTGAAGCCCAATTGTGGTTTAAATAAAAAGAGCCAACACAAGGCGCTCAGCCCTGAACAGGAGAATCACATTCCCTGGATCATGACTGTCCAGGTCTTAACAAACAAACAAAATCCTTCCCGGGCATTGAGGTTGGGTGGGGAGGGAGCGGGGAAGCCCTCACTTTGCAAAAATAGATGGTGGACCCACGATCCATATATTGTCCATCTCTGAGGTATAATGCCCAGGGAAAGGTACAATATCTGTGATATATTATTCAAATGAACTGGACAAGTTGTCGTTTTACCATAGGTCTTGTACCTTTCCCTGGGCATTATATAGCATAGGATATTTGGAGTATTCCTGTTTTGGAATATCCTTCTCCAAAATTTTTCTCTCCACCCCTGGGGTGTGCCACTCTCCTGCCACCTCTGCCCATCCCATCCTGTTTGTCTGTCTATTGATCCATCAACCTATTGGTCGCCTTATTTATTTGCCACCTTTTTGCCAAAAATTAGACTCGTTGCGGCTTACAAGATAAGAAATACAATTAAAAGCACATGTAGATACAGATGTAGAAGATTAAGATTAAAATGGTATTATGTTGTTTGTAGAGTCAGACCCATTTAAAACATGGATTTAAAAGCAAAGGATAAAAGTAGTATAGCATGGTAAGAAAAGGAAACAATCACTTCCCAAAAATCTGCTGGAATTAAAAGGTCTTCACCTGCCAGTGAAAGGACAGCGAGGAGGAAACCGGCCCATCCTTAGCCACACACAACACACACATACACCCCAGAAGGGAAATTCCAGCGCCTGGAATCAGCCCCCCAAACCGCGAGTGAGATGGCCTTCTTTTGAGAATGCTCTTCGCCCTTGCGTTTCTTCCTCATTCTGGTGTTTCTAGGAGGTTTTGCAGTGAGGAGAAGCTGACTGGTGTCCGTAGGCAGGTATCACGTCAGGAGGGTTGCTGCCATAGCAGGATCATCCCAGGCCCTGGCCCAAAACCTCGGACCTAGGGATGATGTCCTCGAGTGTTGTACACCAAGGACCGACCACCATTACTCACAGCTTGTCATTCCAGTGGACAGAATGAGACCATATTTCTCTGTTTGGAAATGAAGACAGACGTTTTGGTTAAAGGGGCTGTTCCCAGGTCAAGGTGAAAGGAGGGGATTATTCCTTCCCACTTAGTTAGGGAGCTGGGATCAGGAACATTTATCTTAGCCTATTTGCTTCTAGCCAGAAGGTGAATGCAGAGCAGAGCAGAGGGTGAGCCCTGGCACCACAAGAACTGGGAGGGAAGGAGGGAGCTAAATAAATACACACACCCAGGAGACTTTGCAAGATGCAGCAACAGGTCAAATAAGCCTTGCAAATTATAGTCGGCTGATGCTCTAATGCAGGGCCCACAGCCCTTTCCTCTTGCCTGGAACTGAGCCCACCAAAACAGGAGAATTTGTGCATGTGCCTCTTGCCAGGAGATAACTCCCCAAAACCTGGAGACTCAGGGCCATGCCATGAGATCTGGCAACCCTGCACGCAAGAGAAAGATTGCGAGAGGGAACCCAAACAGCCGTCTTAGCATCTCCTCCTCCTTCCTCGGCTCTCTTTTTGCCCCCCAGGCCCACCAGACATCAAAGGCAGAGCGTCCATCTTCAAAGTCCACCTCCGGCCTCTCAAACTGGATGCTGATATCAGCAGGGATGCTCTGGCTAGGAAGATGGCTGCCTGGACACCTGGATTCACGGGTGAGAGGTGGGGGACATGCAGAGCTTTGAAGATGCTGGTTGGGAGGTTCTGGGAGCTGTTTTCCGGTGAGGGGGGAGCACTTTTCTAAGCTCTGGTGAAACGTCTGCTGGGGGGCAGGAGTGTTATTAGCGAATGGGGAAATGAAGGCTTCTGGGTAAGAGCCTATAAGGCAGGGGAGCAATTGTTGGAAGTTGGGGGGCTACATTGGCCCACTAGGAGACCTTGGAAGCCATGCCACCCCTGCTACACCCCTTCTCCCTCTTTGTCTCTCTGTCTCACTCACACACACACACACGTCACATTTTTGCCCCCAGAGGTCTTCTAAGAAGCATGGGGGCATTTTTGTCACATTTTTGGGTCTCCCAGCTCATTTGGGGCTGAAAAGAGGCCTTTTTTATAAATAGAAGTGACATGGAAATGACTGCCTGTTAACTTCCTGCTTCTAAAAAATGCTCTGGACATTTTTAAGCCCCTGGGCCCCACAAAAACAGCCCTGGGGGACGGGGTACATGCAGTCCGTGGTCTTCACTTTGCCCATCCCTGCTGCAGGGTGTGGGATGACTTTCTTGTTTGAATAACTTCAAGATGTTCACCCCCCCCCTTTTGATTAAAAGAAGGTACCAGGAGGGCAGGAGCCAGAACCAAAGCACACCTGAGCTTTGACACAGCTGCCTGTGGGTGTCTGCCATCTTCGTGAAGGAGTCTTCATACCATCTTTGCCTGGGAGCCTGCTGGCACAGTGGTTAAGCGCCAGTACTGCAAACCACAAGGTTATGAGTTCGATCCCAGACGGCTCCAAGGTTGACTCAGCCTTCCATCTTCTTGGAGACAATTAGCTAAAAAAGCATTGTAAACCGCTTAGGGAGTGTTTTGGCACTGATAGGCAGTATACAAATGTCAATGCTATTGCTGTTGCTATGGAGTCTAGCCAGACCTGGGGTGAGTGGTCCTGCTCCCCAAAAGACTCACAGCCCCCTTTCACACTACACACTAACCAGCATGGCTCCATCCTGTGGGAATCCTGGGATTTGTAGCTTCATGAGGTACCAGGAATTCTCCAGCGCAGTCCCTTCGACTAGAGCACTAGAGCTCTCAGGCAGAGAATTATTTATTTTCCCACAAAGCTACATGTCCCCGGATTTCATAGGATGGAGCCTTAGTGCTTAAAGTGGGGTCAAAACTGATGCTCTAATTGTGCCTTGTGCTATTTTGATCAAACCCGACGGTGTTCTGACCTTCTTAGCTCAGCAATGTTGTGCCATGGCTGCCTTTGGGGAAAGGGCCAACTTGCTTTAGGAAAGTTTTCAGAGTGGATTGTGGTCTGGAATCCCTTTCTGCATGGGAAAAAAATTCCAAGTTATGATTTTATTCAAGATAAGGGCAGCGGGGATGCCCTTAGCTCATTGCGAGTCTGAAGATGGCTCTCAAGTTGCTGAGTTACCTTTCCTTCAGAAATCGGGCCCATCTGACCAGGTGCCCTTTTCTCCTTCCCTCCCTCCCTGCAGGGGCCGACATCTCCAACGTGTGCAATGAGGCGGCCCTGATTGCCGCGCGACACGCCAGCCCCACTGTGAATGAGAAGCACTTTGAACAGGCCATCGAGAGGGTCATTGGAGGTAGGACTGCCTAACCCCTGCCTCCCCACTCCTGCGTGGAGGGCGTAAGGGTGCAGGATCGGTAGCGAGGAGGTCTTGGATCCTAGAACTCACAGCATCCATCACCATTGTCAGAATCCTCGGCCTTGATTTAGAAGGAGGTTCAGGTGGCTTCACAGAACAAGCAGAGCTCAGAAACAGTGTCTTTTTGTACTACAGTTCCCAGCACTGGCTGAGGGGTTGTGGGAGTTGTAGTCCAAAAAAGCAGTGTCTCTAAACCCAGGACTCTCAGCCTTTGATCCACCAGATTTTTTGTAGCTCAGCTCCCAGAAGCTTCTTGCCAGCACAAGATATCGGGAAGACCAAAGGTTGAGAATCACTGCTCTAAGCACTGGGGACAGTCCGGGTTGTGTTTGCATTTACACTTTCCTGCTGGTTTACCAGTCCATCTTCCACGAAATGTCCTCCGGTAGTTCTCCTCTCACTCTGGTAGCCTTAACTGTCATAGCATCTGGACTGCTGACCTGTAATAACAACTCCTGATTCCTCCCTTTATCTTGTTGGATAACTTGTGACTGGCCTGGACTGAATTTAACTACTTGACAGCTCTTGCATTCTAACCACCTGGTTCCTGTAACACTTGCAGACTGGAACAGAGGACATTAAGGTCCACCTTGTACCCTTCCCAGAAGCCTTTGGTTAGTCACCCTGGGGTAACAGGATAGTGACCTGATGGGTGTTTGGGCTGGCCTGGGATGGAAACTCTTCTCCCCACCTTTGCAGTGAGAGCTTGGAGATGGTTGCCTTCCCTGTGCCTGGGTGGGTGGAGGAGCCCTGCCCTTTCCTTGAGAAGTTTGCTACCCCGCAGGAGGCTATCCCGAGAGGCAACGAGCCATAAGCAGCTGTAGATGCTTTGCTTGCGAAAGGAAAAGGCAGACAAATTGGGGGCTAGATGGGACTCAGGTATTTTCTGTGGGGTTTCCAGAGGGTGAAGGAGGACAGGGACCTTCATCCCACTTGATGGAGCTTTATAGTTCGTCTTCCTGGCTCCTAAATCTGTTAAGGATTAAAGTTACAGGAGCCCCACCTCAGATCCCGTTTGTCAACCCTGTTATAGCAGCCTGCAGTGATTCTGCGCAGCTGGTGTTCCCCTCTGCCTTAATGGAGGTGAATGAGCTGCCTGTCCTGTCCCCTACAAAGACCAGGAGCAAGAGAAGATCTGCGCTGAGTCTGCGGAGCTTTTCCCTTGTGTGAATCTGAGAATGGAGACTCAGAGCTGCTCTCTTGACATCAGGATTTGGTATTAATCAGAGGTTGAGAAAGTGGCCGTTTTGGACTTCAACCCCCAGAATGCCCTCAGCCAGCATAGCTGCTGGGAGCTGTAGTCCCAGAAGAGTCATGTTCCCAAGCTCTGGCAGAATTAGTGGATGTTGCAATTAGAAAAGAGGGATTTTTGGACATGGCATCAGAAAAGAGAAGTTTTGCCTGGGATCTCTGGCTAGCAGAGAGGGCTTCTTCTCCTGTCTTTGCACAAACGCTGCTCTGCTCTCTCTCCAGGGCTCGAGAAGAAGACTCGGATCCTGCAGCCAAATGAGAAGACGGTTGTAGCTTACCACGAGGCAGGACACGCCGTGGTCGGGTGGTTCTTGGAACATGCAGACCCCTTACTCAAGGTGCATCTTCCCCACTGGACCCCTCACCCTTTCCCAGAGATGACTGCTAGTAGCTGGGGGATTCTGGGAGTTGTAGTCCAACAGAGTAATTTCTCCAAGCTCTGGCTATCCCAGAGCTGCAGAAAGCCCTTGCTTTTCCTCAGAGACCGTGGTATGAAACTTTGGTCTTTCTTCACCTGTCATATTTCTGCCTGTAATTCTTAGAATTATAGAGTTGGAAGAGACTGCAAGGACCATCTAATACAGCCCCCCCCCCAGCCATGTAGGAATACGCAGCTAAAGTACGCCCAAAAGATGTCTAAAGACATCCAAAGATGGAGAGGCCACGTCCTCCAAGGCAGTCCGTTCCACTCTAGAACAACTCTTACAGTCAACAAATTCTTTCTAATACTTAAATGAAATCTCTTTTCTTGTAATTTGGACTTGTAATTGTCTCTGGAGTAGCGGAAAACAAACTCACTCTATCTGCATGACTTCCCTTCAGAAATTTAATGTAATGCCTGCTCGAAAAAACGACAGTGGCAGCGGGTCTTTGGCGCTTCTCTGCTCTCTCTGCTGCGGTGGCACCACTTTGGGATTTCCCTGCTGTGGTGGGGAGTGAGGAGGGGGTTGCTGCTTCCTTTAAAGTAGGCTCTCCCCATGGCATGGTCCATCCTGGAAGAACCTTAAAAAAGCACTGACCCCCTCTACTGTCCCTGGCGGCCTTTTGCAATGCCTGGAAGGGAAGATGGCCCTGACGGCGGCTCTTTGGCATTTCCCTGCTGCAGCAGAGAAGCAGCCTCTCCGCTATGGTGGGGAAACACCAAAGAGCCACTGTGGATCTGAGGAGCGCCATGTGGAGCCCCAAAGTTTTACTCTTGACTTATCCACAGGTCATAACAAAATCCATAACCTTGGCCCCAGAACCTGCCCTCGGCTTATACATGAGGTTGACTGATACACGAGTAGATACAGTACTTCCCTCAGTTCGCACATTATACTTCTGTTGATGCAGCCTAGAACTGCATTGGCCTTCTTGGCGGCCACTTCATTGTGCTGACAGCTCTTTCCCCCTTCGGCAAAATATGGCGGCCTTTGAAAGATGCGGTAAATGTTTAGACATTTTTATTAACAAATATGGTGCTAGCTTTTGGACTACAGCTCCCAGAATCCCTCCTTACTGGGAGGAACTCTGGGGACTGTAGCCCAAAAATGATTTGGAGAAGAGTGTCCCTTGAGGCGTTCCATCTCCCTCTTTGCTCAGAGCAGGGCCGGCACATGCCCGGCGCTGTCCCCCTTACCCGTTGCCTGTGCCTGGCAGGTCTCCATCATCCCCCGAGGAGGAAAGGGCTTGGGCTACGCGCAGTACCTCCCCCGCGAGCAGTTCCTCTACACCCGAGAGCAGCTCTTTGACCGGATGTGCATGATGCTGGGAGGCCGCGTGGCTGAGCAGCTGTTTTTTGGGCGGATCACCACCGGTGCCCAGGACGACCTGCAGAAGGTGACCCTGAGCGCCTACGCCCAGGTAAAAGGCCAAGACGAGGTGCCCACCTGGTCTCCCATAAGGGACCGGAAAGGCCCAGCTGGGCAGAGGATCCGGGGATACTCGGTTTGAGGCACAGCTAAGCTTTCCGACCTTTTCCATATCTCTGCAGAATAAATGTCTGGAACAGGCACCCAGTGTCTGCAAAAACGGGGGGAAACCAACACTGTGCTACTAGAGAATGGGCCCAGGCAAGAGAAACAAATGGAGAACCCGTGAGGTGTACTGGTTATATAGGCTGGAATCCTTTCTAAGTAACATAGGAAAGCTTCGTGTGCATGTCTGCCTGGCTTTGAATGGAGCTCAAGGCACTATTCTCTAGCCAGGGGGAGGGCAGCTGTGGAGGGGGCAATGGGCAGTCCCCCCCCCGCAGAACCACCCCCTTGCAGGCCATGCACCAAAGGGAAGCCCAGATGCCTCCATTTTCCTCTAGCCCTCTCAAAATGGCAACCAGTAGTGGCAGAGGAGGGCTCTGGGAGGAGTTTGTGGTTGGGAGGGGAGTGTTTTTTTTAAAGTGGGAGGGTGGGGGGCTTTGGGAAACTGGCAGGGAGATTTCGGCCCCCAGAAGTGGGCTCCAGAGCTGCATGCAGCGCACGGGCCACACTTGGCCTGCGCCAGCTCTGGCCCCTTCTGCCCCACCCAAGACGTCCTCCTTCTCGTCCCCGGCAGCTGCCAAGCTCCACTCTGAGATAGAGGGCAGGATATAAATATTGTTATTTGTTGTTGTGTGCCTTCAAGTTGTTTCCAACTTTTATGGCAACCCTAAGGTGAACCTATCACAGGGTTTTCTTGGCAAGATTTCTTCAGAGGTTTGCCATTGCTTTCCTCTGAGGCTGAGAGAGTGTGACTTGCCCAAAGTCAGCCAGTGGGTTTCTAATATCGTAATAAATAAAGTGTGTTTTCCTGCCCGCCCTCTGCCCCACCTCTTCCTGCTGCTTTTCTTCTTAGGTTGTGCAGTTCGGCATGAGCGACAAGCTGGGCCAGGTCTCCTTCGACCTCCCACATCAGGGCGACCTTGCTCCCGAGAAGCCCTACAGCGAAGCCACAGCTGAGCTGATCGACGAGGAGGTCCGGGCCTTGATCACAACGGCCTACCAGAAGACCCAGGCCCTGCTGACCCACTGCCGGGACCAGGTGGAGAAGGTACCAGGCAGGCAGGCCAGGCAGAATGTCCCACATCTCAAACTGGGGCATCGTAGGGCCATTTTGCAAAGTCATGAGCCTTCTGTATTCAGGAGAGGAGGAGAAAATGGGACAGACCTGCGCACAGAAGGGGAAACTGCAGCAAAGGACTGGCAGGAAGCAGTGAAGGACACAGAACTTGGCCTGTGATGGGTTTAATTTAGCTGTCTCCTGGGGACTGTCCCTTCCTCCTTTCTCCCCAAATTGGATTTCCTTTCTAAATGGGTGATAGTTATATACAGGTTGCTCTCGTCTTCAGTTGCATTGTGGGGAGTTGATCCAGCCAGGGGCAGCTGCCAGAGTCCCAGAGCCCAGACAGGGCTTCACAGTAGGGTTGCCAGAGTAAAAACTGGAGAGGGCCCGATCCCTTTAATGGTTGTGTAGAAAGGAGAGTGAAATCCCCTCTTCTAAACAACTGCTAAGGTAGAGGAGCCGTCCTCAGTTCTCACTCTGGCAACTTACAGGTAGACTGTTGAATAGCCATAGGCATGCAAAAGAAATGCAGATGTCACCTCATCACCACACACACTAGTTTTGCATTTCTTTTGCATGTCTATGGCTATTCAACAGCCTGCTTCTAAGGTCTCTTCCTGGGCACCAGTTCACTCCACCATCTGAGGAAGTTAGACCACATCTACAAAAGCTTAGGCTACGACCTCTTGGTTTCTAAGGTGCTAGAGACCCCCTTGGGTAGTGAAATTGAGAGGAGATTCTGTAGCAGCCCTGCATTGGGTTCGGCCCTTGATGGCAGACGCTGTGAACTGTCATCCTCGTGAAGGTGGCCATGTTGCTCTGTGTGAGACACCTCGCTGGGAAGAGCATTTCTGCATTGCAGTCCTCCTCCAATTCCCCCGCTCTGGCTTCTGCCCAGAAGACCCCGTGATCCGAGGATCTATCTGCATGGGCACAGAGCAGCCATCTTTTCCCAGAGCTCCAGGAGCAATCAAGCCAGTTGAGGCTGCAGTGTGGATAATTGGGAGGCTGGCAGCTCCACAGCAATCAATAATTATTTTTCCCTTTATTTATATTCCGTCCGTTGAGCAACTGATTTCTCCTTCCCTGCAGGTTGGGAAGCGTCTCCTGGAGAAAGAGGTCCTGGAGAAAGCAGACATGGTGGAGCTGCTTGGCCCGAGGCCCTTTGCAGAGAAATCCACCTACGAGGAGTTTGTCGAGGGCACCGGGAGCTTAGAGGAGGACACCTCCCTCCCTGAAGGGCTGAAGGACTGGAACCTCCAGCGGAAGGAGGCGGCGGCGGCGGAGGAAGAGGGCCAAGGGCAGAGGAGCCAGGAGAAGGCCTTCTAGGGGGTTGGGGGAGACCGTGCTTTATTGGCGTGGAGCACCGGAGCCTGTTTTCTCAGGCGTCGGCCTTTAGGTAGAATGTCTCCCCTGGGTGGCTTGACAGGGTGGCGTTTCCATGGGACCGGAAGACAGACTGGCTTCACATTGCCACCGAACCATGGGACCAGAATGCTTCCTTCTTCGCTATTGGGTTTCTTTTTCACCAAGCAGCAATCGGAGGGTCTTCGTCTGCAACGTGCAAACCTCTTTGGTGAATGGGATGAAAGGCAGGAAATGGCGAGCAGAGAAAAGCAGGCGCCTTTCCCGGTGACTGACCACAGGACCCTCTGCAGCAACAGCCTCCCCTGGCCTGGTTTTCTGGCCTTGTGGTGCCTACAGATGCAGTGCTCTGGGGAAGTGAAAGGCCTGGCGCCCTCTTCTTTCCTGCAAGCTGCGTCTCCTGCGGGGCTGTGGTTTGCCTTACATGCTCAGTGCCTTCGCTGCAGCCACCCCCTGCCCCCTCCCACCCCCCACCCCAACCTGCCTGCAGCGTCTACAGTTAAAAGCGTGCAAGAGAAGGGCCGGCTGAAGCCTAACCAAAGCACAGGCATAAGCAACATCTTTAAGAAGGATGGGGGCATTTCCTTTGGCGGTGGTGGTGACACAGAGGGGCGACTTCTTTGCAGGAACACGCAGGCGCTGGAGGCCGATGGGGAGAGGCCCCATTTGAATAAGGGCTGACTAGAAGCATGGTGCTCTTCGAAATGGTGCTGCTAGATTCTTTGACCCCCTTCCCCTTCTTGACAGGATGTGGCCCAGGGGATTCTGGGAGCAGTAGCTTGTAGCCCAGACAGTCACGTGGCATCAGTAGACCTCCTCTTGCCCGTGGGATGACCTCACTCACACACAGGAGCGGTGATCTCCTGGGACGCAACGCCTTCCCTGTGCCAAGGTCTCTCAAGAGCAAGCCAGGAAGTGCGTGGCAAATCCTTTCCAGCCCCGGACCAGTGTGTGGACTGGAACCTAGCTTGAGCAACTGGGGATGCCTTTGGCTTGACTTCCTGCTGATTTTTTGCCTTGAAAATGCCAGCCAGGGTACGGTGCTGATGCGCGTCCAGCACTTTCCCTGTTTGGTCAACCCTTCGCCCTGCCCCAGTGACCTCAGGATGGTCAGTCCCTGTGGCAGTGGCAGCGTGCAATATTTCAAGGCAAAGGGAGGTCTTCATCCAGGAGGCGAATGTGCCCACGGACCGTTTCCGTGGGCACTGGTTTTCGTGCTCCCACACACCCTCTCCTCTAGCAAAGACCTTAGAAATTCCTACCAGGAGCATTTCTTATTATTTCCTCTCATGTTGGCTTCAAGCTGTGGCGACCCTCTGAATGAGAGGTGTCCAAGAGCCCTAGTCCTCCACTGCCCTGGTCAGGTTTTGCAATATCAGGGACCCTTGGCTTCCTTTTTTTAAAAAATGTATTTTTATTATCACACACACACACATTATTTATAATATAGTCAAGCCCCTGTATCTGCAGAACTAATATCCACGGTTTCAATTATCTGTAGGACACAAAAGAGGGACACATACCATAGAGTTGTGCTGGAAAATGCCTAGAGAGGATTCCTCTCTAGGAATCTGCTAGGTCCTCCAATGCAGCTCTGTGATAGGTTTTTTACTGGAAGTCCTATACAGTTGTCCCTTCATCTTCGCTGGGGTTTGGTTCCAGGACCCCCCATGGATACTAAAATCTGTGAATACTCAAGTCCTGTTATATGCAACGGCATAGCAAAATGGTGTCCCTTATATGAGATGGCAAAATCAAGGTTTGCTTTTGGGATTATTATTTTTTTTAAGAATATTTTCAAGCTGGGAATATTTAAATATTTAAAAGGAGCCCTGGTGGCGCAGTGGTTAAATGCCAGTACTGCAAGTCACCACGTTGCAAGTTCGATTCCCGCGGGCTCCAAGGTTCACTCAGCCTTCCATCCTTTCGTAGGTTGGTACAATGAGGACCTGGCTTGTGGGGGGCAATTAGCTAACACACATTGGAAACTGCTTAATGCAATGTAGATGTGTAAATTGCTATTGCTTAAAACAATTTGGAAGCCACTCTGATAGCCTTGTGGCTGAAGAGCGGGGTATAACTAACTAACTAAATAAATAAATCTGTGGATACTAAATCCATGGATACAGAGGGACAACTGTATTTTAATAGAGTTCACTGTTATCTATGTTTTTGGTGTCCGCGCTAAGTCCAGAAACTGAACCTCTGCGGATATTGGGGTCCGACTGTATAAAACTCCCCATAAGGGTCAACTACAAAACCAAAATAAAACGAGCCTCTACAAATTAATGCCTGCTAAGGGAGCCCCAGCGTCCTTGAGGGATTCAGCCGGTCTGTTACGCGGTCTTCCTCCTCTTTTCCTGCCACCTTCCTTTGTTCCTTGTTGTTGTGAGCCTTCAAGTTGCCTCCAACTTACAGCAACCCTGGAGCAAACCTCTCATGGGGTTCTCCGAGGGTTAGAGTGTGTGGCTTGCCCAAGGTCACCCAGTGGGTTTTCGTGGCCGAGCGGGGGTTCGAACCCTGGTCTCCTAGAGTCTTAGTCCAACGCTCAGGGCGCTACGCCGCGCTGGCTCCAAGCGTGTTGTTCCTGGCTGCCAGCAAATTGGCCTCCAGGAAGCCTCTTATTCACAGCCCTGCTCGGGTGTAGCTGACGCTGGACAGCCGTGGCCTGTTTGCTGGATTCAGTCGACTGGCCGCGTGGCCTTCCTCTCTTCCGGCTGCCTTCCACTTTGTCGTTCTTCGTGCCCTCAGGTACCGCTTCAGCACATGCTGCCCTTCTGAGCTTGAGGCCGCCATGAGCCCTTGTCGCCCACTGCCCGGCCTCAGCCTTGCGCAGTCAGGGCGTCCGTGGCTTCCCGGGTGGAGTCCCCCTGCCTGGGAGCATCTCTGAGGAGAACAGGGAGCCCCGTTTCCCAGCTGCCTCCCAGCGCCTTGAGGCTGTGGGCTCGCTTCTCCCTGGATGGCCCGGAAGAGCCCAAACGCTCTTCCCAAACCCCTGGGACCCCCGGCTGCAGAGGCCTGTTCTTAACCCTGTGACCCGCAGTTCCCTGAGAGGCACCGGAGGGGGCGTTGAACCCGGGACCACCTACATGCAACTGCCGCTGCAGCATGGAACAAAACCAGAGCTCGGAGACATGACATTATAGGGTGCTCGTGCTAATTGTGGGGAGACTCTGGGAGTGGGAAGCCCCCCCCCCGCCACAGCCCTTCCTTGTTGAGAGTGCTTGAACGAGGGGGCCTCTCCCTTTTACCCCCCTTGCCTGCCCCCAGTGGCGCCCACCCCTCCCTGTGAATGGTGCCCGAACTCTTCCGCCCACAGGCGATGTGACGTGTCTCCCTGGTTCATTCACAGCTCATATTGTGGCCACTGCTTTGCCAAGGAGCCTCCCGGTGCACCACGACTGCCAGTATTTGTCCGTCCAGGGCCCACTCTCTGCGCATAGGCCTGCCCTCCCGGGGCCATCTAGTCCAGCCCCCTTCTGCCATGCAGTGAAAACAGCCCTGAGGAATGGCCGTCCAACTTTTGTTTAAAGACACCACACACACACCCCGCAAGGAGGAGAGCCCACCACCTTCTGTTGTCCGCTGATGAACAACAGCTCTTACAGGCACAGCGTTCTTCCTCGTGTTGAGGTGGAATCTCTTTTCTCGCCATTTGAATGCATTGGCTCATGTCCTAACCTCTACATGACATCCCTTCAGGTACTTAAATGTGGATATTGTGTTGACTCCCCATCTTCTTTTCTCGGAACTAAACACGCTCGGCTCCCTACTTCCCTTCTTACGGGGCCTGGTTCCCTTTGCCACCCTGGTCGCCCCTTACTCACTTGGATCGTGGCCCTTCGGAGGCCTCTGACCTGCCCAAAGGCAGCTTGCTTCCAAAAGTGTGACTCGGCAGAAGCAACAACTACTGACTCAGCGGGTCTCTGGTGGCCTTTTGGAAGCCATAACCTGCTGCATTCAGAGATCAAAGGGGGTCCAGGACATTTCCCCCTGCGCACACACTTTCCAAGTGCAGGCGACACCTGCTGAGGAGGGGGCCTTCCACCCCTGCCCCCCTACCCACATTGGTACCCTAGAAAGAATTGTTCTTGCACCTGTTTTCACAGAGCCGGGGAGGCCTGCGCTTAGGTGGTCCTGAGTGACCACCGGGCACACAACGCTGGGCTGGAGAGGGCCTCTTTGGAGGGACCTTCAGGGCTCCTTGTGTGGGTTTGATCCGTGCTGGGAAGAGCTCCTCTGGCTAGGCCTGGCAGCGTGGCTGCCTCTTACAAGAGAGTTTGGCCTCACTGCTGCACCTCTTAGTGCAATTTAGCACCTGGTTGCTTGGACTGAATGTTGCAACTCTTTCCATGCTCCTGTCCTGTGTGTTTATATGTATATATATATACTTTCAAGTCAGCCATCAACTTGTGGTGATCCCATGGATTTCAGAGCTTTTCTTAGGCAAGGAATACTCAAGAGGTGGTTTTGCCAGTTCTTTCCTCTGAAATAGAGACAACAGCACCTGGGATTCCTTGGTGGTCCTTCTGGGTCTGGGGAAGGGTCTTCCTTTTTTATGTGGACTGCTGGGATTCTGGGACTGACAGTCCAAATAGGGCCCTGTCCCCATGCTCTGGTAGTCCTAGCTTGCAGCATTTGGGGAAGAGGGACGAAGGTCAGATCTTGTGTGTGTGTGTGTGCGCACATGTGTGCATGTGTCTTTAAGTTGTCTATTGACTTATGTTCACCCCATGGATTTCAGTGGGTTTTCTCAGGCAAGGAATACTGAGAGGTGGTTTTGCCAGCTCCTTCCTCTGAAACAGAGCCTCCGGCGCCTGGTATGACATCCCTTCAGGTATTTAAATACAGATTCCGTCTCACCTCCCGGTCCTCTTTTCTCAGGACCCAACATTCGCAGCTCCCGACACCCTTCCTCCCAGGGCCTTCCTTCTCGACCTTTTGCCATCTTGGTCACCCTCTTATTCAGTTGGATCGTGGCACTTCTCAGGCACCTGACCTGCCAAAAGGCCAGCTTGCTTCCCAAAAAGTGACATGGCAGAAGCATCATTGGCAGTCTCCCATCCAAATATAAACCAGGCTGACCCTGCTTACTTTCCAAGGTCAGATGGGAGTGTATCTTCCCCTCCCCTGAAATATTCAGTATAGAGGAATCTGTCTACTGCCAGGTCAGTGCTGTTTTTCTGTGTCTCAAACAAAGAGCTTTCTTCCCTCCTTTTTCAAATTTTGCATACCTTCTACAAATTTATTCCTGTATAACAGTGTGCAAACCTAACCTGTTTTTAAAATACCCATAGCATTCAAGCATTCCTCCCTCTACACACATACACACACACACACACACACACACACCAAAGGAAAGCCCATTGTTTGCAGGAAGAGGAAATGTCTCTAGTATGCAGAGGGCATAAAATGTGACGGTTGTGTGCAGACACTGTGTAGTGTTAAATACCCCTTGATGGCAGTGGGGTGGATATGCCAACTTTACTCCTAGGATGGCAGTGGGGGGCATGCCAATCTTATCTATAGGTGGGGTAGCAGTGAGGGGGGGACATCCGAACCTTCTTCTCTGCATCTGGGTTAAAATGGGAGACTTGTCAGGACCGAAAGAGTGGAAAGAGGCCCGTAGGCCCAATGCTCCAGGTGAGGATCATCATGCCAGACCAAGCCTGGTTGGGTGAAGGGCTTCATGCTTCAAGCTCATCATTACCAGAGTGAAGAAAACTCGCCATTGTTTTTTGGGCTGGGGGGAGAGAGACAGAGCATTTGTGGACTGTAATTCCTAGGCAGAAGCACAGGGTCCCAATCGTGCCGTGGGTTCCTGCCGGAGCAGCTTTTCCTTCCATGCAGGGACCAAGGAAGTGATTTTTTTGTCAGCTTTGGAAATGTAACAGTATTAATTTGATAATTTTAAAACCCCTGTTTTCTTGTGCCCGTGGGTGTTGGTTTCTTTGTTTGTTGTTTCACAAGAACGAAACCCCTCAAAGCCATGGTTGTCTTGTTTTAATGGTGCAGCCGTACATGACCAAGACACAGGGCAGGGCTCTGTTCTCTCTGACCAGGCGCGTCCCACAGCTGTGAGGCTGATGTGTCTGAATCCAGCGGCTGCATGTAGCACTTTCATGCTGCAACCCCTACACACACACACACACAACACACAGTGCTGCCAAGCCCACCTGGTGAATGCTGCTACTTGACTCGGAGCAACATCAGCAGGCAGATCTGGAAGGCCTGTGGGCGAGGCGGGTGGGTGTGTTTGCCCCTTGCGCCAGCCCAGGTGGGTTTGTGTGCCCAAGAGCAGAAATGGCAACTCAACCCCAGGATCAAGGGTGTGTGTGTGCTGAGCCGGGCCCCATCCCTTCCAAAACTAGCCCTGAGCATGACCCTTCTGGCCAAAGTGTTGAACCGACTCCATTTTTCCAGAGCTTTATTAGAGCAATTTCATTCACCCTGCCCAGAGGCCAACAGCTGATTCCAGCAGGGTAGCAGCACAGTTTCTGGGGTCTGCTCCTTCCTTCTCACTGTGCTCTTGCAAAAAGCCCAGCTGGTCTCTGCAGCCGGATAAATACAGTGCAGGGTACACTGGATGTGATGGGGGGGGCATTTCCGTAATTATTCCTGCCCTGTGCAAAGCAGCCATGGCACGTTAGGTAAATGGTGCCTAGTCCCTCTTAGCCTTGGGAAGGGGAGGGAAAGCCATCTCCTTGGCTTGACACCAGGAAGCCCCCCCCCCAGCTCATCTGAGCCCCTCATGAGTGGGGCCGCCTGAAAAGAGAGGAGAGAAAGGCATGTATAATTCCTTGTATTGCCACAACAACAGATGATTCTGTTGTATTAAAACAAAAACAACTCCTCTGCTCTTGAGTGCAGAAGGGGGCAAGAGAAGGGAGCTGGCTTGGCGATGGGGGTCTGTAGTGGTCTCCCACCTATGCCCACCCAGGACATTGGGAATTGTGCTTTGGCAGAGGAAGAGATTGAGAGGTGCCTCTCGCAGGGCAAGTCTCCAAGTCTGAAAACCTGAAGTCACAACTACCTGGAGAAGAGCTTTCTTCCCCACCTGGCGAACTGTCATTCTTCAGGAAGCCTGGAAATTTTGGGCAGATCTGAGAAAGATGGAGGCAAAGCTCCAGGGAAGGATGTTTCAGCCCATCCCAGCTGTGCAGCCTTGACGTCTTCCTCTTCCCGCCTCTTGTCTGACCGTGGTGCTGAGCAAAATGTCCCTGCAGTGGCTTTCACTTTGGCCAACGCAGCCTGTTCTTCCTTCCGCCAAACCAGTTCAGAGACGGCTTTGCCATGCGCCCAAGAGATCCAGCCTGGATGGTCCACCAGGATTCAGGATGCAGGCGGAGGCTTCTGGTGTCTGAGCGACAAAGAACCAAACTGGAAGGATGCGGGCTCGACAGAATGCCTGCAAACAGCTGAATTTTTGTCCATGGAGGGATGGAGAATTAATTTGGGAAGCAGCTGTTGTTGGCACCTAGCCCCCTTCCCCACGTGGCGGCTCGGGTGTCATCTGAGCTTTACAATGCCCCAGCCTTTCCACTTCAGCTGGCTTGCTGGATTTGTGCCCCATCAGCAGATGCGTATCTGTCAGCATGGAGCAAAGTGGCTTCAACCAAGTGCCTCTGAGACTCTCCTGGCCCAGGAGGAGTGGGAGCCTCAAAATGGAGGTGCTGGAGAGCTTGGGGGGCATGCGTTTTTCCCGAGGAGGGGAGAAGGAGAGGGATCCGCCTCTCTCTGTCCCCTAACAATTCCTCCTTCTTCTTCAGTGTCCCAACCCCAGGATGCCAGTGGGGTTGCGCTACCAAAGAGGGGAGAGTGTTGAGTGCTGGAGATGGCAAAGGAAGGGCGCATACAGATCATACGGGGCCCAATGGTCAGTTTGGCACAAGAGACCCAACTTTCACACACACACACCAGGATGCAGCTGCAAATGAAGGCAAATGGGATTGCATGCCTAGCGCCACATTATTTGGGAAGTGTTGGCCTTGTGGGGCAGGCAGTTCCTTCTCAGGCAGAGGACGGGGGGGGCTGGAGAGGCAGTGTGGCTCACAGGTTAGAGGGTGAGGGGGAGCTCCTTGACCCCCACTTCCCTGAATGGGTCTCCATGGCCATTGTGTCCTCCCTCAGTTCTCCTTCACAGGGAGCCTCCAGGCGTCTGGTTTTAAAGGCAAAAATCGTAACAAGACTTTTAGAGCAGTCTTGCAAACTGAGGAGAGGAGGAGATGGCGGGTGTGGCTGTTTCTGGACCATCTGGAGGAGAAAGAGGAGGGAGAACAGGCCCTGTTGGGAGGGCGTTGGCTGTGGAGGATCCCAACGCTCCCGCTCGCTCGCCTCCAGCTGCCCGCCGTCGTGATGCCAGAGGAGCACGGAAGGAAGGACCTGCCCTTGGCCGAGGCCTTGCTTCTGCCGAATGCCCACGTTTTGTTCCGGGAGTGTGTGCGAGGAGGAGAGAGAGCTGCCCCCTTCATGTCACCCAAGGCAGCGTCCCTGCTTGCCCAAAGGAGGCCCATCTTCCACTGGAGGACATTCCGGAAGCACTGGAGCTGCGCTTAGCTGCCCGCCATATTGTTGGCGTGGCGTCACTGTGTCGCCCAGCCGTCCCTTCAGCAGCAGGTTTGGCGAGCGGCTGTGGGCCAGTGAGCCGCTGGCATCATTGTGGCTTGCTAGTCATGTCCTGCTGGCCAGGTTGTCCAGAATGGGGACTTACTCCTCCTCAGAACACACAAAGCTGAGAGGCAGCATGTCCCCACCCTCCAGTGGACAGTTGGTGGGACGGAACGCTGTCGGTGCATTGCATGCATGTTTAGACCTGCGTCCCAGAGCAGCAGGCGGGAGGTTAAGGCCACTGGGAAGAGAATGTGCTTTTCAAAGGCGCGAGGGCTGGACCTACCCGGCCTAGCAGGTCTTCCTGGGAGGCAAAAGTCCTGCTTTGCAGTGTAGGGTCCTGGAAGTGTCACAGAAGCGGTGCTATTGAGTCCTCCCCGCTGGGTTCCTTTGGCTGACGGGATTCCTTGGCCTGGTCGAGAGATGTCCTGGGGCCGCCCCACCATCGCTCAAGGCACGCGGCTGAGGAGGGCTTCTCCGCTATTGCTCTGGGCTGGAGCAGCTCTCCTACCCGGCCGGGCTTCTGAGGCAGGCAGCCCGCATTCAGAAGGGCTCAAAAGTGCTGAAAGAAAAAACAGGGCAGCATCCATCTCCCTCAGCCCGCCGCCTCCAGATGTGGTCGCATCTGCACAGGATCAGCAGAAGAGGCTTTCTGACTGGCAACGAAAATATAGGGGTGCAGGAATGGTCATGGGGGGGCAGTGAGCCGGGCAAGATTTGGAAACACCCTTGATGTGTGAGGAGCAGCAGAGGTGGGCGGAAGAGGGACGGATGCCCCTTAAGACCACAAACTGCCAGGGATCTGTGGCTTAGTGCAAGAGCGAGCGTTGGCACCTTGGTTTGGCTCCCGGCGGACGGTTGTCGGCCTCTCTCTCTCTCTATTCTTCTGCCGGCTTCTCCAGGGTCAGGAAAGCGTCTGCTTTGCCCGCCTGGAGCTCCGAGTCGCTGAGGCGCTTCTTCTCCCGGCCTTGCTCTCCTTTTGTCCTCGTCCAGGAAGGTGAGCGCAGGTAGCCAGCCCGGGGGTTGGGATGCGGGTGTGGATGAAGACCTGCGGGGAAGAGAAAGAAAAGGAGGGAGGAAAAAACCCACAGGAAGGTCTGGTGTTCCTGCACGTTCTCTTCCTGTGTGCAACCGCCCACTGTGTTTATTTTTTCTCCCTAAACTACCAGGCCTCCACTACTTGGGCCTTTCCTCTTAGGGAAAGATGCTCCAAGCTCCTTCAATGCTCACATTCACCTTTTCGGCAATGTTTGCAGGTGCAAACCCTTGCCAATGTGGCCTCAAGCATGGCTGCTTGCATGGTGATTTATGAGCCAGCCCTCTCTCTCATGCAAAGGGGGGGCCCAAAAGCAGCTTCTGCTCACAAGGAGCCCTCCCTCACTTGAGACCTTGGTGGTCCTGATCGGATCCAGCCATGACAGCTACTCATCACGTTCAACTGCCGGTGGGTGATCACGGCTGCATCCAAAGGCACAGCCAGACTGTTACTCAAGGGCTAAGTAGGGTGAAGCAGAGACCTCAAGGGGGCTTTTAAAGACGGCTGGGTGGCCATCTGTCAGGGGTGCTTGGGCTGGGTGTTCCTGCATGGAAGAATGGGGTTGGACTGGATGGCCCTCGGGGTCTCTTCCAACTCTCTGAGTCTATGATTCTATGAATCTTTGGCATGTTTTTGCAGGAGCTGCCAAGAGTCAAATCCCTTCCTTTCCCTGCCTGCATCCCACGGGTGGGAGAGGGTGTTACTTCTTTAACAGAAAATGTGTTACCAGAGGCAGCAACAACATAGAAAGATGGCCGGGGGGGGGGGTTTCCTATACCACAAATAGGAAGATCAGTTCATGTTTCGGCCAACTTTTCATTCAATACTGACAATATGCACATGCGAAGTGAAACAGCCTGCTCAGATAAGCCTTGGGCAAGTAAACAGAAGCCTTTTGACCCTCCTGGAGGCCACCTGAAAGCTGCTTCGCCGGGGTGGCTCTTCCTTCCGCCAGCCTCCGATGGCCGTATGATTCCTTGTAGTGGCCAACTTTATACATCGATGCCTCTTCCTCAACATGCTGGGTACTACGGACACGTTGCTGCAACACCCCCTGCCCTGCCCCACCCCAGGCTAACAACTAAACAAGATTATCCAGGCCGTGATATTTGGGGATCCTAGCCTAATATAAGAGTTTGGCTTTTCTGTGAAATGCAGAGTGGTGGGATAGAGTTCTCTCTCTGTGTGTGTATGTAACTATGGGGTTTTTAAGACAATGCTCTCACCCTGAGATTCCTCTCCAGCACCACCACCACCACCACCCTGAGGACTAGGGAAGATCTGGAAACATTTCCCCATTGTGGAATTTGGATTTTCTCTGAAAGGTAGCCTGCCGGAGTGGCGCTCAAGTAGTTTTGGCAACCCCTTGCCTTCCCAATCTCTCTCTCTCTTTCTCTCTCTGCGTAGGTGGCACCTCCGCCTCAGGAACCGTAAAGCCAATGCTCTGGTCTAGTTTCCCTTCCCTTCCTTCTTAATGCCTTTTTTCGCCTCCTTCCTTCCCCCTCCTTTTTCTTTCTCCTTCCTCCTTTTGTTCCTTCCTTTTCTCTTTCCTTCCTCCTTCCCTCTTCTCTTGCCTGAGTGCTCCCAGTCTTCTTTTCTCTTCCTTCCCTCCCTCCCTCTCCTCCTCCTCCTCCCTCTCTTCTTTTGTTCCTTCCTTCCTTCCTTCCTTTTGCCTGCCTGCCTTCCTCCTCCTCCTCGTTAATTCCGTTCACACTTTTCCTCTCCACAGAGGCTGATCTGCATTTCCACTCCTCTGTCTCTGGGATGCAGCTGCTGCCTTCTTCACACGGCCTCCCCCATTTTCGCCCCTTCCGCCCACCCTGAGCCCACCCTACGCCTCCCCTCCTGCTTCTGGTGCCACAGCTGGGGGGGGTCAGGACCCACCAGAGAGTGAGAGCCCCCCACCCCTCCCAACCAGCGCTCCCTGCGCAATCCCTCCCTGCGCAATCCCTCTTCGGAGCAGTGCCCGCCCGCGCCTGTGCGTCTCCTTGCGGGCATCGTGGCCCAGAAGACCCAGAGAAGGCCTGGGGCGGGCGGGCGGGCAGGTGGGGGGGCATAATGCGATATGATATTTCCACCACCATCCATCCGGCAGAAGGTTCCCCAGGCCGGGCGGCGGCGTGTCTCCCTTTCAGAAGCAGCTGTCAAAAGCTGTTGGGGTTTTTCCCTGGGAGTCCTGACACAGCTACAGAATTGAGTCTCTCCCTCTCCTCCGGAGCCTGGCAACGTTGCTGCTGCTGCTGCTGCTGTTGTGTGCCTTCAAGTCATTTCTAACTTATGGGGACCCAAATGCAAACCCATCCAGGGGCTTTCTTGGCAAGGCTTGTTCAGAGGTGGCGGGTTGCCTTTTGCCTCCCTTGGAGGCTGAGAGAGTGTGATGTGCCCAAGGAGGGACTCGAACCCAGGTCTCCACCGGCATAGTCCAGCGCTGAGACCACTGCGCACACGCCGGCTCCACAGGAGACGGGGCCTTCTCTGTGGCTGCTCCCACCCTCTGAACTTCCCTTCCACGGGAGGCTCAGCCGGCCCCTTCCCTGCTCCCCGTTCACCAGCAGGCAAAACCTTTTGGTTCAACAGGACTTCTCTTTTTTAAGACTGTAGCTCCCAGAATTCCCTTCCACGCTACCACGGGGATTCTGGGGTAATGAGCCAGTCCAACACCGCAAGGCTGGTGTGCATGTTGCGCCTCCAGGCTCTTCCAACCCCTCCCCAGGTCTCTTAATTTGCCTTGGGATTCTCATTCAGTACTAAATGCTGTGTGAATTTGCAGAAGAAAATTAATCCTGGGAATTAGATGCATGCCTATTTTTAGAAAAGAAACGTAAGGCACCTGGAATAATGTGAGGCAGGCAATATGTATATTTTTTTAATTGCATTTTAAAAAATCTTTTGTATCCTCAGCCCACCAGATAGAGGAAACTTATTGTGTTGTGTGGCTTCTCTCCTTTTTGTCATCTCTGAGCCTTGTGTTCCCTTATTTAGAGACTGGCGATGTAGCAACAACCGCCCAGAATTATTTTCAGATGTAATAAATTCCCATTGCAAGGATAAGAATGCTTAATCCTGACAACCAAAGCCAGGCTCCAGAAGACATCCTTCCTGCCCATGACATCCTTCCTCATGTTTAGACAGAATCTCTTTTCCTGTAGTTTGGGCCCATTGCTCCGTGTCCTAGACTCTGGAGCAGCAGGAAACAAGCTCGCTCCATCCTCAGTATGACATCCCTTCAAATATTTAAACATTGCTACCATGTCCCTTTTAACCTTCTCTTCCCCAGGCTAAACAAACCCAGCACCTGGTAGGATTAATAGGTTGAAACTTTCACTCATTCCCAAAGGTGAAGCTTCCTCCTGTAATTGGCGCCATCAGGATTTCATTCAAGTAGCTGCAGAAGGAGGGACTGCAGACGCGGTTGCCTGAAGAGGCACTCCTTCAAGAAGGCAGAGGGTGCTGGTGTGCCTCTTCTACAAACAAAGCCTGCAAATTTTGCTTGTTACTCCTGTGCAAATATATGCAGATTGAATTGACCGATTAATCCATCAAGGAAAGGGGATGTGATTAATTGGCACTAAGATGTTCAGTCTTACCAGCAGTGGACTCATTGGCGACATTCTCCTCATCCGAGTCTGCAAAGACCTCTGCCAGCTCTTGGTCAGACATGTCGGTCAGTTCGGTCAGGTCCAGCAGGTCAAAGTGCACCTCCAGAGAGGAGACGCTGCTCAGCGGTTCTGGGGGGACAAGATGGAGGAGGGAGAGCGAGGAAGCCCATCAGGTGCTGTGTGGGGAAGAGGACATCCATCGGCCACCTGATCTGATCAGTAGCCACGGACGTGGAGCTCCCAAATCTTTGTCCTCCTGCTCCGTGGGGCTGGGCGAGAGGGGACCCTGGCCCTGGCCTTGGAGACTCCGGCTGAGCTCCTGCAGCCTCCTCTCAGCACAGCAGATCTATCTGCCAGCAGAGTCTCTCTCTCTCTCTCTCTCTCTCTCTCTCTATATATATATATATATATATATATATATATATATATATATATATATATCATAGTGTGCGTGTGCGTGTGTGGACCTTCAATTCACCTGTCGACTTATGGTAGACTCCTTGAATTTCAGAGGCTTTTCTTAGGCAAGGAATCTTCCTCAGAGGTGGAATGGAGCCTACGATGGCAGCACCTGGGATTCATTGGCAGTCGGTCCTTCTGGGCTTGGGGAAGGGTCTCCCTAGAAGACTGCCAC
The DNA here is from genome assembly GCA_030847615.1 of Gambelia wislizenii. Taxonomy (NCBI): domain Eukaryota; kingdom Metazoa; phylum Chordata; class Lepidosauria; order Squamata; family Crotaphytidae; genus Gambelia; species Gambelia wislizenii. The sequence continues at coordinate 179,846 of JAUMIR010000008.1, forward strand.
TTCCAGAATCCCTCAGCCAGATTCTGGGAGTGGCAGTCCAAAAAGGCCCTTTCCCCCATGCTTTGAAACTTGTAGCCTGCAGCATTTGGGGAAAAGGAACTAAGGTCGATTGTGTGTGTGTGTGTGTGTGTGTACATACATGCATGCATGCATGCCTTCAAGTTGCCTGTCAACTTATGGCGACCTCATGAATTTCGTAGGGTTTTCTTAGGGAAGGAATACTCAGAGGTGGTTTTGCCAGTTCCTTCCTCTAAAATATTGCCTACAGCACCTGGTATTATCTGGTGGTCTCCCATCCAAGTACTAACCAGGACTGATCCTACTTAGTATTCAAGGGCAGACAGGTTCTGATGGTGCCTTTGGAGTATTTAGGCTGGCAACACTATGTTAGCACTATGCAATCTCTGTAATGAATACCTCCATAGCACAGTGCATCAGGAGTAGGAATTGCACACACTTGTCAACTAATTGCACGAAGCACTATGTGCAATGTGCAGAGGCAGTATGCAATGCACAGCGTGCATGGGTGCAATGGCCAAAATACGTTATTGCCCACCTGCATCAGTTTGCAAGCAGAACTCTGCTCTCCCCACGACTAACTGGGTACTTGTGTCCTGCACTGCCCCAAACAGTTGACGTATCCCTGCCGATGTCAGGAACAGGATTCTGGCTGTTGCTTCCTGAGAGTGCAACTCCCACAATCCCCCAACCCCAGTGGAAGGAAATCACGTTTTGAATGCGTCCTCCTGTGTGCTTATCCCCTGCTCTCCTGGCTGCTCCCTCTTCTCTTCTTGGTGCCCCCCAACAAACACACACTCCTCAAGACCAAATCCTGTGTTTTCCCCATTCTGACCATCTGCAGTATCACTCTCTATTGGTATAACAATCACTAAGACTGCGGCTGCCTCCTTCACGGCCCTCTTCACAGGCCCTCCTAGAATCCTAGAGCTGGAAGGGGCCTCGTCATGGGCTCCGGAGTCCAACCCCTGGGCTCAACCCAGGATCTCTAGCTCAGCAGGAGCTGTCCAGCATCTCTTGAAGATGTCCAGAGAAAGGAGGAGAGCCCACCACCTCTCTGGGCAGTTGCTTCCATTGCCCAACTGCTCTCCTGTCAACAAATTCCTTCTCGTGGAGATCTGTCCTCTCTTCCAGGGTCTCTTCATGTCCTGGATGGGTATTTCTGGGAGTTGCAATCCAAAAAACTAACATTTCCAAACTCTAGACTCTAGGATAATTGCTGAGCTGGGAGGGTGTCTATCCATCCCATGGCAGGCCCATCTCCTTCCCTCCCAATTGTACTCACGTCTGCGTTCGGCGACCTGCAGTAGCCCTGAAGTGGGGATTGGGATCCCTCCTTCCTCCTCCGCGGGGGGGCTGGGGGGCTCTTCCAAAAGGCCGTGCAGGGGGACAATCAGGGGGGCCGGACGCTCAGGCTTGGGGACCTCTTTAGTCAGCTCTGAAAACACACAAGAAGCTCCCAGGGGTCAAGGACGCTGACCAGTTCATGCACCAATGCTCCCACCAGGTATGGATTTATGTATTTCATATATTTTTAAAAATTTATATCCTGCCTTCTTCCCAGCATGGGGCCCAAAACAGTTTACAACACAATTAAAGCAAGTTTAAGCAAAAACAAAACAAAACCCCAAAGCCTGGTGAAATGAAATCTGAAGCACAATTAAGCAATCGTATTATAACAGCATCAATTTTAAAAAATGTATAAAAGCATGATGAGCCTGGGTCTCCCTTGAAAGTAATGGGATGAAGCTATGCTTTCATTCCTGCACCAAACTCTGGGGAAATGGAGTCTCAAGGTGGCTTCGTTTCTGCTAGGTAAGACACCAGGAAAGAAGTCGCTCCGTCCTTGTGGCTGATCCGAAACTGCTACCTGGTTATTCCACAGCCATGGCAGAGATGCCCCCTCCACCCGCCTCTGCCCAGAGACACCATGTCAACCATGTCCAGTTGCACCTTGGCTCTTTGCTGGCATTTCTACAGCTTTCCTCTCATCTTCTCTCTCTCTCTCTCTCTCTCTCTCTCTATATATATATATATATATATATATATATATGTATAATATTAGTTTTGCTTCTGCTCCTGGCCTCGTTTTCTGTTCTGTCTTTGCAACCTGGCATGCTGTGGGATGGTACAGGAGTGGGAGGGAGACATCCAGAGCGGATGGGAAAAGGTCAGAGGCAGAGCAGATGAGACAGTAGGAAGAACTTCCTGTTTGGTGGTGGAACAGATGCCCTCAGAAGCTGGTGCAATCTCCTTTCTTTGGAGTTTTGTAAACCAAAATGCTGTAGCAGTGCATTCCTGCACTGGCAGGGGTTGGACTGGATGGCCTCTAAGGTCCCTTTCAGCCCTATGGCCCCATGCAAGGACAAGAAGAGAGGTCCACTACGACAGAGAAGGGAGGTGGCAGGGCCGTCCTTTGGGCTTTATCCACTCTCTTGGCGACCTTGTCCAGAATAATAGCCAGCGTGTGCTGTTTCTTCCCACTCAGCTTTTAAAATTCTGCTGCGTAACCTGTACAGTTTTCCCAAGAGGGAGGGAGGCAGACCTTCCCATCTTCCCTCTGTGCTCTGCAGTATGAAAGCAAACCCCACAACACCCTTGCATCAGCTCACAGTCCGTGGTGTATTTTTTGAAGCAAAAATACAGGGGAAACGTGAGAGCCTGGCAACGTTTTGGATGACAGTTTCCAGAATCCCTGACCACTGGCCATGCCGGATGGAGCATCTGGACGGTGCCAGGTCCAAAGCTTACCCAGCCCTGTGTACAGTCTGAACACAAGAGGGTGTTTGCAGTGATGACGTTGTAAGCTCAGGAGTTGTTTGCAAAGAGGGACAAGATCTACATTGGGATTATGGCACATACATTTCAGGCTTCTGGGTGACAATCATGCGACACCATCCTTGTGTTGGACAGCAATGCATGAACCAAGACAGCAGTGAAATGCGCACACCCTCCAACATTTCTGAGGCGAGAGCTGGGATACGTGCGGGTCAAGCAACATCCGAGTATGGACAGGAGGGAGAACACAGCGGCCAGGAGAGGCTGCAGCCGCTTGCTTTTCCTGAGCCTCCTGGGAAGGGCAGGATTTGGCCCCCTCCTCTCCTCTCCCCCTTGCTGAGTGAATTGTGTGCCAGCTCCATCTACACACTGAATTCAATTTGCAACAACTGAAGGAAGCGGAGGGTGAAGGCGGGGAGTAGGAGGAGGAAAAGTGAGCGATACTGGAGCATTTTTAAAAGGAGCTGAACCAGTGGGGGGGTGGTGGCAGAGGGTTAATCAAGACTGTCCAAATGCCAAATGGGGACAGTTGGGGCGTATGCTATTAAGAGCTTTCCTGCAGGCTTTGAAAGAGCAGGAGAAGTCTCCCTTCTCTTCCTGGGCACTTGAGGATGGGTACCAAGAACCTGAGATTCCCCACAGAGGAAACAGCCCTTTTGATGTCTGCAAACAAAGGCCTTGCAAGCAGCCAGAGCCAAAAACAAAAGCCTGTTTGTCTGGAGGAAGGAAGATGCAGCCAGGCCAACAGTTCTAGCCGCCCGGCTGGCCATCAATGGCCCTGATGTTCCCCTGCCTTCCCTCTGGATGGTACAGACTCCAGGCACCGGACTGGCACCAGGCAAGCATGGCCGGCTGCTAAGGACTGGACACCCTGGCTGGGTTGTGGGGGGCAGGCCTCTGCTGATGCCCCTTGCAGAGTCTACATGCCCTCCAAGGGTCACCATTTGGCAGTGCCAGTTCCAAGAAGTCCTCAGATGCTTTTAAAATGTCCCAGTTTCTCTCCCAGCCTCCCGCCTCCCTCCTTTGTCCTCAGCTTATTTCAGTTGCTGCAAACAGAGTTTAAAATGCAAACGTAGTTCCCTTTGTGTTCCATTCATTCTACGGGGAGAGGAGAGGAGGCGGCGGAGGCGGAATCTTGCCCTTGCCAGTTGGCTCAGGCAAAAGCAAACTGCTGCAGCTGGAGCCTTCCTCCTCCCTGATTACTTTTGCCATCTTGGCCACACGCTGATGCTGCTTGGGCACATGCATCCGAGTTTTCATCTGTGAAATGTTGGGCAGTATAAGTCTAGCCAAGACATTTCCCAAATGCTTGTGGCAGACCCTCTGCCCATCCTCCTCTTGGTTGTTGTGATAACTCTTCAAATCGTTTCTGACTTATGGTGACCCCAAGGCACCCTATTACAGGGTTTTCTTGGCAAGATTTGTTCGGAGGGGGGTTGCCTTTGCAAGAGAGGCAGAGAGAGTGTGACTTGCCCAGAGTCACTCAGTGGGTCTCCATGGCTGAGCAGAGGCGATTCGAACCCTGGTCTCCAGAGCTGTAGTCCAACGCTCAAACCACAAGAATCAAACAAACATGTAGATAAACACCTGGAGCCAGCCTTAAGCTGCAGTGGCGAAAACTGGCTGCAACAGGGCACAGCTGAACAAAGGCGGCACACGTGCAAATGAATGCACAAACACACGCACAATGTGCATCCGTGTGGAATGCATTCCCATGTCCAGTGCGCACACCCAACGGCACCCCATGAGCAACTGCCCTTCCGTGTCCCCCTGTTTCCATAGGGGAACTTACCCATGTGGTAGACACCCGTGGGATTTGAATCTCAGTCTAACTGAAAGTTTCCACAACTGCTATTGTTTATTTTATTTGTTTTTTAAATGCACATCAAGGGAGATCTCATCCCAGGTGCTCCGACATGACATCCTGTTCACCCTTCAGAAGCAGAGCTCAGAGCCAGCATGGACGGCCAAGCGCAGGATGCATCTCTGCACTTCCAGCACGCTTCCCGGCTCGCTACATGCGGGGGTGGCAGGGAGACAAGAGGCGAGGAAAACACTCAGGCGCTGAATTATTCACGGCTGAAATTTTAACAAGCCCCAGTGTGGGAAACTGGCAAAGTGGGCGTGCTGTAACCTAAATATTTCTGTTTTCCCAGCAAGCCAGAGCCAGCGCAGCACCTGAGCTGAGTGGAATTGGGGTTTCTCTCTTCCAGACAGACACATCTGTACCTCTGGTGGTCTGCATGTGTGAGTGGTATAGTGCTCAATTTTGAAGCGTGGGCCCTTCGAACTGCAAAAAAACCATGGAGAGTCCAAAAACACAGGCGGCCGTCTTGATCTAAAGCAACTGCTAGCAGGACTCCTCTCCCACCAGAGCAGCTGTTTTGTAAAGCTAACAGGTCTTGCCTGCTCAAAGAGTTGTGGAAATGAGTTCCTTTTCAAAAAGGAATTTTCCTTTCTTGCATCTCCCATGTAGTCCCTCTTTGTGGCCTTGTGGCTTCTTGCCCAAACTGTTCTCTGCCCCATCCAGGAGGGTGTTGGGGGAGAGGTGCGCAAGCGCACAACCTCTGAGCTTGGCCAACCCCTCCGTGCCAAGGCCACACGCAGGCCCAGCGCCCAGTGCCAACGCTCAGGAAACTGCCCTCCGCAGAGGCTGAGACCAACGGCAGGAGCGCTCCCTGCTCTGCCCCGGGGTCCTTACGCCTCCCCTCTTACCAAACTGGACTCTGCTCCATGGTGCTGTTTTCCCAGGGCTCCTCGGGCACAGGAAATAAGGGGCACCTTTTGTTTTTTCTCAATAGCTTAACCCATACACATTCTTTCCTCCCCAGTTGGTAGCGGATCTGCTCGGAAGTCCCACTGGTCATTATTGCCTCACTTTTTACATTCTCTCCCCATCCTCTGGGTCATTTCCACGCCCATTCACAAAACCCCAGTTGGCTTCTAGCAAATGCATTCATGTCCTGACTTAATGTGAGTTTTTTCAGTATGTCTATGAGCTGGGTGGGAGGCAGGGGTTGGAATCGGAGCTTGGAAACTGACTTTGGAAGTGAAAATCTGAGCTTGGAGAAACATTGCTTGTTTGCACTGAAAATCAGACCTTGGGAAATTACGAATATTGACATTTTGAATTTGGAATGGAAAATCTGAGCTGGGAGGGGTGGTGACTGATTATATACCTATACATATACATATATACACATGACCACGCACATACACATATATATGCAACTTCCATAATCAACTGCCCAGGGGATTCTGGGAATTATAGTCCAAAAGGGCAATTACTTCCTACTCTGTGTTGAGAAATCTGCTGCGTTTCCCAGGCTGCCCTGGAGAGCAAAATGGCTCTTTCATTCCCATGCTGTTGCTCCTCTCATCCAACACGTGCAGAGCTGTGTGCCGAGGAGGAGGAGCGGGGAGAGGGTGCCATTGATTTCCAATAGACAAGTACTAACAGCGGCGTTGAATGGAAGGGAGGCAAAATATTCCCCGTCATCACCGGGGAAGCAGAGAGGAAGGGAAAGCGATCGCACCAGCGCTTTGCTTCAGGGCCGGTGCGGGAGTAATCTGCCCATTTGCTGCGCTGTGGCCAGAGCTGCTCATGGCATTTCCTGCCCAGGCCGCCCCTTCCCGTCCTGACTCAGCCACCGTGGCTCAGAGACGGCCCTAAAGCCAATGCCCTCCATGTCAGTGGGGTGGCTGAATCCACGCCGGGCTTTAGCTTGAACTTTGATGGAGCTGTTCATTCAAGGCGCTCCACCTAGACCCTAAAACAGGTTCAGCACCTTGGAGGGTTCCTCTAATGTAGAAGCTAAACCCTGGCGTGGATTCACTGCCTTACCGGCATGGAAGCCACCAGCTTCCACCGGCTTAGGCCTCCCGTCAGCAGTGGAAATCGGGGTGCAAAGGCGTCCCACCCCGAGAGTCTTTTGCTCCTTGTTCCCCAGCAAATGGTGGCGAATGGATGGCACACAGCGCCTTCCCCCATGGGACAGAGGGAGCTTGGTCATTAAAACCTTGCACAAAGCATGAGGGGAATCATTTTCAGGTTTACACCCAGACTGAGCAGGCTACAATCTCGGGTCTCAGATTATGGAGAGGGACATGCTAAAGATGACCGGACTTCAAGGTTTACAACAGAATAAAGAGAATAGGGGAGGAGAGACTCTTAAAACAAAGCAGACTTGGTTTCTTTTGCTACGACTAAAGGATACGCAATGACTAGACAATGGCCAAGATCCTCCACCATCACTGTAGTTACGACTGAGGATGTGTTGCTTGTTATGTGCCTTCAGGTCGTTTTCAACGTATGGCAACGCTAAGGTGGGCCTATCACAGGGTTTTCTCAGCAAGGTTTGCTCAGAGGTGGTCCGCCATGGGCTTCCTCTGAGGCTAAGAGAGTATGACCTGCCCACAGCCACCCAGCCGGTTTCCACGGCCAATGGGGAGTCGAACCCTGGCCTCCCAAATCCAATCCAATGTTCAAACCCGTGTCCGTGCCGGCTCCCGTCTTCTCTGCCTTTAGGTTGACTCCAACTCATGGTGGCCCTCCCCTCGGGTTGTTTTGGCCAGAGATCTTCAGAGGAGCTCTGCTCTTGCCATTCTGTGAGGCTGAGAGAGAACGGCTTGCCTGGGGTCACCCAGAGAATGCCCATGGCTGAGCAGGGATTTGAACCCCGGTCTCCTTGAGTCCTCTTAATCCAACACTCAAACCACTACACCACAATGGCTTTCACAACTGAGAATGCCTTTGCAGCCTGACAGCAGTGCAACTGAAGCGCTTCTGACGTGCTGGAGGTTGGAGCCCGGGTGACAACGTCCACAGCGCTCTCCTGATTGTGGGGTGCCTTGAGAACAGGTAACTAAAGAGATGACACACACACACCCAAGGTGCTGCCACAGCTGCTTACCCCAAGGCCGTGCAGGTATCATTTCCCGGATATTGTTTTGGTCAAGGCCCTGCCTGGCTGCAAAGGTTTTTTGGTTCACATGCAGTCCTTTGTGACCATCAACATGTGGTCACAACAACAGTTGTGAGATTTTAAGTCCACTTACAATCTCGTAACTGCTGAACAGGTTGCTCACCCATGCCCTTTTTTCATATTGGTCTAAATCCAATTGCTAGCTCCAATTAGAGTAGAACCATTCAATTAACTGGACTCACAGAAGTGTTGGCTTGCCAAGGATCCCATTGATTCAATGGACCTACTCTAGCTGGAAGTAGCAACTGCATCGAGGCCATGCACAACAATTTCTATCAAAGAAAACCCCATCAGGCAAATGGAGTTCTTGCGTGATGATACATACAGCGGGCCTCGGTATCTGCTGGGGTTTGCTTTCCAGCCACCCCCCATGGATAACACAATCCATGGATGCTCAAGTCCCATCATATACAATGGCATAGTAAAATGGTGCCCCTTATATAAAATGGCAAACAGCAAGGTTTTCTTTTGGGAGTTTTTTCTCCTGAATATTTCTGAGCCATGGATTCTGCATCCGTGCCTACAGGGATGGGGGCAGACTGTATGCTTGAGATCTCACTCATCCTGGCGCCAGTCGGGTCTCCAAGGGGAGGGCACCCCACAGGCCAAGGAGACACAGCCCCATCTACAATGATGGCTGATGGGTCCCATGTCAGTGGGAGAGTAGGTCCACTCTGGGTTTTAATCCCAACTTTAAAGGAGCTATCAGGAGCTGAAACTATTTTTGGCAGACAGGGTTCAGCACATTGGAGAGCTCCTCAGTTCAGAGTGAAAACTGGAATCTTCTCTGCTTGCAGATATGGAAGCCCCGTCCCCTTTGCAATTCTTCATCACATGCATGCATCATAGATAGATGACAGATAGAGAGCTGGATAGCCTGTCCCAAGGGAAAGGCCATTTGCATGCTGGCTTCTGAGCCCTCCTGTCACCTCCTCAGCACCAGATAGGCCAGTCTTTGACCTTTCCAAACAATGTCCTGATTTCAAAAGCTAAATCCCTTTGCAAAGAAAATGGCAGACCCCAAAGAAACGGCTGCTAGGCAGAAGGCAGCAAGAAGAACTTTTTTTGGATCTGCAGCATCTCCTCTGGAGCAGTTTGGGACCTGGGGTCCTGGACAGCCAACCCTGTGGAGACCCCCATGTTAGGTCTGCCTTAGAGCCCCCATAAGTCAGGAACAACTTGAAAGCACACAACAAATAAATGGGTGAATGAATGGATGGATACTGTGTTGTTCTGGATGTAAATTTTGCTTTTGATTATAATGCAGTAATATTTTTGGATCTAAAAACACTTAAGAGAATTGGGAAAGGACTAAGAATACACGCCTGGCCTGTTAGTTGCCTTTTCTTTCTCTGAAAACTTGGAAACTATCTTCTGCTCTCTCTCTCTCTCCTCCCTCTTTTTGACTACATCTCCCAGAATCCCCCAGCCAGTGTGGCCATTAGCTTTGCTTACTGGGAGATTGTGGGAGTTGTAGTCCAAGGGAAATGCAATTCCTAGTTCTAGCTAGACCCATTGAATCAACTGCTCAATGAAAACCGAACACTAAAGTTAGGATTGTCCAAGCTGTTGTATTTCCCATCATCAGGTGTGGACGTGAGAGCTGGACAGTGAAGAAAACTGATTGGAAGAAAATCAACTCATTTGAGATGTGATACCGTTTACCGTGGACAGCCAAAAAGAATAAATGGGCCCTAAAGCAAACCAAGCCTAGAAGCCAAGATGCCTCAACTGAGCCTGTTGTACTTCCGCCACATCATGAGAAGGCATGGCTCACTAGGAAAGACAATAATGCTGGGAAAGGTGAAGTAGAAAGCCAGGGAGGCCGTACACCAGGTGAAGAGACGTCGCCAAGGAAGCCACAATGGCTGCTGCCCTGACCCTGCAAGACCCCCTGAGCAGGGCTGCGGAGGAGAAGCCCCAGTACTGGGGGAAAGGGCAGGATATAAATTAGCATGATGAATTAATTGCCATTACTATGATTCAGCTCTGCCTGCTTATTTATCTATGTGTGGATCCCACATTTATTCCAGGCTCAGCGGGAAGGACCATTTTTTCCCTCCAGCTCTCCTGGTCACTATCCTGCTTTATTTCTTTGCAGTGACTCATCCTTAAGCCTTGGTCCCTCTTTGAAATGGAACCGAAATGCTTTGGATTGGCTCAGAACAAAACCCAGCCATGCCTCTGAATCCAGGGGGTTCTCCTCAGAATGGAAGGCGGGCAGATGCTCCCTTCTTAAGGGCAGCGGCAGCAGCAGCGTGGGTGAAGTGTGGGGAAAATGAGGACATTGGGGGAGAGGCTGTTTTTTTGCTTGCAATTTGGGCCATAGCCCAATATAGCACTAACTTGTGAGGCAGACTGTCTTCCTTTCTCATTGCTTTTCCATCTCAAGCAAACAATTTTAAGCTAAGTTGAAGTGCTATTTTCAGTTCACAGTCCTACAAGTCTGCTCTTGCATTTTCCCTGTAAATAAATGGAAATGCTTTCCCTATTTCCACCAGCCTCCATTTCTCTTCCCTGACTCTTGCGTGGAAGTTCAGACTGGAACCCCCGTGGGGCAGAGACTTGTCTTACTATGTTACTGATGGCACTGCCTACGGTATAAACAGTATACCGCGTAGGACTGGGTTGAAGTTCCTTGAAGGGCGATGGGGAGGGATGAAGAAAACCCTTTGTGTGAAGCATTTTTAAAATGCTCAGACTCAAAAGGCCCTTCTGCTTCTCTCATAACCAGGTAGGACTATCTGGTTGTCCAAGCTGTTGTATTTCCATGTGAACGCTGATCAGCCTGCACCCATCCTTGTGTACGTAAAGAGACTGGGGAAGTTGCCTTGGCACCTCCGGGGCATTCTCTGGCTCTGTGAGGAGCTAATTAGGGCTGGGCCTGGCTAGTACTTGGAAGGGAGACCGGCAAGAGAGAATATCAAAACTCCTACTAGAGAGCCATTCTGCCAGAAGATCCCTGGTTGAAACCCCAGCATCTTCAGGGAGGACGGGGAGAAAATTCTGCTCCAAATCTGATGGAAAGAGCCATGGCTGCTGCCAGTCAGAGCTGACAATACTTGGTTCTCCATGTAAGGGCAACTCCCTGCGCTTCCTACATAACGGGAAGCTTTTGCGTGCAGGTTCCAGATCCTACATCTCTCTTCTAAAGCTACAAAACCCGACGGTCTCCATTATTGGGATCAAATTGATAGGCAGAGAATTTGCTGGGCTCGGTGACTTGCACAAAGCGGCTCTGGGAACTCATTTTCCTCAGGCGTCTGTCTCCTTCCTCCCCACCCTGTTCTCTGGCATCTCCCTCCCGGTCTTCTCTTTGCCTGCCTCCTTTTACTCCAGCCTCTGAATGCAAAGGAAGGGGCTTTGAAGAATGGGTGTGCATGTGCGTGTGTGTGTGTGTGCGTGCGCGCTCTTTGCACAATGCTGACTCATGTTTCACAAAGCATATACTGTACAAGCTTTGGGTCACCACCATCACCACCACCACCGTGGCTGCAGGTTCCACACCGGTGGAAACTGCAGGTTTGGTCGAGCCGGGAGGGCAGGGGGCACATTTTTGATTTTTAAACCAGAGGTGGGCAACTGTGGCATTTTGGAGCATCGTTTGAGGCCCTGGCACCCTCCAAGGGCTGCAGAAATGGCCAAAACTGTACCACCATCACCCATAATAAAACAATGGCAGCCACCTAGAAGAGGCCAGGAGGAGTCTACTTCTAGTTTTGAAAAACCGGTATTTTAAAAAATGTTAAACAGTGCAGCAGGGTGGATCAGCTGCAACCGATTCAAACAGTGAATCACCACGCAAAGGGCAGCCCAGGGAGATCTGCAGGAGCCAAGGGCCACTATCACCGCCTGGGGGGTCCACATGTGGCCCCGGGTCTGGACTTTGCCCAGGCGGCACAAGCGGGCACTTGGCCCTTCACCCCAGCTCTTCACATCTGTGGATTGCACGCTGCAGCTGCATTAAAGCAGGCGCCTAAATGGCAAGTCCTGTTTTATGGGCCAGCCCCGACCCTCCATCAGGTGGCATTGACGCGGCCTGCTTGGCCCAAAAAGCTCAAGTGCCCCGACCAGGCCAAGCATACACATTTGGGTAGACAGATGTTGAAGAGCAACACTAATAAGGTGGGGGGGAGCCAGGGAGGGGGGGCACTTTGCACATGCCCAGAGGCACATCGGGCACTTGTTTTATTGGGGGGAAGCCCCTCTTTACTCACAGGCCCAGCAGGGCCCGGGGAGGGGAGGGGACGACCCCCTTCTTCCACGACAGCCCGGCCTGGTTTGAGGGGCAGCCCCTCCAGCCCCCCACCCCGCCCTGCCGCAGCCCAGCTGTTGAGGGCTCTTCTCCCCCCGATTCCAGATGTGCTCTCTTTCCCCCTCCCATTTGGGGGCAAGGGGGGCTTTGCAACTCTGGCGGAGGAGCCACGGGCAACCTCCCGACCCTCCCCCGAGAAACTTGCAGCCCAGCCCCCCTGGCCCCCGCCCTCGCTACTCGTCGCCCCCCAGGGGTTGCAGCCAGGTCGAGCCCCCCACCCCCGGGACACCGCCACGACACGCGTCCGTCTGCCCCACCACCCCCGGCAACACACCCAAAGCCCCCCTCCCTCCGTGGGACGCTTCTGCAACGTGGGCCCGGCCAGCCGAAAGCGCCCCCTCCCCAGACACCCCCACCCACCCCTCCCCACGTGCTCGGGGGGCAGGCCGTCACACCCCACTGCCTGCGCGGGGGGGGGAGATACCTGAGGCGCCTCCAGACCCCCCCCCCACTTTGCCCAGAGAAAAGCTGGATTCGGGGGGGGGGGAATCCTGGTCGCCCCCTCCTCCCTCCTCCCTCCTCCGGTGGGGGTCCCCCCCGAGGCTGGGTCTCTGGAGGGGTCCGATCTTGGCAAAGGGGGGAGGCTTCAACCCGGGGGGCATTTGGGGGGAGCGGGACGAGCAAGTCCTGGGGGCTTCTCTCTTCCGTGGGGGGGCGGGGGTCTTTCAGGAGAGGCGGGGGGCTCCCTGCAGACCCCCTGGCTTGCTCCCTCTTCCGCAGCCCCTTCGCCCAGGCTTCCCTCCTCTCCTCCGGACTTACCCGGGGGGGCGGCCCCTCCCAGCGGCGCCTCCATCCGTCCCGCCGGCGGCAGCGCCCAGCCCGCATCGCTCGGCCCCACCGACCGACCGACCGACCGACCGACCGCAGCCGCACACGGAGCCCGCGCCGGCAGGAAGAGGAGGAGGAGGAGGAGGAGCGCGGCCGCGGAGGGAGGGAGGGAGGGGGAGAGGAGGGGCGGGGCGGGGGAGTCGGTCGCCCACCACCCCACCATCCCCGGGCCGCCCTGGGCCGCCTGCGGGGGCGAGGAGAGGCGGTCTGCGTTGCGCTTCTTAGCGCCACGCCTTGAGGAATCCCGACCGACCCAGTGGATCGCAACAGGGAGAAGCGCCGGGCGCCACGCGGGCAGCAAAGATGAAATGCCCAGAGATCCACCCGGCTGGGGGGCAGCCCGTGCCAAAGGGATCCAGGAGTCTCAGTGGACCACGAGCCGGACGGGAGCCAAGAGTGTGATGCGGCAGCTAAAAAGGCCAACGCGATTCTAGGCTGCATCAGTAGGAGTCTGGTGTCTTGACCAAGGGAAGTCATAGTAGCACTCTATTCTGCTTTGGGTAGACCTCACCTGGAAGACTGTGTCCAGTTCTGGGCACCACAATTCAAAAAGGATATGGACAAGATGGAACTGTCCAGAAGAGGGTGACCAAAATGATGGGAGGTCTGGAAGCCATGATGCCCTCTGAGGAGTGGCTTAGAGAGCTGGGCACCTTTAGTCTGAAGAAGAGAAGGTGAAGAGGAGACATGAGAGCCATGTTTAAATATTTGAAGGGATGTCATACTGAGGATGGGGCAAGCTTGTTTTCTGCTGCTCCAGAGACTGGAACACGGAGCAATGGGTGCAAGCTCCAGGAACAGAGATTCCACCTCAACATTAGGAGGAACTTTCTGACAGTAAGAGCTGTTCGGCAGTGGAACGCACTCCCTCGGAGCGTGGTGGGGTCTCCTTCCTTGGAGGTCTTTAAACAGAGGCTGGATGGCCATCTGTCGGGGATGCTGTGATTGTGATTTCCTGCATGGCAGAATGGGGTTTGACTGGATGACCCTCATGGTCTCTTCCAACTCTATCCTTCTATGAACACACTGCCTGAGAGCGTGGTGGGGTCTTGTTCCTTGGAGGTCTTTAAAGAGAGGCTGGATGGCCATCTGTCGGGGATGCTTTGATCGTGATTTCCTGCGTGGCACAATGGGGTTGGACTGGATGGCCCTCATGGTCTCTTCCAACTCTGCAATTCTATCATTCTATGATTCTATGAACATTAGGAGGAACTTTCTGACAGTAAGAGCTGTTCGGCAGTGGAACGCACTCCCTCGGAGCGTGGTGGGGTCTCCTTCCTTGGAGGTCTTTAAACAGAGGCTGGATGGCCATCTGTCGGGGATGCTTTGATCAAGATTTCCTGCATGGCAGGGGGTTGGACTGGATGGCCCTTGTGGTCTCTTCCAACTCTCTGAGTCTATGAGGATCATCAACATCATCACCATTTCACAGTCTACCAGGTGTATCAATGACTGAGATTTTGGACACACACACACCCTCCAAGCTTCTAGGCCTCAGTGAGGTTCCCACCAAAGAATGCACTGGCATATGTTCCAAATACAGTACTGCAGTGCCACTTTTTATTAGGATCTTCTCTGTGGCGATTTCATCCAGATGTTTTCTCTTTGGAATTGCTCCCAGAGCACCAGCAACAGTATTAATATTATTGTCGCCATCATCATCATTTCATTTCTATCCCACCCTTCCCACGATACTGGGACTCAAGGGGGCTAAGAGAAATTAATGCCAATTCGGGAATCCCATGGGTTTGCCCCAGCTCAAGTGGACAATTGTTGAATGGTGAGTCAACAAGTTCATTCGATGGGTCGACTCAGGACTGACAAGAGAATCCAGGCCAAAGACTGTGGCAAAGCTACTTTCAAGAACTATAAGGGTGTGTCTACACTGTAGAAATAATGCAGTTTGACACCACTCTAACTATCATGGCTCCATCCTACAGAAACCTGGGACTTGTAAATTTTGTGAGGTACCAGCACTTTTTGGCAGAGAAGGCTAAAGACCTTGTAAAACTACAAATCCCAGGATTCCATAGGATGGAGCTATATCACTGAAAGTGGTGTCAAGCTTCATTACTTCTATAGTGTAGATGCACCCTTTAAGTCAAAGCATATAAAAAGTCATAGTTAAAAATAAACTGTTGCTTGGAAGCAGGTACAGATCCCCGAGGGCCATCTAGTCCAGCCCTCATTGGCCACCACAGGAATCTACCGCTAAACTATCCCTGAGAAGTCCTGCCTCAGATTTTAAAAAATGGGGCTTTTCGTGCTGGCTTGTCTTAAAGGACTGAAGGGCCCATGAGGAAGGTGCCTCTGAGCACACAAAGAGTGCTGGGAGGGTGGAGCCACCTGCCTTCCGCTGAAGATGGTGGTCAAGAGATCCTCCTCCTACAAATTGGAAGTTGGGGGGATTGTGGTCTGAGAGGAAGGGACCCAGTGGTTTGGCTGGACTGCAACACCCAGAATTCCTGGCGACTGGTCATGCTGACTAGGGGTAATGGGAGTTGCAGTCCAACAAGAGCTGGAGGGTCACATGTTGCCCAGACCTGTATAGGGGGAGGTGTAGCAAAGAACAGGGTGCCGTTTCCCTTGTGGGGCAGCCAACAGTGATCTAGTCCGACCTGCATGCCAGCGGGGAACCCACAGCGAAGGCCCATCTCCTTTCAGAGCTGAGGCTGCTGGTGGGTTCTGTCGGTGGGGAGGATGTCCACTCCAGGTTTTCCTTCAGATTCCAGGGTTGTTGTCCAAGGTGCTGAAGCCGCTCCCCAACATTGCTTCAGTGCCTTGGGGAGCCCCTCTAAAGTGTACACTAAAACCTGGCATGGATTCACCACCGCACAGACATGGGGCCCAAAAATCAGCTCTGTCTTGGAATAGCGTATCTGTTTTAACCACTTGTGGTCTTTTGTGATGGTTTTATTGATTTCCAGTGTGGCTTCTTTGTGCCTTTTGATTTGTCATTCACCCCCTTGCTGGCTCCGGGCAAAAAAGGTGTTTCAAAGATGTGCATGTCCATATGTGCCTTGAAGTCGCCTCTCAACCTATGGCGACCCCACACGTATCACAGGGATTTTCTTAGGCCAGGAATCCTCCTCAGAGCAGGTTTTTCCAGTTCCTTCCTCTGAAACAGAGCCTATGGCGCACCTGGGATTCATTGGCAGTCTCCCATCCAAGTACTAACCAAGCCTGAGCCTGCTTAGCTTCCAAGTTTAGACGGGATATCAGTATTTAGGTAAAGATCGTGCAGATTAAATAAACATGCTTTCATTTTAACGGGAACATTCTGGAACGAAGAATGGATCCTCCAGGGGCAAATGTGTCGGCTGAGAATGCGACTCCTTGCCGCCGTAAAGTAACTGGCCATCCTTACTCATTACTTTTGTAACTTGCTGACACACCCTTGTTATCAAATGGAAAAAGCAAGTCATTGCAGGGGACTGCAGCAGTTACAGGCACAGACTTATTATGGGTAACAACATAATTGACTTGCGCTTCCTCCTGATGCCCAACCTGGGCAATAGAGCAGAGGAGATATTGCCCTCGGCCCTGCTCACGGGCACCTGGCGGATCGCACTGGGGAGGCTGGTGGACGCGCTCAGCTGGGAGTCTGCCGTGGCCTGGATCCAGCAAGGATCCTTATTGACTTATGGCCCTCGGAGGAGTCTTTGGCTCCCTGGGGCAGATGGGATGAGTTAATGCCCTGCTGGATTGGTGCTCTTTACCTCTGGCATTAAAAACAGAATTGGCTCCCACTCTGCGGCCATTTCCCTCAGGGAATCCCAGTGAGTGGAGAGCCAGGACTAGCCACGCTTGGCTCTTGGTCTGCCCCGATTTGCTTCTCCTCCCAGGATGGCATGGCATGGGGTGGGGGGGAAGCTGGCATCCCTGCCAATTGAGCTGCATTTGGCTTTTATTCCTGTCTCTGGCTGAAAAACCCTTCTCATCTACTCCCTCACCCCTGCCTTCCACTGCAAAAGCAAAAGCAAAAAGCAGCTCCTAAAAAGAGAGCCAGGCAGAAATCCAAGTGTGGAAGGGCCCAGGTGCCAACCAGAGGAACCAGCATTTTGAAGGAAGCAGCGACAAGGCCTCTGTGGAGCAAGATCAAAGCGGAAGGCAGGAGGGTGCAGCCCTGCTCTCCCCTTGGGAAGCCCTCCAGGCTGGGAGCAGGTTGGGGGCGAACGGAAGGCGTGAGAGCTGATGGGTCAGACTGGCTAATGCCAGGGCCATGGTGCCCAAATTGCTCTGCAGTTATACATTAAATAACAGCATAAATGTGCAGCTGTTACGTACTTGGGTACAGAGGAGAGCACCCCACATAAAGTCAGAGCTGCCTTCCCTTATTGTTAGTCCAAGCTGTGCAAACCAGAAGCTGACCTCACTCACAGGTGGGGCAGGGAGAGAACCGCCACCCCCAGATTGCTTTCTTCTTCATATCTTTCCTTGCCGGTCACATTTAGCTCAATGTGGTTTGCTTAGAGTCACTGTGATGTCCTACCTGGAGGAAGAGATACAAGAGGGCAGGTTCCAGTTGGAGGCAGTATTCCTGCCCTTGAATTGTTGGAAACTGAGGCCAGCTCCTGAGACTCCTCCAGAGCTGGAGATGACGCCGAGCAGCTTCACCCTTCTGAATGTTGTCGACTGAAGTGCCAGTTGCAAAAGGGCAGGAAAAACCTTGGCATGCCTTAAAGGAAACATGCTGAGGTCATGAGGCCAGCTGCACTGATTTACAGCTAGCTATAAAGCGGCACAGCCAAGGCCATTTCTTTGGTACAAGCATCAGGTCTAAAATCTCTCTGTGGCTTTGGCATATTTTGCTGTTTTTGTTTCTGGACTCTTATTCTTTGGGTTTGCTCTCTGGTGACTTATAACTTACATGGGAACCTGCTCAGATTGCCTTTCGTGATTAGACCCTGGGTTTCATCCACCCTGCTTCTGCCCTTGGCGACTCTCTGGGTATGACCGTGGACCATCTTGACTTCTCCTCTGGCTCTCGATCTCTTGGACCAGCGGTCAGGCACATTCCTCTGGGCATTAGGCACCCTTAAACTGGATCGTCAAGGAAATCAGTGCTGCATCTCTCTCGTGCCACTCTCACGTTCAAGGAGGTTCACATTGTACACCAAGAGTGGGCAAAATACAGACCCCCCCAAACATTTTACGCACTGCTCCACTGCCCCTATATGCCCCAAAATGTTATTTAAATTGTGGCTAGACGCTGAAATGTTATACCAAACCACCAGTCAATGGGAAAAGGAACTAAGTGCACTCTAGTTAATTGGTTAGTAGTCAATTCCATATCCAGTTGCCAGTTGCATATTTAATCCATGTCAATGTAATTTACATCTAAGGCTGATTTATAAATATATAGAAATTTAATCATAATTCACCAAGAGCAAATGGGGGTATTTTATTTGTTAATAAACATATACAATGCAACCACGTCACCCCGGAGGCTGGGGGTCACCCCTTTTTGACTTCCCCACCAGATCCCTTTAAGTACCAGGAGGTCATAATGGCCCCCGTTCCTGGGGTTATCTTTCCTTGGTTGTAAACTGAGGGGCAGATTCCACTCCCATCCTCCAGCCTCTTATTTGTGGATAGTAATAGTACTGTAGAATAGTAATATTACTATTCTCCCGCTGCAATTTTTGCAGATCTGGTCTCTATATTGTCATGAAGGGAGGTATAGTTGTCCTGACCTGAAAGGTTTTCTTTTTTGCCTGAAAATACTTGCATGTGCTTCCTTTCAAAGTGTAGCTTTCCCAAGCCAGTTTATAAAGTGTAAAAATTAAGTCAATAATACATGTGTATTTGTGTACACTGTGTATATACATGTCCTTGAGTCTCGGTTTTGGGGGAAAGGAGGGGTAAAATTAAAGTTCTTAATCATGACAAGGCCCAGGACTATATCCTATGTACATCTGTCCTTTTTTAAAAAAATACTAATGATAAAGACAATAATATATGCGAGTCAGCGCACCAAGGACAGGGGAAGAAGCAGCCAGGGTGAAAGACTTTCCGTTTTAAGAAGGCTTTTAATGTATAAGCAGCAGGGCTTGTTTTCTTTGGTATGTCTGTTTTTCATCTGTTTTATAACGTTTTAATCTGACGTGAACTATTTTATTTTAAATATTTTAACGATGAAATTAATTAATCAATCAATAAAAACCAAACTCCCTCTCGGCTCCGCCCCGCCCCGTTGCTAGGGGCGGGGCCAAGGGGAAGCAGAACCTCTCGCGCGGTTTGGGCGGCGGTTGCTCGGCAACCGGGGGACTCGGGGCCTAGGCGGCCAAGGAGGCTCCGGAGCCGGCGCCATGGTGAGGCCTTGGCCGCGTCGGCGTCGGGGGAGAAGTGGGGGTCCGCGCCCCAACAGGGAAGCCGGGGCGGCGGGGCAGCCCTGGCCGGTCAGGAACCGCCAGCAGCCCCTGGCTGGGCCGCGCTCTGCACATGCTCGGGAGCCCTCTTGCCTCTCCCCGGCCTCTTCGCAAGCGGCGCCCGCCAGGCCTCACCCTTAACAGCCACAACTCGCTGTTGTTGCGGGCAGAGCACGGGGGGAAGTTGCCATTTACAAAAGAAGACTACAACTCCCAGAATCCACAGCCACCTCCTGTATCCACATAGGATGTAGTCATCCTGTTTGACACCCTTTAACTGCCGTGGCTCCATCCTATGCCTCCCTGGGATCTGTAGTGTATTGTGGCACTCTGAGGTCTCTGACAGAGAAGCCTAAAAAGTCCACAAACTACCAATCCCAGACTCTCATAGCACGGAGCCATGGCGGGTAAAGTGGGGTCAAGCTGGATTATTTCTGCAGTGCAGTTGATGCCGAAGGATGATATTATTTTTGTTGTCATCATCATTGTCGTCCTTATAGTACAGTAGTTTTGTTCTTTGTACTGTTGTCACCTCTTATCTCGGATTGGCCTTTTTAGTCATCAGCGCGCTTGCAGAAAGCGCAGGATGAGTCCTTCCTGAATCTTCGTTTGCGAAGAAAAGCCAGAGAGACTGTTGTCACCTCCATACTGGCGTTGTTCCCTGCTTCCCTTTTTTATTTTTTTTTCATCCAAAACACAATCAAGCTTGAATAAGTACATATACAAAGGTATATAAACTAAAACCTTCCCAAACATTATACTATCAATTCATGCATAAATAAACATAAATGAATTATGTAATTCTCTCTCTTTATCTATCTAACAAACCTCCCACTGGTCATGCTGGTAGGGCAGTTCTGGGAGCTGTAGTCCAAAAGAATAACTTCCCCAAGTTTTATGCCCTGGAAAAATTCTAATAAAATAGTCTTGCTGGATTCTAGGAATTATTGTACAAAAACAAAGTTGTATAAACTTTGAAAAAGTTTGATGCAGGAATACGCCCTTCCTGAGAAGCAACACCAACCGCATGGCCGCCCCACTGAAGGTGGGGTTGTTTTCTCAAGTGTGGCCCCACGCCTCTCCCCAGTCCTGACCCTCGGACCCTCTCTTCATCTTTTTCTCCCTTCCTCTTCCAGGCACCGAAAAAGAAAGCTGAGAAGAAAGCTGGAGGTGGCAAGAAGGGCAAAGGGAAAGGCCCGGCAGTGGTGGACGCCCTTCCACCTGAGGGCATGACCAAAGAGCAGGTGAGCAGGGCTGGGGTGCACGTGGGTCATTTTCACAGCCAAAAAGGAGGCAGGCTCTTCAAAGCTGCTTCTCAGATGGGCAGATTCCGCCAGAATTATTTGAGGAAATCTGTCGCTCATGTAGAATCATAAGTTGTGTCTACACCACCATTCGAGAAGGATGTTGACAAGCTGGAGTGTGTCCAGAGGAGGGCAACTAAAGTGGTGGGAGGTCTGGAAGCCATTATGCCCTCTGAGGAGCAGCTTAGGGAGCTGGGTAGGTTTAGTCTGGAGAAGAGAAGGTTAAGAGGGGACATGATGGCCATGTTTAAATATTGGAAGGGATGCCATTCTGAGGATGGAGCAAGCTTGTTTCCTGTTGCTCCAAAGACTAGGACATGAAGCAATGGACTCAAACTACAGGAAAAGGGATTCCATCTAAACATGAGGGGGCAATTAGCTAACACACATTGGAAATTGTTTAATGCAGTGTAGATGTGTAAATAGCTATTGCTTAAAACAATTTGTAAGCCGCTCTGATAGCCTTGTGGCTGAAGAGCGGGGTATAAATAAATAACTAAATAAATAAAAGAACTTCCTTGACAGTAAGAGCTGTTCAATACTGGAATCCGCTGCTGCCTGGGAGCATGGTAGAGTCTCCTCTGGAGGTTTTTAAACAGAGGCTGGATGGCAATCTGTCATTGGGACAGATACTGGCTACTGGTTTATTTCCAGGCACAATTCAGAATGCTGGTCATGACATATAAAGCCCAATATAGCTTGAAAGACCGTGTCTCCCTCTACGAACCTACCAGGGTCCTGAGAGCCACAGGGGAAGGCTTTCTCTTGGTCCCACCACTGGCAAAACACCAGTCTACTAGGAGGCAGATTGTTCGAGACAGAAAATTCGCGTACATGTCTTCTTCCTTCCAAAATTAAAAGTGTTGCCCCTGTTGGCAAAGGCACGGAGAGTAAAGGCCGTGCTGTTCATAGGTTGGAAAAGGAGCCCTGTGCATGAGCGACTTGTGTGTCAGGGAAAGCACGTTGCTGATGTAAGCGCGCTCCCTGTCAACCGCCTCCATTCCATCTCTGCCACGGGCTGACCCCCTTTTCTTGGCCGCGCAGCTGGATGAACACATTGGGCGGATCCGGGAGGAGCTGGACCGCGAGAGGGAGGAGCGCAACTACTTCCAGCTCGAGCGGGACAAGATCCACACCTTTTGGGAGATCACCCGGCGGCAACTGGATGAGAAGAAGGCAGAACTGCGCAACAAGGACCGCGAGATGGAGGAGGCCGAAGAGCGCCACCAAGTGGAGATCAAGGTGAGGCTCCGGGGGTTTTGTCCATTTCTGGCACCCACCCCACCCGCACCCCTTTCTCTCTTCGCTCCTTCCTTCACCAGAACAGCACTGCATCACCCATGGACAGTTGAGTTCTGAGAACTGGGTGTTAATCAGCACCCGGGAAATTTCCTTTGAGGATTCTGGGCCGGCAGCCATGTTAGGTGGTGAGTGGATTCTGGGCAAGCCCAGGAGGCCGTTGTTCCTAGCTGTGGGGCTGAGCCCTGGCCTCCCTTTTGTCCTCTCAGGTGTACAAGCAGAAAGTGAAGCACCTGCTGTACGAGCACCAGAACAACCTCACGGAGCTGAAGGCGGAGGGGACGGTGGCCATGAAGCTGGCCCAGAAGGACCACCGGTCCCAGGAGATGGAGCTGCGCAAGGACATGCGCACCCTGAAGGTGGAGTTGAAGGAACAGGAGCTGGCCAACGAGATGGTGGTGAAGAACCTGCGCCTGGTAGGTCTGAGACGGAGGCTTTCCTGGGCGCTTCCTGGGGGCCTCCCGGGCAAGAGCCCCCCCCAGCCCTCAACTCTCTCCCCAGAGCAAACCAGGCTAGATGCCGCTTCTGTGTTTTGGGTGGGAGGAAGGGAGCAGCCCCTTCCGCGTTTGCAAGGAGCATCACTAACCAGCCCTGTAATCTTGGCAGAAACAACAAGAAGAGACCACACGGCTGCGTAATGACTTTGAGAGACAAGTGAAAGGTCAGTTGTGGGATTTGCCAAGAAAAGTTGGAGTCAGGTGGGCTGTCTGTGCACCAGAATGCCTCCCTCCTGCCTCCAGGCTCAGCAGGACTCCCTGTGTGTTACTTGCTTGCGTGTTGTTTATTTAAATGTTTCTATCCTGATCTGTATAACAAGGTCTCAGGGTATCAAACAGGTAGAATTAATTTACAATAATTTAAACATTTCTAACAGTAAGAAGTAATTTAAACCAGTGGCTCTTAACCTTTTCTTTACCAGGGACCCCTTTAAATATCTTGTTGCTGTGAACCCCCAAGACTTAACTCAAGATTTAAAACCCCAACAACAACAACAACAACAACACAATTACGCCATCCATTAAACCTTCCCTCGGAGGCACTGGAGGAGCAGGGAAGATTTTTCTCTTGCTTCTTCCTTCAACTTTGTGGCTGGAGTGGATTGAATGGCAATGCACAGGCCAAGCCAGCCAGCCTTTGCCTTGCTTCCTGCCTTGTGGCCGTTCCACTGCAGGGAGGAGGTGGGCTGAGTAGCCTTCAAGCCTTTGCGGACCCCCTGTGAGGACATCAAGAACCCCTGGGGGTCCACGGACCACAGGTTAAGAACCACTGATTTAAACAGTATATTCAGGAATTTAGCCATTAAAACCATTTTAACAGTTTTTTTAAAACAAGCAAACAAACGGACCTGTATAGATTTGGGCAAAACGATTAACCCGCAAAGGCTTTGATAGAAAGCCATATTTTAACTTTGAAGTGGGATGAGACCAGCATCCGTGCCCTATTAGGCCTCCAGGGGGAAGGCCTTCCCCAAGAGAGTGGGTGCCACAGAAGAGAAGGCCCTCTCCCACATCCTCCCACCCACAGTGCACCTCAGTCCACAGGCGGCAGGCCTATGTGGCAAGAGGCGCACCTTCCTTCCAGGACTTCTGTAGCCCTAGCCCCTGTTCACTCGGACACTGAGTCTGCCCTGGCTGCTGCGTCCCCAGAGATTGAGGCCAAGTATGAGAAGAAGATGCGCGTGCTACGTGATGAGCTGGACCTGCGCAGGAAGACCGAAATCCATGAGATCGAAGAGAGGAAGAACGGGCAGATCAACATCTTGATGAAGAACCACGAGAAGGCCTTCAGCGACATCAAGAACTACTACAATGATGTCACCCTAAACAACCTGGCGCTGATCAACACCCTCAAGGTAAAATCCCCGCCTGTCCCCCCCACAAGACTCCCTCCAAAGGAGCCTCCAAGGGGGGGCAGGTAGCAGGCGAGAGGAGGGAGGGAGGGACTGGGCACTGGGTTTCCTTGGCCTTGCTTTGGCTGGTGAGCTTAAGCTTGAGCGCAGCTATTTGTTGAACTTCCACAGCTGGCCATTGGAGGATGGTGGACTCTGGCCTTTTCTTGGAGGGGCGTCTTTCAGGAGTGCTGTAGTTGTGGATTCCTGTGTGGCAGAATGGGGTTGGACTAGATGGCCCTTGTGGTCCCTTCCAGCTTGTAAGAGTATATGTTTCTATGGTTCTGCTTCCAAGGACATTGAGGTCGGAATCCTCTTGTGCCTTTTCAGTACCACAACCAGAGGTTGCAGTAGCATAAGCACTTTTTCTGACATCTAGTACCTTGCCGTGCAGTGTTTTGCCAGGGAGTGCAGCAGTGGACTGGTCACACCTGGGTGTGGCTCCACTAATGATACAAATGGCTTCTGATTGGCCCTGGGCCAGCTACAGGAAGTCCCACCCGGCTGGCACCTTTTCTTTTATTCTGCAGGGGCCAAACTTCCATGCAAGGACACTGGCAAAACCTGATGCTCTGCCAACTTCAGAGAGTCCTTTGTGTTCTGGAGTTCTCTCCCTGTGTCTTCCAGTGTGGGCCAACTTCTCTCATAAATGGAGGTTGTGCCTTCATTTCAGTTTCTGGGAGAATTGACTGTTCTGCTTTTTGTAAGCTTGCTGTCTTCTAAACATGTTCCCTTGCCAGCAGGTTCTTTTGGCTTCTTTGGCCCCACCAGCTGAGTAGGAGTGCATTCTGGGTGACCTTTAGGACAGCGCAACTGTGCTTTGCTTTGTCTTGGGAAACGGCCAGGTTGGGGAGTCCCATGTGAATCCTGAAGAAACCATTCCCCAAAAGCAGGGGACTGCTGCTAGGAGAGGCTGGATGCGTTTGGGTGACCAGGTTTAATTCTGTCTTGGAATACAGGAGCAGATGGAGGAGATGAAGAAGAAGGAAGATCACCTGGAGAAGGAGATGGCGGAAGTGTTGCTACAGAACAAAAGGCTGGTGGAGCCGCTGCAGCGAGCCCGCGAGGAAGTGGCTGAGCTGCAGCGGAAGCTGGCTCACTACGAGAAGGACAAAACCATGCTAGTGGTAGGTGGTCCCCACGCGCCAGGCTGGGCAGTGGAGCTGACTCTCTGGGCAAGGAGTGACCCCATAAAGCTCTGCTGGGTTGGCCTGAGCAGCCGCGGGCCCGTCCCTGAGCAGCCGGGTCTTACGCCTGCTCTGAATGGCAGTATGAGTAGCTGGCACTTTCCGGGCTGGTAGTCATCCAGCACCTCAGCTTTTCTGTCGGTCAGTGTTTTAAAAATAGCTTAAAGTTCTGTGACTGTTCACACTATAGGACGCGCACTTGCAAATTTCCATGTCTTCATTTAGAAAAAGTGTCTTGACACACCATCTTTTTTTTACATGCAGTTTTCTTTGTAAGCCCTGAATTACAAAAAGCAACACAGTGCCCAATCGCTTTCTTATGCAATATTGTTTATGCAACCAAGGGCTTTCTGGAAAATGAATTTGCCAAAATACAGCCAAAGGCAGAAGATGTTGGGAAAGAAGTAGCAAAAGGTGAAAAGTCTTCAGGAAATGGGCCCAAACTCTCATAAGCACACCCAGTGGGCGGCAGAGTTTTGGAAGTATTTATTCTTGCATGGAAGAATGAAATAAGCACAGAGTTGCTTCCCTTGTGTGCTTCCACCTATTTGCCATGCTGCACAACAAGTGATAGATGCATTTTCTGAGCCAGCAAGAACAGGTTGAGGCCCCTTCAGTAAAGGGTTTTATTGAGGTGACCCCATGTGCCCCCCCCACTTGGTGCTGGTATTGGCAGGAGGAGGGGTCTGCTGCGTGGCCTTGGCACTGGAGTGGGGGTGCCCAGGAATGGGCTGGAGGGGCTTTCTGCTTGCTCAGCCCTTCCCTTCTCTCTGCAGAGCATCCGGGCCCGCCTGAAAGTCACTGAGAAGGAGCTGAAGGATCTCCAGTGGGAGCATGAAGTGCTGCAGCAAAGGTTCAGCAAGGTGGGGACCCTCCCGTGAGGCTGTGGGTTTATTCATGTAGGGCCATCACTGCACATCTCTCTCTCTCTCTCTCTCTCTCTCTCTCTCTCTCTCTCCCTCTCCCTCTCCCTCTCCCTCTCTCCCTCTCTCTGGCTTTCAGGAAGGACTCATCTTGTGCTTTCTGCAAGCGCGCTGATGACTAAAAAGGCCAATCCAAGATAGACAAGTCCGGTTGCAGAAAGCATAGCAGAAGGTCTCCTTGGGTAATGTTTCTGGGTTGTGATTCTTTCTGCGTTGTCGTTTCTCTTCTCTTGTTTGGTGTGAGTTCTCAAATAAGGCTGCAGCATTGTGGATAGTGCGTCTCCATGCCTCCCGATGTGAGGCCAGGGTGGACCATTGTTGGTGGCCGAGCCTGAGATGTTGCTTCAGGGAGTCCTTGTATCACTGCACAAAAAAGAACAACAAAACCGTTCCCTGCCCTCAGGCTTACAATCTCAGTTAAGGCAGGACACAGAAGGAAAAGGGGAGGGCAGGGGGGATGAAGTCCAGCAGCAGATGGGAGGGGAGATCTGGGGTTTGGCCCACCTGGTTCAGTGGAAGGGGGGCAGTAAAAGCCCTTGCTCTATGTTCGCTGGTCATTGAGTGGAGCTCCTGTTCCCAGTAAAGGCCTCTTAGCGCCCCCTGCACATTCGCTGAGTTGTGTGTGTGGGGGGGGGGGGAGAAATGGAGAAGCCCCAGGCAGGACTTTCTGGGGTGCTGCAACAACAGCCATTGGCACTTTAGCTCCCTAAATCCCTGCAGTTGCGCCAGGAAGGTGGATAAAGAGAGGCTGGAAAGAGAGTCCAGGCTGCTGCAATTATTAAGGTGTGTTCCTCCTGGGTTACAGGAGAAGCCAGATGCTATAGTCACACCTGTGTCCCCAAGGACGTGAGGAGAGTTTTCCTAATGGAAAGGGAACAGTTTGGGAACAGAGGGCTGTGGGGTGATCCCCGGCAGGCCAGGGAGCTTTCTCCCGACTGCCGTGCAAAGGCAGGGGCAGTGTTGACTATGAAGGGAAGGTTAGGACTGCTTTTTGCAAAGGCACAAAAATCTCAGTGCTACCTTTTGAAAGGCATTTCAAAGCGTTTTTGAAAACAAAACAAAACTTGGCGCAGGGAGTGATGACGTTGGAGCCAGTCTTCAGCCCATTGTCTTTAGAGGAGGTTTGCCTTTGCCTTCCTCTGAGGCTGAGAGAGGGGGGCTTGCCCGTGGTCGCCCAGGGCGTTTCCATGGCTGAGCGGGGGTTCGGACCTTGGTCTCCTCCTACTCCACACTGGCTCTGGGCACTTTTATTTGGCCAGCCAGAAGTCGTGAAAAACCTTACGCAGGCTTCTGGAACTCAGTGGCTTCTGCAGTAGACAAAGTTGTTAAAAATCTGGCTCTGGGGTCCCACTCTGGGGGAAAGGTGACAAATAAATGAAATAAATAAATGAAAATCAGAGCAGAGAAGAAAAGTGATGATGACCCAGCCACCGGCCTGCATCTTGTCTGAGATGTGTGCTTAAGATGGTGTTTAAGGCTGTCTGGAGGGTGGGTGAACGCAGGTAGAGACCCCTGCCCTTTTTGGCCATGGGGGGACTGTGAAGACAAAGGCTGTCAGGTAAAAATATCCATCTCCCATTAGAAGCACCCAAGTAACTCCTCTTGAGGTTTAGTCCTGTGTGAGGCTGCAAGGCCCAGGGAGAGTATAGCAAGGCTTTCCAGAAGCCTTTGCAATGTCACATCTGGAGAGAAGTTTAGGTGTTGCAACAAGGAAAACTTGCCTGTTGACAGCCAAATTCAGATTGCTTTACTTTGGTGGGAGATAAAACCCTTACCAAATACGCCCCACGCCCCTGATCTTCCTGGGAACAAGAAAGGCAATCAAAGCTGAGCCATACAATTTGGTTCTCCATTCAAGAATGGAAACTACCTCTCTTGAAACTGCATCTAGTGTATAATTCACAAGCTGCTTTGTGGGGAACTGTTATGCTTTGGAGTTGGCCCCAAAAACATATCGCTACTTGTGGATTTAGTAATTTGCTGCAT
Source organism: Gambelia wislizenii (assembly GCA_030847615.1). Classification (NCBI taxonomy): domain Eukaryota; kingdom Metazoa; phylum Chordata; class Lepidosauria; order Squamata; family Crotaphytidae; genus Gambelia; species Gambelia wislizenii. The sequence goes on from JAUMIR010000008.1 coordinate 207,728, forward strand.
GGCCAACACAGCTACCCCTGAATATATATTTGTGCGTGTGTGGGATGACAGCATGACTCGTTAGGACGAGGGGCTCCTTTGCACTTGGGCATTAAGGCCAGGAGCTTGTTAGCAGCTTGTCATTCAGAAATCATCCTTCAGAGACTGGCTGTCATGGGCCTGTCTTAATGAGGGAGCCGGAGCAGAAGTGGGTCAGGCTGCCTTCTCCCGCTCACACCCCTGCCGCTGCCAGCCCCGATCTTGCCAGCTTTGTCTGGAGGGGGGAGAAGGGGGCCTCTCTCCCTCCCCTGCGGCTCATTTCCTGAGACAGGCGGGCAAGGCTGCAAGGCTGGGTGGTCCCTTTATTGCCATGGGTTGTGGAAGCAGGGTTGTGCATGCCAACTAGAAGCCACAGCCCCTTGTGATAGCTGGGGGATTCCCTCACTTGGGGCAAGGGTTGGGATTGTCCCCTCCTAATGGAGGAGGCTGGGAAGAAACACAACAAAATGGTCTCAGAGCCTGGGTGACCTTCTCTTCGGACTCCAGCTTCCAGAATTCTCCCAGCCAGCAAGGGTAGCAGGTAGTGTAGCCATGCTGGCAGGAGAATTCTGGGACCAAGAGTCCAAAAAAAAAGGATCTTTCCCAAGCTCTGGGCTTGGTCCACTGCTCTCTTTGACCACCCCCCATGTGTGTGTGTGTGCTGGTGTGTTGGTGGTTGTCTCTGCCAGGTTCAGGAAGAGCGGGATGAGCTGTACCAGAAATTCACCAAAGCCATCAATGAGGTGCAGCAGAAAACAGGCTTCAAGAACCTGCTGCTGGAGCGGAAGCTGCTGGGCCTGGCCAACATCCTTGAGAAGAAGGAGGTCCAGCTCAACGAGGTCCTGGCGGCCTCCAACCTTGACCCCAGCGCCCTCAGCGTGGTCACTCGCAAGCTGGAGGTACTCTGCTCCCCACTCCTCCCTCCCTCCCTCTCCCCGGAAACATTTATTAGGGATGCTTTTACTGCTCCCACCAGTTAAAAAAATAAGAACCCCAGGGCGTGAACACTTGCTTCTGGGGCGAAGGCCCATCGCCTGGGTTTGGGTTCATCAAAACCACCCTTTAGCTGAGCAATAATAACAGGACACAACATGAAGGCAGTAGTCACCCTGGCAGAAAGGGGAACTTTCCCAAGGCCTGCCCACCGATAACAAAGAGCTTTGGTCCAGTTTTGAGGGGAGAGAAAGGGGGAGTGGCAATCTAACCTATAAAAATGGGGAGCTGGAGTTTCTCCGGTTGGGTTCGTTGTCACCCCCATCAAGGTGAAGATGGGCTTTACCACCACCAACAATGCAGTGCTGTTCTAGACGTTTCCTCTGCATGTGCCTCATGCACAAGCAGCAGGTGCCAGTCTGCTGGATGGGCGCAGTTCCACCCGGCCCAAGAATCCAGACTGTGGCTGGGAGGGCCTGAAGTAGCTGCTTGCCTTTTGGCCAAAACTGTCTCTCTTGGTTTTTTACCCAGTCACCAGTGGACATGGCCCCCAAACCAAGGAGGCTCATTTCCTGCCACCCCTCTCTTGCTAAGCTGCCACCTCTGCAATGCCCTTGTGCCGAACACACTCCCAGCCAGCAAAGGGGGACGGGCTGGCCGATCTTCCCTTCCAGGAGCCCTCCCATGCTCCCCCTCCCCACTGGGCCCAGCCTCCTGTTCAAGGGCAGCCATCAAGAGGTCAAGGGTGCTGCGGTCATCCCATCGGCACCTGGCTCCTTAGGCCTCCTCTCCAGCCTGTCCTTGGGATGGAAATATCCGTCTCCAGGGCCCTGACCCGTCTGGGAGTGGGGCCTCTGCAGCTGAGACATTCAAGCCTTGCTGGCGCCAGTAACCAGAGAGGCACAGGGCACAAGGCTTCCCAGAGCCAGCACCTCTCTCCCTCAGCTGCTTCTGCCCCAGGCTTCCACATTCCAGTGCTCAGCTGCCGCGACTTGTGCTCAGGGCACCTCCGCAGGGAACTTCCACCGCAGCATCGTTCTGCTGCTGGTGCAAACCCCTGGCAATCGGGAGCCAAAAGAGGCAACAGTCCCCTGGCAGCAAAAACGGATTAGGTTTGTGCCCCTCCTTTCTCCCCCTCCCCTGCCAAGAATCGTGGGCCCGAAGGAGCGTTTGTACTGATGGGCACAGCTTAGAAATGTGGCTTCTTTGGACCACAGTTCCCAGACCCCCCCACTGGCCCTGCTGGCTCATGGATTCTAGGAACTGTAGTCCAAAACCCTCCCACATTTCCCAGTTCTGCTGGTGAGATTCCCAGGGGAGTCCAGAGGATCAATCTTAAGGCCTGACACAATCATCATCCTTGAGCCATAAGAAGCAAAGGTGGTGGATGTGAGGAGGCCAGATCTGGCAAGGCAGGAGGATTAATTGAATAAATAAATGACTGGAATAAGTTGGATAAATAGAATGAATGAATTACAGCAGCTACAACCTGTGAGAGGCCCTCAGTCCCCTGCTGGTGTGTGTGTTTTTCTTCTGTGTTCACTCTGCCAGTACTTGTTGCAAAATTCAGCCCTCTGGATAAGTCTCGGGTTCAGTTTGATTTAACCAGCCAGGCTTGCAGCCTTTGCAGCTGCTGTGAGAGGCTTAGAAATGCAGTATGTGGGGGCTCTCTAGTGAGATCTCAGAAGCCAGTGTGAGACAGAGTGGGTTTCCGTGACTTGGGTGGGGATTTGAACCCTGGTCTCCAGAGCCATCGTCCAAACCACTGCCCCTCGCTGGCTCTCGAAGGGAAGGGAGACAGCCGGGGCTCTGCTGGAGAAGCTGCCCCCCCCCCCGCCACAGCCCCACACTGGTCCAGAAAGGAATAGTCAGCGACCCACTCCTCAGGTGGTGCCGACACACACACACACCCGCCAACACGTTCCCCTACAGGCTAGCCTCTGTTGTGCCGGTTCATTCACATGCTGGTGGTCTCCCTTCACAGGACGTGCTCGATTCCAAAAACAATGCCATCAAAGACCTGCAGTACGAGCTGGCCAGAGTGTGCAAGGTAAGGGCGGAGCTGGGGCGGAGAAGAACGCCATCAGTCTCCAAAGGCACGTGAAAGCGTCTTAGCAGGTCCTTTTAGACGCAACGAAAGAAGGGAAGATCCTCCAGCCTAGAAGGGTTTTAGCTGCTTCCTCATGCCTGTTGGGACACTCTGGGCTACACTGGAAGCATCGCAGGGGTTGACAGTGCTGCTGCAGTGTGGCAGGGTGAGGGTTTTATAGGCTGGCTGTGGCCTTTTGGGGGCCCACTGTGGACCTTGGGGCCCTCCTCCAAAGGTTATGGCAGTCCCCGTCCCCATTTTTGGCCAAAGAAAGTTGAGTTTGTGCTGAAAAACCACTTGTATTTCTTACTGTTTTAGGGGGTTCCATTCCAAAACAGCCCGAGTGGCAACCTGTATGACTTTCAGACCCAAAAGAGTGGCTGTAGCTCCAGAGGGGCTGAAATTTGGGTGGTTCATCCCTCTGGGCTCCAGAGTGCAGGGGTGTCGACTGATAACTGTGTCCTCCTGTCCTCTCTCCCTCCCTCCCCCTGCAGGCACACAACGACTTGCTGCGGACATACGAGGCCAAACTGATGGCCTTTGGGATCCCCTTGGACAATCTGGGCTTCAAACCTCTGGAGACCTCCGTCCTCGGCCACACCCTGGGCCAGGGCCCCGCGGGATTTGTCTCCACCCCTACGTAACAGAGCCGCCAGGCCGGTCGTCCTTTGGAACAGCGGCAGCCGGGGAGCCTGGCACGGAAAAGGCCTGCCTGGTAGCCTTACTGGGGGTCTAGAGAAAGAAAGCCGAGGAGGACGGAGTGGACGGCATCAGGGCGGGGCCCACCACTTTCTGTGCATTAAACAGGCCCTGGTTTATGAGGGGCTTCTCATAGCTGGTCTCAGCACACCTCCTCCCCGTTCTCCTCCCCCTTGGCCTCTGCCAAGATGAGGCTTCAGGGGGTCTGTGGAACTGCCCTCCTGCCCTTCATGAGCCCCTGGCCTCCTCTGGTCCCTTATCAGGAGCAGCACACACACACACACACACACACACACATCCTCTGCGGCCTCCCCACAAGTGCCACCTCCAACTGATGCGGGGCTCGGGCTCAACCCAGACAGTCGTCTCCTCATTAAAGGAAGAAGCATACAAGGAGCCGTCTTTACGTTCACTGTCACGACAGCCCTGCAAGGTTGGCTGCCTGTTTCTCTTTTGCCTCATGATTAATGACAGGGCGGCAGGTAGTAGCCACGCCCCTGTGCATAAAGCTGTGGGGTGGGGGGCTTGGGGTATAGCCCCAGCTCTCTGCCTGTAATACTGCGTCCGTTCTTGGAAACAAGCCCGCGTGGTTTGGCTGCTGCCAGAGCGGGAGCCGGCCCCATCTCTCGGACTAGCTGCCCCGGTAGGTGGTGTAGGAATAGGGGCTGAGCAGCAGCGGGATGTGGACTTTGCGCTCCTCCTCTGTGACGGAGAAGACAACCTGGAACAGACAAGCAAGGGCAGGGGGCTGAGGAGAGCTCTGTGCCCCAAATGCCCCAGCCGGCACCACCGCCTCCGTTTGGGGGGTTGGAAGCTGTTGTCCAAAGGGGGAAAAATGTTTATTTTGGCCGGAATCTGGTTGGAGTGTTACATCTTCATCAGTGGATTCACATCTATGGGAATGAGATTGCGCGGTTGCGCAACAGCCGTATCCAGTAGAGGGCTGCTGTTACGTCACTACGTAGCAAAGCTGGCTCAGTGCCCGATGCGCATTGATGTCCCATGCACAGCAGGACTGATACGCATCAGCCACTCTGGCCGTGTCTCAGTACGCATCCTTGCAATGCAGTAACCGGGTCTCTCCGCACCTTTGCTGCTCAGCTGGGCGTCGGCAAAGTTACATTATGTGGAAGGTCGTAGAGGATTCTGGCGTTTATTTATATCCTAATATGAGACATGCTGTAAGGCAGCTTGGTGGCTGTGGGCCTTCAAGTCATTTCTAACTTATGGTGACCCTGAGGCGAACCTATCGTGGGATTTTCTGGGGGCTGAGAGAGTGTGACTTGCCCAAGGTCACCCAGCGGGTTTCCGTGGCTGAGCGGGGATTCGAACCCTGGTCTCCAGAGTCAGAGTCCAGTGCTCAAGCCATGCTGCACCATGCCGGCTCCTGCAAGGCGGTGACAGCGAGGCTAAGCAAGGTAGATCTAGGCAAGACGCGGCCCGTCGTGTCAGGGCCTGAGGCAGCAGGAGGCAGCAGGGTAAGAGCAGGCGCTCGGTGGAGCCCTTCGGAGGGGAAGAAGGTGCTGGCCCTCCTCGGCCCCACGGCCCAGCCAGTGAGAGAAGAATAGGAGCAGTGGCAGGAGCGGAAATGGCTGGGCCACAGCCCGTCACTTGGGGGCCAGTGGGCAAGATCCTGCCTCATGCTTGCACCGTGTAAACCTGCACTTGTGTAGACACACTGTGGGTGCGGTGCACCGCCCTTCTGTTGAATTCCAACAGTGGCGGACTCACAATTGACTACGTGGCCTGCCTGCCCCGTGTCCCCTTGCGCAGTGGGGAATAATGCACCAAGGCGGTTTCTACAGCCCCAGTGAATCAAGGGGGACATCGTTCTACGCCATCCAAAAATAGTCCCACCTGCAAGGCCGGGACCCTGTGGGTTACTCCCACCTAGAGTAGACCCATTCAGTCCGTGGCTGAATGGAGAGTCAATGCAAAGCTCCGTCCAATGGATCCAAGGGCTCGGCTACAGTTGGGACTAATAGTAAGGTGCGGGTCCATGTGAAATGGTGGCACTAATGCAGCCGTGACGTAAATATATGTCCCACTGCATAATGGCCGGGGGAAAGGCCACTGCACGTGGGAGGGAACTTGCGTGGGTGTAGGGCTCCAACCACAGCCCCGCCAGGAGCGGCACACCCTTCGGTCTCCGTAGGGAGGGGGTCCCTTGCGGGCAGTGCCTCGCCTTGCCCGGCGTCTCCCACCAACCCTCTTCCACACACGCCGATGACCACCCAGCCCCAGCAGGACGGGCGCCCGTCGGAGGGCAGGGGGGTGCCCACCCTGCGGGTCTTTCGGCCCACCCGTTTTGCCCGGGAGCCCCCTGCTTCCCTTTCCACCCGCCTCAGTTCCACCTGGGAGCAACACTTACCTCCACGTAAGGGTAGAAGCTGCGGAAGCCTCGCTGCTGCCAGTACTCCCCCGTTTCAAAGCGCAGCTTGTAGGTGCCGCTTTTCAGCGGCTGGGGCATCGGGGTGCTCTTGTCCAGGCGCCCGTCCAGGTTGGTCGTGCTGGAGGAGAAAGGGGGGATTGGCTCCTGCAGGGCAGCACAGCGCAGCCAGCCCTCCCTGCCCGCCCTTTGGGGCCCATCGAGTCCAGGGCCCTTCCGCACCCCAGAATTACTGCACTTCAGTAATTCCACTTCAGCCGCCATGGAATCCTGGGGTTTGCCGTTGAGGGGCAGGTACTTAGAATTCTCAGCCAGGGAGCTCTAGTGGCTGATGAAACTATGACTCCCAAGATTTCCTAGGATGCAGCCATGGCACTTAAAGCGGAACCATAGTGCTCTAACTAACGGTGCCCCACTCAGTCCCCCCCACCTCCTCATCAACTCTGTCCACGAGGCGTTAGGCTCCTCCTGCTGCAAGAAGCGCATAGCCAGGCCTGTGGCGGGGAGGCCGGTCAAGACGTTCAGCGCGTGGACCGTCAGGGACGCGTGGGGCTCTCCTCCACCTGGAACCTGGGATTCAAGGAGAGTGTGGGGAAGGATTTTCCACGGACTATATGGGGCGGCACAGCATGCCCCCCCCGTTCTTTCATGCTCACCCTCCCCATCATTTACATGCCACCTCTTCACCAAGACTGAGACTGAAGGTGGCATACAAATTAAATCAATTGCAATGTAATTAAACACAGACAAGAAGCCAACTTTAAAATGAAACTCTTACCCAGATTAAAACCATTTAAAATCTACACTTCAAAAAGGGTGTTTTTTTCAACAACAACAGCAAAAAAAACCAAACCCAACACAGTTAAAATAGCAGTATCTCATCTAAAACAGGACAGCACCCTCCAACAGCCCTTTTCTTAAAAGCCCTCCGTTCTAAAAGCTGCAATAATAATTAAAATAATTTTTAAATGACAGATAGCAAGGAGGGGGCCGCTCTAGCCCCGTCCCGGGGCAGCCACCGAGAAGGCCCCATCTTGTGTGTCCCCCCATACCAGCGGTGGGGCCGAGAGAAGGGCCTCTCTTGCAGGGCTCTGGGTCCAGGCAGGCTGGTAGAGGGAGGCAGGATTGGCCCCATTGGAACTGAGCCGCGTAGGGCTTCAGAGGCCTTCGCCAGCGCTTTGGGAGTTGTGCCATCCCTGCAACCTGTGTCGGGTTCAAACCACACACCTCCTCCAAAGACAAGCAGAAAAAGTAGTGCCCTCCGTGTTTTCCAGCCCCTTCTTCTGACCCATCTGCCTGACATCTTACGCTAGCGACACTACGCCCACCGTCTCAAAGGTGTGTGGCCTTCCTGCCCTTTTCCATCCCCGGGATATATGTTTTTTTACTGGCAGGCACCATCTTGTTGAGGGACAAAAAGAGTCCAAAATGGGAACAGCTTCCCAAGAGAGACCTCTGCTTTTGATTGAGCTGCCAGTAATTCACTTATTCCCCCCTCCCTGCATCCCAAATGAATACTGAAGGGCGGGGGGAGGCTATGGGGAGCTTGGAAATGTTACTTGCTGGGGACTACAACACCCAGAATGCCCCCCCCAGCTTTTGCAGGAGGAGGAGGAGCTGTCATCCTAATGTATGTTTCCAAACCCTGGCATCTCCCCTTCCTCTTCAGAGGAGCCCACCCAGCCGAGCATGGGACTTCTCTCAGCACCTTTCCTGGGGGGCTGCCCTCCATTGCTGAGCAGAGGCAGGTCTCCCGGTCAGTTTCCCAGCAGCAGGGCTGCCCCCTTGGCCCCACGTGACCCAGCAGGGAGTGTTAACCCTTTGGGTGCTGCAAGGGGAGAGCCCACGCCAGGCATCCAACTGGCTCTGTCTTCAAGGGTCAGTCAGCCAGGAAGGTTTCTGGTGCAGCCTCACTAGGAAGACCAGTAAAGATTTGCAGGGGTGGGGCAGGTCTTCCAGCTGTGGGCTGGAAAACTAGGCCGCAAGCACTTCTTGGGACGTTCCCTGAGACAGGCTCCAGCCAAAAGAAAAGGCTAAATACAGGAGGAGGTGTCACCGTGGGGGAGAGGTCTGTAGATGGCTTCCCGTGGATGATGGTCGTTGCTGTTGTCATCAAACCTTCTCCTAACATGTCTGCTGCTCGGACAACCAGTGAGTGCTGGGAAGCTCGCTGCAAAGAAACAATTCCATTAGTCAGTTTTGAAAGGCCAACATCAAAGCCCCCCCCCATCCAAAAAGGAATGAGGACACCTCCACGTCTTGGGTTTCACTGCCCACCTGACACCCAGCAACGCTGCCACAGCTGGGGAGCGTACAGATAAGCCGGCTGAACACGCTTAGGGGTGTCATGCTTGGCCATCTTTTTGGCTAGGGGAGTCCTGCCCAGCAAGCCCTCAAGGCAAGGACGCAGGGTCAGGGATACACCCTGCCAGGCCTAGCTTGCTTTAATCAGCCCCATCAAGAGTCATACGGGCTGGGAGAATCTCAGCAAGGTTGCCAGATGTGTCCACATCTGCATTGGCAGTGGGTATGTGGAAGTCCGCAACAGAGGACTTAGTCTTTGGCAGAGCGAAGCAGCCATATACATATCCCGTGGGCTCACACCCTGAAGACCCTTCCCCAAATTCTTCCAGAAGGACTGCTAAGGAATCCCAGGTGCTGGAGGCTCCATTTCAGAGGAAAAAACTGGCAAAACCACCTCGGAGGATGCCTCACCTAAGAAAACCGGACTTGAAGGCACACACTCATCATCATCATCACCACCATTTAAAGACAATGGCAATTAAACAGCCTACAGAATTAAAAACCATTTAAAATCCACTAAAAGACACAAGATTTGAACGGGGGGGGGGAACCTTCTTGGCAGGAGGAAATCTGTCCTACCTGAATGGGGAGGAGGAGGAGGAAGAGCAGGAGAGCGGTCCCCACATATCCCATCATCCTGCCTCAGCCGCCGTCACTCTCTGGGGCCTGTGAACCATTTGGCAGGACAGAGGACTCAGCTCCAGCAACGTTTGCTGGCCAGTCCAGGAAGGGCAAAGTCCTGGTTGCCGGCTAATTTGCAGGCATGGAGAGGGCGGAGGTTGGAGGGCGGCTGGAGGAAACCCTTGGCTCAGTTGTGGGGGGAAGTCTTGCCCGCTTGCCCCAGCCAGGGGGGTGCATGGGGTGCAATTGCTCATGGGGTGCAAGTGCCTCAGGCTCCTCACTATTTAGAGCTGGGGGGCCTACAGTGTGGCTTGCTTCCTCTTCTTCCCCAATCACTGCCTGATAGGGTTGTTACTGCGTGCCTCCAAGACATTTCCGACTTATGGTGGCCTTAAGGCGAACCAATCACGGGGTTTTCTTGGCAAGATTTGTTCAGGGAGGGGGGCTTGCCTTTGCCTTCCTCTGAGGCTGAGAGAGTGTGACTTGCCCAAGGTCACCCAATGGGTTTCCATGGCTGAGCAGGGATTTGAACCCTGGTCTCCCAGTGTCTAGTTCAACACTCAAACCACTACACCATGCTGGCTGTCCCCAAGAGAGTTACCAAATTTAAAACTGGAGATGGCTCCTGTACCTCTAACAGTGGCACAGAAGAGAGGGTTTCAGCAGGTCTTGCTTGTAGGGATCATGCCAGGTGAGTGGGCTGTTGCAAGGTACGTCAACTCACAGGTAAACCCCGCTGCCGCCTTAGGTCCTGTTTCTGTGTTTCTGGGTCAGGAGCATCCCCAGTGCTGAGACCTCAAGGCAGGCGCTGGTGGGGTCATGAAGCGAAGCGGGATGCGTTGAGCATCAACCACGCGAGCGCAGAATATGCAGGCTCTGTCTTGGTGTGCATTCTGGACTCAGAGATCAGGAAAAGCTTGCTTTTTGGACTACAATTCCCAGAATCCCCAAGCCAGCATGGCCACTGGGATCAGGGAATGTAGTCCCCAGAAAGTACCTTTTCCAAATTCTGGTCCAAGTGAGAAAGGTATCAGCTTCTCCATTTCAGTGTGTCCTAGTTTTGGGGTATAACATATGGTATAACTTCTCAGATAACAGCCGAGGTGTTATGTACATAAAGACTTCAAAAGCAGTATTTTCACTTGCTGTATGAATCCTGACAGAAACCTTGACGACACCACAGACATTTGCAGGATAAAAAAATTAAGGATCCACCCAGAGTTGGGGGAGGCAGTTAAAGCAGCTTTCAAAATACCTGACATCTACCTGTGTACAGGTAATGGCAGAGCGTGGAACTGTTTTGCAAGGCACCGTGGAGGGGGATTATATCATCCTGGTAACCAGCCCCGGTCAGCACCCTGGCCACAGCCATTTGGATCTACCGAGGTCTCTGATCAGTTTCCAAAGGGCAGCCCCACATAGAACATGTTACAGTAATCCAACTGGGGTGGAATCAAGGCATTTAGTGTACAATTTATAGGAAAAGATGACACAGGATGCAGGGCTTTAGGTCCACTTTGCTGATGTTTATTTTGGCATTCCCTGTACGTTCCATGGGCAAAGACCTTTGCACAACAAAGTGATAAACAGATAATATTTTCCCTTGGCATTTTGCACCAAGAAGATAACAGCTATGAGGCTACAAGTGTTGTGAATTGTTCCCAAAAACCAATTTCTCTTCTAACCATGTACCACTGGTTGTTGTGTGCCTATCCTCCTGCAATCATGGCACTTTTTTGTAGCAGAGGGGCTTTTATGGAAGCCACTTTGGGTCACATCTTGGGGGGAGAAAGGTGGCATAGAAAGGAAATAAATAAATAATAAATAAATTTAAACGCCATTGACCTCCATTTGTAATCTGTTTCCCCCACACTGTTTCTTCCTCGCTGCTTCTTCTGTCCCCAGACAAGGAGGGAAAGAACTGCACAACACAACTATTGATCAGGAGCTGTTTCTGGGGGGAATGCTCCACATTTGTTGGTTTCAGGCTCAAGTTTGGAAATTTTGCTGGCTTCAAGCAATGCCTGTGGCCACCACAAGGAGGCACTGTGAGAGCACACAAAAGTCCTTGAGGAAAAAGATTCAAGAAAATCCCTATTGAGGCAATTATATTTGGGGAAGGGACATCAAAATGTGTGCTTGTTTGTTTAAAAATATTTATATCCCTACTTTACATAAAGATTTCAGAGTGGAGTACAATTGAACCAAACCTGACTAATTTAAGGCAGTGTAAATGATAAAAAATGGTTTCCAAATGCTAAAGGCATACTAAACCATTTTAGCAGTTTAGACAACAGATTAAGACTGGTTAAAATAGTTTAAAAGGATTTAAAATCATGTACCAGAGGCAGGGCGGGGGGAATACGCTAAAGGCACTATCAGCTCCTGTCATATTTTGGAAGCTAAGCAGAGTCAGCCTGGTTAGGACTTGGATGGGAGACCGCCAGGGAATCCCAGGTGCTGGAGGCTCTCTTTCAGAGGATGCACCTGGTAAAACCACCTCTGAGGATTTCTTGCCCAAGAAAACCCTATCCAGTTCATGGGGTTGCCATAAGTCAACAGGTGACTTGGACACACATACCAAGATGTGACCTTGGTCCCTTTCCGCCTGGGTGGGGGATTCTGGGAGTGGCAGTCCAAAAGAAGGCCCTTCCCCAAGCCCAGAAGGCCTGCCAAGAAATCCCAGGTGCCGTAGGCTCTGTTTCAGAGGAAGGAACAACAAAACCCCCTCTGACTATTCCCTGCCTAAGAAAACCCTAGGAAATTGATGGGTTCAAATCATCAACGGGCGATTTGAAGGCACGTATAGACACACGTAAGTCTAAATCTCCCGAAGGCACTAGATCCCGTCTGATCCCGGTTTCTCTCCACTCTTCCCACTTTCTCCCTTTGTTCTCAGCCGAGTTCAGTTCCTGCAAACGGAGTTCGGAGTGCAGCAAGGGGCGGGGAGGATAGGAGAGGACGGGGCAGGATCTCGCCCTTCTTCCCAAGAGGCTCAGGCAGAAGCAAACTGCTGCAGCCTCTCCGAGCTTGTCTGTTTACAGCCCCACAACACACACACATGTCCCAGGACACAACCCTTTGGGGGCTTTCCAGACATAGATGCACAACACACACCCAGGACTCCCAATTCTCTTTCCCATGGAAACAACCACAAGTTTCGTTTGTGTCTATGGAGGGTCCTTCTGCCCAGCACCATGGGCAACCCAACACTTGGGCTGTTTTGTGGAGCATCACGCTCACACTGACACACAAACACACCCTTCCCCCAGCCCTGACGGAGTGATCCCATCCTGATGGCATTTTGCACAAATGCAGCCTTGATCCCCTTTCCTCGCTCTCGGCCCACGGCTGGGCTGTCCATTCCGGTCATCCATGCAAGACTGGACAGACGGATCCGCTGGACACCGTCCAGTTCCCTGCCCCAACCCCCATGCATATACAGTATTAGCTATGCTGGGCTATGCTGGTGGGTGGGCATTTGAAGAGCTCTAGTCCAAAAAAGTAACTTCTCCAGCCTCTAAATACGTGGACGTTTTAGTCCAGAAAAGTAACTTCCGCAAGCTCTGCATGTAGTGTTCTCAGGACTGCCTCTGCACTGGCCAAAATGGTGGCTGGGCTGGGAGGCAGGAGACATGGGGGGTGGGGAGTGTGAGTCCACAAAAGTAACTTCCCCAGGCTCCCCCTGTACTGCACTGAGGGTCCTCCCTTGTGTGCCCCCCCTGTCCAGACTGGATTTGCAAATTGGAGGGGAGGGGGCTTCTGTCTGCCAGAAGGAAAGGCCCTTTTTTCCTGGTCTGTTTGAGCTGCAGGAAAAGGGACCAGAAGGCATTTGAAGGAGCCAATCCTAAAGCATCCCGAAAGAGATCCTAAGATCCTTGCCCCCTTTTGTGGGCGGGGGGGGGGCTTGAGTGGAAAGGGGAGCTGGCTGAGTCTAAGCTCTGGGAGGGAGGGAGGGAGGGAGGGGGGCAAAGAAAGAGCAAAGCAGGGAAATCTGGATCCTTCTTCCCTTCGGTTGCACCTGGGCTAAATATGGCAACTCCTTGCAAGCTAATGGCATTAGCAGGTGAAGGGATCAGCCAGCCTGGAAGCATCCCTGCGTTGGTGCAAAGCCGCCTGCCTCCCCTCCGCCTCCGCCATCGCCACCCCAGCACTTTCCACCATTATTCTTACATGGGGGGGGGAAGCAGGGCCCTCCCCTCTCTAATCTTCCTCCTGCTTTGGAAAGCCAAGGTGGTCGCCTGCGGCACGGGCAGGGGGCAGAGTTCGGGACCAGGTTCGGAGGCCCACTTCTGGTTTTGAAAGCAGAGGGGGGTATTTTAATGTCAAGGCAGTCCAGGGGTGGGGGGACAACCTATTTCCAGAGTGAAATGATGCTCTGGGGCCACATACGGCCCCTGGGACTCTTCCGTGGTCCTTGATCCCTCCACACTCCACAGACTGCCCCTTTTCTCCCCCACCCCCAGTCAATTGCCCCGGGGGGGGGCTTCCAAGAGAGGCCATTTGGGGGGGGCAGAAAAGGGGGACATCAGAGTCCAGAGGAGTGGGGGAGCACAAAACAACCTGCCTGAGGACCTCATGTTGCCCCCCATTTGTGTTGTACGGCCACTCTGCCAGCCCTGTGGGCCTTCCTGCTGCTGGTGGCTTCCTAGCCCTTCCCGCCCCAGAGGGCCAGTGGGCTACCAGGGAGGGTGCTTCACCCCCTGGACCCAAGTCCTGCTTCCCAGAACTCAGGGCAGATCGGGATGGGGAGAACCCTACTTCTTGGACCACAACTTTCATCCTCCTCCACAGACGGAGTTATTCTGCTTGTGGCCCAACAGAGTGATGTTTCCAAGCTCTGCTGTTTATGGAGTTGCCCCCTCAGGTCCCTGCATCCCCCATTAGTCACGGTGGCCTCATTCACGACTTATCCTAAAATGGTTGCAAGAAGGGCAACATTAAGGAGAGCCCTCTGCCAGCTGAAATTGATCCATCAGAAAACTAATTTATTTAATAAAGCCTTCATATCCTGCTCTTGTATATCCAACGATCCAAAGGTGATGGTGCAATACACGCCTACCACCGCCACGTGCCACGAAGGGACCTCTCATATCCCCACAGGCCCTGTGGGGGAAGGACGGCCCAAATGGACACCTCTCACATCCTCTCCCCACAATTACCTGGATGCAGAAGCCAGGTGTGGAAAGCATCTTGCCATACGAGCTGTGCAACAAGCAGCATTTAGCAAAACCCAGGAAGAAATGTTTTCCAAGGGCAAATGGTTCCCCGGTTCCCCTCCATCCCCCCTCCGCCTTTTCTCTTGCCAAGGGTCCAGCCACCGGAGAGGGACGGAGCCAGAGGGGTCACTACGGGGTGGCCAGGTGAGGGCACGGCCCCTACAAACAAGAATTCTCCCCCCAAGCATCATCATCATCATCCTTATCCTCATCATCATCATCATTTCTGTCCCTCTCACTCTGTGGATCACGGAGGGGAACAAGAAACACATCAATTAATCTGGATAGTCCTGCCGGAAGAGACTGCTCTTGACTACAGGCTGCGTTTTGAGGTGACGAATCTCTTCCGGCAGGTCATTCCACAGTCCGGGGGTGGCCAAAGAAAATGTCCTCTAGGCTACAGTCAGCCTTGTTTGGCTGACTGAAGCCAATTTCTCCTAGAAGACCTGAGTGTTCGGGGTGGATTATAGGGAGAAGGTGGTCTTGTAGACAACCCCCACTCAAACCATGCAGGGCTTTAAAGGTACTACAGGTGGCCTTCTGTATCCACAGATTTCATATCCATGGCTTGAAAATATTCCCCAAAAAATAAATTCCAAGAAGCAAACCTTGGTTTTGCCATTTTATATAAGGCACACCATTTTAACTATGCCATTGCATCTCGTGGGACTTTGAGCGTCCACGGATTTTGGTATCCATGGGGGTCCTGGAACCAAACCCCAGCGGAGACCAAGGCTTGCCCACTGTATCCAACACTTTGTACTTTGCCCGGAAACTAATTAGCAGCCAGCCAGTGGAGTGATTTTGATATTGGCATAATATGGTCACTTCCAGATGTACCAGTAACCAATGAGAATTTTCCTTTGGTACCCAAATTTCTGGCCCCGAAGAGAGTGAGATGCTGAAAAGCCAGAACCCCTCTCTTGGCTGAGTTTGCCTTCCCGGCCCCTTTGCCTTTGGATGCCTAAACTGTATTTGTGAACGCTCAGCTGACGGTTTAAGTGACTGCAAGCCTAGAAATTTGAGGATTGAAGGGACATTTCATGGGGGGGGGTGTCAGAATTTTTATTTGAGGGCAAACATGCTCAATTTGCCCTCCTCCCTTGGACAGAGTTTTAAAAAATATTTTATTTATTTATTAGTTATTTCTACCCCACTGTTCAGCCACAAGGCTATCAGAGCAGCTTACAAACTGTTTTAAGCAATAGCAATTTACACATCTACACTGTGTTAAACAGTTTCCAGTGTGTGTTAGGTTGGGGTACAAAGGCTTGGGGGACAGAAATAATTGTTTTTAATGAGTGGTTTTAGTCTGTTTTTACAGGTTTTTATTCATGTACAGTATTCGATGTTTTAAACATTTTCCCCCTTGTACATTGCCTGAGGGTCCTGGTGGGTAGAGATGATAGATCTATGCAATAGACAGACAGGCGGACAGATCGACAGGTAGATGACAAGGGTGCGAATGCTGTTTTCCTTCTGAGCCAAGTTAAAACTTGGCTTCGGAGCCTAATGATTTCACCAAATCTATACACACAACACAGCTTTCTAGGCTGTTTTCACTTTTTAAAATTATTCAGTTAGTTAATATGTTTTTAGAATGCTTAAATTGGTTTTTTTTTCATGTGTTAAATTATAAATGGTTTAAGCTGAAGTTATTGAAGGCTTCACAGAAACTGCATGATGTAGGGTGGGATCTAAATCTTTAAAGAGAAGTCATTAAAAAAAACCCTAACTTCTAAAAGTACAGGTTCCCCCTCCGACATTTTTTCTGGGGGGTCTCAGGAAGAGGGGCCAAAGGAGCGACACTCATCCCCGCCAACCCTTTTGAGGCACCTTCGAGGCAAACAGGTTTATTCCAGTAAATGAGCTTTTGTGGATTACCTTCTGCTTCCCTTGGATGCGCAGAGCGCAAGGGCAGATCTTCAGCAAAAGGCTTTCCATAGGTGGAGGAACTCTCACCTCAGCTGACATTGTTTTCATTATCTAGTTACTAAGAAATTAGTATTCATTTGGTTTTGTTCTGCACCTTCAAGTCAACTCTGACTTATAGTGACCCTATCATAGGGTCTTCTTGGCAAGATATTTTTTTTCCAGATCTTGCCTTGCCCTGGCCTTCCTCTGAGGCTGAGAGAGTGTGACTACCCAAGATCATCCGGTGGGTTTCCGTGGTTGAGCCGCAATTTGAACCCTGGTCTCCAGAGTCATGGTCCAATGCTCAACCCTGGAATTTATTATTTATTGTACAGCCACATGTGTTGCTTCATTGTAATATGGTAATCGTGCCACTCTATTCTGCTTTAGTCAGGCCTCACCTGGACTATTGTGTCCAGTCCTGGGCACCACAATTCAGGAGGGATATTGAGAAGCTAGGATGTGTCCGGAGGAGGGTGACCAAAATGGTGGGAGGTCTGGAAGCCATTATGCCCTACGCGGAGGAGCGGCTTAGGGAGCTATGCATGTTTAGCCTGGAGAAGAGAAGGTTGAGAGGGGACATGATGGCCATGTTTAAACATTTGAAGGGATGTTACATTGAAGAGGGAGCAAGCTTGTTTTCTGCTGCTCCAGAGACTAGGACACGGAGCAATGGGTTCAAACTACAGGAAAAAAGATTCCACCTAAATATTAGGAGGAACTTCCTGACAGTAAGAGCTGTTCAGAAGTGGAATGCACTGCTGCCTGGGAGTGTGGTGGAGTCTCCTCCTTTGGAGGTTTTAAAGTCATTTTAAGGAATGACTTGATTATGTATTTGTTCCTGCATGGCAGGGGGTTGGACTAGATGGCCCTTGGGATCCCTTCCAGCTCTATGATTCTATCATTCAGTCCTGAAACGCACAATTAACATTCCCCACCCCCATTCCATGCTTTTGAAGCATCTTTGGCATTCCTGAGGCATTCCTGGCGTTGTGGCCAGCAGAGGGAGAGAAAACAGCAAACGTTACTCCGTCGTCCTGCTCAAATAGTCCATCTCCGGGACTTGCTGAACTTAATTTACTCCTGGCTGAACATTGCAAATTGAGCGCCCGAGTTTGATTGTCATTCCTCCCCTCCGGCCCTTTTGTGAGTCATCTTTTAGACCCGAGGAAAGGAACTGTTGCATTTACAACATTTGAAAACTGCTCCAGGAGCTTTTGAGAATGAAAAGCAGGGTGGGGAAAATGCATTCTCTAAACAAATATCAACCCTATCTCCTGTCTGGCTCTGGCAACTGGCATTCAGTGGTAGACTGCCTCTAAACTAGGAGGCTTCATGGACAAGTACCATTGATGGATCCCTCTCCAACTCCTCCATGAGTTTCTCTAATCTTTTCTTTAAAGGTTTTAAATGTCTTCATTTATATACATTATATATATGTTACCATACTGACATACGTTACCATACTGATGGTCTTTTCAGTCATCAGTGCGCTTGCAGAAAGCGCACAATGAGTCCTTCCTGAATCTTCGTTTGCGAAGAAAAGCCAGAGAGAGACAAATGTCTCCAAATGGGTCTTAAGAGTCTCAGAGCCAAACTGGAAACAAAGGTTGCATCTGTACTGCAGAAATAATCCAGTTTTGACACCACTTTAACTGCCATGGCTGAATGCTATGGAATACTGGGATTTGTAGTTTGTTGTGCCACCAGAGCTCTCTGACAGAGAAGGCTAAATAGGTCACAAAACTACAGATCCCAGGATTCCATAGCACTGAGCCACGGCAGGTAAAGCGGTGTCAAACTGAATTATTAACCGCAGTGCGGATGCAGCCAAAGCTCCACGGCAGAGGTGAGAAAACACTGCCTATCCCAGTATGGCTGGACGACAGACCACTCCCATTGTGGCCAACCAGCAGCCATACCGCCTGGGGCTGATGGAAGCTGGAGTACCACAGCATCTGGAGGGCGGTGGGCCCATCCCTCCCACGGCCTCTTTCCAGTGGTACTTTCTGCGGGTGGTGTAACCATGACATACGTACATTTGCTTACGAATTCGACACGTGCTGCAGCCATTGGGTTATATTAGCCAACTCCCTGTATTCATCTGTTTATTGAAAAATTAATAAAGAACAACATGAACGTTTTAGGAAGGAATAGCATTGCCTTTCCACAATATTTCTGGCATCCTTCCTTCCCCACCTCCTTAATAGCTGTGCATTTCCTCTCTAGGACCGCACATCACACCCATGGCCGCTGTTGTTGGGGGGCCATTTTGGAAGATGTACATAAATGCCATTGGCCTTCCCTCCCCCCAGGCCCACGCACCCTGCCCCCACCCTCTCATCTGAATGATCCTTTGGGGAATTGGGGAGCCCTAAGCAGGTAACGAAGGTGCCTTTTGGCTTATGGAGACCCCATGGATTTCAGGGGTCTTTCTTAGGTAGGCCAGGAAGGCTGCCATCTCCTTCCTCCGAAATGGAGCCTGTCCTGCTATCGGCTGCCAGGGGACTGGCGATTCCTCACACACACACATGTGCGCACACTCACACGCACACAGTTTGCCAGGGACCGACCGGCACTATATTTGTGCCCATGAACTATGACTCTCTTTCTTGGAAATTCTCCGGGGACCAGCAATGCTCCAAGGGCCGACCATCCCTCCATCCCTCCCTCCATTGATAGCCCACCTTTCTGCAGAAATAATGATGCAGTGTGACACAGCTTCAATGGCCATGGCTCCATCCTATGGAGCCCTGGGATTTGTAGTTTGTTGTGGCCCAGAGCTCTCTGGCAGAGAAGGTTAAAAACCCCACAAAGCAACACATCCCAGGATTCCATAGCATTTGGCCATGGCCATTAAAGTGGCGTCAAACTGGACTATTTCTATCGTGTAGACACACCCTGTGTAGTGTGACTAGAGTGGGTTGGGTCTGTGGGGCGGACGGCCAGCCAGGGGGTGATGAGGCTTTTTGATCCCGTGTTTTGGGGGACAATTCTTGGGAGCGTCTGCACTAGAGAGCTAGCGTGGGGTAGTGGTTAGAGCAGTGGACTATGGCTCTGAAAGACCTGGGTTCAAACCCTGCTTGGCCACGGAGGCCCACCTTGGGCAAGGCACACTCTCTCAGCCTCAGAGGAAGCCAAAGGCAAACCCCTTCTGAAGACATCTTGCCGGCTTTGGGGTCGCCCCAATTCCAAAAGGACTTGAAGGAACAACAACAACAACCACTGCGGGGGCCCCCTGGAGAATCCCCCCAAAAAGAGGAGCCAAGGCCGGGAAGTGCGGGGAGCGTCCATTTTCTGGCTTATGGGAAACAATCCCGGGCGGGGGGAGGAGAGGCTGTCCCCCCAAAATACCAGACCCCCTTTGCGCCTCTTTTGGGGCCCGGGAGGGGGGCGGGGGCGTCCGTGCGGACCAGAAGCCGCGCCCGACCCGCTCTAACCGGGGGGGGGTGTCTTCGTCTTTTGGACACACGGGGCTCCCCCAAAACCCCAAGGCAACCCGGGGCGCCCGGGGACTCGCGCCTTGGCCGGCCGGGGGGGGACTTTCGGGGTCTTCTTTCCCCGCAAAAGCAACGAAAGGAAACGAAGCGCAAGGCGTTAACGCCGGAGACGTTACTTCCAGGATTAGAAAAAGTAACGCCTCCAGCGTTCCCTCGGGGAGCCTTTCCAGCCACTCGGGGATGCTGGGCTGTGTAGTCCCGCAGAGTCACTTCGCCCGAGTCGCTTTTCCGAGCGGGGGGTGGGTGCTTTTTTGGGGGGTCCGAGCGGCTCCTCCTTGCCCCCCACAAACCGGCCCCGACCTGGGCGGGAGGTGGGCGTGGCCCCGTGGAGCCCCGCCCACCGGCCTCACCTGGCGGCTTTAAAAGGCCCCCCGGGGCGGGCGGGGCGGGGCGGCCGCTCAAAGGAGGCGAGAGCGGAGCAGACGCGGGACGAGAGCGGGACAAGCGGCGGACCAGCCTCCTTCCCTCCCTCGCTCGCCAGCCAAGGCTCACCGGTTGCCCCCCGCCCGGAGACCCCGCCATGGCCCCCCTCCCCGCCCCCCTCCTCCTCCTCCTCCTCCTGGTCCAGGTGAGGCCCGCCAAGGGGGAGAAGAAGCCGGGGCCGCCCTGCCCTTCCCTGCCCTCCTGGGGGGCGCCCTTCCTTTCTGGGGGTCGCCTTCCCCCCTCCCTCGACTTCCCTTCCCCCCAAACAAACTTTCCTCCGGGCCTCCCTCGCGGGGCGGGCGCTGGGGGGAGGACCCCTGCCTCCGGGCGCCTGACGACCCCCCCTCTCTCTCCCTCCCTCTCTCTCTCAGGGGGGGTCTGTGTTGGGGGTCGTCCCCCCCCGCTGCCCCCGGGGCTTCCTGGCCCAGCGCTTCGCCTTCGCCGTCCCCCACCCGGAGCTGCCCCGCGGCCGCGTTTTGGGGAGAGGTAGGTAACGGGGGGCGCCGGGGGGAGGGAGGGAGGGAGGGCGGAGGGAGGGGAGGGGTCTCCGCCCCGGGTCCCCCCTCTTCGGGCTCCTCCTGGGGCGCGCCCTCCCCGGCCTCTCGGGGGCGTCCTGCCATTTGGGGGGGGGGTCTTGGCAAGGGCGTCGCCCCTTCCTTTTCGGGAGTGGGGGCGCCTCGGGGCTTGGCGGGGTCCCCGCTGTCCGGGAAGAGCCGGGGGTCGCTCCGGTCCGCTTCGCTTGGCTTTCCTGCCCCGGAGGGCCTCCCTTTGCCGGGCGGGGGTCGCCGTTGCACGTGCAAACCCCCTCCCCCTCCCCCCCCGCACACCTCGGCTGGTTCTCCGCGATCAGGAAGACCCCCCCCCCCAGTCTCTGGCGGTGCCTCCGGATGGGCGGGGCTGCTGGCTCCCCCCAAAAAAAGGCTGGTGGGGGCGGGGGGCCGATCAGGAGGGGGAGGGGAGGGGGAGGGGAGACTTGAGCACGTGCCCCCCCGGACTCCCCCCCTTCCTCTCCCGGGATCTTTGCCTCCGGACCTGAGTTCAAATCCCAAACCCAGTCCCATCCCGGCTGGCGGCCGTGAACTTGCCCAGGGACCCCGGCCCACTGTTGGAGTGGGGGGTGTCTAGGGATTTGGGGTGGGGGGGCAGCCATCAAACTCTCTCTGCAAAAAGGAAGCTAGCGGAGTAAGGTTTCTGTGTTGCCGCTGCCTGCATTTTTCTAAAAATGTACGTATGTATGCTCTCATCACATGCGCCGTTTCATTCCTACCCGAATAAAGAGCAACACAAAGGCTCTTTGGGCTCGGGGTCTCCCGGCTCCTTGCCCCCCCCCCGTCCAGTCCAGTCCAGTCCAGTCCAGCCCAGCTCTCCATCTCCTGGGCCCCCTTGGCCAGCCGGCAGAGAGTCCGGGCATCCGGGATCCCTGGAGGCAGCCTGGTCTAGTGGTTTGAGGGCTGAACTAGGACCCAGCGGACCAGGCATGGAAACCCACCTCGGGGGTCCCCCATTCTCTCGGCCTCAGGGCGAGCCATGGCCAGCCTCCCCTGCGTGACTCTTGCCCAGAAAGAGCATCCCAGTCGAGGGTCCCCCTGAGCCATCCGCTCTAGCCCCTTGGCTCTTCTCCTTTGCTTTCCCAGGGACCCCCTTTAAATAATTTCTGTGGCTGCGGACCCCAAGACTTAGCTCGAGATTTAAAACCCAACAACAGTATTTAATACAATAATAATAGTAGTAGTAGTAATAATACAACTACACCATCCATGGAACCTTCCCTCAGAGGCACTGGAAGGGGAGGGAAGATTTTTCTCCTGCTTCTTCCTACAAGATTGTGGCTGGAGCGGGTTGAATGGCAATGTGCAGGCCAAGCCTTCACAGAAGACCCCCTGTGATGAGGACACTGTGGCTCCTTGGGGTCCCCAGACCACAGGTTAACAACTACTGGTGTAGCCGTTTGAATGTTTACCTAGGGCTCCAGGAGACTGGAGTTCAAATCCCCATTCAGCTCTGGAAACCCACTGGGTGACCTTGGGCACAGGTCACACCCTCTCAGCCTCAGAGGAAGCCAATGGTGACAAACGTCCCCTGAATAAAACCAGCTCAGGAAACCTTGTGATGGGTCACCACAAGTCAGAGCTTACTTGAAGGCACCAAAGAGAGGGCAGAGTTTGATCCTGTGAGACAACAGAGAGTTCATGCGGCATCTTCAAGACTTAATGTCTTCCTTCTCGCCGCCTGAGTTTTCCTGATATATGTAGATATTTGGATATACAGTTGCTCCATAAAGCTGCCAGTCTTCACATGTCAGGTGGTTTTTTGTTTTTGCCACAGCAAACAAGCCCATGGACTTGTATCTTCCTTTATCACCCAGGTGGGCCTGGCCGAGAGGGAGGGAGTTTCGACATGGTGGCCGGCCTTCCTCCTCCTCCTCCAGCCTTTTTCAGCAGGGCCTTTGGCTGCTCCAGGCAAATCAGCAGCTTGGTTTTTCTGAAGTGTGTCCTGTCCTAGGACAGCCAAGTTAGTTTATTTAGCATTGGAGGCAGAAAATGCCCAGAAACGTCTCTTTCTGGTAGTAAAACATACCATCATCAATGAAATAACTTGTTGGCCTCTTTTTTCGTAATATCCAGAATCTGCCACCTGAGGCAGCTGCCTCCCTCTGCCGCATGTGGGGCTGCAGCGGTGCCATTCTCTAGTCAGAGCTAGCTGGTGGGGGTTGATGGGGGTTGTAGTCTGCCACATCTGGAAGGGAACTGGGTTGAGGAAGGCTACATACAGAGGAGCTTGGCTTTTGTTGTTGTTGTGCGCCTATGTGTCCTTTCTGACTTAATGGTGGCACTGAGGTGAACCTATCCTGGGGGTTTCTGGGCAGGATTTGTTCAGAGGAGGGTTGCCTTTGCCTTTCCCTGAGGCCGAGAGAGTGTGACTTGCCTGAGGTCACCCAGTGGGTTTCCATGGCTGAGCAAAGGGGATTCGAATCCTGGCCGGCACCACACTGGCTCTCAGAGGCCTGGTGGTAGCTGCCTTCGTTGCAAGACTTTAAGAATAGCCTGTGTTTCTCTCCTATACGCCCAAAACGTTTTCTCTCCCAACAACCTTGTGAGGTTGGTAAGTCTGACCAGTCCAGGGTCAGCCAATGAGTCTTGGCAGCAGAGGGGGCTTCAACCCAGTTCTGGTTTTGTCCTCTAAAGTGGACCCCAAACTGGTCCTCCAGGCTTTCCTAGACTGGCACGGCCTTTCCCCAAGGCACTGTTGTGTGGTGGTTTCCCATCTTTTGTTGTATTTCCCCCCTTGTGGACCAACACAGGGCAGTGCTCCCTAGTGAAACCGACATGTCCTGCCCATGAGGCTGAATCTCCTCTTGAATGGGAATGGGGGAGGCATCTTATAGAAACCTCCCCCCCCCCAGCCAGCCAAGCTGATGGGTGTCCCACATGTGCCACCCTCTCTCTGAGAAGGCCATAAACTATGTCTCCCAGGACCTCACAGTGAGCCCCCTTGGCCCTCAACTGTGCTGCGCACAAGGGTGGCAGGATGGCTTCCTTCTTGCCCTCACGCATGTGTTTGGCATCTCTGGTTGCAGGCAAAGGAAGGCCTCTGCCTCTCTCAATCTCTCTCCTGTTGTTTTGTGAAACGGGCACATTGTGTGCCATTGTGTGTGGAACAGAGGCCGGTCTGTCTGCTCCTTCCTCCCGCCACCCCTGCCAGGAGCAGGAGCCTTTAACTCTCTCTCTGCTGGGGGCTGGCACCTCCCTGCTCCTGCAAAGAGGACAGACCGGTTCTCCTGCCCTGCCCAGCCCAGCCCAGCGGCCCCCTCCCCAAAAACCATTTGCCCACTGCCTCCAGGGACTGGGAACTGAGGCCAGCTGGGGTGGGCTGGGGGGCAGGGAATGGTGGTTTGGGAAGCCCCCCAACACCAACACCACCCCGCCCACTGGCCAAGACCTTCCCTCCCTGTGTGTGAGAGTGACCAGTTCAGCCAGGCGTGGCCCAACACAACCTGGCGTGGGGAGAGGGGCTGGCTGGCTCCTGCCCAAAGCCAATTAAAAACTCCAAAGGGCACAAATGTTTGTCTCCTTTTGTGGTCAGAACATCTGATTTCCGCCCGGAAGGAGTCCCTCATTCTGTGCCGGCTCAGCAGGACAGTCCAGTGGAGGAATAATCCAGGCTCAGTTTGAGCCTTGGGAAGCTTAAATCATCTGGAGGGAGCGATTTGTTTTTATTCCAACGTTTCCCCAAAACTGGGACTCAACAGTGGCTCTAAACAGAATATTACCATACCCTCCGACTGCCCCATCGGACAGGGACAGTCCTGATTAGCCCTCTCTTGTCCCACCTTTTCAGCGGCGTCTAGCACGTCCCGTTTCCTCTTCTCACGGTTCCCGTTTGGCCTCAGCTTGCTTCATTTGCTGCAAACTGAGTTGTTAACTGCCTTCACATTGACTTTGACTTATGGTGACCCATGAAGGAGACCTCCAAGTCCCCCCATCTCCAAAACAGGGGGTCTTGCAGGCTCAGGGCAGCAGCCATTGTGGCTTCCTACCGCCTTCCACTTTAGCAAGGCTTATCGCCTTTTCCAATGAGTCTGCATTGTTTGAAACTTCTCTGGTTTAAAGTATATTTAAGGATTGTTTTTAGATTGTTTTTTTCAAAGTTCTTAAATAGCATTTCAATTTGTTTTCCAAGTTTTTGTCTCTATTGTTTTAAATGCTTTTTACCTGTTGTGCATTGCCTCGGGGATATTGGGAGAAGATTATATCAATACAAAATGCAGTGTGAGAGCATTCAAATAGAGCCAGTATGGTATCATGGTTTGAGCATTGGCCTACAGCTCTGGAGACCAGGGCTTGAATCCCCTTTGCTTGGCCATGGAAACCTACTGGGTGGCCCTGGGCAAGTCACACTCTCTCAGCCTCATAGGGAGGCAAAGGCAATCCCCCCTCTGAACAAATCTTGCCAAGAAAACCCGTGAGCGGCTCTTTAGGATCAGAAATGACTTGAAGGTACACAGCAACAAGGAACATCCGTTGGGGTGCTTTTAAAAAATGCAATCTCTCATTTGCAGCGGGGAGGCTCCCTCTGGGTTTCCTTAGGATGCTGGGTTGGAAAAGGTTCTTCTCTCCCTTTTCCCTGCCTCGGAGGGCTGGCCTCTGGTTAAGAGGAGTTAATGGCTAACCACTCCCTTCTTACTGAGGTGTGACCAGTCTGGGATGCAATACCCACTTCACACTTTTTCTCAAAGGCTGAGTAATAGCTCATGGGGGGTCTAGGAGCACTTGCCAGAATAGGCCTCCCTCCATGGCTCACAGGTTTCAGCTATTATTTTAGGATTGGTGGAGGATAGTAATTAAACAAATGAAGGAATAATCAGTCAAATTCTTAAGTACACAAGGCAGCAATGGCAGCTGGAAAAGAAATCTTCAGGCACAAACTCGTTTTCAGCTCTGCAACTCTGGGGCTTATAACAGCCTGATCCCAACACATTTTACACCACATGTTGGTAATGGCAGAAATGTTGGGGAAGTCCAAGAAAGGAAAGGGAAAGAAGAGAAACCAAGTGGCAGCTTTTTCTCTTTGAAGAAATGATGGTCCTAGAGTGATTGCCCCCACTGAACTGTTGATGATTTGGCCCTGTATGCATATAGGTTGCAATTAGGGTTGCCAAATCTCAGGGCAGGAGGGCAGAGTGCAAATTCTCCCATGTTGATAGGCTCAACTCCAGGCAAGAGGAAAGGGCTGTGTCTAAATCTCCAGCAGCACCTTGCAGCAATTTGTAAGGCTTTAATGATTTCTGGCTGCTGTTTGAAGTCTATTTGCTCAGTTAGCTTTGCCCTGCCCTCCCAGCATTGTGGTGCCAGGGCTCATCCTCCACTCTGCTCTGCATTCACCTTCTTAATAGAAGCAAAGAGGTTACTGCAAATATTCCTTGTATTGTCTCTGTAAGTAGGTAAGACGGAATGATACCTTCATTTCACCTTGAACTAAGAACAGCTCCCTTAGGTAATAAGTTTTCTGTCTTGATTTCCAAATAAGAAAAATTTGTTTGAAAAAAAGTTTGTTTTCTGCTGCTTGGGGAGCTGAGCATGTTTAGTCTGGAGAAGAGAAGGTTGAGAGTGGACATGATGGCTGTGTTTAAATATTTGAAGGGATATCATAATGAGGATGGAGCAAGCTTGTTTTCTGCGGCTCCAGAGACTGGGATGTGGAGCAATGGGTTCAAACTGCAGGAAAAGAGATTCCACCTAAACATTAGGAGGAACTTTTTTTTACTTTAAGAGCTGTTTGACAGTGGAACAGACTGCCTGGGTGTGTGGTGAACTCTTGAAGTTTTTAAAAAGAGGATGGATGGGCATCTTTGTGGAGTGTTTTAGTTCTGTATTTCTTCCTGGCAGGGGGCTGGACTAGATGGCCCTTGGGGTCCGACCCTTCCAGCTCTGGGATGATTGAGAAATTGTGTGTTTATTTGTGTTTGAATGACAAGTGGTGAGCATCTGCATCATGCTGAATGACATCAGCTGGGGCGTGGGTCCCTTGGTCTCAGGTTTTGACTTGGAAATCTCTGTGCCTGGGACAATCCGAGCTGGCAACCCTGCTTGCAAGATGTGAGTGGGGAGCAGGGGGGCTTTCTCTGCCGCTTCCTGGCTCCTGCTGCGTGTCCTCAAGAGGCCCCAGCAGAAAGAGCCTGCCATGTGTGGGAGGCCCCTGGGGAGGAGCTCTTTCCAGTAATGGCCTGCAGAGCATGCTGGGGTTGTGAGGAGGGCCTGCGCTGCTATGCGCTAATGGCCTTCCCTGGAAGTCTTTAAAAAGCCACTAAGTGGTGAGAGCTGGGAGAGGGAGGGGGCCGAGATGGCTTTGACCTCCAAAACCTTTTCTGTCTGGGGTGTGTGTGTGCGCATGCGTGTGAGAGAGAGGGGGGGAGTCCCACCTTCCCTCCTTGCATAGTTTAACTGCTGGGCGAGGGCTTTGGGGAGAGCAGGGTTCAAATTCACGCTCAGGCACGGCTGAGTCAGCTGCTGCCACACTGCAGAAATAATGCAGTTGGACACCACTTTAACTATCATGGCTCCATCCTATGGCGTTCTGGGATTTGTAGTTTGTTGTGGCACCAGAGAAGGCAAATTCTCTCACAAAACTACAAATCCCGGAATCCCATAGCATGGAGCCATGGCAGTTAAAGCAGTGTCAAATGGCATTATTTCTGCAGTGTTGTCAGCAGCCTCCACAATGGAAACCCACTGGGTGACCTTGGACAAGTCACACACTCTCAGCCTGAGAGGAAGGCAAAGGCAAACCTTCTCTGATGAATAAATCTTGCCAAGAAATCCTCTGGAGAAAGTTGCCATACTCCCGAGTCAACTTGAAGGCACTTCACAACAACAAACCATATGGATAGCCATCAGTTTACAAGCCCCCACCATCCATGGGAGACACCTTCCAAGACGCACACCGCATGGGTACCCAAAACCATAGAAAACAGGGAACCCTATTTTCAGTGAGATGAATGCTGGGTTTTGACCATAGAGCCATATTGGAGGACCTAGAAATGCCTAGAGAGAACATATTTTTTTCAGAGGTGGATAAGGGAAACTGTGAATAACAAATCCATGGATATGGGGGTTGACCTGTATATCCGTGTGGGAGATGATGCCACACACACCCCAATTGCAGTTAAGATAAGAAAGCAATGTTGGCAAACCTCCTGTGAATATAACATGCCAGGAAACCCTTAGGGATTTCAGAATTGCCTTGAAGGCACAGAATAACAGTGGCACAGGGTTTGAATGTTGAGTTAGGACTCTGTGAGACCAGGATTCGAATCCCCGCTGAGTGACCTTGGGCAAGTCACTCTCTCTTGCATCCTCCGAGAAAGGCATTGGTGGCAAAACCTCCTTTGAATTAATCTTGCAAGGAAAGCCTAGGAGAGGGTCGGCATAAGTTGGAGTTGACTTGAAGGCACACAAGAACACCAGTAAGCAACAACACACACACACACCAGCCTGGGACCCAAGGTGGCTTAAAAGATAAAAAGAGTAGATGCACATGTAGCTAAATCCATACACAAGTTATGATTTAAATTGCATTCATTTTTATGTACGGATATGCACGCACACACTCACACTGTGGCAGATGCTTGGTTGTTGTTGAGGTAAATTTACCATTCTTCCCAAAAGCTCACCAGCAATTGAAGCTGGGAAGGAATCTCATTCTCTCTGATTCTTTCATCTCTGGGGCTTTGGTGCCCTTCACTTCCTACACTCCTCCCTAGGGCCACACACTAATGTCCAGGTGTGTGTGTGTGTGTGTGTGTGTCCGCATGCTGTTCCCCTTGCTCCAGGGCATCAGCCACAATGGAGGAGGTGCTTTCTTTTAGAAAGAAACATGGCCTGGGATGCTCTAGATCTGAGTCCTTGCAGAGGGTGAGCTGTGGGTTGGGTTTTCTCCCTCTGGGCCAAAACCAGCTTTTGTGGTCCTTCAGGGCCCTCAGGCTTTGGGTGGGGCTCGGCTTCCATGGGCCACCAGAGGAGGAGGTGTGCTGGCCGAGGCTGCTGGCCTTTCTAGATTCTTGTTGCCATTTAGTCTGCTTGGCCATCAAGTCTCATGACCACAGCTATTCTTTGCCATATGAAATCCATGGGGTCTCCATAAGTTAGGAGGTGACTTGAAGGAGGTGCTTTTTTTGGACTGTCACAGCCAGCTGGCTGGGGGGATTCTGGGAGTGGCAGTCCAAAATGAAGAGCCTTCCCCAAGCCCAGAAGGACTGCCAAGGAATCCCAGGGGCTGGAGGCTCAAGGGACTCTTCCAAGCTCCAAAGCACCTTCCTCTGCCTACCTGGGAAGCCTACCTGTGGCCTTGGTTGTGTGTTGCCCTGCTGGAAGAAGAAAGGGGGGGTCCTTGGAGCAGGGCCTTCTGGGGTGGGGTTTGGGGAAGTTGTAGCCCTCCAAAAACCTGCGTACTTTGCAAAGCTCTGCTCCACTGCCGCCCCTCTGGTGTCATAAAAGGGAGCAAGAAGAGGAGACGGCCAGGGGGGGTAACATGGGGCTTGCAAAAAGGGCTCGTCTTCTGTGCCTTCCCTCACCCACCCACACTTGGGAGTTGCTGCCCCTTCTTGGGGGGGGGGAGGCAGATTCCTTCAGGGGGGGAAGGAAGTGGGGCATGCAGGAGCTCCCCCCTCACAGGGCGACTCATCCCCCTTTTCAATGGATGACTCATCAGCCACATTAGTGAGGGCTCTGGCTATAATGGAGGCAGTGAAACTTCTTTGGGGCATTTCTGGCAAGTATCAGGAAATGCATCACTTTCCAACTATTCCATGCAGTTGCCAGGTGGGCAGGGCGGGCTTTCATCCCCAGCCAAGCCCTTCCGGCCCACCGCTGCAACAACAATGGCGTGCTGGGGGTGGGGGGAGAGGCAGAGTATCTTGTGCCACCTTTGAGACCGAACAGCGTATCATCATCAGCATCATAAGATGGGTGGAATAAGCACTTAGAGGTTCAAGTATATGCGTATGACCTTACCTCTGAAATAATACTCCATGAAAGTCTGTGCATATATATGACTGAGCACACCTCTATGGAATATAATCAGGTGTGTGTATATGCACATATGAGTGTGTGCACACACCCACTCATATGTATATGGCCTAAATACCCTCAAGGCACCAGATCCTGCCTGATCCTGGATGCTAAGCTGGGTCAGCTCTGGTTAGGACTTGGATGGGAGACCACCAATGAATGCCAGGAGTTGCAGGCTTTGTTTTGGAGGAAGGAACTGGCAAAACTACCTCTTGAGTATTCTTTGCCTAAGAAACCCTATGAAATTCATTGAGCGGCCACAGGAGCTTAAAGGCATGCACCCACCGGCCTGTATTTGAGATGCATCTGCGAGGCCCAAAAGCCTTGATGAACAGCCAAGTTTTATTTCATTTCATTTTCATGCCGCCTTTCTGCCAAGATTGGCCCCAAGGCGGCTTCCATAAAACAGATTAAAAATACAATATATGCAATTAAAATATTGTAGAATCAGCTTAAATCATACAAAAATCTGAAACATGCCCAATAAAACAAGCCCTGCTGCTTATATGCTTTTAAAAAGCCTACTTGAAAAGAAAAGTCTTTGCCTTCCAGCCCCCCTTGAAAGGGAGTTCCAGAGGGTGGGAGCCCCCAAGACTTTTTGGGATGGGATGGGGTAAAGTTGAGCCCCCTAGCCGCTGCCTCCTTCCCACTACTTTCTGTACCTTCAGTTTTTGTCCAAAATGCAGGGCGTTTTGTGCCTGCAGCAAGAAAGGTGGCTGTTGAAGGGGGAGCAGATTCCATGTTTTCAGAGTTAGGAATTTGGGGTCAGGACAGGGAGCAAGGGGGTGGGCTGTTTTGAGGGGGGGTCCTGATAATGAAAGGGTGGCAGGAGGGCCCTCTCTCTGGGCAGGGTGTGTTCAGCCTAATTCTGCTGAGTGCTGAGCATCATGGCAGTGGGTGGGTGGGTGGGCTTCCTCCTCCCCCCAGACTGTTTGTTTAAGCAGCCGAGGGGCTTCTGCTCGCAAGGCCAGGCGGTGGGATCTAGTTTGGCACGTAGAGCGAAGGCTTGACTTTGCTACCCCTTCCCTAATCAGTCTGGACTAAGCTGGGATTTTGTCCTGGTGCTCTGACCCCCCCCAGTGGGCTGCTAACCCCCCCCCCCCCCAGTGTGTGAGCAATTCAAGGGCTTTTCTGCGCAATCCATTAATGGGCAAACAAGCTCCACTCCGCCCACACCTCCTGCCCTTCGCAGATGCTATCAGACTGGCTCTTCTTCCTGGCCGCTGATGGCTTATCGGAGCCACATTCCGGCCCCTCGCCTGTCCCTCTGCCCCCCACCTCCCACACCAGCCTTGGCCCTCAATTAGGAAACGTGTTCACACATGTGTGGAGGGCGGGAGGAGGCCAAAGGTTGCCCGTCCCAGATAACCACTTGCTTAGGTTCAGGGGCGTCAGAATAAAATGGACTCCTCCATGGCTTTCGGAGGCATGCCAAAGTTTCAAAGAGGCCTGTGCTGCGGCCTTAAAGACAAGATGGTTATTATAGTCGCTCGAGTTTCGTGTTGAGGAGGTAGACGATGGTCTGCGAAAGCTCAGGTGATAATAAATGTGTTACTCAAAGGTAAAACCAGTCTGGATGATGTTTTTGCAGCAACAAACTGATGGAGGGACACCAGTAGCTTCTGCATCCGTGATGAATCCGCTCTTGGGTTTTAGTCTTAACTTTGAGTGAGCTAACCAAGGTGCCACCATGGCGTAGTAGTGCTCTGAGTGTTGGACTCGGACTCTGGGAGACTGGCCTTAGAACCCCCCTAGGTGACTTTGGGCAAGTCACACTCTCTCAGCCTCAGGGGAAGGGAAGGCAAACCCCCTTTGAAGAAATGTGGCCAAGAAGACCCCACGATCGGTTTGCCTTAGGCTTGCCATAAGCCAGAAGCAACTTGAAGGGACACAACAACAACAACAGCCACCAAGGTGCTGAGCCTGTTGTGGGGCTCGGGCCCAGCATCTTGGAGAGCTCTTGCACAGTTCAGACTAGAACACAGAGCAGTTTTCTGCCTCCACCAGCATGGAAGCCACCAGAGCCATGGTGGACCAGACCAGAGAAGGCCTCTCTTGTCTAGGTTCTGTACTCGCACACAGTGGGAAAGCAGTGTCCTCTGGGAAGTTCAGAAGTGCAAGGATGTGCGTGCGACTGCACCCTCCGTACTGCGCTCCCCTGGTATACAGAGAGGCAGCCGGCCTTTGGCAAAGGGAGGGATCGCTGTCCATGCTGACATACTCATGGGTGGCCCCATCCTCTGTAAATTTATCTAGTCATCTTCTAATGATTCCCAAGTTGGCAGCCATCTCTGCTCCTTGTGGCAGTGAGTTCCACAGGGTAACTGCTATGTCGGTAAGAGGCCTTCCTTTTACGCAATTTAAATCTCAGCTCTAGCAGATGATCCTAATGGGTTGGATTACTATGAGAGGGAGAAGAGCTTCCTCTGTCTTTTTATATGCTTCTGTGGTGTTAAATCTCCTCCTGGGGTGAGAGTTACATTGCTACTTGGGGGTTTTGCATGCACATCTGAGATCCAGGCCCTTGATAATGCTACTGGGTTGTTGTTGTTTCTGTCTTTGAAAACCCTCTCTCTCTTCCTTCCTCAACCCCAGTTCAGTTTGCGGACTGCCAGGGTGGGACGCTGGCTTCATACACCGTGGAGGACGGCAACTTCCGAATTCTGGCCGACGGAACCATCCTGGTTCGCCACCACTTGCGGCTTCCTGGGCGCGAGAGGACCTTTGCAGTGCACGGCTGGGACTCCGCAGGGACCAAATACTCTGCCTTGGTGACTGTAGAGAACAAAGGAGGCCCACGTCCTTCCCAGGTATCTGTGCGGGACGCAGGTGGCAGGAAGCGCCATGGCAACCTTTGTGTCTCTGTGGAATGACGATGCAGGTGGGATGCATGCACCTCTCTCTGAGGAGGGGCATCCCAGGCCACAGGTGGGGGCGGCTGTCCCTACTCCCGAAATAACTCACCTATCACGGGGTTTTCTTGGCAAGATTTGTTCAGAGGGGGTTTGCTTTTGCTGAGTGGGTTTCCATGCAGGGGAAGAGAGCCTTAGGAAGAATTATTTCTGTCTCCTGGGAACTGCCCAATGAATACTCGGTAGCTGGAGGCGTCCTTTCATAGGAAGGAACTGGAAAACCACCTCTGGGTATTTCTTACCTAAGAAAACCCCATAAAATTAAGTCGGCAAGTGACTTGAAGGCATGCACATGCAAAATGCTGACCTTGGTTCCTTTTCCCTAAATGCTGCTGGGTAGGACTTCCAGAGTATGGGGAAAGGTGCCTTTTTGGACTGCCACTCCCAGAATCCCCCAGCCAGCTATTCTGGGAGTGATAGTCCAAAAAGGCGACCCTTCTCCAACAAGCCCAGAAGGACTGCCAAGGAATCCCAGGTGGGCCATGGGCTCTATTTCAGAGGAAGGAGCTACGGGCAAAACCACCTCTGAGGATTTCCTGCCTAAGGAAACCCTATGAAAAATGAGTTGGCTTCAAGACACGCATAAACACACAGGGACCAAACCCAGTTGAATGTCCTCCTCTTCTGCTAGCCGGCAAAGGCCTTTGGCCTATGAAAAAGGGTTGCTGCAGAAGGATCTTTTAAGAGAGGAAGCTGTGTTTTTATTCTTATAGCTATGTTTTAAAACTGTTTTAAATTAGCACTACTTTTAAAAGCATAGTGCATTTGCTTTTTAAGCAAAACAGAAAACCAGATTGGCGGGAACTGGAGGGGGGACTCCAAACAGATAATCTCAATGAATAATATTATAGGAAATGCAGGAGATAGAAAACAGAAGTCTATAGGCAATACAATGTAGCTGATTATCCCAATTTATAGTAAGGCCATATGTAAGCTAATGACTACATAGAGATTGCAAGAGCAAATTAAAAATGACAATTGTCAATTGTTTTAACAGAGTGATAAACACAGGCTTTCCGAATGTTGGTAGTACCCCGTTATATTATATATTGGTCACGCACACGGACCCTGATACATCCTTGGACTCATTGTTTATAAGTGAAATCACAGATAATAGCAAATCCTATTAAAATAAAGGACTTCTTGTACAAGCATACCACAGCGTTGCATTGGAGGACCTAGCGGTTCCTGGAGAGGATGCCTCTCTGGGGATCTTTCAAATACAACTCTATTGTAGGTGTCCCTCTCTTTTCAGCTGTGGATAAGTGAAACTGCAGATATTTGTTTTGCAGATATGGGGGTAACCTGTATAGTACCTCTGGTTTTCTGTTGGTGTTTTGCTTGTTGAGAGAGTCTCGCTTGTTTCCTGCTAATTGCTTTTTAAACCACCCTCTTTGCCTTTGTTGCATTATTAGTAGTAGTAGTATTAGTATGTGATTGAAGTCAGAACTGCCTGATTGTAAAAACTGTTAAGAGAGTGGAATGGACTCCCTCCAGGGCATTTTAGAAGAAATTGTTCCTGGGTGTCCGTCCTCCCATTGAAAAGGATCACGAGTCAAAGTTTCTCAGCTGTGTACAATCAGACGTGAAGATTGTGTTGGAAGTGATTTTCTTATTTTTTTTTAAAAAGGAGGAAGTCAATACAGAGTGGCAAATACACCTACGCACAGGGATATCTTAGCAAGTATTGTTATTCCGAACATCATCAGAAAATACCTGAATGAAAAACTAAAAACAAACCCTATAACTCTTTTATCAAAGTTTAGGAAAATTGGTTAAAGCACATAATTGCCAAAGATTTGGGGATTATTTTTATTTCTGGCTTTGAGTAACTTCCAGAGGGCAGTGAGTGAAACAAGGGTTGGAATCACACAGTTCACTGATTAAATTGCATGCCTCCATTTGTCTCTGCGGGGTGTCCAGAAGCCAGAATCTTACTTGAATCTTACAAGGCAAAAATGCCTTGACTCCCACAGAGGGGAGTGGACTGACTTACTTTCTTTCTTTCTTTCTTTCTTTTCTTTCTTTCTTTGAATGTCTTTAAACATCTCTCCAAAGAGCTTTAGCTGCATGGCAAGGGGTGGGACTAGATGGCCCCTGTGGTCCCCTCCAGCTCTAAAATTATATTAGTATTTAGCTGTATTGTTTTGCTGTGAGCTGCCTTTGGTCCCATATTTTACAAAATGAAATAAAACGGGAAATGAATATCTCCTTGGGGCATAACAATTCCAGCTTTATTTTATTTTATTTTATTAGCATTGTAGCTCTTCTATAAAGCCACTTCAAAATCTTCTTATCTTTTCTGTATTTATGGTCCCATTAAAGCCCAGTTTCCAGATCTTGAAGGAACGAGAAACAGGGCTTGACAAATCCTAAAGGTTTTCCATTGGGGCAGTTTTAGAGAAAGGGACAAGGGAGCTCAAAGATACAAGCCTGCTCTTGAAAAGATCTTTGTAAAAATAAAAATAAAAAACTAGTTTTTCCAGTTTATTGGTGAGGGAGGACAGCAGTTGAGAGGAAAAACAGAAACTTATCTAGTAATGTCCTTAGTTATCAAAACAAATCTATTTAGATCTAGCAACGTAAAATGTACAGTGTATAAGTTGCAGCATAAGTTGCAAGTTCCTGAAATTTACAAATATAAAGGCCTAGGTTTTGTATAAGCAAAATTGCAAATGTATCAGTAAATGAGATCTATCAACTGCTGCTCCAAACTGATGCTGGTTTTTGTCTTCTAAATGAGAAGGTGAAGTTGAAGAATATAAACCACAAATGGTTTAGCAAACAAGAGGAACATATTATTTGGGCAGAGGTGGTCTCGTAAGGACCATCAGCATATCTAGGTGCTGTAACAACATCTAACTTTTAAATAGTATTTTATCACCACACTGTATGTCAGTTATTTGTTCAGTGAACAAAATTAGTTAAATAATAGTTTCAACGACAGACATACCTGTGGAAATACTGACATCACAAATCTCTAATCAGAATCAGATCCTGAAATATTACTTTTGGACTTGTCTCTAAGCTGTTCTTTTTTCTTTTAATCTTCATGGAATTCAGAAAAGTTGAGGTCTGCATGGACTAAGACAGGTCTCTCTATTCTTTGATACATTATTATTATTATTATTATTATTATTATTATCATCATCATTATTTCTGGATGTGGAAGGACTAGGTTTTCCCCTGACATGCCACAGTAAAAATAAGAGATTAAAAAATGCTTTTCTGATTACAGCTCCCAGAGCCCCTTTGATAGCATGGCTGGAGGATTCTGGGAGTTGTAGTCCAAAAAGGGAAGCTTTCTGAGAGGAAAACCTTGTATTAAAGATCATTGCAGCTAATGTTTTATAAGTGGTTTTTAAAATAACATTCTCCCTAATTTTTTTTCCCACTGCAAAAATAGGAAACCATTCTGGGGAAAAGGGGGAAGAGATCCCTCCTCCCATTTTTTTAACGCTTCTCTCAGCCTTTCACATCTCTACATTTTTAGTTCAGTAAACCATAATCTCATCTAGAGGCAGAAATCATTCAGCCCCCCCCCGAAGTCTTTGAACTACATCTCCCAACATTCCTCACCATTTACTCTGCTGGCTAGGGCTGCTGGGAGTTGCAGTGCGACAATGCCTGGGAGCCTGCATTGTTC
The DNA here is from genome assembly GCA_030847615.1 of Gambelia wislizenii. Classification (NCBI taxonomy): domain Eukaryota; kingdom Metazoa; phylum Chordata; class Lepidosauria; order Squamata; family Crotaphytidae; genus Gambelia; species Gambelia wislizenii. Next base: position 243,961 of record JAUMIR010000008.1, read on the forward strand.
TCACCTCTAGTCTATTCTCTCTCCTGGACCTGGAAATCCAGCATTTCTACCAGATGCTGCCACTCGTTACATTAGCATGAGAACGGGGAACTAAGAAGACCCCCGCCCTGGCGACATAAGGAGCCTTGCGCAAATCTCTCTTGGAACAGCGGTGTTGGTTTTGCCAGTTAACAAACGGTTTTCTCTGTGGCGGGTATCGGTACTGGTTCTCCAGAGGGGCACTTGCCGCGGGTACTGGGCAGACTGGTAGGCAGCCCTCCACTGGGACGACAGTTGTCTTTCTTGGTGGCCTTATCCACGGCGCGGGCCGTGGCGCCCGTGGCACTGGCCGACCTGCGTTCTTCCTTTGCTGAAAGTTGGTGGATAAAGATGTGGATGCCTGCCGGCCGACGCATCTCAATTGTCCATTCTTCCTTGGTTTCTCTTTCCCACGTGAAAAACGCTAACCTCTTGGGTCCTTCTTGCAGGAGGAAGAGGAAATGCCGGACAGGGCCGCGGTGCTTCGCTTCCCATCGGCAAAGCCTGGCCTGAAGAGGCAGAAGAGAGATTGGGTGATCCCCCCCATCAGAGTGCCCGAAAATGAACGGGGCCCCTTCCCCAAGAAGCTGGTCCAGGTATGGCCTGCTCCTGAGCGTGCCTCCATCAGAGCCCTGGGCCTTTGCTTCTGATGCTACATCTCCCAGAACCCTCTGGGTGCTTGGCTTCCTGGCCGGGGGATTGTGGGAAATGTCGGCCAGTGCTGGCTGTAGAATTCTGGGAACTGTGACACCTCTAAACTCTTCCTCTCCACCCTGGAAGTAATAGAGCTGCTCCTTCTGGGAGACGTAGACTAATAGCTTGAGGGCGGGTGCCTTTGCTGGCTTCCTTCCCTAGTGGTCACAGGCTAACTTTAAAATAGATACTCAAGAAGGCATCAAAATAGTTCAAAAAAATTTAATATCTTGGCTAAGTCATTAATGAAAATGGAGACTACAGTCAAGAAATCAGAAGACGCCTTAAGACTTGGAGGGGCAGCTGTGAAGGAACGAGGTAAGATCTTCAAGTGTAAAAATATATCATTAAATCCCAAAGTCAGAATCTTCCAGGCCATGATGGTTCCCATCTCTGGGTCTGTTTGTGAAAGCTAGATAGCGAAAAAAGGCTGACAGGAAGAGAATCAGTTTCTTTGAAAGGTGGCGGTGCTGGCGGAGGGTTCTGCAGATACCCTGGACTGCCAAAAAGACCCATAAATGGGTCCGAGAACAACTCAGTCCTGAACTCTCCCTAGAAACCAAAATGACTTAAAATGGGGCTGTCTTTCTTTGGGCTAATGAGATGATATGACTCATTGGAAAAGATGATAATGCTTGATAAAACAAAGTAATAGGAAAACAGAAAAACCACATTACTGATGGATTGGCTCCATCAGGGAAGCCTCGGTTGCCCTGTTGGCGACTCGGCTGGTGGAGGTCTCTCCTGTATAGCGTCGCCGGCAAATGGCAACAACAACACAGACTAACAGGCAAGTGGGCCTGAAATGTGCAATTGGGGTGTGTGTGTGGGTGCAGTTTGAAAAAGAAGAGTGTGTGTTTGGAAAAATGATAGGGAAACGAGACTTGTGAATTGCTTACTAAGCACCATTGTTTATCAGGCAATCTTGGTGAAAATGGGAGAAGGCCAGTTTTGAAAGAGATCTCAATTTAGGCAGCCCCTGTTTATTATTACCTTGAAAAGACATTGAGGAGCTAAACAGAAATAGCTCTTTGCTGGTGTGTAGGTGTCGGGGGTTTGGGAGGGATCTCGATTGGCGCACCAGCCATTGCATCATCCTGCTAGTGAGTGGAGGAAGGCTGTGGCTGTGCGTGAGAAAATGGCTACTGATTCCTGTGGAGAAGCTGCTACTGCGTCAAGGTGCCAGCAAGAAGCAAAGTGTGCTTTGGGCATGCTTGGCTTTTTAAAAATGGTGTAGTTGGAATACCGGCTTTAAAATAACCCTGTGGACAGATGCGGGAGGCCTCTTCCAGCAGTGGAGGCGGCCTGGCCCTCGGCTGCCTTTGTGAGGTCACTTTTTCTCTCCTTGTCCCCCTGCCTCAGATCAAATCCAACCGGGATAAAGACACCAAGATCTTCTACAGCATCACCGGCCAGGGGGCGGATACCCCTCCCGAGGGAGTCTTCATCATCGAAAAAGAAACGGGGTGGATGAAAGTGACCCAGCCACTGGACAGAGAGTATATAGACAAATACCACGTAAGGGCACTCCTGTTTTGGGTTGGAGGCTTGGTCCTCCCACAAGAGCATCTGGGGAGGGAAGGGCTTTGGACCATGGTGGGTGCAGAGCCACATGGGCCCCTCGACCCCACTTTTGCAGCCCTTCAAGCCTCCCACCAGTTCCCCAAGGCCCCCAACCCCCCATTTTTTTAAAAAGTGTGTTTCTTTGCCTCAAAGCTATACAAAAGCCCTCCAAACACATGAAAGTACTCTGCAAGCACTCAGCACAACCCTCAAATGCTTCCATTTTCCTCTGCAGTCCCTCTCGAAATGGGGCAATATCACTTCCTGTCTCCATTTTGAGAGGGGCTTCCTCAGGTGTCTGGGTGGGAACCCCCCCCTTTCTCCTGGTATAGGCAAATTCAGTGGATCCTTGGTCTGTCTGGTTTTGGTCGTGAGATTGTTCCCCCCAGGGAGCATCTGGGGAGGGAGGAGGGGGTTCAGGACCAGGCGATCTTCTTAACCACGGATCCCCCTTCCTCTCCTTGCAGCTCTTATCCCACGCCGTGTCTGAAAATGGCAAACCCGTAGAGGAACCGATGGACATCATCGTCACAGTCACAGACCAGAATGACAACAAGCCCCAGTTTACCCAGGAGGTCTTCAGGGGGTCTGTCCCGGAAGGAGCCACACCTGGTAAAGAGAGGGGGCAAGGGGCCCAGTGGCAGCACGTGGGGGGGGGGTCTCCGTGCAAACTCCTGCAGGGTTTCGCTTTGTTGTTGTGTGCCTTCAAGTTGTTTCCAGCAACTCTAAGGGAAACTTATCATGGGGTTTTCTTGCAGGGGGGAGGGGGGAATCAGAGGAGATTTGCCTTAATTTTTCCCCTGAGGCTGAAAGAGTGTGATGCCCAAGATAACCCAGTTTCCATGGCTGAGTGAGGATTCGAACCTTGGTCTCAAGAGTCATAGTCGAAGCTCAAACCACTAGGCCACGCTGGCTCATCCTCACCCAGATTCTGTGCAAACGCCTGTGGGGTTTTCCTCACCCTGCTGTGGCTGAATCTTCAGTCAAGGTGCAATGCTTGCGTCCCCCTCCCCCAGACTTTTAAAAGAAAGAAGATCTGACCTCACCCCAAATGCAAAATGCTGTGCTGTTCTAACTGGAATCGGCAAGGGAATCGGCGGGGGGGGGGGAGAATACCCATTCCTGAAATACCGTATTTCCACTTAGCAAGCATATTAATCCTATTAGCTTACCCGTTTTGGCAGAGGGCCCGGCCCTCCTGAGCCAAGCTGGGCTGTTTGGTGGGTGAGGAGTGCGCCAGCCTTTGCCCCCAGCCCCATGCTTCAGAGGGACGGTCGCGGCGGGACATCCCAGCAAAAGTTACCTCTTCTTTTTTGGCTCTAAATCCAACTGCCCATCCCAGCTAGAGCAGACACCCCCCCAATCAATTGCTGGATGGTAAGTCAACACTTATGTAGCTCCCACTGATTCAGTGGGTCTCCTCTAGCTGAGTCTGGCAATTGGATTTAGGCCTTGGGTCAATCACCCTGGCTGGTATGTGATGCACTTAAGGGCACCCCAGGGGCCATCGCCCTCAGTCTCAGCAACCCTGAACCCTGATTGCATGCCGGAGGGTCCCAGATTCAAGAGAGACCCTTCTTTCCACTGAGCTTTCTTTGGCTTGCTTGGTACGGACACGCAAGTCCAACCTCCTCCTTCCTGCACGGCCACAGGGACCTCTGTGATGCAAGTCTCCGCGACTGACGCTGATGACGCCATCGAAACCTACAACGGGGTCATTGCCTACTCCATCCTCAGCCAGGTGCCCGAAGAGCCCCACAAGCAGATGTTCGCCATCAACAGGGCGACAGGGGCCATCAGCGTCATCGCCAGCGGCCTGGACCGGGAGGTGAAGGGCCAGAGGGCTGCGACTGGGGTGGGTGGGTGGGTGGCGGCGTTACGCCTAGGGCAGAATGGGAGACGCAGACTGGCGTGCCGAAATAACGGGCAACCTCATGGCCCGTATAGACAGAGTCAGGTGGGGTCTTCTGGTGCTAAACGACTTCTCACGTTTGAGGTCTTGCTCTGAGTGTTGAAATAACAAGCTGCAAGATGTAGGATTACTTGTCACTAATTATATTTTGAAGTAACAAGTTACAAGATATATAGTTGCTGGTTGTATTTGAGGGCTGAAGTTACAAGATACATAGTTACCTGTCACTAATTAGTTTATAGAGTAGCAGAGGAGAGGAACAAAGTTACACGCAAAGAGTGTTTGGGTACAAGGAGCAGCTATTTCTAGATGCTTTCACTTGTTACTTAATAAAACAATTACTGGGGCATTTAGAAGTCACTTTCTAAGTGTCATAAGTATAGCTACTTTCAACAACAAGGTTTTTCTCTCAGTAATGGAAAGGAATGAGAAAGTAACTTAACAAGCAGGATAAAGAAGTTGCATGTTCAACATTGCAAGAGACAATGGGAACAGGGTGCCTCCTCCAGTGGCTGCTGCTTATCAGGCAGAGAATCCATTCTGGGTTGTAGTCCAGACTTACTACAACTACATATAAAGGCTGGGCTACCCCAGAATTGTCATCTGCCTGTACTTTTGGCGCGCCCCTTGGTCGATGCCTTAACCCTCATGGGAGCGGGTTCCTCTTCCAGAGAGTCAAAGAGTACATCCTGACCTTGCAAGCTGCAGACTTGGATGGCGACGGGCTGACCAACAGTGCCACGGCGGTGATAGAAATCGCAGACGTCAACGACAATGCGCCGGAGTTCAAGCAGCAAGCGGTAAGTCCGCCTCTTTCACTCTTTGGGGGCGCTGGCCAGGAAGCCAGGGCCGGCGCGACGTCCCGCCAGGGGGTGGGAGCTGGTCGGCAGTTCTGCTCTCGGGGCCGTGACGTTCTGCTCCCACACAAGGTCCCAGCGGGTTCCTTCTCCTCTTCCTAGGGCCCCTTCCCACTACACCACTATCGTTCCACTTTAACTGCCACGGCAACATGGCGATGCATGGGAAGCAGCCATGGGGGGGAGGGGTTTTGCCCCCGGCAGTTAATGAGGGCAGTTAATGAGCCAGGTGCCCGTGCGCATTCAGTATTCAGCGGAGGTGCCGGAGAACGAAGTGGGGCTGGAGGTCGTGCGGCTGGCTGTCACTGACAGCGACGAGGTGGGGTCGCCGGCATGGCGGGCCAAGTACGCCATCGTGCAAGGCAACGAAGGTGGCTTCTTCAGCATATCGACGGATCCAGAGAGCAACGAAGGCATCCTGACAACAGCAAAGGTACGCGGGGCGCGCCTGTGTGAAGAAGGCGCATGCATGTGCAGGGCTCAGGGAAGCGGCCCTTCGAAAGCATGTTGCTTTTAACAAATAACAACGTAGAAATCTGTTGAAAGCATATGTAACAGTTTGCTGATATACTTCCTTTCATATCACTACCGTATTACTGTTATGCTGTTATTTGTTTGTTCTTTTAAATGACTTTCAATTAAAATTAAATCTAAAATAAGAGAGCAAGAAAGAAAGCATCTGCTTCCAGACTCTTCCAGTGGATTCTGGAATTCCGAAAACTGTAAGCAAAAAACAGTGATTTTCTAGGCCCTGGGCCACTGGTCATGATGGCTGGGGGGATTCTGGGAGTTGGAGTCAGCAAAAAGTAACCTTCCTATGCCCTTTCCATATACCATGACAAAATGGAGGTGGGGGACCCAGACTTTCCAACTAAAAATAGCATTTTTAAGAATAAGAGAAGCTAGTGTTGGTTTATTTAGTTTCTTGATACGGTCAGCCCTCCACATTCATGAGTTCGGCACCCACACATTCAGCCAACCATAGCTCAAAAATATTTGGAAGAAAAATTCCAAAAAGCAAACCTTGCTGTTCACCATTTTATATGAGGAATGCCATTTTACTATGCCATTGTTTATAATGGGGCTTGAGCATCCACGGATTTTGGTATCCACGGGGGGCCCTGGAACCAAACCCCAGCAGAGACCGAGGGCCTGCTGTGGCGTTGAATAACTTTGGTCAAGGCGGTGTTTAGGGAGGAAATGTGGGGGGCCCTGGGAGCAGCTTAATTTGGGTGCCCACCCACACATAAGGGGAAATGTGAAGATCGAATGTGGGAGTGAAGCCCCGTTCTCCTAAATAATTGCCACATTTTCCCAAATTTGGTTTTGACCTCTTCCACGAATCAGACATGAGGGCCTGGGACTTGTCCGTAAGTATGCAGACTCCCAGGAAACAATCGCAGAAGCGCTCTACGTAGCTTCCCACCTTCGTGGCATTCCTGCAAGTTTTCCTACCCGCCGCCAGGGAGGTTTTGGGTTTCAGTCATCAGGATGGTCGCCTCTTGTCTCCAGGTGGGGAGCTTCGCCTCAGGCCCTTGGGCCAAATCAGCTTCCCTCCAGGTCCCAATCTGGCCCTCGTCCCCATGACACCATGGTTTACTGGTTGCCCAGCTTTTGTACAGGGTCCCTCCTGTTCCAAAACTTCAGTTCCTGGAATGAAGCATTTTAAGCTAAAGCCAGCTGTTTTGCCCCTCCCCTTTTGGCTTTGGTCCCGCCCACCACTAGAGACGTCTTTGAAACGGAAGGTGACCCCCAAGGCTGAAGGAGGTTCCCCACCTTGGCGTGGCCGCAGAAGGCGATGCCAGTCTAGTGTGTCAAATGCCTTCTCCTCCTCCTCCTATTTTAGCCTTTGGACTTTGAAGTGCGGAAGCAGTTCATCCTCCAAGTGGCGGTCACCAACGAGGCCCCCTTTGTGGTCAAGCTCCCCACTTCCACAGCCACGGTGACGGTGAACGTGAGGGATGTCAACGAAGCTCCGGTCTTTACGCCTCCCGTCCAAAAGGCTCAAGTCTCCGAGGACATTCCCGTGGGGCAGAAGATCGTTGCCTACACGGCTCAGGACCCAGACAGGATGCAACCCCAGAAAATCAGGTCAGCTCCTTTGTTGCTTGGCCATTGGGAACCAGGCCGAGGGTGGGCGGGCGGGCGGGCGGGCGGGCATGCGTCGTGTGACAATCTCCCAGCCACAGTATTCTGTGCCGGAACCGGGTGCGATTCCAAGCCTGCCCAGGTGTTCCTCTGGTGCCAAACGCTGACAGATGTTAACAGCTATTAGCTCAGCTGTATTGGTGGTCCACAGCAGAGGGGAACATCACAGCCGTTTAATTGATGGGGCCCAGTATCCCCTCACAGCTAGTGGGAGCACTGGACCAGTTCTACCCAGATTTATCCCTGGCTGGTGATCCAGTTCCCCACAGCTGGCGAAATGGAGTCCCTGTGGTGGGGTGCACACTCTTCAGGGCAAGGCCAACGGGCGATGGACTCCCAAGGGTCATACAGTTCCGAAAGCAAACAAAGAAAAGCCAAGCGTGCAGGCGCCGCCCGTCTCCTCCCCAATACCTGCCAGAATTGTCAAGCAGGTGGTGGTGGTGTCTGAATTATAAGGTGAACCTCTCACAGGCTTTCTTGGCAAGATTTGTTCAGAGGGGGTTTGCCTTTGCCTTCCTCTGAGGCTGAGAGAGTGTGACTTGCCCAAGGTTACCCTCGGAGTGTGGTGGGGTCTCCTTTGGAGCTTTTTAAACAGAGGCTGGGTGGCCATCTGTCAGGAGCGCTTTGATTGTGTGTTCTTGCGTGGCGGAATAGGGTTGGACTAGATGGCCCTTGGGAGTCTCTTCCCACTCTATGATTCTATGATACCCTGTGGGCTTCTGTGGCCAAGCAAGGATTTGAACCTTGGTCTCCCAGTGTCCTCGTCCAACACTCAAACCACTATACCACCTCTCCGAAGATGGTTGGAGGGTCCATCTCTCAGGAGTGCTGTAGTTGTGTATTCCTGCATGGCAGAATGGAGTTGGACTAGATGGCCCTTGGAGGTCCCTTCCAACTCCATGAATCTGTCTGTGGGCTGAAATGGTTCAGTTGCTCTTCTTCCCTTCAGCCCAATGCAAGGAGGGCCATCTTGCTGGTTTGAACACTGTCTAGCCTGTGATATCCATTTCCCCTTTTTTCTGGTTCTTTGGGGTTTGATCCGTCTCCTTCCTGACTTCAGGTACTCCATTGGGAACGACCCAGCCGCCTGGCTGGCCATCCACCCCGAAAACGGCATCATCACGGCCAGGAACCCCCTGGACCGGGAGTCTCCTCTGGTCCAGAACAACACGTACCGCGCCATTGTGCTGGCAGTGGATGATGGTAAAGGGGGGAAGAAGAGAGCCGGGCGACTGGGAATGGGGGCAGAAGGGAGGGGCCCTTAGCGGGAGAGGGGATCAATGGCCCCTTTGTCTTGGCCTCAGCGGCCTCTGCCCAAATGCTCCCCATGTGAGGGGCACGTGGTGGCCGAGCTGCCCCCCTTCAAAGGGTGTCACGAGGATCCTCTGTCTGGTGAAAGAGGGAGGGGTGGTGCAGGTCAGCAGCCACATGCCGGCAGAATCCAGAGCTTGGGGGAGAGTTTCTCTGCTGGACTACAAATCCCAGAATCCCCCACTGGTCCAGAAGTGAAATTTCCCCCTCTGGATCTCTCAAGGTTGAATGGCAATGGGATTTGTTTGGGTGCCTTCCGGTGGGGGTGGCCCATGGGAGGGGAACTGGCCCCTGAAACCTGCGCAGCTCCCCACCCCAAACCTCCCACCCTCCGTGTAATTTCCTTCCACAATCTCTGTCTCCCCATTCTTCACCCACTTTGCACAGCTCATAAAAAAGGGGAGCACGCCAACACACCCCGGACTCCCACACAGTGAGATTGCAGCCCACACCCTTGCTGTACAAAAGTTGCACGCTTTGTGCTTTGGGAGGACAGAAAGTAGGTTAATGAGACCAAAACTGTGCAAGTTAATGCCGAATTAAGCACCCTGATGTCGGCTTCTTAAGATCCTGTGTGTGCGTGTTTTGAACTCTGTTTTCCAAGCTCTTTGAGAATAAAAAAAGGGGGGGAAGCCCAAACACGTGGGACAGCTCCGTGGCAGTTTGAACATCAGCCTTAATATTTCCTTGACATATTTTGGCATGCATCTCCCTTGCAGAAATCCCACGCAGCACAAATCTCCAGAATAAATTACGTAAATACAAAGAACTGGCACAGGCTGTCAATTCGCTGTGCTTCGTTCAAAACTTTGCTGTTTCTATCTGTTGAGTTGGGCTAGCTGGTCTTGCTCGGGTTCAAGCGTTTGGGGAGGCAGAGGGTAGAAATGGAGCTTCTAGAGGCCATGAGGCCTGGACAGCTGAGCGCTCTGGACACGGTGGCCTTGACCCGAGTGCTTTTTATTCAGATGTATATTTGCAGCTTTCCAGCCTCGTTAAAAGCCAGGGATGCCCGGGGGCTGCTCAGGGTCTGTGCAGAATTGCACATGCAAGCCCCTGGTGACAGACCTGTGGCTTTACCACCGTGCTCCTTTCTCCTGCAAAACAGGGACGCCCCCAGCTACTGGGACAGGCACCCTCCTCCTGACCTTGCTGGACGTGAACGACAACGGCCCGGAGCCCGACCGGCGAGAGATCACCGTCTGCAATAGCAAGCCGGAGCCCCAGTTGCTGCGCATTTTGGACAAGGACCTTCCACCCAACACCTCCCCGTTCCACGCTGAGCTCAGCCACAATTCGGATGAACATTGGGCTGTGGAGATGGATGACAAAGGTGGGGCAAGGCGTGCCAGGGTGCATGCACCAGGGATCTGTTTCTCGTGCCAGGGATATGATCCCTCTGCCAGGGATCTTCTCCCCTGTGCCAGTCTGATGTGAGAACATAAGAGCAGCCATGTTGGGTGAGAGCAAAGACCTCTCTAGTCCAGCCTTCTCTTCACACAGTGGACATTCGGTTGCCTCAATGGGGGGGAATAATCCCACCAACGGCGTGACCGCTGATACGCAGAGAGGGATGGATATGGCTTTGGGTAGTGGAGGTGGACTGTCACCATTCAGCCTGCTAGCCATGGCTGGCCCTGTCCTCCATCCGTTTATCCCATCTCCTTTTAAAGCCGCCCAGGTTGGCCACCATGGCTACATCTTGTAGCAGAGAGTTCCATAGTTCTAAACGCTCCTCTCTTCTCCTTTTTCCCACAAGGCCTTCACATTGCTGCTCTCTCTGGCTTGCTAGCTTTATAGACTATAGCAATGTGAGGGGTCCAGCTCTTGCTTCTTTTCAGGGGATTCTGGGACATACAGTTTCCTGTTTGTAAGAAGCGCCTTGACCCTGTTTTCCAAAAGCATTGTGGTGGTGTGCCTTCAAGTCGTTTCTGACTTACGGCACCCCTGCGGTGAACCTACCGGAGGGATTTCTTGGCAGAATGTGTTCAGAGGGGGGTTGCCTTTGCCATTCTCTGAGGCTGAGAGATTGTGACTTGCCCAAGGTCACCCAGGGAGTTTCCATGGCCGAGCAGCGATTCGAATCCTGGTCTCCAGAATTGTAGTTCAATGCTCAAACCACACTGACTTTCTCTGAAAGGCGAATGTTCAACTTAAGTTGAAGACCTAGTTTCTATGTAGACAGTCATTCTTTGGTGGCTCTTACACTGTGGGATGTTTCTGAGGATCTGTTCTGGACTCTAGTCTGAGCTTTCAAGGAGCAGCCAAGGTGATGTTGAAAACAGAGTTCAGCACCTTGGATACCTCCTTTCAAGTTCAGATTAAAACCCAGAGTGGATGCTCCACTCCCAGTGAGGTGGGGGCCACCATCCGCCACTTTTCTTTCCTGAAAGTATGCGTGAGGCGTGGGCGCTGGGTATTTTTCCTCCCTCCCTGTGCTGACAACACACCTGCCTATGCTTTGCCAGGGGAGACGGCCATCTTGACGCTGCTGACGCCTCTCAAGCAGGAGACGTACGACGTTTACCTGCGGCTCTTCGACAACCAGAACAAGGCTCAGCTGACCGTCCTCAAGGCGACCGTCTGCGAATGCGAGGGGCCGGTGGATCGGTGCCCGGAGAAGCAGCTGGCTGGCATTGGGGCTCCCGTCATCCTGGCCATCCTGGGGTCCATTTTGGCTCTGTTGAGTAAGTGGATGATGATGATGATGATTACTCTGTTGCTGTTCTATTAATTTACAGTCTGCCTTTTCCCCAATATTGGGACTCAAGGTGATTTACAAATATAGCCGGATCCCCAGATCCCCGGGGGTTTGCTTCCGAGGCATACTGTGGATACCGGAAACTGTGGGTAACAGCAAACCCTATTAAAATAAAGGCCTTCCGGTAAAAGCGTAGAGTTGCATAGGAGGACCTAGAAAATGCCCAGAGAGGATGCCTCTCTAGGCATTTTCTAGCATGAGTCTACGGTATGTATCCCCTATTTTGTGTCCCACAGATAGCTGAAACCGCAGGTATTAATTCTGCATATATGGGGGAGTCCGATAGTAATTAAAATCAGTGCAGATTAAAAATATACAAAAAAGTGTATGTATGTAATTGAATATAGGTTTGTGTGTTTGCATGTAATTGTTATACGTGTGTGTATATCCATTGTGGTTTCTCCCTCCTCCTCCTCTCATTCCCTCCCCAAACTTTTGCCTTTAAGCGCACTAAGGAAACATTTATCTTCAGTGGAAATGGATACCCATGTGGGCTGGGAGGCGATGGGAGTTGTAGTAACAGAAGTGGAGCACAGCCGGTTGGGTGAATGCCTCTCCGGAGAGTCTGAGGGAGAGAGAGATGACTTTTCTGTCACTTGCTGCGGTTGCTGCGTGCCTTCAAGTTGTCTGACTTAGATTAGCGAACTCAACACATGGTCTCCTTGACAAGAGTTGTTCAGAGGGGGTTGCCTTTGCCTTCCTCTGAGGCTGAGAGAGTGTGACTTGCCCAAGGCCACCCAGTGGGTTTTCATGGCCGAGCGGGGAGTCATCTAGAGTCATCGCCCAGTGCTCAGACCATTACACCAAGCTGGCTCGTGTCGCTTGCTACCTGCTGCCCTTTTTAAAATTGTGGTCCCAAGTGCCGGGCGTGGGGTCTTCTTCTGCCTCAACTGTGAGGCTTATAGGGTGGGCGGATGGCCCCCGTTCTCCTCTTGTGCTGTGTTCCCTGTGCGTGTCTATAGTACACCATTATAGCAATTTCATCCCACTTTTAACTCTCATGGCTCCATCCTGGGATTTATAGTTTGGGGAGGTACTTCCACTTCTTTGCAAAGGGGCCCTACTTCGGTGGCTTTCAAATTCCAGTATTCCAGATTTTGGGGGGATTTCAACTCCCAGACGCCCCAACCATTATGGGCAATGCTCAGGAATTCTGGAAGTTAAAAGTCCCAAACATTTGGAAGACTGAGTTTAAGAGATGCTGTTCTAGCTCACTCCCCGTGGGAACTTCCCTGAGAAGGGAGACGGAGGGTTAAATTTGGGGGACTGTATTTTGGGAGGGGAGAGCGCACCTAACGTCCTCTAGGAAGACAATACTAAGTGCCAAACTACAAGTTCCCAAATTCCATCAGATGGAGCCTTGGCAATTCAAGTAGCATGAAAGTGGTATAAACCTATAGTGCAGACATGCCAGTTCCTCTGTGTGCGAAAGCACCTGCTGACCTCCGTCTGTTTTCGGCCCCTTCCAGTTATGCTGCTCTTACTCCTCCTGTTCGTGAGGCGGAAGAAAGTGGTCAAGGAGCCCCTCCTGTTGCCGGAAGAAGATACCCGGGACAACATCTTCTACTACGGAGAAGAAGGGGGTGGCGAGGAAGACCAGGTGGGTGTCCACGGACCACCTTGCGGGGAAAGCAGGGAGGCCTCTGGCCAAGGAAGCCGTATGACGTCGCTTCCAGTTCCGGCCCAATAATTGGCTGTTTTGGGGTTCAGGAGGGTGGGAGCAAATCTAGGAGCCAAGTGCCACATTTTTTGTGAGTTGAGGGGGTGGGGGCCACGAATAAGGGCCAGTGGCCACCTTTGGCCCACGGGCTACAGTTTGCGCACAGCCCTACCTTAAGTCAAGGGGAACCCCTAAAAAGTCAAGACAAGGGAGTGAGAATGGCACAGAATGATGATGGCTTATCCGGGAGGGATGGAAAATGCAGGTGGGCGGGAGCCAGGAGCACGTTCTGGTACAACACATCCGCTTCCGTTTCCACACTTGTTTTCCTCTAAACCAGGGGTGGGCCATAAAAGAAAAGTCTTTGCCTGCCAGTGAAAAGAAATCAGGGAGGGGGCCAGCGAGCCTAGCCCCCTGTGGAAGGGAGTTACAGAGGGTGGGAGCAGCCGCCGAGAAGACTTCACCAAGCGATGAGGTGATGAAGGTGGGATCGAGAGGAAGCCTCCTCCTGAGGACCTTAGGGCTCTGGCAGGGTCCTGTCGGGAGATCCAGTCTTTCAAATAGTCTGGACCCAAGCCACTTTGCCCTGGGTGGTCCCCAGTCCACGGGTGGGGAATTGTACAGCACCCCAAGATGTTGTTGGACTGCAGCTCTCAGCTGCTCTAGCTCGCATGCCCCACAGTGATGAATGCTGGGAGTTGTAGTCCAACAGCATCTGCACAATGCCCAGCCCTAGTCTAGCAACAGTTTGTCCTCCCAAACGACGTGCCCTCTGCTGGTGGGATTCTCCAGGGCTTTCCAACATCTGTGTCATCTCTCTCTCCCCGCCACATCCCCTTTCCTGCCCCCTTTCTCCAAAAGGACTATGACCTCAGCCAGCTGCACAGAGGCCTGGACGCCCGTCCAGAAGTTGTTCTGCGGAACGATGTCGTGCCCACCCTTCTGCCCGCTCCGCAGTACCGCCCGCGCCCCGCAAATCCAGATGAGATTGGCAACTTCATCCACGAGGTAAGGTGGGAAGGAGAGGCAGGCGACGAGAGAGTGGAGCAAAAGAGAAAGTGGTGCCCAATATTCTCTGTGCGTTTGTGTCTCCAGTCATGGAGCCCTGTACTTAGTAGAGACTCCAAAGGCACAGTAAGAGCTGTTTGGAAGTGGAATCCACTGCTGCCTCGTAGTGTGGTGGAGTCTCCTTCTTTGGAGGTCTTTAAACAGAGGCTGGATGGACATCTGCCATTGGGAATGATCTGATTGTGTATTCCTGCATGGCAGAATGGGTTGGACTAGATGGCCCTTGAGGTCTCTTCCAGTTCTGTGATTTCATGATCTAATCTGCCATTAAAGTGTCTCTGAGAGGTGACAATCGAAGCCTCTCTCAAAAAAAACCTCCAACAAAGGAGAGTTGTCAGTAGCTTCCAGAGTTGGGTAGTTTTACCAGACTGTGGAAATCTTGCTTTTTGGTGACTGTTTCCATGCTGTCAGAGAGCTGAGGGATCAAGCAAGGGCCCGTCCAACTATTCCCCTGTAGCTGCATGCATTGACACAGGTACCCTGGAAGTCTTTGGGAGATCTACCCTTGGAACATGTCCAGCTGCAGGAAAACAGCTGGATGTATCTCAGCTGGCCTCCCTGCTCCCCAGCGACAAGGAAAGAGCCCGGGTGGAGGGGGTCAGGGTTTGCACTGGTTACAAGGTTGGTTGTTGCTCAGTCAGAACCGGCCAAGAAAGTGAGTTAGAATCATAGAGCTGGAAGAGACCCCAAGGGCCATCCAGTCCAACCCCATTCTGCCACACAGGAACACACCATCAAAGCCCTCCCAAAGACAGATGGCCATCCAGCCTCTGTTTAAAAACCTCCAAAGAAGGAGACTCCGCCACACTACGAGGCAGCAGCGGATTCCACTGCTGAACAGCTCTTACCCTCAGGAAGCTCTTCCTCATGTTTAGGTGGAATCCCTTTTCCTGTAGTTTGAACCCATTGCTCCGTGTCCTAGTCTCTGGAGCAGCAGAAAACAAGCTTGCTCCATCCTCAGTATGACGTCCCTTCAAATATTTAAATACCATGTTGTGATGGCATACTCCATGGCAATTCACCAGTGGGATTCCTGCCTTTGTTGCTCCTAGCTGGACTTAACTCAGCTTTTTGTCCATTGCTTGAAAGATGGCTTACTGTACATACCTCCTTCCTTCCTGCAGAATTTGAAGGCGGCTGACGCAGACCCCACGGCGCCTCCCTACGACTCCTTGCTGGTCTTTGACTACGAAGGCAGCGGCTCGGAGGCTGGCTCTCTCAGCTCCCTCAACTCCTCCAGCTCCGATCAGGATCAGGATTACGACTACTTGCACGAATGGGGTAGCCGCTTCAAGAAACTGGCAGACATGTACGGTGGTGGTGAAGACGACAACTGATGAGGACCCAGGAAGACGAGGGGTCCTGGCTACATTCTCACCCCTGCAGTGGGGAGGAATCTCTCTAAGACCCTCGCAACCCTCTTCGTCCTTGTTTTCGGCAAACTGTACTGTTGCGGCTGCTGTCCGTATGCCAAATCCACAGCATCTCCTTCCCAAGTCCTGGCCAACGATGGTGGGACTTCCTGTCACCCAAAGGAGAAGGTCTTCCTTCAAGCCTTTCGGGGGGTCCTGTCCGCCTGACTTAGCATTTCACTGAACTCACAGAACGTGCCTATGAAGGCTTCCAGGCCAGACACATGGCTCCTGCACCACTCTTTCTCTCTGCGCGTCGCTCTCTGCCCTTCCTGCCGAGTGCCTCTGGATGCAGGTGCCGTCCCTTCCTGTAAGAAAGCAGGGCCAGGCATGGGAGCCCCACATTCTTTGCCCAATTTCCATGGGGCCAGAGGCTGCCCGGTTCTTGCCAGCCAGACAGGGGCCCTAGGTGGGCCTGGCACCCCCATGGAAGATGCAAGGAGGGACTTCAGAGGGGACGGGAGGGGGAGAAGGGAGACAGACAGGTTAGGGGTGCTTGAAGGCATCCTAGAGGTGTGCGTGTTGTAGTGGAACCATCCTGCCCAAATGCCGCCCCTCCTCTGCCACCTGGGCGCCTGCCCCGTCACTTGCTGAGCCTTGCAAGTGTTGGCAACCCACCCCTTCCCTCTCCCTCCAAAATTCTTGTGCAGCCTCTTTTTTTTTTTAAACAGTAATAATAATGATAAGCATATTCTAAGTGTCCCTAGGTGAGTGGTGGGGTTTTTTGTACTGTGTATAAAATAGACTGTGCGGGAAAGCTCTAAAGGATTGGACAATCAGGGTGTAAAAGTTTTAATAAAGGATTCTTTTTCTTTTTTTACAAGAAGTGTTCTGCCTTGGGTCTGTCTCAGGTACAAAATGGGAAAGGGAATTGGAGTCTTTCTGGAACTGGCAAATGAAATTCATCCAGGAAGACTCTAGGATCGGTACACACACAACACCCATCGACTTGCTCACCCGAGTGCCAAAAGCAACCGCATCCAGGCCTGTCCACTCCATTGCCAGTTTTATAACCCACTCCTCCTTGCTCTGGGCTTCAGCACTGTCTCCCATTAGTCTAGAGCAAGAGTAGTAACCATCACCAAAGTTTTATTCATATGTATCCCACCGCAACAAGGGGACTCATAGCGGCTTACAAAAATTAAAACAAATGTGTGCAAAGCCATCATTAAAAAACAAGGAAGTCCTTTTTAAAATGCAATTAATGTACAGGGTACAAATTATAAAAATCCAGGAAAAGAGACAAGATAAAAATCACAGGACAGCACACCATTTTAAAAAAGCCCATGGCAGTTTGCACCCCAGGGCTGCCTCACAGAGGAAGATGAACTCCTTCAGACAGCCTGGACCCAGACCATATGCACCCTTCTAGGGAAGGACTGCTGAAGCGACCTGATGTGCCAAGAACTGGTACTGTCTCTGTGCCCATTGGCTACAATGCTTGCTTGCCTCCTTCCTTCCTTTCTTTCCTGGACACGGTCCAGTGGCCCAGGGACCACCATTTTGAGCAGTGCTGATCTAGAGGTTGCTGGAGAGCAGTTCCCAGCATTCCTCACCACTGGCTATGCTTACCAGGTTGCTGCTGGGAGTTGCGATTCAACAACATCTGGAGGGCTGCGCTTTGTCCACCTTTGCAAAAGGCATCAGCCAGTATTACAACTTCCTGGCCATGTTCTCTTCTACATGGGCAAAGCAAACAACTTTGCATACACTTCTTCAGAGGTTTTTAAACAAAGGCTGGATAGCCATCTGTCAGGAGTCCTTTGATTGTGCATTCCTGCAGGGCAGAAGGGGGTTGGACTGGATGGCCCTCGGGGTCTCCTCCAACTATGATTCTATGGAGCTCATCCAGGCTGCATCAAACCTTCTGGCTGGAATTCTGTTGGATTTTTAATGCATGGATAAGTTTCCCTTTGCGGTTTTTGTCCAATGCAGAACAATTCATCGTAAGATTGCAGAAGCAGGGTTATGCAGGCAGCGATGGGTGTGCATCATGGGGTTTTCTTGGCAAGATTTCTTCAGGGGAGGTTTGCCTTTGCCTTCCTCTGAGGCTGAGAGAGTGTGACTTGTCCAAGGCCACCCTGTGGGTTTCCAGGGCCAAGGGCGGATTCCTGCTCTCCAGAGTCATAGTTCAGCACTTGAGCTTTGAGTTAATGGTGAGTCTCTGAGCGAGAGATCTCCGACAGCCCTGGCCCTCGCCTGCCCTGCTCAGCTCTTGCAAACTCAAGAGCTGGATGATGGGCTCTGTCTACTTTTGTTGGGGCCTCCTCCTTCTACTGCCTTCCACTTTACCAAACATGGGTGCTTTTCCCAATGATGGCGGCGCCTTTTCACATCATCTCATGATGTGGCCGAAACCTTGCCCTCTGCACAGCAGCAAAGGCAAGCAAAGCTCTCCTGATCTGCGTTCTCTGCCTCCCAAAGTGCTCAGCTACCACCTGCGCCTCACCTCTGCTGATTTCCCCATCCATCCACCGCAGCTCAAGGATCATATAACAAGCCTCCCGCCCTCCCCAAAATAAACAGCCGCCAAGGTCGCTGTTCTCCCAAACGAATGGGCCCAGCTGAGGCTGTGCAGAGATAAAGGGCACCAGAGGGAAATGCTGTTCCCCCCAGCCACCATTTTCTCCCTTAAAGTGAAGGGGAAAACCTTTCCCCCACTGCTCTTTCTGTCAGAAGCTGGGCTGGGAGGCTTGTTGGGGTCTGACTGACCCACGGAGGAGGAGGAAGAGGATTCCAGTGAGGTCTGTGACATGATCCAGGGGTGTCCTAGAACCAAACCCCAGCAGATCCCAAGGGCCCACTGTATAAAAAGTGAAATAAATGCATGGACGGCCTCTGGCGATGTCATTAAGCATTATGCACTAAGGAGCAACCTCATTTGTGCACAACTTGTCATTCAATCATGCACACAGAGAGAACATTTAGATGGTTGGAAATGAAATGACTTTGCAAATGGACCCAACACTTGATTTAAAAGTTCAGCAGGACGACACTGAGCCAGCTAGATGGCCCTCTGCCTGACCAGAGCCTTGCCTCCTGCCCAGCACTGGCCCCATAAAAAAGGGAGGATTCGGACTCCTTGCAAATGGGGGAGGCAGGGCAGTGCCCCAGATCTGGCCACCCTGCTGGGCTTTGCCAGGGCTGCTCACATCTTGGATGGGCTGATTCATCCTCTCAGAGAGAGGAACCGATGACCGCTGATAAACGGAGATCTCTGAGACAATGGATGTGACACGCAGGAGGTGTGGGAGGAGATTGCGCTTTCCGATTGCGCTTTCCTGGCAGTGTTGGCCGGGCCGGATCATCTCTCCCCTCTTCAAAAACAAGGTCCTTTTTTCGATGCTTCTAACGAGCCCGCGATAAGCTCGCCTTGGCTCTACACTGTCCCTGGGCCTGTTCACACTGTAGAATTATAGCACTATGATTCCACTTTAACTGTCTTGGTTCCACCCTATGGAATCATGGGATTTTTAGAGCCAGGGTGGAGTTGTGGTGTGAGCCTGGGGTTCAAATGCCTGCTCGCCTTTGGGAACCCACTGGGTGACTTTGGGCGAGTCTCTCAGCCTCAGCAGGCGGCCATGGCAACCCCCTTGGAAGACACCTTGCCAAGAAAACCCCAGAATAGGGTCTCCCTAAGACACATTAACAACAACAATAGAGAAGCTGTATGAAAGGATTGACTAAGGCCAGCTGGGCCTGGGCAATCCCACCATCCTCACGCCCAGTTGCACCAGTGACCCTCCAGTGTAGCTGACCGGTCCCCCGAAGCTGAGCTCTCTTCCTCTCCACACCAAGTCCCTGATGTGGAAGGAACAGACTGGAACCCAGACCTTTCCCAGTGTTGATGGGGGCAGCCAGCTGGGAAGCCCCCTCCCCGCCATAGCCATAGCTTCCCTTTCCTCACCTCTTTTGCTTTACCTCCTCTCTGGTTTCACTGCCCCCTGCCCAAGCCCAACTGGCCGGACTGGTTTTTCCTGCTGCAGACCCCAACCAGCCCCAGCCAAGCCCTGGTCCTTTCTCCCTCTTAAGCCCAGCCGAGGGGAGGCAGAGCCAAAGGGCGGAGGAGGCAGGCCCTGTGCCTGCTGGGGAACCTGAGCTGTTTCAAAGCCTGGAGGAATATAGGGAGGGCACTGGACTCTGGGTTCGAATTCCACTCCCTCAGCCTCAGAGGAAGGCAACGACAAGTCCCCTCTGGATACATCTTTTGGGGAGCCAGCATGGTGTAGTGCAGTGTTTGCCAAAGGTTGGTCCTCCAGGTGTTTGGGGCTTCATCTCCCAAAACTCCTTTGGCCAAGGTCAGTGGCTCTTTACCTTTCCTTTACCAGGGACCCCCTTTAAATATCTTTTTTTGATCTGGACCTCCAAGACTTAACATTTAAAACAACAACAGCAACAATAATACTGAACCATTAACAACGGCACCATCCATGAAACCTTCCCTCAGAGGCACTGGAGGGGAGGGAAGACTTTTCTCCTGCTTCTTCCTATAAATTGTGGCTGGAGTGGATTGAATGGCAATGCACCGGCCAAGCCAGCCAGCCAGCCAGCACCTTGGCTCCTGTCACGTGGCCGCTCCACTGCAGGGAGGAGGTGGGGCAAGCAGCCTTCAAGCCTTTGTGGACCCCCTGTGAGGACATCGTGGACCCAGATCCCACGTTAAGAACCACTGACCTAGCCCATGACTATGTCCTAGGCACTGTTTCCCTTGCCCTACCTTTTTTCCCATTTTGTAATTGTAATTCAAAACTTCATAAGCTAAACCCATATTTTAGTCTGAAGAGGAGGGGGGCTAGTCAGTGAAAGGCCCTTGTTAGGCCAACATTTCTGCAAATCAATGGCTCCTCCACTGAAGCTGGATTTAGCCCAATATAAATACACCTGTTCTCCTGCTTGAGTGTATTTATGCATTTTCTCATCCTCACTGATGTTGTGCAACACATTAGCAAGGAAAAGGTCAACCACTGCAAGATGATAGTGATGATTATATTTTAAAAGCAAATAAATCCAGGGGTTTTGTGGAAAAAATGTGCTTGTGTGCACATACACAAAGGTTGGGTGATATGCAAAACAACTTCTGCAGAAAAGAGGATTATGTTGGGGGGGTGGACCTAAAAATTTTTGTGTGAATGATTTTTTTTTCAGAAAAATGTCCAAAGAAGTGGGGAAAATCAACAAAAATGTACAAAACCTCTCCATAAACCTGCCCATAAGTGGGAAGGACTTTTTTGAAGTGATTTGTTCTTGCAGGGAAAACCAAACAAACCAAGCATGACCTCCCTGAGTGGTGAGTGCTGATAAGATTGAGGCAGCAGCCAAATCAGAGCCCCTGGGATGCCAGAGGGGGCCTTGAAAAAGTACAATCATCTATGGGCTCACACACACACAAATACACACAATCCAGTGAGGACTCAGCATGCCCAGTAGTCAGAACACGCTGAGTGAAAGACAGAAAACAACAGAGAATCATAGAGTTGGGAGAGACCCCAAGGGCCATCCAGTCCAACCCCATTCTGCCATGCAGGAAGACACAGTCAAAGCATTCCAGACAAAATGGGGGGCTGTGGGGTGATCCTGAAGCCATCTCCCCCCCCCCACTGTATCACAGCCAGGAATCCTTCCTCTGCCCCCCAGCTGGTGTGTATTTTGGGGGTGAGTTCTTCGCTCTCTCCGGCAGAGGGCAGCAGGTAGCAAGGGGAACCGCATCTGGGTGTTTAAACTGCTTTGAAGCCGGCAGCCTCACACCTGAGATCAGGTATAATAATTAGGGTGTAATTAGCGAAATCAGGTATAATATTTAGAAATCTGGCACAGCTAGCGTTGTCAGATTTCGGCGCCTGGCCCTTCTTATTTGGGCCTCAGGCTGATGAGGAGGAGGAGTCTTGGAACAAGAACATTGCCTTGAAGGGTGGGCTGGGTGGGTGTGTTTTCCCCTCATTGATTAGACTTGCTGATATATTTTAATGATGTACCATCTGCAATCGTGCTAATGACACCACAGGGGCTGCTCGCTTGGCAGGTGGGGGGGACTCGCCTTCTTTAGAGGCCTTTAAACAGAGATTGGATGCCCACCTTCCAGGAGTGCTTTAGTTCCTGCACAGCGGCACAGGTTGGACTAGATGGCCCCTGGGATCCCTTCTGACGCTAGGATTGCCCCGCAAGATCACCAGGGCCTGTCTCCCGTGAGATCCCAAGGCGTCCTCCCTAGACTGAAAGCTGGAGAAGGATCCTGCCCTTGAATGAGAGTGCGCAAGAGGGAATGACCTGAAACTGAATGAGAGAGGATCGGAAATGTGGCCGCGTCAGTGAAATCAGTGTCATTCCTGTTAAGCGCGGTGTGTACGGAAAGCGCTGGATGAAATAACGTTTACCCACATGAGCCCCCTGAGCCCCAAAAGCTCCCCTGGCCGCTTCGGCCTGTGGCTCTGATGGCCCAAAGCGTGCAAAACCTGCGGCTCCGTGGCTCATCCCCACCGCCGCCGCCGCCGCCGCCACCGTAAAGACAGCAGTCGTAGGGGGGGGGTCTGTTTATTCTGGCCGCAGCCTCCCCGCCCCAGTTCCCACCATGGGGGGTGTGCAAAGAAACAGGGGAGAAATCTATTACCTTTAAATAAGCATTATTTTTACCCTGTTTCCAGCTGATGGTGAATTTCGTGGCTTGAAATAATGACTTTTTTCTTAAAAAAAGAAAAAAAGCAATGTAATTATTGTTATTGAAGAGGAGTTTCTTACTTTTGTATAATGAATAAAGTAACACATTTCTCCTCTATTTTTAAACTCTGCAAAAATTCACTACAAGTGGCCAAAACAGACCCCTGAATGTCCAAGAGAAGGCAACATTTCTGAAATAACAAGTAAGCATCCCTTACATGGGGAAGCGGGGAGATTCCGAAATTAATGTTGTCGGCAAAATGTTTAGAAATAAAATTGGTTCTCTTTTTTTCAAGCCATCTACACTGTAGAAATAAGGTGGTTTGACACCACTTTCACTGCCGTGGCTCCATCCCACAGAATATTTGGGATTTGTAGTTCTGTGAGGCACCAGTGGCACTCTTTGGCAGAGAAGGCTGGAGGCCTTGCAAAACTACACATCCCAGGATCCCCTAGGATGGAGCTACAGCCCTCCAAGGGGTCCCAAGCTGCCTTATTTCCATAGTAGCAGTGTGGTAGGGACGGTGTGGTCGGAGTGGGGGGCTACTTCCGGGAGAACAGGGTTCAAATCCTCCGCTTGGCCCTGGGCAAGTCACATTCTCTCAGCCTCAGCAACCTTCAGAAAAGAAATAATGCCAAGAAAACTGAGAGCGGGGTCGCCATGGGTCCAGGTCTGCTCAAAGGCAGAGAAGGATGACAAAAGAGGGAGGCTTTAAGGAATTTTGGGGGACCCTGCAATGCTTTATTTTGGGGGGCCCATATGTTTATCTCAGGTCAATGTCACCTAACTCAACCTAAGCTATTCACAGTCTAGGATATTCAGATTACCTGTATTACTAATAATGTTTTTGCAGGCATGACTGGTTTAAGGAATTTTGGGTCCCCCTGCAATGCTTTATTTTGGGGGTCTCCCTATGTTTATCTCAGGTCAATGTCACCTAACTCAACCTAAGCTATAACCAGTCCAGGATATTCAGATTATTACTAGTAATGTTTTTGAAGGAGGAGGGTTACTATGGAGCCCCCACAATGATGGGACCCCCTGCAATGCTTTATTTGCGGGGGGGGGGCATATTATGTTCATCTCAGGTCAGTGTCACCTAACTCAGCCTAAGCTATTCACAGGACAGGATATTCAGATTATGACTAATAATGTTTTTGCAGGAGGACCGGTTTAAGGCATTTTGGGGGTCCCTGCAATGCTTCATTTTGGGGGGCCCATATGTTTATCTCAGGTCAAGGTAACCTAACTCAGCCTAAGCTATTCACAGGTCAGGATATTCAGATTATGACTAATAAAGGGTGACTACTATGGGGGCCCCCACAATGATGGGGGCCCCGCGGATGCTGAGACCGCGGGTGCCTGAAACCGGCCCTGCTCCTGCGAGGCGGAGGGGTCGGAGCGGAGACCGAGTGACCCCCCCCTCGCGGGCCAAGCGGTCAAGCAAAAGCCACGGCCGGAGGGGGTGGGCTGGTGGCCAGAGGGAGGGTCCAGCAGCCCCGTGCCTCGGAGCGGACCCCTGGCCGGCCGCGGTGGGCGACTCGTTCAGCCCGGGAGCGACGCTGAAGGGGGAAGCAAGCCGGCGCCTGGGCAGGCCACCGTCGGAAGGGACCCCAAGGGCCATCTAGTCCGACCCCGTGGCGGCCATCCTTCTTCCCCCCTCGTGGGGCGACTCATTCAGATCTCCGTCCGAAGGGACCCCCAAGGGCCATCTAGTCCGACCCCGGGGCGGCCCTTCTTCTTCCCCCCTCGTGGGGCGACTCATTCAGATCTCCGTCGGAAGGGACCCCCAAGGGCCATCTAGTCCGACCCCCGTGGCGGCCCTCCTTAACTGTTGGTACAGTAGAATTTAACCCGGGTCCGGGGGGGCCGCTATCACCTCGGTGTAGACAGGCAGGCAGGCGCCCCGCTTTAACCTTAACCCGCTTTCGGCGCTGCCCCGAGGAGCCCGCAGGCGAAGGGGCGGGGCCGGAGGGAGGGAGGGCGGAGCGAGTGACGTCAGCGCGAGGGGAGGCCCCGCCCTCCACCACACCTGTGCGGGCGGGTGGGCGTGGCCTCCCAGAGGGGCGTGGCTCCGGCGGAGTGGGCGTGGCTTCTCACCTGCCACCCGAGAGGAGCCGCGCCGGCCGGGCAGAGTGGAGGATGATGGCGAAGATGATGGAGAGGGGGACCCGCTTCGGACGCCCGTCGGGGCCGCTCGCCTTCCTCCCGCTCCTCCTCCTCCTCCTCCTCCTCCTCCAGGTGGGTGCCGGGGATGCCGGGATTGGGCGGGCACTCTGCCCATGCTCAGAGGCGCCCACGGGGTCGCAGGCGCTGATTCGGGGACCCGCGGAAAGGGAGGGTGGGCGCAACCTCTGGACCCCCCCCCCAAAAAAAGGCAGGCAAAGCCTCGGAAAGCCCCACTTGGGGACTACAGCTCCCAGCCAGGGCCAGGCTTCCTGGGAGCTGTAGTCCAAAAAAGAGGAGGGTTTCTGGGTCTTCCTCCCCCTCGCAAACACGACGACCACCGGCCAGAAGACCCCGACCCAAACAGCCCCCGAGCATATTTAAAACGGACCCAAAACTCCTTGAATTCCCTCCCTGTTGGTGTGAAACAGGAGCTTATATTTACTGACTTGTGTTTTTAAAAACTCTTTGCTACTATAGTTGGGAGGTTTTTAAACTGTATTTTGTTTTCATTTATGTTCTGAGCCTCCCGGAAGAATAATAATAAACATAACCATTATGCCTTCCCCCAGTTGGGACTCAAGATACTTTCCATCAGTTAAAACAAACATCGTTTAAAAATGCACATACTAAAGTTTAAAAGGTAATTATGCTATTAAAAATTAAAATTAAAAACCAAATGCAATTTAAATTGTTAAAAGCATCAACCAGCACATTACGTAAGTCCTATTTCTCCTAAAAATCGCTGGAGATAGGAATTTAATAAATAAAGGACACCTTCTATCTGTCTGGCTTATTGTTCTTTGCAAAAATACTACAAATCTGCCTATTGGGGAAGATTTTGAGGGACCCCGTCCTCCCACCCCCCAAAAAAACCCCAAACCCAGATAAGAATTCTGCCCCCAGTCGAAGTTTCCTTCCGCCTCCCAATTTCTGCCGTCACAGAGAGTGAGACGCGGAAAAGCCATTGTTCCCTCCAATTTCTGTGCCTGCCCATCCTTTTCCTTGCCCCTTTGGCCTGGATGCCTAAATAATAATAATAAATTAAAACAACTAATCTAAAATCACATTTAAAAACATAATAAATAGCCAGCAGGCTAAAAAAGAGGCCAGGATCTAATTAGGAAAGGCCTGCCCGAAGAGATCCGTCTCCAATTCTCTCTCCAAGTGCTCAACTGAAGGAAAATGTCATGGGGGGGGGGGGAAGCATTATTTGGAGGCGTGAACCCCCCACATTTTGCTCGCACGCCGCGCACTTTGCGCATAGCGCTGCCCCTGCCTCCACCTCTCTGGGTGCCCTTCTTTTTACCTTTGGTTTTCCTGCCCTTTTTTTCCTAGGTTGCCCCGTGGCCGTGTGGGGCGGAAGCAGCCGACCCATGCCGGCCGGGCTTCAGTTTGGAGGCGTACACTTTCGGGGTGCCCAGGGCAGACTTGGAAAGGCACCGGCTGTTGGGCCGAGGTGAGTGTGAGCCAGCCTTGCACGGCCGCTCCAGTTTGCTCATTGGGGTGGGAAGTTCTGCGTTTCCTTGCCCCACAATGATGCAAGAGCCTTGTTGTTGCTTTGTCAGATTAGGAATTTGGGGATTAGGAATTTTTTATTGGAATAAGACCATTCTACTGAAAAATATACTAGGCCCGGCTGCTTCCTTCTGAGACGGAAAAAGAGAGAGGGTGATTTGACTTTCTTCTGGTTTCGGATTAATTATTCCGCCAAGTAGGCAAGAGAACAAACCCAAGGACCCCCCCCCCACTGTGATGTCACTCTCGGGGGTTTCCCTGTGAGCAAAGCGAAAATACGGCCCTCCTTCCTTAACAGTGGCCGAATCCACATGACACAAACAATCCCGTTTCAAACTGGATTATTTGCCCTGGCTCCTTCCTGTTGAATCCAGGAATCTGTAGTTTTGCAAGGTCTTTAGCCTTCTCTGCCAAAGTGTGTGCTGGTGCCTCACCAAACTACAGACCCCAGGATTCCATAGGAAGGAGGCAGGGCAAATAATCCAGTTTCAAGCTGGGTTATTTGTTTAGTATGGATTTGGCCAAATTAGTGCTGGTGACCCATGGCGTGCTTCCATTTTTTTCTTGAGAAGAATGTCTGAAAGGAGGGGAACCAACCCAACAAGGCAATAAAAACTTCAAAGCAAAGGTTCTGAGAGTCAAAAGAGAATGGTAGTTAAAGAAAAGGAACTTTTCCCAGCGTCTGTGGCGGACTCATGTGTGGCATCTCTATGGAGTCTGAGAACGGTTTGCCCTGCTTTATTCCGTGTGCAAAGAAAGACGTTTCGGTGTCTTTTTTTACAATGAGGACTCGCCAGGTGAGCGTTTTCCCAGGACAAGCCTCTCGTCCTCACTGGGTGATGTGTCCTGCTTTTCTGCGAAATGGGTACATGCCTCTGAAGGGATTTTAAAAAGACCTAATGCTTTCCTAGGAAGCATTTAAAACGCAGGTTCTTGAAGTATAAGTATCAGTAATGTCTGCTCCTGATGGGGAGCTTAGCCAGGCGCCCTCCTCGTATCCGGTCAGGACAGCGAGATACGATGCTTGGCCCCGTTTGCATCCCGCAGTGCTCAGGTCAGAAACGTGGTTTTGACTGTTTGGAATTAATTCTTTTCTGGAGGCAAATTTCCGAGAACACGAGGGCCACATAAGAGGCTGGAAGGCTCTCACACTTGGGGCGACTGCCTGCCTGTATTTTCATCCAAAGTGTTGTTATCACGTTGGCCTCTCACTCTGGAGGAGGCAGAGCTTGGGAAAGTTACTTTGGGGGTGCCACAGCCCATCATCCCCCAGCCAGCCAACCAGCCAGCCATGTCACTTGGCCTGCTGAGACCCCCTCCTCCACACCACTGTTAAAGGTACTGGAGCCCCATCCCGTTTCCCCCCACCACCCTAAGAGCTGATTTAGGGGAAGCCCCCTTGAGCTCTCTGGCAAGTTCTCCATCTTGGATACTCTGACAAGTTGCCTCTGGGCATTGTTGTCTCAAAAAGTAACTACTGTATTCTAAACTCTGGGAAGACGATGGTGAAAACTTCATTTTTCTTTTGGAGGCTCTTTTCCTGTTTCTGTCCCAGCTGTTGTGGAGACAGGGCTCACCCTCCACTCTGCTCTGCACCTACCTTCTGTCTAGAAGCAAGTACAATAGATTAAAATATTTCTTATCCTGTCTCCTTGAGTAAGTGTGAAGGAATAATCCCTTCATTTCACCTTCATCTGGGAAGAGCCCCTTTAGCTAAGCTTTCTCTCTTAATTTCCAAACAGGAAAATACATTCTGTGAGTAACATTAGTTGGTAGTTAATGCGCCATGCGTAGTGACATCGCCAGGTGCCGTCCCAAAGTCTTGGGTTTTGGCTCAGAAACTCCAGGGCTTGGGAGGGACATTGAAGTGCAGCATGCAGTAACTTTGCTTGAGTGAATGCGAAACTCTTGAGACAGAAGAATCAGCCATTTTTTGGGTGGGAGGGAGGAATGTTTCGCCTTTTGGGAGGGCCAGGGAAGCGTTAACTGAAAACCGAGGTGGTTTCCACCTTCCACGCAGCCCTCTGGCAATGCAAGGTGGAGCCTGGATGTGGCGGAGGGAGGAGGACTTGTCCCGACTCGCAGCTGCGGGTGGATTTCGATTTGCTCATTTGAACTTTGACAATTGCTCTCCACCGGTTACCTGGCTACCTGCTTCCCCCCCGCCCCGCGCCAGCTTATCATAGTTTCGTTAACCTGACGAGGCTGGGCCTGTTTTGTGTCAATATGCCTTCGTGAATCATTTACTGTACAGTACTTTGTTTCTCATGGGCTTTGGCTGCAGTCTGACTTTCAGTCCTGTTATGGAAAGGATGGTTTGGTCTTGGTGGTTGAATCCTGAACTCGTGTTTGCCTTTGAGTCCGCTATTTCTGGGTGTTTGTTTGTTCCTGGATGGGAATGTGCCCAGGTAGCACACAGAAAGGGGGTAGAGCTACAGGGGGACAAAGCAGAACAGCAGTATCACACACACACACACCCCAGAAAAAATAAAAATATTCTCAAGGAAGAAATAAAAGGAAGAAATAAAGAAACTTTGAGAGGTAGATCCCAGATAATCAGCATTAGTGATGCTGCAGTACTGGAACAAACCATGTATTTTTGCAATGCAAGTTTGTGACTTATAATTAAAACAGATCTGTGATCTTCTTAGGATAACTTTAGGAGTAGACAGTGAGTTAACGTTGTAAGAAACTGGTTGTAGTGAGTTGTGTTTGATATTATCATTATCAACATTAACTTTATTCATATCCCACCTCTTCTCCCAAAACTTAATCTCAAGGCAGCTGACCAGTTAAAACAAACACAAAATTATTAAAACATAGAAAAGGTCAACATTAAAATGGATATAAACGATCGGTGAGAATTAAAAACAATTTAAGACATACAATTAGAAATGATAAGAACAGTTTTAAAGATAGTACAGTTTTTTTAAAAAAGTGTATCACCTTATTAAAAGTCCTTTCATTTAAAAATAAAAATGCCCAAAAGCCTGTCAGAAGGACAGTAAAAGAGGATGTCTTTCTAGCATCCTTATCTCCTTGTTCCTGAGTTTAGGGGCAGCCACCCAGAAGGCCCTGACTTGGGTTTTCTGAAAAGTTGCCAGATAACTCACAGCATACATTGACACTAAATATAGATACAACACAATGACTGCAGTAAAAGAGTTTTTAAAAATAATTAAATAATATTTTAGGGTGGCCCCATGAAGGGAGGGGAAAGGATGGGGCTCTTGCACCTTTAATAGCAATGTGGAAGGAGGGGTTCAAACAGGACAGTCGGCAACTGCTTAGCATTCCCACTTTCACGTTGCTACTAAAGGTACACGAGCCCTGCCCCTGATTTCCCCCCAAAATAATCTATGTGAGCACCTTGTGTTTATTGGGTTCAAAAAGAACGACATTGCACATACTATGGGAGAAATGTAATTAGAACAGCTTTCTCTATAGTGTGCCTCCCAGACATGTTGGACTATAATGGCTCTGCTAACCGTGGATAATGGGCATCTTGGAAACCAGCAAGTGTGTTGAGGGACCCGTCCTGGAAAGACGGTGGGTCTGGCCTGGCGAGATGAGAGGGCCGGAGATGCCTCCAGAACCCTTGTTGATGTGGAAGAGAAAGGGTGCCTTTAATGGTGATATTAACCACGTTAAAGGAGTGTATGAACCACCCAGACCGGCTCGAGTCTTTGGGGAGAACCTGAAATACACACCCAGCAAGGTAGACCGTAGCTGGACAAGTCGAGTCGGCACGCCTCTTTCCTAATGCAGGCGGGGGCGGGATGGACAGTCGGATGGACGGACGGACAGGTAAACCTGCCTTCTATCTGTGCATCACTGGGGCAGTCTGATAAAGTAACTTTTCCAGGCCCTGATGCTAAACTAAATGGTTTCTGAGAACTGATATAATAAAGTAGCCTCCAAAAATTAATAGGATTAGGTGCTGAGGAAAAAGTAAATGTCTGTGTCTGTCCAAAGTGTGTTCAAAAAGATGGCAAGTAATCTTTCTCTGGGGCAAGTGAATAAAGCTGAAAAAGTTTTAAATGTCAGGTTTAAGAAAGAGACCGGGTAGACTGTGGTGCTAGAGAAGGGTTGGGGAGTGGAAATTTTCCGCAGGCGAAACAAACATTTTTCTGGAGAGAACGATTTAGCTATCTAGTCCCGCCTGCTCTCTCCGAAATCTTTCCTTCTTCCACAAGAACCTGCCTTATTGTTCTTCCTCTTCTCTGTATACCAAAAGATTAGGCTGGGATTTGGGGAATAGGGTCACATGGAGTCCCATAAGGCATTCTGTGTGGAACATTTGTGCAAATCCTAGACAGGTCTGCTCAGTAGTTATTGACCTCGATGGGACTTATTTTCAAGGGAGAGAATGGCAGATGCAGCTTCTCTATGATGCACAACTGGACAGAAATCATGGCCTTACTCTTCTTGTATAGTGTGTGATCTTCAACAACTGGGTTTCCACTTGTTGCACTGGCAGAAAATGTTGGCAACCTAATCAGTATGTTGTATATACCGATCAGGTTGCCAACATTTTTTGCCAGGGCTCCTGTGCAACAAGAAAAAATCCAGCTGTTGAGGATTTCCCTGCCAGCTTGATGCATCAATGGGGAAAGCTATGGCTTTTAGAATTCCCTCCTGTCATGTAACCGTGAAAGGCAGAAAAGCCCTGACAAAAATAAATGTTGGTGCCATTGCTGTAGATTACAGTGCATCGAGTTGCACTGAGGTTGCTAGAATGGCACATCTCCTTCCGTGATCACAGATCTTGATATGGCTATCTCTCTTTCTCAGAACGTGAGCAGCTGGTGCTCAGCAGGGACACCCGTTCTTTGCAAGTCTTGAGTCCAATCTCAGGCAACACAAAATCTTGGGCAACGATGCCAGGAAGGCTCTTGGAGGGGAGAGTCAGCCCAATATAGAGGGAATCCCTTCTATTCAGAAAGAAAATGTGTGTGTTGTGTATTGGGAAAACTGCTCAGTGGGGGATTATACAAGCTTTCGGATGACACAGAGCTCTTCACCAGGCCACTGAAGAATGTTGCCGTGCCCTGTTTTGCTTTGCCCAAGTACCTTTCCCCCTTCTTCCTTCCTTCCCCCTCCACTCCTTAGAAAGGACGCGAGGGTGCTTACTTGTGACGACACCATTCCTCGGTGGGTGTGCTTGCACCCGTACGTACACACGATTTCCTGTTGTTTCTTGTGTTGCAAAATTAGAGGAAATGTTTGCCTGCTTTGTGTGTTTCTGCATGGGACTGAGAGAGAAATGCAATGGGACAATTTCCCACTTTTGGACTACTCGCACACGTATCCCCGGGCTGTATCTGTGATCCCTGTTTTGGGGTTATTGCTGATGACTCAGAGATGACGCTCATTTCCTGCTGCTACGGCAACAATTCTGAGTGAGAGTGCAGGATAGTGGCCACGAGACCCTATTTGGAATCAAGGAGACCCTGGTTTGAATCTGGCCTCTGATGCTGGCTTTCCAGCCGGCCGCAAGGAAGCGGCTCTCTCGCGGCCGCTGTTGCGCCTTCGGCAATATGGGCAGAGAGTTGAGAGCATTATTTGCACATGGAGACGACATTGCTCAGAGTGCGCCAGCTCCCATGGCCAGTGGTTATGCTGGCTGGGGATTCTGGGGATCACAGTCCAAAACAGTATATTTTCTGAGCCTTGAACATGGAGAATCCTGTTGCTTGCTAATGCTCTCTTTAACACTTAATTTTGGTAATTACACAGCATGAAAGCCAGTGTGGTGTAGTGGATTGAGTGTTGGGCTGTGACTCTGGAGACCAGGGTTCAAATCCCCACTCAGCCGTAGAAACCACTGGGTGGCCTTGGGCAAGTCACACTCTCTCAGCCTCAGAGGAGGGCAGTGATAGCGTAGATCTGTATATAATCAGTATTAAAGTGTAAATAGAAAAACCATGTCAACAAATAACAGTAGAAATGAGAGCTATGCAAACAATACAGCACTTGCAGGTGAACATAGCAGATGTAGAATGGGTCAATTAAGTTTTTTCAGCTTGCTTTGCCCCTCCTGGCTGGAGGTGGAAAAAGCTGACGGGGTGAAATGGCGGCTTGCTTCTGGCTTGCGCATTTGTGAAATGGCTGTGGCGTCCCTCTTTACCTCCGGTGTCCTCTATTCACCCAGCAGTGGAAGGAGGGAAGCTCCCGTCTCCGCAAGGCGAGTTCATAGGACGGCAAGGCCAGAAAGCTCACCTGGGCCAACCTTGCCCTGTTCTCTCCTTGATGGGGCCTGGTTCTGCTCAGCGGATCCCACGCAACTTCACCCCTTGGTTTTTCAGGTGAAACCCCCCCCCTAGGTTGAGGAGAGAAGGAACGGCCTTCTGGGTCCCTTATATGGGAATGAATTGGTCCAGAGGTGCGAAAGTGAAACCTGTCCAGTGAGGGGTTTTGTCATTCCTCCAGGTCTCTGCTTTGCTTTTGTTTCCTTGCTGATCTGAAGTGACCTCTCTTCCCAAAGGGGATTCATGTGACCGGGGAACATTGGCTTCGGAGTCCCCTGCCCTTCCTTATCTCCCGTCTGAATTGCTCCCTCCCTGCAGACGAATGACAGCTCTCTGATTCAGCCGTTGAGGTGAAACTCTGGTCCTGCCAGTTGGAAAGTCAGGACAAAACTCCAGGGTGAGGTCACTGTGCAAACACGGGAGCAGCAGGGAGGAGTGTGCGTGTGTGCGTGTGTGTGCGTGCTTGTGTGTGTAGGGAGTGCCATAGACGCCAGCTGTTCAGAGATGAAAACTGGGACTTGTGTGTCCAAACAACATCAAAGTGTGGTCAAGATGGAAAAAGTCATTAATGAGGAGGAACAGACAAGCGAGGGGCGGCTGCCGCAGTTTGCTTGTGCCGGATCCTGCTGGGAAGGGAAAGGCTCCGTCCCCTCCTCTCCCACCTACTGAGTTAATTGAGGACAAACAAGTTGTACACGTGGAACACTTTGATGGAAATAAGCTGAGAACAAAGGAAGGAAGAAAGAGGAGGAGAGAGAAGCTGGGACGTCTGAAAAACAGATGAGGAAGTGGGAGAGCAGAGGATTAATCAGGATTGCCCCTCCCGAATCGGGACAGTTGGAGGGTTGGCCGTACACTTTGTCTGGGGGGGTCCCCTATAGACATGTTCCATAGCTCTTCACACACACACACACACTCGCTTCATCAGCTGCTACAAGTAAAGGGATATGCCTTCTTACCCACTAAGTGCACCATTTAACCTCAAAGGTATGCCTTGGTGAAGTATTATTGTATTTTATTCCAGTATTTATTGGACTTATATCCTGCCTTTCTCTCCCCAAATGGGACCCGCAGCTGCTTTAGAGTTGATGGTGGGAGTCATGATCCAGAGAGCCGAGGAGGCCTCCCTCCCCTCCGTGGCCCTGGCGGCTTGCGTCCCACCTCTTCCCCAGCCTCAGAGACTCAAGGGACCAGGGCTTAGGAGGACACGTTCAGGGCGGCGGGCATGTTGAATCTGGAGAAGAAAAACTGAGCTGTGATAGGGTGGCCATCTTCATAGATCTGAGGGGCTGACAGCTGGAGGACTGAGCAGGCGTCTTTGGGGTTGTTTGCTTGCCGCTCCGAAGGGCAGGACCCAAACCGGTGGGTTCAGATGACATGAAAGTAGATTCTGACTCAACATTAGGAAGAACTTCCTGGTGGTCAGAGCTGTTGAGCAATGGAACAGACCGCCTGGTCAGCTGCTGGACAAAACATTCATTGGAGATTTCCAAGGAATGGTCTGGTGACCGACCTCCGTTTCAGGGATGCTTGAACGAGGTTTTCCTCTATTGGCATCAGGGGGTTGGTCTAGTTGACCCTGATGATCCCGTTTAGCTCTGTGGTTCTGGTTCCTTTCTGTTGGTCCCAGGGCCTGGCTGGGCCTCCAAATGGGGAAGCAGAGTCTATTTGGCTGCTGTCATCTTCTGGTGCCCCACCCTGGCCTGGGAACGTAGGAGGATGACTCTCTCTGGCTCACGTCACTGGGAATTGGGGCTCTCTGTGGGTGGCGTGCGGGGGCCATGCTTGCTTCTCCTGCAAGAAAAGGTGACTGGGTTCACTTTGCTTCTCGGAACGGACTGTGTAACACCAGAAGCTGCCCTTAATGCCTCGCGTGGGTTTTCCTGCTGATAACCAGCAGCAAAGGGGCCTGCTCTCTCTCTGGCCATGATCTGCAGGCCACGGTGGGAAGGGGACCTTGTCTCTGCGTGCCACAGGAATTAAGCTTAATGCTTCATTCTGCGTCCTCAGCTTTTGTAGGCCAGGGTTCCTGGCTTGTTTGTTTAAAGAAGGGTGAATGATTTTTTAGCCCTCCCCAGCTCAAGATAAGATATTGATTTCTTGCTGCAGAAGGGAATACCAGAGCAATGGTGGCCCTGATTATGTATGTATCCCGCGGCCTCTTCTCCCTTCCTGCAGGATATTGGAGAAGAAGAGAAAGAAGCAGAGAGTCGGTGCTTTGGTTTTGAGAAAAGGTCGGGCACCTGTATGCACAGACCTGGTCAGTCACCTGGGACAGAAAGGGCTTAGGTTCTGCCAAGAAGCTCCCAGGCTGGTGAGGATGCTGGGAGAGCCAGTACTGGCAATATGGCAAAGGAGTCTGAGCAGCAAGGATTGTGGGGCACAGACACATCTGGGGCCAAACCGGATGAGACCTGTCTGCCCTTTTGTGGCATTGTTGTGTCCAACGTGGTGTCGTGGTTTGAGCGTTGGACTACAACTCTGGAGCGCAGGGTTCGAATCCCTGCTCAGCCATGAAAACCCACTGGGTGACCTTGAGCAAGTCACTTGCACTCTTATCTGTAGAAACCCCCATGACAGATTCGCCTTGGATTCTGTAGATTCTGCCATAAGTCAGAAACGATCGGAAGGCATGCCACAACAACGTGGTGGTTCAGATCTGCCTGTCACTTGGAACAGCCTGCTTTCAAGCTGATCTTTATAGCCATACGGATTAGGAACTTCTATTTTTAAATGGAAATTGAGATACCAAGGATGATGACTTGTTTGGCAGCAAGGGGTAAAAACCACAACAAAACCTATGACTCACCATATTTCCCCCCTTTAAAATAGCAACTTCTAACCTATTTCTTTCTGATGAAGAAATCACTTTCATGTTTAGATACCACGCAATTGGATGTTTAGATTGCCAAACTTGATCTTTTTGGATTTCCAAATTCTGAAACATAGGATTTTGCAAGGGAGACGTGCATGTCAGTGAAAATCTTTATTTAATAATAATAAAAAAATCCTTCTGGACTAGAGATTTCATCACTGGTTTCATAGTTGTGGTTGCCAGATCTTAACAGAAGTAGCCAGAGACCTTCCTCCCAGAGGTGCAAGGTGTACCCAAAGGCCATCTAGTCAAACCCCTTGCAGGCACCCAAAAACCACATTAAAGCATCCCAGATACAACCTCTGTTTAAAAACAAAGGAAAGTCTTCCACCTTCATATATCATCAGAAGAGTGTTTTCCTATCATACGGCTTAAATGTCTTTGCTTGGGAGTCCTGTCTTCTCATGATATGGCCAAAATACGACAGCCTCAGCTTAATCATCTTGGCTCGTAGGGAGAATTCAGGCTTGATTTGCTCAAGGACCCATTGATTGGTCTTTTTGGCTGTCCACGGTATCACTAGAACCCTCCTCCATCACCATGTTTCAAATGAATTGATTCTCTTCCTATCAGCTTTCTTCACTGTCCAGCTTTCACAACCATACAGAGAAATTGGAGATGCATTGGGCATCATCAAAGACCGGATGTTTTCAAGGAAGGAGGGCAGAGATTGGACCAGGGACCTCTTGCAACAAGAAAAACCAGGCCGTTCCCACCCTGAACAGCAACGCCGCCTCTGCTGCAAGGGCTTTTCTTCCCCTAAATATTCAAGGAATGGCAGAAGGGGAGAGAGAGCTGTTTTCTTTGTTCAGGCTTCGCAAAGGGAAGGCATGCCACATTTTCTCTGACTCCGCAAATACTTCTCCCAAGAGGCACTGGGCGGGGAGAGGCCTTGGTTGGGTCCTGCCTAGACATGGCTGCGTAGGTGCGCGCTCCCCCTCCAAAGTAGGCCAGCTGGAGTAACCGGCTTGACTGGGGTTGATGCTTCCCTCCCTAACGCCAAGCGCAGTCCATGGAAAGCTGTACGAAACAGAACGGGCGTGTGCCAAGGATGCTTCTGTGTGGAGCTTTGGAAAAGTTACATTTTGGGACTCCAGCTAGGGATTCTGGGAGTTGCAGTGCCAAAAAAGAGAGAGACTTTTTGAAGCTGGCTGGTGCACTCTTGTGGGTGCCTTCAAGGGTTGGCACCAGCAGTAGTCTTGTCCTTGGAGAAGTAGCCAACAGCAGCAGAAGGAAAGTTTGCCTGAGGTGCCTGGCCAAGAAAAAGGGCGCAGTCCTGTCCCTTTGTGATGCAAATGCCGCCTGGAGGAGAAAAGGGGCAGAAAAGGGCCAGGAGTGAGCACTGAGAACTTGCCTGGAGGCAGAAGAGAGAGAGGAGAAAGAGCAACACGCCCCATTTAAGTCACATGACTGCGAGTCCCTTCGGAAAACCAGCAGCCGCCACCTGCGCTCTGCCTTCGGCGATTTCCTATTGCAGAGGAAGAGAAGAAATGCACGCTAATCTTGCACAGGGAAAAAAGGCTCTCCAAAGCCCCCCAGGAGAGCCAACCAAGTGCAGAGTAAGACTGGGTGGGGGGACCCAGGTTCAAATCCCCACTCAGCCACAGAATCCGCCTGGCAAGTCACACTCTCTCTGCCTCAACCTCCTCTGCCCACCTTCCTTCCCCCTTTGTCTGGGCTTCTTTCAGTGGCTGCAAACCTGAGTTCAGTGGGAAAAAGTAGTTTGCCCTCTCGTAATTCATCAGGACGGAGAAGAGGGGTAGAGTCTGACTTCCCCGTAGGCTCCCCGTTTGTTTGTTTGTTTGTTTGCTTGCAGGCTTTCCTAAACTCAGTCCTACGTAAGTCCCAGGGCTTCTCTTCGTAAAATAGTGGTTTTCTGTGTTCTTCTTCATTAATAAGCCAGCCCCACACCCACCCTTTTGACCACACAGTCGTGTTACTCAGCCACTCGCGTCCACGGGGTTGTCTAAATGGCGAAAATGCCCCTCATGGAATTCGCTGGGCTCCCGCGCCAATCCATATTATTCAGAAACAGGGGGGCCCAAAGCGACAAAAACAACACAGCAAAAGCCTTTGTGTCTTTTCCTGTAAATTTTTTAAAAACAATGAGCGGGGTGCGCATTCCTGCTCGTTGGGACAAGCAGTTTGATATGAATTGCTTCCCCATATGAGAGGAAGCGCAAAACTGTTGCCGCCATGTTGGATTTTTGCCTTGAGAGTGATCGCTAAGGCGATAAAACTGTGTGTGTGTGTGTGTGTGTGTGTTTTGTTATCCTTTTAATTCAGAAAATCACTCTTATCCTTCCAGCATACCTTAGATGACGTGGGGGGGGGGGTTAAACTTGGGTTGCAGTGAAGAACTAACGCAAGTAAATCACTTGCAGCCGCCATGTTGCATGCAAAGCTTCTGGGGGCTTCTGGAGCCAAAAACACCATCAAGACATGTCACTGCTGCTGCGAAGTGCAATTACTGTGAGGTACTCTGTCCCCCCACCGCCCGCTTGTATAGACGGGGGCCCAGTTTTCCTCTGTGAAACATTGGAGGGTATGAACTTCTCCCAAGCGACATCTTTGCTTAGCTGGCATTCAAACACCTGGGCGAAGAAGCGTCCTGCGGGCCCATCGCCATTGCCCCTCCCTGCCTGCAAACCAGTTCCTCCACCTTTGCCTGCCAAGTTCTGCCCGTTTCCACCTTCCGTGTGCGTGTGCGTGGGGCGGTCTTGTCTGCTTCCGGGTTCTTGAATCTAGACTTTTCTATGGCTGGCCATTAGGAAGGCGGGAGTTTGGCCGTAGCAGGTCTCTGGGTTATTCAGCCCAACCTATAAGAGCCGTGTGGCTGAACAAATGGGCATTGCACTCCTTGCGGGGTCTCCCTGGCCTTTGTGGGGTCGTTGCTGTTTTCTGGTGTGTAGATCAAGAGGTTCAGCACCAGCCACATACTTGGGCTTCAGAGGGCATGTTTATTTCTGAGAACAGCTTAATGGGAAGTGAAAGGCGAAGGCTGAGTGTCTCGCCCTCCTTCCCCCTTTAGTTTTGTTTCCTTAGAGAGAATGCGGATGATTCAGACATAAAATCAACACTACAGCCTCCCCAAAAAAGCTCTGTGTGTGTGTGTGTTCCATGTTCTTTTACAACCCCTCTGCGTGGCTTTTTGTCCTGGAGGGAAGTGCTCTCTTTGTGTGTGAGACTGCAGGTGTGTTTTCTGCCTTCTTGTGGTTTGTGCAGCTGCATCCATCACAACAGCTGGCCGTGCGCACGCCTTCTCTTGCATCTGTATGTGGGGGGCGCATGGCTCTCCATTTTGGCGCCCGATGGCACTACACTGTTCCCTGCTGAAACATGTGTGATAGTTGCACATGCAAGAATGGGGACACGCTTTTGTCCTGTGAGGATTGCAGGGGGTGGTCCATGTTTGTGTTACACCAGCTTTTAATGTTGGTCCTGAGCTTTGGGCCAGGCTGACTGGGGGTTATGGGAGTTGTAGTCCACTAAAAAGGAACTTTTAAAAGTTATGCATTGGTATCTACTCTAAAGTGCTCAAGGCAATTTTGGTTTTCCCCTCTTCCACACAATTTTATCTTCTCAACAACCCCTGTTAAACTGTTGTTGTTAATAAAAAATATTTTTATTAGACTGAGCAATTGAATAGTGAGCTTCATGCCTTTATGGGGGAGTTTAACCAAGATTTCCCCCAGTCCACCACTCTAACCACTCCACTGCACTGTCTGTTGGTTGTAAGGCCGTGGCTGCCTGGCCAGCGCTGGGTCTCATGGGACTGAGCTCAGGCCAAGGTCCAGGAGGAGTAAGAGGACGCTTTTTTCTCTCTGATGCTACATGGAAATGCTTCTTCGGTCAAGGCATTTTTCTGGTACCTAAGAAACCCTATGGAATTCAAGGGGTCTCCATAATTTGACAGGTGACTTGAAGGCACAGACACACAAAATGCTGACCTTGGTTCCTTTCCCCAAAATACTATGGACTTGATCTTCCAGAGGATGGGTAAAGGTGCCTTTTTGGACTGTCACTCCCAGAATGGCAGTTCAAAAAGAAGACCCTTCCAGGGAATCCCAGGTGCCGTGGGCTCTCTTTCAGAGGAAGGGACTGGGAAAACCACCTCTGAGGATCCCTTGTCCAAGAAAACTCTCTGCAATTCATGGGGTCTCCATAAGTCAACAGGTGGACTTGTTTGGTTGAGAAGCTTCCAGTCATCAAACTTTTGAATAGGACCCACA
Organism: Gambelia wislizenii; assembly: GCA_030847615.1. Classification (NCBI taxonomy): domain Eukaryota; kingdom Metazoa; phylum Chordata; class Lepidosauria; order Squamata; family Crotaphytidae; genus Gambelia; species Gambelia wislizenii. Next base: position 283,055 of record JAUMIR010000008.1, read on the forward strand.
AGAACACTGGCTCTTAACCTTTCCTTTACCAGGGACCCCCCTTAAATATCTTTTGTTGCCACAGACCCCCAAAACTTAACTCAAAATTTAAACAAGAACAACAACAATACAATGACGCCAGCCAGCCTTTGCCTTGGCTCCTGTCATGTGGCCACTCACTCCGCTGCAGGGAAGAGGTGGGCCAAGCAGCATTCAAGCCTTTGCGGACCCCCTGTGAGGACTTCACAGACCCCTGGAAGTCTGTGGGCCACTGGCTAAGAACCACGGCCCAAGAACAATTTCTTTTGAAATGCCCTCTCTTTGTTTCTCCTGCCTGGAGGGAGGGCAAGGGTGTCTGGAGCCATAGCATCATGGAGCCAAAGGGGCTGATCCGCCCTGGGCCTGTTGTTTATGGGAAAGTCTCTTTGCTCTCCTTTCTGCGATCTCCTCAAGGCCTTGCCTGGCATAAATAGAGTCCATTAGCAGCGACCTTGGGCCACAGCTGCATCTTCAGGGAGATAATGGCACAAGTGCTTTGTCCACCTCCCTCAAGAAGCAGGCGGCTCATGAGCTGGTCAATTAACCTCTTACTTGCTTTGCAATAGATTTTTGTTTCCTGTGCTGCCTATAAAAGCTGGCAGGGTCCTGGGGACACACTTTGAAGGGCTGGCACACTTCCTGCTCAGGACAAACACAAAGACCTCAAGTTGCAAAAGCAGTTGGACAGGTGGTGGAAAAGGAGGTTGTCTTGGAAGCGAGCTGTGTTCAGTCTTGATGTGGCAGTTGACACCTGAGAGTTCAAGATTGTGCAGACTCTGCACAAAGAAAAACATTTGGGGGGGAAAGGTGGTCAGTTCTGACTGCGCCCTTTGTGTGCAAGTTTGCATTGCAGAGCAGGGTGTGTTCCCAAAGGAGTTCGCTTTCTCAAATTGCAAGGACTGGTGGATGCATTAATGGCTGTTGTTAAGAGAAATGGCGGGGTGGGGAGATCAATGCCAAAGCCTTAATTCAGCTCTGTGGGCAAAACTAAAGAGTCTGTGGATTATGGAAAACACAAAGCATGACACCAAATGTCAAAACTGGGAGGGCTAAGGGGCAGAAAAAGGTTTCTCCTTCCTTCCCCTCTCCAATAAAATGGGCCACAGTGCTTGCTGTTTATCTGCCGAACATGGATGGGGCAAAGTGTGTGCAGGTGTGTGTGTGGTGGTGTTTAAAGTAACAGGAAGAGTTGGGAAGGCAATGTCCCAGTGGTGGGTGCACTAAGCCTCTGAGCATATACAGAGTATTTAGGCAGCAAAAGAAATGTAGCAGAGTCTTCTCATTTCAGCCACCAGAATAAAGAAACAACACAGTCTCCTGAATTAAGAACTGCCTTTTACTTCAACATAAGCTTGCTACATAGAAAGCTGCTAAACACAGCTTGCTACATAGAAATACAAAATAAGGCTGAATATAATAACAAGCAGAGAGTTATAAATGCAGTATATACAATTCTCCCAAGCTTAGAGAAAAGGAAACAAATTCTCTCCCAGCTGGTTAGACTTCACCAGACTGCTTGTCCCCAGTTATCAAAACATCAAGTCATAAATCGTCCTTCAAGATTGGGATGAACTCTTAACACAGTCACAAGGTCTTTCATGGCACAAATGTATTAACTGGACATCCCATTATCCCCAATAGTATATACTCCCTGCTCTCCCGGCGTGCAGCTATGGGGGTGGGTGGGCAAAACGAGGACATTTCCCTCCCAAATAAAAGTTCTGCACACACACCCCGTGAAGCTTTCTCTCAGTCCTCCAATTCCTGGCATTGCGGTCACTTAAAACTTCCACCAGCATTTAGAGATAGAATGCAAAGTGACCACCGAGGGAATGCGGAAACAGCTGGGTTGCCCTTCAGTGGTTACTAATAGGTAAAAGGCAGGCTACAAAAATAAAGTTATTATTATTATCACTCTTGCAAAGGGAAGCACTTCAGACTGGAATTAATAGCTGGCTAGTGGGCAAGCCTGCAGACCAGTCTTTCTCAACCTTTTTACCCTGGAGGAACCCTTGGAATAATTTCCAGGTCTCAGGGAACCCCCGCATAAACACTATTACTCTATATACTGCTATTGCTTCCCCCCACAATCACAGCCTCTTGGGGAGCCCTGGCTGGGAGACACTGTTCCAGGCAGACAGGCCGATGGTGCAACCGGTAGTGTGGAGTCGTGGCGCCCCCTGGTGGCCGATGCTTGGGAATGGCCCGGTCAGTCTGGGCTGGCCCTTCCTTCCTTTTGCTGCTTGCTCTCAGCCCAGGGGCTTAGAAAAGTTAACTTTCTACAAATAATTTGCTCCCATTACTCGTGGGCGTGTTTCCCCCTTAAATAGTTCATCAGCATTACTAGTCACACTGTTTAAAATAATAACTTCTTGTTTGCATCTGAGGAAGTAGGCTAAGAGCCTGTCTACACGGCAGAAATGCAGCAGTTTGACAACACTTTATTATCCACCTTAGTTCTTATCCTGTGGGATCCTGGTATTTGTGGTTTTGTGAGGTACTTAGCCTTTTCTATCAGAGAACTCTGGTGCCTCACCAAACTACAAATCCCAGAATTCCATAGGGTAGAACTAGAGTAGATAAAGGGGTGTCATTTCTGCAGTGTAGACAGGCCCTAAGGCTACGAAAGTGTATGCGCCGACTTCTTTCTCTCAGCCTGAAAGATGCTACAAGATCCCTCTGCATATTGATATTCCAGACTAATATGGCTATGTCTTTGAATTCTTGTTGGCTTATTAGTTCTGTAGTGCTTTTTTGTGGGAGAAAGAACTGATAAAGAGAAAGGGATAAAATTTAAGAAATTCCTCTTAAAATGGCTTTTTAAGACCCCGTGAGCTTTGGTGGCTGGAAGATGCTGACTAACATTGCATTGATGAAGTGACTTTGTTCCCACTCATTGTGTTAATTGTGCGATGGGACTTTGCTATGCCCTGGTTACCAAACAGAGGAACGCTCCACCTGGAACCATAGAGTTTGAAGGGGACCTGGAGGCCATCTAGTCCAACCCCCTGCCAGTGCAGGAATGCCCAGTAAAACATCCCTGACAGGATCCAACCTCTGCATAAACCCTCTGATGAATGAGTCTACCACCTTCCAAAGAAGTAGCCATGTTACTCTCTTACAGCATTAAAAAAATGAAGGAAGTGGGAGGAAAGAACAAAAAAAGACACATGGCAGCACCTTTAAGACTAACTGGTTTTTATTTCTCACGGCTTTTGTGGATGTAAACCCACTTCCTCAGGTGCAGTACCGCGTAGTATTAAGGCCTCAGGCATAAAGCAGTTGTGGGAGTGGGACAGAATATCATTTTTACATTCCTATTAGATTTTATCCCACTCTGTATAAATATGCTTTGTGCCTGAGGCCTTAATACCTCTTGGATTTCTTGCATTGCCAGAGGGTCTTTCCTCCCTGTTTTTCTTTCCTCCCTGTTCCTTCCTCCTCCTTTTTACGCCACCTTCCCAGGCAGAACAGTAGAATCATGGAAATGAGAAATGGGAAGGAACCCCCAAGACCCTCTGGCAATGCGAGAAATCCAGAGCTAAAGCACGTCCCTGCGAGGTAGGCTTAAACCCCTCCGACGGAGGAGAACCCACCACATGCCAAGGCTGTCGATCAGCCATTCATTCTGCGTTGGACGGAGCCTCCTTGCTCCTCATCCCTCTGACGCGGCTCTTGCTTTCCTCCCACTCTGCGCAGTGCGCTTTGAGGACTGCTCAGACAGGACGCAGATCCCCTTCCTTTCGGATGACACTCGCTTCAACGTGCGCTCGGATGGCACCGTGGTGGTCAAACGTCCCGTGCATCTGCGCAGCCACGAACAGAGTTTCCTCATCCACGCCTGGGACTCAGCTGGCAAGAGGCACTCGGCCAGGGTGACACTGCGGCAACGGCACAGACACGGACACCACGAGCAGCACCGGCACCCGGTATTGATTAACTTTATTTATTAACTTGGGCTGGGATTCACTAAGGCCCTTGCAAATGTGCCACCGCCTTAGTTCCATAGCTAAGTAACACTGCCCAGCCCGCACAATCCTGCTGTACCAGGCATTGGCCATGGCGAGCGTTGGGGGTCTGGTCCCCTGTCGATTGGGAAGCAGCCGGCGGGCATTGGCACCCCCTCCCGTCCGTGGTTTTCTGGTGCGACAGTCAGAATCAGGGCCCCTGTCGCAATGCCTCCTCGCGCCTCAGCATCAGTCGGCCGCTTCCGATTGATAGGGGAACACACTCCCCTTGCTCGCAGAGCCGCTGCCTGTGTTAAGTGAGCGTTGGGGGACTTTCACGGTCTCTATATAAAGGCTTGTTGCACTCCGAAGAAGAGCGGCAAGCAGCAGGAACGTTCCGCCTTTCCTGCTGCCTTACCGCATGACGTTGGCATTCCCCGCTGTTCTCTCATTCCCGTCCCATGGGGGGGCCAAGGTACAACTGCGCCTTATTTGCTAACGGGTTTTAGCAAAAAGGCGCAGCTTTACCTCAGTCCCCCACGGGACTGGAACGAAAGAACACCAACGTCATGCAGGAAGGCAGCAGGAAAGACGGAAGATTCTTGCTGCTTTTCCGTGCGGTAATCCCCTTATCCTACGACACTGTTATAGCACTATTATTCCACTTTAACTGCTATGGCTGCCTCCTGTGGCATTTGGGGGTTTGTAGTTTAGTGAAGCCTAAGAGCTCTCTGGCTGAGAAGGTTAAATGCCTCTCCCTAAACTACAAATCCCAGGGTGCCACAGGAGGCAGCCAGGGCCGTTAAAGTGGGATAGTAGCACCGTAACAGTATACAGTTGCCCCTCCACATTCACGGATTTGACATTCACAGATTTAAGTATTCACGGCTTGAAAATATTCTTAAAAAAATAATAATCCAAAAAGTAAACCTTGATTTTGCCATCTTATATAAGGGACGCCGTTTTGCTATGCCATTGCATATCATGGGACTTGACTTTTCACGGATTTGGGTATCCACGGGGGGTCCTAGAACCAAACCCCAGCGAATGTGAAGGGGCAACTGTAGTGTGAAAAGGCCCTTGGTATCCCTTAAACGAGTGGATACACAGGGATCATGAACATAAAATAGTCATGAATGTGTAACTCTAGATTGTGCATTCATGACTGCCTTAGTGAATTCTGGACAGTATTTATTAACTTTATGTATTATTTATTATTTATTAACTTAATAATTGTACAAACTATCCCACAAAACTAGGACTCAGGTTGGCTTATGAATTATTATTTTGAAAAATATTTTTATTGAACATATACTTGTCTACATATATAAAACACATATATAGAGCACCAATTATATGACCAAAGTAGTAACACCATAACTGACAGAAAAAAGAAAAACATAAAGAAAAAACGACATAAAGACAGTGCAAAACTACAGAACTACTAACTCTACACACTATGTCTTTCCACCCCAACTGGAGACTATACAAACCAAAATTATGCTAAAGGTGGCTTACGAATTAAAATGGCTGCAACATAGTAAAAAGAAAAATGCAAAAGCTCACCATTAAACTATGATTTAACTATTAACATTATATTAAAAATAATAAAAAGTAGTTTGTAGCAATACAGTTGAAACAGCAGAGCACCCTCTTCAAAGCCCTTTCTTTAAAAGCCTTCATTTCCAAAAGGCTGTTGGAGTAAAAGAGTCTTCCCAATGGAAGGCAGCCAGGAGGAAGGGGGACAGTTTAGCCTCCGGGGAGGAAGGGGACCCCAGCGCTTAGGGGCAGCCGCTGGGAACGCCACGTCTCCGGCCCCCATCATCCTTACCGGTGAAGGTGGTGCGATGAGAGAAGAGCCCCGGCGAGGGTCTCAGGGCCCAGGCGGGCTGCGATAGGGAGGTACGGCATGGAGCCTTCTAGGCACTGACTGCTTTCTTTGCCTCTATTTGACTTCCAAAAGTTCTAGTCCTCATTGAGACTCTAAGGGCCGGTCTAGATGGTGAAAAAAATCTTCTTAGAATCCGGGGGGAATCCCGTGTGTCCAAATGGGATCCTGCAGCAGTCTGTCGTTTGCAGAGGGAGGGGGACCAAAATTTGGGAAAACTACATGGGAAAAGCCTTTTGCGGCTTTCCCCGAGTGTTTTAAATACTGCGGGGAAAATGTGCTCTCCTGCTCGTTAGGACAACAACCAAATCGCATCACAGTGCATTCCTGAAGCAGATAGCTGATTGGTTGGACGTACGCGGGGGGTGGAGCTTGCTAGCAAGGCAGCGCCCGGAACGATCGCGTTTCATTCTCATAGTAGCAGTTGTGCACTGATACGATGAAACAGCCTTTTTTTTTATTTAAGCGGAAGATCGCTCTTTCGCACCTTGGATTTACTGTTTGGTGGGGGCAAGTTGCAGAGCATAAAACTGCGAGTAATTCACTAGTGCCTGCCATCTTGAACCATTGGCATGCCTCCGTGTGAACAGCAAACACGGATAGCTTCACACATTAGAGATCTTGCCAAAAAACAGTGGCGACAAATGAAAGGTTCTGTGAATTGGTGTTCCTGCACACTAATTCACATTTTATTGTCTCGTACAGACAGGCTCTAAGCTTGGCAGATTAAATTCTCAAGCTTGTTTCTGTCTTGCTGAGTCAAAAGTGTGTGTGTGTGTGTGTGTGTTCACAGGAGCCCTATCAGCTCGCTCATGGAGAGGTGCTGACCTTCCCGAAATCTGGCCCTGGCCTAAGGAGGCAGAAGAGGGACTGGGTCATCCCACCCATCGTTTGCTCCGAGAATGAGAGGGGCCCCTTCCCAAAGCAGCTGGTGCAGGTAAGTCTGGCTTCTCTTCCCCTTCGGGGCTCTGTGGACCATCTCTCTCTGCAGACCCATTACGGCATCTGCCTCGTGCACCCTGTGGCCACCCCTCTCCAAAGGCCGTCAGCGGAGCAGCTTCGTTATTGGGCAGCGAGGAGACCTAGCAGGCCAAAATGCAAGGGAAACCGTTCCTGGCGCCTGCTTTCCTCTCTGGGGAAAGATATTCCCAAGATCAATGTGTGGCTTTTTAATACCAAGTGGGTTTGGCAGGAGCGTTCCTGAGAAGTGTGCTGCTATGCATTCTGGGAATATCTCATTCTCCCTCATCCCCATCCTGGAAGCTGAGCTGGTGTTGTTCTAAGTCCACCCGGCTGACCGTTGGGGCTGTTTCTGGGGTTACTTCGCTTTTTGTAATATTACTGGGCAAGGAGGAGGTTTTGGGAACCAAACGGAGGGGCAGGAAGTTCCCAGTTTTAAGCCTCCGTCCCTTTGCTCGTCTGACTCTCCAGGGCCAGCCCGCTGTGGGTGCCAAGAGGTGCCCACCTGAGGCTGGCGGCTGGGTCTGTGGGCCTGGCCCATGCCCTCCGTCCACTGCCGTGGGGAGCTGCAGGAGGGGAGGAAATGCCCCAGGGATTTGGGCAGAGGAGGTTGTCGTGGGGTGCTGAGCCCCACTTTGACCCACCCAAGGGGCTCCACACACCTCCTTCTTGCCTCCATGACGCGCGTGATCCACTCTCCCCCCAGATCAAATCCAACAAGGACAAAGAGACAAAGGTCTTCTACAGCATCACCGGCCAAGGAGCCGACAGCCCCCCTGTGGGCGTCTTCACCATCGTGAGGGAGACCGGCTGGCTGATGGTCAACGATCAGCTGGACAGAGAGAAGATCGACAAATACATTGTGAGTCCTTCTCCCTTCTCGCTTACTTTGTTTGACGTGATCCGTGTTGGCGATAACAGGGTTGCCGGGTGGAAACTCTCTCAAGCCCCGAGAGTCAGTGACAAACTCCCCAAACCTAGAAACCACCCCTTGTGGTGACGCTGGAAGGGAGATCCATTAGGCCTCGACCACAGATTCACGGAAAATGTCATTCAACCAAAAACTCCTTCTAACAAGTGAAGAAAATCGATTTTCACGCAGTTTTAAAGCCCATGTGCTCACCCAAAGATTCTTCCCCTTGCCCTGAGGATCAGAATGTGGTTTGTCTAGATGGCCCTTGGGAGTCTCTTCCAACTCTATGGTTCTAGGGTATCACACTACACGGTTATGGTGCTATTATTCCACTTTAACTGCTGTGGCTGCCTCCTGTGGAATTCTGGGGTTTGTAGTTTAGTGAGGAATAAAAGCTCTCTGGCTGAGAAGGCTAAATGCCCCTCCCTAAACTGCAAATCCCAGGAGCCCATAGGAGACAGCCAGAGCAGTTAAAGTGGAATAATAGCGTTATAACAGTGTAGTGTGATAATCTCAGCGATGCAGAGTTAATCTGTGGAACTCACTGCCACAGCACATGGCAGTGGCTGCCAAATGAGGCAGCTGAAAAAGAGGAATTAGAGCAGTGGTATCTAAACTGTGCCCCCCTCCGGGTTTTGGACTGCAACTCCCAGAATTCCAGATGATTGGCCCAGCTGGTACAGGCTTCTGGGAGTTGGAGTCCAAAACACCTGGAGGGCCACAGGCTGGAATGTGTTGCTAAGGCCACCAGTGGTTATTAGCCATGATGGCCTGCGAGCGGCCTTCAAAAGCTGGTGCCCCATGTCTCTCAGCGAGGGAGAGCAATCGCTCTCATGCCGTTCCGCGGCTGGGCTTCCTTCCCGCCGGGGAAAACGGTTGTCCCGTTGGGTGAACAGACTGCTGGACTAGACTCCAGAGCATTTCAGACACTTTTTATCCCTCTCGGTCACATCCTAAATCCTAGAGTTATAGGGAGCCGATAACTCCCTTTTTAAAACAGCTTCACTGGCGACCTGTCCGTTTCTGAGCGCAATTCAAAGCGCTGGTCTTGACCTATAAAGCCCCACACAGCTTAGTTCCTGACTGTTTGCAAGACTCTCCCTCCCAATACGAACCTGAAAGGGCACCAAGGTCATCAGAGGAGCCGCCATCATCCCAGGCTCGCTTGGTTAGGACGCGCGAGAGAGGGAGAGCCTTCTCGGTGGCGGCTCCCACCCTCTGGAACTCCCTTCCGCGGGAGGCTCGGTGGCCCCCTCCCGGTTGTCATTCCACCGGCAGGCAAAACCATTTTTGTTTAAGCAGGCCTTTGGCATGTAAGTGTGGCTTTTATCGGGGTGTGTTTTTATGCTGTTTTTATCTCTGTGAGCTGCCTTGGGTCCCACTTTGGGAGAAAGGCAGCACAGAAGTTGCATAAATAAAATAAAGAAATAGAGCCGTGACTGCATTCCTCCATCTGCGGCTGTTAAGAAACACACACACAAACCCCTCTTCTGTCTCCCAACTCCTCCTGGGCCATTTCCCTCTGAGTAACACTCTCTCGGCTGCTTGTCCATTCCAGCTTTTCTCCCACGCAGTGTCAGCAAATGGCCAGCCCGTGGAGGACCCCATGGAGATCATCATCAAGGTCAGCGACCAGAATGACAACCGGCCTGAGTTCACCCAGGCTGTCTTCAAAGGATCCGTAGCAGAAGGAGCCACGCCAGGTACGGCGCTGCGTGTGGATGTGTGAGCCACGGGCAAAAGGAGGGGCTGGTGGGTGCTGCGGAGAGGGTGTGCCTCACTTTGGTGCCCTTTGCACATGGAGTTCCACAGAACCAGAGAGTTGGAAGAGACGCCAAGGGCCGTCCAGTCCAACCCCTTCTGCCATGCAGGAACACACAATCAAAGCATTCCCAATGACGGATGGATACCCCAGTGGGTACCAAGGGCCCATTGTACTCAATGGGCACACATTTAGTGCCAGCCCCGGCATGCTGTGTGTGTGTGTGTGGAATAGAACTGCTGGTCCTCCGCATCAGAAAGCCTGATGGACATGACCTGAGTGCCATATTATCACCATGTGTATCTTTATTTCTTGGAAATTCACCCGGGAGCATCTCCTGATGGCACAGAGACCGCTACTTCGAGTAGCACTGCTCTCCTGCTCCTTCTCAAACAGAGTTTTGTTTATTTTTAAGCACCCCATACTTACCCCTTTCTTTTGTACGTGCCCAGGTACCCCTGTGATGAAGGTATCGGCCACGGATGCCGACGACAGCACGGACACCTACAATGGGGTGATCGCCTACTCCATCATCAGCCAGACCCCAGAAGAACCTCACAAAGAGATGTTCACCATCAACAGCGAGACAGGCTTGATCAGCGTGATCGCCACGGGTCTGGACCGAGAGGTGAGTAGCGCGTGGGTGCGGGCGGCAGATACGGGGTGAGGATTAGCAGGATCAGCGAATCCACTTGTAGTGCTCCAGGTGACTGGGTGGGCGCTTACACCGGGTCACACCGAGAATCACGCACCCAGCCTTGTGGGATTGCATGCCCGTTAACTGTCTTCGTAACTTATTTGTGGCTGACACTCTGGGATTTATGGCGATGCCGAAAGCAGAGGTAGCTGTGTTGTCATTGTTCAGGAAAGTTACTTTTTGTCTCTCAGACAAAATCGCCCAGCCAGTAATTTCCCTAGCTCTGTGTGCCCTACAGTAGGACCCCATATCCACTGATTCATTATCCACTGATTCAGTTATCCACGGCACACAAAACAGCATACCTACCATAGAGTCTTCCTAGAAAATGTGTCCTCTCTAGTGATTTTCTAGGTCCTCCAAGGCAACTCTATGGTATTTTAAACCAGCCATCCCATTATTTTCAATGGTGTTTGCTATTATCCACAGTTTTTAGTATCCATGGGGCCCCCAGAACCAATCCCCAGTGTATACAGTGGTCCTACTGTATAAGAAACTCCAAAATCCATCTCCTGTTAATACCTGCATTAGGCTAACACCTTCCTCTTCCCAGAAAAGTACAAAAATGTGTATAAGTTTTTGAGATCCCTTCAGATCTCTTTATCAGGCAAGATGTTTCAAAAATCAGCCAGAGGGAGGGGAAGAGGTGTGTTTTGTGGGGACTAGGTCTTTAAGAAAAGTTCCAAAATTCATCATCCGGTAATATCTGGATTGGGCCAACCCCAAAAAGCACAAAGAGTGTGTGCAAGCTTTTGAGCTTCACAGATCTCTTCATCAGAGAAGATGCTGCAAAAAGAAAAGATGTGGGGGAAGTGTTGTCTTGAGATGTAACCGAAGGAAAAGCAGGAGCTCAATGAAACTCACAAATAAACACCTCTGTTTTGCTTGCTTTCAGAAATACCCCGAGTATACGCTGATCCTCCAAGCCACAGACATGCAGGGACAAGGCTTAAGCAACACCTCGACAGCAGTGATCACTGTTACCGACAAGAATGACAACCAGCCAGTATTTGACCCAGACACGGTAATGCTGCCAGGATCCTGCCTGTCGCTTCTCCTTTGCCGACAGTGATGCCGGGATTTCAAAACAGCAATCAGGGACAGTCAGAACGCATGGCTTGCAGGACTGACAATTGAGAAGTAGCTATTAACAAGTTTGTGTTCTACCAAAATGCCAAATGAAAGTGTTGATTTCAGTTAAACTTCTTGCTGTTGTTGTTGTTGTTGTTGTTGTTGTTGTGTGCCTTGAAGTCATTTCTGACTTGCGGCCACCCTAAGGCAAATATATTATGGCGTTATCTGAGGCTGAGAGCATGTGACTTGCCCAAGGTCAGCCAGTGGATTTTGGCTGCTCCAGGATTATTAGACAGACCTTCAGCCTCACCCAGCCAGGCCAAATGCTGATGTAACTTATTCATGCTCCGTCTGCAAAGAGAAGGAGTTTGATTTGTTCTCAGAAAAATTGTTTTCAGTGTATTCCTGCATGGCAGGAGGTTGGACTAGATGGCCCTTGGGGTCTCTTCCACCTCTAGGATTCTAGGTGGCATCCCTTCAGATGTTCCAAGTTATTGTGGCATCTCTTCATCTCCTCTTCTGCAAGCCAAGCATTCCCCTAAACTCCCAAAGCCATTCCTCACAGAGGTTTCCAGACCTTTTACCATCCTGGGAGCACGGCCTTGGTTGAACAGCCTGTCCCATCCAGGCAAGAGTCCGAACGCTTTCCTTTTGTCCCTCTTGTAGTACACCGCCACTGTGCCAGAGAATGTGGCTGGCTATCCAGTCGCCCGGCTGACAGTAAAAGACCTGGACCAGGAGAATACAGCGGCTTGGAGAACCGAGTACACCATTGTGAGAGGCAACGAGGATGGGTACTTTGCGATTGCCACAGCTCCCGGAGGGAACGATGGTCTCTTGACAACCGTGAAGGTGAGCTACGAGTCCCCCTTACTTTTCCCCACTTTGCTTTGGGGTCAAGGGGCCCTGTAGTTTCCAGCAGGGAGCTGTCTATCCTGGGGTCCACAGATGGCCTTCGGGGGGTCCAAGGGTTAAATATTTGTTACCCCTTCGATTTCCTTCTTGATAATTTTCCCTCTTACAATGAATTTTAAGGTTAAAAACTTGCTTTTCGTTTTTATGTGCCTCCAAGTCAACCTCAACTTATAGCAACCCTTTCCAAGATTTGTTCAGAGCAGGTTTGCCATGGCCTTCCTCTGAGGCTGAGAGAGTGTGATTTGCCCAAAGACACCCAGCCAGTTCCCATGACTGAGTGGGGATTTGAACCCAGATCCCCCAGAGTCCAAGTCCCAACAATCAAACCAGTACGCCACGCTGGCTCTCCAAAACCTGTTAGGTTTTTTCAAGTGTACATTGTACTTTTTCTGCTCCAGACTGTGTGAAGACAAACACTTCCAAATATATTACTACAAACTGCATTCAGAATTTTGTATATTTATGTTTTAAGTGTATATGTTTTCAGGTGTGCTTCTCACTTCTGTCAGATTCTCAAAAGTGGGGGTGGGCAACTATTGGAGGGTTAGGGGACCACTTTGCCCCCCCCCAAGGGACCTTGGAGGGCTGACGACACCCCATTGCCTCACTTCCTGGGGGAAAAAACATGGCTTCTTTGGCCCCAAATGGGACATAAGGGGACATTTCACCATATTCGGGGAGGCTTCTTTGGGCTATTTTAGGCCCATGAAAGGTCTTTTCACTCCAATAGGATGTGACCTAGAAGTTGATTTCAGGGTCTAAAGTGGCAATATTGTTTTTCCCAACCCCTAGGGGGCATTTAAGGGCAAAATATTGGGGTTCTAGGGCTCCCGTGTGCAGTCCATGGGCTGCACTTTTTCATCCCTGTTCACAAAGGCTCTGTGATTCCCCCACCCAAGAGGTGAGACCCGCTGCCCTCCACCATTGTCAGCTGTTGCTAGGACAGCACACGTTTGTGCCAGGGCCAGCTGGACATGACTGGACATCACTGACGAGGCCCGTCTCCATCCTCTGCCTCCTCCCAGGGCTTGGACTTTGAGCTGCGGCAGCAGTTTGTCCTCCTAGTGATTGCGTTGAACGAAGAGCCCTTCTCGGTGACTCTCCCAACATCCACGGCCACCGTCACCATCAATGTGGAGGACGTCAATGAAGGTCCCATCTTTATTCCGCCCGAAAAGACTGTGACGAAGCCTGAAGACTTGGCGATTGGGAAACCTGTGGCCACGTACACTGCTCAGGACCCTGATAAGTTTCTGCAGCAGACCGTCAGGTATGGGGCATGCCGGGGGGAGGCACTAAAATCTCCCAGGATGCACAGAAGGGTCTCCAGGTAGGGGCTAAAAAGCAACCCTGCCTCAAAACCCTGGTGGAGATGCTGAGCTGCCAGGGTTGACCATACATGGGGCTTGTCCACACTGGCAGGAAACCCCGCACCTACTTCATGGCTGCGGTGGATTTCTGTGATCCACAGAGGTCCCGTAAACGCCACACGCACCAGGGCTTGTCCAATTGCATTGGAGTAAAAGTGCAGCCCTACACTGATCACGTGTCTTATACGTTGTACTGTTTCCAGCCACCTGGTTGGGGCTGCTCCAGTTTGGGGAAGGGGGGGGTCTCGTTCGCTCATGCATGTGAATAAACAAATGTGGTCCCAGAGTACTGTATTACGGGATAAGCAGAGATACGCTTATCTAGATATTTGCACAATCGAAAGGAAAACCCTAGAAGCTGCTCCAGGTCTTTGGTTTGATGCCTGCCTTGCAATCGCCCATTATGGTTTCTCTTGCAGATATTCCATTGGGAGCGACCCAGCCGGGTGGTTGAAAATTAACCCCGAAAACGGCATCATAGAGTCCAGAGCCGAGCTGGACAGGGAGTCATCCTTCGTACAGGACAGCACCTACATGGCCATCATCTTGGCAAGCGACAGCGGTAAGCTGGCATTTTGGAATGACATTGTTTTTTTTCTTCCTTGGGCTGTATTTTATTAATCAATCAATCCATCCGTTAATTAATATCCTACCATTCTCCTGGTTTAGGAACCAAGGAGGCTGACAACAGATTAAAACAAAACACTAAAAACTGTTTGATATAAAAACTATCTGAAGAAAAAAAATAAACAGTTCTATAAGAAACAAATTACAGTAAAAAGAATGAAAACATATACATACCACACTCCCTAAAAGATCCGTCTGCTGCCATACGTAAGTTAAGCGCCAAAGGCCTGCCTAAGTAAAAGGGTCTCTCTCTGCCTGATGGCGGAAAGGCAGCAGAGAGGGAGCCCACCGAGCCTTCCTTGGGAGGGGCTCCCACAATTTGGGAGCAGCCACCGAAAAGGCCCCGTCCCCCATGTCCTCACCCAGCGTGCGTGTGGTGGTGGCGGTGGTGTTGGGATGGAGAGAAAGCCTTCACTCGGAGATCTTAAAAACCAGTTAGCCCACAGGCATGAAGGGAAGGTCCGTTTCCGTGAGGACTGTGGCAGACTGCCCAGCTAATTCCCCTCCGGACAGACCATCTCCCTGGTGGTGTCGTTTTTGATCCGGCATTATTTCCCAGGCACAACTAAGTGCCCCTCTAACTCCATGACCTCAGCTTCTCCTTTGGCGTAACAGCAGCTCTCAATTTCGTATTTTATTTCTTTGAAAAAAAGTCAGAACTATAGCAACATTTAAAAAAGTATGCCATACTAACAATCCACACAACTGAGCAGTCAGTGCTCTTTTCATGACTTTCCATGGTGTAGAAAAAGTTCTTAATGGCAAGGGGGAAGCCATGACAGAAAACGCTCTGCTTTGTCAGAGGAAAGTTCCTTTTTTGTGTGGACTATAGTTCCCAGAATTCCCATTAGACATGCAGGTGGAGGAGTCTGTTAGTGTCCAAAAATTAAAGTTTTCTAAGCTTGGATTCTGCCTCTCTTAAAGTTGGGGTGGAACAGAGCAAAGCTTAGAAATGTTCTTGTCTGCACTACCCCTCCCAGAATCCCTTAGGAGCTCAGAAGTGTTCTGTCTTGAGCCTATAACATTTCCCAGGATGAAACAGCTGGCAAGCTTTGTGGTTTGCTGCATTGGAGGGTTGGACTAGATGGCCTCTAGGATTATTTCCAGCTCTTTGATTCTCAACAGAGCAAGTGGGGTGGCAGTTGAACAGAAGTGTGACACTTGCGCAGTACTCTTAGGCGGCTGCAAGCCTCTTTACACTTAGCTGGGCATCCGTTCCGTTGAATCATCCAAGTCCCGCATAGAGGTACATAGGATGGCGCTCTCAGTTGTGCTTCCGTCCCTGTTCAGGGTCGCCACCGGCCACGGGCACAGGGACCCTCCTGGTACACCTCGAGGATGTGAATGACAACGGGCCTCAGCCAGAACCCCGGGCCTTCGACATCTGCAGCCGGAACCCGCAGCCCCAGACGCTGAGCATCGTGGACAAGGACCTCCCGCCAAACACCCAGCCCTTCGATGCCAAGCTGGAGCTGGGATCGAGTGCCAACTGGACCGTCAAGATGAACAGCGGTAAGCGTTTTGGTTTCTCTTTCAAGACTTCAAAAAATTTGGCACAGCTGTAGAAAACAGGAGATCTACAAAAGGCGCAAATTATTACCCCGCGTTTTTCTTAATTGTTGTTTCTTCATCCACTCTGAAATTTGCCTTAGCGGTACCACGAAACACGTTCCCCTAGGTAATCAGTACTGAAACCAAAATTTGCTACCAACCCACCTGGCCTCCAGGGATGACTTCCCAGCCCCCTAACCTTGTTGCCGTGGCGGCTTCGCTCCCTTCTTCCTCCCACAGAAGACAGCCTGACCCTCCAACTGACCAAGCAGCTAGAACCCGGGGATTACAACATCGCCCTCAAGCTGAGCGATGGCCAAGGCCTGTCCCAGACGACGATGGTCAAAGCCCGGGTGTGCGACTGCGAGGGGACCGCCCAGAACTGCGAGAAGAGGGCCTACATTGCCGGCGGGATGGGGGTCCCAGCCATTTTGGGCATCTTGGGTGGGATCCTTGGCTTTCTGAGTGAGTATTGGGAAACAGCATCCCCTTTGCACACTGTGTGTGTGTGTGTGTGCACACATTGGGGTCTTTTTAATTGCCAGTAAAACAGTCCAAGCTCTGAGTTCTGCGAAGCGGGATTCTGCAATCTGAATAGATCATGCACATGGATGCCTCTGCTGATTTTGCAGAATTTATTCTACCTTGGCCCTTCATGTGGAGTAATACTGCGAACTGAGTCATGGGGCACCTTTAAGACTAGCATTTATTACAGCACAATAAACATAATGTCAGTATTTTTACATATCCACGTTCACCCTGATCCCACCTCTAGTTGTGCATGGAAGATGTTAAAACTGTTCTGCACGCATTTTATAAAATGGGTTGTAATCCATGAAAGTCTGTGCTGTAATAAATCCCCTTACTATTGCAGCAAACTCTGTTGTTTTGCTGCAGCAGATAAACACAGATATCTCTTTGAAAAAGGTAGATGAGAGACTCTAATTAATGCTGATGGGTGGAAATCTTTGGTGGAGTGTGTGTGCGTGTCTTTTTTCTCACCAGCACCTCAGATTTCACCAAACCCTGCTGCGTCTGAGTGTTCATACCTGTCTTCCTAGACATACCTTTAACAGCAAACACAACAACAGTGTAGTAGTATTCAAAGACATAGCCATGTTAGCCTGTTTCAGCATCAAAAAGATATAAAGGAATCCTGTAGCATCTTTGAGACTCACTGGGAAAAACACTTTTCTAGCCTAGGCATCTGATGAACTGGACTGGAGTCCAAGAAAGCTTATGCTACAAATTTATTTTCCTCAGTCATTTTTTAAAAATGAAAGCTGACAAATATACCAAATTCTGGGTTAGTAAAAGAAATGTTGCACTAGCACTAAATTCACAAAGCGGTGTTTAATTCTCTGGCTGCTTGGAATGCTTGTTGGACAGGTTGAATCTCCCTTATCCAAAACACTTGGGACCAGAGGTATTTTGAAACATTTTAGGCTTTGGAATACTTGCATCTACACAAGGAGATATCTTGGAAATGGGATCCAAGTCTAAACACAAAATTCATTTATGTTTCATATACACCTGATACACACAGCCTAAAGGTCATTTTATACACAAAATTTTTAATAATATTGTGCATGAAACAAAGTTTGTGCACACAGAGAACCATCAGAAAGCAAAGGTGGCACTATCGTAGCCACTCGTGGATGATTTTGGCATCTTTCAGAATTCTGGATGAGGGAGACCCAACCTGTATATAGGGCTTCTATTGGCATGTTTCCTTTGGCGCTTCCTTCTGTAACCATGAGAGCTAGAAACTTGCATTCTGTTTCAAGCTTGCATGGCCAGACTGCCCTTCTCTGTGCACGGGGACAGATGATGAGACGCATGCAAGCTGTGAGCAGGGACGGTGAGAAAGAAAGGGGTGCCCCACTGCGGTCTGCCCCATTGCTCTGTCCCCGGCTGTCCACTGAGATTTCACACTGCACGCGTCTTGTGTTCCAGTCCTGCTTCTGCTGCTCCTGCTCTTTGTGAGGAGGAGGAAGGTGGTGAAGGAGCCGCTGCTTCCCCCAGAGGACGACACGCGGGACAACGTCTATTACTATGACGAAGAAGGTGGCGGAGAAGAGGATCAGGTAGCTCTCACTGCATCAACTGTCCTCCATGTGTGTTGGACTGCAACTCCCATTAGTTGACATACGGGCTGGGGATGATGGGAACGGTAGCCCAACACATCTGTAATGCACCTGTGAGGGCAGGCTGGCTTCAATCAAGCTGCTTCCATTCACATTGCTTCATTGGAGCGTGGATTTCCTCCCCGCCCTCCAGTTTGCAAAATCCCAAAGGCTCTGGTTTGGTGAACTGTGTCCAGGCGTATCTCAGTTAACAAAACCTGTGAGAGTGAAGTTCTTTTTCACATAGGCTTTTTATGCCTGCCCAGCCCTTCCCTTTTCCTCCTCATCCTCTGTCTACCTGGAAGTTTTCTGGCAGCATTGGCTTTGGGAGATGGGTGAAGGAGAGATGGGAAAACAGATTTTCAGTGTTGGGTTGCAGAAGCATGTCTGCTGCAAAGAGTGCAATAAAGAAAGCTTGAGCTGGGAAAGAGTGGCTGGTCCTCCTACGGATGATCTTCCTGCGCGGCTCTGTGTGCCTGCGCAGAACAGGCAAGGTGAACAGCAGCGGCCCCCAGAATCCCCGACTGAGGATGCATGGACAGCAACAAAGAGAGAACGGGGGAAGAGCAGACACACCTGTCTCACCAGCAGCTCCCAGCATGTTAAAAAAGGCATAGACCTAATCATAAGAAAAGCAGAGAGACTGATGGGGGGGGGGGGAAGTGGTCCCTGGGTGCATTTCAGAAGAAGCCTTCGAGTGGTCTTCAGAAGACTCAAAATGCTTCTGTTTACTTCCGCAAGGCTTACCTGGCCAGGTTGTTCCATTTCACTCATGCATATATATCGTCAGTTCTGAATCAAAGGTTTGCCGAAAACGTGTTGAACTGCTCGCCTTTTTATGTAGCGTAGGAACCCCTCACTATTCTTTCCATGTTAATTCTGACCCTGGTACCAAATTTCCCGTTAAAGAAGTCATGCCCAGCAGTGCCTCTACTTTGTTAGCCAAGGTATTACCTGTACTTGAATTCTCAGGGCACAGCAAAACCAGCAAAGAAATCTGCAGCAACTTTAAAGACCAACAAACTACTTCTTTTTGGCACAAGCTTTTGTGGGCTGCACTCCATGAGATTTATATTGTACCTTAAGCATGCTGGTGTTCAAGGCTCCCAGATGACTCTGTGTTTGAATGAGCATCAGTCCAATTAAAGGGTTCTTAATAAGGTTCAGTGCCACAGCTCAGGGGTGAAAGAGCCAGGAGGAGGAGGGCACAAGCGTCTACGTTCTTGCCCTAGAAGATCACGGGTTCAGATCCTGCCCTTCGGCTCCTACCTCTCCACTCTCCCAGTTTTGGGCTGGCTAAAAGCCACATGATCAACTGGGTCCTTCTTGTGCCCTGGAAACTCTGGCATCAGTTTCCCAACCATCTCCTTTTCTCTTGTAGGACTACGACCTGAGCCAATTGCACCGGGGCCTGGACGCCCGCCCCGAAATCACCCGCAATGATGTCGTTCCAACTCTAATGCCAGCTCCACAGTACCGCCCACGCCCTGCTAACCCTGACGAGATTGGCAATTTCATTGATGAGGTGAGTGGGGCTTGGGAAGGAGGAGTTGCAGCCACGGCTGGGTTATCAGGGCTTCCGTTGCAACGAAATATTCAGGGGTAGCCATCTTGGCTGTGCAGCAAAATACAACAAAATCCATAATCCACAAGCAGTGATATCTTTTGCGGGGGAGCAATTCCAAAGCATAAACTACATCATGCAAGCTTTCGAAGCTTCACTGGCTTCTTCATCAGGCAAAGATGTTAAAAATCATTCAGGATACCAACAAAGGAGAGTCCGCCACATTTTCAGGAAAAGAGATTCCACCTAAACTGTGGGAAGAACTTCCTGACAGTAAGAGCTGTTTGACAGTGGAGTATGTTTCCTGGGAGTGTGGTGGAGTCTCCTTCTTTGGAGGTTTTTAAGCACAGGCTGGATGGTCATCTGTCGGGAATGCTTGGATTGGGTACTCCTGCAGGGAAGAATGGGGTTGGACTAGATGGCCCCGGGGTCTCTTCCAACTCTATGATTCTGTGTCTGAAGATGGCCGTGAAAGTGTGTCATATCTCTTGCTCACCTGTTGAACAAACATAACAGGTCCTTGTTTCCCTCGCCACAGAACCTGAAGGCGGCTGACACAGACCCCACGGCACCCCCCTATGACTCTCTGCTGGTGTTTGACTACGAGGGCAACGGGTCAGAAGCCACCTCGCTCAGCTCCCTCAATTCTTCCAATGGAGACCAAGACCAGGATTATGACTACCTGAACGACTGGGGAAACCGTTTCAAGAAGCTGGCCGACATGTACGGAGGGGGTGAGGAGGAAGACTAGATGTGGTGGAGATGACTACACGGGTTTAGTTTTGGGCATGCCTTGGAGAGAGAGAGAGAGAGAGACTGAGAGAGGTTAGGCCACCTTTTCCCAGCAGCTGACAACTGGCCCTTTGTGCTGATCTTTCCATAAACTGCCAGGAAGCACCACACCAAAGATACCTGCACCCCAACACTGGTCCCTCTTGGTGTGGACTCATGTGAGCATGCCATGATTGTAAGCATCCTATGATAATGGTCTCCTACTGAAGAGTCTAACTTAAGAGGAACCATTGCAAGCTGGACAATCTTCACATGTAACCAAGAACCACAAGCATCAGACGAGGAGAAGACCTCTCGCCAAGGAGATGGGATTTAAAGGCACAGAAATTGGCACAGAAACTGCTGAGAACTCCTGCTCCAAGCTATTCTTACTTTCCATCTATCCTCTCTCCCTTTACTTACCAATACCTCCTCTGATTAGTTTAATACCCAACTGCCTGTTGCAAAATCAGAAATATCTCACAGAGGAAAAAACACAAATAACAAGGGAGATAGTGCAAGTAAAAATACATCTTGGGTAAGAGAAGCAAAGCAGGTCTGGTTTTTAGGATGAGGATGATGATTCAAAGTAGCATTTTTAAAAAAAAAATAGACACATTTTAAAATTTTAAAAGTTAAAAACTGTAATGCATGGTCTCAAGCGTAAGGAATTGCCCACCCAACTTCAAGGCCCTGCAATGCCATGAAATGCAACCCAGTTACAAGCTCTGAAATCAACTCCTTGGGCTTCTCTTTAGTAACAAGCAATGCACTTTAAGTACCTTAAGCACTGTGATTTCTAGAGCACTAACCAAAGATGATACTTGGAGGGTGGGCGCGTTTGGTATTTCTTGCACAAGCATAGTGCAAATATGAAATTTTGTATGGGGGGGGGAGAAATTGCATCACCCCAAGAATACTGGCTTTTATTTTTCTAAGGACTTATGGCTACAATAATGGCTGGTGTTTGGTGAGACCTCTTGGAGGCTGCATTGGCAGGGTTGTATGTTGAGAATTATCTGAACAGGTGTGGCACACTTCAGAATTCAATTTTCTTTGACTCAGAATTCTGGCAGGCTTCTTTAGTTTGAAGATTGTGTGACGGCAGAGTAAACACAGCTACTGTTGTTCAGATCTCTCACGGTACAATCTTGCCTCTGTCTCTACTTAGAAGTAAACCCCACTGAGCTCACTGGAAGATACAGCTAGCTAAATGTGTACAGTTGGACCCCCATATCCATGGAATCAATATCTGTGGTTTCAGTTATCCGCAGCTAAAAAAAAAGGGACACGTACCATAGAGTCGCACTGGGAAAATGCCTAAAGAGATATCCTCTCTAGGAATTGCTAGGTCCTCCAGTGCAACTCTATGGTATGTTTGTAACGGAAGTCCTTCATTTTAATAGGTCTCTCTTCTTATCTGTGGTATCCACGGTAAGCCCAGGAACCAAATCCCCATGGATATGGGGGTCCAACTGTATATAGAGAATAACAACAAGATGGAAAGGAACAGGTTGAACAGTCTGATCCTGAAGCCTCTCCCCCCACATTGCATCCTCAATGGGATTTTTTAGGGGTTTCTGAACTAACTGGTCTAAAGTGCCTTTTCCCTCCTGCCTTAAAACTATCCGCTTGGCCATTCTTTTCTTGTCCTTTTAGCCATCAGACACACATGGATCAAGTTTATTACGACTCCCCATATTATTTTTCACATTAATCATCTACACACTTAACTGTGTCTAAAGCGTTTCTGAACGACAACTCCTAGACTCCCTAAGTCAGCATGGCTGGTGAGTTTTGGGAGCTGCAATCCAAAACAAGAGGAACTTCTCCTGACTCTGGTCTAAAGCCTAGCTTCAGCCCTTGTCCCTTTCTGCATACTAGTATTATTCATTGTAGAATTAATGATGTATAAAACAGAATCAAATGTCATCAAATATCAGGTCCATTGCTGCATTTTTCAAACAATCAGTCCAATTTTTTTAAAAAAATTAATGGTCATCCTGGAAAAAGTGCAAACTGTTTCCTGATCACCTGTTTTCTAGTGTTTGATGCCGATTATGTAATTACTGTCTAATCAAATGGTGTTGGGTTTTTACTAAGTGCCATCCACTGTTTTTAGATCTGTATATTCAGCTTTCTTTACCAACTTATTTTACAGATCCTTTTTTAAAAAATGTTAATAAAATGGTTTTTTTTTCTTAGAAGTGTGCTCTCTCTTTGTTTAATCTTTTGCTAAATCACTGCATGTCATTTTCTCCATCCATTAGTCAGCCTTTGAGTTTTCCACCTTTTTCTGACTGCAATTATTCTACAGGCAGGAGAGATTGGAACATAAAAGAAAAACATATGAAGTGGTCTCAGAAGGTCCCACCATACAGCCTGAAATGGATTACTTTGCACATAGAAGAGTCAGACCCACAGTTAAGTCTTGAAAGGTGCATGTACGCTGTAGAAATAATGCCGTTTTGGAATCCTGTGATTTGTAGTTTTACAAGGTTTTTAGCCTTCTCTGCCAAAGAGTGCTGCTGCCTCACAAAACTACAAACCCCGGGATTTTGTAGGATGGAGCCATGGCAGTTAAAGTGGTGCCAAACTGCGTTATTTCTACAGCATAGATGCACGCAGAGTATATCTACACTACAGTTATAACAGTTTTCATACCACTCTGAGTGCCACAGCTCCATCCTATGGAGTCCTAGGAATTCTATAGTTTGGTTGAAATACTGTACATCGAATTCTGTGCTGCAGAGCTTTAGTCGAGTTCCCCTGAACAGCAACACTACAACAGAGGAGTGTTAAGTCACTCCAAAAACTACAGCTTCCAAAATACCATAGGCACAAAGAAAGAGAGAGTGCCTTCCTGACTCGCAGCCATTGATGGCTTTGTCCTGTGAAATTAATGCCCTTCAAGGTGACATCCATCACTGCATCTTGTGGCAGCGAATTCCACAGGCTGACTAAATGTGGAGAATCTTAAAAGCTGGAAAATACTCCTCCAGCTGGTCATCTTCATTGGTCAGTTTTCACTCCTGGCCCCTGATGTTCCCCTGATGACCCCCCCCAATAAAATGTGTAACTTTAAACTCCACGCCTCATTAACCCTTTGTTAACCCCCTTGGCTGTGCTGCCCAGATAATGGGAGCGCCATTTATCTGCCTTGCTGGAATCCACAACTACAGCACTCCTGAAAGATGGAGAGTCCACCGCCTTCTGAGGGAGTCCATACTCCAAGGTCAAACAGCTCTTAAAGTAAGGAAATTCTTCCTAATGTTTTAGGTGCAATCTCTTTTCTTCCCATTTGAATCCACTGGTTTGCATTCTAGTCTCTGGAACGGCAGCAAACAAGCTGGCTCCATCTTCCCCATGGCATCCCTTCAGATATTTAAAGAGGGCTCCATCATGTCACCTCTCAATCGCCTCTTCTCCAAGCTCCCTCAGTCCTTCCTCAGAGGGCTTGGGGCTTTCCGGACTTTTTACCAAGTTGGGAGCAAAGGCCTCTTTAGCTTCTGGGGAACCCAACCAAGAAGGCAGCCTGCATAATTTCATGTATGCACCTCAGCCCAAAGTGTTATAACCTTTCCTCATTGGGGAGTTGCTCCCCAATTTTCCTGCACCTTACAATCGCCGGTTATATCACTGGGAAAAGGCTGATTTAGCCAGGTGAAGCAGCATGTCTCCACAACCCCCCTGAATCCTTTTTAGCATTGAAAAAAACAGCACATAGTTAGATTATCTGGCTTTTGTTTGCAAAGGAAGATTCAGGAAGGACTCATCCCGCGCTTTCTGCAAGAGCGCTGATGACTGAAAAGGCCAATCTGAGATAAACAAGTCCGGTTGCAGAAAGTTTCAACAAGATGTAATGAGATGATTGTTAACCTGGGCAGTTTTAACAGGGTGTTACACAAGCCCATAGAGGCGATGGCTGGAAATGGCCATCATGTGGAATGCGCTGCTGCTGCCTGGGAGTCTGGTGGAGTCTCCTTCTTCTTTGGAGCTTTTTCAGCAGAGGCTGGGTGGCCATCTGGGGTTAGACTAGATGGCCCTTGTGGTCCCTTCCCACTCTGTGAGTCCATGTTTACGAAGAAAAGCCACCAGAACTCTGGCTTTTCTTTGCAAATGAAGATTCGGGAAGGACTCATCCCACGCTTTCTGCAAGCGCGCTGATGACTAAAAAGGCCAATCCGAGATAGACAAGTCCAGTTGCAGAAAGCACAGCAGAAGGTCTCCTTGGGTGATGTTTCTGCGTTGTGATTATTTCTGCGTTATCATTTCTCTTCGAGACGTGTTTGGCGTGAGTTCACAAATAAGGCTGCAGCATTGTGGATAGTGCGTCTCCATGCCTCCCGATGTGAGGCCAGGGCGGACCATTGTTGGTGATCAATTTGGCCAAGCCTGAGATGTTGTTTCAGGGAGTCCTTGTATCGCTTTTTTGGAGCACCCCTCTTACGCTGACCCGTGGCAAGTTCACCGTAGAGTACTATTTTAGGGAGGCGATGGCCCTCCATCCTAGAAATGTGCCCTGCCCGGCGCAGCGGTGTTCTCAATATCATGGCCTCAATGCTGGTGATCCCTGCTTGCTCAAGGACAGACTGATTCGAATCCTGGCCTCCTAGAATCTTAGTCCAACATTCAAACCACTACACGGTCCCTCTGTTGCCGTTGTTCATTCTTACTTATACCCTGCCTTTCCTCCAGATTTTGGACTGAAAAAGCAAGTATAATATAGCTAAAAACATACAAAATTATTAAGAATAATCTCTCTCTCTCTCTCTGGCTTTTCTTCGCAAACGAAGATTCAGGAAAGACTCATCCTGCGTTTTCTGCAAGCGCGCTGATGACTAAAAAGGCCAATCCAAGATAAACAAGTCCGGCTGCAAAAGCACAGCAGAAGGTCTCCTTGGGTGATGTTTCCGGGTCGTTTCTCTTCAAGACTTGTTCGTCGTGAGTTCTCAAATAAGGCTGCAGCATTGTGGATCGTGCGTCTCCATGCCTCCCGATGTGAGGCCAGGGTGGACCATTGTTGGTGATCAATTTGACTGAGCCTGAGATGTTGTTTCAGGGAGTCTTTGTATCGCTTTTTTGGAGCGCCCCTCTTACGCTGACCCGTGGCGAGTTCACCGTAGAGTACTATTTTAGGGAGGCGATGGCCCTCCATCCTAGAAATGTGCCCTGCCCGGCGCAGCAGTGTTCTCAGAACACACCAGAACAGAGCTTTGGCAAAGTCCTATGTTGGCACCACAGCTCCCAGAATCCTCCAGCCAGCATGGGACTAGTGCCATTGCATTGAGCACCACCACAAAATGCAAGAAAAGTTCCCTGCGTAGGTAACAAAGCTTGTAAAGGTTACTTCCCTCAGCCCAAGCCAAGAATGCAAAGCTCAACTTCCTAGACAGGCTCCCTCTCCTTGACCTTCCCACAATGGTGGCGGCCGACTCTCCCTCCGGCGCCTCTCCCTGACCTTCTCAAGAGGGCTGCTTCCCAGGCTCTCGCGCACACTGCGCATGCGGCGACCTTCCCAAGATGGCGGCGGCGGCGCTTTTAATGACGGAGCCCTTCCCAAGATGGCGGCAGCGCTTCTTCCGCTCCTTCTGAGGTAACGGGAGCTCCATGGCGGGGAGCGAGGCGGTGCTGAGGCGGGCGGTGGAGGCCCTGGAGCTTCTGCTGTGGAGAACCGAGGCCGCGGCCGGTGAGAGAGAGAGGGAAAGCAGGGGGATGATGGCCTGGCCAGATGGGGGGCGGGTATGGCGTGGGGGGAGCTTGTTTAGGCTGTATTTCAGCGCTTCAGAAGAGTTACGGTGTTGTATTGCAACTCCCAGACTCCCCCACTCCCTAAGGCTTGCCAGCGGTACATCACTAATAGCCCTCCAGGGCTCGGGGGAATGCTGTTTTTTAAAGGACAACTCCCAGAATCCCCCACTCCTGAAGGCTAGCCAACAGTCATCCGTACACCACTAGCATATTTTTGTATTACAACTCCCAGAATCCTCCATTCCCATCACAACTCCCAGAATCCCCCACTCCTGAAGGCTTGCTAGCATGCACCACTAACATCCCTCCAGAGTTCAGGGGAATGTTATTTTTTTGGGAGGACAACTCCCAGAATCCCCTGAAGGGATTTTTTTAAACCCTTCACAGTTAAGTTTGCCAGAGTTAAACCTCAGCCATTAAAGGCCAGGAGCCCTCTCAGCTTTCAATCTGGCAGCATTAAAATAAAGCTGGTTTCATTCCGAGCTAGAGGCCACCTGGCATCGTATTATTATTAAATAAACTCCATTTATGAACTTTCTAGGGTTGCCAGAGTGAAATCTGGAGGGGGCTTCTGTCCCTTTAATGGTTGTGTTGAAGAGGGTTTTTCGGCAGGTGTTTGTGTCACACCAGGGAACAAGCCACACACCTACTGCAATTCCCAATCCTACACAACCATCAAAAGGGATGGAAACTCTCTCCAGGTTCCACTCTCACAACCCTAATAAACTTTTACAAAAACACATCATGGTAGCAATTGAGCATCAAAAGGCCATACAAACTCACCAACAAGGAGCAAGTGCTAGGGGCCAGATCCTGTCTGATCTTGGGAGCTAAGCAGGGTCAGCCCTGGTTAGTCCTTGGAGGGGAGGCCACCAACTGATACAGCTCCATGACAGCTCGTCTGTGGGTCGCCCCTTTGAGTCGCACTGTTCCACAGGACAACAGTTCTCATTGCTCCTTTCAGGGAGCCGTAGCCTTGTGGAAATGGGTAAAGATTACTCAGTCTATTTCAGGGTGGCATTTCAGGGTGGCTACAGGCCACTTCCACAGGAACGATGAGTCTGAAGCCCACAAGAGCTACTTTCTCCTCCCCTACCTCTTTGAAATTTGCTTCTCGCTACTCATATTTCAGAACAGTGGCTTGTGTAGATAGTTTCACAGTATTCTGTGCCTGCCTTTTTACTCACTCATTCATTGCATTTCTTAGATTGTAAGTTTGAGGGCAGAAAATTGTCATCCTAGCTGTTTGTTACTGAGAGACTTTTAGACTGAAGGGCTGGGTATAAATCCTATCAGTCAACCAGTTAATCAATCAATTATCCTACCTGACATCCAATGAGCTCAAGGCACTGTGTAGCTTTTCTGTTCTCCAGATCATCCATGCGACAACCCTGTGAGGTAGGTCAGGTTGAGGGAAGGAGAGAGTGATGGGACCAATGTCCTCCAGTGAATTTCGTAGCTCATTGTGGACTAGAAGCTGGATGTTTTGAGTCCCGGTTCAATATTCTAATCATTTGAAGCGGGATCAAATCAAAGGCCCCTCTCGCCCAGCATCCTGTTTCTCACTGTGGCTCTCCAGATGCACAGACTGGACTGTGTTCCAGCTGGACATGAGTCTCACTCCCGTGTGCTCCCCAAAAACTGGTCTACAGAGGCAGACTGCATTTTCTACTACTGCATAAGTCAGTGGTTCTCAAACGTTGGTGCTCAAGACGCTTTGGACTTCAGTTCCCACAGTTTGTTGCCTTTGGCCAAGCGGGCTGCGACTTCTGGGAGTTGGGAGTCACAAACATCTGGAAAACCAAAAATGTGTGAGAATCACTACAATTATTTTAAGTTGTTTTAATGGGTTTTGAATTGTCTGGTTTAAAGTGGTTTTTAGTCTTTTTAAATTTTGTCATTGTTGTGTGCCTTCAAGTAATTTCTGACTTACGAAGACCCTAACGCGAACTTATCACCGGGTTTTCTGAGGCTGAGAGAGCATGACTTACCCAAATGTGTTTTGATGGCCGAGCGGGGATTTGAACCCTGGTCTCCAGAGTCTTAATGCTCAAACTAATACTATCCTAAATTGATGTGATTGTATGCTGCCCAGAGATACTTAGTTACAGAGTGGCATATAAATATTTTAATAAACAAACACTACAAGTAATATATAGCCATGGATGGCCTCATGCATTTACTGTATTTTCGCTTGCTTCCTTGGGACAGGCCAAGGCAACCTCCGGGAGTCAAAGCGGGCCGCTCTGCTGGAATCCTTTCGCTCCAGCGTGGCCAGTTTGGAGGAGAAGTTGACTGGGGACCCTCAATGGGGTGAACTGCAGAAGCTGAGGACAGAGATCTCCCAGCAGGCCCAGTGGCTGGTTCCCTGCTCAGATGTGCCTTGGAGTTTTACTCACCACATCTTGATCTTGCTGCTGTGCCTCAAACAGTGCATGGTTCTCTTAGCGGCTGTTTACCGCCCACCTCCGCTGAACCCCAAGACCCCCGAGGCTGCCCCGCCTCTCAGCCCCGACACCCTCAGCATCGCTCAGGAGAAAACCGTACAGGCGGCCTTGCAGTTTGTCGTAACCTTGGGCCTTTGCCCCTACCTCTTGCCGGGCGTTGGGCTTCCCCTCCAAGGCAGGACAGCGTTCAGCGCCCTGGTTCAAGAGGTGGTCTCGCAGGGCTGCCTCGCTCGTGCCACGGGAAAGCTTTATGCCACCTGCACTGGCCTGGTGGAGGTTGCTCAGCACCCCTCGCTGGGCAGCCTGATTCTCACACGGCACCTCGGGGATCTGCTGGCTGGGTTGGGCCAGCTCGGATTCTGCCCAGCACGGAGGAAGGGGGGAGAAGCCGAGCTGGAGAAGGAGCTGGCGGTGAGTTCTCATCCGGGATCCCTATGAAGAAGGGGGTGGGCAAGTGCGCTTGGTCGGGGGGGAGTTTTCTTCCTTGGAAAGATCCTCCAGGGCCCAGAGGAAGAACCAGGCATGCCCCTCCTGCCAAAATGAAGGAGTAAAGAGTAATGCCTGTGCCTTCAAGTTGCCCGTTGGCTTACGGGAGCTGCGTGAATTTCTAGGGTTTTCTTCAGCAAGGAAGGCTCCAGAGTGGTTTGCCCGTTTCTTCCTCTGCAACGTAGCCTACGGCATCTGGTATTCCTTGGCAGGCCTTCGGGGCTTGGGGAAGGTTCCTGTTTTGGACTGTGCTGGCTGTGGGGTTCTGGGCATGGCCATCCAAAAAGGCACCTTCTCCCTTTCTCTGGAAGTTCTAGACTGCAGCATTTCAGGAAGAGGAACCAAGGTCAAATCTTGTGTGTGTCTGTGCTTTCATGTTGGCGTATGGCAAGCGCATGAATTTTATTGGGGCTTCTTAGGCAAGGAATACTCGGGTGGTTTTGCCAGTTCCTTCCCCTGAAATAGAGCCTACAGTACGGTTGGCAGTCTCCCATCCAAGGTCTAACCAGGACTGACCCTGCTTAGCTTCTGAGATCAGGCATGGTGAATTACAAGACTGTGATCTAGAGAGCGTGAACAGTCTCCTGGTAAGTCTTTCCTGTATTGAAATGTAGGCTTAGAAGCTGCGTTTCAGAGGTAATGGAATTGAAGGGGGGTTGTTAATGCTTTCCCTTGCTTCTGAAGAGGAATTCTCCCCCTCCCACGCCCCACAGAGAGAGGCAGGAAGACATACAACATCCCTTATGTCTCTTTCTTCACAAAGGGAAAAGCACAAGGGGAGAGATGATTTGACCGAAAACTGGAGCAAAAGAAGCGGGGGGGGGTCAGCCACTTCCTCCCCACTTGCTGGGTGCCTCCTACAACTGTGGGGAGAGTATTCATCTATCTCCTGTGTAATGCCTCATTTCAGACATCTTAGGAGGTGCTAGCCAGTTGCTGTCTGCTCCCTAGAGGGAGCCAAAACTTTATAATGTCCAATTCCTTTTTAATGGGATTTTTCAGGGCCTGACTGAAGAAAAGCGAAACAGCTGTAGGGAGGCCCTCCGAGGCCTTCTGGACAGAGTCTATCAGCCGTTGGTGGTCCGAGAGCTGCTGATTCTTCAAGGCGGATCCAGACAGGTATTGCAGATAGTCTGTTTATCATCAGGAATCGAAGTCCACTGTATTCTCTGCTGGGATCGAAGCTTCCCATGGAAATCTCTTCTGAGAGAGGATAGGATTAAAGGGATGGGATTTGGAACATGGGGCCACGTGGTACGAGGTCTTGGGAAAGTTAACTGTTTTGGACTACAGCTCCCAGAATCCCCCAATCAGCTTAAGGCCAGTTGCCTTGCTTGTAGAAAGACCATCCTGGTTCACCTCCAGGTTAGTGTGGTGATGGGCCCTCTCCTCAGAACCCAGAAGGCTAAGTGTGGTCATGCTAGGCCCTGATGGGCCAAAGATCTGACTCAGTGTAAGGCAGCTTCCAAATCTCGAAGCTTTCTGGGCCGTCGCCATTTTTAGCACAGCCCATACCCACAGCTGGCCTGCCGGACAGTAGAAAGGGCATTCAAGGACCTTTCCCCCCTATATTTAAAAAAAACGCTATGTACAGAGGTGCATATCTGGGAAATGGCTTTGGGCAGCCCATCCCTTAATTCTGCACTGACTCTGAGGGAACCCCCGAGACTGAAAGAAGGAAGAGACTACCAGAGATGTGGGGTGGAAAATTTTCCAATGATATGTTTTTCTGTGGAAAATTTTTATATTTATTATATTATTATTTATTTATTTATACTCCACTCTTCAGCCACAAGGCTATCAGAGCAGCTTACAAATTGTTTTAAGCAATAGCTGTTTACACATCTACACTGCATTAACAGTTTCCAATGTGTGTTAGCTAATTGCCCCCCACAAGCTGGGTACTCAATTTACCGACCTACGAAAGGATGGAAGGCTGAGTGAACCTTGGAGCCCGCTGGAATCGAACTTGCGACGTGGTGGCTTGCAGGACTGGCATTTAACCACTGCGCCACCAGGGCTCCTGTATGTTCCATACACAAACCCTCACAAACATAGATAGACTTGGTCCATAATGCCTGGGCTGTTGTTGGATGGTCTGTGAAGTTCTAGTTATTCTTTACAAGGAGGCAAGAGCTCATAACCCTTGTGCTCAGAGGAACAGACTAACCAATGAATGCACTGCTAAGCTTGTTTCTATTTTGCAAAATGCTTTGCAAAACAAAATGTCATAATTTGCCTGTGGCCACAAACACTAGTGAAACAAAATGTTGTACTGCATTATCTTTTTCCCAAATTTGAACTGGAACTGATAAGTAGTGCAAAAAGTGAGGGGGAAAAGTTGAAGGTACTACAATTATGCCTCAGCAAAAGACAGTTAAACTATTGATATAAGATATATCAGGTACAACTCTCTTTTAGTATCTGATCTTTAAAAATGTGGTTCTTTCAAATACATTGTCTATTAAATATTGTTAAGTAAATGACAGTATCTTTGTGTGTCTGTGCCTTCAAGTCACCTGTCAATTTACAATGACCCCATGAATTTCATAGGGGTTTTTAAGGCAAGGAGTCCTCAGGGGTGGTTTTGCCACTTCCTTCCTCTGAATTATAGCCAGCAGCACCTGGGATTCCTTGGCAATCTCCCATCCAAGTACTAACCAGGGCTGACCCTGCTTAGCTTCCAAGATCAGGTGGGATCTGATGCCTGCAGGGGATTTAGGCAATATGACCTTTATATTATTACAAATATTCCAATAAAATACTGTCCACATGAAGCTTTGAATGTGGTTGAATATAGCATTTAAACTGCATGTGCTAGATCAGGTATTTAGAACACTGATAACTTTGGGGAGATTCCAGTTCTGCTTTTTTTGGAAAACCCACATCATTGGAGACCACCCTGCCTGTACTGCTGAAAAGCAGGAGACTTGCTTTCCCTGCCCAGTCCCTGGTCCAGGTGAAAAGCCCCTCCAGGTGGGCTGTGAGGCGGTTGTGCGCTCCAGGCTGTGCCATCCATAGCAATATCTTTTCTCCTCCCTTCTGTGTTCCTTCAGGGCTCCCGTTCTCATGGGCGTGAAAGTGAGCCTCCCCTGGCTCCCGCCCCAGCCTGGCTTCGGCGCCTCTGTGGGCAGCTCCTCTCCGAGAGGCTGCTGAGACCCGGAGGCGTTCAAGCTGTGGTCCGCGGCATCTTGGAAGGAGCCGGAGGTGAGTGAGACTCAGGTGAAACAAGGGCCCAGACTGGAGCACCGTCTCACCCGGTGCCCTGCTTTCCCACTGGGGCTGGCAGGCGAGAGTCTAACATGGCGCCTGTCCTCTTTTCAAGCTGGGGCCATGGGAGGCAGCAGTGCCGAAGCAGCAGCAGCAGACTGGCGGAAGTGTGACGCGGTGGCCAAGGTCCTCTCCGCCTGTCCTCAGCAGTCTCTGTCCCTGGAGGATTATTGCCAACAGGTTTGCCCCCAGGTAATGCCCTTTGCTCCCTTTGGCATTAGGCAGTGATGCTTGGTCCCTGCGCAGAGGTTTTCCATGGAAAGTTTTCCACAACACACACACACACACACTCTGACATACAGTCGTCTGGGCTGTTGGCACTACAACCCACCCTTTAGTGAAATAGAAAGTTCAACCAGTTGTACTGAATCAGACATTTCTTAGCTTGAAATGGAACTGAAAAGTACAGCCCTTTCTCTCACTACACAATTACAGTACTATATTCCACTTTAACTGCCATGGTGCCATCCCATGGACCCCTGGGATTTGCAGTTTAGGGAGGGATATTTAGAATTAACAGCCAAAGAGATCTTGTGCTTCACCAGACTACAGATCCCATGGCAGTTAAAGTGGAATCATAGCACTATAATTGTGTGGTGTGAGACGGCCCATAGGGTGAGTGAAGCTGAAGGCCCTCAGTTGTACCTCTCCAAACGAAAGTTAAACCGTTGATGGAAGATATATTGGGCACAGCTGTCTCTCTTGGTATGTAATCTTAAAAACAGAGTGTTCTTTCAGTTGTTATTTTTTGTTGGCTATAAGGGAAATCCAGTAAAAACCCCATATCCATAGGGAAATCCATCCCCAGACTTATCATGGATATTGGAAACCACAGATAATAGTGGAACCTATTGAAATGAATGACTTCTGGCCCAAGCATACCATAGAATCATGCTGGAGGACCTAGGTAATGCATAGAGAGACCATCTTTTTTTCCAGTGTGAGAAAGTGATCCATTGGTACTGGTACTGTGGGTATGGAGGTTGTACTGTATATGCTGTTCTCTTTACACTATTACAGACACTCCAGTAAAATAATTTCCACACAAAGCTTTAAAGGTGTTTGAACATAAAATTTAAGCTGAATGTGCTAAATCAGATGACATTATCTAGAGCATTGGAGCATTTTCCAGGTCTATTTTTTCTGGAAAGTCCACATCACTGTTCCTGAGCAGGGTTTGTTGTGGCCGGTAGTGCTGGAACTTTGCTTTCTAGGCTCCCAGTAAAAGCAGAATCCTCACCCTGAGGCCTGGCCCCTTATTAGCCAATACTTGCAGTTGCTTTTTATAGAGCAATGTGAAGGAAAGTCTCAGGAAGTATTTAAAAAATGGTTGTATTCCACAAATTAGCCTAGTACATTTCAAGCAAGAAATTTTTATGGCCTTTTTCAGAGGCTATTAAAACAAAGAAAAAGGCGTGGGGGACAGCCACTGACAAAAACCACACCTGAAATATTTGGACTTATTTGTGGAGTAGAATCTCTCTTCTTCGTTTTTACATCCTGAGCCTCAGTCCCTCCTTCACATCAGGTTTTGTTGAATATTTCCAGTCTCTTTAACTGTTTTTATAGGCCTTTTAACAATAAGCTACCCCTGCAGGCAAAGTTTTAGGGGTACTGCCTTTCATTGGCTTGAGGGGTCTGTAGCAGACACATAGGAGAATTGCCCCAGTCTTACGATCTTTGGGAGAGGGTTTTCTCTCCATCCCGCTTCCCTCGCAGTCTTGT
The DNA here is from genome assembly GCA_030847615.1 of Gambelia wislizenii. NCBI lineage: Eukaryota > Metazoa > Chordata > Lepidosauria > Squamata > Crotaphytidae > Gambelia > Gambelia wislizenii. The sequence continues at coordinate 316,917 of JAUMIR010000008.1, forward strand.
CTGGTGAGGACACGGGAGACAGGGCCTTCTCAGTGGCTGCTCCTGGGCTCTGGGACTCCCTCCCAAGGGAGGCTCCCGTGGTCCACTCGGCTCTCCTTTCACTGGCAGGCAACGGCCACCTGATTCAAACAGGCCTTCAGCCTTTAACTAGTTGGGGTAGAAGGAAGTGCATTGGTTTTCTTCTGGTGTTTTTTTTTTTTTTTGTATGTAATATGTTTTTCATGTGTTTTAAATTGTTTTCTTGATTTTAGTGCTATGTATTTTTTTTAGCCAATTTGTTTCAACTTACATTGTATGCTGATTTGGGTCCCATATTGTGAGAAAGGCAGGATATAAATCAAATAAATGAAAGCGGCAACTGAAACCAATGCCAATGCAGCCCCAGGTAGCAGAGGAAGGAACGCGTGTGCACCGTTTCCCTTCCAGGTTCTGCAACTATTCCTCATTCGGGATAAACTGACAGCACGCCAGTTCCAGCGCGTCGCCACCACGACTATCCTCGCCATGGCCAGGGAGCACCCACGGCAGGCAGAGAAGCACCTGCTCCGTCCCTTGATGGAGCCCCTCCTGCGCTGCTTGGATGCGGAAGGTAATGGCTCCCATCTCTCATCTGCCTGGACCAGGCCAGAGAATGGGGTGATTGCTGTGGCGGGGGGGGGGTAAGGAAGGGGGAGTGACTGGGTTCTTTTCAGAGCCGCCTTTCCCTGTCCCCTTGAGCCGTGAAAACATTTTCCTTTTATTTGGTTCTGTAGCACTGGTGCTTGGTATCATGGGCTCTTTGATTCTTGGTATCTCGTTCAGACAGTAAGATTCCCTGATGGATGCCTGGTTGGGATCTCTCCTTGGCCAGGCAGGTCTTAAAATAACTCATTCTGGATGGGGGAGACTCTTCCATTTAATTCAGTGGAAATCTTTCTCTTTTTCAAATGTGTGCCTTCAAGTCATTTCTGCCTTATGGCAATCCTAAGGTGACTCTGTCAAAGGGTTTTCTTGGCAAGATTTCTTCAGAGATGATTGCTTTTGCCTGCCTCTGAGGTTGAGAAAGTGTGACTTGTCAACCAAGGTCAACCAGTGGTTTTCTATGACTGAGTGGGGATTTGAACCCTGGTCTCACAGGGTCCTATACCACACTGGCTCTCTTTGCATTGGACTAAATTGCGGTTGGGGGGAGTGCAGCCCTGTGCCTGTATGTAGCCCCCCCCCCGATGTATTTGCTCCTTGACACCTACCGAATCCCACCAGACCGTTTTCTGGCCAGAAAAAGAGGAGGGGTTGCTGCCCTGGAAGCCCCCCAGGTGTAACAGTTTACCTTCTAAATAGGCTACAAGGGCTCCTGTACTGTTTAACATCACAAAATACCCATTTTTAGCATCAGAAGCAGAGGTCCAGATACTTTGGGTTTTCTGGTATGTTTTCATAGTCCATGTGGCCCGAGGCCCTAATCAGTTGCCTGCCCCTGGATTAAATGGAGCCGTCAATAAAACAGAGATGCATTAACACAGTCCTTGGTTGGGCTGTTGAGTTCCAATCATTGTTTTCTCTTGTTTTGTTCAGAAATGCCACTGCCGGAAGACCTACCAGCAGGGACAGTATTGGTGAAGGAAGAGGAGCTCAGCTCATGTGTGGAAAATGTATTTAAGGTACGGCATCTAGCCTCCCTGCGGTGTGGGACAGCTTCAGGCCCCTGGTGTGACTGGCCCCAGAAAATCTCTTCCACTGAGGCAAAGCTGGAAGGGCAGAGCTGTGGGCACAGGTGACAGCAGGCACTTTGCTCGGTTGCGGAAATCCTCCATGACTTGCTCTCCTGCTGCAAAGGTGGTCTAGCTGCTAGTTATCTTCCTCAGAAGGCAAAATGTCCCTCAAGCAGTGAAACTGCGTCCATATTGTATCCCTTCTGGCTGGTGCTGATGTGGGATGAGACCAGAATTAAAAGTGATTAAGTAGCTGATAATCCGAGTGGGGTGCTTCACACAACATTCACACTCAGGGTGTCCACGGAGCAGTGGTAGATGTTTTCATTAGGGTTAAGGGGCTCTATCCTTCACATCTGGAGTTGGAAGACACTCAAGCCAGTGGCTTTGGATATTTCCAAAATCAGCATGGTGGTGTTAGTATTGGGGAGGGGGGGACCAAAATTAGCTTCCTGTCTGTGGACAACTCCCTCTCTGGAATGCTCTGGTAGCAACTTGTTGTCCACTGCTGTCCTAAACAGTTGTGGCATGACTTCCCTTCTTTGCCACCTCTCTTGGCTGGCTTTGGACTCAGTCTTATAAAGGCTGGCCCTTCAAATTTGGGCCTCTCATTTCCATGCACATTTCATTTTGGGTGGGCACTGCAGGAAGGCGCTTATTTTGAAGCTGGCGAAAGTCCCTTCCGTAATGCTCCTGCATAAGACCACAGTTAATCTGTACACTGCCTTGCCCTTCATGCTCTGTTCCACTGAGAGTAATTCCTCCTCTCATACAGCACAGTGAGCCTTTTGCTTTGGAAGCATCACTCATCAGACAATCATCATCCATTTTTCATAATAATCGCCAAGAAATATAATTACTGAACCTCAACTGAGAAGCCACAATTGCTGTGTGGGCCAGTCAGCAGTCTGGCCCAGAGGGTAGGGGTTGGACTGAGTGGCTTGACAAGCAAGTGGGAACAGATGAAATGAAGCATGGCTGTCCTTCCTCTGGTCTTGGCGTGGGAAATGGGGAGGGACTGGCAGAAGCAGTGGGGGGGGAGGAACCACCCCAGGTGGCCTTGTCGCTATCTGATGCAGCCAAGGCTGTCCGCCTTTTGAGTTCCAAGCAGCAAGAAAGAAGAGGTGTTGGGAAAGTGCCTGCCCTCAGTGGAGCAGAGAAAGGGCTGCGTTTGTACAGTGCTGCCTTTTAAGCATGAAGGGCAAGCGGGTGCTTGGTTTCACAGGTGCCAGGTGAGCCAGTAGCCACAGCGCTGAGCAAGGCAGCCTCTCTCCATGTGCCTGGGGTCAGCTTGTTCTCCCTGCCTTGGCAAGAGTCCAAAGTTCTGGGGCCGTGCCCGCTTGGTAAATGAGGGAGCTCAGCCACATGCAGCCTGCGATGAGATCTTTAGCAGACACCTCGGCTGTCTGAGCCTTTAAACACTGTGATTGTTCGGCAGCATTTTGGGCAGTAATGATCTGTTCTAACAAGCCAGCAGGCAGAAATGGGCCCAAGAGGCCAGCTTTCCGTGGGTGCAGTCTCTTCTGTAGATGCCCAGGAAGCAGCTGGTGGATCCCTCGCTAACGGCAGCAGCATTGTGCTCGTGTCCTGGCACACAGGGGAGATTAAGACGGCAGGCTTGAGTTTGCAAACTTTGACTTGTAGCAGCAGCAGGCATCGTTTGATGCCAGGCTGGGAAACCCCTTTTGGGCCATCAACCAAGCAATGTTGGCTTAAGAATTATGCAGTTTTTTTGAGGAAGGGTGGCTCCAAGGGGGAGTAGTTCAGGCAAAAGTAATGGCCCAGTTACATTCTGTTCTTGTTTTTTAACTGGAGAAGTCTCCTCGTCTGCTCTGGTTAAGTGTTCTGGGTCTCAGAATGGCTGCAAAATTGTTCTCTTGGTCCTACACAGCTTGTGGAAAGCATGAAGTCTGGGCCTACAGCTAAATAAGAAAGCCTGGCTGCTGATGCCCAGAAGGCCTAAGGTGTCTCCAGAACCAGGATGTGGACCTCTAGATGTTTTGGACTACAGCTCCCACAATTCCTTATCATCAACCATGCTTGCTGAGACTTCTGGGAGTTGGAAGTCCAGCACACCCAATCCTGCAAAGGTTCCACGCCCTTGCTCTGGAGAATGGGTAATTTCAGTTCCCAGTTTTCTGTTGAGCTCGTTGGGGTCAGTAGGCCCATAGGCCAGGTTGTTTCCAATTTACTTTGGATCCATCCTGAGAGTCAACACCTTTAGCTAGACCCACAACACCCAAATGCATATCTTGAGAATTCTGTGCCAAGTAAAATTGAGTTGTGGGACCTGTTCAAATTATGCAGGACCTGCATAGAAATTTTTCCCTGCCAAGCCTAATCCCACCTCTGCTAATCCTGCAGAGGAGCTAAAAAAGTGACATGGAGCGTCAAAGCCCTTCCCCACCAGTCACTGGAAGTTTTGCTCTTCCCCTCGTTCAGCCACATTCCTAGAACATTTTAGCTCTTCTGGTTTAACTTTGATTGAAAGCAGCTTATTCAGAAAAGGGCAAGATATAAATCAAATAAATGAATAGGGCTAGAAACATGCTCATTTAAAAATTGTTATTCAGGAAGTCCCAGTCCCTGTCTCTGTGACAGCGTTTGGGAAATTTGCTTTTTTGGATTACAGCTCCCAGAATCCTCCCCCCAGCATGGTCAGTTGCAGTCCGGGAAGGGTATCCTTTCCCAGCTGTTTTATGCATTGCAATCCACAAAGCAGGCCTCCCTTCTTCCTTCCTTCCTTCCTTCCTCCACCCATGGCCTCGCGTTCCCTCTCTCCTCCCAGGTGTACGTGGTCGGCAACGCTCCCTCGGCCGTGCTGCTGAGCTCCCTGCAAGGAGTCCTGGGCGTCATCTTTTCCCTTTGGTGTTTTACGAAGCAGAATGTGTCCTTCTTACGGTAAGAAGTGTGGTCTAGAGTGGGAGTTTGGCAGTTTGTGCTTCATCTTTTCCCTGGGATAAACCTACCTGGTTAGAGACCAGCTAAAAACATGTGGGGAGGCTTTCTTCTGCTTATTATGGGGTGGCCTGTTTGGAGCAGGCCTTCTACTTAATGGAGAACCAAGGCAGTGCTTGATGCTGTTCTCTGCCATACCTGAAGGCCGTGTTTCCTGCCCCAAGGAGCTTACACCAGCAGGAAGTAACATCTGCCTTCAGTGTTCCAGACTGCTGGACCATTATGGGATAGGTGAATCCTGCTGCTTCTGGCGAAGGAGAATCTGCGGAACTTGTCTAAAAAACAAGAGGGTTTAAATGTTGGTAATAAGAGCTCAGTCTGTGTGCTGAGCAAGGGCAGATATTTAATGTGGTTCATGCAACAAGGCCTGGTGCTGATGTGCCAGCCTGGTGCCATGGTTAGGGAGTTGGCCTGGGCCTGGGGAGATACGGGTTCACGCCCTCTCCCAGCCATGAAGCCCACTGGGTGACCTTGGGCCAGTCGCTCTCTTACAGCCCGACCAACCCTACTTACAGGGTTGTGGCTAGGATGAAAGTTGAGGTGGGGGGCATGTGTACTGGAGGGAAAGCAACGTATGAATATTACTAACTTTTAAAAATGCTGTAAGCAAGGGGGTCTTGTTGCACCTTTGAGACTGACTGAGAGAAAGAAGTTGTACACAGAATAAGCTTTCATAGACTTAGTCTCCTTCCTCAGATGCATGGAGGAAGTAGACCAAGTCTATGAAATCTTACGCTACAATTTATTTATTTCAGTCTCAAAGGTGCTACAAGATCCGCTTGCTTACTGATATTCCTGACTAACATGGCTATGACTTTGAATTTTAAAAAATACAGCAAGTGATAATCATTGGGCTAATTCCCCAAAAGTGGAATGCAAGGCAACTAATAAAACCTAAAAGGGATATGGGCGATTGCTCTTGTGCCTGGTCCCATCCCAGTTGGTGTCTTCCTCTCCCCACTGGACTCTTCCCTCACTCACGGCAGGGCTTTTTCCCACGCAGCGCCCCGTGCCAGGAGATCCTGCTGTGGTTCCTGGAGAAGAGCGAGAGGCGGACGACGCTCTCTGCACTGGAGGGATTTGCGGGGCTGGGAGGAACCACCCACTTGGCCCCTCCGCTCTGCCAGTTCCAAGCAGCCAGTGAGGGCGGTGTCGTGGCCACAGTCAGAGCGGCTCTCAGGTGAGAAACAGTCTTCACCTTCTCAGCAGAAGAGCTTGCCTGGGGGAGAGACCACCACCTCCCCCTGCTCCCCCCCGGGCTGTAAGTAGCCAGTTTCTCTGCCTGAGGCCTAATCTGAAAGGAGACAGAATAGGCAGAAGTCGCTGAGGCCCACCGGGACATAACCTGTTCCAGTCTGGTGGTTGTGAAACTTGTGGCTTATTGGCTCTTCCTCTCTGGTCTTCAGACCCAGGCTGCTGCCACACTGCAGAAATAATCCAGTTTGAAACCGCTTTAACTACCATGGCTTAATAATATGGAATTCTGGGATCTGTAGTTTTGTGAGCTATTTAGCAATCGCTCTGCCCTCCCACGGGCAACAAACAGTGTTTCTGTGAGTGTCATCCTTTCTGGAGTGCTGAATTCGTGTGGAAAGTGATGGGCTGGAAGGAGATAGCAGGCCCGCTGTCAAGATGGAGCGATAAAAGCTTTTGTGGGCTGCCTGGTGGTTCTTTGCCTTCCCAACTCTCTGACCCAGAGGCTCAGGTAACTGAAACCAGAAACCACAATAAATGCAGTCAGCCACAAGGAAGGCAAGGTGAGGCTGACGCTTTTGAGAGGAGAAGAGAAGAGAAGGCTCTCAGCCAGGAACCTGTAGTCCTGGCCCTGGAGTCTGAATGCCATGCAAAGTAAACACCCCCCTCCTGCTCATGGTGCTGATGGCTGGCGTTCTCATTGTGGGCTGCAAGGGCTCAGGAGAGCTCCGTTTCTGGGGTGCGAGATCTGTCTAGGTAGTGCTATAACCCCTTGGCCCTGGATGCCCTCTTGCGTTTCTGTGTGTGTATCTGTGCCTTCAAGTCTCCTGTTGGCTCATGGTGACCCCATGAACTTCAGAGGGTTTTCTTAGGCAAGGAATCCTCACAGGTGGTTTTGCCAGTGCCTTCCTCTGAAATAGAGCCTACAGCACCTGGGATTTGTTGACAGTCTCCCCTCTAAGTCTTAACCAGAGCTGACCCTGCTATGCTTCCATGATCAGGTGGGATCTGGTGCCTTTAGGGTATTTAAAAAAAATTTTTTTAATAGAATCATAGAGTTGGTAGACACCTCAAAGGCCATCCAGTCCAACCCCCTTCTGCCATGCAGGAATACACAATCAAATAATTCCCGACAGATGGCCAGCCAGCCTTTGTTTAAAAACCTCCAAAGGAGGAGAGAGACCCCACCACACTCCCAGGCAGTGTATTCCACTTCCAAACAGCTCTTACTGTCAGGAGGTTCTTCCTAATGTTTAGGTGGAATCTTTTCCTGTAGTTTGAACCCATTGCTCCGTGTCCTAGTCTCTGGAGCAGCAGAAAACAAGCCTGCTCCATCCTCAACGTGACATCCCTTCAAATATTTAAACATGGCTATCATGTCCCCTCTCAACTTTCTCTTCTCCAGACTAAACATACCTAGCTCCTTAAGCCGCTCCTCATAGGGCATGGCTTCCAGACCTCCCACCATCCTCGTTGCCCTCCTCTGTACACGTTGCAGCTTTCCGTATCCTTCCTAAATTGTGGTGCCCAGAACTGAACACAATAGTCCAGGTGAGGTCTGACCAAAACAGAATACAGTGGCACTGTTACTTCCCTTGATCTAGACATTATACTCCTATTAATGCAGCCTAGAATTGCATTGGCCTTTTTAGCTGCTGCATCACACTGCTGACTCACGTTCAGCTTGTGGTCCACTAAGAACCTAGATCCCTTTCACATGTACTGCCCTCAAGCCAGGTGTCACCCATCCTGTATCTGTGCATTTCATTTTTACTACTGCCCAATTGTAGTATTCTACATTTCTCCCTGCTGAAATTCATTTTGTTAGTTTTGGCCCAGCTTTCTAATCTGTTGAGGTCATTTTGGATCCTGATCCTGTCCTCTGGGGCACTAGCTACCCCTCTTAATTTGGTGTCATCCGCAAACTTGATAAGTATGCCCCCTATTCCCTCATCCAAGTCATTGATAAAGATGTTGAATAGCCATGAGCCCAGGACAGAACCCTGTGGCACCCCACTAGTGGTCACTTCTCTCCAGGATGAAGGGGAGCCATTGATGGCTACCCTTTATTTAGGCCTTAAGTTATTGAGTCTATCCACCTGTTGACTTTTTTCACTGAGGGGACAGGTAACCCTCTGGATGTTGTTGAATGATAACACCTGCCAGCCCGAATGAGTAGTGAGGGATTATGGGAGCAGAGCCTGTGTGATGCTGTGCTTTGAGCATTGGACTATGATGCTGGAGACCAGGATTTGAATCCCCACTCAGCCGTGGAAACCCACTGGGTGACCTTGGGCAAGTCACACACTCTCTCAGCCTCACAGGCAGGCAAAGGTAAATCACCCCTGAACCAATCTTGCCAAGAATACCCCGTGATGGGTTCGACAGGGTTGCCAAAAGTCGAAAATGACTTGAAACAGCAAAGTCCCACAACCAGGGATCAGCTGTCACACATTCCCTCAGCCCTTCCTTATTGAATCAAAGAGATGAGGTGTCCCGTATGCTGGCCGCATCTATATAAGGGGGGGCGGAAAACGGAGTACCTCACAGTAAAGGCATTTTGCAGCAGCAGCAACTTACCTTCACAGTGTTTTTCCCCCAGGAGCCCCCATAATCTTCTCATGCAAATAGCGGCCAAAAGTGGTTTAATCGCGTTAGTACTTAGCTAACGGCGATTTTTTAAAAAAGATGTCTAAGGTTTGCTAGAGCAATAGAGTTATTTTTCAATTTAACAGGACAACAATAACAACAAAACATGCACCTCGTTTTATCGCCTTAACAATGCTCGCTAAGGCAAAAATCCAACATGGCAGCAGCGGGCGCTTACCTTGTTAGCAAGCCACACTGCCTCACACTCACCCAGCCAATCAGTTTTGACTTCCTTTCATATGGGAAAGTGATTCACATTGACTTGCTTGTCCCAACGAGCAGTGGATTGATGCAGGATCCTATTTCAACCAATCATATTCCCAGCAAATTCCATGAGGGTTATTTTCACCATTTAAACAGCCCTGTTGTGTTTGGTGCAAGAAAAACAGCACCTGGCAGCTCCACACCTTGCAGCAGTTTTCCTGTTAGAATTGTGTACACGTGTCTGTGTCCGGACTGACGGTTTTGTAACCTGAGAATTGATGTGTTAATGTGTGTGTGTGGGAATGGGTGTCACGGCCATTTCTGCATCCTTTAATGGCTTGCTTGCCCTTCCCTTCCTCCGCCTCCCTTTGCCACTCAGATGCTGGCCTCTATTTTCGAGTAGCATCAGAGCTGCTTGCTCTCAATGTGCTGAAAGATCACCTTTCTGTGAAGGAGCGTGGCCCACCTGTTCCGTGGGAGAAAGATGGAGGACAACTATTGTGAGCTTCAGAGACAGAGCTGGGCCACGCCAGGGGAGCCCCTGTTTCCTTCTGTTAACCGTTTGCCCTCCCCTTTGGCAGCCATGATGAAGACGAGGCTCTCTACCAGAAGGTTTCATCGGAGCAGTGGCAGCTGGAGCAGCTGGTGGACCTGCTCTCCCACTGCCAGAGCAGCGGCCTAGCCGGAGACTTCTTCCTCCGGTGCTTAAAGGTAGGGTGTCTTTCAAAAAGTGCCAGGAGTGAGGAAGAGAGGCTCTGTGGGGACTGTTGGTTGAAGCCCCTTCTGGGTGGAGGTAGGCAGGTAGACGTAGGCATTCTTGGAGAGGAAACTTCTGCCGAGATGATGAACGCCAGAGTGCTGCTGCTCAGGGGTGCAGCATTTTCGCCATCCTCAGACAGAAGCAGCATTTTGCCTGGGGGACAGCGGGGAGGGCCATGAAAATTTAGAGGTTCTGCTTCTCCTTTGTAAGGAGGCTCTGCTTTCTTAACCCCTCCCCCCCAAAAAAACACCCAGGCTCCAGCAGAGCAGCCGAGGTGAGGCAGGGTTAAGCCCTCTTCTCCTGGGGCTGTTGTGTCAACAGCAGGGTGTTTGAAGTATAATGGTGGGGTTTACAGCTGCCAGTGAAGGATCTGTTGCCAGAGGAAGGGGGCTTTCCTGTTCCCATGTTTGTTTGTGTGTCTGCCTGTCTGTCGGTTTCCACCCAGGGTGGTTTTCTTCCAGATCCTATCAGCATCTTCTCAGGGTTCATTATTTAACTGCACTTACACTCTGTGATTTATAGGATCCTGAAGGTGTGTGGGTGTTGTGTTGTGTTTTTAAAACAAAAATCAGAAAATTAACATAATGCTCTGTACTGTCTGCTATGAAGATAGGCTCAGAGTCTGGAATGCCTCTCCACACCTTACTCTTCCCTTCCCTGCTTCTGAGGCTCCCCTTTTTCCATCCTGACCCCCCACCCCATTTGCTGAAATATATCTGGAGCATAGCAAGGCAAGCCCCCTCCCTGGCCCTGAGGGTGCTGTTGAACTGCATTTCCCATCATTCTCTACCATTGACTGGGCTGGGTGGGACTGATGGGAACTGGAGTCCGGCAACACCTGGAGGGCTATGGGGCCCCCCAGGCCTGGTCTGTGGGGTGGAGCAGGGGCTTTAGAGATTGTGGTCAGCCTTTTGCTGCGGGTGGAAAGACCCCCCTGGCTAAACCGGTGGCCCTCGAGGCTGTTCTTGGGGGCCTTCTCTCCACCCCCTCCTTCCTTTTTTTATTGTGGGGGAGTGATTACCCTTCCCAGACCCTCCGGGGTTGGTGCTGATTCACCTTTGTTTTAATCTTTAAAAACACCATAAAAATCAGAAGCAGATTTGTGACCACTTAGGGTTTTTTCCTCTCATTTGACGTTTTCGTTGCGGGGGGCGTTTAAATCATCTTCCCCGCTGTAGCTGGTAAGCTAGCCTTCGGTCCACTCTGTAAAGAAGACCATACAGGGGACACATGACTCAAGGCCTCTGTTCTTCCCCTCTGTCCATGGCAGGAGCTGACCCATGTGGCTGGACAAGGTGCTTCCGAAATGGCGTCTATCCCCGCTGTCTCCCACCAGAGCCCCCTGGACTTGGAACAGTGCTGCGGCCCCCACCTCGAGCAGCAGGAGCGGCAGCTGAGGGCGCTACAGTTGGTGGCCATGCTGTGTGAGAGCATCTCGGATGCGCTCTTCACAGACATCGCGCAGGTGGGTCAAGACAAGGAGGGCTCTGCCATGGGCTGGGCTCTTTGCTCCCCCCACTTTCACTCCTTTAAAAAAAAGTGTATCCCCCCCACAAATGTACAATATGTTTGTAACAATATGGCAAGTACAGTCATATATTATAAAACCATCCATAAATAATAGATCTGTGCTATCTAGGGAGAGCCAGTGTGGTGTAGTGGTTTGAGCATTGGACTCTGGAGACCCGGGTTCAAGTCCCTGCTCAGCCATCAAAACCCACTGGGTGACCTTGGACAAGTCACACTCTCTCAGCCTCCAAGGAGGGCAAAGGCAAACCCCCTCTGAACAAATCTTGCCAAGAAAACCCTGTGATAGGTTCACCTTAGAGTTGCCATAAGTCAGAAATGACTTGAAGACACACAACAACAATAGTGCTTTGTATACATGTATTAACCAACATGCATTGTCTCTTACTGGTTACTCTATTTCTGTAATACGTTAATACTGACTCTGCTAAAAATCCAGTTGGAGGTGCATGTTCATCGTTAATTTCTTACTGTAAAAGTGGGTACCAAGATGCCACAAAGTTCCTCCCCCACACATTTATTTCTCTTCTCATCATACAGAAATGGCTGGTCAGTTTTTCTGCAGTTGCAGTTGACCATATTCAAAACGGGCACCTTTGGCCATTTCCCCAAGTTCTGGCTTCCTCTGGCAGCTCCTACAAGGATTGCCAACGGTTCTTTGAAACACGGCCCTCATTTTCTTCAGTAAATAAAAGAAAAAATTAGTAGAGATTATTTTGCATTATTGTTTGTCCTGTTATTTTAACTTAACCATTTGACTACTTCCAACCAAAAAGGTTTAGATTTTAGGGGGCCACAGTTTTACTTCTGAGTTGAGCCCTGGGTGGGACTTCCGGAGAAGTGACGTTGGAGTGAATGCTCCAACCTGAGTGGTAATTTGCCCTTATTGAGAAACGGACTGGAAAAAGCAGACACTCTAAAAATGAGCACCATGGAAATAGCTTTTTTAAAAAAATGGATTGGTTTCCATATATTGGGCCCATTACACATACAGAGCTATGATTGCACTTTAACTGCCATCATTCCATCCTGCAGAACCAGGGATTTACAGTTTGGGCATTTGGGATTCTCAGCCAGCAGGTTCTTCTAGTGGCTCTGACCAAACTACAAATCCCAGGATCTCCATAGGATGCAGCCATAACTGTTAAAGTAGAATCATAGTCCTATGATTGTAGAGTGTGAAAGGACCATATTTTAAACATAGCCAAGATATATTACTGACTCCACAATCTCACAGTGATCTTTGGAACAATGTTCTGTCATAGATCTAATTATTATAGGAGTATAACTATTGTAAGTAACTAGTTATCTTGTAAAACATTGCTTTCACATCCAGTAGTTTGAATGCTTGGTCAGTAGTTGTCTTAGTTCTCAATCCGGTTTTATATGTTATGCTTGCATAATGTATTTTGCCAATAAGACATCCATTTTTTTAAAAAAAAAGAAAACACCCCTGGGTGGCCATAGTGGGAACTTCCCCATCCCTTTCTCTCCCTCCCCCCCCCCCACCATTTTAGATGCTGTGCCAGTTTTTGCTGAGAGGACACAGAGGAGGAGGAGAGGAGGAGGCTTGTGTTAATTTCAGGCTCCAATAAACAGCTGGGGAGAGAGTGTGGTTGCCAGTTAGAGGGGCCCCAAGCCTGTCAAGTGACAGGGTGAGAGAAAGAAAGGAAATAGAGAGGTGGGGAGAAAGAGGCTGTTTTGGGTGCAAAACTTTCTTCGGAGAGCAGCAGAGCACAAAAGTATCTGATTGTCTCCTGCCTGCAGAAACAGACTTGCTGAGTGCACAAAAACCCTTAATCTCACCCACCCGGGCTGCTTTGTCTCTGGCTCGGATAATTAGGGAGTTCTCTGAAGGATGACGCTTGTCAAGGAAAGTAATCATTGTTGGGCTAGAAACCTGACAGGTGGGGAGGGAGGTTGGTTTTCTTTCCGGGTGGTGGCTGCTCATGGATTTGGTTACTAAGTGCTCCTTTCTGCCACCCCTTGAAGGATCCCCTCAGATACACCTGGTGAGTTTACCATTTCATCACAGCCCAGCTTAAAATGGCTTCTTTCAAGGCTTCTTTCACGTCCATGGCCCAGAGGAAGGAGAGATGGGGCAAAGTTGAATGAACAAACAAGAGTTGGAAAGAGTTACTGTTTTGGACAGTAACTCCCAGAATCCCCCAGCCAATGTGGTTAAGGGATTCTGGGAGCTGTCAACCAAACATAAAAATAAAAAACCCATCCTCTGTTTTCTGTCCAAGCCAAGGGCAGAGTTGAGGCAGGGGGGCTTTCATCTGTGGGCTCTCAGCAGGGGTGCCCGTGGGATTTAGGGACCGGATTTCAAGGGGAGGCAATGATTTTATTTATTTCTTTATTTGTTTGATTTATATGCCCCCTTTCGCCAAGAATGGGACCCAAGGCATCTCACAACACATAAAAACAATTTTAAAATACAGCAGTTAAAAGTTAAAAACAATTAAAATCATTACAATTTTAAATTATATAAAAACATATATAAGTTAAAAGAATAAAAACAGATCCCAATAAAATCCTCTATGCTGTAGCTATGTATTAAAAGCCTACTAGAATAAAAATATCTTTGCCTGCCGGCAAAAGGCAAGCAGGGAGGGGGCCAGACTAGCCTCCTGTGGAAGGGAGTTCCAGAGGGTGGGAGCCACCACCAAGAGGGCTCCATCTCGCATCCTCATCAAGCGATGAGATGATGATGAGACGACAACTCCTGCTGATGCAGGGCTGTTTGTTCAGAAAGGACAGACAGTGATACAGAGCTAGCCGACTTCCTGGAGGCAGCCAGCGGGACACTGGGAAGCAGGAGGTGGGCCTGGCTGGGGCCACCTTGCTCTGATGCGGCCCGGCTGCTGGAATGGTCAGGGATGCCTTGGGTGGCCAGGGAAGTTCTTTGGATGTACTTCGGACTCAGTCTGTGGCATTCTAAGGTGTCCCTGGACGTGGTCCCTCGCCTGCAGTACTTGCTGTGAATGAGGGCCCGTTCCCAATTATCCTGGAGCCCCTGCTCTAGTTCCCAGGATCACCACGGCTGATTCCGGGGTTGACATCAGCCGAGGGCAAGTTGCCAGTCCCTGCCCTAGACTGGAGCTCCTGACTCACCCTCCGCTGGGTGGATTCAACTGTCCCTTGGAGAAAGAAACCCCTTGACCCACGACATAGCTCAGGCTTGTCAGCAAAGGGATTTTTTTTTATAGGGAATTTTTTATTGGAGTAAGACCATTCTACTAAAAATGTCAGCAAAGGGGGCTGCAGCTGGGACAGTTTGGGCAGCACCCTCAGAAGAGCAATCCCAATTTTGATTGCACCAGCAAGCCTGTGGTTATACTGTACTGTGTAGACGTGAGTTTGTTCAGCTAAATGTACCGCGTGCCTTCAAGAACTTGGCAGTCGTTCAGTAGAATGTCATGATATCTACCTTTGTGTCTCTCTTTCTCTCTCTGTCTGTCCGCAGGTGGTGGAATTTGTGGCAGTGACTCTGCAGCGGGCCTGTGCAAGTCTTGCCTGCAGCTCAGGGGGCACCGTCGAAGCTCAGACGCTGAGCATGTCCATGGGACTGGTGGCTGCCATGCTGGGAGGGGCTGTGCAGGTGAGCTGGCATCGGTGGAGACTGTGGGGGCGGCGCATGCTTTGGCCCCAGGGTTGCTTTGCTGCAAAGTCCCCGTGTGTGTGCATATGTGCCTTCAAGTCACCTACTGAATTTGGCACCTGAGCATGTGTTGATGCCAGCAGGTGCCTCGTGGGCTCTGTTGTCCTCTGCTTGCTCTTTCTGCTTTAATTTCCCCCCAGCCCACCCCATCCTGAGATGCTCCCCCAAGGCCCCACATCTTCCTTTCTGCCAGGCTGTTTAGGAAAACCTCCAGGGCTCCTTTCCCATATGCTGTTTGCACCTGTCAGCTCAGGGCCTGGTTTTTATCTCCTCCACTGAGATTCTTCCCCTCGCCCCCGTACACACCCATAACGGTAACTGCAGCAGAAGCTTCCTTCTGCCGGCACTTCTGCCCCGAAGCCTGGGGGGAATTCTCAGAAGACGCCCCGGTTCCCCTCTTGCCTTTGCAACATGCCTGATGTTGCTTACTGGTTCTCTTCCCCAGCTGAAATCGGAAGACTTTGCCACCCTGAAGCGCCTGGTGCCCCTGCTGGAGGAGGTCTCCCACGTTCACCCGGAGCCAGTCATCCAGGAGCTTGCGGCTGACCTGCGCATCACCATCTGTACCCATGGCGCCTTCTCCGCAGAGACCGTCTCCTCTGCCGCGCAGACTGCTCTGGGGAAGAGCAGCACAGAAGCAGCAGCCCATACGAAAGCTAACATGATCAGAGACCCCTCAGAAAAATCTGGAAGTGAAACCACTGAGCCCAGGCTGCCTCCGCCACCAAAGACCACAGAGAGTCAATTGGCTTCTGCCGCTGTTTCCCCCACCCCAAAGAGACATCTGGGTGCAAAGTCCATCCCAGAAACAATGGACTCTGGTCCCCAAGCCACACAGGACTTGCAGGAGCTCCTCCTGTCAGCTTATGACCCTGACATCCCGGCCCGAGCAGCTGCTCTGCGCAGCCTTTCCCGCTTGATAGAGCAGAGGGACCCGGAGGCCCTAAAAACTCAAGAGACATTGCTGAAGGTAGGTGGTCCAGGGTCTTCCTTCCCCTCCACTGGCCTGTCCTGGCTTTCTGGGCCTGGATGGAGTTGAAGTCTCCAAGCATCACCTTGAGGGCTTCCATAACAGTCCTGACCAGTCAGCCCTCTCGGTGTTCCCGTGTGGAAGAACTAGAGCCTGGGAAAGTTCCTTTGCTTTTGGACTGCAAACCCAGAATCCCCCTTTCTGGGATTTGGAGAGTTGTCGTCCCCCAAATTCTGGCAAAGGACCTGCTTTGAAATGCAGGTATAGTGGATCATGTTTGGTGGTCCAGGTAACCTGGACCTGGCAAATCCAGGCTTGGTAGTCCTGTGGAGCTCCTTTGTCATCTGATCTTTTCTTGATCCTCAGGAGGATAAATGGAACTGAAGTCAGCACAGATTGTCTTCTGTTTCTTTGCTTCCCAGTGAGGTGTGAGCAGACATTAACCTTTGGTATATTGAATACAATAAAATCCACAAAAGAGTGATATCGTTATTGGCTGACCAAAATGCAGAAAACGCATCTCACACAAGCTTGAGAAGCTCCTCCACTGGCTTCTTCATCAGGCAAAGATGTTATAAATCATACAGGAGAAAAATGGTGACAATGTTAGAAGTCCCAGGCCTCCGTTGTGTCTCAGATGTTACTCTGTTGTCCGTTAAGATGGTGTAGAGGGATTTCAAGGCTGAGCCCCCTACCAAGCAAGGGGAAGTCACCTGAGTCAGCATGGGCTAGCACAGGCCTCTGTGGCAGGGGGCCATTTTCCATCCCAGCTGGCAGGGAATCTGCTGCCCCCTCCCCTCGGGTTGAGTCAACAAGACCATTCTGTTCTGTTTTCTCTGTCAGAGGATTCATGGCTTGAAGATTTCCAAGGACTGGGGGTTGGACTAGGTGGCTCTTGTGGCCTCTTCCAACTCTATGATTCCATGACCTGGAGGATTCTCTTTTTCTCTCTCCACTTCTGGGTTAATCCAAAATCACTCTGCTGCTTCCTGTGATTGGGGTGGGGCTTGTTTCTTTCCATGAAAGATGTAGGATATGTTTAGCATTGCTAGGGAGGCATGAGGGCTGAGGCGTGGGGGCTCTCGGGGCAGATATCCCCGCTGACCACAGGTGAAGTGACTCTTGACCTTTATACTTCCAGGTTTTCATGGAAAACTTAGAACACGAAGACTCCTTTGTGTATCTTTCTGCTATCCAAGGTGAGTGGCTGAATTTGGGCTGTTTGTCTCAGGGCTTGCTGAGAACAAATCAAACTTCTCTTTGCAGACGGAGCATGAATAAGTTACGTCAGCATTGGCCTGGCTGGGTGAGGCTGAAGGTCTGTCTAATAATCCTGGAGCAGCCAGATCCCTTTCTCCCAGGAAGGAGAGGGTTTTGGAGGAAGCCTCGGCTCTTGGTCTTTGTGTGGCTGTAGGAGGAAAGGCAGGGGCAGCGGGTGGCTTCCAAGCCAGCGGGGCAACGAAATCGGTGGAATCAACAGCCCCTCATCCTGGCTCCCTTCCATTTTAGCAAAAGCATTGTCCCTTCCCAGCCATCCCGCCTCACCCTGGGCAGCCTTCTGGAAGCTTCATAGAATCACAGAGTTGGAAGAGGCCCCAAGGGCCATCTAGTCCAACCCCTGCCTTGCAGGAACACATAATCAAAGCATTCCTGACAAATAGCCATCCAGCCTCTAAAGACCTCCACAGACTGAGAGCTCACCACCCACCCAGGCAGTCTGTTCCACTGTTGAACAGCTATTACTATTAAAAAGTTCTTCCTAATAATGTTTAGATGGAATCTCTTTTCCTGCAGTTTGAACCCATTGCTCTGTGTCTTAGCCTCTGGAGCAGCAGAAAACAAGCTTGCTCCATCCTCAGGATGACGTCCATCCCTTCAAATGTTTAAACATAGCTATCATGTCACCTCTCAACCGTCTCTTCTTCAAGCTAAACATGCCCAGCCCCCCAAGCCGCTCCTCCTCATAGGGCATAATGGCTTCTAGACCTCCCGCCATTTGGGTCGCCCTCCTCTGGACACGTTGCAGCTTGTCCATATCCTTCTTGTTAGAGCTACCAGCAGAGCAAAGGGGCTGGCCATTTTAGGTCCTTCCTCCTAGCTCAAGCCATGTTTCAGAGTGGAACGGGTTCGTTGCAGCCATACAGCTCTCCAGTGCTTCCTCTCCTCCCGGGTAAGGGAGGCCCTTGTCCCAGAGAGTGGCAGAAGGAGAGTTAAGCTGCCCTGGGAAATGCGAGCAGGGCGCTGGGCCTGCGAGGAGAGCGTCGGCTGCCCAAGGACCAGAATCTGGCTGGCCTCCAGTCCAGCACTGTTGGCTAGTGACGAGCCAAAGCCACACAGGCTCGCTCTGCGCCTGCTTTCCTGTCCACGGGCAGCTCCTCCTTGAGGGAGGAACCGCAACTAATTCCTGGAACAAAGGAATCTCTCGCGGGCTTCCTTTGGAAGGGCAGCATGAGGATTAGCTATAAGCCAAGAAGATAATGCTGTGCAAACATTAAGCTGGCAACAGTCTTGGGCTGGAGGCCAGGGTTCGAATCCCCACTCAGCCATGCAGTTTTAGTATTTATTAAGTATTTTCTAAATGTGTAATTATTTAATTGTATTTTAAGGGGTGGGTGGGATGGAGGGTTTTGTATGTATATTTTAAATGCCGTAAGCCACCCTGATGACATTTTGTAGAGGGTGTAATAATAATAATAATATTAATAATAAGTATTATTATTATGGTTTAGTATTAAAATGCCAGTTCATTTCAGCCTGCAAATATATACATAGACCAGATCCAGCGTGGTGGAGAGGCTGGAGTGGAGGGCTAGGACTTCGTGCTGTCAGAAGAATTAAAGGCAGTTAAAAGCATGACCGTTTCAAAAAATAAATATAGACAAAGAGCACATTTTGAAAGGCCCTTTTCCCCTATGCCATGATATTTCCCATTTCTATGTATGGTTGTGAGAGCTGGATAGTGAAGAAAGCTGATAGGAAGATGATCATTTGAAATGTAAAAGAGTTCTACGGATACCCTGGACAGCCAAAAGACCAATCAGTGGGCCCAAGAGCAAATCAGGCCTAAACTCTCCCTAGAAGCCAAGATGACTAAGCTGAGGCTGTCGTACTTTGGCCATGTCATGAGAAGGCAGGACTCGCAAGAAAAGACAAGCATGTTTGGGAAGGTAGAAGGCAGGAGGAAAAGAGGAAGATTGCATCCCAGACGGAGAGATTCAATCCAGGAAGCCACGGCCTCGAGTCTGCAAGACCTGCGCAGGGCTGTGGAGGAGAGGGTGACTTGGGGGTCTCTCATTCATTCATAGGGTCGCCATAAGTTGAAGTCAACTTCACAGCAGTTAACAACAGCAATGTATCTCTGTACCAATATTTATAACTACTGCTTTTCAGCTTCTCCATGTGGAGAACTCGGTTCATGTAATTGCTTCATTGCCCGTTTCTAGGTTGGGATACAAGTAAAACTCCTTAGCAACATGGACTCAGAAAAAACACAGGCAGATTCAAACGGGAGCCTGGAACCCAAGTTGTTGGAGTCAGGGCATTTCCCAGGGCGTTTTCCCCTTTCAGGGGAAGATGGAGACTGGATCTCTAGAAGCAGACTCTTCCTTCAGCAGAAATGGGCTGAATCTCTAGCAGGGTGGGAGAGGCCAGGCCGGAGAGCAGAAAGGGGCCACATTTCCCTGCCCAGCTTGATGTGGCTTCAGCATGCGTTTATCCGTGCCCATGTGGGCGAGAGACACTTCCTCCTTGGGGCTCCCTCTAGCAATGTGCCAGATGCTGCTCTTGGCATATGGAGCAAGCTTGCAACAGTTTGGATGCAACAGGCGCCATGAGTCAGAAGCCAGGGGCTGCTGAGCTGAGCTGGCAGCAAAAGGCCAGGGCGACAAGGAAGCAACCTTCACATCTTCACCTCTTCCCTTTCCCCCAGATAGTCTCCTTGCTGCCAATTTATCCCCCCCCCCCCGCACTCCCAGTTCCATAAAAGGAGAGCTCTGCTGTTTCTGGCTACGTGAGAGTCCAAAATGAAGTCCAGAGCTGCAGTTTTGTCTCTGCCACTGACTCACCGCTTGGCATTGACAGAGACGCCCGGTGCCCGTCCCTCTCGTGGAGAGTCTTCCTGATCCTTGCATCGTCTTATTTCATCACTTTGTGAACCAGAAATGAATAACAGACAAGCCTTTCTGTTCCCCCCACTCCTCAAGAAAGGTAAAATTGAAACATTGGCAGGTTTCAGCTAGTCTGGACCGTGGTCGTTTAAATCATAATTCTAGCCAAGGTGCATTAGCTGTTTACTTTTTTTCAGGCAGCATCTGCCACTGACAGCATATTTTGTATGTATTCCATGGTCATTCTTTCCCCCCGTGATGGCCCCACGGTTTTTAAAAACTAATGGGAAGGAAGAACATTGTTCTAGGCTACAAGGAACTTCCCAGAGATTTGGAGCAGCGGGGAGGATGGTGTGGTGAAAAAGGTTTCTGCAGCCAGGATTATAAAGGGGTGAAATTCCTGTGGGACTCATAACTCCCTGGGGGTTGGTGGGTGGGCAGGCAGGCAGTTACCTGCTGTGGGAGAGGCAAGCCTAACCAATTGGCGGGTGGGGGATGCGGGACAGATGTACAGGTTCTTTGAATTTCCACCCTTGAGTGATGCTGCTGATCTTCCGGGTCAAGGGAAGCCCCATGGTGCTTACTTTGCCAGAATTCAGGAAGGCTCCTTTTTTTGTTTTTATGACAACTCCTAGAACCCCCAGAGCATCCTCTTCCTCAAAAATAGTCTCATTGTCTTTCATATTGGATTGATAGCAATACAGGAAAAAAGATTGCACCTAAACATTATTAGAAAGAACTTCCTGAGGGTAAGAGCTGTTTGGCAATGGAATGTGCTGCTGCCTGGGAGTGTGGCATTGGAGTCTCTTCCTTCTTTGGAGGTTTTAAAGCAGAGGCTGGATGTTCCTCTGTCAGGAATGATTTGATTATTTATTCCTGCAGGGCAGAAGAGGGTTGGACTAGATGGCCCTTGGGGTCTCTTCCAACTCTATGATTCTATGACTTTGCCTCACTGGGCCAGCTAGGCAGGACATTCCTCCAGCCTTCCCACCAGAAGACCTCCTCTTGCTCTCAGCCCTTCTGTCTCTATCTTCATCTTCACCATCTTCTTCTTCATCATCATCAATATTACTAATTGTATTATTATTATTGGTTTCACAGCCTACCAGGTGTTACTGACTGGAGCTTAGGACGATCAGTGATTTGGATTCTACACAAGAATCTAGGAATCAGTGAAATATCATCAAATAATGTGTCCCATTCCAAGCAGTGCCGTTTTTTTTGCAGTTGTGTGATTGTGATCCTATCAGTGGCAATATCATTCAGATGTTTTTGTCAGGACATTTGGCATTGCTCCCAGAGCATCTAATATTATCACGATTATCATCAGTTTTACAGTCTGCCAGGTGTGACTGACTAGTTTTGAACCATCAATGATTCAAGTTCTATTCGGGGATCTAGGAATCAGCAAGCACTCATCAGATAATGCAGCACATTCCAAGCAGGGTCGCTTTTTTGTAATTGTGTTGTTGCGCTCCTATGTATGTGATTTCATTTAGCTGTTTTGTCAGTCCATTTGGGATTGCTCCAGGAGTACCTCTCACCATGAGAGCCACCATTGTTTTCTTCTCCCAGAGGTTCTGAGTCTGTTTTTTAGGTCTCAGTCTTCAATTATCTTTTCTCTCTTTGTCTTTCATTCTCCTGTCCCCCAGGATTGCCATATCTTTAATCCAAGTTTTATTTTTCTTGGACTCTACGCTAAAAAAATATGGTTTACCATGCACAAAGAACTGGCGGGAATATAAGCTTGAAAAAGATGTTGGAAATAGTGACATAAAAGTCATATGGAACTTTAGGATTAAAAATGACAAATAGTTAGAACCACAGATATAGCTGTGGTTGAAAAGAAGAAAGCGAGGAGGAGGAGGAGGAGGATTTCCTTGGCTGACCATAGGGGCAACTGGCCTGGCACAGAGCTCGGAATAACAAGATGCCTTTAGGTCAGCCCTCCACATATTGTTGATCTGGAGTTCTCAGCCGCTATCTAGCCTGCATACTCCATGGCAAGGGATTCTGGGAGCTGCAGTCCAACAACATCAAGGGAAATCACACTGTTTACCAACCCCTGCTGTTAGAGTTTGGTGATCAATCCAGCAAGATAACAGAAGAAGAGGGGGGCTTGTCCAAAGGACTCTCCATCAAGGCCAGGAGCTGCTGCTGTTAAGTGTTGCAAAACTGAGCCAGGGCTGTTGAGTCGGGCAGCTGACATGTCTTGCCTTGGAACGAGCAGCCGGTAATGCTTCCTTCCCCAATAACTTGTCACTTTTGATCTCCCCACTCCTCCCTGCCGTTTCTCTTCCTGTGCCCGGAGACAAGTGCAAAAACTGGCCCAGGAGCTGTAGATCAAAGAGCTGTGAGAAGACAGGTGGGCCCATAGCAGTAGCTCAAAGCTGGAGGTCATAACCTGGAGCAGCCATTTAGCAGAGATTTTTGGACACGCTCCAGCAGAATCTGAGCTGTTCTGTGGCCCTGGGGTAGGGGAAGGGAGCTTTCTGGTTGAGCAGAGCCCAGTTTCCCCATTGTTTGGCATTGGGTGAGAGTGCTAAGAGTGGCCGGAAACATTTAGTCTCTAATTAGCTTGGAGTGTAAGTGATAGCCGTGGGGAAGGAAGGCTCTCTGGCTCAGGAGGAACAAGGCCTGTGGGGCACAGGAGACTTTGAAGTGAAGTGTGTGTGGGGGGGTCCTCCACTCTTAGATACCTTTGGTCTGGCATTTGGCTCAACAGGACTTCTGGGAGAGATGGGAAGGGGGCAGGCGGTGAAATAGACCCTGGGGCTCAGCAGGGATTCCCTGGCTCCTTTTAGGTGTTCACAGGCTCTGATCAGAGGAGTCCCGAACTTTGCCACCTGCTGCTGGGCATCTGGGCTGCCATGAGGAATGAGGGTCATTTGTGTAGCAGAGAGTCAAAGCTGCTCTTTGCTTCTCTTGGTTTGGCAGTGCAAAACCTTGGACTTCCCGCTTCCACAGAGCTCTTCTCTCTCTGCTTCAGGGGCAACTGAATCCAGTTTACTGGGCTTTCCCCCTTTTCCTCGCTCTGCTTTGACTGTTTTGCTTGAGGAGAGAGCTGAGTGAAGTTAGCAAAGGGGTCAGAAATGGGACAAGACCCCATATGTGCCCTAAAATGTCCCCTGAAAACCCAGTGCCTACCCTCCTTGGGAACCTTGCTTTGTCCTTCCTTGACCTCTTCAGGTACTGTTGATCTCTTTGTTCAAGTTTTCTTGAGTGAACCATCGCTGTGGCCTGTCCTCCTGAGCTTTTGTTTTCATCTTAGAAAGAAAGGCCCCCAGTTTCAGGCACCCTTGTCGGCACCTGGAACATCTGTCCAAACCACCACAACCTGCTGTAGACCTCACTCACTGCCTCCGGTGCTCCTTTCCTCTCGACTTCCAGGTGTGGCTCTGCTGTCAGATGCATTCCCAGACCGAGTCCTGCCCTGCCTGCTGGCCCAGTATGGCAGCACCCAGTCCAGTGCTCCGAAAGCAGCCACAGCAGAGACCCGGATGAAAGTGGGGGAGGCCTTGATGCGTGTCACACGGATGCTGGGTGAGTTTGCCATTCCTGCTGTGGCAGGGTTAGTCCAGCAGCAGGCCGTATGCCCTGTATATGTGTGTGGTTAAATGTACATGCCTGTGCAGGCATGTACACATTCTTAGCCCAATAGAAATGTATTGATGAAACATTGATGTTCCTCCTCTGCATCTCGGCTGTTCCTGATTCTCCAGGGAGTAGAGTCCTCCAGAAGTCTGAAAGCTTAATTCCCAAATGGGAAGGACGACTCTCAAGAGGGCTGAGCTGACTTTTCCACCAACATTTTATTTTATTTTATTTTATTTGTGCAACTTCTGTGCCTCCTTTCTCTCAAAGT
The DNA here is from genome assembly GCA_030847615.1 of Gambelia wislizenii. NCBI lineage: Eukaryota > Metazoa > Chordata > Lepidosauria > Squamata > Crotaphytidae > Gambelia > Gambelia wislizenii. Next base: position 340,505 of record JAUMIR010000008.1, read on the forward strand.
GGGACCCATTTCAGCTCACAGAACAATTAAAATCATTAAAACATACAAAGTAAAAAAAGGATAGAAGCAACATAAAAACACACCCTAATAAAGCCACAGTTCTATGCCAAAGGCCTGCTTAAACAAGAATATTTTTGCCTGCTGACAAAATGAGAGCAGGGGGAGGAACAGCCTAGTGTTCTGAGGGAGGGGTCCAGAGTCCAGAGGGTGGGAGCAGCCACAGAGAGGGCCATGTCTTTCGTGTCGTCGCCAAGTGAGCCTGTGATGGTGACCGAGAGAAAGCCTTCCCCTGCAGATCTTAAAACCTTCACACGTCGTAGAGGGAGATATGATCTTTCAGATACTCTGGACCTAAGCCATGTAGGCATGCACCGAAAATATTGAGTGGGACTGCAAGAACCCACACCGTTGCAGTTTTTGGATGGGGTGGCCTAAAAAACCTAAAAAACCTCACCTTGAGCCATCCTGTGTCCAGTTCTGGGCACCAAAGTTCAAGAAGGACCTTGATGTATGGGAAGGTGTCCAGAGGAGAGAGTCCAGGGTAGTAAAAAGTCTGGAAACCAAGCTTTAGGAGGAGCAGCTTAGCGAGCTGGGTGTGTTTAACTTGAAGAAGAGCAGGTGGAGTGGTGATATGATGGCCATCTTTAAATATATGAAGGGATGTCACATAGAAGAGGAAGTGAGTTTGTTTGCTGCTCCTACAGAGACTAGGAAACAAACCAGTGGATTCAAACTGCATGAAAAGAGATTCCACCTAAACATTAGGAAGAACCTCCTGGGGGTCAGGGCTGTTACACGGTGGAGTAGACCACCTCAGAGAGAGGTAGACTTTGAGGTTTTTAAACAGAGGTTGGTTGGCCATCTTTCAGGAGCGCTTTAGTTGTGTGTTCCTGCATGACGGGGGGTGGGGGTGGACTAGATCACACAATCATAGGGTTGGAAGAGACCACCAGGGCCATCCAGGACCATTCTACCCTGCAGGAAACCACAATCTAAAGCACTTCCAATGACAGATGACCATCCAGCCTCTGCTTTAAAACCTCCAAAGAATAAGGAGACTCCACCACACTCCCAGGCAGCAGCATTTTCCACTTCCAAACAGCTCTTACTGTCAGGAAGTTCTTCCTAATGTTTAGGTGGAATCTCTTTCCCTATTGTTTGGTACTTGGGGTCCCTTCCAACTCTGGTTCTAACTGGCTGCCCAGCCCTTGGCCATCTGCAGGTGACCACTGATTTGTCAGTTTGGGCCGATGTGGGCAGCTGCTCAAGCTGGGTAGTGCCACAGTAGAAGAGGGCAAGAGCAACTCCCATGCGAGGAAAGGTGAGAACATTTGGGGTTGTTCAGCTCAGGAGAAAAAGGTGAGCCAAGGGAGACATGACAGTGGCACAGTCATAGAATCATAGAATTGCAGAGTTGGAAGAGACCTCGAGGGCCATCCAGTCCAACCCCATTCTGCCACGCAGGAAATCAGGATCAAAGCATCCCCGACAGATGGCCATCCAGCCTCTCTTTAAAGACCTCCAAGGAAGGAGACCCCACCACGCTCCGAGGGAGTGTGTTCCACGGCTGAACAGCTCTGACTGTCAGAAAGTTCCTCCTCATGTTGAGGTGAAATCTCTGTTCCTGGAGCTTGCATCCATTGTTCCGTGTTCCAGTCTCAGTCATTATCTTCAAAGAAATTTAAACAAGGGAATACTTGTACTTCCTCTTTCCTCATACCTGAACCCATGGCCTCCCACCTCTGGAGCTGATGGTGTCACATGGTTTAAAGTTGGAAACAGTGTAAAAGGGTGCACTCCTAGGGATGCATGGGCTGGAAAAATTACCACGTTTGGGGCTTTTTAGCATAGGAGAAAAGGCGAGTAAGGAGAGATGTGATAGAAGTGTTGCATGGTGTAGAGAAAACAGAAGGGGAGTCGTTTTTAATCTCACAATACCAAAATCCACTGAGTTCTTCCACTGAAGCAGTATGTCTACCTCTGTACAGCCTGCTGTTGGGCATCTGTTTGCAGCCACTGTGAGAACAGAAGGCTGGACTTGAGAGGTGGTCTTCAAAGGCCCCTGCCTCTTCCTGCAACAGTATCGCTGTTGCTTCAAGCCACTTTTGCTCAAACTCTTGAAAGCGTGAGAAGCTGCAGGTTTTGGACCCATCCCAGAAGTCAACTTCTGCTCTGAAGGCTATGGAGTCAGATCCTCTGGCACAGCAACAGCAGACCCACCCACCCCTTGCACAAGGCAATTAGGTGTGTTGGGGGAGGGAGGAGGGGGTGCTTAGAGGCAGGAGGACTGAGTCACCTCTTCCCCTCAGGTCTGGAGTCCCATTTGAATCTTTCCCGTGGTATTTACTGCGCTGTGAATTTTCTCTTTGCTTCACTTCCCCATAATTGGAAGTTCATAGGGATTTGCCCACTTGCTTCCTGTGTCTATCTGCAGGCAAACTTAGCTGGCAAAGAACTTTTTCCAGGGTTGTATGTATGACTTCAGGTTCTTGCAAAATACCCCCGTTTTTTCTTTTTCTTTTTCTTGTTTTGCAAGGCATTATTATAAAATGCGGCTGCAGTGCCCGCTGCTTCCTGACTTCTGTAAGACTAAGCTTTGTGGCTTGTCTGGGCACGAGGAAGGCTGAGTGTGCTAGGTTCTCATTTTCCTTGAACAGTTACAAAACCTGAAATCCTTAAAGAGGTTTCTTGTTGGCACAGTCTGGACTCCTCTGAGTGTTTGAGGGGATGGAGCTAAGTGCCAGGGCCCAGATTAGCACGGCAGCTCTGAGCCAGGCCTGCTGGTGCCACTGTGGCCCCCTGTTATGCCTTTCAGACATCGCTGTTGTCAGAGGACAGGTTATTCTCCCCCTGCACGCATGCACGCACACACAGTTGAAAGGTACCACAAAGGGGCCATGCGGTCCATCTCCCTTCTGCCCCTTGGCCTCCAACAGTTGCACATTCCTGCTCTAAAGCCAGCTGTGCACTAGTTAAGGCAGGTAGTGAGGTAGAAGCAATGGCTGGGGAAGGGAGCAGAGCTGCCGAACTGCAGGGTGGGTGGGTGGGTGGGTGGATGCGCTGTTGCTTTTGAGAGGTGGCACCCAAAGAAAGACAGGTTGAACAAGGCAGGGCTTGGTAAGACTGGCAAGGGAGGGGTACTTGGTGGGGGGGGGGCTTCTCTGAGGACAGGCAGCTCAGAATATCACGGCCCTTAGCTGTGTGGGGAGATTTAGGACGGCAAGCAGGAGTGGGAGTGGGGGGAGAGATTAGAAGCTGCCCCAGGCACAGGGAGAGGCAGTTATGGGGGGCCAGGTGGAAAGGGCCTGAGGAGAGATCAGTTCCTTCCTGCAGGGGCTGTAGGTGCCTGGCCGGCTTCCTTGGGAACTGGCTTAAAAGAACAGGCTGAAAATCATTATCCTAAACACCCAAGAGAACTGAACACATAAGAGTCCCCAAAAGTAGCTTTTCCGACCTCTGGCTATAACGCTGTGGCGGACAGAGCTGCCTCTCAGCATGAGTTGAAGCCGAGAGTGTAGAAGCATTTTCCCCCTTTCAGATGACGACCAACCTTGTCCTCAGCTGAAGGGTCAGGTGTGAACCCAGGAAAGTTTCTCCTTTTATTAATTTAATTTATTTATTTCTTGGATTTATACCCCCGCCTTTTTCCCAGGATGGGATCCCAGGCCTTCTGTGGCTGGGTGGTCGTGGGCACGTGCCAACGGCTGCTGTCCCAGCCACTGCGCAAGGGGCAGTTGCATGCGAAAGCCCTTTGAGCACCAGTGGGCTGGAGAGGCTGGGTCAGTTGCTTGCGCTTGATAAAGCCGGGCATCCTGGATGGTCGATAGCCACGGCCGGCAAGCCAAGGTGACTCCTGGGTTATGGCTGCAGTCCCTGGCCGCGTGATCAGTTTGCGGGTGCTGAAAATACCACCACTGCCATACGTGTTACATGACGCTGCCTGTAGCCAGCCAGAGGCAGGAACCGCACTGGTTGTTGGGTGGTTTCTGCCTGCCTTGGAAGATCCGCCCCAGTGGGAGGGGAGTGAGGGGCAGATCGGAGGTGGCTGCCTGCCAAAAACATGGGCTCTCCTCCTCTTTTTGACCTTGGCCCTCCGCTTGGCTCCTTTATGCTGCTCTTCACTGGAGAGGATCAGCCCCTCTGCCTGTCTCCCACCAGGCCCACACCCCACCATAAACTCCTGTTTAACTACTAGAACATAACTCCTGTAATGTTGTGTGTGTGAGAGGGGGGGGGAGTGTCAGCCCATTGCAGAGTCTTTCTCTCTAACACACGGCACAGCTCTGCAATGAGCGAGCACCTCTTTAATATTCCAGGCCCATCCCCTTCTCCACTCTTTGTTGCAGGAGGCATGGTCTTCCCGCATCGAGACAGCCTGATCCATGCTTTTCTGCGCGGAGCGAGAGACCCCGACAGCACTCTCAGAGCGAGCAGCCTGTCCAACCTGGGAGAGCTGTGCCAGATACTTCGCTTTCAGCTGGGCGCTGTGATCCACGAGGTATCTATCGCTCCTTCTCCCCACCTGTCTCTCTCCCCTCTGTTACAACACCTGCTGACGCGGTGCAGCCTTGCTTGGGGGACACAGTTAGAAGCACAGCACATACATGTGGTTCCACAAGGGAAGCCTCGGGCCCCTGCCTATCCCAAGGGGGGCCAATTGGACAAGGGGCCAATTTCCGCTCTGACAAACCCTCACAAGCTAGGCCTACCCCACACACACCCCAAGCCATAACAAAATTTCCTCCTTTTCATCCGTATCCAGCCAAAATGGCAACTAGAGGTGACCAGAAGTGTGTTCTCATACTTCCATTGATTTGGGAGCTTGGGGTGTGATTTTGGGGCAGTTTCAAAAATCATGCCAATATAATTTTCTTAAAATGGTGGTTGGGGGGGGGGCTGGCAGGAAGACTTCAGAGGCCATAGAAGTGGAGTCCAAGGGCCGCATTTCCCAACTGCTATCCTGCACCAAAGGTCTTATGGTGAGGAACGACCAGGGAGTCCCAAGCCCTCTTGGGGTCTCAATCCAGCTTCTCCAGAGGGTCACACCCCCTCCTCCATGACACTGGCACTTGGTGGTTCCCCAACTTCTCTGTGAGCTTTTTCCCATTCTTAGTTTGTGCAGTGCTTGTGCTGAGTCCTGCTGGTATTTCCCCCCACACACACACACACACTTTTGCCTTTGGCCCCACCAACCCCTGGCACTCGGCCCTCAAGGACTGCTCTGAAATTTGGTCGCTGGAAGGGAAGAGGTTGCCCACCATTGTCCTCTCTTCAGACGGCATGAAGGGACGCCTCTCCCTCCTCCCCTTCCATAAACTCTTCTTTGTCTCCTGCGCTGCTGCTGCTCGTGAGGCAACTCCCCTTCAGCCACAAAGGGTGTGTGAGCACGCACATGTTGTGTGAATGCACAAACAGCTGTGGCTGCTGTGGACACACCTTTATTGTTAAATTGGTACCCATTGCTGGAGGCTCCTCACCAGGCGGCAGAAGCAGGGATGTAAAGCCGCCACGTGTCTCACGCTGTGCTCTGCTACCATGGAGACAGGCGCTATGGAGACGTAAGACCGCCCAGCTGCACAACCTCAGCACTGGTGGGGTGGGCGATTCATTCTGTGGGGCCTTCCACACCGGGGATGCGAGGCCTGCCATTCCAAGAGTGCTTTGCTCAGCCATATCGATGCTGCCCCGTCTGTCATCTACTGACATCTGTTCCACTGGTCCTTCAGTCACAATTGTTATTATCCATGTAATGAATTAATTTATCTCCATCTTTCTCCTGGTATGAGACAAAAGGCAGTCCGCCATATAAGTTAGTAAAAATAAGAACAACAACAACAACATTTTTAAAACTGAATACAGTTAGGACAATGGATAATACAAAACTTTAAAAGCACTTAAATAAAACCGCCTTATTAAAAACATTAATTTAAAACCGTTTAAAGGGCTGTTAAAACATACTAAAGATGATTTTAAAAACAGAGCACACTCTAGTTACAAGACCCTCTGCAGTGGCCAGTTAACAGTGAAAGAGGCCTGTGCCAATAAGGAGATGGTTGCCTGCCGAGCCAAACTAGCGTCCTGTGGGAAAGGCTTCCGTCGCCTGGGAGCAGCCACCAAGAAGGCCTGTGATGGTGGTGGGACTGAGAGGAAGCCCTCCTCTGACCCGACTGGTACACATTGAAAAGATGGCCGGGAGAAGATGTCCACCATTACGCCGCTGCTCTGGGCGCTTTGTGGCTATGCTGAGCGGAAGAACCTGGTCCCTTAATTCTGGCTGGGGTGGGGATTGTGCAGCCTCCCAGTGGTTATTGGACTCCACTCCCAGCAGCCCCTTAGCCAGCACAGCCAGTGGTGAGGAATGCTGGGCATGGCAGTCGTAACAACATCTGCATTACGACTGCCATGCCCCTGCAGTCCCACCCCTGCATTACGGAGCAACTTAAACCAGCCTGACATTTTGTCATAAGGTTTCACTTTCACAAAGGTTTGAACAGAAGCTGGCTCTGAAATATGGAACATAGCAGACACTTTTTTTGGCCACGTCCAATGGTTTGTGCCTCTTAGCGTGAGCTCTCTTGCATTTTGGGGCAGAGGCAGGTTGTTCTCATCACCTGGTTTGTTTCAGGAAGGTTGCCTTGAGACTGTACATCCCTCTCTGAACCTTGCCTGGCTTTAAGATCTTCAGGGGAGGGCATTCTCTCAACCCCACCGCTGTCACAGTCATGTTTAAGACCTTCTTGGCAGCAGCTCCCAGCCTGTGGAACTCCCTCCCACAGGAGACTACTCTGCCTCTCCCACTCTCTTTTTCCACCAGACCTTTCTATTGAACCACATAACCGGTTTTGCAGAAGGGACTTTTAACGGGGTGTATGTGCTGCACTTGTTTCTTTATTGTTGGTATTTTTTAAATGATTTATGGTGTTTTTGTATGATCGCTTGTACTGAAACTTTTTTATTACCAGGTTTAAGGTTGGATCTTGTTAGAACTGAGATTGCAACTTGGCCTTGGGAGTCCCATGTTGGGAGAAAGACAGGATACAAATGGAATGAATGAATGAATGAATGAATGAATGAATGCCAGGGACTGAACCAGAGGGCGGATGCGCCTGAGCCACAGGCCTTCTTCCCCTCTGCAGTCTGAAAGCTGGGGAGGCAGCAGCAGCAAGAGGCGTGAATGCTGCCTCCCCCTGTATCAGGATCTGTGCATCAAGGTCTTGGTGCTGGTCTTAGCGCTGCTGTCTCCGAGCCCCCCCCCCTTTGGCTCAAGCGCCTGTCAGTCTCCAGCCCAGGGAGAGCCTGGTGTGGCTTTTGTCTGCATGTGAGAGCGGAGGAGGAGGAGGAGGAGGATTCTTTGGTGGTGTCTGCAGCGGGAGGCCAGGTGCCAGCTGACTCAGCAGGCGCTGCTGCAACGGGGCTGCAGAGGAGGAGGAGGAGGAGTGCATGCGTGGGGAGGGCAGGGATGGGGGTGGAACGCTGCCCTTGAGCTCCAGGAAGGGTGAGATGGAGGATCTCCGTGACTTCCTCCTTCGCCCATTTCCACACCTTCGATGTGGGCCTCCAGGGACACAGATCAGGGTGGGTAAGTGGGTGGGGAGGACAGTCACAGGAGTAATTTGGTTATTCAGATGGGATTTGAGTCTTCCAGGAAGAGGGGGGCATTCTGATTGTACGTGCTACCTGTGCCCAGCAGTTGGGGACACAAGAAACCCATCCCACATTGCTCCAGATTTCGTTTATTATTTGTTATCCAAAGTGGAGTGGGGGCTTCTGAATTAGTTTCTTATCTGCTTCCTTACTATATAGCTAGCCTATCTTTCCTGCACACAAGAAGGGGGCTTGAATGGTTCTTTACCAGAGAGAATGGTGGTCTTCCTGTTGCAGTGTTTTGTTTTACAAGAGGCATAGACAGTTTTGCAACCTGTGTTCCCAAAACAGCTTCCTTGCACCCACCGGTTGCCTTGGTTTTTGTAACGTGGACCTCCATGGTGTACGTGTGCTGCACGCTCATGTCATGTTAGCTGTGCAGCCAGGGATTTTTTTAAAAAGCTTTCCGGACCACCACCACCCCAACCTCAAGCCTGGAGACCCCCACACACCAGAGGGGCAGATATTCTGCCCACACTAATGGAGTCCTTCCATCTCCCTCTCTCTGTCTCTGGCACAGGTGACTTCGTGTTTGACGGCAGTCGTGAAGACTGACCACGAGGCCGAGGTGCGGAGGGCAGCTGTCCATGTGGTGGTCCTCCTGCTGCGTGGGCTCAGCGAGAGGGCCCTGGAGGTGAGGAGCTCCCCTTCTTGGTTCCAGGCAGAGGAGGGGCACCTTTTACCCCCCCGACTCCTCTGCTCTTGGGGCTGAGGCTGGCCTTCTCCGCAGTAGAGCCAGCACCCCAGTGATTCCACCTTAAGCAAACAGGTACTTTCTGCAGGTAGCGCCCCACAGAAAGAAAAAGCCCAGGGATCGGAAGCATCACCATTTGGACTGCAGCTCCCACAATCCCCCAGCGGCCATTTTGGTTGGGGGATTCTGGGGCTTGTAATCCCCCTCCAAAAAAGTAATTTTCCTGAGTTCTGGGGTGGGGCGAGTGAGTCAGAAAAATGAAAGAAGAGGCGGAAAGCCTGTGGGGTCTCAGTTCCGTTTGTCCTTGTGTCTTTCTGGCATGTGTGCATGTCTTTCTTCATGCATATCTTCCTAGCATAGTAGCAGCTGGGAGTCTCCTCTTGAGCAAGCAAGGCGCTCTTGCTCGTAATACAGCAGGGGATTGGACAGATGTGTGGTATCTGTCCTAAAGCAGAACAGCTGCCTTTAGCAGCAGCCAAGGGAAAGCTAGCTCTTGCCCAGGACTGCGCTTGGGACTGCTGTTGACTCACTGCGAAAGCTTTTGGGAGAATCTGTTTTCTTCCCCCCTCTGTTGCCACAGGCAGGAGGTACAAGGTGTGGCCCTCAAACACCTACCTGCTGCCCTTCTTAGGTGAACTCCCAGGGGAGGCAAAGGGCACTGGAAGCAACTCACAGGCTCTGCCACTCTGTGAGCTTTGGCATTGCTCTCTCTGGACCTTGACAAAATGCAAGGCAGAACAGACCTTGACAGAGGCATCGCTAGGGACAGGAGAAAAATCCGTGGGACGGAGGGAGAAGGGCCTATTGGCTGCAGGGGATGTTGGGAGAGCTATCTATCTATCTACCATCTGTTTTTAAAATTGTTACATCCTGCTGTACATCGTTGGATCTCAGGGCAGCATACAAGTGAAATCAATTTAAACGGTTTTTAAAATTAAAATTTAGAAGAATAAAAATAATTTAAACAGACTACAAAGCATATTGAACAGTCTTAAACTAAACATTTTTGAAACATTAAAAGCGTTTAAGACTATGTAGAGATCAATTTCAAAAGAAATCCATTAGGCCCCATGGGTTTTCACTTGGTATCAGAATGAAGCACCCCTTGGCGTGTTGATTGGGCCTCTGCAGGCAGGGCATTCCACAGATGTAGTCCAGCAGAGTAACTTTTCCACGCTCTAGACACATGTAAGGATGACAGGCAGATATGGGATACCTGTTGCAGAACAGCAGCTGGGAAACAAGAACAGACAGGTGTTAATTGGGCAAGACTTAATTTTGAGTTTTGGGATTCTAACACATTCCCCAATTGTAGCAGTATTGAAAGCCGTGTTTGTCTGTTTTAGCACAAGAAGACCTGCAGCAATCCAGTAGTACCTTTGGGATAACAGGGAAGAAGAAGTCTCTAGCATAAGCGTTTGTTGCTGAGAGGGTCCGTCAGATCTGTCCACATGTCCAAGAAAGCTTCTGCTAGGAATGCCTTCTTCCCTCTTAGTCTCCAAAGTTTAGGTCTTTTTACACTCCCAATTATTCCTTATTGGGCCACAGATAAATAGATGGCTATTTACCTTTCCGAACCTTTGTGTCTTTTCTGCACCCACACGTGCCCCCCACCCACCCTGTGCCTCTCCATTATCACAGCCTGGGCCTCCCTGGGCCTTCCTTCTTCGTAGGGTGCAGGCAGGCACATGACCCAGAGCCAGCCTTTTGCTGTCATGCCAGAGGCTCCACTTTCCACTTCCTGCTGCGCCAGCATTGCGCATGGCCTCAGAGGTCATGGCTGAAACCCCCCAGAGCTACTCCAATCATCCCTCCCAGTTTTATTCACCAAAAAAAGGAAGAGTCAGACCTGCAGAAGCCTCTGGGAGGGAGGAACGATTCTCCTCTAAAACAATATACCCATCACAGCTTGTTTTAGCAAAGAGCAAAAATAAATGCTCCACTTTAAAATGAAATGAAACAAGAGGGGTTGGCGGAGGGTCCGGGGAGCTGGGGAATGGCCCCCGGACCCTCTGAGGTTGTCTGCCTTAGGCTGTATAGAACGAAACCCGCTGAGAGTTGATGGTTTCTACAGGCCACCCACCTGAGCCCTTCTGGAGTGCAGCAACAGCAACATCTAGAGCTGCCCTGGCACTGGCGGTCACCTGCAGGCCAGGCACCCTCCGGCCGGCAGCCAAGGGAGCTTCTTGGCCAGAGATCAGGGAGTGTCCCATCCAGGGAGGAGGAGGAAGAGGAAACGTAGCCTCACAGAACAGCAAACGCGGGGACGTGTCCCAGGGCTGGTGCCACTGGCAGGCGGGGACACTGAGGGGCTGCTTTGAAGCCAGAGTGGGGGGTGGTGGTGGAGTGGCCATCTCCCAAGCCGCCTCCTCCGTGGGGTCAGCAAGAAGTTGAGAGGAAGCATCCTACCAATGATGAGAGGAGTGGCTCCAAAGTAGCCGTTGATTTCATGGAGGGAGTCTTTGGAAATAATTATTTCTCATTATTATCTTGTTTATGCCTACACATAAAACAGAGAGCCAGCATGGTGGAGTGGTTTGAGTGCTGGACTGCGATTCTGGAGACCCGGGCTTGAGTTCCTGCCCAGCCATGGATCGCCTCCTGGGTGACCTGGGGCAAGCTTGCCATGGGGTTTTCTTGGCAAGGTTTAGTCGGAGGGGGTTGCCACCAATGCCTTCCTCTGAGGCGGAGAGAGTGTGACTTGCCCAAGGGCACCCAGTGGGGGTTTCCATGGCTGAGGAAAAGGGATTCGAACCCGTGCACGCAAGGCATCACGAGACCACGCTGGCCCTCTGCCAAGTGATACGGAACTAAAAATAACCAATTGCACTGAGTGTGATACTGTCTTCAGTGCGCTGAGCTGTTCGGCTGCCAGATCTTGACAGCACACGGTAATGTCAGCTTTCCTTAATACAGACATTCTGGGGGCTGAAAAATAGGCCTGGGGGCTTCTGTGGCACTTTGCCCACCCCAGCCGTAGGGCACGATTTGGGACCCAGAGAGCCTTCCCTCCCCAGGCTTGGTTTTGTGGAGGGAAAGGGGAAGAGGAGCTCTCTAGCTTGTCCCAGCTGGAACTGGACACAGACCTGAGTTCCCATTCTTCCCCCAGGACCCCCTCCCCTGTTTCAGGCCCCCTCTGGCCCAGCCTCCAGGCTTTATGGCCCTTTAAAAGCGTGAGAGCTGTAATGACCTCTTATAAGTATGGTTTTCGCTTTCCATTTCACTTTCCCTGCACTGAATGTGCTGGTAAGTCTCTGTTATCTGTATCTCAGGCTTTCAAGGGAGCCGCCCTGTCTGGACCCTTCCTCAGCCAAGCTGAGGGTGGCAGCATTTTCCTCCTCACTCACCTCTGACCCTTCCACACTGCGCAGTTAGAAACAGAATCACTGCACAATAACAATAGAATCGTAGAATCCTACAATTGGGGGAGACCCCAAAGGCCATCCAGCCCAACCCCATTCAGCCATGCAGGAATACCCAAAGTTGGCCATCCAGCCTCTGTTTAAAAACCTCCAAAGAAGGAGACTCCACCACACTCTGAGATAGCACATTCCACTTCCGAACAGCTCTTACTGTCAGGAAGTTCTTCCTAATGTTTAGGTGGAATCTCTTTTCCTGGAGTTTAAACCCATTGCTCCACGTCCTAGTCTCTGGAACAGCAGAAAACAAGCTTGCCCCATCCTCAGTATGACATCCCTTCAAATATTTAAACATGGGTATCATGTCCCCATCCTATGGAGCCCTGGGATTTGTAGTTGAGGGAGGGGAATTACCATTCTTGGCCAGAGAGCTCTAGAGCCTGAACAACTACAAGTCTCAGGGTCCCATCCCAGGCAGCCAATGGCAGTTAAAGTGGAATCAGAGTGTGATAACAATGTCCTGCGGAAAGTCACATAGGCATCCCATAAATAGCAGGTGCAGCTTCGCTGGATGACTCATTTATTTCCTGGTAGGACGGATGGGCAAAGTGCCGCCCAGGGCTAGTTTTGTGACCCCCACCCAAGTGCCCTCTAGCGGTTCTGGGGGCACGTTCCCCACATTTTGGGGGGCTCTGGCCCATTTTAGGTCCACAAGAGGTCTATTTAAAAACAGGAGGTATTCAGGAAGTGACTTCCGGTCATTTCTTGTTGCTAAAAAAGACAGTGTAGAGGCTTTTTGGGACCAATTTTTAAATTATTTTATTATTTTTACTTTTTGGCAGGAGACGTGGAGGAGGGTGCAGCCTCCAAGGTTTCCAGGAGGGGGGCGGGTTAATGCGGGCCTTTTGTCTCCAAAAGTTGGCTACCTCTGTGGACGGACGTGATTGACCACTAGCTTGGAACTGGGCAGAGTTTGTGCCCATTTGCAAAGTGAACCCAGCGCTTTCTCTGGAAAGAAGGCGGGCTGGGCTGCATGTATCCTCAAAGGCGGGAGGGGGCAGATTGTGCTTCCCTCCACAACCCACCCTTATGTGCTCAGGCGGCATCATAAAAGTTTATGGAGTGCAATGGAAGGGTGTGACACTCAGCTCTGTCTTGTCATTTGGTGAGCCCAGGGGTGTAGTTTCCAGGGCGTGTGTGTTTGAAAAATTGCTTCCCAAGAAGAATTGAGACACCACCAACGAAATTTACTTTCAGTCCCTACGTTATTAGCATTGCAGTCACTTGAAACTTTGATTGAGCCTTTAGATGTAGAGTTTAGGTACCCAAAGAAAAGGGGTCGGCCAAGGGACACTGAGGGAATGCGGAAACAGCAAAGAGGAGAATGATTTTCAGTATCTCAGCAATGCTAGAGGTTTGGGGACTGCAGGAACATGTACTTTGGGGAGGGGGTCAGAATTCTTATTTCCAGCCCCATCACCCCCTGGGTCAGTCACTAGAACACTCTGGCAGAGAATGCTAAATCTTTACAACTGCGGAGGATGTGAAATACAGGTCGACCCCCATATCCGCAATGGATACATTCCAACACACACACACGTGGATAGCTGAAACTATGGATAATAGGAAACCCTATTATTTTCAATGAGATGAACAGCAGAAGTTGACCATAGAATCACATTGGAGGACCTAGAAATGCCTAGAGATAACAAATTTTTTTGGACATGGATAAACGAAATTGTGGATGCTGAATCTGTGCATACGGGGGTTGACCTTAACTTCATGGAACTACAAGTCCCACGGATCCCATAGGATGGATCCACGGCATTTGAATTGACATCAAAGTGCTATAACCGAATAATGTGAAAGAGACCTTAGAATCCAGGCATGGAGGCAGAACTGGGCCTTGTGTTGTCGTGTGCCTTCAAGTCATTTCCAGTTTATGGAGGGCTTTCAAAGGCTTTCTTGGCAAGATTTGTTCAGAGGGGGGTTTGCCTTTGCCTTCCTCTCAGGCTGAGAGAGTGTTGACTTGCCCAAGGTCACCCAGTGGGTTTTCATGGCTTAGCAGGGATTTGAACCCGGGTCTCCAGAGTCATATCTGGCACTGCAAATGAGTCTCTCTTCCATAAAGAAATTACTGCTTATTTATGTTTTGCAGCCAGACGCAAAGAGAGAGCCAGCCTCTGCTGCTTTGGAGGCCTTGGCTGGGAGGGTTTGGTTTTCTTCCTGGCCAGAGGGAGAGGTGGCAAAGGTAGCCAGCTTCCCCAGGGCTGGTCTGGATGGGGTTCCCTGGCTGCCTCGCATACAGGCTGTGAGGGGAGGAATTGGGGAAGGTTGTCCTTCCACACCACAGGCACCCCTCCAACTTTTTGAGCAAAGATGAGAAATGTTATTTTATTTATACCCTGCCTTTCCCCCACCCCAATATGGAAACCAAGGTGCCTCAAAATACATTTTTTTAGGAGGACTGTTTTTTTTTAATTAAACAATTTTAAAACAGGGAAGCCCCCAAGAAAATGTTAAGAGGACCTTGATGGCCAAGTTCATTGGCAGAGCCTGGAAAGGTTTCTTTTTTGGATGGCAGTTCCCAGCAGCTGTCATCCAAAAAGAGGAATGTTTCCAAGCTCCGGCGGGCACTGGTTTGCTCAGACAGAACTAAAAGAGAATCCCCCAAGGTGTGCCCAGACCACTGTTACGTATTCAGGATGTGGAGATCCAAAAACTGCCCCCTCCTCTACAGACCCCAGGCTCCTAACCTGTCTCCCCCCCCCCCGCCAGGTTCTCCAGGAGGCCCTGCGCGATCTCTACCGCCTGCTGAAGTTTGTGGTGGCCTATGAGGGAGACGGCGCCACCGTGCTCCACGCCCAGCTGGCCTTGGAGGAGCTGGACAGCATCATGAGGCAGCTCCTGTTCCCACCTCAGGTCCTGGAGAAGAAGATCGAGATCCTTCCGTAGGTCTGGCGGATCCACAGCCTGGCCTCCGAACTGGGCCGGTGCTACTCAGGGAAGAGGGACGAGGTATGGGCAGAGACCCCTGCGGCCTTAGAAGCACCACTCCAAACCCAGAGAAGGACTGGGGCGATTCTGACTGGAAGGAGGCGTCCTCGGTCCAGAACTTTGTCTCCCCTGGGTGGGTGCTGGAGAAATCCCGCTCTGGCCTAATGGTTGCTTCTTCCCTGGCCAGAGAGCCACATTGGGAGGAAGGTTGTCTTGTCTTGGCAAAGCCTCTGGGATTGGACAGTGCAATAAATTACCTTTATGGAGGTCGCCCACTCTTGCCTGGAAAAACTGTGAATCTGGCTGAGGTTGCAGGAAGGACAGGCAGCTGACAGAGTCGCGACCAGGTCAGAGCAGCCGGTGCCTTCAAAAGTTGGGGTACCTTAATGGAAATCAGGGGCACAGGAGTCCCCAGCTGCAAGTGCTGCTCAGCTGTAAACGTGTCCAGCGGGCGGGCTCCCACCTTGCAGCCTTGTCGGTGTCCATGGGAAGTTGGTGTGGTCCTGTACCTCTCTGATCCTTGACTCTCACATTCCTTTCTGGGTTTTGGCCCTTCTTGTTTTGAACAGGCCAGAGGGCAACTTCTCCAGAGACTTGTAAACACTTTCCCTGGGCGGCTTTGCGAGGTCAGGCCAACAAGTTCACAGCTGAGAAACGTATGGTGGGGCCTGAGCCCTCCTGGCCCTGTGAATTGGCCACGCTCCCCTCCTACTCCCCCCTCTTTGCAGTGGCCAAAAAGGAGACCCTCCAGGCCACCCAGCTGGTTTTGGCATCCGTGCCCCCTGGAAGGAACCCTTCACTGCAGGCCAGATGTGTATGGCAGTTCTTAGCAACTGTAAGTGACAATCACAGATGCAAACCGTCCGCTTATTCTAAAGGTGGGCAGCCTTGGTGCATCCAGGTGCCAGTTTGGGGGTCCTGGGACCGCCACCCACAACTGTCAAAATGTGCTGGGCGGGGACCCAAGTAGTGGCAGAATTCAAGGGGATTTTTAATAGAATTTTGAAAAAATTGAAATGGAGCTAGAGGGGCTGGGCGGTGGGGGGCATTCCTTCCGCCACCACCCTGCTTGTTCTCCAGAGGTGGCCACAGGGCCTTGGGGAGAGCCTTCCTCCCCCTTTTAGAGCCGGGTTCCCTTCTGCAGCCGCTCAGGGAATTGCTCTTCCTGGATTTACAGTGTTTCCGATGTGCGATGTTTCCCCATAAATAAATTGTTCGATGAGTGGAAATCATGGGGACAGAAAGTGACCGCAGTCGGAGGTTGCTGGAAGGAGGGGGCAGAGGAAGAAACGGGGATGGCCTTCCTTTGCCTGCTCAGAAGTGGGGCATTTGGGGGGGGGAGGAAGAAGAAACTTGGATCGGGGGGGGGGTTTGACTGGACCCTTCTCAGCTGGAAGGGAGGGGTCCCTGCAGCCCAGAAAAGGGTCCGGGGGATGTCTCGTGCTTTAAACTCTGCTAAACGGTGTGTGGTGGGTTTAGTCCCGTTGCCCCCTTTGCGGCCGCCCCGCTCCCTCCCGCCAGAGCTCAGCCAAGAAGGGGTCCCCGTCCCCGTTGCAGCAGCAGAGCCCAGCATCCGCGGGCTGGAAGGCGGGCTGGCGGGCGGGGGGCCACTCGCTGCTTCTCGCGCGTGGGAGGGAGGCGCTTGGCTGCAGGACCGGGGCGGGTGTCCTCGGCTGGCCCGGCCGGCGGCGACGGGGGAAGGAGAGGTCCCTGCCCCGGACCTCGCGATCAGGACGGGCCAAGCAGCCGAGGGCAGGGGAAGGGAGCCGGGCGCAGCCAGGGCCGGCCCAGCTGGGAACCACAACCACAAACTGGTGTAGTCAAAGTAATAATAATAAAAATAAAAATAATAGATAGCGCATCCCTGGGGCTCAAGGCAGCAGCGTGCACAGAGGCAGCTCGACCCGCTCCCCGGACCCTACACGCGAGCCTTACCGCGGGGGCCACGCAGCCCATGCAGGCGCCTCCCAGGGGGGTCCCCCAGCCGGGAGCGGCCCCCGAGAAGGCCCTCCGCTGAGGCTGAGAGAGCGCGACCTGCCCACGGCCACCCGGTGGGGTTCCGCGGCTGGACACAATAGGCCGCCCCCGGGGGGAAAGCCAGGAGCCCGCCAAGGCCGAGACCCCGGGGTACAAGAGGCGAGGAGAGGGGCCCTCGCTGGGGGGAGCCGCAGAAGCAAGCGGGGGCCCCCGACCCCCCACCGCCGCGAGAGGCCCGGCCTGCGTCCCAAAGACCCCCTCCGCCGCCCCCAGACTCTCGCTGCCGAGCGCGCCTGTCTAGCTGCCCTCTGGGGGTCCCCTCGGCCGGCCACCCACCCACCCGGAGCCGGCAGCAGCAGCTGCAGGGGGGTCGGACTCGGCCTCGGTGGCCCTCCCCCCCCCAAAAAAGAGGAAAAAGCAGCCAGCTGGGCGGGCGGGGGGCGCCCCCAGTTCGGACCCGGGAAGGTGCCCCCCCGGCAGCAGCAGCGGAGGAGGAGGAGGCTCGGACGCTCAGCCCCCAAAGCAAGGGTCGGGGGGCGCCTCTGCCCTCCCTGCGTGGCCGGGGGGGCTGAGAAAACTCTCCTTGTCCTTTATTGGGGGGGCGCCCCCTTCCCGGCCAGGGATGCTCCGGGCTGCCATTATTATTATTATTATTATTATTATTATTATTATTATTATTGGTGCTGGGCTGCTCTTCTTTTAACGTCCCTCTCTCTTCCCCCCCTGCAAACAAACGGGGCGATGCCGGTCCTGCCGGGGGGGGGTCGGGGGGAGGAGGCTCCCACCACCTCGGAGGGGCGCGGCGGGGGCGGCTTGGTGCCCTTTGCTTCTTCTATATACTGTATCTCTCTCCCTCTCCCTCTCCCTCTCCCTCTCCTCTCTCTCTCTCTCTCTCTCTCTCTCTCTCTCTCTCTCTCTCTCTCTATATATATATATATATATATATATCTCCGTCCCTCCCTCCCTCCCTCCCTCGCCGCCGATCCCGGGCAGAGCGCGAGCCTCCTCCGCAGAGCCCGCCGGCCGGCCGGCCAGAAAGACCCCTCCCCGAAAGGTAAGGGGCGGCACAATGGGGCCCTCCTGGGGGGCCTGGGGACCCCCTCCCCCGCGGGGTCCCTCCCTCCTCCCTCCTCCGCCCCCCGGCCCCACCCTCGGCCCCCCTCCCCGTTGCCTGCCCGGTTGGTTGCTCACAATGGGGCCGACCCCCGGGCGCCTTCCCGCGGCGGCGGAGGGGCAGAAAGGGACCCCCCTCCGGACTGAGCCCCCCCCGGAGCAGCCCCCTCCCTGCCCCTGAGGGGGCACCACCGACGCCAAGGGGGGCAGAGGAGTCCTGAGCGGGGGGGGGGTCTGGTGCCGGCCCTCCCCTCCTCTCCCCGGGGCCCCCAACCTGCCATGGGGAGAGAGACCCCCTTCCCCCCCCTTCCCCCCCCCTTCCCCCCCCCTCCTCCTCCTCCTCCCTGGCCGCAAACGATGCCGCTGAGTTTCCCCAAAGTGTGAGGAAATCGGGGGGGTCGGGGGTCAGTGCATGACCCCCCCCCCCCCCGAGGAGGGGCTGTTGCACGTGTGCGCCGTCTCGTGTGCAAGGCCGGGCTCGGGGGCTTCGGCGCCCCGGGGCGCTTCCAAACCCGGGGCCCCTTTTTGCACACCTGCACGAGGAATGCTGGGGCCGGCGGCAGGAATTAATAAAGGCTCGATTAATTAACTGAGGACGCCAGACCCGCTCCCGGGTGAGCCCATGGGCAGGAAGACCCAGAGCCTCTGACACGCGTCTGCTTCTATGCAGTTACTCACATGACGCCCAAGAGGGTTAGGAGCCGCCTTGGATGGATCCCATCCTGGGAGGAAGGCGGGGTAGAAATCAGACGGAGGATGAGGATGAGGATGAGGATGAGGATGGCCGAAATATCAGCTGATGCAGGAAGTGTGGCTGGGGAGGTAAAGGCGGCGGCGGCAGCAAGTGACCCAGCGCCTCTGCCCCCCTCCAGCCCGGCCCCCAACCCCTGAGGAGCAACGGCAGCGGTTGACCCATTGACCATCTGCCCCCCCTCTGTCTGTCCTGGTCTGGGGCGGACTTGCTGCCCCTGAGACGCCATTCCCCATCTGTAAAATGGGCCTCGCTGGCTGCCCTTAGCGAAGCGGTTGCAAGAAGGGGCCCTTCCAGCTGCAAAGCATCGGTTTGCCTTCCCAAAGCACTCGGGCGCGCAAGGCTTTCCCAGGCAGCAGGTGCAAATGGTGCGCCCCAGATCAAAGCCTGGCGATGCAGAGAAAGGGGTTAAGGGAAACTTCTGTGTGAACACCGCCCTCTCGTTCTCAGCAAGAGGGGTGTGTGTGTGTGTGTGTGTGTGAAGGCTAGGAAGTCCAAGGAAAGCCTTAAGGACGCAGGAGAGCTCAGAGGCAATTGCATCAAGACCATTAGTAGCTGGGGTGGCAGAAAAAGATGGAGGGTGGGGTAGGGGGAGGATTTCCTCCCTCTCATCATAAAAGGATCCAAAGGGGACCAACATCTGAACTCAGACCTGGGCCAGATTTGCCAGATAGGACCAAATTAAGTCATCCACTGAAGCGGGATGGTGGGAGATTCCAGCAGCTGGATTGGATTGGATCGGATCGGATAGGATTGATAGCATGCCTCTCTCCCAATGTGAGACCCAAGTCAGCTCACAACACAGAATAAACCCATTATAGCTTTAAAAAAAACCCTAATGGTAAAAAAAATGTTATCCTGTTAAAACACCATTCATTTAAAATAGCATAAAAGTATTTTAAAACATATTCCACACACACACACACACACACACACACACACACTCCATTATAAGACCCTTCTGCACATCCATTCAATTGCCAAACGCCTGTTTAAATACAAAGGCCTCTTTCTTTACCTGCTGGTAGGAGGAGAGCAGAGAGGGGGCCATGCTAGCCTCCTGTGGCAGTGAGTTCCACGGCCTAGACGTCCCTGTCTCTTGTGGCCTCGCCAGACGGACCTGTGACAGCAGTCAGACCAAGAAAGGAAGTCCTTCAGAAAGTACCTGGTTAAACTGTGGAACTCACTCCCACAAGATGAGGCAAGTTGGGTGGCTTTAAAAAGGGAATATGGAAATTAATGGAGGGTAGGATGGCTTGGTTATTTCCCCCCAAATTGAAATAAAATGCTTCTCCATGCTGATTGCTGGGGCCTGTGGGCCGAACTCAGGCCCCTTTCTGGCCTCACCTGAAAGTCATCCTAGCCTTCCAGGCTGCCCCACGGATCTGTCCCACAGATGGGGCTCCTCTTTTGGGGTTCCCAGGCCATTTCCAGGGGGACTCGGGCCTTGTGCAGACTCCGCACCAAGACCACCACCTCCTCCGGGAGGGTCTCCGTCCTCCTTGGCAGGCAGGCTAAGGAGCGAGAGCCATTTTCTGACTGTGCATTTTTATTTGTGGGAGGAGTTCCTCTTGTTTAATTATCTTGTTAGTTTTTGTTGGTGTTCCCTTTGTTTTTGTTTTATTTTTAAAGCATTTTTAAAAGTTGCAAAATCCCAAAAAGCAAAGCTCACACTGGGGTCATGGCAGACTTGAATAAAATGATTCAAGATATTACCAAGTTTTTGTTCTGACACCTCAGCTAAGACCACCTTTAAGGAATTTAATGGGGGAGAGGGTGTGAATTTCTCTCCTATATATAATGTTGCTCCCTACAGGCACATATTTGGTGAGCATCAGAAAAAAGCTGTATACAGAGTGCAGGATGGTGGGTGACGTGAGGAAATGACGAGGCCTCTGAGTTTTCGAGCATACTATGGGCATACCACGGTGGTTGTGGAGGAGGAGGAAGAGGAGAGTAACTTTTCAGAGAAGTTACAAAGATCAGCATGGAAAAGGAGCTGAAACCCAAATATGTGACCTGAAGTGAACCACATCTTAAATAGGCTTTTTATCCTGTTGAAATTATTTAATAGTTTTTATATGGAATTGTTTTAAATTATTTATATAGTTTTAATTGTATTCTGACTTAAGATCTCATGATAAAGAGCAGGGTTCAAATAATACCCACTGGGTGACCTTGGGCATATCACAATCTCTCAGCCTCAGAGGAAGGCAAAGGCAAAAAAACTCTCTGAACAAATCTTGCCAGGAAAACTCCATCATGGGTTCACCTTAGGACTGCATAAGTCAGAAATTACTTGAAGGCACATAAAACAACATCTATCTACCTACCTGGGAACAAGTAAAATACCCCAGATAGTTAAAGGGACACTTGAGGCACCTCCCTCATTTGAACACACCTTGTGGAAGTACAGAGTCCATCCTGCATCTGGCAATGAACTAACCGTCATCATTGCAATAGTTTGAAGCAGCTGTTCTCAACCTTGGGTCCTCCAGATGTTTTGTACTTCAAGTCCCAGAATCCCTTACCACTGACCAAGCTTACAGCAGTGGCTTCTGGAAGTGAAACTCCCAAACTCCTGGAGGACCAAAGTCTGGGAACCACTGATTTAAAGGTCCATTTGGAGGAGAAAAAACATCCAGAAACTGGAATAAAAGTGTTGCCTGGCTATGTATTTTGTAAGTAGTATTCAAAGACATATCTGTGTCAGTCTGTTATAGAATAAAAAGAGGTAAATGAGTCCCGTAGCACCTTTGAGAATAGCCGAGAAAAAGAAATTTCTGTCTTAAGCTTTCATGAACTCCAGTCCATTAAACCTTATTCTAGAAATTTCTTTTTCTGGGTACCTCTCAAAAATGCTCCAGGATTCCTTTCCTCTTTTTATGTATGTTGGAATTTGTCTTGTACATAATATCCTTCCACGGTAATTTTTATTGGTGTTATGATTACAGTCTCCTGGGAAACCTCTGCAATCTTTTTGCTAAATTTAACTTTCTTCCTCCTACTCCATTGTTGCTTCACATGCATCCAAAGGCGTGAAATTTGCATGTAGGTTTGGCAGCGGCAGGCAAGCAAGGACAAGATCCGTTAAGGGAAACGGGCCTGTATGCAGCTCCTCGGTTCCACTATGAATCTTGGAAATGCCTGGCCCTAACTCCCAAG
This sequence comes from Gambelia wislizenii, assembly GCA_030847615.1. Lineage (NCBI taxonomy): Eukaryota > Metazoa > Chordata > Lepidosauria > Squamata > Crotaphytidae > Gambelia > Gambelia wislizenii. Next base: position 362,205 of record JAUMIR010000008.1, read on the forward strand.
TCAGCTATGACTTCTGGTGACCTTCTCCTAGGGTCTTCTTGGCAAGATCTCTTTGAATCCTGCTTTGCCCTTGCCTTCCTCTCAGGCTGAGAGAGTGTGGCTTGCCCAAGGTCGCCCAGTGGGATTCCATGGCTGAGCGGGGGATTCGAACCCTAGTCTGCTAGAAGCTTAGTCCATTTGAAATCACGTCGGCCATTCCAAATCTAGAATGGAGACACAGTGAATGCATCTGCACTGCAGGCGTTCTAAAAGTTTGATAACACTTTAACTGTCATGGCTGCGTCCTGTGGAATTCTGGGATTTAGTGTTTGGGTGAGTGGGGGGCTCTGCCCTGGAGGACCCTGGGGCTGCCTCCGAAATGCCCTGACGTAGTTGCTCCATTTGCCTGGGAAAGAGAAGGGTTGAGGATCACATAAATCAGTTCATTTCTGAATTATACTGCAGGAGAGAATACTACAGCTCCCCAGCAGGAAATGCCACCCAGCCCTCAGCAAACTACAGATCCCAAGCTTCCCCAGGATGGAGCCAGGCCAGCTGAAGTGGGGTGAAACTGATGCAGTTGCGTAGCATAGACCAGAGATACTCAAAGTAGACCGGCTGAGGAAGACACAGGAAGAAGTTGATGGGCACAAATATGGTGCCTCTCCCGGGCACTTTGGGGGAGCCACACCTGCTGGCCCCCCATAGCAGAGAGCTCGAAAGTAGGGCTGCCAGGTGAACTAGGGGCCAGGGTTCCTCTCCCTTTAATAGGGGCATAAAGGGGGGATTTCAGCAGGAGTGCCTGTTGGCAAAGGGAATGGGAGTCCTCGCCCTGATTTGCCTTGGCTCTCCTGCGTAAGAAGCAACAAACGGCGCAGAGACGCGGGTGGGCCGGCCGTTGTGGGCACCATCATGCGCCTTCAAGTCATTTCTGACTTATGACAACCTTAAGGCAAACCTATCACAGGGTGTTCTTGGCACGATTTGTTCAGAGGGTTGTTTTTTGGGGGTTGGGGGGAGATTGCCTTTGCCTTCCTCTGAGGCCGAGAGAGTGTAGCTTGCCCAAGGTCGGCCAGTAAGTTTCCCTGGCTGAGCTGGGATTCGAACCCTGGTCTCCGGGAGCCCCGGCCACACTCTTTCAGCCTTGCAGAAGCAAAGCTCCTCTCCAAAAATGGGGCAAGAAGGGCCTAGGCCAGGGTGGCCCTCAGCTGGAGTCGGCATCAAGGCGCGCAATAGGGAGCAGCCGTTGTGGCGCAGCCCTTTGGATGTGGGGTAGGGACCAGGGTTCAAATCCCGGCTCAGCCCAGGGGCTCCACTTTGGGCACAAGACCCCCCCAAGCCCTCCCTCCTCGGCTCCAGGGGTTTCACGGGACTTGCCCCACTCTGCTGCCTCCTCGGTCTGCAGACAGTTCGGACTTGGGCCTTTACAAAGAAGCACCTCCCCCCCCCCCAGAAGAGGCATCCCTTGGGTGGGGGGTGGGGGGGAGAAGGCCTCTTCCAGGACCCCTCCCCCGTTTTTAGGAGGCCGCCTATCCAAAATGCATGGCAGAGCAAGCCCCCCGCCCCATGGTTGATAGCGGGACCCCTTTGCGCTGGCCCCATAAGTAGCCAATGATGATGATGATGATGATGATGCCGCCTTGGGACCTCTGTGGGGCCGGCTGGGTGTGAAGGGGGCCGCCTTCCTCTGGGGCAAAGGGGGCTCTCCGGAAAAGCCCAGGACCCCTCTCGTCCAGCCCGGGGGGGGGCGGATGTTTTGGGGCCGAGCCCAGCCCCCCCTGCCCGGGGGTCCCAGGGGCAAACCCTTCCTGGGGGGGGTCCTTTTCTCGGGGCGCCTTTCCCTCCTCTTGTGGCTGCCTGCTCCGCGTAGCCAAAGGGGACCCCGAAGCCGGGTCGGGGGGCTCTCCCCAATTCCCACCCCCTTGGTCTCCCCCCGCGCCTCCTGGGACTGCACCTCCCAGAATCCCCCAAGAGCGGCCCCCCAGCCTGGGGCTAACCTTACCCCCTTCGACGGGGCGGGGGTCGCTCGGGGGATTCTGGGAGGTGCAGTCCCAGGAAGAGGACCCCCGCCAGCCAGCCAGCCGGTCGTCCGCCCCTCCGCCCCCCCCAGAACGTGCCTTCTTTCCGGGGGGGTCACTGAGGGGGGAGGGAGGGGAGGGGACCGCCCAGGTAGCCCCGCCCCCTCCGCGGTGGCCCCGCCCCCTGCCCCCCCCCCGCCTTCAAAGCGCCGCGCCGGCCGGGCTCTCGCGAAGCCGCGCCACGGTGAGTCGGACTACTGCCCGGAGGGGACGCCGGCGGAGGGGGGAGGCTGCACCTGGGGCGGGGGGGTCGCGGGGGCCTCTCTTTTGGGCGGGGGGCTGCTACGGCTCCCCCCCGCCTTTTGCCAAAGCTGGAGCAGCCGAAGGGAACCGCAGGGCGGGCTTAAGGCATGGGGGGGCTGCCGCGCTTTATTGGGGGGCCCCTACGTTCATCTCAGGCCAAGGGAACCCAACCCAACCTCAGCTATTCGTTCCCAGGGCAGGATATTCGGATTATGACTAATCTTGTGTTTGCAGGCAGGACCGGTTTACGGCATTTGGGGGGCCCTGCGATGCTTTATTTTGGGGGGCCCATACGTTCATCTCAGCCAGTGTAACCCAACCCAACCTCAGCTATTCCCAGTCAGGATATTCAGATGATGACGAACCATGTCTTTGCAACAGGAGGAGGGTTACTAGCCCCCCCCCCAATGCCCTCCTCTCCCTCCCTGCGGATGCTGAGGCCGCGGGTGCCTGAAACCGGCCCTGGGGCCCCAGGCGCGGGGGGAAAAGGCGCTCCCTCGAGCCCAGGCGAGCGGGCCGAGCCTCCAGCCCCCGCGGCAGTCTACCGGACCGGCGGAAGGGCTGGGCGGCTGGGTGGGGGTCCCCGCCTTGCCGAGTGGGCGTGGGGTCGACCTGCCCGCCCCCGGGCCCCCCAAAGCCCTCTGCACGCGCCCCGAGGCCCCGGACCAGGGAGGGCGCGGGCAGCCCAGGAGAGCCCTACCGGGTCCCGGGTTCAAGTCCCGGCTTCTCCGGGTCAGGGGAAATGTCTGCAGGATTTGGAAAAGGCGCCTTTGGCATTTTCGGACCCTGTCCTTCCCAACCAGTCCTGCAAAGTACCTTTTCCAGGCTGCTGGGCGGGTGGACGGAGGGATGGACGGAGAGATGGACAGCTGGCCCAGTGGCCGGGGAGGGTCTCTGCGGCCAGCCTGCCCCTCTCTCCTCCCCTGGCCAGGGCGGTGGGCGAGGCCTCGGTGGCCCCCCTGAGGTGGGCAAGGGCTCGGGGGGCCCAGGGTGGGCTCGGGACCCCGGCTGCTCCCTCGGTGGCTCTTGGCCCGCCTCCCATGATGCTTAGGCGTGGATGATGGGAATGGTGGTCTCACACACCTGGAGGGTTCGCCCATGGGTTAAAGAGGGTGCTGTTGTTAAGAGGACCGCTCATGTCACACATTTATGTAGAACGGTTCAATTTCTGCTGAGTGCTACCAATGACTGTGTAGCACATAAAGTGGCAAAAAAGATTAGAAAGAGAGAAAGAGATAAAATGGCCACAAATTGCCATGGAGGCTGAAAGTATTACATTGATTTTCTTATTGGCAACTTAGAGATTTACCTATCACTTCAAGTTTTCCCCCCCTTTTACACCAGGTGGGCAATAACTTTGGTTACTGTATGTACAATTATAGGGAGCCTTCTGTACTTGTGTACTCTGGTACTTTTCATATTAAATGTTTTGTGTATTTTAAGCTCTTTGCCACGGCCTTTGGCTAGCACAATAAATGCCATTGATGATAATGATGATGGTATATATATTTACTTATATCCTGCCATTCTCCCCATATGGGACCCAAAGCAGCTTATGAGATATAACTAAAATAATATATGATAACAAACGTTATTTCGAAACCCGTTAAGTGAATAGTCCTATGAAAACAAGAAGTTAAAAGAGTTAAAAACAGGTTTCATATATAATAAATACACCACACCTCATTAAAAAAAACCAAATTCTTCTGCCCCAGCCTGTTAAAAGCCAAAGTCTTGTTGAAATAAAAAGGGTTTTGCCTGCTGGTCTTATAAATGATGCTCATGGTATTTTAGTTGTGCTTCTTTTAAATCTCTGCTAAGAGTCCACCTCGAGTCCTGTGTTGGAAAAACGGCAGGATATATGTAAGAGTGAACAAAGGCTCTGACAGTAAAGCTCCTTTTTATGCCTGCTGAGCCCTCCTTCCTCCTCCTCTGTCTTGCTGGGCGTTTCTTTTAGCAGCATCAGCATTGGGGCAACAGTGAAAGAGGGCTGGGAAACACAGACTTCAGGTGCTGGGTTGCAGCAGCGTGCCTGCAGTAAACAGTGCAATAACCTTTTTGCTGGGAAAGGGCGGGATCGTGTTCCAGGTGAGGCTGCGGGTAGGTGTCTGCCTGGGCATCTGCCTACAACAGGCAAGGCAAACACTCCAGGACCCCTTACTGGGCATGTGTGAGAACAGCAAAAACAGACAGAAAAGAGCAGAGCAGGTAAACCTGCCTTGACAGCAACACCCGCCCGCCAGCGTATTAAGAAAAGTCATAGATCTATAAGTCTGCAAATCATAGGAAGGCGGAGGTGGTGAAAAGGTTCAAAATGCTTTTGTTTCCTTAAGCAAGGCGTACCTGACCTGGTTGCTTCATTGCACACGTGTGTATTCTAAGTTTTGAACAAAAAGTGTGCTGGAAAGTGTTGGACTGTTGCTCCCATTCTTTCTGTGCTATTCCTGCCTCTGGAATGACATTTTCCCTTGGAGAAATAACACGCAGCAGCAGCAGCAGCCTCTGAGAATCCTGATTCTGGGTGTCGAAAATGCAAAATGGGTGGCGTGGGGAGAGCGATCTTCCATGTTCCCTCCTCACCCTCTCCCCCTCCCTCTCCACAGATGCCAGTGAGCCTCTCCACAGCCCTGCGTGTTTTGGGGACCAGCCTCTTTGCCGTGGCGGTGCTGGGGGGCATCTTGACCGCCTACGTGACCGGCTACCAGTTCATCCACACTGAGCAGCACTACCTCTCCTTCGGCCTCTATGGGGCCATCCTGGGCCTCCACCTCTTCATCCAGAGCCTCTTTGCCTTCTTGGAGCACCGGCGCATGCGCCTGGAGCGGGGCCAGCCCCTGAAGCTGCCGGGGCCCCGCGTGGCCCTCTGCATCGCCGCCTACCAGGAGGACCCGGACTACCTGCGGAAATGCCTCCGCTCTGTCCAGCGCATCTCCTTCCCAGGCCTCCGGGTGGTCATGGTGGTGGACGGGAACAGCGAGGAGGACGCCTACATGCTGGAGATCTTCAACGAGGTCCTTGGCTCCGACGGGAGCGGGTGCTACGTCTGGGAGAGCAACTTCCACGCCAGGGGGGCGGGCGAGACGGAGAGCGGGCGGCGCAAAGCCATGCGCCACATCCAGAGCCTGGTCCAACACAACGCCTACTGCTGCATCATGCAGAAGTGGGGCGGGAAGCGGGAGGTGATGTACACGGCCTTCCGGGCCCTCGGAGACTCCGTCGACTACGTGCAGGTGGGCCTCGCCGCGCAAGGGGGGTCAGGTCTGAGAGGATGGGCAGATAACGTCGCCATCCTTCCGCCATTGTGTGCCTTCGGGCCGTTTCCAACTTATAGTGAACCTGAAGTGACTTTATCTTAAGAGTCTTCCTGGCCCTGCTCTGAGGCCGAGAGAGTGTGCCTTGTCCAAGGTCACCCTGTCTGTTTCCAGGGCTGAGTGAGGATTGGAATCCCGGTCTGTCGGGGACGCTTTGATCGTGATTTCCTGCGTGGCAGAATGGGGTTGGACTGGATGGCCCTTGGGGTCTCTTCCAACTCTGCAATTCTCTGATTCTATGATTCTCCCAGAATCCCACTTCATGTTGACTCCATAAACGTACTTGTTTTAACGTTCCTAAGCTGCCCTGACTCCCAAACTGGGTTGCGGGGGGGGGGGGCAGGGAAGGAAGATATAATTAAATACAAACAACAGTAGTAAGAACAATTTTATGACAATCCTATCACAGGGTTTTCTTGGCAAGATTTGTTCAGATGGGGGTTGCCATGGCCTTCCTCTAAGGCTGAGAGAGTGTGACTTGCCCAAGGCCACCCAGTGGGTTCCCATGACTGAGAGCTGATTCGAATCCTGGCCTCCTAGAGTCTTAGTCCAACATTCAAACCACCACATGGTCCCTCTGTTGCTGTTGTTCATTCTTACTTATACCCTGCCTTTCCTCCAGATTTTGGACTGAAAAAGCAAGTATAATATAGCTAAAAACATACAAAATTATTAAGAATAATCTCTCTCTCTCTCTCTGGCTTTTCTTCGCAAGCGAAGATTCAGGAAGGACTCATCCCGCGCTTTCGCAAGTGTGCTGATGACTAAAAAGACCAATCCGAGATAAACAAGTCCGGTTGCAGAAAGCACAGCAGAAGGTCTCCTTGGGTGATGTTATGGGGTTGGACTAGAATACCCTTGGGGGTATCCATCCCTCTCTCTCTGGCTTTTCTTCGCAAACGAAGATTCAGGAAAGACTCATCCTGTGCTTTCTGCAAGCGCGCTGATGACTAAAAAGGCCAATCCAAGATAGACAAGTCCGGTTGCAGAAAGCACAGCAGAAGGTCTCCTTGGGTGATGTTTCCGGGTTGCGATTCTTTCTGCGTTGTTGTTTCTCTTCAAGACTTGTTCGGCGTGAGTTCTCAAATAAGGCTGCAGCATTGTGGGTAGTGCGTCTCCATGCCTCCCAATGTGAGGCCAGGGCGGACCACTGTTGGTGATCAATTTGGCCAAGCCTGAGATGTTGTTTCAGGGAGTCCTTGTATAGTACAATTAGAACAATACCATTTTCTTTAAACTGCTTCCATCCTATAAGCCTGTTGGAACGAAAAGGTCTTTGTCTCCTTGGCTGCAAGGAGGAGACCATCCTGGCCTCCCTGGGAAGTGAGTTCCTACCTGGTGGGACCGAGAGCCGCCTGGGCAGCCCCATTAGGGGAGATGCTGGTTTAGCATCATTGGACTGGATTCCTGGCTGGGGCCATTTCCTCACCCACTGCCTCCCCTGGAAGTCTTCTTCTCTCGGATGTTTGTGCATTCCCTTGGTGGTCCCTTTGCAGCCCCTTTTCTTCGGATACCTGACACATATTTCCACATATTCAGTGGAAGTTGTAAGTGACTGCAGTGCTAGAAATTTAGGGACTGAAGTTAAAAATTCATTGAGGAAGCAGAATTTTTATTTGGGGGAGGTGGGTTTTTATAACCGCTACACCTTACTTTAAAGTAGATAGCAGTTAAAGCGAAGAGTATTTGTAAATTGTAAAGAGAATTAGTGTAAAAAGTAAATTATGAAATGTATGTAAAATGCTAACAGCAGAAGTCATTTAAGGTATTTATGTATAAATATTAAGCCTTCTGATGTCAAAATGAAAAATGATGGAAGTCATGGTTAAGCATTTTGGTTACAACATATATGGAAGACATAGACATGTAAATATGGAATATTTAAGATATTTGTAGTATATAAGTTTGAAAGAATAACTTTTGATTATATAAGATGTATTTTGATTATACAAGATGTATTTGGAAAATCCTGGGGGGGGGAAATAACCGTTACACCTTACCTCCCTCCCTCAAGTGTAAAGCCTTCTCTGCCCCCCCCCCCCAGTAATTTGGGCAAGTGAATGAGGCGAGGGACTGGCTGGCTGTGCCCAGTTTGGATCTCCCTGCAAGCAGAATATTTGCAGAGCAGGTTTCTGGTGGTTTTCTGTTTGCAGGGTGTTTTGTTTTAACATTTGCAGCTTGGTTTCAATAGGATGGACTTTCTGCCCCCTGCTGGGCTGCAGTGGGAACAGCGGCAATTCCATCATCCACCTCATCCTGATGTCTGTGCACACCTGGCGGTGGCTGTTTAAGGAGGAAGATTTCAGGACTGCTCCCTTTCTGAGATTTGGGAGAACAATACTGTACTTCTGTAATTTTTCTCCTTGCATGTTGGAAGGATAAGACGGTTGTTCTTCATCTGATGCTGGTTTTTCTCCCTCTCATAGAATAATAGGGTTGGAAGAGACCCCAAGGACCATCCACTCCAACCCCGTTTTCCCTGCAGGAATACACATGATAGAATCATAGAGCTGGAGGGGACCTCCGAGGGCCATCCAGTCCAACCCCATTCTGCCATGCAGGAATACTCAGTCCAAGCCCTCCCGACAGATGGCCATCCAGCCTCTGTTTAAAAACCTCCAAAGAAGGAGACTCCACCACACTCCCAGGCAGTTCTTCCTAGTTTAGGTGGAATCTCTTTTCCTGTAGTTTGAGTCCCTTGTTTTGTGTCCTAGCCTCTGGAGCAGCAGAAAACAAGCTTGTTCTATCCTCATTAGGGCATCCCTTCAAATATTTAAACGTGGCTATCATGTTACCTCTTCACCTTCTCTTCTCCAGACTAAACATGCCCAGCTCCCTAAGCTGCCAGCTCTCTCTTATTCTCTCTTTTTCACACACACACACACACACACACACTTGCACTTGCTAACAACTATCAGCAGCCACTGGGACCTATTCCTGCAAAACAAATCCCCCCCCAATTCTCCTGCATTATTTGCATGCCCCCCCCCGGGCACAACAACTGACTTTTTTTTAATGAAAGAGACTGATTGTGAATCTTGGAATCATGAAGTTGCACGGGATCTGCCCACTGCCATTGCAGGATTCTGCACCTAAAATATCACTGCGAGCTGCCCATCCAACCTCAGTTTAAAGGCCTCCAAGGAAGGAGAGTCCACCAACCTGTGAAGCAACCTATTCCACAGTCAAACAGCTCTTGCTATAAATGTTCTTCCTAATGTTTAGTGGAATCTCTTTTCTTCTAATTTGCACCCTTTGGTTTGTGGCCTAGTCTCTGGAGCGGCAGAAAACAGTCTTGCTCCTTCTTCTAAATGACATCCCTTCAGATATTTAAAGACGGCTATATCATGTCAGCTCTCGCTGGGGCAGGCAGGAACAAAATCAGGGACTTCTGCGGTTTTTCCATCAGTGCGCTTTAAGCATTTTGGTCTTGGTCTCTGACTGCTGCCTGGTTGTGTTTTTGGGGTTCCCCCTCTGCCATTCAGGCTCTGACGGGTCTCTCTCTCTCTCAACTATCCTGCCAGGTGTGTGACTCGGACACGGTTCTGGACGCTGCCTGCACGGTTGAGATGCTGCGAATCTTGGAGGAGGACCCCCGCGTCGGTGGAGTCGGCGGGGATGTTCAGGTGGGGGCCGGCTGGTGCCAGTGAATGCCCAGAGCCTCTGGCTTGGGAACCCGCAAGAGGCCAGACCCCTGGGGAGTGGGGAGAGACCCTCTTCCTTGCTCCTTCCCACCCACTCCTCTGGCCTCTGTGGTTTCTGGCAGTGCGGCGCACACTGGGCTGGCTTGACTGGGGGCTGCCGGTAGCTCAGTGGTGGGGGGCTGTGGGAGAGAGAGGCTGGCCTGACTGCGGGAAAGGAGGGATGGAAGGGGTGGGTGAGGACCAGGCTCTGGAGCCCCCTCCTACACAACAAATAGGAGAGTTCTAGGTGTGAACAATTTTCAGTGTTTCCCTCTTTTCTGGAATTTTGGGGAATAAAGGAAGAGTTTATTGCGGGACAGAATTGTTACTTGTGTCCTAATAGCCTAATTTCGCCTCCACCCCTCCCACTGCCAGATGCCTCCTTGCTGTTTTTCCGCTAGCGGGCAAAGGGCGTTTTATTCAAGGAGGCTTTGAGCAGCCAACCAAACTTCCCACAAAAGATGCTTTTAAGCTCAGGCATGTGCTGTATTCTTTTTTGAACTGTATGTTTTTAAATTGTGGGTTTTTTAAAATACTTTTGTTTATTTTGTTTTGATTGTCTCTGTCTGTGTGAGTGCCTTCAAGTTACCTGTCGACTTATGGAGACCCCATCAATTTCCTAGGGTTTTCTTAGACAAAGAATCCTCAGAGGCGGCTTTGCTGGTTCCTTCCTCTAAAATTGGGCTGATAGCATCTGGTATTCCTGGCAGTCCTTCTGGGCTTGGGGAAGTTTTTTTGGACTGTCAAAAAGCCAGCTGGGGGATTCTGGGAGTGACAGTCCCAAAAAGCACCTCTTCCCAAGCTTTTGGAAGCCTGCAGGATTTGGGGAAAAGGAACCACGGTCAGATCTTGTGTGTGTGTGTGTCTTCAAGTTGCCTGTTGACTTATGGCGACCCATCTGAACGGTATTCCTTGGTGGTCTCTTATCCAAGTACTAACCAGGGCTGACCCTGCTTGGCTTCCAAGATCAGATGGGATCTGGTTCCTTCAGGCCTTATGTTTTGATTACATTAGCACTGTTTCATCCTAAACCACCTTGATTCCCATTTCGGAATTTGGGGTGTAAATCCAGGAAATTAAGCAGCTTTGCTCTCCTTCCCTCCTTCTCCAGATCCTCAACAAGTACGACTCTTGGATCTCCTTCCTGAGCAGCGTGCGCTACTGGATGGCGTTCAACGTGGAGCGGGCCTGCCAGTCCTACTTTGGCTGCGTCCAGTGCATCAGTGGGCCCCTGGGCATGTACCGCAACGCCCTGCTGCAGAAGTTCTTGGAGGACTGGTACCACCAGACCTTCCTGGGCAGCAAGTGCAGCTTCGGGGACGACCGGCACCTCACCAACCGGGTCCTTAGCCTGGGCTACCGGACTAAGTACACGGCCCGCTCCAAGTGCCTGACGGAGACGCCCACCCGCTACCTGCGCTGGCTCAATCAGCAGACGCGCTGGAGCAAGTCCTACTTCCGGGAGTGGCTCTACAACGCCCTCTGGTTCCACAAGCACCACCTCTGGATGACCTACGAGTCGGTGGTGACGGGCTTCTTCCCCTTCTTCCTCATTGCCACCGTCATCCAGCTCTTCTACCGCGGGCGCGTCTGGAACATCCTCCTCTTCCTGCTGACGGTCCAGCTGGTGGGGGTCATCAAGGCCACCTACGCCTGCTTCCTGCGGGGCAACGCCGAGATGATCTTCATGTCCCTCTACTCCCTGCTCTACATGTCCAGCCTCCTGCCGGCCAAGATGTTCGCCATCGCCACCATCACCAAGTCGGGCTGGGGCACCTCCGGGCGCAAGACCATCGTGGTCAACTTCATCGGCCTTGTCCCCGTCTCCCTCTGGGTGGGCGTGCTGCTGGGGGGGCTGGCCTACACCGCCTACAGCCAGGACCTCTTCACCGACACCGAGCTGGTCTTCCTCATCTCGGGGGCCATCTTGTATGCCTGCTACTGGGTGGCCCTGCTCACCCTCTACCTGGCCATCGTGGCCCGACGCTGCAGCAAGCCGCAGGAACAGTACAGTTTGGCCTTTGCGGAGGTGTGAGTCGAGAGGGGGCAGCGCAGGGGGAGGGAGTGCAATAATTGTGAAGGACTGGTAGCCATTCCTTATGGCGTGGGGCTGAGGGAGGACTGGGTCCACCTCGCTTGGGACAGGACTTTGTTTTGGAGATATCCAGCCTGAAAAGCCAGTGGGCCAACGCAGAAGCTTGAAATCTACACGGTCAGGGAAGGAAGCTGGAATCCCCCTCATGGAAGCGCCTAAAAGGGGTGCTGTGGGGTTGCTCTCTGGTGCCGCTCTTGCAGAGCCCCACGGACTCCCGGGAAAGTTCCCACTGCCATCAGATGTGCGTCCTCCTCCTCCTCCCCGTTCTATCCAAACGACACTGCCTCGGACAGAAGAGCACCAACGGGACAAGGGTGGTCTCCTGCGCAGGACGTCCAGGGTATAATCATAACCGAGACTGACGTGGCGGGTGGGCGAGTGAGGGTCCCTACCTGGAGCAATAACCCCCTTGAGGGGACTGACTGAGGAAGGGACCCCTCTGTGCCTGGCTCAGGGGCCGCTGTTAGCTTTGGGTTCTCCCGGGGAGAGTTATAAGGAATCCCTATGTGTTTATTCTTTGTCTTTTTCTAACAAGCAATCGGGGCCACGTTTTTTGCCAGCAGGAGGAAGTGTGGGGGGGAAGCAACAGAGCGGTGTTCTCAGTCCCCCATGCCGGCCGAGGGGCTGCCCCTCTGAGAGGTGTTCCCTGCCCTTTGCCTGCTCAGCTGGGAGTCTTGTGAGGGGCTTCCTCGAGAGGAGAGGCTGGCTGAGTAATGGTGAAGCAAGGGTGGCTTGCTGTTTTTGTGATCCCCAGAACATCTCCCCATCCCCAGGGGCCATTTTAGGCCCGGGAGAGGCATTTTTTAAGAGGGGAAGTAAACAGGAAGTGACTTGGTGGGATTTGGGGACAGTTTTTAATTATTTTTGTATCTGGCGGGTACAGCCCTCAAGACCTCCCGAGGGGCTAATGCGGCCCCTAGCCTCCCACCCTTGCCCGTTGCTGCTGTAAGGGCTGCCGCCTTCAGCCCAGGGCAGGAACCCCGTCCGTTAGCAAGGGGGGCTGAGGAGGGGAGGTGACCCCCGTTCTGCACAACACAATCCTTAGAAGTTTCCCCAGGCTCTCACAATGGCCGGATTTTGTGGGGGTGGGTGGGTGGGTGTAGCAACGGCAGCCAAGATGAATGTGATTAAATCAGCTGCAGGCCTGGGAAAGTTACATGTTTGGACTTCAGAGCCCAGAATCCCCCATGCTAAGTGGACGTGGGTTCTGGGTGTTGCAGTCCTTAAGAAACACCTCCACATTCACTCTGGATTTCTGAGGTGTGGAGCATCTATTCCTGCCAGACTATCCTTGCAGCGTGTGTGCGGGGTCACTCTAAATCCTCTCTTATGGTGCCGGGGGAGTGCCAACTCCATTCCTACAGCCGCTCTCTGGCTTGCATCCCCAGAGAAGACAAAACAGGGAGGGGGGTCCAGAAACTGTCAGGCTGAGTTTAACACTGTGAGCAGCAGGGCCCTTCCTCCCGATTGCTCTGCCGCTGGGGCCTTGGACCCCTTGGTGCTTCTCTTCAGGCGCTCTCGTCCCCTGGTGCTACACCAACGCAGGCACAAGACGTCTCCGGCTCAGAGAAAAGGGGAGAGAAACCAAAGCCAGCGGTGCTGTTTCCGTTTAACCTGATCTAAAAAGCCACATCTTTGGCTCTCAATCTATACCTCGGCTCAGCCCCTGCAGAGCTTTTTCTTCTGGTGAAAAGGCATGCCAGAAGGAGCAAGGGGCAGCTGGCACCAAGCTCTGGTCCAAAGCGGGCGGGCAGCTTTTATGGCAAAGCCGCACTGTTGGGGCGGAAGAGCTCATCTAGCCTTCCCCATGGGCTGCTGAGCTAGCTGGGCAATGGGAAGGGGGCGTTTGGCAACTTGCTGTAGCAAACCTGGGAGCCGAGAGGACTTGCTCAGGACTTCTTGTGTCCAGTTGTGGACAATGCAGATTCTTGACAATGAGCTTCCAACCTTTCCTTTGGTTTTAAAAAACACTGTTGATTTTTTAAAGGGAAAAATCCATGTTTTTACACAAAGCATACATTTTGATAATGTATGAGCAATATTTTTAAAGTGTTGTAAAATAATGGATCTCAGCAGTGTTTGGATGCAGCTTCTTAAGCAGTGACTTGTTCCTCTCCACCTACCTCTCTCCTCTGGCTTCCTCAGTTGCACAGAGAAAGAGAATTCCAGAGCCTAACAAATATTAAGATACTAGATTCAAGACATGCAAAGGTGAGTCTATGCAAGCCTTCATGGAATTTGGTTTGACTGTAAAATTTGCATCGGAGTGGAATTAATTTCTGTGTCTCTTCCACGCTGCACAAATTACTGCAATTTGATCCCATTTTTAACAGCCAGGATTGAATCCTAAGGACTCCTGGGATTTGTACTTTTCATGGGGGCATTTTGCATTTTTCTCCTGGAGAGCCCTAGTGCCTCCCCTAACTGCAAATCCCAGGAGTCCACAGGAGGCAACTGTGGCTGTTAAGGTGATATCCAAGTGCTATAATATGAAAGGGCAAAAAAAGACCCCGATCACCTGATGCTCCAGATCTGGGTGTTTCTCGCTTTTCAAGTCCTGAATTCTGGTACTTGGATTCCCTGCCTAGCTCACTGGAATTCTTGAACCCCTGTCCCCCTGCCTTAGTTGGCACCCGAAAGTTCTCTGGTCACCCCTTCAGTTTGGGTGTGCAGTGGGACCACCTCTGGTCTGGGGAACACACATGGACTGCAGAGGAGTCGCATTCCAACAAACTTTGGCTCTGTAGGATGAACAGAGGCAGGCTGGAGGCGAAGTGAGGAAGTCCTTCTGCGTTGCCTGCCTTGCGCAGTGCTGATTTTATCCTTTTTCCCTTCCAAACCAAAGTGGGTGCAAGTGCTCCTTCCTGCCTTTTCCTTGCCAAGAAAGGGAGCTAAATAACATGAAAATTATAATTCCATGTGAAGGAATCCAAATGTTGCAACCAGAGCGTTTCCAGTCCTGCTCACTGGAATAAGATTGGCCAATTGGCCAGCTTGCACCAGCTATGCAATTTGGGTTGTTTGAGGGGTGTGAGCAGAGCCAGAAGCAGGATTTGCTTGTCCCAGGTGCAGAATCCACCAAGCAACCACGAGGGCTAGATGCTTGCTTTTTATGAGGAATGCCGCACGATTCCCACAAAGGCTTCTGCGCTGCAGTAAAGACTCAGAGCTTTGACGCCATGCCGCCTCCCCAACACTGTGACCAGAGGCAGAGTTCTGCTTTCTTGCGTCTACAAATGCTGCTTCCCCCTTCCTTCCTCCCCGCCCGGTCTTCTGCCTGCCTGTGCTGGTCCCAGGCCTGGGTGGGGGGAGGCAGAGTGATGGGCTCTCTGTCGTCCCCCCTCCCTGCTCTGGCTGCTCCCCCCCTTTTCTACGTCGCCCATTTGGTTTCTCTTATTTAAGATAGACATTTGTAGAACGTTTTGTACAACTCTTTGGTAATGATAATAGTTGACTGCTTATAAAGTTATTTGTAAGGATTTATTTATTTTTAAACCTGCGTTTTTGTACTTTTTTTAAGGAAAGGTCAAGGTTTGGGTTTGTTTGGGTTTGACTACAATGCCTTTGTTACAATTAATAAAACCCTTGTCAGCAACATGGCTGTTGGTATCATTTGGAGTCTCTTCATTCCTGCCAGCATCACCCGGATGATACAGGGCCAGCCTGCAACTGGTTTGTGTGTGTGTGTGTGTGTGTGAGGATTTGGTGAGATGAAGCAGAGTTTGGAGGCTCTTAAAAGTTAAGTCTCTGTAGGAAACACAGCCGGGTTCTCTCACAGCCCTTTCCCCTAATGGCTGGTAGAGCTATGGGTGGGAAACGACTCCCCTCTACAAAAAGAGCAGAGGCGCAGATCAAAAGCTATAAACCAGATGGACAAAAAAGGTGCCCACCGGCTGAAGAAAACTCACACATTGCTCTGTGGACGCATCAAGACCCAGCTAACCCGAGTCTGTTCGAAAAGCTCTCTGGTGACCTGCAGCCACTTGGTTCCTGCTTTGCAGATGGGGCGGAAAGAGTGGGGTGCAGGGAGACAGAAAGCAAAAGAGGGGCAGAGACCTAAATGCACACAGCAGAGCTCCCAAGAGACCAGGAGGAAGCCATACATTTTGGCTAGCAAAGAAAGCTAGTGGGACAAGAGGCACCAGAGGAGTTGGCAGGCCCCCAGTTCTTGGGGGGTGGTGTCTAAGAGGAAACCAAATTGGTCCCAAATCACAACCAAAAGGCACTTCTAGTTGCCCTTTTGGGATTTCTTGGAGAAGGGCTGTGTGGAGAGATTCCACTGACGGAGCGCTGGCAAATGACCAGCTATGTTATGAGCAATTCTTCCTTCCCCCAATATTTAAAACAAATGGGGGGTGGGACTACAGGCAGTCTGCCCTTCTGACGTCCCTGATCTTATGCTAAAGTTTGGAGTGGAGCCGCAGGGTGGAAACCAGGCTAATATTCAGGAGTCCAGCATCTCCTTTTGCTGCTCTCACTGGTCTCTTCTTCCAGCAATGTCGGGACTGGGGGCAGGAGGGAGGGAGGTGTAACACCCCTGGAAAAGCACTGGGCTACTGACCATAAACCCTGAGCAAGTTGCCTGCAGGCTGGGCTCTCCAGCCATAAGCCCTGGGGACCATCATCTCACAAGGACCCGGCCTCCTCCTCTGACCCAAGGCAAACAATTTGGATACCCATTCCCCTCCCTCCCTCGGGGGTTCCTGGAGTGCTGGATCTGCCCCCTTGCCCAGGGAGGGGACCCAGCCCACCACAAGGAACAAGACGCACGCCTTCAGGCCTTCTTGGCCACATTGGTGATGATGGGCTTTGGGCGGGTTTTGAAGAGGAGCTTCTTCTTGATGAGGGCGGTCACGGAGTAGTTGCCTGGGGCTCCGCTCGACTCGCCCTGGGACGGCTTGGTCAGGACAGCAAAGGGTTTCTCCAACCGCACGACCTTCCCGTAGAGGATGTGGTGGCCCACGATGAGCACCGGGACCCCCTAAGGAAGGCATGAGACAGGTGTAATGCTCTCCTCTCCCATTTCCTCCCCCAGAAGCACCATGCAGGGGTCCCCCTCCACCATTCCTCACCTCCTTGGTGTAATGGAGGTCCCCCAGCAGCTTCCCAGCCAGGCCGGAGCCAGAGCGGGCCTCCAGCTCCCCTTGCAGCTCCATCAGGACCCACTCCGCCGCTAGGTCTCCGTCCCCCACCGCCCTACAAAAGGAGAAAAGAGCAGGGATTAGGGGAGGGGGTTGCACAGTGGTGGGCCCTGGTCTCTGCTGGGATACCGTGGGTACCCAAATCCAAGGGTGATCAGGTCCCATGATGCACAACAGCAAAATAAAAGGGTGTTCCATGTGCAAAATGGCAAAATCAAGACTTCCTTCTTGGTAGAATTATTATTATTATTATTAATATTATTGAATATTTTCAAGCCGTGGAAGGTGGAATCTGTGGATAGGGAGGACCGGCTGTAGCTGGAAGAGGTGGGGTGGAGGCCAGAAGAGGACCTCCCTTCCTCTGTCCATCCCAGGACTGACCAGCTGACCCTCCAGAGGACTCACCTGGAAACCAGCAGCTGCACCATCTTGTCTGCTGTGAAAGGAAAGAGAAGCCACGTCAGACCGGGATGGACGAAGGGATGGAGGGAGGGATGGGTGGGACTCTCTTGGGCCACGTGCCTTTTATTTGGGGGGCTGTCTCTGGGAGTTATCACGCCCCCAAAAAAAGGGCCGTTTCCCCAGCAGCACCAACTGGATGATCTCTGGTTACCCCACCTCCCTGCCAACCTGGACCAGCCCGAGAGGAAACCCCCTTCCTTCCCACGACACGTGTCTGGGCGTCTGAAGGCGTCCCCTGTGGTCGGGTGTATTTTTCAGTACAATGGTCCTATTCCAGTGAAACATTCCTAATTCCCAAAGGCTCTCCTTGCCCGGCCCTCCTCCCCCGGAGGTGTCCTCACCGCCACCTGGAGACGCGTGTCCAGCCTTCACACGTGGCGCGGCAGCCCGGAGAGGGCGGAGTCCGCCGAACTGGGTCGGGAAGGCGGACTGCTCTGCACCTGCTCAGAGGCACTCTTGGCCGGAGGCGGCGAGGGCGGGGCTCTGCTCTGCGCCACCCGAGCCCGCCCCTTCCGGGCGGACTTCCGCTTCCGGGTCGAGCGCGCGTGGCCTCCCGCCTGCTTCCGGCCCCCTCCCTGCCTTTCCGATGGCGCTGCTGGAGGTCCACCGGGCGCGGCTCTTCGGCTTCGTGCCGGCCGGGGTCCGCTGCGTGGCCGCCTCCGCCTCCGCCTCCGCCTCCGCCTCCGGGCCGCGCCTGGCCGTGGGGCGCCTCGACGGGGCCCTCGAGCTCCTCCGGCTGCCGGCCAACGCCTTCCGAGAGAAGGTGCCCGGGCGGGCGGGCGGGGGGGAGCGGGGTAGACTGCGCCCGCGCGGGGAGGCTCGGCCCAGGGCCGCAGGGGGGGTCCGGGTGGGGTGGGGTGGGGGTCCCAGCCTTCCGGCCGGCCCCGCGGGGTAGACTGCGCCTGCATGGGGAGTCTCGGGCCTTCAGTACAAAAGCTACTCTGGAAAATAACTAGAAACGGCTGCTCGTTACTTCGGTCACCTCGCCTTGCTTTTCCTCGTTAGCAGTGCTTTCAAAATGTAACAGTTGCCCCGCCCTCATTGACAGACAGGCAGCCCTGAGAGCCAGCGGGGTGTAGTGGTCCAAGTGGGACTACAACTCCCAAGACCAGGGTGCAAATCCCCGCCTGGCCATGGAAACCCACTGGGTGGTGGCGACCTTGGGCAAGTCAGCCTCAGAGGAAGGCAGTGGCAACCCACCCACCCACCCACCGAATAAATTTGTCAAGAAACACCTGTGGACCTACCTGTGGTAGGGCGCCATGAGCCAGAAACAACGCCAAGTCTCACCACCACAACAATTAGTTGCAGTTTGCACGCATTGCTCATTACTTTTTCCTTCCTGTATATCTGGTCCTGCAAACTTTCTTCAGGCCTCTGTTTCGGAGCTCTTCTCTTTACCTGATGGTTCCTCCCCCCCAGGTCATTCCAGGCCACGAGACGAGGGTCCCGGAGGCGCTCTGCTGGGCAGCAGGAGATCGGCTCTTCGGCGCAGGCCTCAGCGGGGAAATTTTCGAATATGACCTGGAGAAGCTGTGTGTGAAATATTCCCTGGATGCCTTTGGGGGCCCCATCTGGAGCATGGTGGCTGATCCCACCGGGACTCAGTTGGCGGTAAGGCTTCCTAAGCTGAGTTTGGATGGCTGCCTGTCAGAGGTGCTTAGCTTGCGCTTTCCCACCCAGGCAGGGGTTGGACTAGATGGCCTTTGGGACCCCTTGCTTCATGGCTTATGCCAGGGGAACTCAGCCTACACAACCAGAGCTGGAGTTCTGGCTGGGTTCTCAGGTCTAAATGGCATTCTTAGTCCCAGGTACAGAAGACCCACAGAATCAGTGGA
The DNA here is from genome assembly GCA_030847615.1 of Gambelia wislizenii. NCBI lineage: Eukaryota > Metazoa > Chordata > Lepidosauria > Squamata > Crotaphytidae > Gambelia > Gambelia wislizenii. The sequence continues at coordinate 381,035 of JAUMIR010000008.1, forward strand.
AGCTTGGTGAGTCAACACTTAATGTAAGCACCGTTGTTCAATGGGTCTCCTTTAATTGGGGCTGACAGCTGAAAGACTACCTCTTCCCATACGAGCCTGGCTAAAATTTGAGCTCTTCAGTTCAGGCCTGTTGCGTGTCCCAACACCTCTCAAGGCTTGTGTGGTAGGCACACATGACAGGGCCTTCTCTGTAGCAGCCCCTTGCCTGTGGAACTCCCTGCCAAGAGAAGTTAGGCTGACTCTACCTGTTTTGAACTTTTGGTGAGCAGCTAAACTGAATTGTTCCACATGCCTTTGGATGCTTGAAACTGCTCTGTTTATTTGTATGTTTTAAAAATTCCTTGAAGGACTATTTGTAGATCCTCCTTAAAAGTTCTTGGAGAGTACCATAATTTGTTTTCAAAGTTTTTACTGCCGCATTGTTTTAGGTTTCTTTTTACCTGTAGCACGTTCCCTCGTGGGCCATGGTGGGCTGGGAGGCGAGATATAAATACTTTAAATGGATAAAATAAGGAAACCAGTCCTCAATGCCCTCTCCACACACACCCTGGAGGAAGCTGCTGACTGTGTCCCACCTTCATGCAGGTCGGCTGTGATGACGGCTCCATTAAGCTCTTTGCGGTCTTGTCTGACCGAATCCAGTTTGAGCGGCAATTGGACCGACAGAAAGGTGGGTCGTGGGTGTCCGTGGGTTGGGCGCTGTACCCCAGGGGAAAGGCTCTGCCTGCGCAAACGAGGTGGAGGATCCTTGGGGAACTCTTTGAGTAGCCAAAAGACCTTCGAGGTGGAAGGAGAGAGAAGTTACCTGTCAGGGAATTGGGGGGAGAGGGGGCTTACCTTGTTTGGCATCTAACCCAAAACCCTCACCTTGTGTCCTACAGACCACATCCTGTCCCTTTCTTGGCACCCGTCTGGCACCAAGATTGTGGCTGGCTCGCTCAGCCTCATCCACGTCTTTGACATCCAATCAGGTGAGCTCTGGAGTTGGGTGTCATTGTCACGGCCCCCAGCCCCTGACATAGAAGGGGGCAACCATGACAGCCCTGCAGCTTTTGGGGGCCGTATAGATGGCCAGAAGTGGCAAAACCCCCAAACAACCACCTCCCTCCCAGAAGTTCCGTTTTTAGAAAGGGGGAGCTTTGGGGTGTTAAACAAGACAGAGGGGCCATCTCTAGAAGTGTAGAATTTCCAGAAATTTTGAAGCCATGGGATAAAACATGAGGTATCCCTGTTTGGGTTTTCTTATGGGAATTTTTGGGAAAATTGAAATATGCAATATTAAACACACACACACACGCACCCTTTATAGGCCTGGAGTACAGCTAATCCCCCGGGCTAGATTCTCCCTCTTTTATATAAATAATAACTAATTTTTAAAAGAAAAGGAGGCAGGTATACCAAAACCTGAGCATCCCATCAGCTGTGTTGCTGACAAGACCAATTGGGAAGGCAACCAAGTTGCCAGGCTCCATCTGGGTTAATTGTCATCATCATCATTATTCATTTTATTTTTATCCTGCCTTTCTCCCAATATAGGGATTCAAGGCAGCTGAGAAGGAGTTTAAAACAGTCCAAGTGAAAAACAATACAAATTATTACAAGTATAAATACCAAGTTTAAAAACAAGTTAAACAATTTACATGGTTAAAACCACAAATGTTAAAATTTTGAAATGTATAACACTTTAAAATACAAATCACACAGCATTTAAAAGTCTAGCATAAATGGAGAGGTGCATCTTTTGAGCTCCTAGACATCAGCCTCAGACAAGCTAGACAGCTAGTTGAAATGAGAGTTCCCACAGCAGCGCATTTTGCAGAAATGAGACTTGACCGTATCTCTTAATATCACTGCCTTAAACAATGACTTTGAAATTTGAGAAACCCAGTGTTGAGGTTGACGTTTCTTTTTTCAGGCCGTTCCATCCAGCAGATCTTTGTGGAACGGCGCCAGCAAGGACTGCGCAACCAGGACTGTGTGGTGTGGGGCGTGGCCTTCCTTCCGGATGGCACCATCGTCAGCGCCGACTCCACAGGCAAGGTGCAGTTCTGGGACTCGGAGATGGGAACGCTGCTCTCCAAGCACACGGTCAGCAAGTCAGCTGCGCTTTGTTTGGCGCTCTCTGAGGTGAGTGGCTTCCACGCACACCCAATGGCAGGAAAAGTTAGGAGGCAGCCTGGATTTGAGCTGGACAAAGAGGGCGGGAAATGGGGGCTCTCTGAGGCATAAGAATAGGATGCTAAACTCCTTCTGCAAAATCATCTTGTCAGACACGAGGCGGAAACAAGAGCCAAAAAGTTTTGATCCAGCTTAGACCTCTCTGTTCCCAAGTGATACCCTGTAGAGCAGGGGTGGACAATTGGGGGAAGCCAGGGGGTCATAGTATCCCCCACCAGGAGACCTTAGAGGGCTGCATCCCCTTTCCACCCCTCACAAAAAGACCATTCATTGCCCCCAAATGCCCTCTGTGGGATGTGGGGGCATTTTCATCAATTTAGGCCCAGGAGAGGCCTTTTTTTAAAAAAACAGGAAGTGACTTCCACTCTCTTCCTGTTGTTAAAACAAGGTCTCTCGTGGGCCTGAGCTGGTCCAGGAGGGCCCAAAAGCACAGTGAAAATGCCCCCTTTGTCCCTTAGAGGATGTTTGAGGCCAAAGAATGCATTTGGGGTTTTTTTGCCTAGTGTGTGTGAGGAGTGGGTCTCAGCCCTCCAGATCTCCTAGGGGGGGGGACAAGGTATCCCCCTAGCCTTCCATAGTTGCCTACCCTTGTTTTAGCACATTGTGTGAACCAGAGCTCAGGCGAATTACTTTTCTGGACTGTTATCGCCCAGAAATCTCCAGCCAACATGAATTATTCTGAGAGCTGTAGTCCAGAAAAGTAATTGTCCCAAATTTCCGGCGTGAGCACAGCCCTACTTAGGGACAGGTTTCTCCTAAGGAACTCATGGCAACATGATGCTTTGAAACCAAGTAGCACATGTGGCGTGTTACTATAAGAAGAAGCGTGTGGGTGGCTCTCAGCTGGGGCTGACAGGAAGACTTTTGGGATCTTGATGCCAGTAGAGGCTGGGCTCCAGCAGTCTGTGGGATGGTGAGAGTGGATGCAGCATCATCGTACCCTCTGGGAAATCCGGATGGGCAGTGCAGATGACCAAAGGCTGAGCTAAAGGGATCTTGATCTGTCTGCCCACCCCACACACAGCAGCCTCAGTCTGTGTTGCCTGGCTTTGCCTGGCGGTGAGTTTCGGCATAGAGAGAGACAGCAGCTTTGTTTTGTTTTGTTGAGGCCGTCCTCCTGGCAAACCCTCAGTTCACCGTCTTCTCTCACAGGCAGGAGACAGTCTGGTGGTGGGCACCTCGGAGGGGACTGTGTACCAGTTCCAGCTGCTGCCAGTCAAGCTGGGCAACGCTGAGCACCAGTGGGTGCGAACAAGACAGTTTCAGCACCACACCCATGACGTCCGGACAGTGGCGCACACCACGACAGCATTCTTCTCTGGAGGTAGAGTACCAACCAAATCACTTTGGGGAGAGGCTGGGGTCCCTAGCCCAGGGCTAGAGCATGTGCTTTGTGAGTAGCAGGTCATGGGTTCAATGCCTGACACCTTCCTGAAAAAGTGCCGGGACCCAGGAATCTCTCCCATGTCAGTGGAAAGCCATCCAGGCCCAATGAAGGGAAAGTCTGGCTTGGGGTGTGTGTGTGTGTGTGGCGTCTTGTGTCCTTGCTGCCTCCAGGGGGCACTGTGGGCTGTTGCAAATTGGCCTGGTTGAGTCACACACAGCCTCCGTCTCCTCCTTCACAGGGCTGGATGGACAACTGGTTATCCGGCCACTGATGGAGAAAGTGGAGTTCAAGACTTATGAGGCTGCCCTCCGGAAGATCACCTTCCCTCACGTGAGTAACTGGGACGCCAGAGCCCTGCAGCTAGCCAGCCCGGTCCTTTCTTATGTGTTTGCCCCCACACCTGTAATGGGCTGTACTTGCTGCAGCCGTAAAAGGAATCTGTGGGCAAATAGTGCTGCCGCCATCAGGCCCCTCGCCTCACCCACGGTTCCCCTCTTCTTCCAGAGGTGCCTGGTTTCGTGTGCACGGAAAGCCCGTCTCCTCATGTTCCAGTACCCTCGACATCTGGAGCTTTGGAGACTGGGAGCCACGGATGCCACAGGTAAGAACGGGCATGGCTGGCACATCTGGAGGAGATGGTGCATACCTGTGGCCGCCAAGCTGCCTCTCTGGCTGGAGCACCCACTGTTCTGCACCTGCCCGGGAGAGAAAAACTGGGTCCTTTCCTCTCTTGTACCCCAACATCCCAGCCTGCCCTCCCGCTGCTGCTGCTGCTAACGGGACGTCTCCTTTCTCTTTGTAGGAAAGGCAGGGGAAGTCCTACCTGTGTCTCGCCCTCCAGAGCACCTGCTGCAGCTCAAGGCTAAGGTAAAGCAAACAAGAAGAAGCAGGTGCTTCGGTTCCTCACCCTCCCAAGAGGGCTCTGCAGACTACAGAAGTGTGGGCTTCCAGGATTGAAACTTTGAGCACTCTGCCTCCTGACTTGTCCAGAAGTCAGGCAGGACAACCGTCACTCAGTACCGGGCAGCCGGTTGAAATGTGAGCAGTTTGGTAGAACACCAGGCTAAAGGTCCCTTAACAGCTGCTTCACTGTGGGTGTTTACAGCAGTGGATCTTAAGCTGTTGGCACAGAGTTGAGGCTTCGGCACCTAGAAGCCCCCAGTCAGTATGGCCCATGGTCAAGTATTCTGGGAGCTGAAGTCCCAGGAATTGAAGTCCACTGATTGAGGAGCCAGACCAAACTGAAGAAGGAAGGCTCGTAGCACTAGGGAGTCTCCAGGGAATTCCACTGGCGCATGGCTGACTTGTCCAGCTCAGCTTCTCTCTTCATCCGGCTTCTTGTCCAGGGTCCTGAGCACATTGGCAGCAGCTGTGTCTCTCCCTGCGGTGGCTGGATCGCCTACTCCACTGTGTCCAAGTTCTATCTGCACCGTGTCCAGCTCGATGGTGACCAAATAGCCATCAAGAGAGTGAGTGAGGATTCTTCCTGGGTGGGATTTTACACTTTGTGTCTTAGACTAGGACAAGGATCAGGAACCTCTGGGCTGGAAGACCAGAGTCAGTTTATTGTGGACTGCACTCCGGTGGTGGGCAGAGCCAGTGGCAGACAGGGGCAGAACCAAAATTGCCAGCCATATTTTAGCTTCAGGCTTTGAGTGTCAGTAATTCAGCCGTAGACTCAGAAAGGGCATTTCCACCTTTTAGAATGGAGACAAAAGTACTAAAGCTGAAAAGCTGCCAAATGGGATATTGCCATCTAGGGAAGCCTGGGAAGGCTTGATTTGGCCCCTCCAAGGGACAGCTTTGGCCTGAGGGCCTGATGTCCCCCAGCCCTGGACTAGGAGATGTTCAGATGATGCCAGAGAAGGTGGAAACCTATTGCACAGCTTCAAGTGAGTCTCCCTGGCAAAAAGGAGATGCGGCGGGGGGGTGGGAGGATTTCATGCTGGCCCCCATCTTCACCCTAATTTCCCTTCCCAAAGGTTCCCAGCACACCAAAGCTGCTTCGTTCAGCTCACCATCTCCTCTTCTCCACGGATTCCACCAGGCTCTTCGTGGCCTCGGATCGGGGCTGCGTGCACGTCCTGAAGCTCTTGCCATCAAGGACCAGTTGCAAGCACCTGCACACCCTCCGTCCAAACTCAGGTAAGCACCAGCCAGAATTGGACTGAAAGAGACTGGAACTACTGCATCATCATCATCACCTTCATCATCATCATCATTATTTATATTCCACCTTTTCCCCAAAACTAGGACTCAAGGCAGTTTACAAATGAAAACAAATACAATATGGTTTAAACTTACAAAAGGCTGACATTAAAATAAGAATTAAACTGTAGTATTAAAAGCAATTTAAAACGTACAATGAAAAATAGAAAAGAGCAGTTCAAAAACAGTAAAAACTCAGCAACACCCTCTTCCAAGCCCTGCCTTTAAAGGCTTCAGTTGTCAAAGCCAGTTGGAATAAAAAAAGCCTTTGTCTGCTCATGGAGGGCTAGCAAGGACGGGGCCGTGGCTTCGCCTGGGCAGCCACTGAGAAGGCCCTGTCCGTGGCCCCAGCAGATGTGATTGTGCAGGTGGTGGGTTGGAGAGGCCTCTCCCAAGGATCTCAGGGGAGCATTCTGATCTCCCTCCAATGGCTTCCTTTATCCATACCCCCTGCAGAAACGGTGGAAGCTGTGTACTTGCTGGCCGCGAGCTCTGACGGCAAGTGGTTGGCTGCAGCTAGCGGCAATCAGGAAATCAACATCTACAGTTTGGAAGATGCCAAGGTGAGCCAAGCATTAGTGGTGGGGGGCCGAACCTTTTGGTAAACATGGCTCTGCTGTGATGTTAGAAAGTGCTCTAAGAGATTCATTGAGTCCTGCAAGTATTCTCCATTCCTGTTGTTGCTCCCCTCCCCTTCTGTTTGAGGGCTTCCCAGAGGCACCTGGACAGACACGTCCTGAAGGGCTCTGTCTTTAATACAGCCAGACCCCCATATCCACGAACCAATATCTGTAGTTCATTTTCCACAGGACACAAAATATGGTGGACATACCATAGAGTCACATCCTCTCGGTCCTCCAATGCAACTCTATGGTATTTTTTTACCAAAAGCCCTTTATTTTAATAGAGTTTGCTGTTGTCCATGGTTTCTGGTATCCACGGTAAGTCTGGGAACCAAACCCCCACCGATACAGGGATCCTGTTGTATATGTAGGTTTTTAATAGCATCCTGCTGTATTGGCATCTATCTTTTGTCTTTTTGATGGGTTTGTTTTGAAAGGTTTAGATGGTACAGTTAGTCCAACTGCACCGTAACGGCACCCTCCTTCCCTCCCTCTCTCCCTCCCCTTGCTTAGCTGCATTGCACTGTGCCTGCCTACGACTGTCCGGTGTCTGCCTTGGCTATTCACCCAGTGACCAATAACCTCGTCATTGCCCATTCAGACCAGCAGGTAAGATCATCTCCACAGGTAGTGGGCCCTTCTGCTCAGTCCCCGCTAGGCAGAGAGTTACACCCCTTTGAGGCGGGATTGGGGAAGGAGAGAAGGAATTGGGGGCTGCTGGTAAATTCCATGCGGGGGGGGGTCAGATCCACTCCAGACTTTAAATAATAATAATAATAATAATATTTATTTATTTATTTATTTCCCGCCCCTCTGCAACACAATCAGGAAAGAACTCTCCAAGGTGCTGGATTCTATCTCCCAAATAGATCCAGCCTATTGGACAGCCCCTGTAAAGTCTGGGATAAAACCCGGAGCGGATTCCCCACACCCTTGGTATCGAAAACTCCAGCATCCACTCAGAGGAGGCGTTGGCTGCATTGGCCTGGGCTGAGATTCTTCTTGCTCTTGCAGCTGGTTACAGTCTCCCAACATCCTCCCAGAATCCCCTAGCCTGCGTAGCTGCTTGCCCCATGCTGACTGGCGGATTCTGAGAACTGTAGTCCTCCAAATAGCAATTTTTCCACAACTGACCTTCAGCTGGAGGAACTGTGCCCATTTGTGTCAGCCTCAGTTTGAAGACACTGTGGAGTGTCTTGTTTTATTTGGAATTCTTTGCAGCTCTTTTTAATCTTAAAATGTTTGTTATTATTAAAGGTCCCCTCAGTGTGAATGCTGCTAGAAGACTTCCAACAATACAGAAGAAAGGGAGAGGGTGGGCATGAAAAGTCTTTATAAAAAGGTTTTCTTTGTTAACTGAGGTATGCTTTTATAGGTACAAAAGTTTAAAAACAGCACGTCAATTAATCAGGATCTGGTGCTTAAATATCGTCCCCTCCCCCAGCAGTTTTAGGGCAGAATAAAATAGCTTTTTAGAAACAAGAAGTGTGACTGCGAGGCGTGCTTTGCCCACTCCTGTTCTGGGAAGCATCTCGCCATGTGTGGGCGCCTTGGGCCCTTGCTTAAGGGAGGCATGTCCGTTCTTCCCCAGCTGTTTGAGTTCAGCATTGCAGACCAAGAGTACACCCCCTGGAGCCGGAAGGTGCAGCAGTCGGGGCTTCACAGGGATTGGCTGGAGCGGGACACCCCCATCACCCACATCGCCTTCAACCCCCGGCAGGCCTCCCACCTCCTCCTGCACGACACGTACATGTTCTGCATCCTGGACAAGGCGTTGGTAAGTTAGTGGCACAGGTTGAGTCTCCCTTACCTGGGGTTCCAAAATACTCCAAAATCATCCACATGGGTGGCTGGGATAGTGGCACCTTGCTTGCTGGTGGTTCAATGTACACACACTTTGTTTCATGCACAAAAGTATTAAAAAATATTGTGTATAAAATGACCTTCAGGCTATGTGTAGAAGGTGTACATGAAACATTAATGAAGTTTGTGTTTAAAGTTGCGTCCCATCTCCAACATCTCTCATTATGTTTATGCAAGTATTCCAGAATCCCCCAAAAATCCAAAATACAGAACACTTCTGGTCCCAGGCATTTCGGATAAGGGATATTCAACCTGTACAGAAAGAGGTCATATCAGGTTGGGGTGGCTCTAAAACAACAAGAATAATCCAGATAGATTAAATGCATATTCAAGATGATTAACAAGTTAAAACAGGTTTAAAAGATCAAAACGGTTTTAAAACCTTGTGCATTCATATTTTGAGATAAATCTGCGAGACTAAAGGCTTTGATAAGCAGCTATGTTTTGCTTGATGCCTCAATGAAACCAGCTTTGGCACCTGTTGGGTCTCCAAGGGAGGGCATTCTGTATTTGGGGTGCCATGGCTGAGAAGGCCCCGTTCCAACGTCCTCCCATAGTGTATTGCCCTCACTGTTGGGATACAGCAGGGCCATACCGTTGTTGTCTGCCTTCAATTTACAACTTATGGTGACCCTAAAGTGAACTATCATGGGGGTTTTGTGGCAAGATTTGTTCAGAGGGAGTTTGTTTTTGTCTTCCTCTGAGGCTGAGAGAGTGTGACATGTCTAAGGTCACCTAGTACCACACTGGCTAACCTAAGGCCACCTCAGCAGACCTCAGTCGGTCGTCTATAAAGAATATTATCATATATAGAAGCGGACTAACAGGGCTTTTATTTCTCTGAAAATATGGAAGCAGATCTTCTGCTACATGCTCACAGCCCAGAAATGCCAGAAAGTCTTCACAGCACATTTAGTAAGGGTGCTGCCATGTTCTTACTCGCCCCTTCTCCCCAGCCACTGCCGAAGGACACTGCCGTCTTGAACAACCAGCTCTCACTGTTGCAGCTTTCCCGGGCTGCCCAACGCTCTTCCAGCCATGCCTTCAAAATCTGCAAGAAATACCAGGTGAGTTGCTTGGGGCGCACGCCAAGGCAGGAAGGGGAGTAGCCCAAGGAGAAGATTAACTGTGAACGGATTATTGCTGCCTTGAGATATTGGGGTGGCCTGGGCCTAGGTGGGGCTGGGCCAACCCAAAGAGAAACCACTCAGGGGCCAGAGAATGAAGGCCCGGGGGTGAGATGTGACTGGAGGGAGGGTGGCAGCAAACCTGGTGTCTGGGCCAGAGCAGGGCTCCAAACGTGGAAGAGCCGCATGGTGGGCTCCTTTTCCCAGGCTTTGCCAACACTTCCGCCCTTCCTGGGAGACCCTGACATCTCCTGGGCCAGGAGGAAAACAGCCCGGCTCGCGCCTGCTGTGGCACCTGTTGAAATGCTGACTGGCCCGGAGTCCAGAACTCTCTGGCGGCACAGGAGGAAGAGGCAGGGAGGGCGATAGTGTAATCCCTTCCCCTTTGGGGCCTGAGTGAGGGTGTCTTTCCCATACCATAAGAGGAGAGATCTGCCTTTCAAATCTAAATGGACAAACCAAAGTAGGTGGGTGGGTGTCCATCTTGTGAGAGTCCCAACGGCCTCTGATTGCCCTTGGGTGGGGCGGGGAGAAAGAGGGGGTGCTGGGGGAGGTAGCTCCAATAAACTCTGCACAGGCCTTTTTCTCTCAGAGCTTGAGAAAAGTTCTTTCCCCAACTCCGGGAATCCTCCAGCCAGCCTGGCCCGCGGGTGGAGGAGGGGAGGAGGAACTTTGCCAAGTTCTGACTGTGCGTACGTGCACACACACCTCATGGGACGGCAGGTCTGCCACCCCATTCCCACAAACACGGGTGACAGGTGAAACAGGTGCCTTTGCTGTGGGCGCCTGATAAAGGGAAAGCTTGCGAGGTCATGGCACATGCCCAGGCCCAGCAGGCAGCCCGTGTTGTGTGTGTTCAAGTATATGAGTGCATGTGGGTGGTGGCTAGGGGCCAGCTGCACCCGGGGATTCCCAGCTCTCCGGGCCGCTTCTAACCTTGCTTCCTTGTCTCCCTCCCTCCCCATCCCTGCAGCCCCTGCTGTTTGTGGACTTCCTGGACGAGGACACCTTGGTGGTGGTGGAGCGCTCCATCGCAGACCTCAAGGCCCAGCTGCCTCCTCCGGTCTATCAGAAGAAATTTGGCACGTAAAGGGTTCCGTCCTGGCCCTTGCTGCTGCTCTGTGTAAAAACCAGAAGCCCTGCAAACCTGCCATTTCAATGGATTACCTTCCTGGCTGTAATGGTAGTTCAGGGAAGCAGAGTCACAGGTGGGCTCAAGGTCTCCTGCCTTCCAGAGCAGGTGGATGAGCGGAAAGAGGAAAAACAGCCGTGCGGGCATGTGGCCAGCTCACTCAACAACCCTCCTTCCCCGACGACGCCAGCTCGCTCCCTGCTTCCTCCTTCCTCATGCCCTTGAGCTTGGCTCCCTTCCTCTCTGGCCTTATCAGGACTCTGTGGAGGTTGATTCTGACCTTGGGATCCAAGCCTGGAATGAATACGCCCTGGCTGCGTCAATGATTAACCTCCAAAGTACCGGCAGCAGCCCAACACTCAGAAGATGGCATTTTGGGGAATCCTACCTGGAAGGTGGAGACTATAGGTGACTTTCTACAAATCCATTCTTTTCATAATAAATCTTAAAAAATGCCTTGCCATCTGTCATGGTGCTCTCTCTCTTTCTCTCTCTTTCTGTCTTGCTCTGTTTCAAACACTTCCCGTCCCTGGTCTTGTCCTGCACAACAGTCTTGCGAGATGGGTCAGTACTCTTTTAGGTGGGGATGCTGATGCAGAATGAGAATGGTTTTTAGAAATAAGGCCAGCCCAACACCTCTGTGGTAGAAGCAAGAATTGGGCAGGGACTAGCTGATTTGCGTAGCTCAACCTCTTGGGCTCCACAGTGCAAAGCAAGCCAGTCACGACAGAAGTTTGTTAGCTCTCCAGGCTGGCTGTACATGCTAGTAATGTCCACCAATGTTCCTGGCACACACATGCTCAGCTCAGGAGTTTCCAAAGAGATTCTTTAACAACTGCTGGACAGGACAAACGGGTTTCAGCCCCCTCAGCCATTCAATTCTGCATTCTCGCAGAAATCAAGGTGGGTGTGGTCGACCATTCTAGGATTCCTCAAGAGGTGAGAAGCAAGCTGTTGCAGGACTTCTTTTTAATGCACACGAGAAGCACCTTGCTTAAAGAGACATTTTTGGCCTTGGGCTGTTGGGAAAAGAGGTCCTCTCATTCCAACAGTGATGTCAGGATGGTCATAATCCGTGTCCGTGGGGCTTGCGGTAATTCACCTGGGGGAAGAGATATGGGATTTGTTTCACACCATTTCCAAAGAGGCAGCTGAGTCAGTCTGTTACAGCAAAACCAACACAATTAGATGGTAGTTAAGAACTTTACATCATCATCAATGTATAAGATTGGGGCTCAAGGTGACTTGCTGATTAATGCAATTAACAATTTATGATTAAAAGCAAAAAGTCAACATCTAAATAGAATTAAACTATTAACAGTATTAAAACAACTGTTGAAGGACATTGGCTCTTGAGTCAGCGGGCAGCAGAAGCATAGCATCATTCGATGCTATTTGCCATCATATCAGCTTTGATTTAAAGCAGCCCTTTTGAATAAGAGACCTTCATGATGTGTGATGTCTTTACGTCAGTAAAAATTGGGATTTAAATGTGTGCATGGGGGGAGGTGAGTTATAGTCTGTGAAAGTGCATGCTTTTATAAATGCTAAAGTTTGGTCTAAACTATAGACACCAGATCCCATCTGATCTTGCAAGCTAAGCAGGGCCAGCCCTGGTTAGTACTTGGAGGGGAGACCACCAAGGAACACCAGGTGCTGCAGACAAAACCATCTCTAAAGGATTCCTTGTCTAGGAAAACCCTAGGAAATTCATGGGATTGCCATAAGTTGACAAGTGACTTGAAGGCACAGACACACGCAAGATCAAATACTGCAGGCTAGAACTTTCAGAGCATGGGAAAGGGTGCCTTTTTGAACTGTCCCTCCCAGAATCCCCCAGCCAGCTATGCTGGGAAGCGCAGTCCAAAAAGAACCTTCCCCATGCCCAAAAGAATGCCAAGGAATACCAGGTGCTGTAGGCTTTATTTCAGAGGCAAAGCCACCTCTGCAGAGTGTTTGCCTAAGAAAACCCTCTGAAATTCATGGGGCCACCATAAGTTGATGGATGACTTGAAGGCACATGTACACACACACACACGCACACACACACACACTGCTAAAGGCCTCTTGTTGGTCCCTGCTTGCTTTTGCTTTTACTTTTGCAAAAAGACTTCTACTCCAGGGGTTGTAAGGATAAGTGTTCACCATCTATCACTGGACAGAAGATTGTCTCTCTCTGGCTTTTCTTCGCAAACGAAGATTCAGGAAGGACTCATCCCGCGCTTTCTGCAAGCGCGCTGATGACTAAAAAGGCCAATCCGAGATAAACAAGTCCGGTTGCAAAAAGCACAGCAGAAGGTCTCCTTGGGTGATGCTTTTGGGTTGTGATTCTTTCTGCGTTGTCGTTTCTCTTCAAGACTTGTTCGTCGTGAGTTCTCAAATAAGGCTGCAGCATTGTGGATAGTGCGCCTCCATGCCTCCCGATGTGAGGCCAGGGCGGACCACTGTTGGTGATCAATTTGGCCAAGCCTGAGTTTTAACTATGCATGGGGATATATTTTATTTTTAGAAATACAGCCAGCTTATATCAATGTATATGGCCCACCCTTGCTCATATCCTATATAGTTTCCCTTCCCTTTGTTCTGATTTTCAGAAACATACCTACTCTATTAATTCATTAATTAAGGATCCCCCAGACGCTGCCATTCTGTCCAGGCTTGCGGAAGTGTAACGCTTCCATCTCCAGGCATGTGATGACGAGACAGAAGATTTGGCTATTCCTGCAATGGACAGGTGACAATCTTTCCGGTCCCTGAGCAGCAAATTGCCTCTCCCCTTCCTTAAGGAGATGTCCTCAAAAGGCCAGGGCCGGCCGGCCGATTACATATGCTTCTGGTGTTAAAAATAGCCATTCTCCTCCCAAGGATCAGCAGCAAAGCCCCGGCCGGGAGCTGGACTTCGGGCCACTGGAGGCAAGGGAACCGCCAGTCCAATTAATGCTGCACTCCTGGGGCGGCGATTGGACCAAATCTGTCCATCCCAACCTGCTGGGAATCGGGTGCTCCAAGCCCAGCTTACTGGGTCTGCGCTCTAAGCTCATCAAATCCTCTTTGAAGATGGGGCTGCCTTTGCCTCGGGTGGCAAAGAAGGGGAAAGCGCGTGGAAGAGGCTCTGAAGGGAATTTGACTTGATAAAAAGCAGCCGCCTGCGGCCCATGAGAAGCACAGCAAAGAAGAGACGGAGGGAAGCGAATCCTGATGCAGAGGGGGAAAGATGCTGCCGCTCATATTCAGCATTATAGGCAACCCTCCAGGTGTTCTTGGACTACAAGCCCCATCACTTTGCCACGTATAGGCGATGATGGGAGCTGTTGTCCCCCAACATCTGGTTTCTCACCTCCACGATAGGCTTCGGGTTTATTCCATGTTGTGGTCTCTAGAATTGCTTTCAAAGCAGTAGCTGCTCAGTCATTGTGCTCCCCTCCAAATGTTGTACTACAGCTCCCATCATTCCTCACAACTGGCCATGCTCTCTCTACCCAATGGGGTCAGATTCCAAAAATATCTTCAGGGACCAAAGCTTTCCACCTCTGCTCCCCAGTGGTAATGCAGCCCGCTCCACAGGGCGATGAAGCCCAATTAGAGGGGAAATAACTCTTTGGATGACGAGTCCCCGAATTCTGAGAGTTTACATCAAAAGACTGGCCTTTCCAAGCTCTGGGCCAGATCCAGGGGCCATTTTTTAATCCTATTTTACCCACACTGAGTTTTTATAACTTTTTTGGTCTTGGCATTGAAATTTGTCCCTTTTTGTTCCTGTTCATTTGGACCAGGTGTCTCTGCCCCCTCGGCTCTGTTTAAATGATTTCTCATCAGCTCATGGGTAGCCTTTCCTTGCAGTTGGGGGTATTTTTGCATCCTGTTAAAAACAAAAACAAAAGAAGAGATATCTTCTGTTCTGGGAAGATGGTGGATCCAGTAAAGCACTTTGGAGACACAGGTCACCTGTCCCCCCCATAGCCACAGACTCAGTATCCACATTTTCACTTATCCACATCTGAAAAAATATGTTCTCTCTTGGCCTTTCTAGGTCCTCCAGTGCAATTCTATAGTGAACCTCCAGCATTGGTTTCATTGAAAATATTAGGTTTCCTTATTATCCATAGTTTCAGGTATCTATGGGGGTTCTTGGAATCCCCCTGTGGATACGGGGGTTGACCTGTACGTCCAATTTCTATGTATGTTTGTGAAAACTGGACATTAAAGAAAGCTGATAGGAAGAAAGCCAGCTCCTTTGAACTGTGGTGCTGGATGGACACTGGACGGCCAGAAAAGACCAATCCATGGTCTCCTCGAGCAAACCAGGCCTGGACTCTCCCTGGAAGCCAAGATGACTAAACTGAGGGTGTCGTTCTTTCGCCATATCACAGGAAGACAGGACTCACGAGAAAAGACAATCATGCTTCTTAAAGTGGGAAAAGAGGAAGGCTACACCACAGCACTTTGAATTCACTCCCCTGAGGAAGCTACTCGGGCTGCTGACCTGACTTTGCAAGACCTGAGCAGGGCTGTGGATGATGGGCTCTGCACGTTCTCTCATTCCTAGTGTTGCCCAACGACCTTTACATGTTCACCTGCAGGCAGGGGCTTTCTTCTTCTTCGTCTTCTTCCTCCTCCTCTTTACTGGCTGTAGGTGGGCACCAAGGGGAGTCTTTGCAGGTGAACAGGAGGTAAAATGCTTGAAAGAAATAATGAGCCCTGGTAACAGCTTGGCACCATGTTTCCAAAGGCTTTATTTATTTATTTATAAGTGCATCTATTCAAAGGCTTCTTTCCTTCCTGCTCAAGCCATGGTGATTTTTCAGTTTCTGGACCCGAGGAAGCCGGAGAGGGAACCAGGAAGCTGGAAGGGGCCTCAGAGGCCATCTAGTCCACCCCCTTGGCATGCAAGGATACACAGCGGTGTCCCGAGAGATGGCCATGCAACAACCTCTGCGTAAAGCCCGCAAATATCTCACTTATAGATATTTATAAATAAACCCTTTGCCCACCGATGGCTGCTGATTTTTGGATTTATTTATGTGATTTTAAGTTTAGTTGGATTTTAATTGATATTAGTTTATTATTTTTTTATGGGTAGGGCTTAAGGATTTTAGTCTGTATTGTTGTATTTTAACTGTTGTAAGCCTGCCAGATTGTTTTTAACAGAAGGATAGGGTAAAAATTATTATTATTATTATTATTATTATTATTATTATTATTATTACAGTATTGTTATTATTGAGACAGACCATCCTCCCGCCCTTTTTCTGGTCCATCTGGAGGCAGAGAGGCCACGCCCCTCCACCAGGAGTTCTCTGCCAAGCCCCGCCCCTTTCTCCACCTCCTCCCCTCCCACCCCTGGTGGCCCACCCAATGGGACTTCGGCGCGGGCGGCTCCTCCCTTTTTTCCGGCCGGCCGCCTGGGCCCCGCCCCTCCGGCTCGGGCGCTTGGCCAGGCCCCGCCTCCCTGGTCGCGCGCCCGGGGTGCTTCAGCCAATGGGGCTCCTGCGCAGAGGCTCCTCCCCTTTCTCCTCAGAGGAGCGGCGGCGGCAGCGGGCGGCCGGGCCATTCCGCGGCGGGCGGCGGGCGGCGGAGGATGGCGGCGGTGTGGGCGCGGGCGTGCAAGGCGGGCCTGGTGGAGGTGCTGCTCCGCGAGCGGTGGGTGCGGGCGCTGGCCGAGCTGAGCGGGGAGGCGCTGACCCTGAGCTCCGAGCCGGAGACGCCGCCGCCCAACGGCCTCCCGAACGGCGCCTCCGAGTGGGGCAGCCCGGCCGGCAGAGCGCGCAGCCCGGCCGCCGGGCGGAGGAGCCACGCCGCCGGAGCCAGCAGCCCTCCGCCGGAGCTCCGCGGGGCCGGGCCCGCCGCCTGCGCCCCTCCGTGCCCGCCGGCCTCCCCGCCGCCCGGCTCGCCGTCGTCCTCGCCGGGCTCCCCTCCGGGTGCGGGGGTGCGGCGGGTGCGGGTGGTGAAGGCCGAGGCGGGCGGGCTGGGCATCAGCATCAAGGGCGGCCGCGAGAACCGGATGCCGGTGCTGATCTCGCGCATCTTCCCGGGGCTGGCGGCCGAGCGGAGCGGGGCCCTCCGCCTGGGCGACGCCATCCTGGCCGTCAACGGCGTCGACCTCCGGGACGCCACCCACGACCAGGCCGTGCAGGCCCTCAAGCGCGCCGGCAGGGAGGTCCTCCTCGAAGGTAAGCCGGCCACGGCCACAACGGCAGCCCGGCCACGGAGGAACCGGAGCGGAGGAAGGGAGACACCCGAGCCTTCCAAGGGGTGGACTAGATGGCCTCTGGGGGCCCTTCCCACTGTCTGTTCAGGGGGAAGCCTAAGGAGAATGGAAGCAGAGAACCCCTCAGGTTGTTGTAAGCAGGAAGGGAGGGAGTCCTGGCAGCTGTTTGCGCTGCTTTGAGCTTTAAAAACCAGGACTTTCAAGAACTGAGTGGGAAGGTTCCCTTCGGGAGGGGGCTACAACTCCCAGAATCCCCTGACCAGTGTGGCTGCAAATCCCACAATCCACCACCTAGCAAGGTTCTCTTTGCGGGGACCAACAACTCCTAGAACTTATTCGGAAGTTCTGGCCCTCTGAAGGGAAGCTTCTCTTAGAGCCGGCTGATGGGATTCTGGGAAACGTAGTACCCAAAGGGACACACACACACACGCAGGCTTTAACTGTTGGGGATTCTGGGAGTTGTAATGTCACAAAAAGAAGCTTCCCTCTGGCTGGGAGGATTCTGGGAGCTATAGTACCCCACCAAGGGGAACTTTGCTCATTTGCTGCCCCCCCCTCACCTGCCCAGCTCAGCCCCTTTCCCTCTTCAGCTGCCCCCAGGCACTGGACAGGGGAGCCTGGTGGAGGACGACAGGAGGAAGCAAATGATGCTCTGTGTACCCCTGAGCTTTCCCAGGGAAGTCAAGGATCTTTGCATTTTTATTTTTATGTTTTTTGGGAAGGGACCCTGGTATTTTCATTTTCCTTCCTGAGGTGCAAGGTGTATTCTCATCCCTGGCCAGCCAAGTTGGACCAAGAGAGGAAGGAAACCTCCACCCACCTAGGACTGCGGGTGCCGCCGTTGCTGCCACCCCTTCCCTCGCCCTCCCAATTCCCTTGGGGTGGCAAAGCAAGCAAAAGTTCGCCCAGCTGGTAAACCATTTTGTGTCAGGAGGCACCTCCTGGGTGGAGCCAGGATACTCTCATTTTTCTTGGGGTGTGTGTGTGTGAGAACGCAGGCAGACTCTTTTTTCCCTAGGCGGAAAGCGGTTCCCAAATCTGGTTCAGCAGGAGAGGGAGCCTGTGAGGGTGGGGTTGCCTTGCAGGTGCTTGGATCTCTCTGGGTGGTCCTTAGCCACCTCTTACCAAGAACAGGAAAAGTGTGCATGTTTTGTAGTCCCAAATCCCAAAATCCCCTGTAGTCATGGCTCCGTAGTGATGCTGCCTGGGGAATTCTGGGCAGCCTTGTCCAAAAAGTAACCTTCCCAAGCTCTGGCTTGCCCAGGTGTCCCACTTTTCTCCCCTGGCGTGCTTCTTAATGAGCATGATGCGAAGACGTTCAGATTAGCAAGCCAGACGCTGGAAGTGGGACAGATACTTAGAGGGCAGTTTAGATGGAGAAAGTGAACAGCGAAAGGCTCCAGTTCGTAAGGTGTGCAATACTCGTTCAGTATAAGCGTGAAAAAGACAAGAGAGGGGCTTCAGTCCTAAAATGCTAACTGCAAATAAATAAATAAATAAATATCCAATTAACTGTCTAACTTTGGAACAATTGCTTTTATAAACATGTTAAGATGATGTATAAATTAAGTGATTAATGAATCTGGGATTGTCCTTGACTTTTAGTTTTGTTTTTTGAACGTCTAAATGACAAAAAACTGAAACAAAGGCAAGTAATCCTTTTAAAAAACCATTGTACCAAGTTAGTAGCAGGCCAGTTCTTTGGCTTCCCTCTCCTCCTCCATGGGACCCGATCCCTTGCTTGTCCAGAGTGTTAGCCCTCAAGGGGCCTCCTGAGGTGGAACTGCGAGCACACACACTAAGGACTGAGGCTTTTAACACTGCAAAAGCTGGCAAGGCTCCCTGCTAAGAAACAATTGGGGAAAAGGCAGAATTAGTGTTTGCGGTTGTCTTCTCTGACAGGCTTGTCCGCCTTGGTAGGAGAGCTGCCATTTATGTCTCTTTAATGTGCTGGAACAGCTTGTTTTACCTCAAGGCAGGGAAGCTTTGTCTGACGGTGGTTGGGTGGGCTTGGCTGGGAGAGAATCTCCAGGGGTATTTTTAACGACGTTGTTAATCTGTACACGGCTTTGGCTGTTAAGCAGAGATGACAAGGCTGACTTTCTCCTTAAGTGGGCTGTGATTCTGTCACTTGGAATCAATATTTTGGGAGCGTGAAGTGATGATGGTGGTAATGGGAGGGGGGTGTTGAGGTTGGCTTGTGCATGACAATTGTGCCTGGCAGGTTGTGTTGATGTTGTCGGTGTTGCCTTCTGTGCCAGTATGAACAGTCAGTCGTGCCCAAACTCTCCCCAGGCTGCTCTTTTTAGGTACAGCTCTTTGAGGGCATTTTAGGCTTTACTTCTCTCTTCAAGGATCAGAAATTTATTCTTTTTTTTAAAAAAATTCTCATCATCCCTTTTGTCCACTTTGGATCTGTATCCTGGAAGAAGCAGAGCCACCAGATCAGTTGGATTGACATGAGTGTTGGCTGAACCATTCAGCAGTTGAGTCAGTGGGTTTTACTCTGGTTGGGACTAGCAGTGAGACTGAGGCCCTTGTTAGCAGCGTTGGGGTGGGGGCCAGCGGCTGCATTGGGTCTCTTGACTTAGGTCTGGCACAGCCAGACTCAAATCTCCTGTTATTCCAAAAGCTCCCTGTGTGGCGCTGAGCCATCACAGCATTTCAGGGTGGGGGGATGTGGAAAGTGCTTCACCTGCAAGGTGAAGGGGGCCAGTAAAGGAATGGGTGCTTGAGTACTGGGATCTCCTGGCCTCATCCACACCTCAGGACAGTCCCAGTTCCGCTCATTACTTGAGAGGGACTTTGCAGGTGGGCACCAAGGTAGTGTGTGCTGCTTATGAGGAACAGTGAAGTCCTTGTCCTGAATGACTTCCTACTGCTGGAACTCCTCACGAAGGAGCTTGGGTACCTGTAGCCCATCTGGGTCCCACGTCACTGCAATATCTGTGGGCTCCTTGCTTGGCAATGCTCTGGAGGGGGCTTCTTGGTGACAGAGCAGTATTATGGAGCCCTGTGAGAGAGCAGGGAGCACGCCTGGCAAGGCAGAAGGGTATCCCTGCCCTGTGTGCCAATTTGGTCAGTTTCCAGAATGCTGCTGTTCTCAAGCCTTCAGCCACAAAGCCAAGTGGGGCAGAAACCCCCCAGCCAGACTTTGTGCCAGGAAACCCACTGCTGAGTTGAAGCAAGTTGCTGTGTCTTAAGGGGAGTCCTCCCCAGTTGCGCTGTTGGGATTTGGTGCATCCTTCCTGTCCTCACAGGAGTTCTCTGAGGGCCGGCCAGAGCTTTGGGAGACTCAGTTATGGCCTAGGCATTCAGCTTCTCACTTAGGCATATTTCTTCTTCTCCTCATAGCATTCTTGTCACAACAGAGAAGGCGTCCCTCAGTCCTGCCCTCCTTTGATTTCAACAGTTTCTGCCATTTTAGATGGTAGGCTCTTTGGGGCCAGGTCCTTGTCCCATATGCTGATAGCTCTGTATTCATGCCCATTCTCAGCCGCCAAGTATGGCTTCTGGTGAGGCTGAAAGCAGACGTGGGCTCTGGTCTTGGTCCAGAGCCTCTTCGCGGGGGCAGTCTTTGTTGGCACCTTCTCTAGCATTTGCGTGTTTGCTCTCTGAAGGCATGCTTAATTCCAGGAAATTTTGCTGCCTCTTTCTCTGCCATTTCCATTTTCACAGCTTAAGGGTGTGTAGGCTTGGAACAGGCTGGGTTTCTGTCATACATCCTATGCTGTGTGTTTCCTTTCCCCCAGAATTAGCAAAGGCAAAATGTTGCTGAGTGTTCTGGATGGCTCCTCTTTATCTGAGCAGAGACTTTTCCTTGCTTGCTTTATTTTTGCCTCATTGAGAATACCTACAGGCAGGATAGAATTAAATTAGGGGTAGGAGGAAAGGCTGTGAAAATCTTAACTCTTCTTTAGAATCATGACAAGTGAAAGCTGGCTCTATGTTCAAAATAGCTGAAGGATGCCAAGATCACAAAATCATAGAGTTGGAAGGGACCACAAGGGCCATCTAGTCCAACCCCATTCTTCCAAGCAGGAATATACAGGTCAGCCCACCCCACCCCATATACACAGAGATACATCCTCTAACTTACTGTTTATAAATGAAACCATGAATAATAGCAAACCTTATTAAAATAAAGGACTTCTGCTACAAACATACCATAGAGTTGTATTGGAAGACCTAGTGATTCCTAGAGAGGAGGCCTCTCTATGCATTTTCCAGAATGACTCTATGGTATATGCCCATATTTTTTCAACTATGGACATCTGATATGGTGGATATCAGTTCGTGGATATGGGGAGCCACCTGTCCAACTCAAGCACTCTGAAGAGATGGCCTTCCAACCTCTGTTTAAAAACTTCCAATGAAGGAGTGTTCACATTCCACTGTTGAACAGCTCTTTACTGCCCCGTTGGTTCAGGTTCTACTCTCTGGAGCAGCAGAGACCAAGCTTGCTCCATGTTCTGCATGATATCCCAGGTGAGGTCTGGCCAAAGAAGAATAGAGTGGGGAACTGTGACTTCCCTCGATCTCAGCTCTGGCCTCTTCTTGATACAGCCTAGAATTGCATTGGCTTTTTAAGCCACTGCATCACACTGTTGACTCATCTTATGGTCTAGGAAGACTACTAGATTTCTTTCACGTGTGCTGTTGTTAAGCTGGCCCATCCTATTTTTGTGCAACTACAACTCATCCAATTCCATACGTGCAGAATCCTCGTGACTTTACTCAATCATCCCACTCCTTCTCATTGGTGGGCCCTGTGAACCTCCATAGAAATGGGAAAGGCTTCCATTTGCTTAACAGCAGTGATTATCTTAGTTGGTTGAAGGTTCTTTCAGAGCTCCCCAAAAGAAAATGTGTAGATATGGCACTGGCCGACAACTCCACGTTGCCTGAGGAGCAGATGTTTCTGACAGCCATGGGGTGGGGTGGGGGGACAGCAACAGCCCAGGAGGTGTTGGGTCCCACTGAAAGTCCTGGCAGGAGTTTTACGTGTGAGATGAAGGCACCTCTTTGCACTTCTGTTGAATTGCAGAATTCTTTCCCAAGAGAAGAAGCAAGCTCAGTAAGGCAGGAAAACGCAAGTATTAATGCAGCTGAAGAGATCTTGGGTGAGTGGGTATCATGGCTGCCACAACAGGAGTGTGTTTGAGGTTGTTGGAGGTGGGAAGGGGAAGTAAGACTCATCAGGTATTGCAAACACAGGAAGGTGAGCTGCCCAGGTTGCTTTTGCTGGCGCTCCTCCGGTTGGACTGCCACCCTTGCCTTTCTTAAGAGGATCGTCTTCCTGCTTTGAGCCCAAGAGTCTTTGGAACATTACACTTTGGTGACGAAGGGAATGTTTAGCTTTGTGACCTTGTTGGAGAGCAGTGTTTGGACCAGTGTGCTGGTGGGCTCACATCTGGCAACCAGCTGTGTAGCTCATCTTACTGCTGAAGCAGCACAACAGGGGTGGTGGCGGGGACTGCTTTCCACCCTGTTTGTGCTGCAAACAGAAGAAATGGATGTTTCTCCTCCCGTGCTTCCATTCAGCCCTTCAGCAGGAAGGGTAGCAGGAATGTACATGTACATTTATGTCAGCCCAGCGGGGAGAGTGCTGCTCCTGCCTCCGAGTGACTACTGTCAAGTAATCTGGTTGGTGTCTGTCCTGGTTGCCAAGCCATTCTAGCGGAAAGAGTGTGGCAGGGCAGGCACCAGGCTCCCTGCCTGACATACTGACTCCTGCCATTGGCTTCCATTTTGGCTGTTGGAATCTAAGCTCTGCCTTGCATACCAGCCAGATGGGCTTGGGAGATTGCACTGGGAGTGAACTGTCAGGAGGGGAGAGCAGGGCAAACCAGCAGCTGCAGAGGGTCTCCTCTTTCGTAGGCTTGCAGGCATGAACTCTAGACCCATTGCGCCCAGCGGATGGGCAGGATGCTCAGTGCTGCCTATCTTCCTCTTTGTTGGTTTCATGGTGTCACACTTAGGACCTAATAGTGCAACAGGATGTGGATATTCTTTGGGACAGAACTGACTTCAGGGAAGATTAAACTTGATGGGAGAGAAAGGCAGAGGGTGCATCAGTGAGGCAGTTTGGCATTCTTTTCACAGAATTTGCCGTACATGGGAGGCCAGGGGAATCGATGGGCAGGCCCTCAGACTCTGCCCAGCCTCAACACAGGCAGTCCAGTGGCCAAAACAGGCATGCTGCCCAGGTCTCTGGGCCTTTGTTGTTACAGAAAAGCAGCTGGGCCGGGCCTTTTTCCTGCTCTTTCCTTCTCTGGGTCTCTATGAGGCCAAAAGTCTGATGTTTCCCATTGGGAGACAACTTGGCCTAACTGGCCATGCAGGATGGGGATTCAGGGGGTTGCACTCCCCTAAAGGAGCATAGAGGTAAGGTAAAATTCTCCTCGCTGATAAGGAGCAGAGAAATACCGGTAAATTAAACATTTGATGTACTGGTAGCCATTCCCCGCCCCCCAGAATTCCTGTCCTGTTATTGTTCAATCTAAAAATATGAAACCTACATATAAAAATAAATAGTCCATTGTTGGGAAGTGTGCCTGTGGCCCTGGTGGGAGAGAAAGGGCCCTGCCCGGGGGGGGGGCTTGCTGAGTGAGGAAGCGAGAGGTCATCTTCCATAGAGGAGAGGCAGCCTCAGCCGGGCAAAACCCTCTACCTCAAAACAAAGCCAGCGATTCTGCGAAAATGGCCTTGGCCTGTTTGGCACGAGGCATGCTTAGATCTTCTTTAGTGGGGCTCTCATGAGCCCTGTGGGCCATGAGGCCTTCATGGTAGCCCTTGATTGCCTGTAGCAGGAAACAGTTGTGTCACTGTTGTCTGTTGCTGACTGCTGTTTGCTTTTCTGGCTTTATTCAGTGCGGTTTGCTGGGCGTCCCTGGACAGAAATAAGTTCCTAAACCTATTCTAATTTTTGACTCAGGCACTTTTTGACTCAGGCAGAGGAATCCAGGTGGAGACAGCTTGCTATTGATCTCCGTGGCTTCTCTGGCTTAAGGTTTCTGGCCAGATGTGCCTACATGTGGAGTCTGTGGGTTGTGGGCTGCCCCACGCCCTGCCAGAGCAGAGCTTCTCTTGGGAGTGTATGTGCTTTAAAAGGTTGCTGCTTTCTTTACCTTTTAGGGTTGAAGATGTTTTGTCCTTGGCTTGTCAAGAGGGTGTTTAGAACTGAGAAAACTAAAACATCTGGGCTTTTCAGAGTACAACTGTGACGGTGGAGGAGAGAAGCCAACTCCTTCCTAGCGTCACGCCAGCAGGGCTGTGTGCCTTGTTGCTTCAAGCCCTACAAGTTACAGCTTCTCAAGAGGGGGGCCCAACAGCAGGAAGGCCACGGGGGCACACTGGGGCAGCTGGCTAAAACCTTTACTCTAAAGCAATATTAGAACCACTCCACTGGGCAACAATTAGTTTCCAGGCAACGAAGGGTTGGTTGTTACCTTTAAAGCCAGCTCTACATGGTTTGGGTCCAGGTTAACTATGCGATTGCCTCCTCCCGTATAATCTGCCCCATACACCCTGGTCCTCTGGAGAGCATTTATTCCAGTCAGCCAGAACTAGGCTGGCAACTGTCATCCAGAGGACTTTCTTCAGCTGTCCGAGGCTCTGGAACAACCTGCCAGGAGAGATTCAACAGCTGAATATGCTGTTCAGATGCAAAGCAGCTTTAAGGACCAGTCTCTTCCGGCAGGCTTATCCAGATGATTTTTGAATTGTTAATTTTAAACTATGCATTTTAAATATGAATTAATTGTTTTAATAGATATTTATCTTATTTGTTCTTTTAAATTGATATGTGTTTTACTAGATGTTATCTCATACAGGATGTTGCATGCTGTATGTTAAACTGTTGTTCCCCAACTCAATCCATGGGGAGGGGTGGGTAAGGAATTATTATTATTATTATTATTATTATTTATTAATTTTATTATTATTATTAATAATAATCAAAAGTTGTTGCTTGTGTTGACTGGGCAGCCTCCATCTGGAGCAAACACACCAGCATGATTTTGAGAGGTTCAGTCTGGGCATTCTTATATGGTGGATCACTCTTAGATTATATGGAGCTAGGAGAGTAGCCATGGAAAAGGGGTAAGTTGCCCGGTGAGTCCTGCAGGGCTGGAAAGCAGGCCTGAGAGCATATTCAGATTTTTATTACTGCTGTTACAGGCATGGTGGGGCATTGGAAAAGGAGTTTTGAGAAAGCCCGTTCTGGAGGAAAGAGGATCCTTAGCTGATTTGTAAAGCGCCTGCTTGCAAAGTCTGCACCCAGAAGGCCCTGAGTTCAATCCCTGGCACCGCCTGTTAGAAGGGTCAGGAAGCAGCAGGTGATGGGAAGGCCCACCCCTGCCTGGGAGTATAGGGAGGTGGCAGGCCGGTGAACCTGGGTAGCACCAGGTTAGAGGGGCAAAGAGTCTCTCTCGGCTGCTGGGAGGCCGCTGAGTTATGTCCTTCCTGCAGAGTGGGCCTGTCTCTCAATCTGTTGCCTTCCGGTAGGCCTTGGGAGTCTGCTGTTCAGAGGGTAAGAACTTGGGATGGCCCCAAGTTATGCTGAACAGAGGGGCTAAGAGGGGATACCTTCCTTCCTTCCTTCTAATCCGTCAGGGTAGATCTCCGCGTAAACCTGTTCAGGCTGCAAGCTGATCCCAGATGCCAAGCTTGTTTGCTCATGCTTTCATAGGGATCTCCTTACATTTGCACAGGAAAAGGGAGATGGCATTTCCCTGTGCCAGGCTTGTCCCGGACGTGGGTTGACAAAGTAGTTGTGCAGAAAGGGACAGGCTGTGCCCCCCCTGCCCCCGGGCACTGTCTTGCCTGCTTGGCTAGCTTTCTCTGCTGGCCACAGCATCTCAGTAGCGGGCACCCCTTGCCTCTTGCCCTGCTGCTGTTCCTCCCACTTTACTGTGCTGCTGATGGCAGCCACCAGCCGCCTAGCTTAGATGCTGCGTTTCTTGATTAGAGGTACAGTGCGTGCCCATCGCATTCAGGGAGACAAAAAGTGGCCAAGTAGAGCAGATAATAAATGTCCTCACTGAGCAACTTTATTTAACAGAACGCTTTCTGTTGCCTACACATTTATTTTTATAGATAATGGAAAGGCTGTTTTCTTCTTTCCATTAGCAAGTAGAAACAGTCTGTGTTCGGAGGTATGTTTGCATTTGCTTTGGTTCAAGTACTGTTCTAACTAAAATGCATTAGCCATAACTGTAGAAAGCTGGAGCCGTTTTAGAAGTACTGTAAGTGCTTCCTTCAGCACCTTATAAGATTCTCTCTGTTTGTTTCTGTCATTTTATATTGCTTGTTTGGGTTGAGGGGTATGGCTCCTCGGTTCTGCTTCGGAGTCCCTTTTCATTCTTCTTGCTGCAAAGAGGAGACAGTGGAGGGAGTGCAGCAGAGCGTGGACCCCTGTCCCCCTTTCCAAGGGGCCTCTGTCTGGCAGCCAGTTCTCCTTCATTACCTTGAAGAACTGGTTGTCTGCATCAGCCAGGTCCACACACCTGGCTGCCAGAGGGAGCATCTCAGTACGTTTTCCTCCTTAAGGTGATGCAGTGCTTGCTCAGCTCCTCCTCATGGGAGAAGGAGCAATGTACACACTGGCTCATGTCATGTGCCACTAGATGCCATGCAAAGAATGGCCTTCGCAACCTGTGGCTACTCTACTCCATGTGGCTTCCCTTGTCCATTCTCTGTTTTTCTTTCTCCCTGCTGATCCTTGTTTGGGAACACTGCCTGCTCAGCCAGGAAATCTGCACTGAAACAATCCCAGAGTGTTCAGATGGTGGAGATACAGTAGGATCCCTGTATCCACTGATTCAGTTATCCACGGGACACAAAACAGCACACCTACCATAGAGTCTTCCTAGCAAATGTGTCCTCTCTAGCCATTTTCTAGGCCCTCCAAGGCAAGTCTATGGTATTTTAAACCAGAAGTCCCATTATTTTCAATGGCATTTGCTATTATCCATGGTTTTCAGTATCCATGCCCCCCCCCGAACCAATCCCCAGTGGGTATGGGGGTCCTACTGTACAGTTGCTGCCTCTTTGTTGCACTCAGAATGGGTCAGTACCTGGCCAGCCACCCTGCTGAATTCTTGGCTTCCTTCCCTGGGCTTCCAGTGATGAGAGAGAAACTAGCAGGTTAGGGCAGTTTATCAGGCATTGGGCAGGGAAGGTAATGCCTGGCTGTCCACCCAGAAAAGGAGGAGGGATTTCTCTCCTCCTACGGGAGCCTCCCTGGCATTTAATCTGGGCAGGTGGCCTATTGGCATGGTTGCCAAGCAGAGCAATCTCAGAGAGCTGAGCAGATACATCTGTGGCACTCAGTGGCTCTTCCCCCACTGATATGGCTTATTTTGGTTGTGATGCCAAGCTGCAGAGGTGCTAAGGGAGTTTAGATGGGGTAGCCATGCAGAAGAAGGCATTTTTGGAGCAATAGGTTGCAGGCGGGGGTGAGGAGTGGGAGGCCTTCAGGAGGGCTCCTGGACTGATGGTGAGCAGGACCTTTCAGCCTCAAGTCTACGATTCTGCGACAAGCTTGGGAGTTGGCCCTGCGTCCATGGAAGGGGTGTTGTGGCTCTTGCAGAGTAGCTCATGGGGAGTTGCATGCAGGGGGTCCCACATTTAACCCAGGTGAAAAGGAGCCTGGCAGCAGAGGATGGGATGGCAGAAGAATGCACTGAGGGGTCTCTGAAAAAGATGGCCAGGTGGGAGAAGCCAGGCCAGGCCAGATCACATCCCCGGCTCCTTTCACCCCTAATTTTGGAGAAGTCTCCTGTCTTTTTAAACCCAACATGCCCTTGTTTTCAAGCCACATAGGTTTTGTGGGATGGCTTTGCTGGCACAGGCCTCGGTGGAGGCAGCTGGCGGAGCCAGATCCCCAGAGTAGCAATGCTCCCAAGGGGCACAGAAGGAGGGGCGGGAGCTGCTCTCCAAATTCCACTCTAGACCATCTAGAGAGTCTGACTTGTGTCATGTGCAAGCAGCCACAGGATTGTAGCCTTCACAATGGCTCTGCCTCCCCCTTCAGAAAACACTTTGGCAAGTAAGCAGATAACTTGAGTGAGCCCCATTGCTCAGCTGTTCTGCGCTTCCTTCTGAGCAGATGACTCACGGCCTGTGTTGAGCTTCACTTTGAATTTCCATTGCAGAAGCAGAGGCTTTCCTCAAGAAAGTTCCTGCTTCAACGTATTGTTGCTATATCTCGCTTGACAGAATAGTGCTGGGCCTGGGAAAGAGTCGAGAATGCAGCCCTAGTGGTTCTGAGCCCGGTGTTTCTGGTATCTTGGGGCTGTGTGCTTAATTCGAGACTAGTGTGCTTAATTTAGGAAAGGCACCAGGTGAGAGGCCTTGCTGTCAGCCTGGCCTCCTCTTGCCTGAGCTGGAGACAGGATGCCTAGCTGAGCTGCAGTCCTTTTTCTACTCGAGGCCAAGTGAACTTCTGAGCTCCCCGCCTATTCTTACTGCCTCTTTGTGGAAAGGGCACCTCTGCGCAAGCAGGGATTAACAGCACGAAGCCTGTTTGCTGTAATCCTCTCCTGAGAGCCAAAGGGCAGAGCTTTCGATCGAGTCAGCTCTGCAGAGTCAAGCTGCCCTCCTTGTAGGCAGAGCGAGTAGGAGCATCCCCAGAACAGAGGAGGCTCTTCCCAACCACCGCCCGGAGGGAAGCCCCTTACTTGTCCCCTGTGGCAAGGGGTGAGGGGAACCAGCTGCCCAGCTTGTAGGGCTAGGACAGCAAAGGAGATGCCAGATGCTCTGGGAAGCTGGCAGATCCACTAAAGCGCTTTGGAGATGCAGGCCGACCCCCTGTAACCACCGATTCAGTATCCATGGATTCACTTATCCATGTCCGAAAAAATATACTCTCTCGGCATTTCTAGGTCATCCAATGCAATTCTGTGGTCAACCTCCAGTGTTAGGGTTCTCTATTATTCATGGTTTCAGGTATCCATGGGGGAGGTTGGTATTGGAATGTAAACCCCACAAATATGGGGGTCAACCTGTATTTTGTTTCTAGAGCTGTTGAAGTGTTGGTCTTCTGGAGTGGCTACCTTTGCCAGAAGTGAATCCAGAGTTCCTGAACTTGGCCAGTTTTCTCTGGGAAAGTGGCCTAGTTTCCATTTCACTGTTTCCATTTAAGCTACACAGTGAGTTGAGCATCCATCACATGCATAGATTCTTACTTGGAGTAACGTTATGTTCCTTTGGCCAGTAAACTTGCTTGTGCTGTTGCTTGCAACCTTTGGCTGTGGAAATACTGGTAGATCTTTATGCTGCCTTGGGAATCCATCCTGAGCAAATGTGTGAGAGCTGTATTGGGCTGAGGGGGCCATCCCACCCATGTTGGATGCTAAAGCCACGTTGCCCTCAGAGCCTTGAAGAAGGAAGGCTTATAAATCTGAACAGTATCTCGTCCTGGGTCATTGTTGCTTTTCTCCAGAGCTTGTGGCCGGGGGGGCGGGATCCTTTGTTGGACTGCAGTTGTAGTCCAAAAGGGGAACTTTCCCAACCTCTGGCTGGAACATAACACACCGGTTTTGAAAATGTTCCTGAATAGGGTTACAGGATTCTGCCATTTCATTTCTACCCACAGCGGCCATGCTGACTTGGGATATTCTGAGAACTGCAGTCCAAAAAAAGGAACATTTCCAAGCCTTCCTTTAAAGCGTCTGGGAAGAATGATTATGGAGAACTTGGAAATGTTTCTTTTTTTGGACCACAGTTCCCAGAATATCCTGAGCCAGCATGGCCACTGTAGGTGGAAATGAAATGGCAGGGTCCTTTTACCCTGTTTGGCCGCATTTTAAAAACTGGCTTGTTATGTTCCTGCCAGAGGCTGGGAAATCTACCCTTTTGGACTACAACTGTAGTTCCCAAGCTCTTTGGACTGTCAAGGGTTGAAGTAGGAAGTCTGGAGCATCTTGGGGCTTCATCACGCCAAGGACCAGGCCTGCCTTTCCCATTGCCAGTTGCAGGAGAGCTTTCCTGTGACTCATCCCATCCCGTCCCACCAATGCACCCTTTTCCTGTGGAATAAACATGTTTTACACTTCCCTCTGGGCAGCAAAGAAAATGGACTTCTCAGTTGGCCAGCTAGCACCTGCCAAGCACCAGTTACTGGTAGGATGACAGGACAGGAACATCCCATTCCCCTTCTTCCTAAATATGTGTTGTGGGGCACTGGAGGGAATCAAATCTTAAAATGGCTGCTGACAACTCTCTCCCTGTGATATTCTTTGCTCCTAGTGAAGTACATGCGGGAAGCCACCCCTTACATCAAGAAGCCTTCGCTTGTGTCGGATCTGCCGTGGGATGGGGCAGCTCCACAGTCCCCCAGTCTCAGTGGCAGCGAGGATTCTGGCTCCCCAAAGCACAGCCCTGTGAAGGATCGCAAGGTGATCCCCCTGAAGATGTGTTATGCGGCAAGGAACCTGAGCATGCCAGATCTGGAGAACAGGTGAGTCAAGGTTTATTTATTTATTTATTTATTTATACCCCGATCATCAGCCACGAGGCTATCAGAGTGGCTTACAAATTGTTTTAAGCAACAAGTCGGGTACTCATTTTATCGACCTACAAAAGGATGAAAGGCTAAGTGAACCTTGGAGCCCTCTGGAATCGAACTTGCAACGTGGTGACTTGCAGTACTGGCATTTAACCACTGCGCCACCAGGGCTATAAGGTGACAGTAGAGGGTGGGGAAGGAAGGGAGGCTTCCCACTGCAGCTATTTAGTCCCAAAGTTCAGTACTTGCAGACCCATCTGTGTGCAGTTAGCAGCCATGGCAAGCAAGACGCTCTCCAGATGTCCCAAACTGCCCAGCTGGTCTGAACCTGCTCATTTTTGCAAAAAACCCCATCAACCCTGCTCCATCTTAGAACAGCCTGCATGGATTTGCAGAAGCAACCCACCTTCTGGTCTTGGTTTTGCAAGCCAGGAGGGCAGATCGTGAACTGAGGGTCAAGGTGGTAGGGACCTCCAGGATGGCTTTTGGCCAGAACCTGTATAGGGAATGTTCCTTATGTTGCTGTAATTTCTCCTCAGTACTACAGGCGTGGGGAAAGCTTGAATCCCTGTGTTGCCTTTAGTTTCTTTGCCTCCTAAGAGTAGAGTGCCATAGGGACAGGCAGCGAGTTGGACTGTTCCACAGCCAAACTGTGCTCCAGGCTTCTTCTTGGAGACAATCTTAGAAGAAGGACAACCTTTTTCCTTCCAAGTTCTCTCTTCTTCCCCTATTTCCACGTGTGGCAAACATCTGCCGTGAGTGTCTGTTACTCAGGTGTGAAGACAACAGACAGGCTGTGAATACCAGATCTCCGGCCTGTGTATATCATTCCTTAGTTTAGACAAACTGTCCTGACCTCCCTGACTCCTGCCCCCCCCCCCCGCGAATTGCAATTCAGGCTGAGCTCACGTGTGTGTCCACAGGATGCATGTTTAATCCACATACTGGTTCCTTTCCTGGGAAGGGAGGTGAAATTTGGGGCCAAGCCACAGACTGAGAGGCCCAGAGAGGAAGTGTCAGCTCATCCCCAGTTCCTTCCCTGGGTGTTGAGTTTCAGCTGGCTGCAGCAACAGGAGCAGGTGGGGGGGGGGAGGCTAGGCTGCAGGCTCTTGACTCAGTCCCTCCTCAAATCGCAAATACCCTCTGCAGGAAATCCTCAGCCCTTGGGCTGATGGCCAGTGCCCTCTGCTCTGTGCCACTCCCCCTTCCTGCTCTTTAACTGGTCGCCTTTGCAGCCTTCTTGCTGGGCCGGCCTTAGAACAGTGTCTTTGTGGCTCCCCAGAAAGCAAAGATCGAGCACCATGTGAATACTTAGGGGAGTAACCACCTTCCCTGCTCTCCGATCAAGCTTTAAGGCAGGTCAGGTGCAGCCTACGAGCCCTTGCCCATATTTAGCGCCAGGCAGCAGGCACCAAGGGAGGAAGCTGCTGCCCTGGCAGATCACTTCCTGTCTGGGCTTGAGCCCTGGCTGTGTGTGGGCAGCGCTTCATGCTCACCTTGGTGTGAACTGTGCAACCAGCTTAGAAGCTCACATACTTGCCAAGCAGCCTCAGGGCTCGGCAGGCTTTGTGGCCAGATCAGGAGTTTCCTGTGGCTGTCAGAGGCCAGCTCAGCTCAGTGGCCCTGGCCTTGGAAGGAGGGAGGCTTCTCTCTTGACACTTGTGGTCCGCCTAGCGGACAACCACCCCATGATGCTGGCAGTGCAGAGGTTTGATCTGACTGCCATTCAGATGGGGGTGGGTGGGCCCCCTTAACAAGTCTGTTAAGAAAGTGAAGCTGGTTCTGAGGCAGGCTGGTCAGGACAGCTGCACTCGAGGTGGGGCACCTTGACGCAGTCAAAATTGTGACTTTGCAGGTGCTGGCAGGACGCTTTAGTTCTGTGCCCTGCATGGATAGTTCAGTTCCGAATAGTGGAGTTCTGCGGCACCATCTATCCTGTTTGGCTGCCACAACTCTGGCAGCCTTAGCTTTTGAGGGCAAGGCCCCCTTGTGGGGGGGTGTGTTCCTACTTTGTTTTTCATGAAAGTTGTCACCTGAATCATTATTGCACTTTTTAAAAGAAAAAAGCCTGGTGGGTCCTCAGTGTACACACCCACCCACCCAAATTGTACGTGCTTGCCCTCACCTCTTGCCTTTGCCCTGCTTGTACCAAGGAAAGGTTTCCAGGAGCCAAGTCAGAGAGCAGAGAGATTCCTCTGCAGTCGTGTGTCGGCAGATTAGCAGAGTAATCCCCAAGGAAGGCTTTACCTTTGTGTTGTATTGTGTGCTTGGTTTGCCGTTATCCAATCAATCCCAACAGGAGATCACTGTGGGTTGAAGATCAAGGCAAGCTCAAAGACACAGCCAACACTTTCAGGTAGGTTGTGTGGGTCTGAGACCAAGCCCCAACTGTTGAGTCCTTCCAACTGTAGCAGTCCAGGCCTGTTGGAGCAGTGCTGTTCGAATAGTGAGTTGCTTTGGTACTTTCTAGTTTTTGCTTGTCGGGTCCTTTGACCGACTGAAGGCTACTGTTAGGCTTGTCATTTCAGAGTGGTTCCTCCCCTTCCCAAATGTGAACAGCTGGCCATTTTAATTGCTGCTTTATTTTGCTTCCCTGTATGCCCCCATGCTAGGCTGAACGCACCAGTTCCATCTTCTGAAAGCTAGACAGGGTCACACCTGGTTCATATTTGGATGGCAGACCACCAGGGAATACCAGGAATCTCCAGGTAGTGCTAGGGAAAAAAATGCTGTCTCAAACCCTAGAGACCCAGAGTGGACAATATTAGACTTGAGCAGATTTTCCAAGGAGCTGACTCAGTAGAAGGGAATTTCTGTTGTTCTTGTTTTTCAGATAGCCACAGCCAAAATGCCACTTGTAGCACGTTTGTCACTGGGGTGCAGTGCCCCCCCTCTAGACACATAGAAGGTCCAGTAGAGGGTTGTGCAGCTGTGGCTGAGCACATGGATGGGGCCTGGTCCCTAGAAATACCGTGATACTGTTTTTCTTTATCACCTATTGCAGTGCTGCCAGAACACCTTCTCATGGGGTGCATCAGCCATGCAACACTGTGGCTGCGGGACCGCTAGATGCCATATAACGGAAGGCTTTCCCCACCTGTGACCACTCAGTTCTCAGAGATGTGAGGTCTTGTGTGATCGTCCTTGTGAAGGTTTTGTTTGGATAGTTCCTTGGTTTGGAAGTGCTTTGGCCAAAGACGTTGGCTGTGGGAGGCCCTTTCTGCAGCCTGGGGCAAGAGCAGCCCCGACTTCTCTCCTCTGTTCAGAGGGAAAGGCAGGTGGGGCTCTTCCAACAGGTCGCTGCAGGTCCTGTCTGATCAGAAGTATCCCCTTTGCCTGTGTGTGGAAGTGCGAAGTGAGTTACGCACCCTTCAGCAGCAGCAGCAGCAGGAAATCATTCTGTCATAAGCAGACTCTGCCAGGTGCGCCTGTCCAGCTCTGGTGCAGTCTTCTTCTCCAGCTCTGCATCCCTGGCTGTCTGTGTCATGTTGGGTGTGCCGTGAGTGTTGCCCCTTCCTTCCTGCGTTGGCGCACCCAGGGCAGGTGGTGGCCTTGCCTCGGAGGGATTTGCTTGTCAAGGAGCCCACGGGAGGCAGCTCAGCTCCAGCTGACAGACACTTTCCATGACTGCCTGACAGCAGGTGAGGCTGCCCTGCCCTTTGCAATGAGCTCTTTTGCACAAGAGGTGTAGTTTTTCTAGATTCCACTGACACCTAATGCCGGAAGGGGCAGCTGTGGCCTGCCAGATGTTTATTTTGTGTAAGAAGACCCCTGTGCCCCAGTCAGCGTAGCCAGTCGTGAGGAATGATGGCAGGAGCTTACTCCATAAGCAATGGGAGGAGGCCTCAGGTGCCCCCAGTTGCTTGTCTCATGGCAAGTACTGTAGGTTGGTTGTGGCTTTGTGCCTTTTGGGGAGTCATAGTCAGGACTGGAAATATCCAGAAGGAAATCACATCCACCTTCCACACACACCATCTCCTCACAGTCTTTGCAGGCAAGGTGGCAGAATTTAGAGTGGGATCCCTACAGAACAGCCTGAATTCCGATCACTGAATGCTGAGGACAGAAAGTAAGGGTCAGTGGCTAGGGGCCGTTGTCTTCTGCCCCCGGTATGTGAACTCAGGGGTGCCTGGCTTCCAGCACGGTGATGTGACCAGTGAGGCAGCTTTTAGGTTAATGGTGGTTGTGGGCCTTCAAGTCATTTCTGACGTAGGTTCGCCTTCAAGTCACCCTATCACGGATCTTCTTGGCAGAATTTGTTCATAGGGGGTTTGCCTTTGGCTTCATCTGAGGCTGAGAGAGTGTGACTTGCCCAAGGGCGGCAAGAGTGGGGATTCAGTCCCTGGTCTGCTGGAGCCCTAGCCCAACACTCAGACCACGACACCACGCTGGCTCTCGTAATGCCCGACTGTCCAGTTTGGATTCCCGTTCTTCTCTGCCTTAGCCATCAAGGGTTGTGGGGGCAGGGACCCTGCTGACGTTCAGAGGTGCTGGCTCTGTGGGGCAGCCTGGGCCATCCCTCCCCATCCTTCCTCTTAGCACCCTCTCCCTTTCTCTCTGCAGGTTGATCGAGCTGCACTCCCCTGACAGCAGGAACACCCTGATCCTCCGGTGCAAGGACGCGGCCACAGCGCACTCCTGGTTCACAGCAATCCACGCCAACATCATGGCTCTCCTTCCACAGGTCCTGGCGGAGCTCAACGCCATGCTTGCAGCCAGCAACACACCAGGGAGCAGCAAAGAAGTCAAGCACATTGCCTGGCTGGCAGAGCAGGTGAGAGGCAGCAGAGCCTGGAAACAGTTTCTGCTGGAACCTCAGTATGGCTTAGAAAAGGGGCTTGACTTGGTCTGGCCTGGCCTGGCCTGGCCTGGCCTACTCGAAAAACCGTGAATCATGCACAGGTTGAGGGGTCCTGGCTGATGCGCCAGTTGGTGGTTAGAAGCCTCCTGGGAAGTAGGAGAGCCGGGCAGATGGAGAGGGAAACGTGGAGGCCTGCTGTCGCTTCCTTTTTTGCTTGGCTGTGTCTTCTCTGCCCAGTGACAGAGACTGTGGCTGAGGCGCTCCTCCCTGCAGTGAGCGTGAGAGATCTTCAAGATGGGTGTAGAGATTCTTGGTCACTAATGGGGAGAAACCCAAGTCTTCTGTCCAGATTCCTGACCGTGTGTGTGTGTGCGTGTGTGTATAGGCCTTTACGTCAACTTACAGAGACCCGTGTATTTCATAGCGTTTTCTTAGGCAAGGCGGTTTTGCCAGTCCCTTCCTCTTAAGGTATCACCTATGGCACCGGTACTGGGCTCCAAAAAGGAGAGGGAGCTGGCTGGCACTGCCCCCCCCCCCATGCAAGGGTGTTTAGCTTGCCTTGCTGGGCCTTATAGGTGTCCGTGGTGCAAAAAGGAGGGGGGGGGGAATGGCAGGCAGGCCGAGGGTTGCTCGGGGGCACCAGCCTGCCCAGAAGAGGAACCATGAGATTCCCAACAGCAAGAGGGTCCCGGGTGCTCTGTGGTGGTTGGCTTGATGGAGTAGATTGGGGATGGACATCTTCAGAGTGCCTGGGGACCAGATTTCTAGCCCCAGCACCTCCCAGGACTGCCATGGGCCACACCAGTCATTCCCACTGAAACCAGAGATGGCCAGAAGTCTAGTTTTTTGTTAGGCCAACTTGGGATTATGGCAAAATTACCAAAGGACTTTTCTTGGCAAGATATATTCAAAGGAGGCCTGCCATTTAGATTAAAAAAAAACTACTTTGTGTTGCTGTTGTTGTTGTTGTTATTTTTACACTGAAGCAACTGTGGGGTGTTTGCCTTGGTTTAAAGGAGAATTGAACTCCATGGAGTGTGATGCTCCATGTTTTAATCCCACAAAATTGCCTGCACGGGTCATGCAATTTGCAGGCCATCTGTTGCCCACCCTTGAATAAAGGGAAGGTGTGTGCAGTAGGTGGATCACTGCACATTGTGGGCAGACTCCCCATCCTTGCAGCTTGTGTGTTTGCAATCCCATCTCCAGCCCAATTTGCACATGGTTTGTGTTGCCTAGGCAAGTTGATGGCACAGCAGGTCATGTCTGGTACCACACCCTTTTCCTGCTGCTGGGAACAGGAAGTGTGCTTAGCGCTTGCATAAATGTGTCCAGTGAGCTGTGACATTTCTCTGGCAGGCTGATCCTTCCCAAAGCTTCTCCTTCTGCCTGAAAAGCCTTTGGACTTTCCCCTTCCCTTCCCTTCCCTGACAAGCTCCCAGTCTGTGCCCATGTTCCTCTCCAGCATATCTTGGGCGCTGCTAGTTTCCTGCACTTGTCTGTGCTGTAATCCAAGTTCACTTCACCTAAGTGGAGAGAAAGCAAGCGTTCTGGAGCCTCTTTCACCCGGCAGCGGTTCCATGCCCCTGGCAACAGGCAAGGCCCAGCCTTAAATTGGCAGTGAAGTGAAACTGATGGCATGGCCAGTGGCGCCGTTGGTGGCGTAAAAGAAGCACCTGGAAGCTGGCAAGAAACCTTGAGCCCGGCCTGGAAGGAGTGGGGCCGGAGAGGCGGGGCTTCCTGGCGGGTAGTTACCCCTCTTGAAGATGGGAAGGGGAGATGGGACTGAGAGGAGAAGGCTCTCCACCCCTCTTGACCCAGATGCTCCTGTGCGCCTGCCTCAGGTGTTCCAAAAAGTGCAGTAGAGGACATTCAGGATCCGGGTTGTCTCTGGGCACAGCTGAGAATGCAGGTTTTTTTTAATGATGCAAATTAATTGCGTTAATATTTCTTGTTATTGCTACTAGAGTAACTCAGTGTTGTTCATTATGCAAGCAAGGTTACTTTTCAGTTCCTTTTAACATTCCTTTTAAAACCACATGCACAAAAAAGGGCCAAAATGACCCATATTTAAGAGGATCAAGTCAACATTGCTGCCCCAGTGTAGTGATCTTAATGTCGTTACATTGCCAATCCCACAAAAGTGGGTTAGTGACTCCCTCTTGGTTTCTGCAAAATGCATATTGCGCAAGGCAGCCTTACTTGGCCCTTTCCTCCCAGGCTCTCACCCCAGGGGAGGGATGGCCATGGGCTGCCCCACCGCTGTGCCTAGCACTCTCTTTCCCAACAGCTGTGCCAGGTTCCTCCGAGGGCCTGGTCTCTGTTTTTCCTGGCAGCTTCCCCCACGAGGCCACCCCACCCCATTCTGTCTCCCGCTCGCCTTTCTCTCCCCCAAAGTATGTGTTTGCTTGTGAAGGCAGCTGGCCAACCCCGCCGCCTTTCTCTTGGCTTCCTGCAGGCCAGGCTGGATGGGGGGCGGCAGCAGTGGCGACCAGTCCTCTTGGCCGTGACGGAGAAGGACCTGCTGCTTTACGACAGCATGCCGTGGACGAGAGACGGCTGGGCATCCCCGTGCCACAGCTACCCCCTCATTGCCACCAGGTAGGGCGGGGAGGAAAGCAAATGGGACGCTGGAGAGGAGGGGAGGCATCTCTCGCAGCTGGTTTTTTAAGCAGAGGCGTCCTTGGATGCTGAGCAGAGGAGAGTTGGAAACAGCACTGCAAAGAAACCCACAAAAAGTTCCTGACTGAGGAGTGTGCGTTTGCCCGCCTCTTCCGCCTTTGTTTTTGAGGTGCATCAGCAGCCCAGTGCGAGGGGTGGGGGCTGGTGGGTTGGTGGGAGAGACTGCTTGCTGGTCGCCTGCAGAATTCTACTTTCCCTTTAGTAACCCTGCAAGTTAAAGACGTCTCCGTGAGCACTTGTTATGGAACAGCCTTTCTGGAAGGAGAGGAGAGTTCCTTTGTGGCCTCTCCCTGCCAGTAAGTCAGGAGATGTTTCCCTGGAAGTCCAGTTGCCAGGGAGGTCCGGCCAGACTCTGGTGCGCCAGGGAGGCAGGAGGAGGAGTGAGCTGCTTTCCTGGCCTCTGCTTCCCCGCAGTTGGTGTTGGCCCCCCAGGCCTCTCCGTGCCAGAGTTTGCAACCCGGCATGTTCCAGGAATGCTAAAAGCCCCTGAGCTGGCTTTTGCTGGCCTAGATTGGGTTGGTGTTGCACAGTCCTGAACTGTGTTTCCTAGGCAGGCTGAGGGTAGTCGATCTAATTCCTGCACCCCTCCGTAGGTTTATGTAACTGCAAGACTGGCACACCTTTGTCCTGCTTTAACTCTCCTCCTTCCACCACTCCTTCATGGTTTCTGAGGTTTCATTAGGCGTGCTTATGTGTCCTTCTGTCAGCAGCCACAGGACCTAAAGCAGAAAGAGCTCCCAGTGCAGGGCTGGTTCAATGTATTGCCCAAAATTTGTTTCTTCGTGGCAAACTCAAGACTAAAACTAGAATGCTAGACATGCCATGACCTTTCTCTTAGCTTTTGGGAAAGTTCCTTTTTTTGGACTCCTCCCTCCCAAGTTAAGTACAGTACGTAAAAATTTGGGCCTAAGTCTTGTCACCTCCCAAAGTTGTTCAAGGCCCAGAACCTGGAGCTTCTCAGCAGCTGCGATGTGGCCCCTCTCGGTTCCCTGGGCCCCGGGCTGATCTGAGACAAGCAGGTCTAATGATGAGAGCCTGCCTCATTCCATTAACACTGCAGAGGCCCAAGTTGTGAGCCATACATGTTTAAGGATGTGGGAGCAGGGAAGGTTCATAGAGGCTTCTGGCTGTTTGCCACCATGCTGAACCTTCTGTGATTGGGTGGGGTGGCCGTGACCCACTCTCTGGTCTTGCTGGAGACTGAGGTTTGGGTTGCTTGCTTTACAGCCCTCCTCCCCAGTTTGGAGAGGCTTGTGCAGCATTTCCTCCTCTAGCTGTGTTTGCCTCTAAGCCCCAAAGAGGTGGGGCTCTTGGCAGAGGTTCCCGGAGGCCTACAGCAGCTGGAGTCAATTAGGCTCCCTCCCAAAACTCCTTCCTGCCAGAATCTGTCCAGAATGAGACTCTTGGCCAGGGCTGCTTCCCCGCTTGCCTCCTTCCCCACCTGTCCCCTCCCGCCCCCAAATGCAATAGTCTTGGATTTCTGTACTTTCCCAGCTTACGCAGCTGCTAGTCAAAATCCGTAGGGTGGGTTTCTGGGTTATGTCCCAGACCCTTTGGGAAGGGGGATTGTTGGGGGGGGGGGCGACAGCAGAGCCTCTGCTGAAAATGGGTGTGTTCATGAGTGGGAATCCCTTTGTTGCAATGGCCAACAAGAGGATTCATGGAAACATGACTCCCCCAGAGCAGCACCTGGATGCTGAGAAAGGGGCGTTTCTCGCTGCTTCCCTCTTCGTGATGAAGCCCCTTCTCATCCTCCTCCTCTTCCCCCTCCGCCACGGCAGGCTGGTACACTCTGGCTCAGGCCGCAGATCGCCCTGCATGGGATCAGACCTCACCTTTGCCACCAGGACGGGCTCCCGGCAGGGCATCGAGATGCACATTTTCCGCGTGGAGACCCACCGGGACCTCTCCTCCTGGACCCGAATCCTGGTGCAAGGCTGTCATGCCGCTGCGGAACTGATCAAGGAAGTGTCATTAGGTAATGTTGCCAACTGCCCCCCACCCCGGGAAAGCCTTGCGGCTGCTGCGGCTGCTGATGCTCCCTTTGGATCGATGGGCCACAGGCCTTGGGTCATCAGGTGTTGCCTTGCATTTTGTTTCAACCTTGGGGTGAGCTGCGTTGGCTCATCTGTTGGGAGAAAGGTGGGGGGCGAAAAAAAGAAATGTGGGGCACTGAGCCTGGGATCTGCTTCCAGCTTGCAGGCTCTCCTTTTCCCTGGCTGGGTGGGAAGGTAACCTACCAATTGGACATCTGGCCATTCTGGGGGGTGGGTTTTTTTCTTGGCATGGGGACAAGATGTGTGCTAGTGGGTAAGCAAGCCCTCGCCCTCGCCGCTCCTTGGATCCAGCCCACTTCTGCGTGATGCAAGGGCTTGTAAGGCAGCCTGCCAGAGGGGTGCAGGGAGGTCTGCCCAGGGAAGTAGGAATGCTTGGCCCAGGTGTTCTGAGAAGGGGCAGGCTTGTACGAATGCCACCAGGGAGCCACCTGAAAAGCTTGGGCTGCAGCACGTCAGGAAGTTCCAGGAGACTGGTTTGGAAAGTGGCCTCTTGCTGCCTCTCGGGCTCCCTCTGGAGTCCACAAGGGAATGGCAGCCGTTCTGTGCAGGAATGGCAGCTTCCCGGTTGCATGCTCTGCAGGAAGCCTTCTTTTCTTGGTCCCCGTGGGACTAAAAGTCCCCAAGGCCTCCTGGCAAAATAATAAAATATTCCAGAAGTCCTGGCCGTAAAAAGCTAGCTTGGGAGTGTTTCTGAACTCTAGTGAAGAATGCCTCCTCTACAATTACACGTGTTCAAGCTCACGTTTTAGTTTAGAGTATCAAGATGCTGACTCCACAGGGCAGCTGTGAGTGCTGGAGCAGCTTTGATCCTGAGTCCATGGAAACGTTGCTTTTTTGGACTACGTCAACTCCCAGAATTGTCAGGGTTCTGCCTCGGATACTTGGCATTACAGCAACTTTTCTGAGCTGTGGGTTGGAGCACCGGCCCCAGCTAGTCTTGCGCTTTCTACTCTAAGTAGCAGAAGGTCCCCAGGAGTTCAGGAAGACCACGCTCTTTCCTTTCCTTTCCATCTCTGGAGATGGCACCTGGGTTCTGCATGCGGGATTGGAACTCTTCCATGGAGGGGTGGCCATGGGAGACTGCAATAGGCCCCCTTCCCTGTCTCAGCAAGACTTGCAGGTTCCCTTTCCGTGGCGCCTCGACAGCCATCAGTTATCAATAGCATCTGCCTGTAACCTCCTCACACAGTAATCCACCAAGCTGCATAGACAGGAGGAGGAGAATGTAGGAAATCCTTAGAGGGGAAACTGGTCCTCTCTCCAGGCCCAAGGGGGGGCGGAATTGAGTCTGGCTCTGAGGAGGCCTAGGGCAGGGGTTGGCAAAGATGGGCTAGACTGCAGCTCCCAGCCCTCCTCACCACTGGCGATGGTGACGATAGGGCTGCTGTGTGGCAGCATCAGGAGGGCCACCCTTTTCGCACCAGGCCTAGCATGAAGCTGAGGGGATCTGCGCCACTCCTTCCAGCACGGCCGCTTGTCTTTCTTGACCCTCCTTCATCTCTCCCCTTTTTGTCCTGGCCTAGGCTGTGTCTGGAACAACCAGGAGGTCCGGCTCATGATCCACTATGACAACGGCTTCACCATTTCCAAGGAGGAGGCGGGCTCCTCCAGCATCCTTTTCCGATACCCCTTTGAGAAGCTCAAAATGTCTGCAGACGACGGCCTCAAGAATCTTTACTTGGATTTTGGAGGACCAGAGGGGGAGCTGGTGAGTAGGCGGCCTGGGCTGGTTGACTTAAGGCCGGTGCTCTTCTGAGTTCCTTCTCCATAACTTGGAGCTGCTTCAGGACATCCTGTGAGTAGGCAAGCTTAGTGTACACTTGTAGCCTGCCATGCCCCATGGACCTGAGGTGGATCACTACAGCTGGCTGAAAACCGAGCCCCTAGTGTGCTATTCGATCCATAACACAAGAGGGTCAAGGAAGCAAAGAAGGTGTAACTGTTTAAAAATTACCCCAGTCGAATGAGGGCATTCCAGCATGTGCACATCTGGCTTGGCATCCTCACCCAGTTTGTGTGCCTCGTTTCAGAGCTTGGAGAAGTAAGCCCTTTGGACCACAGCTCCCAGAAGCCTCTAGCCAGCCTGCTCCACTGGCCATCCTGGCTGCTGGGTTCTGGGAGATTAGTCCCAAAGGGTAACTTTTCTGAGAGGGTTTTTTTTTTGTGGAAGGGGAGTTCAAACACCCTTATTCCCACAGTGGCCAGACTGATGGCTCTGGGCAACCAGTGAGCAGAATGTGGAAGCCAAATACCTCCTTCCTCCTACCATGGCTCTTATTCACTGACATCCTGCCTCTGAACATGGAGGTCCAATTTGGCTCCCTTGGTTAATACCCATCAATAAACAGATCTGATTTGAGCCGGAGGCTATCACTGCATTTTTGTGACCAGAGAGTCCATTAATGCTGCCATGTGTGAAGTGCTTCCTTTTCCCCCTCCACCTCCCAGTTTTGACTAGGAGGCTGCTAGCTCTGAATTTTCTGGAGCAGGAAAGAAACCCGTTTGCCCTGCAGCACTCATGGTTCTTTAAGATGTTGCCACAGAGGTATTTGGAGCTGCTGCAGGGCTATTATGCAGAGAGCCAAAGTGACATCAGGGAACTGGGAGTCTTTCCCCGTGTGTTTCTGCTTCCTCATGGGGATGTAGCACTACAGATGTAAATGCGAGGATTCAGATTATAGAAACGGATGATTTGAAGATACGTTGGCTTCTCATGACCCAGGTTGTGTGTTGTTGTTCTTGTCGCTGCTTCTTCCTCAGGCGCTGGAGCTCCACTCATGCCCAAAGCCCATCGTCTTCGTGTTGCACACATTCTTGTCAGCCAAAGTGACCCGCATGGGCCTGCTAGTGTAGGAGCCGAGGCACCACTTGGATGTTGCCGAATGTTGACGGTGGTGGTGGTGGCGGCCGCAGCAGCACATGGCTCCTGCCTTTGCGATTTCTCCTTCCTCCACCTCCTCCTCCCAAGCCTCAGTGCCTTGACCGGGGCTTGTGATTGGCAGCTGTGCTACAGATGCACCCCCTGCAGAAGAAGGGCTTCAGCTGGACGTCGTCGCTGCTCCTGCAAGAACCACCTTCCCAGGCGAGGAACAGCGGAAGCTGGAAGAGTGGCCTGAAGGGGAGGGGAGGGACAAGGGTCTCAGGGCCCGGGAGGGTCATGGTGGCACTCACCTCCCCATCTTCCTGCCTTGCAGGACGTCCCCATCCTCCTGGGAGGAGCTGGCACCTGATCCTCTTGCCCTGGAGGTGAGGGGGGCCACCTGTGGTGTCATAAAGCCATTTTTCCTATATCACTTACCAAATGTGCCTTGGGGGCAGAAGGTGGTGCAGAAGCACTCATGGCAACAGAGGGGGAGAGGCAGGGAAGAAACTATAAATGCTGGGTTGCCCACCAGACTGGGCCAGATGTGTCATGGGGTTCACTCTCTTGCAAGGACCTCAAGAAAGGGCTGGAATTTTTTTATCCCAGAGTGCAGGACTTCGCTCTTAACAGGAGAGCCCCAAATGTAGATTGGGTGTGTGCTTGAGAGCCATTAGGCAGGATGAAGGGGGCCTTTATTTTTGAGAAGTAAAAAGGAAGGCCAAGTCTCAGGAAATATACAGCTGGTCCTCTCTATCCACAGATTCTGCATCCACAGATTAAACCATCCACTGCTTGAAAATATTCCTCCCCTTGCAAAAAATATATATACAGTTCTCCCTTCATATGTGCTGGGTTTGGTTCCAGGACCCTCCGTGGATACCAAGATCTGTGAATACGCAAGTCCCATTATATGCAATGACATAGCAAAATGTTGTCCCTTATATAAGATGGCAAAATCAAGGTTTGCTTTTAGGATTATTATTTTTTTAAGATGCTGAGATGAGAGCCCACTGTAAGGGAAAGTTTTATTCTGCTAATTTGCTAATATAAAGGAGGAATAAAATTTCCTCCTTTATATCCTGAGACTCTTTTACATCTCTTCCATTGGATGTCTCCTATTCCTCTGTTTTTATTTTTATTCTTTTGTTTTGAGGCTGAAAGACATCAGAGGAAGTAGCTTTTGACTTAGCTCCAGTGTGTGAGCTTTTGGTGGATTTGGGAGCACAGTATGCCTCCTGGCCTGGCCTGGTCCCCTTCTTTCCCGTGGTCCATGCACACTGCGTGTGAGGCTTGCATGGCTTTGGCATCCAAAAGCCCCTCAGC
Source organism: Gambelia wislizenii (assembly GCA_030847615.1). Classification (NCBI taxonomy): domain Eukaryota; kingdom Metazoa; phylum Chordata; class Lepidosauria; order Squamata; family Crotaphytidae; genus Gambelia; species Gambelia wislizenii. The sequence continues at coordinate 425,000 of JAUMIR010000008.1, forward strand.
CCTTGGTCTGTGGGGAAGAGGAAGACGGGTGCCCGAGGGCATCGGAGCTTCAGAAGGGCGAGAAGTTGAACCCAGAGTTGAGCAGACCCTGCAGGGGAAGGAACATAATCCTCTGTCCCTGCTCGGGCTTCAGCATCCTCCTGCGCACCTCTTGAGTTCACCTGTGCTTGGTGGGGGAGGACTTTTTAACGGAACAGCCAGGATGCACCTGTGCCACCAAGGCCCCCATTTGGAGTAGCCTCTCAACCAACACAGCTCTTCCGAGCCTCTCCCACCTGGGTTTATCAGGTTACTCTGCAGTTAACCTGTCTTCTGAGAGTGTCGGTGCTTCAGACCACTTTGGGGAAGGGGGGAGAAGAGTGCTATTGCTTCTCTTCTTGGACTTCCCCTGTTATGAGGGAGTTGGGCCTCCCAGTAAAACTCTTCCTGCCAGCCTTCTCCAACTTGCTGCATTCCAGAAGTGTTAGACTAGACTTCCTATCATCCCCAGCCAGCATGGCCACCTGGAGAGTAGCACTCGGAGGTGAGTCTGATTAACCATATTGGCAGCCTCGCTTGGATAATGCCACATGCACCCCGTCACCTCCAGAGGCCTGCCTTTGACAGGGAGAGCTCTTTTTCCATAGAACCTTAAAAGAAAAGTGTGGGGGGGAGCCCCCTTTTTCTTTAGAAGAAGAACAACGAATGGCCATTTAGTGGGATTGTTGCAGGAGGACCAGGGCTGCCCTCCTTTTGCTTTGTGAGGGCCCAGCAGGTAACGCTTGGACTCTTGTGAGCGTGATCTTCTCTGTAATGAGGACTAGAAACTCCTTTCTTAAACCAATGCCATCACAAAACATGCACCATTACCTTTCAGCCAGCAAATCCATTTTGGAACACAAACGATCCCAAGCTGCTTTGTCGTTGTCAAGCAGGGAGTGTAGGAAATGTAGAGAGGAGGAAGGAGAACTGTACCAGCCCCTCCTGAGTGAAACGGAGCTGTGTTGCTGTCATGACTCCAGCCTTGCTCACTTGTCGGCAGTGTTGTGCCAAAACGTTCAATATGGCAGGAGGGAAGGTGTGAGTGAGTGAGTGAGTGAGTGAGTGGTCTCTTTTTCAGCCTGTACCCCGGCCACCAGAGGAGACATGAGCGCAAGGCTCCAGGAGACCTCTTGAGCCCTGTGGGGTGTATTGGGTGGCCAGAGAGCCAGCTGAGACAGGAGTGGGGACTGCGCTTTGCTGCTGGTGCCTTGGAGAAGCAATTTGGTCTGGTGGCCATTGTGTAGAGTAGCCTTCTCCAGTCGGCATGCTCCCTTTTCAGGTGTTTTGGCCTACAACCCCCATGTTCCCTTTTCATCGGCTACGTCTGAGGCTGATGAGAGCTATACTCAGGTTGGGGAAGGCTGGCCCTGTCCTAGCAGGCTGAATTTTGTGCCCCACAGCTTTTGAGATCTGCAGTCAAATGAAATGCACAGCGGTGCAGTTGTGGCTTTTTGTTAGAATTGGGCAAGATGTGCTTTGCCTGATGGTCAGAGGAGAGGAGAGGAAGGGCGGATGGTCTAGTGTTTGAGGTGGGGAGGGGGCTTGGAGCCAAGCAAGCTCTGGAGGTTGGGGTCCTCTGATCTGTGCATCTCCAGGTGCCTTGAGGTATGGAAGCCAGAAACCTAAGATATCAGGAAGCTTTACAGGTGGGCAGACTTTACAGTGAAGGAGGATTGGTTGGACTTAAAATTCCCCTTTAGGAGAAAAGGAGGGATATGAAGCGAGTGAGCGAGAAGTGTGTGTGTTGGGCCAACAAAGGATGGGGTCTCACCAGCTTCATCTCTCTCCCAGGGGTTGAATTGGTAAATCTAGAAGAGTTGAAGTTTTGCTCAGGTGAAGGTAGTGAAGGTAAGCAGGTGTAGGAGATGGATCAGGATTGGGAAGTTCGTATCAAGATGTCCCCAATTCAGTCAAACCGGCATCTCTCTCATTTCATCCCTTACTGAAGCATCTGGTTCCAGTCCAGACTCAGATAATGTCTGTGTTTTAAGAAAGCCTGAATGGGAGACCACTCAGTTTGCAGCAAAAAAGCCGTTTGGAGCAACAAGGTTCTTTCCTGGTGAAGACCCTCCCCGTCACCCACCCTGCAGACACTTCCTTCAGTGCTGCTCAGTTTTTTCAGAGCAGTTTTCTTGGATTTCCCATATTTGCAGGTAGCATGAGTTGGAATGTGCTTCTTGGCCTCTCTTAAACTCTTCAGGGCCCCCTTTGCTGTTTCTCTGGGGGCAGCAGGGCCAGTGCTGGGTCATTTCAGCCAGAAGTCCCCCCCTCATTGAGTGCAGATGTTGGGGTGCTCAGGAGAGCCCTGTTGTGGTGCTGCTTTGTAGTTTGAACCCCCCCCCCCACATGTCCAGGGGCCTGCAGGGAAGATACTCTGGCATGAATGGAATGGCTTCAAATGCTGCTGTGGTATTATAGTGATGGCTGACCTTACAAAAACACAGTGAAGTTTTTAAAAATGAAGATCTTTCAGCCCCTGTGGTGTGATATGCAAATTCTCACTCTGAATAATTCTGTCTCTTTTTTTTTAGCAGCACTGTTTCTTAAAGTTGTTAGCATGTTTGCTCCTGCACCTAGGAGGGGTGATTACTTCTCAGCTGTAGTGAGGGGAGAACCATGCTACCCCAGTTGATTCAATGGTTTTGGGCAACAGTGGCCGGCGAGCAAAGCAAAGCAGGGGGCAGATAGCTGGCACCTAGCCCCCGGCCTTGGCTCCTGAGCCATCGCTGCTCCTTCTGCAGTACATGTTCTGTGGAGTTTCTTCCCAGTGGTGGGAAGGGAGGAGTCCTGCAGTTGGTTTTTCCTTGTTGCAGAACCTTTTTAAAAAATAAAACTAAATTCCATGATGGTTGTACTTCCCCAACAACTGCCACCAGCCCCACGTGCCATCTGGTTTCCTTTGTTCTACAGCTGGGATTGTTTCCAGGTTTCCATCTACTTACGAGGCATCGGTCAAGAGTTTACAGTTTGGGCCAATGCAACTTGACAAGCCCAAAGTGCCAAAGACAAGACTTCCTTGTAAGACCTCCGAGAACATTTTGCACAGAAACCACTACAAATATGTCTGTCTATGCTGCGTGAGAGGCGTGTGTCTGTCTGTGTGTATGTGTGCACACGCAAAGAGTATGCGCGTGGTGTTACGTGCTCAACCCTGAGTATCAGCAGCACAGTCTGTCATAACTGCCACGATCAATCTAATATGTACAATCAACTTTATTTTTATATTCTTTGTAAATGGTATTTATACAAGAAGGACTTCTTTTTCTTCCTCCCTCTCTCTCTCAAATCTCAAATGTTGGGAGTCTCCAGGTTATCAAACCCATACAAACCAAGTGGTGAGAAGATACTTGGGCAGTGCTGGGACCCCTTGCAAGCAAGAGAGTTGCTCTAGGCAATACAATGAACACTTTCCAGCCCCTGAGTCACATGCTAATTGTATAGTGTTGTACATTACCATGAAAAGGTGACTAAGGGCGAGTGTAGCCTTTGTCTTGTGCATAATAAAGGTGTTTAATGTTTCCAGTCTCCATTCACTGGCTTGCATCTGGGTGGGAAAAGAATAGGGGTGGGCATTGCTCTTCATGATAGTTGGGACAGGCCAAATGCAGCGCTCAAGTCTGCAACTCCAAGCATCCCCTTCCATGGGCTCTGCTGGCTAGAGGGCTGATGGGACTGGCTGTCCTACAGCATCTTGGAGGGCTGCACAGTTTGCTCAGCCCCACTGCATAGCAACAAGCCTTGTGTTGCTTCCTTAGTGTTTTGAACACATCACTGTTAGATTCTTGAATAGTAGAAGGGGAAATAATTCAATGGAAAAAAGCCAACAGGTTTAAAGAGGTGTTGTGGGAGGTTATCTTTTCCTGGTTTTTGTCCTAAGGGTGGGAGCAGGGGCCCTTCTGCATTATATGTAAAGCTCTAACTCTGCAGAATTGATTCCTTAAATACAAATACGGCTTTAAAATGCATCCTTCCGAAGTTGTATAGGTGCTGTATTGCTATAAAGCATGCAGATGCTGTTCCGTTCTGAGTATAGTTCTAAATGAGCCATATTTCTGTGCATGCACAGAATCAAGTCTCTCTAAAGTCCTGCAAGACCCTCCCAAAATAAATGTAATTGTAGCTCTAATCATTTAAGTTACAGTACAAACATTGCCTGACCCAAAACTTAAATAACACCCTTGTGGGTTTTTTGGACTCCTTGTAATCATCCTCGTTATTGAGTCTGAAAGCAACACCGTAGAGCAGTGAAGGAAACAAAGATTTAAGTTCTTTCCTGTTTATAAAGTGAACTTACTGAAACTGCATCCTACTAAAAGTGCCTGTTTTGTGCTACAACACAAGTAGTTTCCCATGCAGGCGTCACAGAAAAAGCAGGCCTGACATCAAATGCTGAAAGAAAACAGGAGTGTTGTTTGGAACAAGAAGTGTAATTGGGTGTACTGTAGCTGGTGACTTGCTAAACTGGATCCATTGCCATCTGGGTTCGGGACAGAAAATAGCTGTGGTGGGTGATCTGTGCCGCGGATTGGATAGCGAGAATATCGCTGTTGGGTTTGCTGGTCCTGGTTGCGGACTGAATTAAACCAGAATAGCTGCCACCTCCACTTTGGCAGCCACAATTCCTTAAAGAGGATTGGAAACCTTGTTTTACCTGCAAGTATTTTGAAAGGCTGGGGGGGGGGGAGAAGAACATTCTTCCCCAGAGCATTTCTTTTGCTCATTTTGACCCCAAACTTGAAGGATGGGTGTGGACAGCTAAATAAATAAAAATACATGTCTTGTGGGTTCACTTCAATTTCATTCCTGTTGGAATCACCATGATTGTTTTTAAAAAGGTGGTTCTTGCCCACCTAATTTAAGGACTGATTTTTTAAAAAAGAAATATTGATAGTGACAAACTGGAAGCCATGGTGGCGGGAGAGAAATGTGCTAAAGGACACCAGGGTGACACAGGGACAGCGATGGATGCAAATAAGAAGGAACTCCATGCGTCTGAGGAAGCCGACCACGTCTACAGAAAGCTTATGCTACAACTTCTTTCTCTCAGTCTCAAAGTGCGACAAGATCCCCTTGTTTAAGAGACTTCCATCGTCCAGTTATGCTCAAAGCTTGGGAAAGTAACTTTTTGGGATTAAAACTCCCAGAATGCTATAGGGAGGGACTTTTTGGTGGCGGGAGGGAAGATGGGATTAATCTCTCGGGTGACCTTAGCCGTGGCACACACTTAGCGGAAGGCAACAGAGCCAGCTTGGTGGAGTGGTTTGAGCGATGGACTAGGACGATGGGAGACCCGGGTTTGAATCCCCACTCAGCCACTGGGTGACCTTGGGCAAGTCGCATTCTCTCAGCCTCAGAGGAAGGCAGTGGCAAGGCAAGATCTGAGTAAATGGTGCCAAGAAGATCCTAGCAGAGGATTACCAGAAGTTGGAGCCTACGCAAAGCTCCACGTCATAACAAACGTAATGTGTGTAGGGTGATGAAGTAAGGCGACCAAAGCCAGTTGGAGAAGCCCTGGGGCCACTGGTTGCCTGCCTCGGCTAGCTACCAGACTCTGGGTGTTGTGGTGTTGTTGCTGCATGTCTTCAAGTCATTTCCCATTTATCGGGGGGGGGGGGCTTTCTTAGCAAGATTTGTTCTGAGGGGGATTGCCTTTGCCTTCCTCTATGATTTGCCCAAGGTCATCCAGTGGGTATCCAAGGCCAAGGGGGGATTTGAACCCTGGTCTTCCAGAGGCCTAGTCCCAACACTCGCACCACTATCCCACGCTGGCCCCAAATGGAGGTTGTGGCTCCCCCCACGCCACCCCAAAGTTAGCATTTCTAAGATGAACTGCGTGGAACAGCAGCTAACTAGCTAACACACATTGGAAGCTGCTTATTGCAGTGCAGATGTGTAAACTGCTATTGCTTATAACAATTTGTAAGCCGTTCTGATAGCCTTGTGGCTGAAGAGCGGGGTATAAATAAATAAATAAATAATAAAATTAAAAAAACAGCAGCAGTTGTAAAAGATCAGCTGACGGTCACAAAACGAGAGCTGCCTGAGGGTGGTGTGGTGCCACGAATACGGCGGACTTTGTCCAGAGAGATCTTGGAAATGACAGCTTCTGTGTCAGTGAGGCAGTGAATGTGCTGCGGCTTTCAGTCCAGACCTGGCAGGAGCAAACCAAGATGGCGAATCTTCGACAGCACCTTTAAAATCCAGACTAAAACCTGGGGTAGATTCACCAGCCCACTGACGGGGACCACCAGCTGCCAGTGGATTTGCCTGCCCCCCCCCAATTCATTTGGCGCAATCACTATCTTGGCTGGTACGGTTGAGCCTACCTTGCAGGGCTGGTATGTAGATAATAAAGGAGTTAACCCACAAATATCCATGCATCCCACCCAGAGCCCAATGGAGGAGAAAGAGTGGCAGGCAATGTTAAAGCACCATGCAGAAGTGTGGAGGGTGGGAATAGCGCTTTCCCACGCCAGCGCATGGAAAAGGTTACTATTGGGGGTGGGCTATAACTCCCAGAATCCTCCAGCCAACTGGCCACATAGCCCAAAGGCTGAGGAGGCCTAGTCAGCTGACTGAACACCAACCCAGCAAGGTAGGCGTGCCGCCAGTGTGCCCACTCCACCCGAGTGGAGGAAACCAAAGCAGACCCCTGGGAGTGCGAGAGCCAAGGACCAGGAGTTTAAAATCAGCCTAAAAATTAAAAAGTCTTGGAGGCTTCTGGAAGATGCGACTGGACACATCCATACTTTTTTGAAAATTGGCCCCCAAAAAGGCAAATCTGAGGGCTGCAAAAACAGCTTTTTGGGGGGGGACGCACTGGAGGGGGTTATTTTAATCAGGGCCCCCATAAGCAAAAAATGACCCAAAGTGGATGAAAGCGCCAGAGAAATCCCAGAAGGAAACATAGGCTGAGCCCAATGAAAGGGAGCATAAAGGGGCACCAGTATAGCCCAGAATGCAACCAGAATAGGCTTCCTCGGGAAATAATATCCATATAATATTTATTTATTTAGTTATACCCCGCTCTTCAGCCACAAGGCTATCAGAGCGGCTTACAAATTGTTTTAAGCAATAGCAATTTACACATCTACACTGCATTAAGCAGTCTCCAATGTGTGTTACCTAATATAAGAGGAAAGGTAACATAAAGAGACAATTAATAATAATTATTATTATTATTATTTCTGTCCCACTCCTCTGCAACACAATCAGGGCGGCTTACAATATAAAAACTCCATAATTGCAGTATCCTAGCCCACCCATCCTTTAAAATAATATTAAACAACAATGGGATGGACACACACACACACACAAAGGTGTTGTTGAGGGGGGAAGGTAGGATATAAAGAAAGATAACCATAATTTCTAGTACTGCTTTCTACTACAGTTTATTCTTATTTATCTATTTCATTTTTATACCTCCTTTCTCCTTAGGTGGGACCCACGGCGGGTTCCATACCACAGATTAAAAATACAATATATACAATATATAGAGAGCCACGTCCACACTACACTTCATAATATATTATGAAAACCAGATGAAAACACACCAGACCTCAATAATAATAATAATAATAATTATAATTATTATTATTATTATTTATACCCCGCCCCTCTGTTAAAACAATCGGGGCAACTTACAAAAATTAAAATACAATACAGATAAAAATCCCTAAACACCCCCCCACCCTCCCCCATAAAAATATATTACACAAATATAAATTAAAAGCAACTGTCTAAAATCACATTTAAAAACAAGAAATACAAGAAGCCCTATGGCTGCTGCGGCTGCTTTACATTAGAAGGCCGAAAAGGCTCCTTAGGACTGCCAAACCCATCATCCCGACCGGGCAAGGTAGGCGGGAGCGCTCTACACACCCGGGCCCTGGGAGTTGTAGTCCACCCGAAAAGGCGGCGGCCCTCCTTCCCGGCCTCGCCCTCGCCTCCGTCCGCCTCCTTCTCCTTCTCCGCCTCCTCTGAGGCGCTTCTGCGGCTGCTGTTCCCGGCGCGGCCTGCGAGCGGCGGCCGCCAACCCGCCCGGCTCCCTCTTCCCGCCCGGCCTCCTCCGGCTCCCCCGGTGGCCGCCGCCGCCGCCGCCTCCTGTCCGCCCCTCGCCGGCCGCCCCCGAGCTGGGAGGAGGAGATGCGATGACCACGTCCGCCCTGCAGGTGAGGAGGCCGCCCGCCCGCCTCCCCTCGCCCGACCCGGCCGCCTCTCTACGCAAGGCCCCGGCTTTGCGGCCTACCCGGCGGTAGCGAGGGAGGGGAGGGGGCCTGCCGGGGCAGGGGGATAATTGGCTCGTGTTAATGAAGCCTTAATGGCTGGCCGAGGGGGGGCTCCTCCCGGGCGGGGTGGCTGGCTTAAGGGCTTTTTGAAAGGCATTTTCGTTTTGTGAAGGGGGGGGGTGTCATGTTTTTAGATTGGCAATTGTTTTAATTCTTTTCCAAATGTTGTATTTATAATGCGATTTTGATTGTGTACTGTTTTTAGTTTGTATTGTTTTGATATAACGATGTTGTGGGTCCCTTGTTGGGAGAAAGGTGGGATAGAAATTAAAATTATTATTATTATTATTATTATTATTATTATTTTACCCTGCCCCTCTGTTAAAAACAATGGGGGCGGCTTACAGCAATTAAAATGCAACAATGCTAACTAAGATCCCTAAGCACCACCCACCCCCACCCTCCCCCATAAAAATATATTAAACTAATATAAAATTAAGAACCACCTAACTAAAATCACATACAAATCACAAACAAATACAAGCAAGACTGAAAGAGGCCAGGAGACGCAGCTCCTGAGGCCGGGATCTAATCAGGAAAGGCCTGCCGAAAGAGGTCCGTCTTTAGTGCTTTTTTAAAGCTGATGTTGTACCCCGCCCCGATCCTGAGGGGAGAGGCGGGTAATAAATAACTCAGTATTATTATTATTATTATTATTATTATTATTATTATTATTACTCAAGCTCATCATCTGATGGATCTCATTATTATTATTATTATTATTATTGCCCTCCATGGGGCAGCGATTTCCCTTTTCTTTAACCCGGGTTCACTGGCACCCCTCTCTTCTTTGGGGGGTCTGTATTGCTAAGGGGGGCGAGGACCTGGGAAAGACCCCCCCCATAAGCCATTTTACTTATTACTATCACTTAGTCTTGGTTTGGTGGGGTAGGTAGAGCCACATCCACACTACACAAATAATCCTGGATGATTTGCCATGGCTCCTTCCTCTGGAATCTTGGGATTTGTAGTTTTACAAGGTCTTTAGCCTTCTCTGCCTAAGAGTGCTGGTGTCTCACCAAACTACAGATCCCAAGATTTGATTCCAGAAGAAGAAGCCATGGCAAATCATCCAGTTTGGATTTGGTCTAGATTTGGAGCAAGGGTCTTCCCCCCCCCCCCCCGCAATTCACATTTAGCTGCCAAACTAGTTTGGGGACCTTTTTTTTGGGTTGGGGGGAGGAAAGTTCTTGGGTGGGTCAGATACTGCTGGCATAGCCTACCTTTTAGGGTTGTTGAGAGGGCTAAGATGGCTGCCCTCTAGTCTTCCTGAGGAAAGAATAAAATAGGTACATATTAGAGTTATTTATTAACGTGGAGAGGGTTTTATATACAGGAAGAAAGGGAATGGAGCGTGATGGGGAAATTAATTGGGATTGAGAGATCAGGAGTTCATGTCTCAGGGAAATGGAGGGCGTGCACCAATTTTGTACACCACTTTGATTGTTGCACAGACACAAACTCAATTATGTTATTCCAGATTAATGGATGTAGAATAAACAGCCACTCTGGGACATATTAAATTTGAAAATTGCATGTGGACATGAATGTTTTGTTAGGCACCCTGAGCTGAGGGAGCAATGGGTGTAAAGACACACAAGTGCACACAAAAGGCAAAGGCACTCAGTTCAAGGCTTTGTGAATGTTGTAAACATACCTGCTTCAGTCTGAAAGCTGGCTTTCTCTCCTCCCTGTTCTGGTTTATGAGTGGATTCTCCCTCTGTTTAATGCTGGGTGGACTCAGTAAAAAAGCAATGCTTACTTCAGAGGAAGTATGAATAAAATTGTGCAGGTTTTTTGCAACAAACAAGAATTCCAAAAGCACATATTGGAAGCCCCTCATAAGCCCCAATTTTGCCTCAAAACTGGGGTTACCAGGTGTCTCTTGTTATAAAGGAAGTCCTTTTTTTGAGGGCCAGAAAGTATCTCCCTTCTAGTGTTGGCCATCCCACTGCATCTTGTTATATTTTATTCTAATTCAGTCTAATTCATTTACTATATCATATTTTACCTGTTTTATTCTACCTTTATAATGTCTGGTGTTAATTGTCTTGATATGGTCAATTGAGTAATCAATAAACTATAGGGCTGGCAGGTGTCCCTAATTTTAAAGTGGTGTCCCCTGTTTGAGGGTTGGAAAGGTTTTCCTTGTATATAGAGTGTACGAGCTACTAAAACCCCCACATTTTGCCCTTTATAAAGACAGCAGTGGGTGCATTGTATAATTTATGAACGAGACAATATGATAAGTTTATAAAGAAACACATGGCTAAGTGAACTGGAATCAATACTTTGTTTCATTTGGTATTTCAGTAGAATACAAACTTGTTCTTAGTTACTTCCTGACTGCCAACCCTGTGTGTCATGAATTTCAGCTGTTCCTTATTGCTGTTTTGCAAAGCTGATAACACAACTCAGAAAAACAGGCAGCGCCAGATGCGGGTCCCTAGTCCCCTTAAGAGCTGTGTGGCTGGCCATAGCCAGGGCAAGGCAAAGCCAAACAATACTCGTGGTTCCTTGCTAGAGGAAAAAGGAGGTGTTCGTTGCATTCTCTGCCCAGCCAGAATCCATTGCATAGGCACAGGGACAGGCCTTGGATGCAGAAGAGTGGCCGTGTCTTTAAAATCCCCCGCTATTTTGCAAGCAGGTGCCCTGAGATGGCCACGTTGCAGACCTATGAAGTGGGGATAAGAGCAGGGGCTCACTGCCGAGCCTGGAGCTGGGGTGCCTTCTCTGTGCAGGGCGCCTTCTTCCCCCTGGCCCTAGCAAAGGTGTGGCTTGTAGCCTGTCTGTGGGAGGTGGAAATGGCCCAGGAGGAACTCGTGAGGGAAGGCTGTGTTTTGTTTTCTGTTACAGCACACGCAAGCCACTCTTGGAGCGTAAGGGGGATGCTTTGGAGGACAACATTCCCGGGGGGCAAGGGGATTGCAATATATATATACTGTATATATATATATGCCTTCAAACACCCCCAGAAGTTATTTTCCTCCATGTTTTTGGACCTCTTAGGACCAAGAGAGGTCTTTGTCCCCAACAAGAAGCAACCAGGAAGTCAGCTTCTGGGTCACTTCCTGTTAGCAAAAAGGCCTCTTGTAGGCCTAAAATGGCCTGGGGGCTCAAAAAACTTGGCAAAGGGGCATTAGGGGGCAGACAGGGTTTTTTGGGGGGCAGGAATGGTCCAGCCCCCCTCCTAAAGTGACAACTCACTGTCCTTTTGCTGGAAGAGGTGTGCGTCTTTCAGCAGAAACCTGTTTGCAGAGCAGCAGGGTTGAGCTCAGAGGAGGACGTGAGACCAGCCCATGCCTTCTCACCAGCGCTGGTGCCATCCAAGAGCTTCTGGCAGGTTGGGGCAGGACTGTTGCCCACCAGCTGCCTCTCATTGCTGGAGAAGAACCATTTTGTTGTTACTGAACTTGGGCTGGTTGGGGTCCAGTGTGTGGAAAGCCCGTCTTGTTTGTTCCGTCTCCTAGCGCCTCTCCTTTGTCACCAAAACCTTCTCTATGGGTTCCAAGCTGCCAGCTCTGTTCGTCTCACAGTGTTGTTGCCGTGTGCCTTCCACTAGACTCCAACTTATGCCAACCTAATCCTAGTGTTTTCTTGCCTGGATTTCTTCTTCAGAGGGGGTTTGCCATGGCCATCCTCTGAGACTGAGGGAGAGACGACTTGCCCAGAGTCAGCCAGTGGGGTTGAAGCAGGGATTCGAATCCTGGTCTCCCAGTGTCCTAGGCCAACACTGAAACCACCACACCATGCTGGATCGCATTGTTTTTATTAAATGTTATTCCTAGTCCCATCTTTTCCCCAAAGTGAGGACTCACGGCAGCTTAAGCCCTTTGGGCCACTTTTTGTAAATAAAATGTAGTTTTTAAAAAATGTAGCATGTTGTTAGGCCTCAGAACTACCCTGTAGGCCTCACTTTCCTCACTCAGTCTTTAAAAATGGGTCCAAAACTGTGGAGCCTGTGGTGAGAACCTCTTTGCTAGGCCTTTGATTTGTTGGCATCTTTGTACCTGCTAGTCAGCACCTGCATTTAAAGTCCAGGAGTGGCCATCCTCCAGGCCGTCTTCTGCCTTGCTTACTGAGATGTGCATGTAATCTTGGCGCGCACCTTCCCTCTTTCACATCCTGGACCAGCTGCTCAAAGTGCTCCAGGATCTGGGGAAGGCTAACACCAAGTTTCTAGGTTCCTGGGGAAAACTGGCACTTCTGCATTTTTCTTGCTGCATCCCCGATGTTCCAGTGTGAAGCTACAGGCAGCTGTTTGCTTTCCAGAAAGCCATTGATTTGGTCACAAAAGCCACCGAGGAGGATAAAGCCAAGAACTATGAAGAGGCCCTGCGGCTATACCAGCATGCGGTGGAGTACTTCTTGCACGCCATCAAGTGTGAGTCTGGTGGGGAAACTGGGGTGGGAGCGTTTCACATGGCACTCACTGGGGAGGCAGCTGTGCCAAAATGGGAGACATCTTCTTAGCAAGGGCCAACGCCAGGGTGGGCAACTGTGTGGCATCTAAGGGCCAGTGTTCCCTCCCAGATTCCCCCGTGAGTCCCCCCCCTCAGCAAGCCCAGATAGCACCATTTTGCTCCAAAGTCCTTCTCAAAAGGAATCCCTGTCCACCCCTTTTTTCAAAGATGATCAGACCAACTCAGAGAGGGAGGAGCAGAGATCTGCTGGTACCCATTAGCCCAGTCCAGGGGCCATCTCCACAGCCAGTCGGTGGGGCACTAGGCTTTTGGCTGGACACTTTCAGTGACAAATCGGGCTAAAAATTCCCCTGAAGATCTAGAATTCAGGCAGGCTCATATGGGTGGAGCATTCAAGTGGACGTGAGCTGTATAGGGCTCTGAAGCTCACACTGCTCCACGCTGCATTGGAAGGTCTTGTTGCTACCCTTCCAAGGTTCATGGCGGGGGGAGTCTAGAGGGTCTCTTCCTTGGTTTGGCTGAGAGGATCCCAGGCCGCCTTCTCACATGCTGCTTTTGTCACCCTTGCAGATGACGCACACAGCGATAAGGCCAAAGAGAGCATCCGGGCAAAGTGCGCGCAGTACCTGGATCGGGCAGAGAAACTGAAGGACTATTTGCGGAACAAGGAGAAACAGAGCAAGAAGCCGGTCAAGGAAGCCCAGAATGACAGCAAGGGGTACGGTGGGCTGGGGCTGGGCAAAGGGCTGCAGCCATAGAAGGGTGCTGTGCAAACCCTCCTCTGGAGTCAAGGAGGGTTTTGTGGGGGTGGGGGGTCCCAGAGGCAGACCCTGTTTTAGTCCTTGTCTCAGCTCCATCTTGCTTTCAGTGCAATGCTGCCTCTTGCCACATTTGCAGGACCATTCAGGTTGACAGCGGGTGTGGGTGACGCCTGTGGTCACCTCAGAAAGGCCCAGGCTTGCCCAGCTCCTGCTGCTGGAGATGCCGGGGATTGAGGCCAAGACTAGTGCCCCCCTCCAAAAAACCCAGCCTCTATTATTCAAACCAGACCGAGTGTATTGGCATCTGCAAAACACAGGCAGGACCCAGTGGAGGATGATGATGATGATGATGGTACAAATATACAGCCTGGACAGAAACAAACCAGCCCTAATGTCAATAAAGATAAAGAGAGTGGTGCGGGTCTGCTTGTTACAGATCACAAAATGAGGCAGCCATCAAAAATTAAGGCAACAAACAAAACGCTATAAAAGCACACAACTGTAAAGGCATAAGAGGTTAACAGCATAATTACAAAACATTTTGATGCAAAACAACATGCTACAAAATGCTAACCTATGCTCAAAGCTAAGACAACAAGATATAAATGAAGTATAGGTTGAAAGCATCTGGGTACAATTTAAGGGGGAGAGAAAAACAGGGAAGTTATTGTGGAGGACTGCTACAGACTGAGGGTTTGGGTAATGCCTTCCTGGAACAGATGGCCACAGATTCAGAAAGGAAAGATGTAGTAGGAATGGGAGAGTTTTGCAGTTGTGCTTTTATAGCATTTTGTTTTGTTGTTCTAAGTAGTTTTGTGGCAGGCCAGATACTTGCCATGTTCTTTAATGACAACAATAATAAAAAATATCATTCCACCTTTTCCCCAGTTTGGGACTCAGAGCAGCTTATAGCAGCTAAAACAAACAGCTAAAGAGTTCCTTATACAAACGTTCAAAATGTAACTAAACTATTAATAACATTTTAAAAACATGAAAAAGGAAACAACCAATTAGACAATCCGGCACACTAGAAGGCCTGTTCCTCTTAAGCAGTTAGTCTTCAAAGTCCTGCCGAAACAAAACAAAAAAGTCTTCACCAGCCTGCAGGAAGAGAGGAAGGAGGGTGCCAAAAATAGTCAAGAGACCTCAAAAGAGTCATTCTTGAGTCTCAGCAGTTTCTGCTCAGGTGACCGGGACCATCCTTCCTGCTTGGTCCCTCTCCTCACTCGTAAAATGCTTGTGGGTTAGGTCACAGGTGACGCATGGGGGGCACTTTGCGATCAGGTGGCATGGAGGGCACAGATTGCCCTTGGATTCTGCGATAGCCCATGGAATTAGGGCCAGGTCCGTAGAAGGCAGTCGCCTGTGAGGCTCTGAAGTGTCCCTTCTTCTCTGTCTGCTGATGAACGTGTGGAGGGCAGCGGCGGCGGCTCCTCTTTTGCTCCGTGTAGCTCAGAGCAAGCGGGTGCAGGTGTGGCAACACACACATTCCTGCTCTTGCCTGTCCCCTTGGGCTCTGCCCGCCCCCGTGTTACTGGGTGCTTCCTTCTGCAGGAGTGACAGCGACAGCGAGGGCGACAATCCCGAGAAGAAGAAATTGCAGGAGCAGCTGATGGGTGAGTCCTACCCCCCCCCCCGCCATAACTATTTGGTGGTGGTAGCTCTCAGAAGACAGCCCTGGCTGCCCCCCCGGCTTCCTTTCCAGAAGGGGTGGTGGGTGGGATCTTGTGGTCTCTCTTGTGCCCATGGCTTCCCCTCTGCAGGCGCCATTGTGATGGAGAAGCCCAACGTGAGGTGGAGCGACGTGGCAGGGCTGGAGGGAGCCAAGGAGGCCCTCAAAGAAGCGGTCATCCTCCCCATCAAATTCCCCCACTTATTCACAGGTAAGGATGCTCCCTGCTCCAGGAGGCCTGTTGCTGTCTTCCCCGCTCTTCCCCCTGGCACAGTAGACAGCTGTGAGGGACAGGTGTGCCCATTTCCTCCTCCTTTGTGCCAGGTAAGCGCACGCCGTGGCGAGGGATCCTCCTCTTTGGCCCTCCTGGCACCGGGAAGTCCTACCTAGCCAAGGCTGTGGCCACCGAAGCCAGCAACTCCACCTTCTTCTCTATCTCCTCTTCGGACCTGATGTCAAAGTGGCTGGGGGAGAGCGAAAAGTGAGTGAGTGCGGGGGGGGGGGGTTCCAGCCCTCCTCCTCCCCCCCCCATTTTTTGTGACCAGTGACTTAGCCTGTGGGGCGGGACAAGGTCTTTGTATGAAAAGAGGGGTGGCCCTTCCCTTCCACGTCCTGCCAGGAGCCCTGAGCCTCTTCCGCCCCGCCTCTTCTCTCCTCCAGGTTGGTGAAGAACCTCTTTGAGCTGGCCAGGCAGCACAAACCCTCCATCATCTTCATCGATGAGGTGGACTCTCTGTGCGGCTCCCGCAACGAGAACGAAAGCGAGGCGGCCCGCAGGATCAAAACAGAGTTCCTGGTGCAGATGCAGGGTGGGTGCCTCGGGTGGGCCGAGGGGCAGGAGGGACACACCAGCCCTGCTGCCGCCCTGGGTTAGTCGGGGAGATGTTTTGGAGGGGAGGGCAGAGAGCAAGGGGGGCCGCCCTGCTCTGCCCAGGGTCGGGGGGCTTTGGCGCCCCTGTGTTCGCACGGCCTGATCAGTGGTGGGTTTCCTCCCGGCAGGTGTTGGGAATGACAATGACGGGACTTTGGTCTTGGGTGCCACGAACATCCCCTGGGTGCTGGATGCTGCCATTCGACGGAGGTGGGTCTAGTGAGTTGGGCCTCTGCCACTAGGACGATGGGGTTTGGAGTCCCTGTTAGCATCCTTGGTGAACTACACTATAACCAAGCATGCTGAGTCCCAGTTTTGCAGAGGGGGGGAGGATCAGCTGTTCAGTGTTATTAAAGAGTCAGTTTGTATTAGTGGCTTTGTTAGATATGTTGTCCCCCTTAGTTTGGCAGCTTGAGGCTAGGAAAAGATATAAGAGCCGAGAAAGGGCCAGAGGAGACAATTTTCCTCCACTGCTAACCCTGCTTGCACAGTTCTCATGGGTCCGTTGGGAGGGAGATGGGTCATGTTTGCGCGCTTTGGCTCTGTCTTTGCTTCTGCCCTGTATCACCTGTGGGAGTCCACCTTCCGTCAGCCTCATCCTGGAGGGGTGCACAGGGGCCTCCCTGTTTCTCTGGCCATGGTGGCTTGGGTTTCTGGCCAGCATCCTCTTCTCGCCTGCCTTTGGCCCTGAGAGAACTCTTGGGGAGCCCTGGAGCTGTCCTTGGTTCTGGCACTGAGCAGGCAGTGGCTGTGAGGAGGAGGAGGCCTTTCGGCTGCTTTCTCCAGCCCCAGGGCATGGCTGGGCAATCTCAAATTCAGGCAGAGTTCTCAGTTGCTAATGGAAAGACGTGTGTCCTTCAACCAAAGAGTATTTGGTTTGGTTTAAAACTTTTCTGCCCTCCCTACTTGCCAGCTGCAATTTCCACAGTGTCTTGCCACATAATGCAAGCCAACAGAACATGAAAGGAGCTAAACAAGCCATGCTTCCATGTTAAAAAACACTAGCCCCTTTCCAAGATTTGCTTTATGAGCATCCTCTGAAAGCCATCCGCCTTAGTGGTGCAGGTAGCGGGGAAGAAACTATGCCTTCTTGGCACCCGGAAGGCAGGGCTGATCTGAATGCGGGAAGTCAAGAGCCGGGGAGACGGAGGGAGCACCCCCCTGGCCTCTGGAGGCTCCCTCACTGTTGCTTGCCCCCCTGGCTCCCTGCCTCTGCACACAGGTTTGAGAAACGCATCTACATCCCTCTGCCGGAGGAGCCGGCTCGGGCCCAGATGTTTAAGCTGCACCTGGGCAACACGCCCCACAGCCTGACGGAGACCAACATCCACGAACTGGCCCGGAAGACGGACGGCTACTCGGGGGCTGACATCAGCATCATTGTGCGTGATGCCCTCATGCAGCCGGTCCGCAAGGTGCAGTCAGCGACCCACTTCAAGAAGGTGAGAGCAGGGGGGGGCTTTCTTTCAAGGGCCATGGGGGTGGAGGCGGGGTTGGGGGTGCCCTTCGTCCAGCACCATCTCTGTCACTTCTACTGGGGGGCAGTGGGCCGGAAGCAGAAGCGCCTGCCCCTCCTCCATCCACACACCTTTGGTCCCGGGCCCCCTCTGCTTCCTCCAAGGAAGGCCCAAGGGGTTTCTGGGGCACCCCATAAGGGCACCCACTCAGCTTCACGAATCTCTGGGCACCTGAGGAGGGTTGCCAGTTATAGTCCCTCAGATGAGCAGGCGATTGTCCCAACCAGGCCGGCAGAAAGGAAGGCCTTTTTGAAAGGACAGAGGAAAACACCTTTGGTTAACTTGACCCAGGAGACTTGGGCCGGCACCTTGTCAGTGATACACGCAGGCTTGGCTTTAGTCTTGTGCCTCATTTGCAAACCTCCCCTCAGCATCTGGATGTCCCTTGCTGGACAAGAGCGTGGGAGCTGGTGGTTTTCTTCCCTGTTGCTTCTGAATAGGGGAGATCAGATAACGCTCTGCCTGTCCTCCCAGGACCTCCTGTCCTGCCCTGAAGGAATCTTCCCCCTCAGTGGCACAGTGTCTGTGTCCCTACTGCAGGTCCGTGGGCCCTCCCGCACCACCCCTGGCGTGATAGTAGATGATCTGCTGACCCCATGTTCGCCAGGCGATCCTGGCGCTATCGAAATGACCTGGATGGAGGTGGCAGGAGACAAACTCCTGGAGCCCGTGGTCTGCATGGTGAGTGGTAGTGCCTGCCTCCCCCCCCCCACAGCATGACTGCTTTGGACCCTCGCCCACCCACCTCCAAAGCCCAGGCAGAACCCATGGCACAGCTGTGCAGATGCCCAGCTCTCCTAAGCGGGTGGCACTGCTGGAGAGTAGAAGGAAGACAGGCGGTGGCAGCCGGGTGGGCTTCTACGTCACGGGGCTCCGCTCAGCAGGGACGGCGTTGTCAGAACCCTTCGCCCGAGTGGTGTTGTTGGGGGCCCTGGGGCTGAGTCTCCTCGCTTCTCTGGTCCTTACAGTCGGACATGCTGCGCTCGCTGGCCACCACCCGCCCCACCGTCAACGCAGAGGATCTCCTCAAGGTGAAGAAGTTCACAGAAGACTTTGGCCAAGAGGGTTAATTAATGGCCGTGCTTGCCGTGAGCTTTGAGGGGGCATTTTGCTGCAGAGGAGAGGAGGCCCTTTTGTGCCAACCGTGGGCTGTGCTCCCCCCCCCCCCCCGCTTGGCACGCCACCTGTCTCCACTTGGGGCGCCCAGTTTTGGGAGAAACGGACGAGGACGAGAAGGCACAGCCTCTGAGGCCACTCTGCGCAATGGACGCCAAGGGGACACGTTCCGCCTAGCTTGATCTTTTCCCCCCTCATCAGGATATCCCTGATACCACCGTCACGGTTGCGGTTTCTTTCTTTTAATTACTGCTGCTTGGTTTTGTGTTTATACAAATAAAAACTGTCCCAAACTGCCACCAGAGCCCAGCCCATTTCCTGAGGCCGTCTAGTGGGGGTGGAAACGGCCTCTCCATCTTCCCAACCTGCTGCCCCAAAGGAACAAACCAGACTTGCTCTCCTGCAGCCACGGAGGGGCTGCTTTTGTCATCCACCTGGAGCCAAACTTGGAGGCAGATGATCTTCTCTTGCACTCCTCAGACATGCTGGATCCAGGCTCAGCTCTTTTACTTCCATGGCTGAGGCACCATGTACTGTAAATGCTGCCCAGGGAACCAGGCTGTGCTCCAACCAGCTGCATGGTTTTCCCCTTCTGGCCTCAGGCGTGGAGGGGGCGGGAAGATGCTCTGCCTTAAGGGCTGGCCTCCTCCTGCTGCTTTTATCCCGCCTTGCTGCCTACAGAGACTGGAAGGACTTAAGATCAGCAAAGGGCAATCCCAGGAACCCTCTTCCTTCCTTCCTTCCTTCCTTTGGCACCGCTGCTTTGCTTGCTTCTTCCAGAAAAGATGCTGGCTTGGCTGTGCCAGGGGTGCAGCGTGTGTCCAGGGATCAGAGCCTTGAGGGAGGAGGGGAGGTCACACGCTCCCCACCCCACCAGCCCCTGCTGCCCTTCCTGTGCATCCCAAACCCTGGAGTTTCCTACTGGTGTCTCCCTTCTGGAAGCCCCTCGGTTTCCCCACTCAAGCCCCACCCCTGGGGATAGGAGGAGAGAGACTTCTTGTTTGGCTCCCATCAGCACTGCCAGCCGACACTGGTTGCTACTTGTGCGGCCTCCCAAAAATAAAGCAAAAAGCCTTTGCTCCTCCAAAGGTGGACTGTTGACTTTCCATTTTGCAACGCACAACACGCACCACCCGTCTCCCACCTTCCCTTCCACCCCCGCTTGAGCTCCAACCCTGTGCTTTGGTCTTGTCTTAGTACTACTGAGGAAAGGCTGGCTGGCAGGCAGTTGTGGCTGTGCGTGTTCCGTTTGGCAACGCTTGCGAGGCATCTTGCGGGAATGTCTCGTTAGCAAGGGGCTGTGAAGGGCCAGGTGAGCCCCATCCTTGCCCCCAATTCCTCCTGTGTAGAGAATTTGGACAGATTGATGCCTGTTTGGGGAGGGACAATTTAGAGAAGAATAAAGTGTTGGAAACAAGGGTTTAAGAGTCTTTGCCTTTTTATATATAATCAAATGCTCTTCCTCCTAAGCAACACAATGGCAAGAATTTTATTTATTTCACCAAGGGAAACAGATTAGAGCCCAAACAAAGAATGGGGAAATGGCAGGCAGAGGGAACACACAAGGGACATCAACACCATTCAGTCTCTCCTGCCCTGAAGGGAAGAAGGACTTTCCTTATTGCTTCTGACAGGGCCAAGGAAATGGAGCTGACACTTAGCAGTGGCTTTCCCTGCACAAAGAAAAGGAGGCGGCGCTGAAGGACAAAGTCCAGCAAAGGCCGGGAGATGCATCCTTCAACCCTGGCTGGGAGCACAGAGCAGAGGGCATGGCTGCCTCCTCAGTGCAAGAGGGCGGGACAGCTGCCACCTCGAGGCAGCGCAAGAGGAGGGGACCACAAAACAGACCAGGGAGGCCGGGAGATGTTTTAACATCCGCCAGCTCTGAAGCTGCTGTTGCCTTTGCAGGGAGCCTTTGCATGACCAAGATCGCCCACAAGGAACTGGATGGGGGCACCTGGCGTGCAAAACCTGTATTTTCTCTCCTCGTTCTCCCTCCCCTCTCCAATCTGCCTGCTGTGCGCGCAGTCTCCCAGAACCAGCCCAAACCCCACTTTGCTCCTTCAGGGGCCTCTGTCGTTGTGTGCTTGACCCAAAGGGGGCCCTCAGAGCCCCTTGCTGTGGTTCAAGGATGCTAGGATTCAACTCCCATCAGGCGTTGCTTCACCTTGCAACAGGCTCAGAGGAAGAGCGTTGAGGTTTACTGATGTCGTGGGGACTATTTTTCCACTTGCTCAAAAGAGAAACGTGAAACAAGTTTGGTGCAGCACAAGTGACCCCCCTCTTCGTCCCGTCCCACCCCAGGAAGCACCCACAGCAGTGGCGCACAAGTCTCTCCGCTCTGCTTCTGGCCCCGTTCCACAGGTTTGGGCAGGCATTTAAAAGGGTGGCCCTCTGCTCCCTGCATGAAGGGGGTGTCACTCATTCAGTTCAGCCCACCGGACATTGGTGAAAGTCCTGCTCTCCATCTTGTCGATGTACAAGACTCCCTGCAGGTGGTCCATCTCATGCTGGACAATGCGGGCTGCCCATCCGCTCGCCTGCCAGGTTGTCCTCTCCCCAGCTTCGTTCAGGCCTAGTTGTGAGGGAGACAAGAGACCCTCAGGTGAGAAATGTACCTGAAACAGAACTCAGCTCCTTACTCATGCTTAAGGCAGGGTGTGTATTTGTGCAACTGAAGCTGAACCTGCCCCCTCCAACCCTGCCCCAAGGGGAGTGGGGCAGCGGAGGAGCAGGGCATTCTTGATTAGTCTGGCGTCCTTGATCTACGGTGCAAATACTCAGGCAAAGAAGTGACTGAGATGGGGCGGGTAGACCCTCCCCTGCCTTTTGCTGATAGTTATACAAGCTGTCCTCCTTCAAGTGTTGCTGAAAATAGTATGAATGGAGGAGAAGATCAGAGCAGGAAAGCGGAGGAGGCAACAGGAGAAAGAGCCGCCTTCCTCACCTGCTGTGAGGCCAAAGTTGTGCCTGAACACCTCTGTTGGCACCACTTTCCCCACCCTGGCCTTCCCATTTTCCCTCGTGACAGCCCCTGACCAGTTGCAGCACATAAGCCTGGCCAGGTCTCTTTTCCCAGCATGCTCACCTTTTGCAAAGGTGCCTCTGTATTCTCATGATGGGCTCAAAGAGAACGAGAGAAAGAGCAGGCAGGGAGCTCGTTCGCAAAAGTGGCAGTTCGAGGGCATGAAGAAACTTCCATAGTCTCCCTCCAGACCCATGCGCTCCCCTTCCCCTCCTTCCAGCTACCTGCTGCACCACTGCTTGAGGAGAGACAGTGTGGCAGAGTGGTCAGAGAGCTGGACTGGGACTAGGAAGACAGTCATTCAACAGTTCATTTTACTGGTCGGCCTTGGGCCAGTCAGGCCTGTCAATCAGCCCGGCCTGGATCTTGCCTTGCCATGGCCTTCCTCTGAATCTGAGAGCATGTGACTTGCCCAGCTTCGCCCAGTAGGTCTCCATGGTTGAGTGGGAATTCAAAACCTGGTCCCAGAGTCCTAGTCCAACACTCAAACCACTACACGTTGGCTCTTCTTCTCTTCTTGTCAACTCCAAGTTACGACCACCTTCTCCTAACATTTTCTTAGCAGGATTTGTTCAAACCTTGCCTTGCCATTGTCTTTCTCTGAGGCTGAGAGAGTGTGACTTGCTCAAGGCTACCCAGTGGTTTCTATAGCCAAGCGGGCATTCAAGCCCTGGCTTCCCTGAGTCCTTGTTCAAGCCTCAAGCCCCACACCATGTCAGCAGTCAGCTACTCCTATATTCCCAATAGAGTAGCTTCCTCTTTCCACTTCCCCATAGTAGTGTTCACCAACAATAGCACAGTCCTACTGAAGCTATATTCCACCAGTACTGCTACCACTACTATACTCCTCCCCGACTCCTGCCACGTTCTCCAGGAGGCAAACGGCCACCCACCTGTGACCTGGACGGCCAGGTATCTCGGGACGCAAGCAGAGAACCCACTGACGCTCCGACAGCCCTCTGGGTGGGAGATCAGCTGGGACTGGAGGACCCTCATTGTCGGGTTGACGAATACACGCAGAGGGAACGGGGCCATCTGCCGGGCCTGGCGCACCACCTCGGGGTGTTCTTGCAACAGTCTCTCGGGATACTCGGCCACAAAGACCTGGAGGGGGACGCCCACCTGAGGGGCGCTGAGGGCCACGCACCGTTCTCTCCTCATCACACGCACCAGCGTCTGGATGAGGGCCTGCACCTCCTTGCTGGCGACCTGTGAAGGCTCCACGGGAGCAGCCACGGAGCGCAGAATCGGGTCCCCTATTTGGCAGACGTGGCTGTAGGGCGGGCTGGGTGGCTTCAGGACTTTGCGCCGCAGGTACTGCCAGTAGGTGCGTGGCTTCTCCGCCTGAGAGGAGGCGGCACAGACGCAGGGTTTGAGGATGAGAGGACAGGCCAAGGGAGCCAGAAGGGACCGGCTTACCGCTCCGACCACGCTGGGTTTCAGCCAGCAAACCACCATGACAGCTTAGTCACCTGTCTGCAAAACAGTGACACAGAGGTCAGAAAGATCATCCATCCAGGGAGTGCCACAGGGAGCCCCTCAAAACAGTCTGTACAGGGAGACTTGTCAGGACAGAGGGTTGGACTAGATGGCCCTTGGTCTTCCCTTCCAACTCCACAATTCTACATATTTGGGAGAGGAGTTCACTGATCCTGCAGTGGCCTATTCATTCGTGGCGCCTGCAAGGGAGTCAAAGTGGAGGAGCCAGGATTCTCCACAGGGCCTGCAGAAAGACTCCCCACACAACCTGGTAAGTAAGCACCTTGTTTATCTTTTGGTTTTTTTAGGTATTTATACCCCAATCTTCAGCCACAAAGGCTATCAAAGTGGCTTACAACTTGTTTTTCTAAGCAATATCAATTTATCAAATTTGGTATCAATGGCATCAAATTGGGATGGAGGGGAGCAAATACCCCGGAGGAAAGGATTTGAAGTCGAAATGAGCTTCAAAGATTGGAGAGCTGGGACAAACTAACCAAACCAATTTTAATAGAGATGAATATACAGTTGTCCCTCCGTATCCATGGATTTGGTATCCATGGATTTAAGTATTCATGGCTTGAAAATATTTTTAAAAAAATAATAATTCCAACAGCAAACCTTGATTTTGCCATCTTCTATAAGGGACACCGTTTTGCTATGCCATTAGTATTCACGGATTTGGGTATTCACGGGGGGTCCTGGAACCAAACCCCAGCGAATGTGAAGGGACAACTGTAGTCAGGAAAAATGAAAGGCACAAAAAAAGGATCTTAGTAGACCGCAAGCTAATCATGAGTCAATCGTGGGATGCTGTGGCCAAAAGGGCCAAGGCACAGGGAGGGTCACAGGGCTCGGGTCAGAGCCCACCTGAGGACAGTTCTGGGCACCACAGTTCAAGGCGGCCCCTGAGGAACCGGACTGTGTTCAGAGAGAGGCCGCCAAGGTGATCCAAGGCCTGGAAACCCAGCCTTAGGCGAAGGGCCTGAAGTTGGCTCTGTTTATTGGCTGGAGAAGAGAAGGCTGAGAAGCCAGGTGATGTTACCTTTAAATACCTGAAAGGGGGTATTTCCCTGCGTCCAGGAGGGAGCCCCCTGGGCCTCTGCTGCTCCAGAGAGAGGGACAGGAGCCCATGGCTTCAGGTGGCAGGAAAGGGGGTCCACCTGAACGCCAGGCGCCCACCTCTTTCACCGTGGCTGGGGTGAGGGCTCAGCTGCCCACAGCTGCCCACATCTGGCTGCCTCCTGGGGTGCAGCTCCTCCTTAGGGCAACTTCTGCCCTTTGGGGAACAACAGCTCCCAGAATCCCCAGCAGCCAGTACGGCCTAGAGAGGCCGGGGGTTCTGGACGAAGCGCCTTCTCTCCCAGCTGCATCCACATTGTCTTCTAGAGCCAATAAACGGGCATCCATGCTCTCCCCCCCACCCCGAAAAAGCAATGCTTGCTTGGACCACAACTCCCAGAATTCCAACAAGCAGGAAAGCCCGTTCCCCGACGGCTGGGGGATTCTGGGAGTTGTTATTCCCAAGTAATGTTCTCTAAGCACCCCACCCCAAGGCCACCCCGTCCCTCCTTACCTGCCGCCGCTCTTGCCTGCTGGGGGGCGGCACGTGGGGGAGCCGGAAGGAGAGGAGGCTGCCGGGAAATGAAGTCCTCCAAGGCTCGCAAGGTTGACAGCGCTCCCTCTAGCGGCTGGAGGCGCCCCTGCAGGCGCCCGCTGACCTCCCCGGCCGGATTCCCCCTCCTCGGCAAGAGCAACAGGCAGGGACGTTTCAGGCACCCGCGGCCTCAGCATCCGCGGGGGCCCACATCATTGTGGGGCCCCCCAAAGTAGTTACCCTCCTCCTGCAAAAGCATGATTAATCATAATCTGAATATCCTGTACTGGGAATAGCTTAGGTTGAGTTAGGTGACATTGGCCTGAGATAAACATATGGGCCCCCCAAATTCCTTAAACCAGTCCTGGCAACAGGGATTATCAGAGCGGAGGGGGTTACCTTTGCAGACTACAACTCCCAGAGTCTCAACCGTTTGGGAGTCTTAGAGGAGGCGCAGTCCACAGAAATACCTTCCAGAGTTCTTCAAGAGCCACCTTTGCATCCTCAAATTGTTCCGCCCGCAGCAGAGGCCGCCTTGGCCCCTCTCAGGGCTCTTTCTGACCATTTGCCCTGTGTGTATGTGTGTGTGTGTGTGTGTGTGTCCACCTCTGCTTCCCCACTCCAGCTTTACCCTCCAACAAATAACCAACAACAAGCCCCAAAGGAAACCTGCCAACACTAAGGAAAAGGTGTTGAGCTGCAGAGACGTTTCAGGATACAACCAGAATGTCAAGCCAGCAAACGGGCTGTGTGATGGTAGAGACTCACACCCACCCAAGGCACCAGGGGGAAAGCTTTCTCCTGTAATTCAAATATTTCAACTTAAAAGAATGCCATTATCTTGGGAGCAGACTTGAGCCCAGCCGATCTTGGGGTGGGGGGTCGTATTCTTTCATACAAGCCTGCCTGGGCCCTGAGATCTGCAGGGGAGGCCTTTCTCTTGGTCTAGGCAACCTAAAGGAGAGGGGCCTTCTCAGTGGTAGCTCCCAGGCTCTGGGGCCCTCCCTGATGTCCTTCCACCAAAAGGCAAACATCTTTACATCAGGCCTTGGGTTGCTGTGGAAGGGGACTTTCAGCTCTACAGGTGCCGTGTTTTTCTTACATTAGGGCAGCGTACTTGTTTTTAAGAATGTTTTCATTCATTTTAGGCTTTTATTGTATTCGTACCATTTAACCATAAGCTGCCTTGAGAAAGGTGGGCAGAAAGAGAATCAACACATTATTTGTGCTGAAGGGCAAGTAAAAGATTTACTGACCCCTTGCAAGAATCAGAAGGGAACATCGTGACCTGGGCCCTCTTGCGTTGCTACAAAAACCACAGCCAAGAACCAAAACACAAGTCAAGTTTATTCAGACCCTGATCCACCTTCGGCAGCCATTCCTTCCTCCCACTCCCAGCCCTGGCTTCCTAACGGAGCCGTGCGAGCCAAGCCCTCTTCTATCCTTGCAGGTGCAGCAAAGGGAGCTCAGGAGTAGGACCTGAAGGCCAAGGCCTTGTCCCTGCCCGTGGCCAGCACACACACGAGTGCTGATCTCCGCAGCCGGGCCAGCCGAGCGTTTCGGCCCCACAAGAACCACTCTGCAGCGGCAGGAGAGGCCCTCTGCTACGAGGCATCTCCCAAAAGCATGCTTCTCTCTTCCGTCCCTGAAACAGTGACCCCAGGGTCTGCTTCCTGCTTTGAGTCAGGGAGGTCCAAGTCCAGTGGAAGCAGCGGGGTCTCTTGAGCCAGCGCTTTCTCCTCAGCCAGAGGAAGAACAGTCTCTTTCTCAGGCAGGACAGAGGAAAGCCGCTCCTGGACTGCACACTCATCCACACAACCAAGGCTCCCGTACTTGTGGAGGTGGGTGGGAGGCACCCCTAAAAGGGGGGAAAGAAAAAGACAAAAGGGAGAGGATGTGAAGATCTAAGGTTATCCAGATGCAGAGATACTTTTCAAAGAGAGAACCAGGTCAGTCTGTTTCAGCCCAAAAACAGAAAAGTGGGAAAGGACTCAAGTAGCACCTTGGAGACTGATACCGTATTTTAGCTTGAGCTGCATCTCAAGTAGTGGGTTGATATCCATGAAACCGCAGGCTAAAATAAATCAGTCTCAATAATACCGTCAGATACCTTTGTCCCCCAAACCTTTTCCATTTTAAAGACCAGAGAAGATCCCTCACAAGCCCCGACTGTTCCCTCCCCTCCTTGTGAAGTGAGAAGCGGGACAAGCCTGGGTAGAGCCAGCCAACTGCAGCGTATGGGGGAAAGGAAGTAACCTGGTCTGTCAAACAGTTAGACGGGGTCAGTGGGAGACAGAAATAGGGCCAGTCGGGAAGAGGGGAACGGAGGGGATCTGAGAGGATGGAAGGAGTTCAGGGAGAAGCAATATTTTGCTTGAAACCGAGGCGGCACAGCATACTGTGTGTGGAAACAGCACAATGCTGGATGTTTATTTTCTGTTACGGTAATCTCCACTGTTTTTAATTTCCATATCTCTGTCTGAAGGAATTTTATATTTCAATAAATTGCTCTTTATTATATCCCCTTTACACAGTAAAAGTATAGAAATGCCTAGATTCTCTTATTGATCCTCTTGTAATGGATGCCACCCACCCTCGCTGTATTAATGATAGTGCCTCCTCTTAGTGCAGTTACAGAGGTGATGTCCTTCAGCTTTACCACCATCTTATTGTCTCCTTCCAAGTCTCCTCCAACATTCTGTTGGGAGTGTTCACCTCAGCCTCCTCTCCAATTAAAGGTTTTAATTTAATAATTAACATGGACAACTGTTGACACTTTAGCACACTGAAGAGCACAGCCACTCTTCCAGCATAATGGTCACCTTGACGCCTGAGTGCCTGGTCCAGGGAGAGATCCGTGGGCGGGGGGTAAAAGGACCAGGTGAGTGAGAGGAGGAGCCGTCACAGCTCAACCACTTCCGAGCTGACTACTGCCTGCCTTCTTCCAATACCCCCAACAACAACAACACCCCAATTCCCAAGGAAACAAACAGAGCCCTACCCAGAGCCTGCGCAAGTTGGGCGGCCGGGAAGAGGAGTGGGAGGCAGCGGTTAAGATAGGGCACCAGGTCTTCCAGGAACGCTGTGCAGAACCGAATGAAAAGCTCTTGTTCTCGGCCACTGAAAGCCATTGCCTCAGCCCGATGGAAAGCCAGAATGACCTTTGTCACCTGCAAAGAGGGGAGGGAGGGAGAGAAAGATAATGGAATCCCCTCAGCTTGAACATCCGATGCAGGAGAGGGACTGCACGGTTCCACCAAGGCTCCAAGGTGACAAAACTCACCCATGAATTTAAAAGCCCAGCCAGATGGCGTGAGCTACTCCCTGAGCCAGAGCCAAAGAACAGACCAGGGGGTGGGGGGAAGTATAATTGCCAGAGACTAGGAGATGGCATTAGCCCTCCCTCCCTCCCTCCTGGGAACTAGGAGGACATCACCCCCCCTCTTCAATCCCTGTTGCCTAAAAAGGCTTCTCCTGGGCCTAAAATGGCCCAAGGGTACCCCAAAACATGGCAAAGATGCTCCCCACACCCGCCAGAAGGCTCCTGGAGGCATACAGAGGCAATTCACTCTCCAATATATATATATATATACACATATACATACACATACATACTCTTGGAAGGTACCAGGGGCCACAGTCAAGCCGTGGGTCAGATTTTACAAGCCCGTCCCAGCCCCTTGGCAGAAGAGGCTAGCAGGGAAAACCCAAGAGCCCTGCCTAATCATGTCCTGCTAAAGGTGTGTTGTTGGTCTCCACCATCTTGGATTTTATCAATGGGACATCTGAAATCCCCCACCCCCCAGCAATCCTACTTCCAGTCTCTCCAAAAGAAAGAAAGCCCCACCTGGAAAAGTGCATCCTCCAAGGCAGCGGCCACATCTGGAGCAAGAGCCACAGGGCAACAGAGGCGCAAGTCGTTGAAGGCTACCAGGATATTGTTGAGGAAGCAAGCAAGCGGTGGGAAGTCCAGGAGCCCCATGGGGGGCTGCAGTGTGCCCAGCTGGGCAGAAGCCCCCACCGAAGACACGGGGATGGTGCTGCTCAGAACGGCAGGGGCAGAGATCAGCGTGTAGGAATTCATCTCCTCCTGGAATTTGCTGACGGCTTCCTGCATGGCGTTCTGGAAGGTGAGCAGTGCCACCCGCTGGAAAATCGGGACCAGCTGGCCCCGGAAGTCCGCCCCCACCCGGCTGAAGGAGAGGCCGAAATACATGCACTGGCCCAGCAGGGAGTCCAGCCGTCCGCCCACACCCCGCTGCAAGTCACGCTCAAGCACCAGCAGGAACTGCGAGACCTTCTGCAGGACCCAGCCATGGAAGATGGCACTTTCGTTGAGGGTCTCCTGCCCGGGGGTGGGCACCAGCGGCTCCTCGTCGGCAAAGATGGCTCGGTACTGCGTGACAATGTCAAAGAGGTGGACGCGACAGGCCTCAATGGTCTTGGTGATGTGCACGTAGGGGTCTTCATCGGGAATGGCGGCCAGGATGGAGCGCAGCCAGACATCCCGGGCCTGCAGGAAGGTGATGCGCAGTTCCGCCTCAGTGAAGACATCCATGCAGCGCAGGTAACCAATGACGCGCAGGCAGGCAGGCAGGGGGGTGTTGGTGCGCAGCTGTTGGATCAGCTGGGTCAGCATGAGTTGGGTGGACTGCCGCACGTCTGCCACAATGCCCTGAGAGGGAAGAGAGGGAGGGAGGGAGCAAATAAACTCCTTGTACTGAGCATGTTTTGCTGGATGAAGACTCGCTGTGTCCGGTTCTAGAGGCAGCGGCTTTGTAAAGTCAAACCATGTCATTTATGAAACTTTGCAACAAATGGAATCATTGACCTTCTCTGTCTGCTGCTTTCTCATGTTATTCATTTGCTCTTTCTTTCCCTTTTTGCTTCTTACCAGAGAAAATCAACGAAGGAAAAAAGACAAACAGCAGGTATGGCGTACGGACTCCACAGTCCTGCCTTCTACCCACTTCTGCTTTAGCACTTGGGCTCTAAAGAGAGTGGTGTTTATACCTCTGTGTTAGCTGAAGGGGATAAAAGCGGGGGGAAAGACTAGCTGATTTCTCCAGTATCCAAACACACTTCAGTGGGGTGTTTGGGTAGAAGAGAGTAATGCCTTTGTCTACTTATGGCCTAACCATACAACAGAAATGCTTTTGCAATAAAGATCAATACAAAATTGATCCTACATTGATCTGGTCAAGCCTTCAGCTCCACCCAAAATAGCCCCGATCCCTTCCCCCTCCCTTCACATGCAACCAAACTTCTTGCTGCCAGGCCCATGGCCATTTAGCATTTGGGTGAGGGCAGGAGGAGCCAGGCAGTGATTTCTGCAACCTGACACATGAAGATGATGCCAGCCTCCTAGATCTCTGGAGGACACCCAAGAGGTGCAGGAGGTTGAAACACAGCCAGAGAAGGCCTGGCTACCCCCTATCAGCCACCAAATTGCCAAGGGCTGGGGAACACCCAGAGAGTTAAGCTGTATTTGCTGTTGGGGGGCCGCTTGCTATTTCCACCTGCAACAACTCTATGAAAAACATTTCAGATGCATCAACCAGGCAGTGATACAATGCGATTATTATATCTGCTTATGCTACCAAGAGGAGTCCAGCCAGTATTCAGCACCAGGATGACCTTTTGAAACATGGTACTGGAGAAGAGTTTTACAGATGCTGAGGAAACCAAGGCCGAACTCTCCCTAGAAGCCCAAACAATTGAACAGAGGCTGTCATACTTTGGACAAACCACGTGACACCGTGACTCATTGGGAAAAGAGGATAATGCTTAGCAAAGTGGAAGGCTATTAGAAAAGAGGAAGGCCACACTGCAGGTGGATTCTCGATCCATGGAGCCACAATGGCTGCTACCCTGAGTTTGCAAGACCTGAGCAGGGCGGTTGACTTGGAGGCCTCTCACTGACGGGGTGGCCACGAGTCAAAGGGAGTAGATGGCAATTAACAACTGCAGGCAAGGCTGCTGTGGTTGAATGCAGTAAATGCCAGCGTAATGGACAACACAGCCACTCCTGGTGGGTCTCTTTGCAAGTCCTCGCCCCTCTCCGTCAGACGGACTCCCCTCAAAGCAAGCCCGTCCTGGGTGCTTCGCCAAGCGCCCACCTGGATGACGGGGATGGACGCGTGCTTTTTCTCCAGGCGGCGGACGTAGGACACCAGCTCCAGGGCCTCCTCGTAATAGCTGTTGCGGACGCAAGTGTCCATCAGCTGCGGGATCTCCAGGATTTCTAGGATCTCCGTGTGGCGGTTCAGGGTCAGGTTGTTCATCCGGCGGCTCTGGGCGATCTGCTCCGCGTTGCGCATGAAGTTCCTGGGGGGAAAGAGAGGAAAGGGGGACTGAGTCCCAGGAAGGCCAACAGAGGGGACCCCATCCCAAGGGGAAGGGAGGGGCTGGCGACCCAACCAAGGCCGCGGCCACCGGACCCCGAGGACCTCGCGGCCTCCCTCGGGAGCAGAGCTTGGGGAAGTTACTTTTTGCGTTACAGCTCCCGAGGCGAGCGCTGGCTGGCGGATGGGTGCCCGGGAAGCCCTGACTACCTTCCCCGGGCCCTGCTCCCGCAAGAGTTGCTTCCCTGGCCCTGCTGCTGCTGCTGGGGAGGGAGGCGGCCTTCCTCCTCCTCCTCCTCCTCCTCCTCCTCACCGGCAGGTCTCGGCGAAGGGCGGGAGGCGGCCCAGGAGGCGGCCCAGGCCCTGCTCGACGCCCCCGAAGCCCCGGCGGGTCTGGGCGGTGCACTCGGCGGAGCGGATGAAGGTCTTGTAGTGGGCGAAGGCCAAGGCCCGCGTCTGGGCGCCCAGCTGGGCCCGCTCCTCGGCCAGCCGCCCGGGCTCCCGCCGCAGCGCCTCCAGGCCCAGCCCCGACAGCGCCGCCAGGTAGGCCGGAACCTCCGCCTCGCCCGCCGCCGCCAGCGCCAGCGCCGCCGCCGCCGCCGAGGGGGCCGCCCCGCGGAAGAGCCAGGCCAGCAGGCTCGCCTCCTCCAGGTCGGCCCCGCCGGGCCCCGACGACGACGACGACGACAGCCGCCGCTCCTCCGAGGCCGCCATCGGGCCGCGACGTGGAGCCGGAAGTGATCGCTATGGCAACCGCGGCCGCTTCCGGGAGCCTCTCTGTTCCCGGGGGGGGGCGTGTTCTCAGTGGTCTCCCGACGGCGCACGCGCAGTGGCGGCGCTCTGGCCCGAGGGAGCCTGGCACTCTATCGTAGCCAGAGACGCCCGCGGCCTGAGTGCCAGCGCAGAGGGGCCGCGGAGCCGTTTCCGCTTCCGGCGGTGGGCCGCTTTTCCTCTCCCGGCCACGCCATGAGGCCGCTCACCGAAGAGGAGACCCGCGCGCTCTTCGAGAAGCTCTCCAAGTAGTAAGCAGAGGAAGGGCGGGCGGCTCCTTCTTCCTCTCTTTCTTTCTTTCTTTCTTTCTTTCTTTCTTTCTTTCTTTCTTTCTTGTTCGCCTTAAGATTTGTGTTGGATAAAGATTAGTGTGTCACATCGGGTAACAATGAGGGATCATGCAGATAAGCAAACTCCTACACATAATAATAATAATAATAATAATAATAGAATTTTATTTCTATCCCGTCCCTCTGCAACGCAGTTGGGGAGGCTTACCATATAAAAACTCCATAATTACAATACCCTAGCCCCCCCACCCCTTAAAATAATATTAAATGATAAAGGATTAAAAACATGCAATAATTAAAAATATATTAAATTAGAAAAAAAATAAAACATATAATAATTAAAAAAAATCTTTGTAGGCAGAACATTCTCCCCGTTTTCAAGCTAGAAATCAAATAAAGCAACATAGTTAAATACAACATATGCAAATAATTTTCAACACACTCATTACAGCTCAGAGGGAAAGGACAGCCAGTCTTGGGCCACACACAGATTTATTTATTCAGGGTTTCATGCTAGTACAAAGCCATTACTCTTCGGGAGCTGCGTCTCGGGCAAAAGACATCAGGCAAAAGCAATGCAGGCTCTGGGATGCAAAACAGGATCTGCCAATGCAAGTAGGCTCTAATGGAGGCTGGCTGGCTCTCTCCCCAAGTCAGGGGTAAACTTTAAAATATAGAGTCTGTGTCACCTAGGCAGTTAACCATCTGCTTAGCCTTTTGTCTGTTTGATTCACTCAGTCACTGAGATTAAAGGAGGCCTTAGCCTAGGGATGTGATGTTACATGAAAGGAAAACCTCCATGGGAAACTACAGATAGGAAGGTAACACTGAGTTGTAAAACCCAAGGTAATTTCCTGAGCCTTCCTTCAAAGATGGCTTAGGAAGCCAGATGTTTTATTAGCCCAAAAGTAGAGGCAGGAAGGAAGCATGACTCTGCCATGAAATTCCAGTGTGCTGGGTATGAGAATTACATGCTCCTACAGATTAGTTTAAATAACCGAGACCAGAATTATTATTTTTTTAAAAAAAGAAGAAAGCAAGAATGACAGATCCAAGAAGTTACTTTCTTCCTGGACTAGAACTCACAGGAGGAGGCTGTGCTGGTCGGTCCCCAGTGCCAAGGATAGGAGGTTGGCGCCGCCACCGAGGCTGCGTCTGCACCGTAGGAATCAGGCGGTTCGACACCACTTTAGATGCTATAGCTTCTTCCTAAGCAATGCTGGGATTTTTAGTTTCACCAGGTCTTTGGCCTTCTCTGTGAAGGAGTGCTACAGGTGCCTCGCCAAACTACAAATCCCAGGGTTCTGTAGGGTGGAGCCATGGCAGTTACAGTGGTGTCAAACTGTATTGTTTGTACAGTGTATTGATTGTTTGTTTATTCATTTGATGCATATGTGCTGCCTTTCTCCCAGAATGGCACCTAAGGTAGCTCACAGCACATAAAATACCATTTAAACATGTGACAGTTAAAAGTTAAAAACAATTAGAATCATTACAATTTAAAATTATATATAAAACCTGCAAAAGTTAAAAGAATAGGTGCACCCAAAGCAGCAGAGCTTGGGGAAGTTGCCTTGGATTCTCCCTGCTTGAGGTGGGGTGGGGAATCTGTGAGTGGCAGAAAAGTAACTTCCCTCCATTCTTACTCAGAGGTGCCCTTTGGCCGCCACGAGGTCCCAGTACCAACAGGGCTTTGCTTGCAGGCTTCCCAGAGACATCAGGTGCTGGCCCCATGCTTGGTCAGATCCAGAAAGCCACTTCTGAGCGAGAAGTCTCTGGCTGAGAGAGGAGCTCCTGCCCCACTGATTTGGGAAAGTGGGAAGAAGGACACCTGCTGCCCTCATGATGGGCCTCAGCCTTGTCCTGTTGGCCTCCCTGCTTGGCAACATGGTGGGAAGGGAAAGGAGGGGAAAGCTGACACTATGGCCAGGTGAAGCCGGTCTCTCCTTCCTCACCTCCCATGAGAAAAACCCCTCTGTTCTGCCCTTCTTTCTGCAGCATCGGTGAGAACATCCAGCTCCTGATCGACCGACCGGACGGGGCCTATTGTTTCCGCCTGCACAAGGACCGTGTCTATTACCTCAGGTGAGGTGGAGAGGAGAAACACACTCATGCACACACACACACACACACACCGCATCAGGCAGGCAGGTTGTGTTTTACAGTTTGAGGTCTTTTGCCTGGCCTGTGGTTTACCAGCATTCCTTCTGGGTCCTCCTTCTCATGCTGAGCATCATGCAGAGGGGATCTTTGAGCTTGCGCAGTTGCCTTCTTTGATCGCTGACTGCCCACATCCCAGAGTGAGTGTGTGTGTGTGTGTGTGTGTGTGTAGAAGTGGAGAGGCATCTTCCAGGGGGAACCAAGCACTGTGAAGGTCAGACTTCTTTCCCCTCCTCAGGTGTACTCATTTCTTGCTGTTGGGCTGCAGAGCTGCCAGGAAAGGGAATATGTTAACACCAGAGGACTGTATTTATTGTAGAACCTTATAAAAGAAGACAGGAAGGACTGAAAGGAGGTGTGATCATGGCTGGTCCCTCACATGTTGTGAGACACCATGAATCCCAACAAAGGTGGGATGTAAACAAACAAGTAAAATGTGAACATTCCTATGGGCTGATATGGCAGGCATTCTGTTAATGACTTAACACACACATAAATCCTTTTTTGAATGGGGCGCAGAGGGCTATTCTGTTGCCCTTGTGCTCCATCCAAAAACCTCTCATGTCCAACATCCCAAACAACTATGTCACGCCCCTGGAGGGGCTGTAGCTGCTGCTGCTGCTGCTTCTCATCAGAAGCCATGGAAGGGAGAGGCGATTCAAACCATGAAGGTAGCTGTTCTGAGCTCCTTGGGGAAGGAAAAGGCAGGCACACTCCATTTGAGAGCGCATCCTCACTTCTTCCCCCAACCAAGCTGAGACCTGCTGCTTTTCCATGGCCTGAATCACCCCTCTCCTCCCCACTGGTAAGCCACAACAACAGGGGCCTCTCGCAGGAGTTGGCAGCTTCCAAGCAATGAGAAGACCTGGAACTGTGTGTGTGGAGCTACTTGCACAAGTAAGATGTCTGCCTGTATATTTCAGCCCCCAAGAGCTGGGTAGATTGTTTGCCCTTGGGCCCACGTCTCACCCAATCTGCTTTTGGCTGGATGAGAGTCTTATTTTATATTTTAGAACCAAGGTGGCCAAAATCAAAAGTTGGTTTATTGCAGGGGTAGTTGAGGAAGTGTACCCATCTGGTTACTCAGATTTACATGAAAACTGCTTCTCTACCTTATCGTCCTGATATGTGTGTTTATGGCCATGTTGGTATTACAACTGTCCCCTCAGAATCTCTGGTTTATTTGCACACTTTGTCCATCTGTCCTGTGAATATACCTTGTCAAAAAGGCAAAATGGATGTCACAAGCATTGCCCAGTTAGCAGTTTCTTCTGACTCTCAGGAATACATCTAAGACTGCTCAGGTCATACCATGCTCCAGAAAAACTACTCCTAAAGGTTGCTTCAGATCTCTTCCTGAAGTTGTAGTAAAAGCTGTTTTTCTCCCCCCCCCCCGCCCCGCCATTTCTTAGTGAGAGGATCTTGAAGCTCGCTACAAACATTCCCCGAGAGAACCTGGTTTCCTTGGGCACCTGCTTTGGAAAGTTTACCAAGACTCAGAAATTTCGTCTCCACATCACCGCCCTGGATTATCTTGCCCCTTACGCAAAGGTAAAGACGGCCCAAGGATAAGTTTCATTTGAGGATCATTCTTTCCCCCCACTCCTCTCCCTTCCCTGGTTTGTGAATGTGAGGAAAAGTGTTTTGCCCAGCTCTCAGTGTGAGTGTTTCCCTGACAGCAAGTGCTTGTGAATGAAGAATGAGAGGAAAGTAAGGAGAATACCAAACAAGTGCTTCAGTTTCCTTGCCAGGCAACTTGGTACATCTTGGGAAGGTGAAAATTTATGCCAGTTAAGAGAGATATGAAGATAGCTTTTGATTTGATTTCACAGGAGTGTCTCATATGACCATAAACCCCCAAATCCATCTTGTGATACTTTTATTGGGCTAATCGAAAATGGGTCTTTTGAGTTGGTCCAATAAAAGTATCGCCACGAGGTTGGCTTTGCTTTAATGACCACCACAGCTACCTTTACAGTTTCACACGAGCAAATAACTTATTCCTCAGCAGACAGAGGTCACTGAATTGTTTTTTTCTTTACCCCCCTCACACAGTACAAAGTGTGGGTGAAGCCCAGTGCGGAACAGTCCTTCCTTTATGGAAATCACATCCTGAAATCTGGCCTGGGGCGCATCACTGAGAGCACTGCCCAGTACCAAGGTGTGGTGGTGTATTCCATGGCTGACGTCCCTCTGGTGAGTGGCTTGGAGGGAGGGGAGTTGTGGGGCCAGTCCTAAGGCCGCTAAGCAAAACAAAGGGCTTCACCAGCCTGCTTTGCTCCCTCTTTTCTCAGGGTTTTGGAGTGGCAGCCAAGTCCACCCAAGAGTGCCGAAAAATGGACCCCATGGCGATTGTAGTGTTTCACCAAGCAGATGTCGGGGAGTACATAAGGCATGAAGAGACGCTGACTTAAATGAAGGGAGCAGAGAACCCCAAAGCCTTCGGACTTTTTACCAACTGTCACCCTCTTTTATACAGACTGGATGGCCTGGTTGTGCAGGTTGGAAATGGTGAGGAAACGGCCAGCAGATGCCTGTAGTGTGATGGAACTGGCACTGTGCTTGCCTATAGGTGGACTAGGAAACTTTGGGATGTAACCGCCAGCCTACTGTTCACGCGGTCAGAAATGATAAAAGCTGTCTGGTTTTATGCCTTTGATTGTCTCCTTCATGGTGGTCAGGGGGCATGCAGCCTTTTCCATATCCCCCAGGAGTTTAGGGTGTGCTGCCCCATGGCAAAGAGGCAGCTAGAGCTTCCCTTCTCCCTTGGTAGTGTGTTTTAGCTTGGAGGTGGTTGTTACTACCACTATGAAAGCCTCAGAAGACACATTTCAACCTTTCGGAAAGGAAGAAAAAAACGTATACAGTTGGCTCTCCGTATCTGCGGATTCTGCCTCCATGGATTCAGCCAACCACAGTTTGAAAATATATATCTTTTTTAAAAAATAATTCCAAAAAGCAAGCCTTGCTTTTGCCATTTTATGTAAGGGACACCATTTTACTACACCATTGTATATAATAGGACTTGAGCATCCACAGATTTTGGTACCCATGGAACCAAACCCCAGTGGATACCAAGGGCCCACTGTACAAAACATGGGAATCTACTACTACCCATTGGTGTCTGTAAAGGGATCATGGGCAGCTGACAAAGTCCTGAGGGTTGTATTCAGCCCCAAATTCTCCGCTCTACAAGAAAACATTTGGTGGGGTGTAGGGAAAAGGAATGGTACGTGTGGAGCACAAGCCTATTAATTAGGCCTGGAATTTGCCACTCCATCACTGTAAGGTGTCCTGTGTACATATTTTGTGATTGCACTAGGAAGGGCTTCAGTGAACAGAGTGCTGTTTTATGTCAGCTAGGCCAGCTTTATTTTGAATCAACCTCCTATGATGAGTAGGTGAAGTCGGTCCCTTTCCAGTTTGGCCCCTAAAAGCCAAACGAAAGAAGCCGTGCCAGC
The DNA here is from genome assembly GCA_030847615.1 of Gambelia wislizenii. NCBI lineage: Eukaryota > Metazoa > Chordata > Lepidosauria > Squamata > Crotaphytidae > Gambelia > Gambelia wislizenii. Next base: position 462,797 of record JAUMIR010000008.1, read on the forward strand.
AGGTGGCAAAATGCTGCCTTTAACAGTCTCCTGGCCTTTTAGGGGTTCCCTGTTCCTTTTGGGGCCTGCAGATGATCTGGGAGCGGGGACAAGGCAAAGCATGGGCCCCTCTCTGCAGCTGTGGCTCTGATCTTTCAGCCTGCCATAGCCATGGCATGACTCTTTAGCATCGTGGCTTGTTGGTGGCTGTGGTGGGCTGCGTGGTGAAGAAGCGCTTGAGGAAGTAGAGCTGGAGGACCCCCGAGAGGACAATGGCCACACTTTGGGCTGCTGACCACCAGTTCACATAGTTGTAGTTGGCCTGGAGGAGGAAGAAGTCCGATACACTCTTCATCCGAGAGATGCTGCAGTGGCGCCACATGTGGAAGGTGTTCCTCATGAGCTTGCGGGTGCTCTCCTGTCACAAAGGGAGGCAAAAGCTCCTCAGTCCTGGATCGAGGCACTTGCCTGTTCTGTCCTCAGCCAGGGGGCGGGAATGAGGCCTTGGCGCCAAATGCAGCCTTCCTAGGCTTGCTCAGATGGCTGCATCCCCTTCCCCATGGCACCTTCTTGGGATGAATTCCCAGCTTTTGTACAATTCAGACACCCACACCCAACTGTGGCTCTCTCAAGGCTTAGCTATTGGCAGTTAAGGGACTTGAGCTCGATTCTGCGGGTATCTTTGGCCCCACCCATCCCTGGAATGAGGCCCTTGAGAACTGCTCTTGAGTTGAATGCAGCCCTTGGGCTGGGAGAACTTGCCCGTCCTTGACAGAGAAAATACCAGCTGCATATCCCCATAGGCAGCTGCCCAGCCAGCGATTCCTGGAATGGGACGTTTCAATGCGGCCAGTACAGTGTGGTTCTGCTTCCATAGCAATTGATACTTTTGTCAAGAAAATGCAATCAAAACCATTTCTGTTTGGTTGGGATTGTCTTGCAAAACTATTTGGGTAAGGCTTAGGGTTAAGGTTATTATCAACTGATATGCAAGCAGAACCAGGCCACACTGAAGTGCCCTAGACCTGCCAGCAATGCCCCATGGTGAGCATTCTCCTTTGCATCTTTTGCCTGAGAGGAACCACGTGTCCCTCTTCCTAAACTTTCACAACCAGATGGGCCAAAACCCACTCTTAGCTGTATCAGGTATGGTGTTGGTTTCTGTCCGCCCCATCTTTATTTTTGCCCAGATGCTGATTACAGTATTTTCTACACAGTTGCTTGCATTACCAGAACCTCCTTCGTTATTTAATAATGCTTACGTCAATGGCCTCAAGTGTGTCATTGAGCTGCTTTCTCTCGAGCTCTGGTGTACTTTGTAGGTCAAAGCCGTCGTAGAAGACTCCAAAGTTAAGGTAAACCTGCACAGATCCAAAGTGGTTGTACCGATTGCTCAGGCAGAGCTGGTAGAATCCTGCAAGGAAGCAGCAGAATCGTACCTGGCTGAAGAGCTTTTTCCACAAAATTGGTACCAGGCCCTATTAATGTGAGAAGCGCCCCTCTGTTTTCCATCCCTCCTGGGATGAACAGTAAACGATGAAGGCAGCAAAAGCAGCAGCGTTGTTCTGCAGGGTTAAGAAGTTTGACTTCTGCTGCCTTCAGGGGAGCTCAAGAACACACCGGTCAGAATACTCTCCCAGCAGTTTTGCTCCCCCCAGCCCAGCCATCCTGCTGTTGCACTTTCTCCCTTAACTGGTTGCCTTACTTTTGAAATAAGGCTCTGTGGCACTTGTTATTAACATGCACGCACAGCTGTCACTTGTTACTCCCAAGCGGTGGTTGGTTTTGCCTGCATCTGCCCCCCTCTCCAAGATGGGAAGCCTAGAACCCACTCAGGATGGGGATAGAGCAGTGGTTCTTAACCTTTTCTTTACCAGGGACCCCCTTTAAATATCTTTTGTTGCTGCGGACCCCAAGATTTAAATTTTAAAATAAATAAATAATACAACTACACCATCCATGAAACCTTCCCTCAGAGGCACTGGAGCAGGAGGTAAGACGTGGCTGGAGCAGACTGAATGGCATTGTGCAAGCCAAGCCAGCCAGCCTTTGCCTTGGCTCCTACCACGTGGCCACTCCACTGCAGGGAGGTGAGCCAAGCAGCCTTCAAGCCTTCGCGGCCCCCCTGTGAGAACATCATGGACCCCTGGGCTCCCCACACCACAGGTTAAGCACCGTACCTGTCTCCTTGGTTGGGAAGTTGATCTGTCCCCGGACATCCTGCGAGGTGCCAAGATGGAGGTCATTGGGATCATTTGCAGTAGCCAGGATGTGTCTGTCATGGCCAATCCCTGAGCTCCACTGCACCTGAAGGCAAAATGTACAGAAGAAGACATAGACAGGTGTTCCCTTTGGGGGCTTGGTTTGCTGCCCCCATAGTACTGTGGTGTTCAGTTTCTTGGAAGACAGAAACCAATCCATGGGTGGGTGCAACTACAGAAACAAAATGGACCTGAGGTTTCCATGTTGCAGGTCACGTAGCCCCAGGCAGTTGGCCCCAGTTGGGTTTGTCCTACCTTCTCTCCCCAACCCTACCAATAGGATGCTCCTTGCAAAAGGCGCACTCCCGTGAAACACAAAACAGTGGCCGACATTTTTGGTACTTCCTTATAAAAAGCATAGTTCTGCAACTCCAAAACTTGCTTACCCTGTTTTCTGTGCATAAAATTATTTTTGCCCACAAAAAAAAACACACACACACACACACACACACACACACATTTTGAGTGCAAACTTGTATATAATGTCAACTGCTGAGGTTTTTGAGACTATCACTGAGAACAATTTCATAGGGAGTTAATAATTTGAGGTCTCTGGATATGCTGAAAAAATCCTGCAAGTATTATTTGAATTTCTAATTGTTGGTGCCATTCTCAGGTCAGTTAACCCCTTTCTCCAGATGGGAAATTCAATGATTGTGATGAACACAGACAGAGACATCCAGGAGAAAGGTGCCCCTGTAACCAACCCGGCCTTCCAAGGCTCTCAGTGGATGGCACAGGCAGTGAATGGGCAGGTAAAACTGGGTTGGATAGTTAAAATTTTACAAGACTTTTTAACGGGCAATGAAATCATCTCACTTGGACTCGCTTGTGGTTTCCAGACTCTCCAAAGACTTTGGAGGACAGATGTTTATCCCACTACTGTAAATGAACTGCCTTATCTATGGCCAGGGTTATTTGTGCCATTGCCAACTTTTGTTCCTGACCAGTGCTCTTAATAATATAATACTTTCTGCAATTTGTACCATGTGTACTGTGTATATATCCCTAAACTTCTAAGAGCCTAGACCAGGGTGAGAATCAGGTGGCCTTCCAGATGTTGCTGGATTGCATCTCCCAGCAGCCTTAGCCAGCATGGCCAATGTTAGGAAATGCTGGAAGCTGCAGTCTAACAGCACCTGAATGGCTAAATGGTTCCCACCTCTGGTTTAAGGGCTGAATAATGGTTCACAAGGATGGGATTCAAATGCCCCTCGAGCTGCTGCTGCCGCCAAAGCGTACCTCCCAGCAGCCTACTAGACAGCATGGCCAATGGTGAGGAATGCTGGGACTTGTATTCCATCAACATCTGGAGGGCTACACGCATCTCAGAAAGCTGGCTGCAATCCAGGGAAGTACATACTGTAACAAGTGCCCAGCCTTACATGTGCTACAAGATTTGGTGTCCTCTCCTCGAGGAAAGGAGGCAACAGGGGCCCTTCCGCATGGCACCATCCTAACACTACGATTCCGTGTCAGCTGCCACAGCAACATCCTGCAGAATCCTGGGGTTCGTAGTTTGGTGGCCATGAGAACTCTTTGGCTGAGAATTGTAAGCGCCCCTCCCTAAACTGCACATCCCAGGACTCCACAGGATGATAGGAGCCCCGGTGGCAGCTAAACCAAAGGCCAATCTCGAGTCCCACACTCAGAAAAGGCATGAAATTAATTAAGTAATTAATGGGTCCTGGGCAGGGGGAAAGCAGCATTCCTGTGTTTAGTAAAGAGAAGGTGGTGGTAACAGGTAGGGTTGATCTGTTCTAGAGTAAGCTGTTGCTGCTTCTACCGTCTACCCTTGCACCCACCTCATAGTTGAAGTAGAACTGGCCGCTCTGATGCGCAAATTGCCAGAAGCACTCGATGCCTCCCGCGGGGACCACTATGGCAAAGTCGTACTGGTCTGATCCACGGAAGAGAGGCTGGTCACCGGAGCTGCTCAACGGCTCAGACTTGCGGGCCCTGGTGAGTTGCAGCCCTCCCAGGAAGCCCACAAATGCAGCCACAGAGAGCGGCGTGAGCATAGTGCCTCCTGGCTGGGAGAAGCCAGCTGGACGCTGGAGGAGCTCTGTGTGACACGGCTGGCTGGCAGGGAAGGGAGGCAGGCCGGTTTAATGATTAACTGAGCCACTCACGCCTTGTGTTTGTTCTTCTCACTGCTGGATCAGGTCTAGTTCCTCATGGAAACTTGGTGCTTTTTTAAGGATGAGGGAATTCGTAGTGCTCCAGATTTGGGACCCTCAACCCCATCTGCCACCCCCAGCCTCACCAGTGGGCAGGGATGATGGAAGCTGGAAGACCGCTAAAGGTCAAGCCATTTCCCATCACTGCTGTCCCTTTTCAGGAAACTGCCTTGATCGTTAATACACTTTTCTCCAGCCTCTGCAAGGTGCCCGAAAGGCTCAAACAGCCTGCTGTGGCTAGAAAAGTCCAAAATTAAATTTATCACCAATGTCATTTCTGTCTCTCCCTTCCTCAAGTTGGAATACATGGTCCACCTCCCATTTCATCTTCCCAACAAGCCCCAGACTATCCAATAAGTGTCTCTGCTCAGTGAGAATTTGAACTCAGATCTCTGCAAAAGACAACAGGAGTGTCACAGACCTCAAGCAAGAGCAGAGTTGGCCGCTAGGAGAAAGTGCCAAGAAACAAAAGCTGTGTAAAAGGTGGAATCGCTAGAACTCATCCATAACCTGCTTTAGGCCTCCAGTTTAGTCTTGATTTGGAAAAAGATGTCATATGGTATATATGGGTTGGGCTCTTCCCCACTCAAGCATTTCACTCTGCATCGTGTCCATCTTTGCAAAAACTGCCAACCTGGCATGACATTTCTCTTTCCAATCAGGAGACCTGAAACCTTTTTTAAAAAAGTACCAAGTTTGCTTTGCTTTACCAGACTTCTGCTTGAGTAGCTGCACTCCTTGCCACCCACTGCAAGCCTGTTTATTCTGTCCTCCTTGTTCTTAAAAGGTTGACCTCCACTTAGCTCCAGCAGCTGGTGCTGAAGGACACATCATGTATTATTGCAGGAGGGAGTTTTCCCAGCAGCCCTGATAAGACGGGGCTCCTTGGGCACCAGGGCCCACACCGTTCTTGGAGTCAGGAGGGATAGCAACAGCTGAAGCACAGAAACAACCGAGCCTGGGCATGTGGGGGAAACGGTTTCTTATGACAGCCCTAAGGAGAACCTATTGGGGTTTGCTTGCTAAGAGTTGCACGCTGGGGCTTTGCCAACATCGCCTGCCTCTGAGACTGAGAGGGTGTGACCTGCCCAAGGCCGCCCAGTAGGTCTCCATGGCTGAGCCTGGACACCAGTCATAGTCCAATGCTCAAACCACGACACCGTGCCGGCTGGCTCTCAAACTCTTCCTACCGCAAGGCAAACCTTTCAGGGTTAAGATGAGAAGGGTGCCTTGCTCCAGCCACCAGGAGCTTGCCCCATTCTTCCAGCCAGGTTGCCCGCAGGTCTTTTCAACAATACAGGCTTGAGGGTCCAAGCCTGGCTGAGCCAAAAAGTCCACCCTGCAGAACTACAAGTGCAGCCCCATGTTTTATGCACACAAACACACACGTTGAACTGGAGTGCCTTGTTCCAAACATAAAAGGAAGGCAAACAGAAGGTGGCCCAGGGCAAAGCCAGGACTGGCCGTGTGGCACAGACTGCAAGAGAAGGGCATGGAATTAAAGGCACACCAACCTAGGAAATTGGCCAGCACTCCGGTACCTTCACCCGCGCACATAGGAATTTAGTGGCATTCTCTCCTCGCCCTATCCCCACACACCAGTTTCCCCAGGTTCAGTATTCAGCACGTGTAGAACCTCTGTAGGACTCAAACGGTTACATGCTTTTTGCAATGAAAAATCACTGCCTTCCCAGAATATTCATTTGCAGCCTATGTTCTGTGAATACAACCCAGGGCCCGTTCAAATTAAAACGTCTGTGGCAAGAAGTTCAAAGCAATCACCAGACCTACACCAGCAGCATCTTCAGCATCTCTGACCCTGGTGCCGGTGGGCATTTGGCCCTTTCGTGATGGGTTGATCTGCAAACATGGCCCATCACAGCAGCAGCCACTGCTGCTAAAAGGGTCTCCCTTGCAGAACCACTCTTGAGCCTCGTCCTTGAAGACCTCACAGCTGCACCTGAGGAGAGAAAACCCAGGCAGGGAAGGAACTACAGCAGATCTCTGATACAAAACTGCTTTATTTTGTAAAATACACAATGTTAGCCCCATTCTCTCTTTTGTTTGGCCTCAATGAGTCCTGAGAAGAAGAAAAAAAACAACCATGGGATTCCCCGCCCCTCTGCTCTATTAGTCAGAAGACTTGTTACAGTCAAAAAAATTCCTCAATGGAAGCCAAGAGCCAGGATCACAGCAGTCTTTAAAGAAAACAAGAGGAAACGCCTCTTTGTGCCACAAGGAATGTGGGGGCCCACTTTTTGCTCTCAAACTGTTAGAGGACCAACTTACCCCTTTTGTTCTAACATCAACTCTAGTCAAAGTGCCCACAAAAGGTAACAGGAAAAACAGTTATGCCACTGTGTGGAACTGCAGAACAACGAGCGACCCATCTGCCCTTCCTGGCAGGGCTGAGTGTTCTTTCGGTCCTGCAGTCACTTCTAACTCCGATCTTCCCAGGAATGCGCGAAGAGGCTTCCTGCAACGCTGGCTGAAGAAGGGCCACAGGTTCAGCCCCAGCAGGTGGTCTGGCCCAATGCAGTCTCCAAGGAAAGTCATTTTGGCCTGTCTTTTGGCAGTGGGACCTTCGAAGTGCGTACGCAATGCTCCTCTGCCCGCCCCCCTCCCGAGAGCCCACTAAGTTCACTGGAACCCGTGTTTCTTCATGGTCCGCCAGCGGTCCTTGATCATCACTGGAGTTCGCTCTTTGAAAGGATATGCTCGGAAAATGGTCTTCCAGTTCCCCTCCCCAAATTTTTTCACCCCCGCCTTAATCCACTGGGACTCCTCTGATGTCCACATCTACAGAGAAAAGGAGCGAGAGCCTCGTGAGCAACAAGGAAGGCCCAGCCCCAGCCAGGGGGTCCCTTCCCACCCACGCCACAAACAAGCCTCCTGCTACTGGAAAAAGCAAAGCTTCCCACATCGCCCCATGGCTTCCACTCCATCAGCTGCCCACTCAGCGACCGACTGCTTCTGTTTTAACCAAGGAAATGCCTAGCCTTGATTCATGACACTGAGGAGGCCCTTTCTTTGCACCTTAGTCCTCCGTCTATAATACGGCGATAATTGTACTGGCCTCCCTTAAAGCTGACCAAAGGTAGAATAATGTGCGTGAGACAGAGGGCATGTACAGGTGTTTACACAAACGCACACTCGCATATGCTGATGGGAGGGCAGGTGGTAAGAGGGAAAATAATCTCTCATTAAAATGTAAACAGCAAAAAGCCCGTGGAGATGATGGCTGAGATTGCTCAGACTTCTCAGAAATGTCTCTAAAGTTCTGGACTTTGGTACAAATACTGTTGTGTTACTCAGAATAAGGTCATGTCATGTTATGCACTGCATTATATGAAATAAGGGAAGTGGTCTATTGAGGGGAGGGGGGCATGGATTGGTGAGGTGACTGGTGATTTGGTTAAGTGTCCGAATGGGATTTTTTAAAGGTTGGTGGGCAGAGCAGTGCGAGAGACGGCTCGGTCAGAGACAGGAATTAGCTAGTTAGAGAGAGGCGTGAGAGAGGAGACAGTGAAGGGAATGAATCCGTGTTGTGGGTCAGCTGGGACCCACGGTTACTGCAGTTCAGCCAGGATTAGGAGGAAACAGGGAAAATCGGTGAGATGTGTTAGTCCATTAGGATTTCAATGGGTGAAATCAGTAACAGTAAAAACGAAGCCTTAAAATCCTGCAACCATAAGCTTCTGTAACTGTGTGCTGAATTTCTGCCTGATGCATCGTTCTCAGACACACAACAGTGCTATTACAACAAACGTCTTGAGCCCCGTCTTGGGAGAAAGGTGGGGTATAAATCTAGTAAGTAAATAAACAGAGCAGGCACCTGGTTCAAGGGTGGTGGTCACCTGGGTGCCAGAGTGGGGGGGGGTGAAGCTTTGGCTGCTCCAACACCATTCATCATTCATTCATTCATTCGCTAAAACCCCCAACTCAGCGGACTGCAGAGATATCTCACTGGGGTGGGGGGGTGCGCGCTGGCCAACTGCACCCCCTTTAAGGGAGGGGGCTGGCCTTCTCTCATCCGTCTGGCCACCTAGAATGGGAGTGGGCTACCTTACCTTCTTCTTAGAGCCGGCGATGGACGTGTTGCTGCTGCTGCTTCTTCCCTTCGATGCTGAAAGACAAATTCAATCAGCAACCACACCTTCTGGGAGGCGGCATTACTACAGCTACAGGAGTTTGCCTTTCAGAAGGGAAAGACCGCTTGGCTGTCCAGGATGGAGGCAGCTACTGGGTCAGACCAGCTGCCCCCACCATTCCAGCCCATGGCGAGGAAGCTGCGCCACTGCGGTCATTCCCATGAGGAACCCAGGAAAGTCCCCACCTGCCCACCCTACGGCACCCAGCAGCAGCCCCTCCATGGGGGGGGGGGTTGAGGTGCAGTAAGCAGCCCCCTGGTCTTCGTTTGTTGTTGCCAGCGAATGCCGGCCCCGTTCAGAAACAGTCCGTCTGCCCAATAGGAGCTGCCAAGTTTCACACATTCGATGTAAGACTCTTGACTTCATTCTGGGAGTAGTCTGCTGCTACCACCCTGGCTACAGTTCTTCCCATTTTAGGCAACAGTTTCCCCCAAAATACACACACACGCGGCAGGAGAATCCCAAAGTGTTAATTATCAGGTTTCACAGCCACTTTCTTTTGTGGGTCTTCTTGTATTTTGTTGGATATGTGCCAGTTCTGATTTCAGAGTTGTGATTTTAAGCATGTGGGTGTCCCTTTAGGAAGGCAGCCTGCACCCCTTGGGCTCTTGTGAGGAAGGTGGGGTATAAATGAAACGAGAGAGGAAGGAGGAGATAAGAGGAATGATGGGAGTTGCAATCCAACAAATCCAGAGGACGCAGGTTCCATGAAAGCTGGTGCTGACTGGAATGATACTAGGGAGCTGGGAGCCCCCCCTTTGCCTTCGCTGGGCCCATTCTGGCACCCCAACAGCCACTGATGGTGCTTGGAATACAAGTCAGAGAGGCTGTTCCCTGTCCTGGTTCAATGAGCATGGAAGGAACTCACTGGAAGTTCAGAAATCAGGCAGGCAGGGGCCATAAATCAGAGCTCAGAAAATATCTTTGCCTGTGGGAGTCTGTTTGGAAAAAGTCAAAGCCAGCCCAGGGAAACAAATAAGCAGCTTGGTCAGCCAGTTCAGGGTCGAAGAATCCAGTAAGAGTTGTCCGAAAGTCAGAGGTCCAAGTTGCAGGAGTCAAGAAACAAGAACGCTGGCAGAAAGCAGGTGAGTTGCTTTCAGCGACCAGCCCTGGACAGAGGTGGCTCTTAAAGGGCGTGGGGGGGGGGTTCCAGCTGGCTCAGAGGAGCCCCTCCTTTACTGCTTGGCAAGGACTCTCGTTCAGCATTATCGTTCTGCGCTCTGCTCCACACGCCGAGTCCAAGGACCTGGGGGCCATGCTGCCTCCCCAGCTGCGTCCTCTGCCAGATCAGCTGTAGGGGAGTCCTGGCTCTGTTCCTCCTCCGGCTGAGGCTCTCTTCACCCGGGACAGCTGCCAGCTGAGTCTCTTCTTCAGAATCTAGGTCCGGATGCTGGTCCATGACACTGTCAGGCACCCTACAACCTCCCAGTCCTGAGCCCTCCCGGGCACCTTCCTGGCAGAACAATCCACTGCCCGTTTCATTTGTGGTTCACAGGACGGACACGCTGACCGATCACATGCTGTTGCTCCGTGCAGCTGGAGAGCCGGACCTTCAACCCCTCATGACGATGCAGTGGCTGCGTCACTTCAGGCTGCCTGGAAAACCCCTGGGCCTCAGGTCAGCCTTTCCCTACTCTAGCTACCACCCCTTCTATGGAGCCCTCATAGGGTTATGAGGCACAGCCGGAGCTGTGATACTCATCACACCTCCCAAGGAAAACCCCTGGGGCCACTTCACAGGCTTGTTCCTTGCTCCTGTCCAAAGGCAGTGGCAATCCTGGAGATCTCAGGCACGCAGTTGGGCAAGCCACGGCCCAGCCCTTGCCATCACCCCTCTGGCAGGCTCGTTCACACATTCCCCACTTACTCTCGTGGTCAAAGAAGAGCTCGTCTTCATCGCTCCAGACCTCCTTCTCTTCATCTTGACCAGCAGTGGTGACGCCCTCCTTGGCTAACCTGAATGCAACACAGAAAGGCACACCACAGGTAAAGAAGATCCTGCCCTGACAAAGCCGATCCGATTGGCCCGCATCAGTTCATCTCCCACCCCAAACCAGGGATATGCTGCTGCATATAGTCCTCCAGGGGAAATGCAAAACACAACTGAGTGCCCAGAACATTTCAAATGGATTCATTCCACGATCCCTACTGCCACCTCCATTTTGCAGAGAGGCTGAGGCTTAAGGCCACCTGAGGGAAGGTGAGAATGAATTGGGAACTCCCAGCTAAGAGCAGCCCACATCTGTGGGCCAGATCTCTGGAAGAATGTCAAGAAGTGCCACTGAGTTCTCATGCTCATCGTATACACGGGTTTTATATACTTAGGAGAGGTAAAGAGGCACCTGCTAGTGAGTGGAAAAGGCCTCTTGCATCATATTCCCCACCCAATTTCTCCAGCTGTTGCAACTGAGCCTTACAAAGTCACCTCACTCTCTAGAGATGAAGATGTCCTGCTCTAGAACAGCTGGGAAACCGTCCTTTGATAAAGGAGGGCGATCTCTCCCCTTGCCCTGCAAAAGTGTCAGTACTTTCCAGAATGAGGGAGAAAAGGTATTTAAAGATTGCGAGGAAGCCAGTCAGTCATAATCCTTGTGAGAGCCCTGAGGAATGGCAGCAGTGACAAAGGACTGCTTCGATGGGATGATGGGTCGTATGGAGGCACCCCTTTTAATATCTGTGTCTCCAGTGGACCATTATTTGACTGCACTTGTGGCTTGACCTGAGCCATTACAACTGCTAATATCCCTGTGGCAGCCAAGTTAAAAAAAAAGAAAAAAAAGAAGAGGTAATCATAGCCACCTACCTGGGAAATGACCGGGAAACTTCCTTGGTGGATTTTTTGGGTTCTGCTGTCTGGAGAGCCAAAGTTACCAACAGCTGCTTGGGCACAATTCGCTTGACAGCAGGGTCCCTGCAACAGCCGCCATCCTGCCCCATAACTAACCCGCTGATGGTCATAGAGTGTTTAGCCTTCTGTAAGACGGACTTGGATCCAGTGGCAACGTTCCTGCCATCTCCTTTCTCCACCTCTTCTTCCTTCTCCTCCTCCTCCTCCTCCTCTTCCTCCCTTTGGCGCTTGGCTCTGTGAGATGCAGACACTGGAACCAGCTTAGGGCACGTCCAGTCCGTCTCGTCCAGTTTCTGAAAGGCGGCGCCAGGATCTGAGGAGTCCGAGAGGACCTTGAAGGCTTCTCTGAGAACAGAAAGCCCATAGGAAGTCGGCCTCTTAGGTGGGTGGCTAGAAAACAAAGGGACCACAGCAGGTTGTTTCACAAGCTTTGCTGATTAGAGCTGCCCCATAAAGGAGCTCAGCTGGTCTCTCTGTCCCAGCTCCCCGCTTGGCACAAACCGTCTCAGCGCCAAGGCCTCTTCCGTCATCAGAAAACAATTAAAGATCACCAACAGACATAAACTGAAGCAGCCAAACCACCTGCCTGGGGAAGTAATTCCTACTCATCTAAGAGAAAGGCAGCTTCCGGGTGATCCAGAGCTCTTTCCTCTGGCAGAAGGGAAAGGCAGAAGTGACTAGTCTTCCACTCTAAGCAAGACACGTAAGCAGGAAAATGCATTTAGTCGCTTCACGTGGCTATAGACCTCCTAAATCCTTAGCTCTTGGAAAACAGCTTGGTGACTCCAATCATAGTCTTAACAACAAAAACACCATTACTATTCTTAATATTTTAATTTGCTGTGAAGGAAGAGGGACAGAAAGAATATTCAAAAATATTTGAAAAATGGCAGAAAAACATCTTTCTCAAGTGTCAATAAATTATCTGAACAGAAAATAGTACTTTTCCTTGGAAATATTTGTTTTGTAAACAAAACAGCATTTTCTCTCCTGAAAATAATATTCTTGCCCAGAAAAATGCTATTTTCTGCACAAAAAAGCCAATGTGTGAATTAGCTAACACACATTGGAAACTGATTAATGCAGTTTAGATATGTAAATTGCTATTGCTTAAAAACAATCTGTAAGCCGCTCTGATGACCTTGTGGCTGAAGAGCGGGGTATAAATAACTAAATAATACATAATAATAATGTGCAATTTATAAAACTTTTTATGCAGCATGAAGAAAATGGCTAAAATTACTCATTCCTTCCTTCAAGAAGAAAATTAGTGAAGAGTTACATCCCCACGAAGGAATTAGTCGGTCTTTATAGGTTTCCATTCCACTCTCTCTTTGCAAAAGAGAAATACACCTTGCTTCCAATACAAAGTTCTGGTGGACTGTCTTAAATCAAGGCAAATGAAATGATAGTTTAATTCATGCACACACAAAAAGACTAGCTGGCTTAACAAATTTGCATGTTAGCACACATTTCCTGAGCAAGCATGAATCCTACACAGCCTCCAGGAAGAGCTAAAGCAGATTTAAGATCACAAGCCCCTCCCCTCTGAATCTTAAAATGGGAGAGGCCTGGAGTCTAAGTGAGCAATGACACCGGCCACCAGGTAGCCCCCCAGATAAACGTGGCAGCTCCAGCCCCAAAAGGCCACGTCTTCCTAGGACCTTGCTCCTGCAGCCAGTGGGGCACCTGGGAACTTATAGACAGATGCTGCTAGAATGGCAACGGGTTGGGAGGTGTGCAGGAGTGCGCCACCCACACCTTGAAGCCTGATGTCACTCATCATAGGCAGGGAGGCAGGCACCGTACCTGTCCGAGTCCTTGGAAGCTGCAGGCGCAGTGGCCACAGCAGCAGGCTGTGCAACAATCCCAGAGGTGTCTCCACCTGGTCTGGAAGTTATCGCGCTCTCACTGGCCTCTCCCACGCAGTGCAACGCTGCCTCCTTCTGGCTGCCTCCTTCCGCAGCCAAAGGTTCTGCTGCTGGCCGAGTGCCTTCCTCCAAAGTCTCTGGGCTTTCTTCTGCCAGATCTTGGGTCTCGCCCTCAAGTCCATCCTCTGTGGAGGTCTCCTTCAACCTCCCCCTGGGATGAGGGTCTGCTGCCACAGTCTCAGGAGCTCTTTTCTCCACAAGTTCTGAAACCTCCATCTCCTCACTGACGGCTCCCACGGGATTCAGCTGGGGCTCCACCGGATCAATGGAATCCTTTTGGGCCATCTTCAAAAAAGAGTAGGAACAGAGTCAACAGAAAGCTTCTTGACTTTACTCTCTTTTGCTAATTAGATGCAGCAACATGGCCTTTGGAGCCTGGGGCTCCTGTGTATTGAGGTACCCCACTCAAACCGAACAGGCAGCAGCCACTCCAGGTGTGGAAAGACTCCTGTTTTTAAGCCTCAGGCATCAGTCATGTTGATTGGCTACAGAAGAGTTGCTACTGAGACGTTCAAGTGCACCTCACTCAAGCCCTGGTGCCTGAACACAGCTCCCAAGACTAACACTTACCGTTAAGAGAAAGGGCTCCGAATCATCCATGTAGCCTTCCAAAAACATCAGGACTGTCTGCTGGAAACGCTTGTACGAGAAGTTCCAGATAGCTGGGTGAGAGAAGTTCCTCTCTCGGATGATGTCCTGGAACAACACCCTCATTTTCTGGGCAAAGGAAAACATGGTTTTGAGCACTTTCAAGGGAATGGGTGAGGGAAGGAGCAGTCAGCGTTTGGGAAAGTTCACACAAACCACGTCCAGCAAACCATACCAGCAACCTACGGAACAGCACAAGTGCCTGTAGGTGGCCCAAAACACAGGCTGTGCCAATATGCCTTCTTGGCTGGGCAGAGCTTGGACAGGGAAGTGAAGGAGGAGAAGCCATGCCTCCCTCTGCCTCTGGCCCAGCGAAAGAAGACCTGGAACTAGGATGGCTCGTACCACCCCATCCATCCATCCTTCCCTCCCAGAATGAAACCACGTCCGTTCAAAGCCCACCTGGGTGCTGGGGTCTTTCGACAAGTGCTTCTTCAAGATTTTTCTGGCTTGTTCATATTCTTTGTTCTTGACACAAGCAATCACTGCCTGGAGCAGAAAGACAAAAGCACGGTTGGCAAGGAAGACTTTTTGCAGATTCTCCAAACCTGAGGAGATATTCTCCTGGATTTACCTCAGGGGAATCCCAGCAAAAGAGTATTCTCTACAGGGCTGTTCGGAGATCCTGAAAGATGCACAGGCCCTGCAGAAATGAGAGCTCTCGGGGGACATCCTTCTCGCCCTGAGCAAACCAACAGCAGAGCTGAGCCTCTGGTCTGAGGGACTGTGAGGCAGGATCTAATATGTCATTTCTGGGGTCATGCTCCAAGGGAAAGGTCATTCTTAAGCTACCCCGCACTGCCATCTGCACCTTGGAAGCTGATACAACCCTGTTGTGGTATTAGCCCAGAGCCCTTGCCCAGCCCATGGGCTAAGGCACACAGACTCTGAGGAGAAGAGGGTTGCAAAAATACATCAATCAACAAACAAAGAAACAGAGGAATCCTCCAGATTAGGGCAGATTTAAGCCAAGCCCAAACACAACTCCCACAGGTTGAAGGTCATTCATGGGGAACAGCACAGCCTCCCCCCACCCCAGGCAACACTGATTGCGTTTCATTTGGAGTGTGTTTCACAGTTGCAGCCTGTCCAGGCATTCAAAAACAAGAAGGGAATTTACTGAATGGAAATGGTTAGGGACAGCATGAACTCTTCTGAAAGAGATGAGCTGCTTCTTGGATGCTTTCCCCCTATGCTTTGCTGTCCTTTTCCTTGGCCTGAATCATAGGGAAAGGTGTGAAATTAAGTCTAATTAGCTCTGATATGAGGCAGCAGCTGTTTTAAGAAGGAAACAGCTTTTGTCTGAGTTTATCTGAGGGATAGGGAAGGCTCCACCCTCAAGTTATTGAGAGGCTTGTTTGTTTTTGTAAAAGCCTTTTTGCAAGAAAACAGCTGTTTTGTAGGGCAGGGGTAGGCAGAGGACATGCCAAGCTCTATGGGTAGATCCTGGAACAATCTGCAATAGAATGAGGAGGATTAGTGGGTCCTGCCCTAGAATATTTTGCTGAAATGTAGAAATGCTGGAGTGATCAGAAAAGGACATTTTGTGTGGAAAGACTGAGCGCTCCATTCAGTTTTGGTACTCAAAACTCCTGTGCTCAGAATTTTAAATTTCAAAATGTGTGGGTTTTGTACCACATGCTTGTGAGTCTCACAGTTCCAGCCAAAAAGAAAGCAGACCCCACAAACCTGAAAGCTGTCCACCAATGATGTAGGGCAAACCACTAAAATCTGTGTTGTCTAATAAATTTCTATTAACTTATTTACAGGTCTGATTTAAGAAGGGAGACAAAAATGGGAAAGACCTCATTCTGGGCTAGGAATTATAGCTGAGGTTCCATTCTTCCCAAAGCAAAACAATGTCTCTAAAACAACCACCATCCTCCTATTTCCTGGCTAATTAGAAAGTCAGGCATAAGTGTCTATAAAAAGAAAATGTTAACTCTTACAGCTTCTTTTATTTTTTTCTTTATTTCTTCTAACATGTCCACATCTATGTCAAACTCATTCCTCATCTTCTCCAAAAGAAGAAGCGCACATTCCAGTGGTGTTAACTCTGTCTCTGCATCAATAGTCCAATCTACAGGACAAACAAAGAACTTGTATCACCTGTAAAATATAATAACTGCTATACAGACACACACAGAGGTAAATAGACTTTGTCCTGCAAAAAGATAGATTTTTGCTTCAACTATAGGCAGAAAACATGTTAAGAAGAGGCCTGTGTCCAGGAAAAAATAGCATCCAGTGGAAGATAGCTTGGGGCCACTCTGATTCTGCTAAGAAACTGACCACCCAACTCTTTCAACAGCCTTTTAACAATCCATTCCCAAAGTGACCAGAGAGGGGGACCTCCTGTTTCTACTTTCCCCATCCTCATCTTCCCATTCTTATTATACTTTGGGGCTATTATAAGATGGGGAGAACTCTGTATGAGAACTCTGTCCTCTTTCTATAAACAAATATAGGTCAACCCCCATATCCACGGATTCAGTATCCGAATTAGCCGCATCCAAAAAAATGTGTTCTTACTAGGCATTTCTAGGTCCTCCAACATGATTCTATGGTCAACTTCCAGCATTCGTCTCATTGAAAATAATAGGGCTCCCTATTTTCCATGGTTTCAGGTATCCATGGGGGGGTGCTGGAACTTATCCCCTGTGGATACAGGGGTCAACCTATATTTTAAGTTGAAATATTTATGGGCTGTTGAGCATTCAGAAGCTTGGTTTAGCAGGAGTCAGTCAAATAAACATGCTAAATCAGTTTTCCAGAAAATCCTTGTCCACTATTTCCGTATACATCTCTGGTTCCCTATCCACAAATACACACAAAGAACAGTTAGATGCTCACAGTTTAAGAGTTTGGGCTGTGATTCCAGCAAGCAGAGCCCACGGCATTCAACAAAGCAAACGCTCAACAGGGAAGAAGCTAGGGAAGTCGCACAGCACCACTAACCTTCTTCAATCCTCGAGAGAAGCTGGATGATCCGCAGCTGCAGGAGAATGCGTTGCTCTAGCGCCAGAGGCCTGGCCAACACCGCTGAGGAAACACGAGGAAGGAAAACAGTCAGACAGACACAAAGCTGTGCCTCTGAGAGCAGCAAGATGAAAGTAATACATTTAGAAAGAGAGTGAATCCTATAAAGACCTGGCTGGGGCAAAGCAATACATTTTAGCACGCACCTCTCAGGAGTCAAGATGCACACAGGCAGGCTACTGGTGCACCTTAATATGCTACTGGGGTCCATTAACCTTCCATGTGTACTTCTCTGCCTGACACACACACAGAGCACCCAGGATGTGCCATGAGACATCCTGGGCTTCCTCTTTGTGGGACAGAAATATTTTAGCATATAAATACATCTGCATGGATACTTAATAACATGAAACCGCACAGCTTTGTTGGAACCACATGCTAAAGATGCTGTGCCTTTGCTTTGATATTTAGAGGCTCAGCTGCCCCAACTCACAGGCAAGGAAACCAAATCCCACAATACCTCCCTCCATTAGAAACCTTCTAAGAGGGCAGCTTGGGGTGACCCGGTTAGGCGTTCCCAAATGCGTAAAGCAGCTGCTCTTAACCTTTGCTTTACCAGAAACCCCTTTTAAATGTTTTTTGTTGCTATGGACCCCCCAAGACTTCACCAAAGATTTGAAACCTTAATAATAACACCTGATGATAATAATAATAGAATTATACCCTCCATTTAACCTTCCCTCACAGGGCCTGGAGGGGAAGACTTTTCTCCCACTTCTTTCTACAAGTTTGTGGCTGGAGTGGATTGTATGGCAATGCACAGGCCAAGGCAGCTTGGCTCTTTTCATGTGGTCACTCCACTGCAGGCAGGCAAATGGGCCGAGCAGTCTTCAAGCCCTTGTGGGACCCCTTGTGAGGACACTGCAGACCCCTGGAGGTCCCTGGACCACAGGTTAAGAACCACTGGCCTTGGGAACTGAGGGGGAGAGGATTTCCTCTAGGAACCCTGGTTCCCATTCATGTTGTGTCTGTGTGTCTTTGGGATCAGAACTTGGCCTTCATCTCCTCCTCTTTCCAGCCCTTCCTCTTCGTCAACCCTCATCCTCCCTGGAGTTTTCATCTCTGCAAAGACATGGGAGGGGTAGTTGCTTTTGTTGGAGAACAGCTCCCACCATCCACCCCAACCAGACACTCAAAGCGCAGCCAAGGGCTGGGAGTCGGATGGCTGGCATGGTCCAGGTAACGGCTGTGGTGAGTGGGACCTTGGGAGTTGTGGTCCGAACAAGTAACCTTTCTTACCTCTGCCCAAAACAGGGCAGTTTCTAATGGAGGAGTGAGAGGCTGTTGGTAAGTGTTCTTTCCAATTACATTTATTGAGGAGGGCCAGTTTGTTTATTTATATTTATTTATAAATGTTATTTATTCATGTGCCAATCCAACATGTGCCGCCTTTCTCCCAGAATGGGACCCAAGGCAGCTCACAACATATAAAATACAATTAAAAATAAAACAATTATAAATTTTAAAGCAATTAAAATCAGGATAACTTTAAAACAGTGGTGTCCAACCTGTGGCCCTCCAAATGTTTTGGAATCGAACTCCCAGAAGCCTGCGCCAGCTGGCCCAACGGTCGGGGATTCTGGGAGCTATAGTCCAAAACACCTGGAGGGCCTGTTTATTGAGGAGGGCCTGTTTGTTTATTTATATTTATTTATAAATTTTATTTATTTATGTGCCGCCTTTATGTGCAGCTGTGGTTAGTGGGACCCAAGGCAGCTCACAACATATAAAATACAATTAAAAATAAAACAATTATAAATTTTAAAGCAATTAAAATCAGGATAACTTTAAAACAGTGGTGTCCAACCTGTGGCCCTCCAAATGTTTTGGAATCCAACTCCCAGAAGCCTGCGCCAGCTGGCCCAACGGTCAGGGATTCTGGGAGCTATAGTCCAAAATACCTGGAGGGCCTGTTTATTGAGGAGGGCCTGTTTGTTTATTTATATTTATTTATAAATTTTATTTATTTATGTGCCACCTTTATGTGCAGCTGTGGTTAGTGGGACCCAAGGCAGCTCACAACATATAAAATACAATTAAAAATAAAACAATTATAAATTTTAAAGCAATTAAAATCAGGATAACTTTAAAACAGTGGTGTCCAACCTGTGGCCCTCCAAATGTTTTGGAATCCAACTCCCAGAAGCCTGTGCCAGCTGGCCCAACGGTCGGGAATTCTGGGAGCTATAGTCCAAAACACCTGGAGGGCCTGTTTATTGAGGAGGGCCTGTTTGTTTATTTATATTTATTTATAAATTTTATTTATTTATGTGCCGCCTTTATGTGCAGCTGTGGTTAGTGGGACCCAAGGCAGCTCACAACATATAAAATACAATTAAAAATAAAACAATTATAAATTTTAAAGCAATTAAAATCAGGATAACTTTAAAACAGTGGTGTCCAACCTGTGGCCCTCCAAATGTTTTGGAATCCAACTCCCAGAAGCCTGCGCCAGCTGGCCCAATGGTCAGGGATTCTGGGAGCTATAGTCCAAAACACCTGGAGGGCCTGTTTATTGAGGAGGGCCTGTTTGTTTATTTATATTTATTTATAAATTTTATTTATTTATGTGCCGCCTTTATGTGCAGCTGTGGTTAGTGGGACCCAAGGCAGCTCACAACATATAAAATACAATTAAAAATAAAACAATTATAAATTTTAAAGCAATTAAAATCAGGATAACTTTAAAACAGTGGTGTCCAACCTGTGGCCCTCCAAATGTTTTGGAATCCAACTCCCAGAAGCCTGCGCCAGCTGGCCCAACGGTCAGGGATTCTGGGAGCTATAGTCCAAAACACCTGGAGGGGCTGTTTATTGAGGAGGGCCTGTTTGTTTATTTATATTTATTTATAAATTTTATTTATTTATGTGCTGCCTTTATGTGCAGCTGTGGTTAGTGGGACCCAAGGCAGCTCACAACATATAAAATACAATTAAAAATACAACAATTATAAATTTTAAAGCAATTAAAATCAGGATAACTTTAAAACAGTGGTGTCCAACCTGTGGCCCTCCAAATGTTTTGGAATCCAACTCCCAGAAGCCTGCGCCAGCTGGCCCAACGGTCGGGGATTCTGGGAGCTATAGTCCAAAACACCTGGAGGGCCTGTTTATTGAGGAGGGCCTGTTTGTTTATTTATATTTATTTATAAATTTTATTTATTTATGTGCCGCCTTTATGTGCAGCTGTGGTTAGTGGGACCCAAGGCAGCTCACAACATATAAAATACAATTAAAAATAAAACAATTATAAATTTTAAAGCAATTAAAATCAGGATAACTTTAAAACAGTGGTGTCCAACCTGTGGCCCTCCAAATGTTTTGGAATCCAACTCCCAGAAGCCTGCGCCAGCTGGCCCAATGGTCAGGGATTCTGGGAGCTATAGTCCAAAACACCTGGAGGGCCTGTTTATTGAGGAGGGCCTGTTTGTTTATTTATATTTATTTATAAATTTTATTTATTTATGTGCTGCCTTTATGTGCAGCTGTGGTTAGTGGGACCCAAGGCAGCTCACAACATATAAAATACAATTAAAAATACAACAATTATAAATTTTAAAGCAATTAAAATCAGGATAACTTTAAAACAGTGGTGTCCAACCTGTGGCCCTCCAGGCGTTTTGGACTCCAACTCCCAAAAGCCTGAGCCAGCTGGCCCAACGGTCGGGGATTCTGGGAGCTGTAGTCCAAAACACCTGGGGGGTCATAGGTTGGACACCACTGATTTAAAAGATATACAATAAAACACAGAAAAGTTAAAATAACAGTAAAAAAGGCACCCCAATGAGAACCTCCGCGCTACAAATTAAATCAACACCAACATTTGCAAACCGAGAAGGAACGAAAAGTTCCCCCACAAACTAACTAAGAAAAGGAACGGCCGTTAAACGGACAACGAGCCTCCCCCCCCACCGTAGATGACGTCACGGAGCTGGCGGAAGTCCCGGCTCTGCCCGGCCCGGAAGGCCTGCACGGCTTGGTGGGCGTAGAAGAGCAAGGCCCAGCGGTTCACCGCCTCCTCCAGCGCCCTCCCGCGGGCCTCCGCCGCCGCCTCCGCCACTGCCTCCGCCGCCGCCATGCCGCTCGACGCCCTCTCCTGGCCCGACGGCTTCCGCCGCCCGCGCGCCATCCCGCCCGGAAGTGACGCCATCAAGCCGCGCGCGGAGCAGGGGCGCCTCTTTTCTCCCGAGGGGCGGGGCCGAGAGCCCAGGCGGACGACGTTGCGCCGCCCCGCGGCATGCTGGGAAGCGTAGTCCTGTTGGGTAAAAGGGAGACCAGGCTTCCCCTTTAGGAATTGTTTTGTTGGAATAAGACCCTTCTACTGAAAAATACACCCGACCGCAAAAGGACGTAACAATCACGCAAAAATAATAATAATTGTTTCCCTCTTTTCTTACTAATACAAAAATAAAACTATCTATCCTAACACTAATACATTTTTCCTCTTAATCTAAACACACTATAATCACATTATATTTACACATTACAATTATACCTGTTTGGAAAAGAAAAAATCAATAAATGATTAATAAAAAATATTACTTCCCCTTTAGGTCTCCTCTCTTTTGACAGCTTTAGAGACATAACTTTTTTAATGGAGACCTCGTTGGGAATCCTGATGCTAAAGCTAGGCCTCTGAAATCCACTGCTGATTGGCGGTGATTCGACACAAAGCTGGCTTTTCTTCGCAAACAAAGATTCAGGAAGGACTCATCCCGTGCTTTCTCAATCCCAAGCATTCAGTGTGATGCAGCAGCTAAAAAGGTCAATGCGATTTTGGGCTGCATCAATAGAAGTATAGTGTCTAGATCAAGGGAAGTAATGGTGCCGCTCTATTCTGCCTTGGTCAGACCTCACTTAGAATACTGTGTCCAGTTCTGGGCACCACAATTCAGAAAGGATATTGACAAATTGGAGTGTGTCCAGAGAAGGGCAACTAAAATGGTGAAAGATCTGGAAATGATGCCTTATGAGGAGAGACTTAGGGAGCTGGGTATGTTTAGCCTGGAAAAAAGATGGTTAAGAGGCGATATGATAGCCATGTTTAGGTATTTGAAGGGGTGGCAATTGAGGATGGAGCAAGCTTGTTTTCTGCTGCTCCAGAGACTGGAACACGGAGCAATGGATGCAAGCTCCAGGAAAAGAGATTCCACCTCAACATGAGGAGGAACTTTCTGACAGTCAGAGCTGTTCAGCCGTGGAACACACTCCCTTGGAGTGTGGTGGGGTCTCCTTCCTTGGAGGTCTTTAAACAGAGGCTGGATGGCCATCTGTCGGGGATGCTTTGATCAAGATTTCCTGCGTGGCAGAATGGGGTTGGACTGGATCGCCCTCATGGTCTCTTCCAACTCTGCAATTCTATGATTCAAAGTGCTATATATTGTGCAGTGTGTGGATACACCCCAGAGGTTATGCTGGCATAATGCCCCAAGCGGGGTCCAGTCTTGATTCACTGGGGTCTCATGAACAAGCCAACAATTATGGCTCTTGCACTGCTACACAACTTTAGACCAGGCTGGCTACTGGGTTAGGAAGGTCAGTATTACCACAGCATGTCCAGTCTCTGTTCTTCCCATGCTCCATAGCAGTTAATGGCACCTGCTTTATGCCTTGGTCCCCCCTGGTCCCCCACCCCCAAAAGTACCTTGTTACAGGTAAAAGATGTCACGGATCTGTGCAGAGCGCAGTCACTCCCTGTTCATCCGAACAGGAGATAAGCAACGAAAACGTGTGCTTTGTGAGCAAACAAATACTCCTTTGGTGCAAAAGTAAGTCCATGCCAAAATTCTTTTAGGCTTTTATTAATAACAATTAAATAAAAAGGAAAACAATAACAGAAAGCATTTAACCATGTTTTCTAGGTTCTCTCTAAGCAAGAGAGGTACACACAAGCTTGAAGCTCTTTTCTATCTCAGGAACAAAACAATGTAACCCCTCCCAGTTATATAGGCCATAACATTTAGTCCTTGGGAGAACCGAAAGTAATCCAATCTTAAGTTTCGTTTCTCACATACAAGCCCAAAAAACAGAATAACAAAAACAGACAGATTTATTACCTTCTGATAGCTAAAGATGGCGCCAGGCATGTCTGGCTAAAAAATTATTCAGGGAGGGGGAGACAAACTCCTGATCTCAAAAACTATTTTCCCTGACACCCCTCTAATTTTTCATCCAGACATTGACATATCATACCCAGTCTGTCACACAAAAAATCATGTTTAATATTACCCAACGCTTTAGTAAATAAATCTGCTATATTTTCTTCACTGGGACAATACACCAAATCAATTAAACCATTTTGAACAGCTTCCCTAACACTCTGAAATTTTACAGCCACATGTTTTGTTCTACTTTTAACACCTTGTGCTGTAGCCATCGCTATACATGCTTGAGAGTCTTCAAAAACTTTAACAGCTTCTGAAATTGGCATACCCAAATCACTAAAAATTTGTTTTAGATAAATCAGCTCATTTACCACGCTTGACAACGCGGCAAATTCTGCCTCTGCCGAGCTTAAAGCAATAGTGGATTGCTTTTTTGACCCCCAGTGTATGGCAGTGCCAGCATAAAAAATTATCATCCCTGAATCAGAATATCTATTTTGGATTTCGCTGGCAAAACTGGCGTCGCAAAAAACTTCCAACTCATGAGAACCTTGTGAACTTATTTTTACGCCATAATTCAAAGTTCCACGCAAATACCTTAATAAGCGTTTCAAACCTTGCCAATCATGTTGAGTTGGTTTTGACACTTTTCTAGACAAAACATTTACAGCATATTGTATATCTGGACGTGACCATCTTGCAATATACAATAAACTTCCAATTACAGAATGAAAAAGTTCAGGATGTTCAAATGGCCTAGAATCTGTGACATTTATGAAATCACAACACATAGGAGTTCGAGCAGGTTTACATTGAGACATGTTACAAAGATCCAAAACTCTTTCAATCTTTTGAACTTGACTCATTTTAAAATCACCATTTTCAAACCTTTGAAAATCTACTCCCAAATAGTTTCTAATTTGACCAAGGTCCTTCAATTTGAATTTTGAACCCAATTCCTGTTTAAATCTTTGCACCTGAACATCAGTTTGTGTAATCAGGCAGAAATCATCCACAAAAGCGACGACGATTTCATAATTCTGATTAACACCCCTTGTATACAAACATGGATCAGCAATGCTGTTCTGAAAACCAACATTCTTCAGCTGTTCATCCAAACAAAGGTACCAACATCGGCCACTTTGCTTGAGACCATACAAGGCTTTATTGAGGCAATAAACCTGGTCTGCTCCCCCACTGTGAAACCCAGGAGCTTGCTCCATATAGATGCACTCATCCAATGGAGCATTTAAATATGCAGTCTCTACATCAAAGTGATTGACTTTAAGTTGGTTTAAACTTGCAATAGATAAAGCAATCTTTACACTTTGTACTTTAACAGTGGGTGCAAAAACCTGATCATAATTTTGATACTGTATCTGTGAATACCCCTTTGCAACCAAACGTGCTTTGTATTTGACACCCCCATCCTGCAATTGCTTTCTCTTATATACCCAACGGCAACCCACAGCCTTTTCTCCCTGTGGCAATGCCACAATACGGAAAACATCATGGCCTTTGATGGACTCCATTTCATTTTCCATTGCCTCTTGCCACTTTTGTTGTTCTTCTTTTGGCAACTTTAAAACATCAGTATAATTATCAGGTTCAAAAGTCACCTGGCAAACTTTTACATTCTGTGCTGTGAATCTTAAAGGAGGCACTCCCTTTGTCTCTCTGTTAGAGCGACGGGGGACAACAGGCTGAGCCTGATCATTGTCAGAATCTGCATTTGAATCACTTTCCACATCAAAGGATTCATGCTTGGAACCCTCTCCTCTCAAGTCTGGGGAAATACCAGTGCCTGACTCAGCAGCCTGTTGCTGCTGCTGTTGTTCAGGTTGATTTCCACCAACAAATGAAGGCAAAACCACATCTAAATTTGCATGGACATGAGACCAGTTGGCCTGCTCCTCAAATTCAGCATTCCTGGAAATCAAAACTCTCCCATCCCCAAACGCGAACCGCCAGCCCTTTGACGATTGGTCGTACCCGACAAATCTGAGCCTCCTAGCCTTGGGTTCCCCCTTTTTTCTGTTTGCCTTAGGGATATTCACCCATGCATAGGACCCAAAGGTCCTAATGTGCCTCACAGATGGCTTTTTGCCATAAAACATGAAAAAGGGTGTATTTGAAACCACAGAACTGGGTACACGGTTACTTAAATAAGCAGCTGTTAACATAGCTTCTCCCCAGTACTTCTGCTCAATGTTTGCATCAAACATCAGGCTATCTTTAATTGTTTGCAAAACACCTATTTTTCTCTCAGAAATCCCATTCTCATTTGGACTATAAGGGGTTGTGAGTCTGTGGAAAATTCCTTTTTGTTTTAGCCAATTTTGGAACTCATTTGACATGAATTCCCCTCCCCTATCTGACTGGAGAGATGACACCTTCTGGGGAAAATGTCTCTCAACATAAGCCACCCAATTTTTAAAAGTCTGAAATGTCTCATCCTTACTCTTGAGTAAGAATAGGAAACAAAAACGACTGAAATCATCAACCAAGACGAGGATGTACTTGGCTCCTCCCAGAGAAGGTGGATAGGGGCCAGACAGGTCCATATGAACCAATTCTAGAATTCTTTTTGACTTTCTCTCACTATGCTTGGGAAAAGGATGGACCTTGGATTTCGATTTTTTACAAATTTTACAATCCAGGTACTTCTGACAAGCCCTCAAATTTAACCCATCCACCATGTCAGGCATCTGCCTGAGGACCTTAAAGCTAGCATGGCCAAAT
Organism: Gambelia wislizenii; assembly: GCA_030847615.1. Taxonomy (NCBI): domain Eukaryota; kingdom Metazoa; phylum Chordata; class Lepidosauria; order Squamata; family Crotaphytidae; genus Gambelia; species Gambelia wislizenii. The sequence goes on from JAUMIR010000008.1 coordinate 488,680, forward strand.
CTCCTATGCAACAGATGTACACAATTATCATGCAAAGGAGAGTTTGCCATTATAGTACTGGTTTGAGGCTCCTGTACACTATTATACATATAATATAGTTGGTCATGAAAAACCCCTTCAGCCATAACAGTACCATCCTTTAAAATATAACATTTGTTCCCTTTAAATTGTACTTCATAGCCCTCCTGTGTCAATTTAACAACAGAGAGCAAACACATTTTTAAATCAGGAACATACTGAACATTTTCTACATCCATGTTCAAACATTGTACAAAACATGTACCTTTACCCAAACATTTTGACTTGGATCCATCAGCCAAACTCACACTTGAGGGGCTAGTCTCTTTAAAGTCCTTAAAGAGTTCTCTATTATTGGAGATAAAAGCGTTACAGCCGCTATCCAAACACCACTGGGATAAATCTCTATTTTGCTCCTTCACAGCTTGCAAAACAACTGCAGAAACAGTCATACTAGATGAAGCAGGCTTTTTTTTTGCTTTCTTTGCTCTTTTTTGCTTTGCACTGTTTTGCAAAATGTCCATTTTTGCCACAGTTCCAGCAAAGCTTAGATTTCACAGCAAAAGCGGGGACCATACCCTTACTGGAGTCTTTAGAGCCATCTACTGGATCATTTGTAGAATTGCGGGTCTTCGCCTGTACAGCCTTTTGAGCAGAATTTTTTCTCTCCAACCACTTAGCCTCTTCTTCCAACAAACGACCAGTAATAAAATTAATGGTCATATTTGCTGCTGCCATATTTTCGAAGGAGAATATTAAGGCATCGTATTTTTCTGGTAAACTTGATAAAATGATATGAACTTTTTCTTGTTCAGTAAAATGGACATTAATCTCCTGCAACTGATGAAAATATTGCCGGATAGTTGAAATGTGTGTGGCCACATCGCCATCTGGCTGCAGCTTTAGTCTATACAGCTTCCTTGTTAACATAAGCTGTGAACCAGTCCCAGCATGGACATAAACCTGCCGCAGTGCTTGCCAAATGTCCCTGGCCGTGGCACAGCCTCGCACATACATCAACTGACTGTCCTCAATTGCCAAAATGAGAGACGCTCGAGCGCGTTCCTCAGACTGCTGTTGCAATACAGAAGCGCCTTGGGCAGGGGGGGCTAAAATGGGAGCGTGTATCAATTGTTGATGCAAATAAGCCTCCATCTTCACAGCCCACAAATGATAATTCTTATCATTTAACTTTTGGAAGGGAAAAACTGCCATACTCTGAGCCATTGTCCATAAACTCTTTAGCCCCTCTCAACTGATTATCTGCTTCCCTCACACAGGGGTTGCTTACCAGCAGGGCGTTGTAAATGGTTCGGTCTCAGCAGTCCTCACAGCAGGCTTTCTCACCTTCCAGTCCCCTCCTTGCTGGGGTTGTAAGCTCTTGCCAGGCGTAAACAAAAGCAAGCTCCAACAGCTTCAAAGGAAAAAGACTTCACACCAAAGGGACAAGTTGCCCAACTTGCCGCTTGTTCAAAGCCCCTCTCAGCTCAGGCTTAAACAATTCGCAGCATAAGAGCTTCACGGCTCATAAACTCTTGAGCCAGCAATCCTGGGCATCCCATAACCTGTCACGGATCTGTGCAGAGCGCAGTCACTCCCTGTTCATCCGAACAGGAGATAAGCAACGAAAACGTGTGCTTTGTGAGCAAACAAATACTCCTTTGGTGCAAAAGTAAGTCCATGCCAAAATTCTTTTAGGCTTTTATTAATAACAATTAAATAAAAAGGAAAACAATAACAGAAAGCATTTAACCATGTTTTCTAGGTTCTCTCTAAGCAAGAGAGGTACACACAAGCTTGAAGCTCTTTTCTATCTCAGGAACAAAACAATGTAACCCCTCCCAGTTATATAGGCCATAACATTTAGTCCTTGGGAGAACCGAAAGTAATCCAATCTTAAGTTTCGTTTCTCACATACAAGCCCAAAAAACAGAATAACAAAAACAGACAGATTTATTACCTTCTGATAGCTAAAGATGGCGCCAGGCATGTCTGGCTAAAAAATTATTCAGGGAGGGGGAGACAAACTCCTGATCTCAAAAACTATTTTCCCTGACAAAAGATGTTGCTTGGAGCACACCTCCCTGAAACTTCGCCCCAAGTCCCTTCAGCCTTGGCTTTCAGCTCCTGGCAACTCTGTCCCGTCTCCAGGAGGGGGTGCCACCAAACAGACCATAGAGGAACAGTTTTCTTCTGTCCAAATGTTATTTCCACCTGAGCCACCAACAGCTGTGGTAATCTTCCTTTTTGCATGCATGGAGATGAGAAATCAATCTTTATTTTAATTATTTATTAAAACATCTATATCTCGACCTCTATCTAAACATCTCAGGGCAGTGTGCAATACAACCAACCCTGACTGTTTTAAAATTGTGTAAAAATAAAGATTATTGAAGAAGGCTAAAAACAGTTTCAACAAGTGTTTTAAAAAATATTAAAACTGGTTAAAATAGTTTGAAACAATTAAAACAATCCCTTTTCCACTGCTTGAATCTGGTCAGGAGGAGGCATGAGGGGAATTGTCAGGAGTGGTGGGTGATCTGCCCAGGCAGAATGGGTCACAATGAAACACCCCCCCCGGGGCATCCCTGGAGGCTGAGATGATGTAGCCCCCACCCCTCTGCCTTCTCACTTGTCCCCCACCTGCTTTGGGGCACGGTTTCTGGCAGTCATGGGAGAAGCAGTTCCTCCTAAATTGATGCCTGTATCCTGCTTTTACAGAGCAAGCTATGCTCTCATTACCCCAGGGACAGTTATATTGGGGTGGGCAAAGTGAAGTCTGTGGGCAGCATGTGGCCGCCAGGACTATTTGGTGGCCCCTGTGGCCCCCCCAGGGTCAAAAGAAATGGCCCCCAACTGCCCTTCTCTGGCAAGGGGCAATTTCAGCACATTGTTGGCCTCCTGTGGACCATTTTAGGCCCAGGAAAGGCCCTTTAAAAATAAAAAGAAAGTTTACTGGAAGTGACTGAAACAGGTCAACCCCCATACCCACAGATCAGTATCCACAGTTTCACTTAACCACATCCAAAAAAAAAAATCCTCTTTAGGCATTTCTAGGTCCTCCAGTGCAATTCTATGGTCAACTTTCAGCATTCATCTCATTGAAATAATGGGGTTCCCTATTATCCACAGATTCAGGTATCCATGGGAGATCTTGGAACATATTCCCTGTGGATACAGGGGTCAGACTGTATCTGCTGGTGAAACAGCCACCGTATGCAACACATGCTCATCCGGGGAGGGGAGAGGAAAGACGCAACAACTACCCAAATTGCAGGAAAATGGCAGTGGAAACATTACCAATGGAAACCAATCAAGTATCCTGCATGCACTGATGCATCCATACCACTCACACATGGAGGGAGCCAATGCACCAGGGCTTTGAAGAGTTTTTTCTTTAAACTACAAGTCTTTGACTCCCCCTGCCACCAGACTGGGGGATTCTGGGAGTTTTAGTGCAAAACAAGCACCCTTTGCTGAGTTCTAAAATTAACTCAGAACAATGGGGACACACCTCCAGCACACAGCCCTGCATAAATACTCTCTCTCTGGCTTTTCTTCGCAAACGAAGATTCAGGAAGGACTCATCCCGCGCTTTCTGCAAGCGCGCTGATGCCTAAAAAGGCCAATCCGAGATAAACAAGTCCGGTTGCAATACACAGCTTGGAAGAATTCAAAGGCATGGCCGTGTTAGTCTGGAATAGCAGTATGCAAAGGGATCTTGTAGCATCTTTGAGATTAATGAAGAGAAAGAAGTTGGTAGCATCAGCTTTCTTTGACTTGAGTCTACTTCATGAGATGCATGGAGTGAAGTGCTTTGGAACAGACTTTTATCCCTATGAACAAGCAGGTGGTATGTGTGAATAGCACACAGCTTGGAAGATGATGATTGAGTCATTTTTCTTCCTCAAATCTGGGTCTCAAGGCAGTTTTGCAAAAGTCAACCCCAATACAGATAAAACCACATACATAAAAGAATACCAAAAGTTAATGGTCAAACGTATGTCTAGGGTTGCCAGTTCAGGATCATCCCAAGCTCTGGGCCAAAACCTGAGACATAGGGACAAGTTATGCATTAGGTCACAGTTGCTCACAGCTAGTAATTCAAACACACTGAGAACATATTTTCCTGTTTGGAAATTAAGACATAATACTTAGCTACAGTGGCTGCTCCCCAGTGAAGGTGAAATGAGGGGATAATTCATTGGTGCTTACTTAGGGAGACAGGATAAGAAATGTTTTACTCTATTGTACCTGCTTCTAGCCAGAAGGTGGATGCAGAGCAGAACGGAGGGTGAGCCCTGGTGCCATAATGACTGGTGGAAAAAAATAAATCAAAACATAGACTTTCTGGAGAGTCTTTGCAAGTTGCAGCAGCAAATCAATTATGGCTTGCAAATTGTAGCAAGCAACTGCTCTCCTTGTTGAGCTGAGATCTACACCGAGCCCTTTCCTCTCACCTAGAGCGGAGCCGACCAAAACTTGAGAATTTGTATCCCCACCTCCTGCCTGGAGATGATGCACAAAAACTGGAGATTTAGGGCCCAGCTGTGAGATCCACCAACCCTAAAATCACAGCTAAAAGTCCATATATTGACAGAAGTAAAAACATACAAAAAGTTATTGTTCAAATGCAATTAAACTATCAATAGAACAAAAAGCTTGGAAACAAAGCCATTAAGAAGACAAAAGTCAATAAAACAGCACAGTAGTAAAAGCCATTCCAGTCAGTTCCTAAAAGCTGGGGGAGATGAGCATTGCCTCCACCCCAATGAGGACACAAAATTGGGTCTCCAAAACCCTGTGTAGTTGAGCCTTCTCAGTAATAAATTATACAGTTGTCCCTTCACATTCGCGGGGGTTAGGTTCCGCAGACCCCCGCGAATGTGAAAATTCCGCGAATAATGACAGCCCTCCACCCGCCCTCCCCAAGCAACCCCGAGGCCTCCGGAGGCCTCGCAGTCGCTTTTCCCTGCCGCCCCCACCCTCCCCAAGCAACCCTGAGGCCTCCGGAGGCCTCGCGGTCGCTTCTCCCTGCCGCCCCCCGCCCTCCCCAAGCGACCCCCGAGGCCTCCGGAGGCCTCGCGGTCGCTTCTGCCTGCCGCCTCCCGCCCTCCCCAAGCGACCCCCGAGGCCTCCGGAGGCCTCGCGGTCGCTTCTCCCTGCCGCCCCCCCGCCCTCCCCAAGCGACCCCCGAGGCCTCCGGAGGCCTCGCGGTCGCTTCTCCCTGCCGCCCCCCGCCCTCCCCAAGCGACCCCCGAGGCCTCCGGAGGCCTCGCGGTCGCTTCTCCCTGCCGCCCCCCGCCCTCCCCAAGCGACCCCCGAGGCCTCCGGAGGCCTCGCGGTCGCTTCTGCCTGCCGCCTCCCGCCCTCCCCAAGCGACCCCCGAGGCCTCCGGAGGCCTCGCGGTCGCTTCTCCCTGCCGCCCCCCGCCCTCCCCAAGCGACCCCGAGGCCTCCGGAGGCCTCGCTGTCGCGTCTCCCTGCCGCCCCCCGCCCTCCCCAAGCGCCCCCCCGAGGCCTCCGGAGGCCTCGCGGTCGCTTCTGCCTGCCGCCCCCCGCCCTCCCCAAGCGACCCCCGAGGCCTCCGGAGGCCTCGCGGTCGCTTTTCCCTGCCGCCCCCCGCCCTCCCCAAGCGACCCCCGAGGCCTCCGGAGGCCTCGCGGTCGCTTCTCCCTGCCGCCCCCCGCCCTCCCCAAGCGACCCCCGAGGCCTCCGGAGGCCTCGAGGTCGCTTTTCCCTGCCGCCCCCCGCCCTCCCCAAGCGACCCCCGAGGCCTCCGGAGGCCTCGCTGTCGCGTCTCCCTGCCGCCCCCCGCCCTCCCCAAGCGCCCCCCCCGAGGCCTCCGGAGGCCTCGCGGTCGCTTCTGCCTGCCGCCCCCCGCCCTCCCCAAGCGACCCCCGAGGCCTCCGGAGGCCTCGCGGTCGCTTTTCCCTGCCGCCCCCCGCCCTCCCCAAGCGACCCCCGAGGCCTCCGGAGGCCTCGCGGTCGCTTCTGCCTGCCGCCCCCCGCCCTCCCCAAGCGACCCCCGAGGCCTCCGGAGGCCTCGAGGTCGCTTTTCCCTGCCGCCCCCCGCCCTCCCCAAGCGACCCCCGAGGCCTCCGGAGGCCTCGCGGTCGCTTCTCCCTGCCGCCCCCGCCCTCCCCAAGCGACCCCCGAGGCCTCCGGAGGCCTCGCGGTCGCTTCTCCCTGCCACCCCCCGCCCTCCCCAAGCGACCCCGAGGCCTCCGGAGGCCCCGTTGTCGCTCCCCTCACCACTTTCCCTGGACTCCCCGCCTCCCTGGCCCTCCCCACTCCCTCCTCGGGCCTTCATGGGGCCTCCGGAGCGCCTCCGGGGGCCCCATGAAGGCCTCCCCAGCCCTCCCCACCCCCTTCCCAGGGTTTTCACGGGGCCTCCGGAGGCCCCTGTCGCGGTTTTGGGGGGGCCCGCGGGGGCTCTCCCAAAACCGCGAATAATCAAAACCGCGAATGTTAAGTTCGCGAAAGTGGAGGGACAACTGTAATTATCTTGCCGTTGCTTTCATTGTGCTCAGATTGTTACCAGCTTGAGCCAGACGAGATGGTGACAATGGTTGCTTTATTGCAACATATTCTGTGTTTTCATTGTTTTGTAAAAACATACCTGCAAGTAGTAAAAATTACTAGTGAGCTGCCTGCCAGTACTGAGCACTCCCTTCTTAAAAACATTTCTAGGGTCCCTGCATGCTATCTAATAATAAAAAAAGGAATATAAAGGAGCAAAGGAGACTTATTTGTTGTGTGCCTTCAGGTAATTGTTGCCTTATGGCAACCCTAAGGCAAACCTGCCCCAGGGTTCTCTTACCAAGATTTCTTCAGAGGAGGTTTGCCTTTGCCTTCCTCTGAGGCTGAGAAAGTGTGACTTGCCAAGGGATTCGAACCCTAATTTCCCAAAGGAGCCCTAGTCTTAACGCTTCAAACACTACACCACACTGGCTAAAAGGCAAGACTAATCCAAATACAAAAATTGATACAATAATTAATATGATAACAACAACACACTATCCAAATGCAAATATTAAACTGAAATTCTGAAAACAAAAGCCATAGTAACTGATATTAAATAACAGTAATAGAAGAAGCAATCCATAAATGTTGAGGAAGACAATTCCAATAATTTAGCTACGCTATAATAAACACCTGAGGTGAAGCACAAAAATCAGTGTGTATAGAGCCATTGTACTGTCTATCCTCCTTTATGGATCTGAAACATGGGTCACCTATCGCCACCACCTACGACTCCTCGAGCGCTTTCATCAGCGCTGTCTACGCACAATCCTAAATATACACTGGACTGACTATGTGACGAACGTTGCTGTCCTTGAGCAAGCAGGGATCACCAACATTGAGGCCATGATATTGAGAACACAGCTGCGCTGGGCAGGGCACGTTTCTAGGATGGAGGACCATCGCCTCCCAAAAATACTACGGTGAACTCGCCATGGGTCAGCGTAAGAGGGGCACGCCAAAAAAGCGATACAAGGACTCCCTGAAACAACATCTCAGGCATGGCCAAACTGATCACCAACAATGGTCTGCCCTGGCCTCACATCGGGAGGCATGGAGACGCACTATCCACAATGCTGCAGCCTTATTTGAGAACTCACGCCGAACAAGTCTTGAAGAGAAATGACAACGCAGAAAGAATCACAACCCAAAAACATCACCCAAGGAGACCTTCTGCTGCGCTTTTTGCAACCGGACTTGTTTATCTTGGATTGGCCTTTTTAGTCATCAGCGCGCTTGCAGAAAGTGTGGGATGAGTCCTTCCTGAATCTTGGTGATCAATTTGGCCGAGCCTGAGGTGTTGTTTCAGGGAGTCCTTGTATCGCTTTTTTGGAGCACCAATCCATTAACACACCAGCTACTACATTGTGCTATTTTCTAGCCTGTTTCTCATTCACTGTTGAGTGTTAGAAGGACCGAGCTCTCTTGATCCGAATGGGATCACAGCCCTACACATGTCATTTTCTTTCCCCCCTTCCTTAGAGGGGTCATTTCAATATCAACTCAAGATGATAAAGGACAAAATACTCTTCTCTAACTGTTTAAACAGGTCTGGGGGGGGGGTTGGAATTGTTGAGGACTGTTGGACCATTCTTATACTTCAAAAGGTCATTAATGAGAGTGGAACAGATGTTTACAAATGGTGAAATTTCACCTTGGGCACCAAAACTGGTTGCAAAACTGGTTTTTATGACATCAGTCCTTAAGTCTCTTGTTGCTCAAGGAAGAGGATTCTCTCCGGTAAGAGGGCACATGGGTGGAACACCAGTGCATTTAAAATAAAACACCTGCTGTCACCCTTATTATTACTAACTGGATTTCGACCCCACCTTACTCCTGGGATGAGATTCAAGGTTGCTTGGATCACCTTAACAAACCCTGTTAAGGGGGTTGCAATTGGGCTTTTACTATACATGCAAAATGTCAAGATAAACTCTTACCAAAATTACCTACTTGGAAGGGACCCCAAGGGTCAAGGAGCCCAATCCCCTGCCACAGCAGGAAACCCATGGTGAAAACATCCCTGATAGGCAGCCATCCTATTTTGGCTTAGAAACCTCCAACAAAGAAGAGACCACTACCTGCTGAAGGAGTCTGGTCCACTGCCAAACAGCTGCAGCCAGGGAACTCCTCCTAATATTTAATAAGAATCTCTTGTGTGAACCCTTCAGGTATGGGTCCTGCCCTCTGGAGTGGCAGAGAGCAAGTTCACTCCATCTTCTACCTGACAGCCCTTCCAATATTTAAAGATTGACCTGTTGCACCATCTCTTGCGCTTCTTTTCTCCAGGCTAAACTTTCCCAACTCCTTCAAACATTCCTCGTAGCACCTGGTTTCCAAACCTTTTACCACCTTGGCCATCTCCTCAGGACAGGCTTCAGTAGCCTTCTTTTAAAAATGTGTCCATGTTTGGAACACTGTGGAAAGTTCTAGATGCTCCATCTCAAAAAGGTCTCAACCCTGGAGAAGGCACAGAAAAACGCAACCCAAGTGACCACCGGAATTTGAAAAATATTGATGGCAAAAGCATTTGGAGCTTTTTAGACATTTCAGAATTAAAAGATGACCAAGGAAGCACACAGTGTTAATTTAACACTGTATTAGTCTCATTTTTGTGTGTGTTTTTAACCATATTTATTTTTATTATAATTCTATAATTGTAAGCTGCCTTGATTCTCAGTTTGGGGCAAAGGTGAGATATAAATAAGGGAGGGAGGGATGATTGAGGTTTATCATGGTATTAACAGCTCAGAGAGTTGTTGCTAACTGCCATCAAGGCCACTTTGACTTATGGCGACCCCCATGAATGAAAGACCTCCAAGTCCCCCTCTCCTCCACAGCCCTGCTCAGGTCTTGCAGACTCAGGGCAGAAGCCATGGCTTCTTTCATGGAGTCTCTCCATTTGACATGGGGTCTCCCTCTTTTCCTCCTGCCTTCTACCTTTCCAAGGATTATTGTCTTTTCTAGTGAGTCCTGTCTTCTCATGATAGGGCCAAAATATGACAGTCTCAGTTTAGTCATCTTGGCTTCCAAGGAGAGTTCAGTCTTGATTTGCTATGGGGCCCATTTATTTGTATTTTTAGCAGTCCCCAGTATCCACAGAACTCTTCTCCAGCATCACACTTCAAATGAGTTGTTTTTCTTCCTATCAGCTTTCTTCACGGTCCACCTTCCACTGTCCAACCATACATAGAAATGGAAAATACGATGGCATGGACAATCCTAACTTTAGGATTAAATGATATATCTTGACACTTCAGGATCCTGTCTAGTTCCTTCATAGCTGCCCTTCCAAGTCCTAGTCTACTTCTGATTTCTTGACTGCAGTCTCCATTCCGATTAATGACTGAGCCAAAGTATGGAATATCTTGAACTATTTCAATGCCGTCATCATCTACTTTAAAGTTATGTAAATCACCTGTGGTCATTATTTTTGTTTTCTTAATGTTCAGCTGTAGCCCTGCCTTTGCCGTTCCTTCCTTGACTTTCTCCAGCAATTGTTCCAAGTCTTTGCTATTTTCTGCTAGTAGTATGGTATCATCTGCATACCCGTATCTTAAACTGTTGATGTTCCTTCCTCCAATTTCCGCACTTCTTTTCCCTGAGTCTAATCCTACTTTACATATGATACATTCAGCATACAAATTAAACAGAGAATAATAGATGGGAAGAATTAAGTGCTTCCCCCCAATGCATGGTCACCCAAGTAAGTTCCTGGCCGTAGTTTCAGTGTGAACAAAACGAAGTCCTGTTTCACCCAGAACACGCAGCAATAAACTGTCAGAATTCAACACACACCCAGCACTCTCTGAGAAGTCAATGTGCCAAATCTGTCCTGTTTGGGAGAAAAATTGAACCAAAACATTTGCCTTTCAGCTGGAACAGAATCACTGGTCTCTTAATGTTTGGACTAAAAGCCAAACTAGCTTTTGCCCCCCTCCATGGACATGGATGTCACTGGGGAAGATACCCTTAAGGTACCCTAAGTTAGCGTGGATCCAGCCCACAGTTCTGAGGTTCCCCACCCCTGAATCTACATAATTATTTTTTGAACATTGTTTAAAAATCGAAGCTAGTCTTTGACTAGAAGGGTTCTCTCTTTATGAGAATGGTATTCCTCTCCCGGTCTTGGAAAGCTAAGTTTACCATTCTCATTACTTTATTTTTATTATTATTATTTATTTAGTTATTTATACTCCGCTCTTCAGCCACAAGGCTATCAGAGCGGCTTACAATTTTTTTTTAAGCAATAGCTATTTACACATCTAACTGCATTCAACAGTTTCCAATGTGTGTTAGCTAATTCTTTAATTCTCAACTGGGTTGATAGGATCTGAGATGGGCCCCTTCCCCTGTTAAAGGAAAGGAAGTGGGAGGTAATTCCTCAGATCTCTCTTGGGCATCAATTAAACTCCCATCAGTCACTGGGAAGGGAGGAAAAACATAATAAATAAAGGATAAAGACCAAAATAACCCAGGGCATGCATGCCAAATGGAAAATTATGAAACGTTGCAGAGAGAAACATGACAGAGAGACCCATAAAGGGCATTTGGAATGAGGGGAACTGTTTAAAAAGAAAGGAAGTCGGGTTTTTACCTTTCGCTCTTAATTAGTGCAGGATGCTCCATTCATTTTGCAGCAGGCGTTATTATGAACGACAGCCATTTTCCTCAGCCCAGAATCATTCTTTCCATTCCAGATAATGGTTAGAGCTGTGATGGCCACCTCTTTTAGTGGACAGAGTGACCTGATCATCATGTGTTGGCCCCAAACATCTGTACGGGATTTTGCCAAAAGGACTCAGGTTGAAGATGAGTTGAAATAGAAAAAAAGATTGTTGAGGGGTGGGGGGAGCAGCCGAATGGAGATACAGAAAAATCATGAGAATGAAAAGAGAAAATGAGGACCACGAGGAACAAACAAAACCCATCACTGCATCTTAATGGTGAGCCATGTGCACACGAGACACGAGGAGAGCATGATGAATGAAAGTGTGCAAGAACGTCAAGCCCACATGCCTTTTTGAGTTTGTCCATGTGCAACTGGGGACCCATTCATGTTGCACAATTATAACACTTTGATTCCACTTTAACTGACATGGCGGCATCCTATGGAACACTCCTGGGATTTGTAGCTTAGGGGGCACTAGAGCTCTCTGGCTGAGAATTTAAAAAAAAACACGTTCTTAAACGGTGACTCCCAGGATCCTGTAGGCTGCTGCCATCGCAGTTAAAGAGAAACCATAGCCCTAGAACTATTTGGCAGGGGAATCCGCGGCTGCCTGGGAGTGTGGTGGGGTCTCCTTCTTTGGAGTTTTTTAAACAGAGGCTGATGACTATCTGTCAGGAATGCTTTGATTGTGTCTTCCTGCATGGCAGGAGGTTGGACTAGATGGCCCTTGGGGTCTCTTCCAAAGCTGTGATTCTATGGATCTATGATAACTGTAAGGTGAAAGGGCCCTGAAAGGGTCAGCTACTGTGATCAGTTTACAGGATCAATAAGGGAAAACCACACCTCTGCGCAGAAGTCTGCATCAGAGTGTCTCCCAAATTATTTTAACTTTTTGTGTTAATTTTAGTTGGTCAATGTTTTCCGTCAATGTGCCACTTGTTGGCCTCACCAAAGAAACAGCCTTGTCCCAAGTTAGAGCAAGTTTCTTTTTTGCCAAAGGACCTCTGTGACTAGACTGACCCACTCTTTCATTTTTTTAAATGAACTTGGCTGCCTCTCAAATGGCCAGATGCCTGGATGTGGGAGGAACATTCCTGCTCCCTTTTTTGGTGGGAGGGGAGGGTGTCCTCCTTAAATTAAACTCTCTGTTGCAGAGCTGCCCAAGTGTCTTGGACCGGATGAGAAGTCCAAAGGGAGCCCATGGCTCCTCCTAAGGCAGATGGACAGGGGGAACAATGTCCCACCTTTTTCCCAGCCCAAGACTCAAGATGGCTTACAAAAGTTAAAACAAAAAATAGCTACAATAAAAAGTACAGTACTATTAATCTGTCAATAGGATTAAAATCCATTAAAAGCATTGTTAGCAGTGGGGAGAGAACTGAGATATCCGCCCCATTTACCAGACCCAAAGTCTGTTGGGTAAAACAGCAGTCCTTTGGATCCTGAATCTCTGTGTAAAGGCATCTGCTATCTTTGGCCAAAGATGGTCCTTACCTTCGAACAGAGACCCGCACAGTCGGTATCAGGTGCAGGCAGAGAAAAACAACTTTATTAGTTGGAGGCTATGACTTTATAGACTCTGCTCCTAGGTCTATACAGGCATTAAAGAGAAAGGTTCTCATGAGATCCTCCAGTTTAAGTAACAAACTTCAGTTAACACATCAGTAAGACAATTGGCCATCCCTCTGCTAAGGCCTCCTACATCAGGCTAGGCTAACTTTACAGAAAAAGAGACATTTATCTCTGCTGAGAACTGCAACCCCCTGGCAGTTTCTGGGGTGTTACTATCTCTCACACAGTCAAGGTCTACCACAGTTTTAGCATTCTCAGCAAAGATGGCTTTACTTTCGTTCATTTCATTACCAGCTAGTATTTGTTATTGATCAATATACCAGGACCCCACTGTCATCCCATGGATATCCCAGACCAACTGTGGTTAACTGTGCGTATTTCTAATAAAGCAATGCAGCATTGTGGAATTATTAATAAGGATTTGTGTTTCAGCCTTCAGCATGGCCATTAAAAAGAAAAACGACAGACATAAGCAATGCCTTATCCAAGGTCCTTTCCCCTTGAAGAATCAGCCCTCAAAGGCCTGCTGAAAGGAACAAACCAAAAGTCTTCTCCTGCTGATGAAAGGATAGCAAGGAGGGGTCCTGTCTAGGCTCCCGAGGAAGGGGGTCCCAGAGCCTGGGAGCCGCCACGGAGAAGGCCCGGCCACCCGTGTTTCCACTGGACGTGGGACAGAGGGAAGAGCCTCGGCACAAGATCTCAAAACACAGGCAGGCTTTCTATTCATGCCTGTAATGGTCATGTGAAAACCACTGCATTTTATGAGGACCAACAATGGTCCACTCTGGCCTCACATCGGGAGGCATGGAGACGCACTATCCACAATGCTGCAGCCTTATTTGAGAACTCACGCCGAAGAAGTCTTGAAGAGAAACAACAACGCAGAAAGAATCACAACCCAAAAACATCACCCAAGGAGACCTTCTGCTGTGCTTTCTGCAACCGGACTTGTCTATCTCGGATTGGCCTTTTCAGTCATCAGCGCGCTTGCAGAAAGCGCGGGGTGAGTCCTTCCTGAATCTTCGTTTGCGAAGAAAAGCCAGAGAGAGAGATTTCCAAAAACACACAACTACTTAAACTGCCGGGAAACCAACGGCACCTGTGAAAGGACATTTTTAATGCCTCAAAGTGACTTGAACCAGTTTCTGTTCTACTTCGGATGTGACTAGACTTTTACCTTTGCATTTGCGGAAAAGTAACAAACACTCAATGCTTAAATTACATGATACATCATGGCTTCTCCCCCCCCCCTTTGTTAACTATTTTGTATTTTATTATTAAACAATAAAATATTAATTTACAAAAACAAAACAAAACACCACAGGCAGGCTCCTATGGGAGAAAATTGTCCTTCAGATAGTCTGGGTTTGGCTTTGTAGGTCACAAACAGCACTTTGAATTGAGCCTGGAAACAGACCAGCAGCCGGAGGAGCTGTTGCACCAAGGATGGGAGGTGTAGTGTGCCAAGTACTGAAGGGGAGGAAAAGGTGTGAATAATTCTTGCATTGCATGCAACAATGTTGGCTGGACTCCATGAAATCTTAGGATGCCAAAGAAAATGTGTCAGACAACCCCTACCCCGAAGAAAAATGTGCTGGCTTGAGTCAAACAGGGGATGGCTCCTTCCTCTGCCAGTCCCTGATGGGGAGCGTCCAAGGGGGACTTGGCAGAAGAAAGCTGGATGGCACAAAAAAGACATTGTTCACTTTTCCGTGGCGGTGTTGTTTTTAATTGCAGACCATTTTCAACTCACAAGCTAAGCTCTTTTGGAGCAGGAACATCTTGCCTGTGCTTTTTGCCCCCAACAGTCCAAATCCTGGGGGTGTTTCATAGGATCATAGAATTGGAAAGGAATCCTGAGGGCCAGCCTAGCCAAAGTAAATATGAGAAAACATTATAAAAGGTAATATTTTTGCTTATTTCTTTAAGCAAGGGGATCTTGTAGCACCTTTGAGACTAACTCAAAGGTGCTACAAGGTCCCCTTGCTTGCTGATATTCAAGACTAACTTAGCTAGTTCCTTGAATTCTTGCTTATTTCTTGTCCTCTGTTAGCTTGTCTATACAGCGAAAATACTCCTCATAGAATTCAAGGACAATACCTTTTGTCCAAATGGGAACACACATCGTTTCTCTGTATTTGGAAGGAGTGGGGGCAAAAATCCCAAATACTCCATGGGAAAAGCATTTTTTTTAACTACAAAGGAAATGTGCATTCCTACTCATTGGGGCAACTGATGCACTTTGCTGCATGTTCCTGACAAGAGCGGAAGTAGAAAAGCTGATAGGTTGGATGTGTGCAGGGGACGGGGCTTCTGGGAAGGCAAGCCCCCAGAACTGCCATGTTGAATTTTCACCATAGCGATTGCGCACTATGAGGATTGTGCACTATGAGATGACGAAAAAGCCTCCCCCCCTTTTTTTCATGTTTATTTAAGCGGAAGATCACACTTCTGCACCTTGGATTTGCTTTCTAAACAAAATACTATTCAGCAGCAGCAACTTGGGACAATAAAAATGCAAGTAATGTCACTTGCGCCTGCATTCTTGATTCACAGGCATGCCCATTTGAACATCAAATGTGTATGGCTTCGCATGCTTGAAATCTTGGGGAAAAAACATGGAGGCAAATGAAAGCGGTAGTGAATTGGTGTAAGTGCAAATCAATCCACATTTTATTGCCTTGTATAGACAAGTCCCGTGAGATTTAACTGCTCCACTCTGTTTTGCTACTTCACCGTGTCATTATTTGACTCAAAACATCTGACCCCTCTGCCTTTCCTTTCAGTCCTGAGCACCCAACGCAGAACGCAGATGGACCGGGGTTAACTCCAGGCTCTGAAATTTGCCATCCCCTCAAACTCATGCCAACATTTTGTACACAGCTATTGTGGTGCTACAACCCTTTGGGGTTTCTTCCTACAAAACACACTGGTGTAGGTTTCGACTTTGAAAAGGACAGTGTTAGATTCCTGTCCCCCTCCCGGTGTTTACTAGGAGTACCTCTGTGATCTGCCAGTTGCATGCTTGTGTGGTGCTACAAAACCCAGTGTCATCAGGCTAAAAACTTTGTCTAAAACTTTGGCACGGGTTTTAAGGGAATTTCAAGGTTTAGGATTCACCATTTAGCCCAGCTCACCTGAGACGTTCCTTTGGGAACCAGCAAAGGTCTGGACCAGTGAAAGGTCTGGGAACCATGCCTTATGAGGAGAGACTTAGGGAGCTGGGTATGTTTAGCCTGGAAAAAAGACGTTAAGGGGCGATATGATAGCCCTGTTTAAGTATTTGAAGGGATGTCACACTGAGGATGGAGCAGGCTTGTTTTCTGCTGCTCCAGAGACTGGAACACGGAGCAATGGGTGCAAGCTCCAGGAACAGAGATTCCACCTCAACATGAGGAGGAACTTTTTGACAGTCAGAGCTGTTCGGCAGTGGAACACACTCCCTCGGAGCGTGGTGGGGTCTCCTTCCTTGGAGGTCTTTAAACAGAGGCTGGATGGCCATCTGTCGGGGATGCTTTGATCAAGATTTCCTGCATGGCAGAATGGGGGTGGACTGGATGGCCCTTGGGGTCTCTTCCAACTCTGCAATTCTATGATTCTATGATTCTATGATTCAGACTTGAGTTCATGGCTCACCAGGTTGTTCTCCATCCAATCTGCTGAGTGCTGAGGTCATTCTTAGCCTCCGCCTGGCTTTTGGCTCCTCCAAGAAGAAAGAAGAGAAGGTGGGGGAAATCCCCGGTCATGGTGTCATCATCGTCATCTTCTTCTTCCTCCTCCTCCTCCTCCTCTTCTTCTTCTTCATCTCCAGCCAGGAAAGCCTCTGGTTTCCCTCTGCCAAAACCAACAGTGGCCAGGAAGAAACAAATTACAGTCTTGCTTGGGCTTTTGGTCTTGATTATGTGATTTATGAGCCTCCGTGCAGCGATTAGAGATGAAAGGAAAACATTCCAGGCGGAGGCCTGTGCATTATTACCAAGGTCTCGTGTGCTTGGCCTTCTGCCTGACTTACTGTGAAAAGAGGTGGAAAATCAATGGGAAAATTACAAGGGGCACCCTCCTTGGCAGATAGGCCAAACCCCATGGCCTGTCTCCGGCTGTATGAAACCGAGGGAACCCCCAACTCCACCTGGGCATCATCTTGAACATCTACTAAGCCCTGCTGGGAAGAACCAGCTACGCCATTCAGTGCACCAGGGAGGGCACAGCTGTAGGTATATGCTTTACAACCTGAGGCTTCAATCTCTCTCTCTACTGCATCTGAAGACGCAGGTTTACATCCACAAAAGCTCATGCTATAGTAAAAACCAGATCGTCTTAAAGGTGCTGCCACATTCCCTTTCTGCTACAAGAAAGTAAGGAAGGGATGGTTTGTGTGGAGGAAAGCAGCGCCTCTCCAGCAGAACAACAACGGTGTGGCATGGACAGAGATTGGCAGCACCAGGGACTCGCCACGAGAGAAGAGGAGCAAAGGCCACCATCCTCATCCTGACAATTAACAAGCAGAGTCATAGCGTCACAGATTTTGGAAGTCTTCCAGAGAGACTCGTGTGGTTTTCTTCTGATAAACTGCCTTGCTGACCACTTCACGCAGGACAGAAATGTCCTGAATTTGGCCTCTAAGCAAATTTAACACTGATTTAATGAGGAAGAGCCCAGCACCTTTGGAGAAAATCTGTTTCACTGTCTGAAATCTTGTTTCTTGTCATTCGAATCCACTGGTTCAGGTCTTGCCCTCTGGCGCTTGCTCCATCCTCTCTCATGGCAGCCCTTCACATACTTGAAGATGGCTATCGTATAATTTGCCAACCTTCTCTCCTCCAGGCTAATGTACTCAACTCCCTCAACCACTCCAGCCTTTACTGTCTTGGTGGTCCTTCTGTGGATGTGTTCCAGCTTGTCAATCTCCCTTTTAAACTGTGGTGCCGAGAAGACAGACTCCACGAGTTACCTGTCTAGACAGAATAGAGGAATACTGTCACTTCCCATGACCTAAACCTCTGTGGATGCTGCTGAAAATTGCATTGGCTTTTTTTGCTGCCACATCATACTGTTGACTCATGTTTAGGTTGCGGTCTACTAAGACCCTCTACATCCTACGGATGAGTGTGTTGTTGGTGAGTGTCAACCAAGTGCTGCCAAATTCCTTCATCACCCTCCTGAGTCATTGCTGTGGTCTGACAAGGAGGGTCAAACTTGCACTTTACTAGTTGTACCCCATAAACACACATGGTAAGGCAGAGGTTCTCGGCCTTTGACCCTCCAGCTGTTTGGTAGTTCAGGTCCCAGAAGCGTGGCCAATGATGGCAGATGCTGGGAGCTGAAGTCCAAGCATCTGGAAGACCAAAGGTTGGGAACCATTGCCATAAGGTGTAAGAGCAGCCTTCCAGAAGAGATCCTAAATCGGAAGGCCAAACCAGAGGTGACATCTGCCTGGATGCGAATAACGTGCATACTTTTTGTTATGTACAGTTGTCCCTCCACATTCGCAGGAGTTAGGGCCGTGAGACCCCCGCGAATGTGAAAAAAACGCGAATAAAAACTAGGTCACGCCACTGCCCCCCCGCCCCCCCCAGAGCAGAGACAGGTATCGCTACTTCCTCCCACCCCTCCCACCCACCCCAGGAGCAGCGACCCCATTGCAGTTTTTTGGATGAGGGGGTGCTCCCAAAATTGCAAATAGTCAAAACTGCGAATGTGGAGGGGCAACTGCAATAGCAGCTGCATTATGCAGCTTTGGGAGGGGGTGATTTTTATTGATGTTGGGGAGGGTTAAGTTTTCCTGCCCCATCCCCCTGTGGTGCTGAGGTTCATAATGCCCCACAGTTGCTGTTTGTACCACACACACAAAGAGGCTGCATTCATGCAATTAACTCTGTGTCTTCCTGTCCATGCAGAGGCATAGGCATCCCATAGGATCGGCACACAAGAGATTCTCATATGGTTTGAGTATAGCATGTTTAGCCTGGAGAAGAGAAGGTTGAAAGGTGACATGATAGCTGTGTTTAAATATTTGAAGGGATGTCATACTGAGGATGGAGCAACCTTGTTTTCTGTGGCTCCAGAGACTAGGACACAGAGCAATGGGTTCAAACTCCAGGAACAGAGATTCCACCTAAACATGAGGAAGAACTTCCTAACAGTAAGAGCTGTTCGGCGGTGGAACACACTGTTACCTCAGAGTGTGGTGGATGGCTTCAGGGATGCTTTGATTGTGCCTTCCTGCAGGGCAGAATGGGGTTGGACTGGATGGCCTTTGGGGTGTCTTCCATCTCTATGATTCTATGATGCTTTTTGCTACACAGAAGGGCTATCCGTGTTTGGGATGGATCACACCCCCTTCTCAAGGGTGGGCAGCCAGCAGCTTGGGAAGAGAGCTGACCTGCTCCAGGAGGTACCAGAGGTAGAAGGTCAGAGAGTAGGGGGGGATCTAGAGAAATCAGAGAGATCTCTGTGTAGAAGATCTATGGAGAAAGAGCTGCAAATTAAGTCTTCCTCACTTGGACGTAGCTCTCTGTGGCATTACACACATTGCCTCAGTACATTACCAGCTCCAGCGGACTTCCAGGAGACCATCAAGGGGAAAATAAAGTTGTCTTTGTTGAAATTGATAAGAATCTTTTATGGCTGCTGCTGCTATCATCTGCTCCATAAGTGTATTTAGATTTGAGATAACGTTTGACGTGGACCAAATGAGCCATCGCTGTGCCTTTTTTGTAGCAAAGCTTCCTGTGCAATTCCTCTTGGGTCGTGATGTTGCTGGTGGTGGCCATGATCACCTGAAAGGTTGGGTCTCACATTCTTTTGGTTAGCTTCACATTTCTGTTAAAGCAGAAACTTTTGCAAGATGACCATAAATCCATTTCTATCTGCATGTATTTGTTTGAAAGAAGGGAACTGTGGGGAAGTGTCTTGCTGGTTAGTCTGTAGATCCGGTCTCTCAGGATCTCCAAATGACATATCTTGCCATGAAAGTCTGTACAGATGTCAAGTGCGTGTGTTTCGTTAGGTGTTGGTGGTGGGAGACAGTTCAGCAGAGAGGAGGCAACATTCATCATCCTCCCAACAGTTAATGTTTAATGTGAAGTCGAAGGTTTTCATGGCCGGCATCCATAGATTTTCCTTGTTTTTTTCCGGGCTGTGAGGCCATCGTGTTCTGGAAGAGTTTCTTTCAGACATTTCCCCTGCATCTGTGGCTGGCATCCTCAGAGAATAGTTGAGTAGGTGTGTGTGTGTGGAGTTTATATACTGTGAGTCCCTATTGGGGAGGATATGTAAAATTGTGTAATTGAATGGTTAGTTTCTGAGTATAGAAATGCAAGGCTCATTAGCATCTGTATCCTCCCCAACAAGGGTTCACAGCATATAAACTCCACATACACTCCTACCCAATCGTTTTCTGAAGATGCCAGCCACAGATGCAGGCAAAACGTCAGAAAGAAACTCTTCCAGAACACGGCCTCACAGCCCGGAAAAAAAACCAAGGAAAATCTATAGTGAATGTTTAGATACATTTGGAAACCAAAGGGTTTGTGCCTTTGAGATGCAAACATCGCACATAGACACAAATGGAATAATTCCACATAGACACAGCAATCTGGCCAGAAATAGAGATGCTCAACACAATGAGAGGCCACACAGTATAGCCCCATGGACCATTATTGATGGAATATCAATTTCACTATACGGTGAAAGTACTCCTCATAGAATTTGAGGAGAATACATTTTGTCCCAATGGAATCCCATATAATTTCGCCATATTCAGAAGGAGTGGGGGGGCAAAATGGCAAATAATCCACAGGAAAAGCCTTTGCGGCTTTTTTGACTTAAAAAAAAAACTCAGAAGGAAAAGTGCCTTCCCACTCATTGGGACAACCAATTAAGAGCAGAAGCTGATTGGTTGGACATGCGCAGGGGGTGGAGCTTGCCAGCAAGGCAGAGCCTGGAACTGCCACGTTGGATTTTCACCAAAGTGATCGTGCACTGAGGCAATGAAAAAGCATTTTCCCTCTTTTTTCTTGTTTATTTAAGTGGAAGATTGCACTTCAGCACCTTGGATTTGCTTTTAAAAACCAGTTAGGCAGCGGCGACAGGTGACAATAAAAAACGCGAGTAATTCACTGTCGCCTGCCATCTTGATTCGCAGGCATGCCTGTTTGTACAACAGACGCGTATGGCTTCGCATGCCTGCGATCTTGGGGGGAAAAGTGGAGACAAATGAAAGCTGTTGTGAATTGGCATTATTGCACATCAATCCACATTTTATTGTCTCATATAGACGAGTCTGACATTTCAGTTAGTGAAGATACAAATTAAAGCTTAATACATAAAGATGTGCTCTAAATGCTCCTCAGAGCAGCAAGAACTGAAATTAAGAACGCTTGGAAGAATCTTCAGGGCCTTTAATTTTGCAGATAAAAGTTCAGATGCTTGCTGTGATGGGGGGAAATGGCTCTTAAAATTCTTCAGTCATAAGGAGAGGTTATAGAGGATAATTTTTAAACTATATGGTGCTTCTTTATTGCGTTTGCATAAAAAACAAACTTTGTCCACGGACTTCTATAATATATGTTGTTTTAAACTGACATATTGTAACTCAAGCTTTTTTGTGTGTAGTTAAGTTTAATTGGAATGTCTTTGTAACTATATTTGTATCAAGAACAATGCAACATTTTAATATTATTAATAATGTTGTTGTGGTGGTTGTATGCCTTCCAGTCATTTCTGACCTATGGCGACCTGAAGGAAAACCCATTATGTGGTTTTCTTGGCAAGATTTGTTCAGAGGGGGTTTGCCTTTGCCTCCCTCTGAGGCTGAGAGAGTGTGACTTGCCCAAGGTCATCCAGTGGGTTTCCATGGCCAAGTGGAGATGCAAACCCTGTTTAAACCTGTTTAATGATATGAAATATACACTGGACTGACTATGTGATGAATGTTGCTGTCCTCGAGCAAGCAGGGATCACCAGCATTGAGGCCATGATATTGAGAACACAGCTGCGCCGGGCAGGGCACGTTTCGAGGATGGAGGACCATCGCCTCCCAAAAATACTACTCTACGGTGAACTCACCATGGGTCAGCGTAAGAGGGGCGCTCCAAAAAAGCGATACAAGGACTCCCTGAAACAACATCTCAGGCTCGGCCAAATTGATCACCAACAATGGTCCACCCTGGCCTCACATCGGGAGGCATGGAAACGCACTATCCACAATGCTGCAGCCTTATTTGAGAACTCACGCCGAACAAGTCTGGAAGAGAAACGACAACGCAGAAAAAATCACAACCCAAAAACATCACCCAAGGAGACCTTCTGCTGTGTTTTCTACAACTGGACTTGTTTATTTTGGATTGGCCTTTTCAGTCATCAGCGCATTCACAGAAAATGCGGGACGAGTCCTTCCTGAATCTTCGTTTGCGAAGAAAAGCCAGAGAATATATATATATATATATATATATATATATATAAACAGAGACACTCCTAAAACATCACTTCTTCATGTGGTTGAAAGACAGGGAAGAGAAAAATAACAGCACACGCTCTCCCCCCGCCCCACATCCCTGAATCGGAGACATTCCAGAAGCGCTGGCTAACGAGTGTGTCATCTTTCAGCAAATAACTGAATTGCTGCAATGAAGGGGAAAGATCTACTCTACCTGCATGTTTTGTTTTTATTACTGTAGATAAGCTGGAGCCACTGTGAGCAGTAGGGTGACTCTAGCCTATTGTTATCTCTACCCTTTCCAGCTCTGTGTAACTTGATGGTTAAAAATAATAATAAAAATAAATAAAAATAGATGAGGCCGTGGGGCTGGCCTCCAGCTCATGTGGTCTGACTTGCTCCACTGGAAAATAAAAAGAAATGAACATTTCCTGTGAAAAGGATGTCATTCCACACATCCTTCCCGCCACAGTTCAGACACCACCACCTGAAAATATTTCCTGTGGCTGAATAAACAGAGATCAGGAAGGGAAGACCATCACGGGGGAATACGCAGGCGAAAAGACACGTGTAGATCAGCACGTGACGTTTCACATGTGATGTTTATCATCCGCGCTCAGGAGGCCTCCTTTCCTGCCATTTCCCTGGTCAAAGAGATCAGGTGAAGAATGTGGAGATCCAAGGCCAAATCCACACTACACAAATAACCCAGTTTGAAACTGGATTATTTGCTATGGCTCCTTCCTATGGAATCTTGGGATTTGTAGTTTGTTGAGGCACCAGCACTCTTTGGCAGAGAAGGCTAAAGGCCTTGTAAAACTACAAATCCCATAGGATGGAGCCATGGCAAATAATCCAGTTTCAAATTGGGTTATTTGTGTAGTGTGGATTTGGTCCTAATCTTCTAGCTGGCCAGTGACTTGCAAAGGCATGTGAGATTACCCTCGAGGCGAGTCCACACATTCAGTTCTGTTGCTTTTCTTTCTCACTGTGACTACTTGGGTAACAGGAGAATCAGGGTTATGTCCATGACTTTGGGATTTAAAATCTTGAGCCTGGGTATCCAGATGTTTTCTCTTCTATCAATTAGGTCCTCATTTTATGGTTGCAGGGCATGTTTCTAGGATGGAGGACCATCGCCTCCCCAAAATAGTATTTTACGGTGAACTCATCACGGGTCAGCGTAAGGGGGTGCTCCAAAAAAGTGATACAAGGACTCCCTGAAGCAACATCTCAGGCTCGGCCAAATTGATCACCAACAATGGTCCGCCCTGGCCTCACATCGGGAGGCATGGAGATGCACTATCCACAATGCTGCAGCCGTATTTGAGAACTCACACCAAAGAAGTCTTGAAGAGAAACGACAACGCAGAAAGAATCACAACCCAAAAACATCACCCAAGGAGACCTTCTGCTGTGCTTTTTGCAACCGGACTTGTCTATCTCGGATTGGCCTTTTTAGTCATCAGCGTGCTTGCAGAAAGCACGGGATGAGTCCTTCCTGAATCTTCGTTTGCGAAGAAAAGCCAGAGAGAGTTATGGTTGCTCTGTAGGAAGTACTCAGAGTCAAAAAGTAAGCAGCCATTCAAACTAAAATGTTTGGACCGGGTTCCTCAATTGTTTTGAGTTAAAATTGTTGATTTGGGCTTCCTAAATCATGTAAAAATGTCTGCTTTTCCTACATATGGTAAAGAAATTTGAGGGTGCTTGCATGCAATATATGGGCTGTGGATGAGGTTTGCTGTGGTAAAATAGATCTTACCCAGCATACAAGCCACTTGAGAAAGATCTCACAGGAGATCTCAATAACCACACCTGAGAAACAACAAAACAAAACAACCAATAGTTACCCAACGACAAGCCTTTCTTCTTATGTTCCAGTACCTGGAAGGTCACATATGATACTGACCCCAATCCCTGCTACTCAGTGGGGTGGTCTGTGGGCCACTGGCTGCCGGTCCGGGCAAAATTCCAGGAAAGAAAGAATGGCAGCCAGTGGTAGTTGGAGTGCAGGTGGATGATGATGCTTCTCTTGGGTTCGGCCGGAAGAGGTTACGGTACTTACTTGAGGCCGCCCGGTTGCGTAGGTGATACAGGATCCCAGCCTTTATCAGCTGGAGTCCATTGAGTCAGTTACAAATTTGTAATTGTGGATTGAGTGTTGGGCTGGGAGACCTGGGTTCGAATCCCCACTCAGCCATGGAAACCCACTGGCTGACCTTGGGCAAGTCACCCTCTCTCAGCCTCAGAGGGAGGCAACAGCAGCAAACTTCCTGTGAAATCTGGCCAATGAGAGCCAGTATGGCGTCAGGTTTAAGTGTTGGACTTGGGAGACCAAGGTCCCAATCCCTTCAGCCATTAAAACCCACTGGGTGATCTTGGCTTATTCACACTCTCTCAGCCTCAGAGGGAGGCAAAGGCAAACGCACTCCGAATAAATCTTGCCAAGAACCCCCCGTCTTAGGGTCTCCATGAGTCAGAAATGACTTGAAGGCACACCACCACCACCATTGACGCATGCAACAACGAATGTACAGGTTGACCCCGTATCCGCAGGGGACACGTTCCAAGACACACACGCGCACACACACTGTGGATACCTGAAATCACGGATTATAGGGAACCCTATTGTTTTCAATGAGACAAACACCAGACGTTGACCATAGAATCACATTGGAGGACCTAGAAATGCTTAAGTGAAACTGTGGATACCGAATCTGTGGTTACGGGGGTTCGACCTGTACTGTAACAAGAGCCTGTCTATACGGTAAAAAAAAAAACACGTACGCCGTTCGGAATATTGCTCTGCCGTACACACGGTCGCTCGGATTCATACGTGTAATTCAGAAGGGGGGCAAGCAAATCCCCCGTAAACTACGTGGATTCGGCGTTTGGAAGGAGTAGCAGATGTCAGCATAAATCTGTACATCCATTCGACTGGGTGATGGTCTGTACGTCCTGTTCGCACACATACGAACAGGCAGTGTAATCTGATTGGCTAGCTGAGTAGAGGGGGCGAGGCTAGCAAGGAGGGGAATTGGGAGCAGCCGCCATGTTGGATTCCTGGCTAAGTAAGAGTCCGATAAGTCCGTGAATTTTATATATATATATTTTACATTGTAAATAGGGCAAACTAAATGTCCACAAAGCAGGCACCTTTTTAAATAAATAAATTTTAAAAAGCGGCAGGAGATTTAAAACCGCTGCTTGTCTTGCTTGCTCCAGCCAGCTGGGGAAGTGGGGGGTCATACGGAGTTTTGGGGGGGTGTAAAAAAATAATGTGGGCATATTGTATGCATATGAACGACTGCCTATTCGTATTTTTTATTTCCCAAACGGATTTTTTTTTTAATCGTATAGACGGACCCTTCATACCAACATGCTACATAACAAGGGAATAGCCAGACTTCTCCCATTTAGCTACTCTGGTTCTTACTGGACACAAAAACATACATATATAATTAGTTACGCTTAAATATGTATATATATATATATATATATATATATTTACACATTATATTATATATGTATATATATGTTTATCTATAGATACTACACACATTTTTATAAATCTGTTTATTAAAATATACATCAATACAAATATTCAATGCATATGGAAATACACCAAACAGTTACAGTATTTACATACAATAAATCTAATAATAAATAAGTAACAAAAAACCCTTAAATAACAAATCTGATCTAGACAAGAACTGACTATAAGAAAAACAAACAAGAGGAAAAGAATTAAAAAAAAAAACAACCCACATTTAATAATGGAAGCCTGACTGGAGAAACCCTGATTCTGGATCTGGCCCAAACTGACCAGAGATTGACAGCTGTCAACCCACAAGTAAAAATGTTTTTCCCCAGTATATTTTATTATTTTAAATATGTTGATATTGCGTCTTATTTTGCTGGTGTCCAGGGAGGATGGTGGAGTTAGAGTGAGGAGAGTTTAATTCTGTTTTAATGTATAGTTTTTGCATGTTTTGACCGTGTTTTTTAACAGTGTGAGCCACTTTGGGGAATCATCATCATCCTCCCACCCACTCCTATCACTAGGATGTGGGGAGGGTATTCTCAGGAGATGCCCATAGTCGGGCCGCTCTAGCCTCACTTCCTGCCATAGAGAGGGGCGAAGGCGGCGCGCAGGTGGGGGCATCTCTCTTCAAGCGCCTCTTTAGCCTCGGCGTTTCATTGGCTGAGAAAGGGAGGACAGCGCATCCCCCATTGGCCCCTGCGAACCACGGCCTCCCGCCCTCCCTCCCACACAGCCAATGGCATGGAGGCCCCGCCCCTCTCGCTAGCCGGCAAGTGGGCGTGCCTTGAGGTACGGCGGCCTTGCCAGCCCAAGAGTCCTCTGTCGGCGAGGCGGGCGAAGTGCCTGCATGGGGACGCCGGAGGAGCGCGGCGGCGGCGGGGCCGGTTCGGAGCCCCCTCAGGAGGGCGGCGGCCCCTTCTTCACTTTGGCCGAGGTGGCGAAGCGGAACACCGACGCCGAGACCTGGCTGGTCATCCACGGCCGCGTCTACGACGTCACCCGCTTCCTCGACCAGGTGGCTATGCTAATTTATGCAAATGAGGCCAGCCCCCCTCCCAGGCCCTTGTTCCCAGGGGAGACTCTGCCAGGGAGAGACCCGGATGTGGGCGGGGCCTGATGTGCCAATCACGCGAAGGGCGGGGCCAAGTGGCCCAATCAGGAGGGCTTTTGGGGCCCCCAAATCCAGTCCTCAGCCCCAACAAGAGGAGCCCCATTGACCCCAAGTGGACGCTCCGGTAGGAAGCTGGGAGCTCAGAATTGGATTTAGCCCACGGATTGCAACTCCCATCATCCCGCATTGGCCATGGTGGCAGGGGGATTCTGAGAGTTGTAGTCTGGGGGGAGTAGCACTGTTATTGGGTCAAGAATCTGGCAGCCTCCCAGATGCTGCCGGACTGCAGCTCCCAGCATTCTTCCCCAGTGGTTAATGTTAGCTAAGGGCTGCTGGGATTGGCAGTCATAAACATTTGGAGGGGCTGCATGAATCTTAATGTTATGCTGGGGCCGTGGCTCTTGACCTTTTCTCTACCAGTGGCCCCCTTTAAATATCTTTTGTTGCAGAGAACCCCCAAGATTTAACTCAAGATTTAGAAGCCTAACAACAACAACTACTACTACAACAAATAATAACAACAATAATACAATTACACCAGGCATTAAACCTTCCCTCAGTGGCACTGGAGGGGAGGGAAGACTTTTCTCCTGCTTCTTCCTGCAGGTTTGTAGCAGGAGCAGATTGAATGGCAATGTGCAGGCCAAGCCAGCCAGCCTTTGCTTTGGCTCCTGTCATGTGGCCGCTCCACTGCAGGGAGGAGGTGGGCCAAGCAACTTTCAAGCCTTTGTGGACTCCCTCTGAAGACATTGCGGCCCCCGGGGGTCTCTGGTCCACAGGTTAAGAACTGCTGTACTAGAGCTCTGAGAGGACAGGCTTTGGATCTTTGGAGAACAGGGAAACCCACTGAGTGGCCTTGGGGAAGCCATTCTCTCTCAGCCTCAGAGGGAGCAATGGCAAACCTCCTCCAAATAAAGGAAACCCTCGGAGAAGGCCGCATAAGTCAGAGTTGCAAGAACACACGTTGCGTGTCTGACTTTATCCTGACTTTCCTCCTGTGAGCTCAAGATGGTGTCCATGGTTCTCTTTCTCCCAGCTCCCTTCTTACTGCCCCCAGGTTTTGGACAGCAGGGCAAGGCTTTATTGCAGGAATGGGAATCACTTGGCCCTCCATATGTTCTTGCACTGCAAGTCCCATCTGTTCCCTAGCCAGTATAGCCAATGGTGTAGAATGCTGGGCCTTGCAATGCAATGACAGGTGGAAGAACGCATAATTCCCACCATTGGTTTATTGCTTTGGAGGATGCTGAATGTGCAAACCAAAAGCAGTTCAAAAATGGAGTGCAGGAGGGTGTGTGTGTGTGAGAGAGAGAGAGAACGAGATTGAGAAATGCTGGGCAGGCCGAAAGCTCTGAGTTCCCCAACTGAAGGGTCTTCAGACCCCTCTGTGCCTGAGACCTTTGATGGCTGGCTCAAGGGGCAAAGCAACAGGAATGATGCTTTGGTTCCCGTTTCATCCCGTTTGGTTCCCGACTGCCTCCAGCCAATGGTCAGCTGGAGAGAGGTCCCACTCACCGTATCCACAACCCAGCTGCATAGACTCAGCGGCCCGAATCCAGGCAAGATGGTTTCATATAAAGACAGTTCGTCTTGCCTACAACCATCTAGGAATAAACGCTTGCTGAAAGTTTGCCCAGCTAGAGTGCATGGTGGATGTGGAAATTAAAGTAGGCAGGGTCGTCAAATTTCCCAAAAGATAACAGTTTCATGGCAGTCTGTTTCAGCATAGGGGTGGGATGAGAAGGAATCAGTCAGCAGCTTTGAGACGGTTTATCTTAGTGTCTGAGCTTTTCTGGATTTCAGTCCACTTCTTCGGGGACACTAATGGAGTGCAAAATTAATGCCACAGGTTATATACATGGTTATGTGCAAATATTTGGGATACTGGCAGGGCTATACAAAAGAGTCTTTGATAGTACCCATGCTTTAAAGCCGCCTTCTCCAGACTGGTGCCTTCTAGGTGTTTTGGCGTATAACTCAAGCCTTCCTGACCACCAGCCATGCTGGGTAAGGCTGGTAGGAGCTGGACGTCAGCCGTTTGGGGGAAGGACACCGTAAAGGCAAGCTCCATTTTTGTGGGAGCTTCTGTAGCAACACTTTTGTGTTAGGGGTTGTGTGTGTGTGTTTTCAGTGCCTGCTGCCATCCAAGGTTATAATATGGCCTGAATTCAGCAAGAGGGAGGCTGCTAGCAGTCTCCGTTCTGTTTTAAGACAAGAGGAAAGGAGGGGAAAAACGAGTCCCAAGTTTCTGGCATTTGAGGAAAAACTCCCCACAGCCTGATTTAGATCTAGATTGCGACTGGGAAGTGTGTGTGTGTGTGTGGTTTGAATATTGAGGACTGGGAGGTCTGAATGATTGCTGTTGTTACTGCTATTTTTAAAATGAGCTATTAAGTGTCTCGTCCACCCTTTCCTACCTGCTTAAGGCAGCTAACCAATATCACATAAAAGCAACACAAATGGATGACATCAAAGGACTCCGTGCTTGGTAAGAAACCATAATAGCCTAGAGCTTATTAGAGAGACTGAAAACAAATTTCACTTGATAAAAATATATACAAAGTTATTTAATTCTTGATGGCTTTGTTTAACTATTTAAATCATGTCCTTCCTTACTACTGTATTTTAAGGGGATGGGGCTATCACCAAGAAGGCCCTGTGGGATCATTGCACGTATTAACTTCACAAACATGCCTGTGAGTTTAAGCAGGATAACTGTTATGGATTTGATAAGATGGGTGAGCTCACAGAGGGCGGGAGAGGCACTCTTTCTCTTTCCCAAAGCTGGGTAGCTACTGCCTTCCATGCTCCAGCTAGCTAGTTCTTGTACAGCATTCATTGTCTTTGAGCCACTCACTATATTGGAGAGCAAAGGGCAGTAAAAGTCACACAGATTATGAGCTGTCAACCGCATTTGCATCATTGCTCTTCCCCAAACCTCCCCTCTGCTGTGACCCATTCCAGCAAGTGTTCCTCTCACTCTGCACCCTCTCTCCCACACTCCCTGAGCTCTCTGGGGCATTTGCTCACTCTCCTTCCTTACTGCATGGTGCCTTGGGGTGGGATTCTGGTTTAGCTTGAAGTACTGCCCTGGGCTCCTTGCCCTGCGGAGAAGAGGTTTGTCTGCTAAGCAGTAGTTGGGATCTCTCCCCACAGGGTGACAGCAGCCAGTTTAGTCAGAATTTTGCAAGCCTGTTAGTTGTTGGTGTGTGTGTATGTGTGACTACTTAGAACTAGTTTTGTTTATCCTGTTATGCAATAGAAGTGAAGACATTGGACTCTCCTGTGGCAAAACCTCATGGAATGAAGGAGACCAAGCGGCTCCAGAAAGCTCAGGAGTTGCTAAGGCACCGCCTTGTTGCTTTATTTTAGTTTTTAAAAGACATCTACAGTATTTAGAATGCCCTTTGTCCTCGTGGATAACAGGGCAATATTTGGTTGGCATGTCTAAATAGAATCACACCAAGATAAAAAATACAATAAAACAGAGCTGCCATAACAGGCGGCTAAATCAGAAGCACAGACTAACGAACAGGACCAAACTTTAAACATCTGAGCAAATAAAAATGCTTCGATCTAGTGCCAAAAAGACTGTGGTGTTGGTGTCAGTTGTACCTTTGTGTGGGGGTATTCCACATTGGTGTGCCAACACAGTGAAGACCCTGCCTTTTGTTGCCACATGCAAAGGAACTTCCTTTAGTGAGGGTCCACAAAGCAGACCCTCCACTGGAGGTGTTAAAACCAACTGTGATCAGAAGGGAGTATCCAGAATACATTTCTTGCTGCAAGGTAGTGGTGGTGGGGGGGAATGAAACCATTTTTGCAGTCTTCCCCTGTGTGCCAGAGGCAGGGCCCTTCTGTGCCCCTTGCTCTTTTCCCAAGTGAGCATCTGCAAGACCCTGGAAACTTTAAAACTGAAGTTCAACTAGAATGAGCCCAGCAAAGAGCCCCCGAGGTCTGGCGTTTTCCTGTGTGTCCGTTCTGGCTTTGCTTGGCTTGTGGCATTCTATGTTGGAGAAAAGATTATTCTGGACACAAACAGCCTCTTGGAATGAGCAAATTTAGTTTCCCCAAATATTTGTATATCTTTCTCTTGTATTGATTCAGCTTTTCCAAGCAGCATGGAACACCGAGCTATTCATCCAAACAAGGGTGTCCCTTTTCTTTACAGAGAAGCATCAAACCAGAATGTTACTAAGAAATAAGGCAACATGACACAAGCTGATGAAACTAACTTGAGCAACAGAGAGATTACTCGGGGCTGTGTGTTCCCCACTCTTGGCAAAGTTGATGGAATTTCTTTTAGCCTTTTTCTAGGTCTGCTCTTAACTTTGAAGTCTAAGCACACAGACGCAGAGAACAAAGTCAGTCGTTGATGGCTTAACTCGTGTTTTAACTCCCTGTACATTTGCACCTCCTGTGTCATTCTGGGGAGAAATGCGAGATCTGCCAAAGGGGAAGACGAGTGACGTCAATCAGAGACGACTCCCTTCACCTATGCTCCCTGCCTCGCCCACAGAGGAGTTTTGCCCAAGGAGCCAAACCTACCTCAGGGTTCCTTCCAGCTCCTCACAGCCTTGCCTGGGCCTGTTTTCCCCACTTTGCACCTTCTGACCTGTCTCTGGCTCCTGTGCTCTTGAAGCTGCTGGAATTGACACCCTCGGGACCTGTCCATTGGAAACAAAACAGAGGAAATGTCAGAAGCCCTCTCCTATCTTAGGAGGCTGCTTTGCCCAGGAGTAAGCCTGCTACTGTCATACAACTCCTAGTTCCAACAGCTCCACTGTCTGCCAGTCTGTTTCCAGGCACAATTCAAAGTGTCGATTATAACCATGTTGTTTTTTGCTGTCAACTTAACTTCTGTTTATGGTTACTGTATGAATCAAAGACCTCCGAGACCCCTGGTTATCCACACCCCTGCTCAGCTCTTGCAAACTCATGGCTGTGGCTTCCTTAATAGAATCCATCCACTTTGAGTGTGGTTTCCCTCTCCTCCCACTGCCTTCCACTTTACCAAGCATTAGCGTCATGTCAGCTCATGATATGTCCAAAGTACAACAGCTTCAGTTGAGTCAACGTCCCTTCTAGTGAGCGTTCAGGCTTGACATGCTCTTGGACCCATTTGATTATCTTTTTGCTGGTCTGTGGTATCAGTACAACTCTCCTCCAGCACCACATTTCAAAGGAGTTGATTTTCTTCCTGTCAAATTTCTTTACCTGGCCTGCTTTCACAGCCATACATAGAAATGGTAAATACAGTAGCCTGGATGATTCCGACTGTGGTATTCAGTGAGAAGTCCTTGAAAAGCCCTATAATGAGACAGTCCCAAAAGATTATGATCTATAAAGGCTTATATGACAGTTATGAGCCTGTCCAGCTATGAGCCTGTCCAGACACTGACCTCCCCAGAAGAGGCCTCTTGGTCTCATCGCCTTTGCCAGCATGGCTGGTGGGAACAGGAGGGAAGGCCTTCTCAGTGGCTGCCCCCAAGCACTGCAGCTCCTTCCCAGGGAGGCCAGAATGTCCTTCCATCAGCAGGCAAAGGCTTTTCTATCTTGGCTGTTGACTCCGAGAGCTATTTGTATGTACTTTGATTCCACTTCCAACTGCCATGGTAGCATCCTATGGAATCCTGGGATTTGCGGTTTATAGGAAGGTACTTAGAATTCTTTCCCAGGGAGATGCTCAATAAACTACAAGCCCCAGGATTCCATAGGCAGTTAAAAGTGGGGTCATAGTGGCATAATCGTGTGGTGTAGACAGGCCCTGGGAGAGAGAGGAGCGGTTGTTTTCCCTCTTGCACTTCTCTTCTGACTCTCTCCTTGTTCACGGCTTCTTGGTTGATTCCTTTCAGCATCCCGGTGGAGAGGAGGTTTTGCTTGAACAAGCTGGCCGCGATGCTACGGAGAGCTTCGATGACGTTGGGCACTCCATGGATGCCCAGGAGATGTTGAAACAGTACCTCGTAGGAGAGCTTCACCCGGTGAGCTCCTCTTACAGCAGATGAAACTGTGTTGAGCGGGGAGGAGGAAGACGTGCGGCTATGGGGCAAAACACATTTTCTCCTGGCAGTAAATGGCAGGAGTAAATGGCCTGAAGGAGGATCTTTTGGGGCTCCCAGGAGATGGGGCAATACAAACTATTCTCAGACACGGTTACTTCAGGGTTTCAGAAGAAGGAAATCATAGCGACAAGGATAGTGTCCTGCACCATCAGATGACTTGGGCTGCCTTCTTTCCCAGCCTTCGACAGGGTGGGCACTGTGGCCAGTTTGGAAAATGGGTATTTTTGGATGCAAAACAGTGTAGAGGGGGTCTGCAGCCTACTGGAAAAGTGAATTGCTGGCCTGGTAGGATTCCAGGGGAATCTGTTCACTTTTCCTTCCCCATTTTTAGGCCTGAGGAAGGGCAGCCCATAGAGTCTTGGGGTGTCAAGGGCCCAATAAGCAGCCTTGGTCTGGTCTCAGCCAAGGCCTTAGCAGTCAACGTGGGTGGCAGGCAGGAGGTGTAGGGAGTGTTGACCTTTTTTGTCAGTGCAAGATGGGTTTCCTTCCAGCTACTTAACAATGTTTGCCTTTCCTTTCATTTCCTGCCCACAGTGTGACCAGAAGCCGGACACCTCCAAGGTAAGGCCCAATGCTGGCAGTCTGTTTTCCTTTTATTCTAAGATGGACGAGTTCTTTGGCTGTCTGGGGAGATGGCCTAAGGCAGCCATGTTGCTGTTACTCAGGAGCCACGTTGGCTGCCAGGGCCACTTGGAGAGCTGCACCCCAAATGTTTTGTTTTACAAAAATAAAAAAAAGGTTTTGCTCCCAAGTACTTGCTTAGTGTGGGGCAATTTCTATATGTTTGGGATTTTTTGCTCTCTCGGGGTCTTCTTATGTCCAGGGGAGGCCTTTTCCCCCAATGGGATCATGGGGAAAAGGTCTCTCCTATGTCTAATGAAGCCTTGGGGGCAAAATGTGGGGAAATGATCCCTCTCATGCCCTCAGAAGGTATCACAGGACAATGTTTTTCAAATAAATAAATAAAGGGAGGGAGTAAAACAGCCTTGAGGGCCAAATGTGGCCCCTGTCCCCCACATTCCCCATCCTCTGCTGTAACTAAATGAATGGCTCCTGCAGTGGGAGGGGGTCAGGGCACCATAGGAGAACAGAACCGGCTTGTGTCAGCTGGATCCCCCCCCCCACGGCAGCGAAAGGGGTGTTTGACAAAGAAGGGGAGATTGCTGCCGCCCATTAGCATTTTCTGCAGGCCAGAGCCAGGCTCTTTCTGTCCTCCTGTCAGCGAGTCTTGCGCTCTGTCACGTCCTGCCCTCCCACCCCTTTATGGATTCCCTTTAGCACATAGTTCTCCTTCTTCAGGGAGAATGCCAAGGGATGCCCCAACAGCTACCTTCTGTTTCGGTAAGAGAAAATGTCCAGGGCCTGAAAAATATGGGGCTGGGAAGAGTTCCCTTTCCTGGCACTACGGCTCCCAGGGTCCACTGTAGGAGTTGTAGGATTATGGGAGTTTCTTCATTTACTTAATATCCAGCCTTTTCCCCAATATGATATCTAAGGGGACTCCCAGTATGAGGTCAAACAAAATATAATTAAAACAATGGATAATAAAAAAAAAGTTATAAAATTAAGCCATCAGATTAAACCATTAATTTAAAACAGTTTCCTGCTTTCCTTTCAATAGCAATCAAAGACCTGTTTAAGGGAATCTTCTTACTGGGATGTGTGTAATATATATCTTTAAAAAAAAACTTTTGTTTGTCTTTTAAATGATTTTATACTGTTTGATGTGGGGATTTTTAATTGTTTTTTAACATTTTATTGTTAACAGTTTTTAATTGAGTGTTTTTGGGAGTCATCTTGGATCCTACTCTGGGAGGAGGGCAGCACAGAAATTAAATAAAATGAAATGAAAAGACTGTTAAAATGATAGGAATAGAATGTGCAGCATTTAAAAGACCTTCTGCATCGGACTGTTACCACGGAAAGGCCTGAATAAGCAGAAAGGCCTTAGCCTGCCTGTGGAAAGAGAGCAGGGAGGGAAGGCCCTCATCTAGGAGCCATCACTGAGGAGCCGCGCTCCCAGTCCTGAGAGGGTGCCGGGCCTGAGAGGAAGCTCTCTGCCAAAGATCTTAAAACTCAGGAGAGTGGGAGATACAGTCTTCCTGATAGCCAGGACCCAAGCTGTATAAAGCTTTATATTATATATGGGTCAAGCGTTGGAGTCCATAAATAAGAACGAAAGATCTTTCTCAAGCTGTGAGTGTCTCTTTGATGAGTACAGCTGCAGCAGTGGTTGCTAGCTATGAAGAAATGTCTTTATTTTATTTAAACAAACATAAAATTAAAATAAATGTCTGAGTTCAGAGGCAATGGCCCCACAGAGCGCCAGTTCCTGGGATCCTACCAGAGGAAAGGCTCCCCTGCCACTCGTGACTTGCCCACGGGCTTCCCAGAGGCTTCACTTTGGCCACAGTACGAAATAGGTTGCTGGACTCGCTGGGCACCCTGAGGCCTGACCCGGCTCCAGGGCTCCTCTTCTTCTCTTCTGTGCTTAGTAGGAGAAAAGGCTCTGGAGCAAAGGTGCCCCTCGAGGTCCGAGGGCTGTTTACCTTTGCTGGAGCAGGCGGGATTTCCTTGTTCAGCAGAGGTCTAGCCGGCTGGGCAGAGTTGGTGGGGAAGAAGACTTGGCTCAGTGGCTCGTGCGTGCTCGTGTAGGTGTATGCATGTGTGTGTTTGTGTGTCCATCCAATTGTTTATTCGTTTAATCAATTTATATAGTACCTTTCCGCCAAATGGGACCCAGTGTGGCTCACACATGAATCAATACAAGGTACAGGAATTAAAAATTAGCAATTGAAAAAGTTAAAAGACATTAAATAAGCTACCAAGGGTGCTGTGGTTTTAAATAATTTAAAACTGTAAAAGCCAAGGTTGGATTATGGTGTTTGGGGTTTTTTTTGGGGAGGAGGGCTGGAGCACTTCCAAAACCACAGGAACGTTTCTGTGGCCCCTGGGTGAGCCGTTTTAGCAGAGTGGGTACCGAAATGAAACCAGTCAACAGTACAGGAGATTGGGGAAGTGATGGGGGAAGAAGAGGAAGATGGGATGCTCCGCCAGCCCAGTGTGGGTCCTCAGCCAGCAATTACACCAGTTGAACCATTGATAATCCAGCCCTGTGCACTGGTGCGTTCACTGGGAGAATTCTGAGCCCAACGTTGGCCAGAGTAGTTTCCCACGTTTTGGGGAGGGGTGTGCCTTTGTCTGCCTGTATCAACAGGCCTGTGGGTTGCCCTGGGCACACTGCCTCATGCCCAGCAGATCAATCATTGACAAGGTGGGGGGGATTAAAACATTTCTCCCCCCACAGCCCGATGCCTGGCCTGTGTATTGTTCTCTCTGCTGTCTCCCTCCCTGGCTTGTGTCAACAAAGGCTTGGAACCAGCATGGTGTCCCATCCTGCAGCTGACTGAACTTGCCCCGTAGCCTCACCTTTTGGAGTCTGTTTGCAGCGTCTGCCCAGGGACCTGGCCCTTCCCTCCCGCCCTCACCAGGAAAAGGACTGTAGTTGGGAAGAGCCTTGTGGCAAGAACAAACTCACTCTCCCCCTGTGCAGTGTTAATGTCTTAGGAATCTGTAAAGCCCTTACCTTTCCGTGATTTATGATACTCCCAAACAGCCTTGGCAATGTTATTCCTACAAACATAAAAACACCCTGCTGCAGTTTCATTTATAGAACCGCCCAGATTTAAAGTTTCACAGGATACAGGAGCTTGTAAATATGTTGTGTGTATGTGCGCAGGCACCCACGCATGCTTGTGTTAGCAGACTTGTGAACTAGGGCTAGTTTTGTCCCTGTGGCTTGATGCAGGTTTGTTGTATTTTCCATGTACCTTCTCCCCAGATTTTTTAAAAAATAGACTACCCAAACAGTACACATGTGACACAGACTTCTACTTTTTGACACAAGGAGTGCCAGGCAAATACTGCCTGTGGTATGAAGGTGGAAGTGGGGCTCTTTGCAGGAGGGGAAGCCCCAATTCCTTTTCGTGCAGGCATTACTCACGTGTTATCTCCCTTCTGAGAAGGAGGTTCTTGGCCAGGGGAGACTTTGGGAGTTCTCCAAGCCTCCGCCTAAGAGGAAGAAGCCCTGAGAAGGCTCAATAGACCTGTCAGTCATCTGGGCAGAACCTGGAACAATTATTTGAAGGGAACTACAACTCCCAGCACCCCCTAGCCAGTTTGGTCCCAGCAAGAGGATTCTGGCTGTTGCTGTCCAAAAAGAAAAGAAAAAAGAACCCATCAAACACTGGCAAGGTCTGTATCTGAGAACAAGTTACCAGAGGTAAAGTTTCTCCAGTGTCTGGTGGCTCCCTATAATCAACCATTCTCTCTGAAAAAGGTTTGGACACTGAGGGAAAAGCTGGCAGGTACGCATCTGTCCTGGTTGACCCCCTGCCTCCCCTACAACTGCCTCCCACACACACACAAAAGGAAGGGGTTTCCTGATGGGAAGGTTTGTGTCAGAATTTTCCGCCAGGAAACCTCAGTCGTTCCCAGCACTGAAGCCGACCATCATGCAAACTGAGATTTCCAGGTGGGCCCTGGGTATGCGTTTCTCCTTGTAAAAATGGCCCCCATTGTCTGACTGACACCCGCCCCCCCCCGCTCCCCCTTGCCCGCTGTGCTCCAGTGCTGCAGATTTTGGTGGAAGATGCTCTCAAGCCTGTCTTTGTGTCTGTTTTGTGTCTTTTCTCCCTCTGCCAGGCGTAACCAAGGGTTGCTTTTGCATGCCAGCCATCTCCTCCTCCTGCTCCTCTTCCCCCACTTGTTCAGTGTTGGCTTTCTCCCCTCCTCTGCCTGCGCAGCTAGAGCGACTTCTGTGAGTCTCAAGTACTAATCGCACCTTCTCTGAGGGCAAATGAAGTGGGCTCAATGGTGCTTCCTCCTACTTTCCCCCTGTTTTCTCAGAGGTGAGAATTTAGCTGAGTTTAGGGTGACAACTCCCAGAATCCCCCAGCCAGCAAAACTGGGATTTGTAGGTCAAAACCTAATGTTTCTCAATGCTCGTCTATCTTTAGGAAATAAAATAAACTCTCATCTAAAGAGGGAAACCATTCTGGGCTTTGTAGCCCCAAACCCTCACGCTCTTCAGCTCTGACCTATCTTTTTTTAAAAACAGCAAACTCTTAGCAGGACAGGCCTCCCCTCTTCCACTGATGGCTAGTAGCCCCATTCTGGTTGCTTTCCCATTTATCCCCAAGCTTGAGGGTCTGATCTGGTGACCTGAAATGGTCAGATTGCTCAGGAAACAACTGGGAATCAGCAGCCGCAAGCTGGAAAACAGCCAAATGGTCTTTAAGATGGATTGTGAAGCCCCTGGTGTGGCAGATGCAGTCTTCTGGAAGGCTGGTGGGGGTTTGGGTCAAACACGGGCTGCCCTTTGCCTTGGAAGGTGGGGAGGTTGCTTTGGGCAGGCTGAGCCGCCACATCTTCTGCTGGGCACAAAGCCGGGGTGAGAGGGGCAGCCCTGCTTGGCCCACTCCTTGTTCGGGGAGGACCCACTGATGTGGTTGCTTCTCAGATGTGTGTGTGTCTTATTAGACTGTGTCTCTGTCCCCCTGAATCCCTGAAAACAACGGCTGAAATACTCTCCAAGGAAGGCACAAAGTTGTCAGTTGTGCTTAACTGCTGTGAAGGTGGCTTCAGCCAGTGACAACCCTCTGATAGAGACCCCAGGAGACCCTGTGGTTCACAACCCTGCTCGGGTCTTGCACACTCAGGGCAGCTGCGGTGGTTTCCTGGCTGGAGTCCACCTACCTGTCATGTGGTCTTCCTCCTTTCCTACTGCCTTCCACTTTCCCCAGTATGGTCATCCTTGCCAGCGACTCTCCTTGTCTCGTGATGTGCCCAAAGTATGATAGCCTCAGTTGAGTCTTCTTGGCTTCTAGGGGAAGTTCAGGCTTGATTTGCTCTTTTTGTCATTTTGACAGTCCATGCTATCTGCAGAACCCTCCTCTGGTACCACATTTCAAAGGATCTGGCTTTCTTTCTGCCAGCTTTGTTGTCTCTCCAGCGCTCACAACCATACATAGAAATCAGAAATACTATGGCCTGGTTGATTCTGGCTTAGGTATTTAATGATATATCTTTACATTGGGGATCTTACCTAGTTCTTTCATACTGCCCTTCCAAGTCCTTGTCTTCTTCTAATTTCTTGACTGAAGTGTCCACAAAGCTGACAAGTCTTGGTGAGATATGAGGAGTCTTATTTGCTGTCTGTCCAAAACAAAAGTAAAGCTGAAATTCTCCGGTGATATTTGAAGTGTTTTATTTGCTCTTTTCTCAGGGCTCTGGCTGGACACTGTTATATTTGTCTGCTGATACATACATTTAGCAATATATATGGGACAGGTAGAGGTGGAGGACACTGCGGAGTGACATCTATGAACAGATAAGTCTGTCTGTCTTGCATTAGCCCCCATGGGAAGAAAATGTGTTACCTACAGTCTCTATTTTCCTTCCACTTTGGGACACATAAATTGGGAGTACAGCTTCTGTGCAGCTGTTTGTCTTCCTTTACCAGCATGGGTCTCCTGAGTGAACCTTTGGAAAGGAGTCCATATATAAAGAGAAGTAACATTGTTTGTTATGTGGACGTGCCATTATCTCCTGCCTCAGCATGGAAACGTGAGTTATGGCGTCTCCTCAATGTAGTCCCAGTTCTCAAAGACAGATATGTTCTGCAGCCTCTGAAGATGGCCTGGGACAATAGCAGAAGTTGTGGCTCTTGGCTTCTGAGGTTGATGAAGCCATCAGACATTTGGTCACGGTCAGCCTTTGATGCCTTGAGCTGTTCTCGCTTTCCTTCTCAGTTGGGTTGTTGTCTGGTCAGAAGGCGCCTTGTGTCATGTTAACAACTGGTTGAGGGAAGGTGTTGCATCTGTACAGCTGCCAACATCATGGAGTTCCTGCAGTGGCCTAATAGGGTAATGCAGAACTTGGGAGTCTGTGCTAGACAAGGAAGTGGCGAGCTTGTAGGAAAATGGAGGGAGCAGGAAAGTGTAAGGAGGGGGGGGAGGGCAGGCGGGAGGGCGAGGGGAGCATTGGGCCTTGGGAACCTCCAAGCCTGGATCCTTAGAAGGAAACCGGGAGTGAGTTTGTTCTCTGCTTGTGGTCCAGAGGATATTGTAGGAGCCAGACCATGGATTCAAAGGGCAAGAAAGGAGATTCCAGGTCAACATGGGGAAGAACGTCCTGGTGGTCAGAGCTGCGTAAGTGTGGAACAAACTCCCTCAAAAGATGGTGCATGCAGCGTCTGCTCAAACAGAGGCTGGGTGGTGCTCTGTGTAAGGGGTGCATGCTTTAGATGTCCTGCAACGCTAGGGCTCTGGACTAGATGTCACCTGATGGTCTCGCAACTCCCTCATTCTATGATCTTCCACTCCAGCATTGTGAGGTATGCTGCTTTCTTCACAGAAATGCTTTGATCGGATTGCCGTGATGTAAACATGGATCTCCTGCTAATACCCCTGCCTTTCTCTGCCCTTCCCTGCTCTCTCTGTCGATGCCCATTGTCTGTGGTGAATAGCGACCAAAATATGTGACTCTTGCTTAATTGCCTTCCCACTCTTGGGGTTGGGTTTATCTGTTGGTGCAGCAAAGTTTCTGTTTGCTCAGAGTCTTTCTTGGTTTCAGAAGCCGGTTCATGGAGGTGGCTCGAAACGCCTGGGACCTCTTCTTTGCAAAGCAGCTCAGCATTCCTCCCAGCCTGTGGAGTTCTGCTCAGTTATCTCGGAGACTGGGGTTTCAGTTCCAGGTTCCCTCCGGGAACCTCTCTCCCCACTTTGTTTCATCTCTTTCTGGAGGCACAAA
The DNA here is from genome assembly GCA_030847615.1 of Gambelia wislizenii. NCBI lineage: Eukaryota > Metazoa > Chordata > Lepidosauria > Squamata > Crotaphytidae > Gambelia > Gambelia wislizenii. The sequence goes on from JAUMIR010000008.1 coordinate 529,437, forward strand.
TGCCTTTTCGCCATTTCCACTAAAACAAAAAACATGTCTTGGTCTGTAGGTTGGACGTAGATTATGAATTCCCCTTGGGCATCTCTGCAGCTTTTGTTCTGCCAGGTTACAGGGCAGAAATGTAATAACAGAGAGGCAGGCCACAATTGCTGCCTTGCACAAACATATTGGGCAAGAGAAGTAGCAGGCGGTCCTGGAGGCCAAGCGGGGGGGGGTGGCACCCTTTTTGTCTGGCTTGCCATCCTTCTCCATCAATGGTTATTCTGGCATCCTGGATCTTGTAACACTTGAGTCGAAAGAGATTCCCCCAAGTCTCCCTTTGTGAAAATGACCTGTTTGGAAAGTCTTTTCTTGAAGCTTGCACAGAAGAACCACTGCCAGGGCCCTTTCACGCTCCTCAGTTACAGCATTGGATTCGATTTTAACTGCCATGGCTGCATCCTGTGCAATCCTGGAGTCTGCCATCTCGGGAGAGGCCTTTAGACTGCCAGGATGCTCCTCCAGTGCCTGACCAAACTACAAACCCCAGCATCCCATAAGCTGCAGCTGTGGCGATGAAAGCGGCAGAAGAGTGCTGTAATTCTGCAGTCTGAAAGGGCCCCTGATTTCCTTCCCTGCCTTTAAAAAAAATTCTTGCAAAAAACAGTAGTGAGCTTAACCGTGAAGCCTCCCTCACATCACAAGTCTGCAAGCAAGTGGCTTCTGTGTTGGCGTTACAAATGTGTGACTTCATCACTGCATCTATTTGTGACACTACAGGAGGTGATCTTTAAATGCGAGTGGTTAAAACTGTGGCCGAAATCCTGTTGGCACCTTATGCCAGCATCTGCACCTTTCCCCCCAGGTTGTGCACTGGTGGTGAAGGGGGGCAGACGAAATGTGGTACCCGCTCTGAGCTTTCTTCTTCTCCAATGCCTGCTTTCTCTTCCTCCCTCCTTCGTAGCTCAGAAGGGACAGGCAGGAATGGCAGCTGCCTCGGGTCACCTGCCTTGCCCAGCCCTCCTGGCCAAGCTGCAGGCACTAGATGCCCACAGGGGCTACCTGGACTGGGTGAAGCCAAAAGAGAGAAGGAACTCCAGGGCTGACTGCAGCCGTCCACCTTGAGCCTTGCCGTTTGACTGGCTGGCGGAGAGACTGGAGGGGGAGTGTTAAATGGAAGCTCATTCAGGAGCGAGGGGAGGCTCCACAGCAGCCGCTTCTCTTCCTGCTAGGCTGGTGGGCTTGGCCTGGGAACAGCGGCTACTTCAGCTGCCCTTTGGCACAAGGCTTTTGCTTCTGCTCTTGGCATTTGCAGCTTAGCAAGGGGGTGTGGAGGGAACACTCCACGTCTTAAAGGCAAAAGTACCTTCTGAAACCTTTCTCCAAAGCTGGCGGGGCCTCCTGCTTCTCCAGCAAGCCTCTGGCAGGGCAGGGAGGGTGCAACATCCTGGCCCTCAGAGGAAGCAGGACACCACCTATTTTTACGAGTGAATAAAAATTTTATAAAATAAAAGGCAGCTAGGGATGAACTAGACAAGATCCTCAAGGGTAAAGATATATCATTAAATACCCAAGTCAGAATCCTCCAAGCCATTTCTGATTTCTATGCATGGTTGTGGAAGCTGGACAGTGAAGGAAGCTGAGAGGAAGAGAATCTACTCCTTTGAAATGTGGGGCTGGGGAGACGTCTGTGGATACCATGGGCTGTGGAAATGACAAATCAGTGGGTCCTAGAGCAGATCAAGCCTGAACTCTCCCTAGAAGCCCAAGGTGACTAACTGAGACTGTCCTACTTTGTCCATATAATGAGAAGACAGAACTCATGAAAAAAGACAACACTGCTTGGAAGGCGGTAGATAAGAGGGAGAAAGCATTGCTGGTGGGTTGACCTCATGATAGGAAGCCACAGCCGCCCTGCATTTCCAAGGCCTGAGCAGGACTGTTGATGACTGAGGGAGGTCTTGGAGACCTCTCATTGGGAGGGTCACCATATGTCAAAGTTGACTTGACAGGGCAGATGACAACAGCAGCAACCATGAGGAGTCCCTGAGCTGACCATCGCAAACAGGGGTTTGGCAAATGGGTCTTGTGGTGGGGTTCTGCAATGGCACCTCGCTCCCATTTCCCCCCAGTCCAGTTGGCGGAGAGGAGCTCCTGTCATGATTCAGAGCCACAAGCAGGGCCACCAAGAAAGGCAAAGCGAGTGGCCAGTTCTGATTGGGGCTGAAAGAATATTTCTTGTGACTCATTTCCCAGCCAGGGAATGGTTTCCCAGCACTTGAAAAACCCCGCTGGGAAGGATAATGCAGCAGTGAGGCTTTTGTGCAGTTTTCTCCCCGTATTCACACATCCTGAAGTTTTCCGGGGAATTATACTGTGCAGAAATAGTTGAGGTTTTCTTGCACACAAAGGGGAGTGCTTCAAGGCATGTGCACAGAACAACAAGGGGTATTTCTGTGCAGAAGGGCTCCCAGAACGCTTTGGGGTGTATGAACGTGCAAGGAGCCCTGCACAGAAATGTTTGTTTTTCGTTCCTCAGTGGAGGAGAAACTATGGGAATGCATCCTGTGCCCACAAGGGCAAAGCAGATGAAGTGTAAAATCCCTACCGATTTGTGTAATAGGGCCATCTCAACCTGGTGGACTCTGGACATGTACTCTCTGCCCCATCATTCCCAGCCAACAAGACCATGGGCCTTGGAGAAGTCCGACTGAACGGCTTCCTTCAGAAAGGCCTTGGGGGGTTTGGGGGGTATGAGACACTGTCAGGGATCATGGGTCAGAGCGATCTTGGCCAGAGAGCAGTAGGTAAAGTCAAGGTGTGGGTAGAAACCCCCGGAAAGAAAGTAAGGAAACCTCAGGGTGACGCTGAGAGAAGCCAAGGAGGCGGCCTTTTCTCCTGTTGAGAAAGTCAAATTGAATCTTTTACGGAAACCTGTTCCTGCAAGGAGGGGGCTTGAATGGCCCCCTTGGCAGGCAAGGCTTTTTTCTTTATTCTGACAGGCATTTGAGGCTCAAAAAAAAAAAAAAAGATTTTAGTGAGGGTACTGTTTTGTTTTCATGGATTGAATCGTACTTTTTTGTTTTAAACTGCTTTTCATCATTTTTAACTCTGTGCTTTAAACTGATAGCCTTGTGCCTTAATTTGCAAGGTGCCTTGTATCCCTGTTTTGGGGAGAAAGGTGGGGTATAATAAAGTTAACCACCATCATAATCATGCCCGTCATTGGACATCAAATCCCTGTTTGTTTGTTTTTTCTTCCCAGGTTCCAAACCAATCTCCCTCGAATGAGTCAAGGTAAAGTATTCTGTCCATCTCAGAGTAAACCAATAAATGCCCACTTTCTGAAGTTATCCTAGTTTTAAAAAAGGAGACACCCTCCATCAGCTCTCCCCCCCCACCCCAGAGGGAGGTACGGCTTGCCCCCCACCTCAACATCCTGTGCATGCCGGAAGTTCAGTGACAGGTTTGCCTTAGGGTCACCATAAATCAGAAATTACTGGAAGGCACATAAAGACAGCAACAACTGCAACTGGCTCCATTGAACCCTACATAAAGTTCCAGAAGCAGTTTCCCTGGCCCCATATGTGTGAACTGCCCCAAGGATAGATCTATCCCTATCAGCTAATAGCTGAATAGTCCCAAATTTAGTCAAGAGACAGTGATAGCTACAAGGGTAAGAAGAGTGTTGTGTACAGTGTTTGCGCAGATGACATTTTTCACAATTTGCAATCAGTTTTCTGTTTTGACGAGTGATTATTTGATTTGGCAGCTGCAACGTTGATTCTTTTTGTGGAGGACCTTCTCCTTAATTTGTCCTCTGTCCAGTGAAATTGAGTCTGAAAGAATTGAGTGTGTTTGCATAAGAAACATATTTCCCAGCCCTTCTCTCTTCCTTTGATTCATGAAAAGATAAAATTAGACAACTTAAAGACTATCCACAGGTTCTCACTTAGCAAGTGTGGAGGAAAAAAGGTGGGGGGATATCATTTTGGTGTATGGACAGGTGAATGAAGTCAAAAAGGTGGGCAGCTGGTGGTGTAGATTCCTAGCCCCTTACAGAGCTTCAGCGCCTAGGACTTGGGTTGTGAGAATTCAAAGACATTGTCGTGTTAGTCTGAAATAATCTGTATGCAAAGGGATCTTGTAGCACCTTTGAAGCTAACTGAGAGAAAGAAGTTGTAGCATAAGCTTTTGTAGCCTTGGTCTGCTTCTGTGCATCTGAGGATGTAGACCAAATCTACGAAAGCTTAATATGGTACAACTTCTTTCTCTCCATTAGTCTCAAAGGTGCTACAAGATCCCTTGGTTGTGAGAGCTGTTTTAAGCTTATATATGTAGACACACTCTTGATGAGTCATTGTCTCTGTCACCAGAAATCCAATTTTGTACACAACAGCTCAGTGCTACTGACAGAGAACATTCTAGAAGAGATCTTTCCTTTATTGAGTAAATGGTACTTAGCATATCTCTGTTTTCTCCCCTCCTTTCCTTTCTCCTTTTGTAGTTTCTGGACTGTCTGGTTGATCCCCATTGTGGGAGCCCTGGTGCTGGGCTTAATGTATCGCTTCTACATGATGGATGGAAAGTCCTCCTGATTCACCACGGTGGCCAGAAACTTTAGAACTGCAAAGCCATGCCGTGCCATGCTGTTGGGTGTTGTGGAGTTTTGCAGAAATTCTGGCAAAGTCCACATTCATCCATCAGCCTTGCCAAGATGGACTCTGAGGGACCCACCATGACTTTTGTTGTAACCTCCATTCCAGGGAATGTCGTTGTTGACTGTGAGTTGTTCCTCGATTGGCAGCCCCTGGGTTTGTGGCATTGGGTGCTTCTGACATGTGCCAGTCTCTAAATACCAACAGAAGGAGTTGGTTTTCAGTCAGAATTCCTCTTTCTTTGGAGCAAGAGCAATGAAAAGCGGTTCCACCAGCTCAGCGCAGTTTGGCTGCCCGATCAGGAACAACAACACTGCTCGCTCTCTTGGGTGTTTTTTCCCTCCCCTGCTGCCTCTTTCTGTATGTGGTTTTAGAAATGGTTAAATAGATATGTATTTTTTCCAATAGTCCTTTGGTTTACGTTGTCCTGATTGATTGTATGCCTTTTTAATTGGCCTGTTCTGTAATAAAGGACGCTCCAATGACTCTGAATCCATAGCCCATTTTTTTCTGCCCTGAAAATGCAACTCGAACACCTCTGACAACCCTGGGACGGCCTCCGCGTGTCTGTCTTTCTGGTCTTAATGCTAACGGCTCCTTGCTTAACTTTACAACTGAAGGAACTTGGTGTGGCAAAAATGTCGTTCCTGTATGCCAGTTTTGTGCCAGAGAGAAGTGCTTTGAGTTGCAAACGCATGAAAGTTGGTGTCAGTGCCACGGGAGAGAAAAGCAGCTGGGAATTTTGCCTCTGGGTCTGAAACATAAGATGATCCCTCTTAAGCAGGGTGGGTAAGGCAGGGCTGTCCTTCCTTGGAGGTTGGGCTCTGGTGCCAGTCTCAGATAATGCAAACAAGCAGCACAAGACAGCATTGTTTGGGAACAGGGGCAAGCCCGCTTTCTTCTTCTCCTCTCAGACACTCCCACCATTTCAGAGCAGGCTGGCAGGAGGGCTGTGAGAGCTGTAGTTCCCAAAAGTAATCTTTCCAAGCTCTGAACCCCAGTTTGACTGTTGACTCTTAAGTCTGAATCTAGGATTCAAGCCACAAGCCTGAAGTTCAAGTTGCCTCCTGGTGTCATTTTGGTGTTCCTTCTTTTCAAACGAGACTAAGAATGATGGTTTTTTAAAAGAAAATTTCAATCATATATGCTTCTGGTCTATTGAAGATGGCCACAGAAGGTGCCAGGCTCTCCTCAGTTGGGGGTTGTGACAGGGGTTGCTTTAGCAGCTTATTCCAGCACTGCCAGGGGGTTGGGCTAGATCACATGGGGGCCGTGTGCTAATTTCCCTCCCAGAGCCCCCCAAGCAAGCCCAAATACCTCTGTTTTCCTCTGCACTCCCTCTCAAAATGGTGATAGGAAGTGATATCCCATCATCTCCTGTTGCCATTTTGAGAGGGACTGCAAAGGAAAATGGAAATATTTGCAATAGTAGGGGGTTCTGGATTGCTTGCAAGGGTGAGTGAGGGTAGGGGAGCTGTTTTGCATGGTTTGGGGGCAAAAATTGCCCAAAAATCATGCCAGTTTTTTTTTTTAATGGGGGGGGGCTTTGCAGGGCTAGTGGGAGTATCAGGGGTTGCCTGCTGTCCCTTCCAACGCTATATATGCTTAACAACACATGGCTCTCAAATTCCCTCTGGAGGTTGGTGAGGGTGGTTTAGGATATGAAATGCCTGTGGGGTGCTGTGCGTTTATGGTTCTGTAACCCTAGGCATTGAATCAAAGTCATTCTTAGCATTTACAAATCCCAGCAGCCATGTCTGAACAGACCTTCCTGGCGGTTTTCTCTCGTTGTTCGTTTGTGCATGACCAGACTGTCCACAGTCTCTCCCTTTCTCGCCCGTGGGCAGTTTGCTGAAAGCAAAGGTTCCCGTGTTGTGGAAAGAGTCTAGGAATCTGATGCCCACATTCAAGTCCCTTTAAACATTGCTTTCTAGTGGAGTTGCAGCAGAACCCAAACCCCCGGCTGAGATCAATGCAAAACAATGCTGCCAGCGGTGAAATTGGTAGTGCAGGTGACTCCTTTGTAAAGGCCGGCTGCTTGCAGACTCAAGTCTGTTCTTGTGTGTTTGTTGAATTTAGCTGATAAGGAAGGACCAAGGTATGTGTATGTCTCTTAATGCTGGTCTGTCTATCTGTAGATCCAGAGTTCAGATCTTGTTGTCTTGGAAACTGAGCCATCTGGGATAGTGGTTATGATGGGAAATGCTTAAGAAGCTCTCTGGTTCTGGGAAGGCCATGGGTTGGGTTGTGCAAATGTTCTCCATCAGAACTGTTGAGGGTAAAACATTTTTTAAAACCTCAAGCCACCATCAAAAAGGGTGGTGGTTAGTATTTACCTTTATTTATATTCTGCCTTTTCCCCAAGACCAGGACTCTGGTGCTTAGGGTGGGTGGCAAACAGAAGGCTGGCTTGATGGAGCCTGACCCAACCACTGAGCTGAGCAGCAGCCGAGGAGGAAGAGGAGGAGCCATAGAATCCTAGAATTGTAGAGTTGGAAGGGACCCCAAGGGCCATCCAGTCCAACCCCATTCTGCCACGCAGGAAATCTTGATCAAAGCATCCCCGACAGATGGCCATCCAGCCTCTGTTTAAAGACCTCCAAGGAAGGAGACCCCACCACGCTCCAAGGGAGTGCGTTCCACTGCCGAACAGCTCTTACTGTCAGAAAGTTCCTCCTAATGTTGAGGTGGAATCTCTGTTCCTGGAGCTTGCATCCATTGCTCCGTGTTCCAGTCTCTGGAGCAGCAGAAAACAAACCTGCTCCATCCTCAGCCCTTCAAATACTTAAACAGGGCTATCATATCGCCTCTTAACCGTCTTTTTTCCAGGCTAAACATACCCAGCTCCCTAAGTCTCTCCTCATAAGGCATGGTTTCCAGACCTTTCACCATTTTAGTCACCCTTCTCTGGACACGCTCCAATTTGTCCATATCCTTTTTGAATTGTGGTGCCCAGAACGGGACACAGTATTCTAGGTGAAGCCTGAACAAGGCAGAATAGAGTGGCACTATTACTTCCTTGATCTGGACACTATACTTCTATTGATGCAGCCTAGAATCGCATTGGCCTTTTTAGCTGCTGCATCACAGTGCTGGCTCATGTTCAACTTGTGGTCCCCTAGGACTCCTCGACCCCCTTCGCAGGGTTCAGCCAGGTCCCCCCCAGAGAGAAGAAGCCCGTGTTGGGCTTCTGGCTGGCGAAGGAAGGGAAGGGCTGCCTCCTCCTCCTCCTCGCTATCATTTCCTAATCATCCATCCATCGATCCCCCGCCTTCTCCTCCAGCCCCTCAGGGGGGGGCGGTGCCGGGGGGGGGTCCCAGGGGTGGGGGGCGGGCGGGGCGGCTCCTCCTCCTCCTCCTCCTGCTGGCCGGGCGCCGGGTGGCCGGAGGTCCGAGCGAGCGAGCGAGCGAGGGCGGGCGAAGGGTGGCCCCGAAGCAGCCCTCCTCCTCCGGCCATGCGGCCCCGGCTGCCCCTCCGGCCGCCGCCCCCGGCCCCCGCCTGGCCCTGGCCCACGAGCCCCCGGCCGGGCCGAGCAGCCCCCGCAGGTAAGGCGCCACGGGAGGGGGGTGGGAGGGGGGTGGGTGGACGGGGGTCTCCGCTGCCTGCCTGGGTGGGTGGCCGGGTGGCCGGGGAGGGCCTCTTTCCCCGGGGCAGCGGCAGCCTCCGGGCAGGTCGGGTCGGGGGCTCCATGGCCGGCGGAGGCAGAGGGTCAGGACCCCCCCCCCCGGGCGGAGACCCTTGGGGCCCCCTGGGACAATGCCCCAGGCTCTGGCTGGCAGCGAGGGCCTCCCGGAGGCATCATCATCCCCATCATCCCCTCCTCCTCCTCCCTGCTGGCGAGGGGTCTTGCCGGGGCGCCGCTTGGGGCGGGGGTCTCTCCCTCGGCTCCCCACTCCCTCCCTTGGCCGCCCCGGGAAGGAGAAGCGCAGCCCCCCGACTTGGCCGAAAGCCCCCCTCCCCTCCCCTCCCCACCGGCCCAGCCTTGCAGCCGCGGGAGACCCTCCCCACCCGGGCGAGACCCCCGCCGGCCCTCCTTGCCTCCCAGTTGGGGGCCAGGGCGATGCTAGACTTGGGGGGACGGAGGAAGAGTCCCTGTGGGGCAGCGCCCTCCCCATGGGGTGGCCGGGGAGGGGAGGGGGCTCTGGCCGAGGTGGCCGCCCCGTCCGGAAGGGGAGCAGCGCGTCAGGGGGGCGCGGGTCCCCTTTCTGCCCTTGCAAGAGGGACGCTTGGCCGGCGCTGCTGGGCTTGCAAGCCTCGCTGCCTGGTCGCCCAGGGTCAGTCCCGTTGCCCACCAAGGCTGGGACTGCCACCTCCGAAGGGAGACAGCAGACGCCCGCCCTCCCGCCCTTGCACCCGGGCACTCTGCTTCCAACTCTGCAGCAAAGGGAAAGGGAAAGGGAAAAGAAAGCAAATAGCTGCTTGCACCGGGTGGGGTGGGTGTACATCTGTGTTTACAGACCCCTTGCACTGGATCTACAAGGCTGTGGTGACCTCTCCATTGATGCCCCTTGTCGTGGGAGGGAGGCTTGTGTACCCTAATGATGTTTTGAGCTATGCTGGCGGTGGCATAATACCCACTGGGAGGGTCTCCCATGCCAGACAGGTCAAAACCGAAGGGTCTGACAAAGAGCGTCAAAGGGCAGGATGGGCTCTCTAGCCTTATGGCAACCGTCCTAGGAGAAGGAAAACTCCAATCCCAAACCCGGGAAGATGGTGCTCGTCCAACCCTGTAAGGTCAACCATCTAAGAGAAGGAAACTCTAATCAAACCTATGCCATGCTTGCAAGGCCACAGCAGATGAACCTTTGGTTTAAAGGGTGAGGCCAGTTCTGTGCACGCTGCGCTCCACCAGAAAATCCATTGCACAGGCTCATTGCAAATAGCTGCTTGCACCGGGTGGGGTGTGTGTAAATACTGTGTTTACAGACCCCCTTGCACTGGATTTACAAGGCTGTGGGGAAAAGATCATGGCTCTGTAATCAACCGAGCAATCTGTGGCTACACGGAATGAACCCTTGCATGCCAAGATGTTCTGGTAGTTGCAAGAACACGTGTGTGCAAACAGGAGGGATGCTGAAAATCTCCTCCTCCTAATAGTCATTAATTGACAAAATGGACTGAGCTAGATCTAAATCACATTTCTCAAATCTCCCATAACAAGTGCCATTGGGGAATGGGATGTCAAAATTAAAATCCCACCGTAAACGAAAACGTATTTAAAAAATAACCTGAGTGCTGTGATTTTTTTACCATATGAGATAGAATCACAGAACTGTAGAGTTGGAAGAGACCCCAAGGGCCATCCAGTCCAACCCCATTCTGCCACGCAGGAAATCATGATCAAAGCATCCCTGACAGATGGCCATCCAGCTTCGGTTTAAGATGATACCCAGCAAGAGCATAGGATGTGATTAGGTACGAATCATCTGCTGCCTCCCCATCTATGCATCTCTTCCTCTCCAGCCCAGTCCACTCTCTCGATGGCAGAAGGTCTGACATTTTCTGTCTCGTGGCCCTCCGGGGCTATCCAGACTGCCGAAAGATGGGGAGAGCAAATACTCTCCCCAGTCCTAGAGCCGGCATCCCCCTCTGTAGATCAGTTGCCAACAGATGTAATAATACAGAGGAGGGCACAATTGCCCCCATGGCCCGCTTTTGGATTTAACCCCATGGAGGCAGCTGATCAGCCATCGTGTTAACAGGATGGTAAACCAAATGGGCATGTACTGGTTATTATCATATTTATTTAGGTATATCACCCCATTTCCCCAGCCCTGGGGCTCAAGACAGCTAACACCAAATTAAAACACGTACAGATAAAAGTTAACATCAGGAAAAAAACATACAAAAGTTAAAATATAATTAATTAACAACATTTTAAAACATCCTACTTCAAAGGAAAAGTCTTTTAGGCCTTTGCTTGAACACCTCACGACTGACAGACCTGTTGCGATTTTACACTACTCTTTGAAGGCTGGGATTTGCACCATTCTGTATTCCCTTCCACTCTGATCCCAGCTACATACTATTTAAATACTTGTGTCATTAGTATTCTGCTCCATTTAGTGCACCGTAAGAAGTTGACTGAAATCCAAGAAAGCTCGGGCTCAAATCAGTCTCAAAGGAGCTGCTAGACTCCTTCTGTGTCTCTTTTTCTTAAATCAAAATTAAAAGCAATTAAAAAAATTAACCATTAAAGAGCAAGAAATATGAAGAACATGGAAGGGATGGTTGGGGAAGAGAAAGAAGAAGAAGGTTGATAGAGGGTTATAGATAGAAGGTGAAAGGGAGAAATGACGATGACGGTTTATGTAGGTGACAAGTGGGGATAATATATGGTTAATGTATGATGATGAATGTATGGTTGATGTATGGTTGTAAATGGAATGGAAAACGTATGTATGGCAAATGTAGATGCAACTCGGAATTGCTAACATGAAAATATCTTTGAGGATTTAATAAAAATATATATTTAAAAAAAACAAACAAGAAATACAGAGAAGACAGCCTGTGATTAAGAGCCCATTGCCTTAAAGAGTCAGTTCCCCCCCAAGACTTGGCCCAATCCGGCTGCAGGCCTACTCTTGTGCAAGCCCTTGTGCAAGGCCCTACTCTTGTGCAAGCCACTTTGCCAGCTGGGAGGAGAGGAGGCTCATGGTGTCCCGGGGAAGGATGGATGGAGGAAGTAAGGAAGAGCCGCCTCCTTTACTGGACTCACTACATCTCCCGCTGCAATGTCCTTTATGTTGGCTGATGCTGTCCTGCCTCCCCTTTGGGGGATTGCATTGTTTGCTTTTCGTGTGTCAGAACCAGGACCAGGAAGCCTCGGCCCAGAGGAAATAAAAAAGAATTCAATGTACAAGGCTGTTAAAAGGCCAGTTATTGCTCCTGCTGCTGGCAGTGGGGGTGGCCACAGGGAGATGGTTTCAAGGTATTACACAACCCTGAAAGGTTTTCTGCTTCAATAAAGCTCTGTTTGGAGAGATAATAATGTCTTAAGGAGAGCCATAACTGCCTCCTAAAGAGAGGCCATTGCCCCAGGACATAAAGCCGTATGCAGTTTTATGCTCCTGCTGGTGGTTTGATGCCAGCCACTTCCAGCAACCCCTTGGCAAATGGATCCAGCCAAAGGGTGGCCAAAGGTGGCCCTGTGGACTGCAAGGTTGCTCCCTACAAGAAAAATCCCTGTTATTGGAAGAAAGAGGGGAGGAAAGAGGGTGCGTTGTCTCTTCTAGCAGCTTCCAGGAGTGGCAATTCACCTTTTCAAGAGGTTGCAGCCCTCCTCTTCCACACAGTTTATCATTTAAAAAACCCTGTTTTTTGTTATAACTAGGCATAAACCTCTGGCCACTTCTGGATTGCCCCCCCCCCGCTTTGCATCCTCCGTGTCTCCCAGATGTTCTTGGACTGTATTTCTTAGGCAAGGAATACTATGAGGTGGTTTTGCCAGTTCCTGCCTCTGAAATAGCACCTATAGCACCTGATATCCATTGGCAGTCCAAGTATTAGTAGGCTAGATTAAATATTTCTTATCCCATCTCCCTAAGTAAGTGAGAAGGAATAATCTCATTTCACGGGTCTCTGGGAGCAGCCCATTTAGCTAAGATCTTTGTCTTAATTTTAATGTTGTAAGCCGCCCTGATTGCATTTTGTAGAGGGGCAGGATACAAATAATTTATTATTATTATTATTATTAATTTTCAAACAGGAAAATAGGTTCTGTGTGTCTGTGTGTGTGTACCCATGTGCATGCACCCGTGTGTATGTGATTGCATAACAAGCTGTTAGCAACTGTGGTTGGCCTTATTTCGTAGCACTTAATGACATCACCAGAGACCATCCCTAGGTCTCAGGTTTTGGGTTTGGGACAGTCCTCAACTGGCAACCCTCAGTCAAACGGACGGGTCAATTTTCTCTCCTGGAATATTGCAGAACTGACAACTAACCTGTTAAATAGCTTGTAGGGGGACCCCCCCCCCAGCCAAATACTGTTTCACATCTTTAAAATACCCACTTGTACAAAACTGAAGTGAATTTCTAAACTTCCGGCATATTTGAGGACACACTTTTGGTATTCTACGTGGCCCCCAGAGTGTGGCCCGTGAACCTGCCACTGCTGACCATCCTTGCTGCAGAGGATTTTTCTTTTTAAATAACAACTTTATAAATCTGCTCCAAACACTCAGAAATGAATTTCCCATATTGGAATGAAATTTAATTTAGGAAGATCAAGAATGTGCTTAAAAGGCATTAATACTCCACTCATAAGGTTGAGTAGAGGAGATTTTCTATGTGCCTGCTTATTTCCAAAATAATTTCCCCATCCCTGGGATCTACCCAGGGATGGGAAAATGCCCTTTCTGCTTGAATGCACCTCCCAAATCTGCCCACCCAACCTTTTCCTGCCCCCCCTCAAAACAGGATGAATTGCTGCTCCTCTAAGAGCCAAAAATTACCATTTAAAGGGGTTGCACCACAGTCTTCCTGTGCAGTTTGCTCTGAGAACAAGATGTGGGCTTCTGGGCCCTTTGGGCAAAAATACTGAACAATCGGCTGGCTAAGGTGGCTGATAAGATTGTGATGGAAGCACAGACCAGTGCTGTGCCAGGTAGGACTATGGTGGACTCTCTTTGTTTGTTTCGGGAAGTGTTCCGACTCAGCAAGGAGGGAGATTGGACTGGTCAAATCCTACAGGTCGACCAGATGAAAGCTTTTGACAATGTAGATCATACGTTCCTATGGGAAACTCTCAAGTGGAAAGGGGTGCCAGAGAGATTTATTGCTTTAGTTAAATTGTTTTATAGGGATGCAGAGGTAGTTTTGCAAGTCAATGGTCATAGAGGAAAGAGAATTAAGTTAAATTCTGGGGTGAGGCAAGGTTGTCCCCTAAGCCCTCTTTTGTATGTTATTGCGTTGGATGCTATTCTGTGTAAGATTAGTTTGGACAAGAGCATCTCGGGGATCCAAATTCCGCGTCTGTTGGACAGTTCATGGTTGGTTCGATATGAATCTGTTAAATTTGTTGCCCATGCTGATGATGTGTCCTTCTTGGTTAAGGACAGGATGGAAGTTAGAAAGATTAAAGATGCTTTTGAGGCCTACGGTCGAGTTTCTGGTGCTCGACTTAACATGGAAAAGAGTTTTTTGATCAGGATTTTTGCTGCAGAGGACAAGATGGCAGCTATTCCTCTAAAGGACGTAGTTGGAGAAAAGGAAAGGTGGCAAGCAGAGCAAGAGGCAAAGATGGATAGGGTGAAGATCCTGGGGCTGAATTTTGCGTTGGCTCCAGAGGGATGGAAAGAAAATTGGTATCACTGGTTGGAAAAAGTGAAAGAGAGGGTGGCCCTCTGGCAGAGATGGAAGCTGACCATTTACCAGAGAGCCGCTTTTGTAAATACCTACCTGCTTCCCGTGGCAGCCAACTTGGCGGCTGTTTTCCCACCTCCAGATTCAGTGATTAAAGAAGCTGATCGGGTTCTCTTCAAGTTCCTTTGGGGAATGGCCACGTTCCCCCTGGCAAGGGCAGTGGCTTATGGGCAGGTAGAACAAGGGGGCCTGGACTTCCCAGCCCTGGGACCTAAGTTCATCGCCATCTTTTCTGCTCAAAACTTTGGGAAAGTTTCTCTGTTACAAAAGGGTCAGATTCAACCTCAGGCTTGGCTAGTTTTGTTTTGTGAGTGCTGGATAGGGACTAGATGGGGAAAGACTTGGTGGGAGGAAGGCTCATTAAGTTTTAGGTTTTCTTTGCCTGAAAAATTGAAAGCACCAGATTATTTGAAAGACTTTGTTTTTTACATAAAGAAATATAAAATTTATGCTGAGGAGTTGAAGGGGGAAGACAGACCAGGTCAGAGCATCAAGAGGACTTTGTACAGGAAAATAGTGGAGGAGATTTATGTTAACCCGTTTTTGCAAAAGCGTCAGGCCAAACTAGATTTATCAGAATACCTAAATCACCAGACTAACCCAATTGAGTATTTCATGGACAAAAGGGTCCCCAAAAAGTTGTGGGACTTGAGGTGGAGGCTCTACCATCAGGTTCTTAATCTGAGGGGAAAGAGACCATGGACCGCAGAGGATGAGCAGACCTGTCCGCGTCTGAAATGTAAAAAGGCTGAGATTTTGAGTGGCGTGGCACAAAAGGAGACGATCAGACATTTTGTCCAGGACTGCCCGAGTGCCCGGGAAACATGGGAGGAGGTGGCCCGGGTCCTGGATTGGCCCGATTTGGCACAGCAGGCTTGGGAGACAGTGCTTTCAGGGACTGAGCCTCCAGAGGGTGTCAGGGGACCCAGAAAGTCAGTGGGCCAAAAGAGGAAGAGGAAGGAGTCTGGTTCTGTGGCTGAGAGTTTTTGGAAAGTACCCTGGTCCACGGTGCGCCTGGTAAACCTTTATGTGATGTTAGGGTTAGTTTTCCAGAGAAAAAAGGAGGTGAAAAGTCAAAATCTGCAGGATGTAAAAGGCACTGCCTATTATGTGAAGAATGTAATTGAAAATTTAGCTCTGAGTGAAAAAGAGAAATTGCCAAGCTATCGCTGGAAAAAGTTTTGGCCGTGGTTTAGTGAGACGACCCCAGCAATAACATAAAATGATATTTTAAATAAATATTTTATTAATTTTGTATTATTTTGTATTATTATTTTTAATTAATATTTTATTGTTTTTTTTCATTTCTAAGTAGGTATAATTATAATGTGTAAATATAATGTGATTATAGTGTGTTTAGATTAAAGGGAAAAATACATTAGTGTTAGGATAGATTTACTTTTGTATTAGTAAGAAAAGAGGAAAATAATTAGTATTGTTTTTGTATTATTGTTGTGGCCTTTTGCGGTCGGGTGTATTTTTTAGTAGAATGGTCTTACTCCAATAAAAAAATTCCCTAAAAAATTCCCAGACTGCCCGGAGGCAGAGAAAGACCCCTAAGGCCAGCAAAGAGGGTCTCCATATCCTGCTCTGTGCCCAGGGCAAAATGGGACTAATTAACATTTTTAAGCCAGCTGTTATTGTAATGAAGGAGAGTAGGGAAGAGAGAATTAGCAGGTGCTTCCTTAATAGGTTTCTGAGGCCTGAGTGAAGCGGCTGATTATTTTCCAATGATCATTTGGAAAAAAATATGTCAGGAAATAATGACAATCTGTCAACAGCTTCAGTGGTTCCCTGGTCACGACGGTACTTCCTGGCTCATTGCTAAGCTTGGCAGAGGAGTGTGCACACACGTGTGTGTGTGTGTCTCATCTTGGGTGTTGGGGTATTACTTTTTGGCTCCTAGCACATACCCTCCAATTGTCCCGATTTGGCAGGGAGCCCTAAATACTCCAAAGGGACCAGATCCCATCTGCTCTTGGATGCTAAGCAGTGTCAGCCCCGGTTAGTACTTGGGTGGGAGACCACCAACAAATAGTCGGCACTGGAGGCTCTATTTCAGAGGATGGAACTGGCAAACCACCTCTGGCATTCCTTGTCTAAGAAAACCCTACGAAATTCATGGGGTCATTATAAGTCAAGAGGCAACCTGAAAGCACGTGCACACATACATACACTCCACAACATAAAGTTTTGATTCTATGAGTCTATTATTATTATTATTATTATTATTGGCCTAATAGCCCTGAAGGCACCATCATATCCCACCTGATCTTGGAAGCTAAGCAGAGTCAGCTCTCGTTAGTACTTGGATGGGAGACCACCAATGAATATTAGGTGCCGTAGGCGCCATTTAAGAGGAAGGAACTTGCCAAACCAATTCTGAGGATTCCTTGCCTAAGAAAACCCCATGAAATTAATGGGGTTGCCACAGGTCTGCAGGCTGCTCGAAGGCTCACACACACACACTAACTTCTAGCTAGAAGGTGGATGCAGAGCAGAGTGGAGGGCAAGCCCTGGTGACACAATGACTGGGAGGGAAGGAAGAAACTAACTAAGCTAATTGTAGCAAAAAATCAATTGTGCCTTGCAAACTGAGCAAGCTGCTGTTCTGCTAGGTGAGCTGGAAATTTGCCCAGGCCTTTTTCCTCTTGCTTGGAGTGGATCCTCCCAAAACTGGAGTATTGGGAGCCTCATCTCCAGCCTGGAGATCACCCATGAAAACAGGAGACTCAGGGCCAGGGCCTGAGACTGGCAACCCCAATTTGGCCATAAATAAATTTGCCCGGGGCATCAGGAGGGGTCTCGAGGGGCCAAATAAGCAGCCTGAGGACCCCACCTCTGCTCTACAGGGATGTCTCGAATGCATAACGCCTACGGAAAAAGAAAATATATAATGCGCAATCAAAATTCAAACACCATTTGAAAATGCACTCTGCCCATAACTTGTCAGGAGAAAGCCATTCAAGCAGTAATGGACTGTTTCCCAATATTATGGTTTTGCTTGGAGGGCTGCAACTTTTGTTGTTTCCCTAATAGTCACAGAAAGAAATAGCAATGATGGGGCCCCACTTTAAAACCCCAAAACCCAAACAAGCAGTCAGTCAAGGAGGTAGAGAAAAATGCAGCTTTAGCATCCCAAAATCTGGAGGAGGTTGAGGAAAAGAAAGAAGAAAGAGTGGAGAGATTGGCTTTGTTTCTTTTCGAAAGGAACAACAACAACAAAAAGCCAGAAGTGATGAATGGTTCAGAGAAAACTGATTACAACCTTCTGTTTGTTTTGTTCTTAAAAAAAAGAAATACCTCTCCTACAATCCTGGGAATGTTTTCAGAAAAATGAATAATGGCATATTATACAGAACTGATAAAAAGAAACAATTTTCCCACAGCAATTAACTGGAATGCAGTGGGATGCAGCCGATTTTGGTGAAGGAGGGAGGGAGGGAGGAAGAACTGGATTCCAGGAGGGCAAGAATGGGCAATAACAATAATAATTATTATTTATTTCTATCCCGATTCAATGCAATTGGGACGGCTTACAATATAAAAACTCCATAATTACAGTACCCCCTAGCCCACCCACCCCTTAAAATAATATTAAATTATAAAGGATTAAAAACATGCAATAATTAAAAATATATTAAATTAGGGGAAAAAATTAAAACATACAATAATTAAAAAAAAATCCAGTTGCAGCTCAGAGGGAAAGGACAATACCCAGAAAGTTAATACTTCCCAATTCTGGATGAGGCCTGATCCCCAGGGCATGGAGCAACGGAAACACTTCTTTCTCAGGCAATAAGAAGGTATCAGTCCACAGTAAAGGCAACTTGCAGAAGCTGCAATTTGTCTTAATGGGGTTAATTGGCAGATCGCATGTGAAGCGATCCACGTTTGCTGTGCAAATGGGCATGCCTGCGAATCAAGAAGGCAGCTGCGAGTGAATTATGTTTTTACTTAGCAATTTGCCACCACCAAACAGCATTAAAAAAAAAAAACTATTCCCAAAGTGCAATAGAGAGATATTTTGCCTTAACAGAAAAAGCAAAGCAAAGCAAAAATAAAAAATAAAATAAAAAAATCCCATTTTATCACCTTAGTGCTTGCTTGCTAAGGCCAAAAAAATAAAAAATAAAAACCACACACACAACATGGTGGTTCCAGGCACTTGACTTGTTAGCAAGCCCTACTCTCCTGCGCTCATCTGGCCAATTAGCTTTCATCTTCTGTTCATTTGGGAAAGTGAATCTAATCAATTCACTTGTCCCAATGAGTGGGAACGTGCATTCCCACCCACCCCCACTATTTTTTTTAACACTCAGGGAAAAGCCGCGTATGGCGTATGTAGCCCCCCTTCTTCCGAATACGGCGATGAGGGATCCTATTAGGACAGCTCATATTCCTCTCGTATTCCATGGGGAGTATTTTTGCCATTTAGAAAACGTATGCATATGAACTTCTTTGAGTCGTAGGACTGTTGGGAGCGTCCTTCTGTCAGTCCCACCACCTTCTTCGGCTTTTTCGGTGGGCGCAAGGGAGAGGGTCTTCTTGGTAGCTGCCCCAGCCTTAAGAACTCCCTCCCAAGAGAGGCCGCGACGGCTCCCTCCTTGTTCTCCTTCTGCCAGCAGGCTTTTGAGCAGTGACTGTGATAGCCTTTTAATGGTGCACTGTTATGTTTTGTTGGTTTTTTAAAAACTATCTTTTAATTAATTTTAAAATCTGATTGTCTTTTATTGAAGTTTGATGTTTTTTAAATAATGTGTGTGTGAGTAAGCAAGGGGATCTTGTAGCACTTTTGAGGCTAACAGAGAAAATTGTAGCATAAACTTTTGTAGATTTCCTCTACTTCCTCAGCCGTGTCTACGAAGTCTGCAAAAGCTGAAGCTACAACTTTCTCTCTCTCATTTAGTCTCAAAGGTCCTCCAAGACTCCTTTGCACACTGAGATTCCAGACTACCATGGCCATGTCTTTGCATTCTACCCATATGTGTGTGTAAAAATCTGATTTTGGGGGGTAGGATTTTTAATCTGGTTTTGGTAATTTGTACCCCATCTTGAGTCCTACTATTGGGGGTAGGGAAACACAGGCTGTAAATGAATAAAACAATTAATGAGGGTGATGATGCACTGGGAGTATGTGTGTGTCTCTTTCTCTGTGTGTGACTCAGTCATGCAAAGTATGTGGCTTTGCAGTCATCTCCTGTCTGGGGTTGGGAGGCCCGCTTGGTGAGGACTGGGGTGGCTGGAGGCACGCGGCAATGAGGACAGAAGTTGGAACATGCACCTCTCCCTCTCCCCACCCCCACTCGTTCCCAAAATAAAACTGTAACGCAGGCACACACCCTAATATTGCAGGGTCAAAGTAACTCAGCTGATTTGATGAGATCACATTTGACATGTTATGGTTGTGCTGGAGAGAGGCAAACCGGTTAATATCCATCTTCTTGGAAAAGCTTCAAAGGCAATCACAATAGGATGAACTGGAGCTGGACTGATTGTTCCTCTGGCCCAAAGTAAACTTGGCGGCATTCGGTTGGTTCTCAGTACTTTGTGCAATGCAGCGAGGGTGAGAAGAAAACGGCCTTCAGTGTTTGGGTTCAACCATTATCTCCTGTCAGCCGTGGCTGTCTGCACTTGACGTCGGAGAAGCAAGACAGTTTTTATGCAATGGGATAAATGGACACAAATTTGACAGTAGAAATGACAGAACTCCATAAAACCAGTGGCAAAACATTTTAATCTTCCAGGACATACTATCAGTGATCTTTAAGTAACAATCCTTGAACAAAGAAATTTCAAGAAAAGACTGGAAAGTGAAACAACTGAATTGGGATAGATTCACAAACTCCAATCTACCAGCAGAGGCATGCACAGAGGTAATGGCTTGTTGGCACACTATGCATATTAATACCTACATCCTCACAACTACACGTGCAACAAGGGATGGAAGAAGTGAGTCACCTGAAGGGAACTGACTCTGGGCAAGCAGATTACTAACAGCTTGATAAGTCTCCATCATCTCACACAGTGAGATTTGAAGGTTTATAGCCAGGGTCACAATCTGCCTCTTTCTGTGTCCTATGACACGGATCCCACCCTCACAACTGTGGCACTTCCTGATGGTTAGAGCTGTTCAACAGTGGAACACGCTGCTGCCTGGGGATGTGGTGGAGTCTCCATCTTTGGAGGATTTTAAACAGAGGCTGAATGATCTGATTGTGTATTCCTGCATGGCAGAAGGGGGTTGGACTGGATGGCCCTGGTGGTCTCTAAAAACAGAAAAAAGATATACCTGCTGCTTTAATATTAACACCATCTGTGCAACTGAGGAAGTGGATTGAAAAACTCATGCTAAAATAAACCAGTTAGTCTTACAGATGCTGCTGGATTCCTTTTCTTCCCACACCATCCTTCCCTGTTTGTGCTGCAACACACTGGTCTGGCTGTCTCTTTTTTGAAAACAGCCCTTCTGTGTGAAGTATGAGTCATAGCCCCAAGAAGAAGAAGAAGAGATAGAGGACACCCTCCATTCCCGTTTGCGCTTCTGCATTTGTCTCCTCCTCGTGTGCCTGCCTCTCTCTTGTCTACACCAAGGTCCTTAACAGACACCCTACTTCTGCTGCTACTGGGGAACGGGGCCTCCATGCTGATGGGGCCTTGGTCGCAGAGACCTCTATTCAGCGCTTGGTGCCTACCTTTGATGGCACTTCCCCACTGAAGAGCTTATTTTATTTTTCCAGGCTGAGGGTTTTATGCATTTTTGCTGCTTTGCGGATCAGTTTTGTTATAATTTTTTAAAAGTTTGCTGCTTTGTTTTCTCATTTTGACCTTTGATTTATCTGCTCTGAATATTGGTTTGAACTGGGTGGTAAAAATAAAAAAATACCTGAAGTTAAGACATTACTATTATCATATTGCCTTAAGTCTCTATTCTTGGGGTGGAGGGAGACAGGGTACATATAAAGTGAGTGAGTGAATGAAGAGAGTCCGCTCTTTCACATTGATATCCTGTGGCTGTCATGGTGCATGGTGAAGGGCATAAAAGGCTTCTCTTCTCAAAGCACCTTCCCTTTCTCCTTCGGTGAGCTTGTCAAGACTGAGGACACTCAGCTGAGCTTCTACCTTAGGCCCCTGGAAGCTTTTATTAATTAAAAAAATTAGTGATCCTTCTCTTTTCTGCCTGCCTTTGGCTCCCAAAGCCCTCTCTCTGGCTTTTCTTCGCAAACGAAGATTCAGGAAGGACTCATCCCGCACTTTCTGGTTGCAGAAAGCACAGCAGAAGGTTTCCTTGGGTGATGTTTTTGGGTTGTGATCCTTTCTGCGTTGTCGTTTCTCTTCAAGACTTGTTCAGCATGAGTTCTCAAATAAGGCTGCAGCATTGTGGATAGTGCGTCTCCAAGCCTCCCAATGTGAGGCCAGGGCGGACCATTGTTGGTGATCAATTTAGCAATGCACAATGAAATGCATATTAAAAAAACTATCTGAAAACCATTTTTAAAAGCCTGTTTTAAAAACCAAAGGCCCCATGGAATAATTAATTTCTGGCTGCTGACAGGAAGCTCCAAAAGGATGAACTCCGTCCCAAAGGAAACCCACAAAGCTCCCTCCCTGCTGTCCTTTTCTTGGCAAGTGGGAAGAACTCTTCCATTCTGAGAGGGTTTTAGGCACTGACCGAGCCATGGCTTTTCAGAGTATGATGTTCAACTGACTTTTATCTTTGGTCTTTTGTGGATTTGTTTAAATGGTAATTGCCTTTTAGCAATGATTTTAAAATTTGTGGGGTTGCCATAAGCCAACAGCTGACTTGAAGGCACGTACACACATGCAAGGTACCTCCAAGGGCCTAGATACTGTAAAGGCACCCGATCCCATTTGATCTTGGAAGCTAAGCAGGGTCACCCCTAGTTAGTACTTGGATGGGAGACTGCCAAGGAATCCCAGGTGCTGGAGGCTCTATTTCAGAGAAAGGAACTGGCAAAACCACCTCCGAGTATTTCTTGCTTAAGAGAATGCCATGAAATTCATGGGTTCACCATACGCACAAAAAATGATTTTTTAAAAAAGTTTTTACCTATATCTTTGTGTTTCAACTGTATTTTTTTTTAAAGCTGCCTTGAGTCCCAGTTCTAGGGAAAGGCAGGATATAAGTGAATAATGAATGATAACGGGGAAGATTGGAGCCACGCTGGCTTCCCTTTTCTGCAGCGTGTTCCCTGCCTCTGGATCCCGTGACTAGGCATGCAACAGCTGCGTGCGTGCTTCCAAGGTCCAGAGATTTAGGAAATAAAGAGGCCAGGCGCCAGACCGTGCGTGGACACAGAAAGCCATGAAGGGTGGTGGGGGTGGAGATGATGTTTGACTAGCTGTGCAAGACCTGTTGGGGAAAAGGCACTACTCTTTTGCAAGCAACGCGGATGCTTTCCTCACCACATTCCCCACAGTAACCAAAAACCACAGGCGTGTTGGTGGCGTGTTTAAAGACAAACCTATCGATGCCGTCATCTTGCTTTTGTGAGCTCAGGGCCACCGCCGTCAGGTGCCTGTTCCCCTTCTGGTGCCTCTGCGGCCAAGCGCTCCGAGGCGGTTCTACGTGGAAGTAAGGCATTTCCCCCTCTTCCGTGGAGGAGGAGTGCTTGGGAACTCGGCCTCTGCCAGGACACCGTCCGCCCGCGGCCCTTTCCTCCGGCCTTGGCTCTGCCGCAGCGGCTCCATCTTCAAAGGAGGGAGGGCTTTCTGGAGCAAGGCCCTTTTCCTTCCTTCAGGGCTGGGACAGCAGTGGATCTCTTCCATGTGCCGCCATTGCGGCCGCCTCTTCCTCTTCCAATCAGAGCTGGGTGTGTGTGGGTAGTCTAACTCCCAGTGGCCAGGGGTTCTGGGAGCTGCAGTCTAATGAAAGTATATTTTCAGGCCAGGGAGTCTGGGTGCTGTAGCCCACAGGGCTCACTCTCCCAACCTGGGCCTTAAAAATGGCTTTCTATCCTACCCTTCATCTCACAGAGCAATCTGGGTGGCTGGCTGGCTATGCTACCCAAGCTCAGGGTGATTGAAATACTGTATAATTAAAGCAGAAATAAAAGTTAGGGAAGATATACCTTATAATGTTTTGGTAATACATACTTCTTACTTTTTATTCCTGCCTTAATTATATAAATTATAACAAAATTCAGCTAGCATTCGCCTTTCCAGCAAGGGCCTGGCTCTTCCCACCTCCACCCTCCGCGCCTTGAGAGGAGGATGCTGTTCCAGGAGCCGCCCCGCTCGCATCTCACTTTCCCTGGAGGCTTATTGGCAGCGCATGCGCGCAAACATCGCCTTCACACTTGCGCATGCGCTCTAACAAGCTCCACTTGCTCGCTTCATCTCTTCTTCCCCCGTTGTTGGAGCCGAGAACGTCAGCCAGCAGCGCGCATGCGTGGAAGGCTCCCGAAAGCCGACGATTTGTTGTTTTCTGCGTAGAGGCCCGCGAGAGCGAGCAGGCGCAGATCAGGCCCCGTTTCCCTTGACTGCCGCCGCCTCGAGCGCGAGCTTCGGCGCATGCGCCTCCCTCCCTCCGCTGTAACCGTCTCGGCAGCCGCTGGTGAGGGAGGCAAGCGCGCATGCGCACTGCCCACAGCGAGGGGGCGGTCCCACTGGGCGGCAGCAGCAGCAGCAGGAGAAGCAGAGCCTCCATCACGGCCGGATTCCTGTCAGCCGGAGGACGACGACGAGGAGGCGGCGGCGGAGGAGGCGGAGGAGACGCGGCGGCGGCGGCGGAAGAGGCGCCCGGCCGGCCCCTCCTCTCTCCCGCGGAGCCCCGCGCGGCCGCCTCGTCCCTCGCCGTCGCCCCCGGGCGGCCCTGGCCGTCCTCCGGCCGCCTCTCTCCGTCCCCTCCGGCCGCCGCCTCCGCCTCCCGCGGGCGCCCCCGCCTGCCCGCCCGCCTGCGATGCCCTCGGACTTCATCTCTCTGCTCAGCGCCGACCTCGACCTCGAGTCCCCCAAGTCCCTCTACTCCAAGGGTGAGTCGCCGCCGCCGCCGCCTCCTCACGGCCGCGGCCAAGAGCGGTGGGGAGGGACGGAGGAGGAAGGCCCCTCGCGCCGCCGACTACAGCGCCCAGGGCCCTCAGCCGCGCCGGGAGTTGTAGTCTCCGCCGCGGGGGGGGGCTTTTCTCCGCGCCCCTTGGAGCCGACAGGTTCCCGGAGTCGTCGCGGGGGGCCGTTTGGGGGGAGCGAAGAAAGGGGAGCCCCCACCCGCCTGGGAAGCCCAGAGGACACCCCGCGGCTCCTCATCGCCCCTCCTTCCTGCTCCCTTCCTTCCTTCTTTCCTTTCTCCCTTCTTTCTTTCCTTCCTACTTCCTTTCTTTCCTTCCTTCCTGCTCCCTCCCTCCCTTCCTTTCCTTTCTTCCTATTTCCTTTCCTTCCTTCTTTCCTTCCTTCCTGCTTTCCTTCCTTCCTGCTTTCCTTTCTCCTTCCTTCCTTCCTTCCTTTCTTTCTTTCTTTCTTTCTTTCTTTCTTTCTTTCTTTCTTTCTTTCCTACTTCCTTCCTTTCATTCCTGCTTTTCTTCCTTCTTGCTTTCCTTCCTTCCTGCTTTCCTTTCTCTCTTCTTTCTTTTTTTCCTTCCTTCCTTCTTTCCTTCCTGCTTCCTTCCTTCCTTCACCTCCACCTATTTCCTTTTCCTGCCCTCCGTTATTCCTGTCCTCTCTTTTTTCACCAGTGGTTTTGTTTTGTGCTTTGTTTTGTTTTGCACTCTGACCGGTTCTTTGTAAGCTGCTTTGGGTTAAACATATCCTTGGTGGAAATGTGAGTCTCCTTTATCTGAAATGATTGGGGCCAGAGATGTGTATTTTGGATTTTTTTCTTCAATATTTGGGATTTTGGAATACCTGCCTCTGCATAATGAGATAGCTAGGAAATGGGACCCAAGTCTTCTCTCTCCAGTAGTTTTGTTCTGTTTTGTTTTGTGCTGTGGCTGGTTCTCTGTAAGCCACCGTACCTTAGTTATCTCCTTTGGCAGGATGGAAACGGGAGTACAAGTTGAGCCTCCTTTATCCAAAATGCTTGGGGCCAGAGGGTAGTGTATTTCGGATTTTTTTCGGGGGGGGGGAATATTTGGGGTTTTGGAATACTTGCATCTACATAATGAGATGTCTTGGAGATGGGACCCAAGTCTAAACATGAAATTCATTTTTATCTTTCTTAGACACATAGCTTGGAGGGTGTTTTTTTTTTTACACAATTTATAAAAATAGTTTTGTGCAGGAAACAAAAATTGTGTACATTGAACCATCACAAAGGAAAGGTGTCACTATCTCATTACAAAGGAATAGTGTCACTATCTCAGCCACCTGTGTGGCCTGTTTTTGGATGTTGGAATATTTTGGATTCCAGACCAGGAGTCTCAATTTGTATGAATTATATATGGGTCCTGTATATAAAAAATAATAATATTGTTACTCTCACCTGTGCAGAAATGGAAGCCTGATGGCTTGCTTATAGAAGGTCACTGTTTTCACGGGTTGCCCCGGCCCAGCGATACTACAGTTCTCCCTTCATATTCGCTGGGGTTTGGTTCCAGGACCGCCCGCCCCCCGCCCATGGATACCAAAATCTGTGAATACTCAAGTCCCATTATATGCAATGGCATAGCAAAATGGTGTCCCTTATATAAGATGTCAAAATCAAGGTTTGCTTTTTGGATTATTAATTTTTTAACACCACTGTATTTTCAAGCTGTGAATACTTAAATCCGTGGATATCAAATCCGTGGAAACGGAGGGACCACTGTATATTCTTGTTCATTTTGCTATTATTGCTCCCTTTCTTTTTGCAAAATGCCCTTAAAAAGCAATGGCTCAGAGACTCAGTACAGTTGTCCCTCCACATTTACGGATTTGGCATTCACAGTTTTAAGTATTCACGGCTTGAAAATATTCTTTAAAAAATCATAATCCAAAAAGCAAACCTTGATTTTGCCATCTTATATAAGGGACACCATTTTGCTATGCCATTGCATATAATGGGACTTGAGTATTCACGGATTTGGGTATCCATGGGTGGGGAGGTCCTGGAACCAAACCCCAGCAAATGTGAAGGGACAATTGTACTTGGAAATTGGAGGGTTACAAATGAATTAAAGATACAAGGAAGGCTGGAATCTTGTTGGTAAGTCCCAGCTAGTGTAGAACGGTTAAATCAGTTGTTGAATGGTGGGGCAGCACAGAGGTAAATCCCATTGATTCAATGGCTCTACTGTAGTCGGGACTAAGGATAAGATTTAGGTCCAGATGTTACTACTGCTGCTACTGTTGTTGTTATTGCTTCCCTTTTCCATTGGAAAACGCCCTCTCAGAAACCTCTCAGAGTCCCAGTGTTGGAAAAGGTGGGAAATGAATGAATTAAAAATAACAATGTGACTGCTGTTACCACTACTATTGTTGCTGGTGTTATTATTATGGTTATCATACTATTACTATTATTGTTGCTCAGCTTTTCCATTCCAAAAAACTTTAGAACCAACAGCTCAGAGTCTCACTGTTGGGGAATGCAGAATAAAAATGAATTAGTAATGATGATGATGATACTACTGTTATTGCTATATTATTATTATTATTATTATTATTCCTATTACTATTATTACTACTACTATTGTTGCTCAACTTTTCTGTTGCAAAATGCTCTTAAAAAAACAACAGCTCAGATTTACTTTTTCAAAGTGTGCTTGTGTATGAATGTTTTCCATTAGGACCCCATCCCTTTATATTCATATTTTTTAAAATAATTGCTTTGGGTTGCTTTCTCCTCCTCCACACTTATACACACAAGAGGTTTTAGAGTATATAAGAGATGTTCCCTCCCAAAATAGTCCTGTTGCATTTATGTAGCATATTTATATATCTAACCTCTTTTTCCAATGATCTTTACTACCGTATATATTGTTCTCTTCCCCTGCCATTATATCTTCACAACAGCCCTACAAGGTAGGTGAGGGTAAAGCAGAGATTGACAGAAACCTAGCAAATTTCATGGCTGTGTAGGATTTTTAAACATATCCTAGTCCTGTAGATATGAGAAGGATAAAAACAAAGGTTCCATATTTCTAACATTGCTAACCATGGTCTTAGGTGAAACATACCATCTTTGCACGGATTACCTCACCAATCTTATCCTAAAAATTATTTTAGTGGTGTGAGTGTATGTTGTGCTTCTTTTTGTGTTATGTACTTAAACTGAATAAACTATATTTTAATTCATTGCTTGGTTTTAATATGTTTGGTTTTAATTGTTCTCTCATGTTACAACAGATTGATTTCAGCTGTGTTTATTTTAATTTATGTTGTAAGCTCTCTTGGGCCCTGCACTGGAAGAAAGGCAGGATTGAAATAAATGAAATAATAAAATTGTGGGAAGGAGGGGGGAAATTGTATGCTTTCCTGAGTTCCTTAGGGGAAGTGTGGCACAGTAATGTAATAACATTTTGATGGTAGATCTTTCTAACCTGCCCCCCCGCCCATATTTTCCTTCTTTATCCAAATTGTGCCTGTAAGAAATCTGGGCCGCTTGGGTTCAGCCTCGTGGGGGAGAGAATACGAAAAGAACACTGAAATAAGGGCAGCTAACAGCTCCCTTTAAATATTTTACTCCCCAAACGATGATCGCTGTCATCTCGCAACATTGCCATGGCCCCTGTGCCCTACCACGCAGCAGCCCCAGAAGACTTCTCTTCTTGAGCAGTGAAAAGTACAGTGTGCTGTAGTTAACCAGAAAGTCTTATCCTCCACAACATGAAGTAGAAGGTCTTTAAAAATGTAGTGGGATGTCTAACACAGTATGAGAAAACAAAGATATTCTGTTTAAAGTTGAGCATGGGCAGCCAGATAACAGGGCTTTAGCAGTAGCCTCAAAACAAGCACTGCAGATTCCAGAAACAGAGGGCTAATTCAACTGGCTTTTTTTTCCACGAACACAAAATGCGGGAGTTATTTCCGTGCATGCCCGCAAGGAAAATAATTGCACGAACTTGTAACATAGGTCAGACTTAGCAACACTCTTGTGAAATCTAGGACTCCAAAATGCATATGACATTACGTAGGATTGTGGGTGGCTCAGATCCATGTTTCGGTTTCTTCAGTGTAATGTGTGTGTGTAATATATATATATATATATATGTATTCCAAATCACACTTATATCTTTAGATGAACATTTGAGTGGCCCAAAAAGGCTAAAACAAAAAAGTGCAATGAGAATATTGAGCCAGAGCAACCACCAATGGCCTACCTACATGCCTGTAGGCCTTCAGTTTATAGTTTCTGTTCCATTAAACAGAGTCCAGTTAAACTGTAGCCTTTCAGCATGAGATTTGACCTTCTTTTACTTCTGCTATCAAGATAGGGCAGGCCTGTAATTCTTAAAATGTTTATGGAGGCTCCATAAAAAAGTGCTTGGTTAATTTCTGAGGGGGCATGAGTTTCTTTCCATTTGATGCATCTTATTGGAGTGAGAAAGTTGAAGTTCTCCTCATCCCTGCGGTCAGGGGAATGCAACTGCTGTGTACGTTATTGATTTTCTTCCATTTAGAAGGGAAAAGAAAAATGACTGATCTTTGAATGAAAAGCTCATTGAGCCTCTGCTTTTCCTTGCATGCTCAGCAGGATGGGTTTCTCTTGTCTTCTGGAGCTAGAAGTGGGAGCTGCAGGTGGGCTGCTCTTTGCTTGTCAGTCCTTTCTCAGGCTGGACAGGTCAGCTCCTTGAGCGGGGGGGGGGGCTGTCCCTGTGGGTTGCCTTGGCAGAACCAATGGAGGAGACCAGCTGGGTGCTGATGAATAAGGTTGAGGACTAGTGGCAACGTTTAGAGATCCTGTTTGCTCGCTCTTTTTTTTTTTTTTTTTTGGTAATACGAGAAACTAGAGTCAGTGTGCCTAGTAAATGCAGACTTCTGTTGCCAAAATATGTCAAAGGTCAAAATTAAGAGAGATTAGATTCAGAAAGGCATGTAAAGCTTTCATAACCAGAACAGTGACATTTATGTGCTTAGCTTTGTTTTCAGCCTTCCTGGCTCACGGTGTAAACAAAAGATTGACAAGGCTAGAGGCAAAGTCAGAGCAGGTTGAAAGGGCTTAGAGATTTCAGGGGCTTGTTTCTTGTAAAAATCTAATTTTGAGGAGGGTGCTTGTAACAACAGTTGGCCCTCTGGATCAACGGATTCCACCATCCACGGCTTGAAATTATTTTAAAAAAAATAATTGAAAAGCCAAATCTCAATTTTGCCATTTTATGTAAGGGATACCAATTTTACTGTGCCTTCTTATATAATGGGACTTGAGCATCCACAGATCTTGGTATCCACAGGGGGTCCTGGAACCAAAGCCCAGCAGATATCGAGGGGCCACTGTATTAGCCCTCTCTCATTCACTTCCAATATAAAACAAAATTCTGCACGTTTCTCATCATGCTGAATTCTGTTGAACCTTTTCCCGGGGACATAGGTACTGGATAGGAGCCCAAGTAGGACAGGTTGCTAGTGTGGTTGGTACCTAGCTGCTTCACCAAGTACAAAATAAGTGAACCTTGTGCAAATACTTAACAATATTTAAGAAATAGACTTGTTTGCTACTGTGACTAACTGGTTCCTGGTGCTACTGTCCTGACTGACCGTGTTGGTTTTAGCAGTCCTGTCAGTAACGACAGTTTATGAGTCAGGCTGAGAATTTGAAAGTACAGTTGTCCCTCCATATCCACGGATTTGGTATCCACGGATTTAAGTATTTACGGTTTGAAAATATTCTTTAAAAAATAATAATCCAAAAAGCAAACCTTGATTTTGCCATCTTATACAAGAGACACCATTTTGCTATGCCATTGCATGTAGTTGGACTTGAGTATTCACGGATTTTGGTATCCATGAGGGTCCTGGAACCAAACCCCAGCGAATATGAAGGGACAACTGTAATTTGAAAGACTGACCCTCTGTGAACTTCGAAACCTTACTGTCAGGTTAATAGCCTTTGGTAGTCACAAATGTTTTAAGATTTCAGCTAAGAGCACTAGTTTGTTCTGATATCAATGTAAATGATTGTGTTTACTAATTTACAGTCTCTTGCTAGTCACTTCTTTAGTTGGTGTCTGAGATTCTGCCTCAGTAGCTGCTCTTGTGAAGAGATTAGCAATTGCTTGCCTGCTTTTATCTGTCTAGGCTTGAGCCATCAGCAGCACACATGCCTTTTGCAAGCATTATTTTGATTCTCTTTGGTATGGAATGTTCTTTGAACAAGGCATCTTTGATGCTTACCAGCAGTTTCTAAATGTTTAGTAAAGCTTATTCTGAATACCTATAGATAACCATTTATTTATTTTTGTTAAGCCTCTGTCAGTTATCAGAGACTGGAGCACTTGGCTGTTGTAACCCAGCAAATAAACCTAATCTTAGAATATGTTTGCTTTTAGAAATAGTTTTGAATGAGTGCTGACAGATATTGTCCAGATGCCCTAAATAAATAAAAATATTGGTTGTGTGTAGGTATTCTTTATTGTAAGCCAGTCAGAGAACTTTCCTATGGGGCAGCATACAAATGCCTTAAATAAATAAAATTTAAGCTGTATCCTTTTAAAAGGGCATTTAAGTGACTGTTTAAAACCAAAGTGACTTCTTAAAACTCTGCAGAATGGTCGCTCAAGATAAGCAAGAATTATGCCATCAAAGGCAACATGAAGCAAATTAGTTGACTCATTCCAACTGTCTTGAGGAGGGCTTGGGGTACCTATGACCTTCAAGGCATCTTGGATTACATCTCCCACAGTCCCATTCCATTGGCCCTGTCTTTTGAGGCCTTTGGGAGTCTAAAAGCATCTACAGGGCCAAAGGTTTTCACTCTACTCTAGTTTGAAAGATTTGAAATCCTATTTTAAGGGTGTACGATTAAATAAATGTGCACATTGCTGGCTCTGAATGTTGATGCCTTTTTGGGTTAACTCAAGTTTACCAAACAAATGTTCCTTGTGTGGTCACACCAGAACTCTCTCTGGCTAAAGTAATTTGAAATGAACAAATGCATTTGCCTTGACAAGTTATGTCAAATGGCTAAACTTAATTGTTTATCAGTTACATTTGAACAACAGAGTTCTGTGACTGTTAAAGACTAACACACTTAGCATGGCTTAAGTGTTCACGAACTAGAGGTCACTTTATGAGATGGATGGGGTGTTATCCAGAATTTCAGGTACAAATACTGCATCCATGGTTGGCAAGGAGAGTGGGATGTTGAGATTGTGGACAGAGAGGTCAGCAGAAGTTAAATGCAGAAAATACTGGAAGTGATAATTTGAAGATGAAATCACAAAAGGACTTTTAAAAAATAACATGAAGCACTTTAGACTGTAACCATCTTTTCTCTAGAAGCAGAGTCTTTGCTTGGGGAAGCAGTTACGGTTTTCTTGTGCTATCTGCCAGAAAAGGTATTAATATACTTGGCAGCAAACCCTTTTTAATGTTTTTGTATACATGGCTTCTTGGGCTCTTTGTGAGGTAGGTCGGGCTCAAATAAATAAATAAATGGTGGTGGTGGCGGTGTGTAGAGCTGGAGGGATGTAGCTTCTGGTAAAGGTTGGAGGTGTAGCAGTAAGTCAGGAAGATAAATTGCTGTGATTGAGTGTATTTGTTTCATCTGTAATAGCAGATGAAATTAAACCATAGAAGCAGCAAATATTGGGCTTAATTTTATATCCAGCTGGCCTAGAAAGGAGATAGTGCTGTACATTAGGTATACACTACAGTATAACTCTCATGGCAGTAGTCCACAAAAGCTTATGCTATAATACATTCGTTAGGCTTTAAGGTGGTGTAGCAGCCTTTGATATTAATACTAATTTATAGCAGTCCATAAACCTTTGTCTGTATTTACTCTGAAAAGAGCCCTACAGTATTCAGTGTCCTTTTTCCCTACTTAACTCTGTTTAGGAGCCAGCATGATATAGTGATTTGCATTTTGGACTAATACTCTGGAGACCAGGGTTTGAAGCCCTGTTCAGCTGTAGGAACTCACTGGGTGGCCCAGGTCGTGCTCTCTCAGCCTCAGAGGGAAGCAATGGCAGCCCACCTCTGAACAGGTCTTGCCAAGAAAACCCTGCGATAGGCTTGCCTTAGTTAGGGTTGCCATAAGTTGGAAATGACTTGAAGGCACAGTAACAACAGGGTTGGAGCCTTATTGGTAGTGAGGTGTCTTAATTTTACAAGTGCTCATGAGAGCGTGAATCCTATAATATTCACTGTTTCTTGCTACTCGGGTGCATGGACATTTTAGCAAGGGTTTGAAATGGACTGTATCCATTCAGAGAACTGCCTTGTCAGAACTTGCCCTTTCTTCCTGTGTGATGCATGGCTACTGTAAGGTAGGTAACAAAGTTCACTTCAGTCTTTTTGTTTAGTGAGGGTGCTTGTTCCTAATGAATAAAGTTGTTTGTCAGAGAAGAGTTGCAACTGAGAGATATTTATTAAGTATTCCATTGTGTCCTGTCTGTATTTGATATTTGTTTTAAGGCATTATTTTTAAAAGCTACTTTTTAAAAAAATCATTAGCTCAGTAGTAACCTAGCCTCAGCAGTCGTATTTCCACTGTCATGTTTTCAGTTAGGGAGAGAGTAGTGATACGCTGACATGTAATGCTCCTTCTTCCCTGAACCGTCTCTATTAGTAACCCTTCCACCTTTCTGCATTGGTGGGGGAGATGATCCAGCAAGACCTACTCCAGGGTGGGGTGGGACACAGGCAGCAGGTGCCCCCCTGCCCTTTTGTTGTGGCTTTTGGGGGAGGACCCTCCCCATCCTCCATCACAGCTGAGGGACACTTTTGAATGGTCAGAACAAGAAAAGCTGTGCTTATGTTTCTCCTCTGAAGCAAAGCACAGGACCTCACTTCTTCAATGGGTGCCTTTTACATTTTAAAACTGGAAATGAATACTGTATTTATTCCTTTCCAGTTGAAAAGAAGAAACCACAGAAGCATCCGCAACACCTTTTCAGTGGTGCTGCAGTCCATGGCATCTTAATTGGTCCCTGGACTTGCCGAAGCTGCCCCTCCCTGCCTCACTCCATCTCATAGGCTGGGGTCAGCTTGAATTTGGCTCCTCCCCTCTGGCAATTATCTCCCTCTATGAGCATTCCACCTGCTCATTGCATATAAGGGATGCACTTGAATTTGCTTCTTCTGCTCCTTTCTCCCCATTATTTTTATATTGTGTTTATTGAATAGTACACCTGTGTCTCAATTTTTGTAAAGTACCAGGAGGTTTTAGGTGCTTTATGCTTAATACACAGGTGCAGAGACTGGAGAGATTATTATTCTCACCATTCATTTATGAGTAGCCTTGTTCCCGTTTTCAAAGTCCCTCTAGTCATGAGTCAAGGTAGGAGATAAGGCAGTTGCTTATGGCAGTGCTGCTGAAAGTGTTGGTCTACAGACTGTTGCTGGTCTGCAAGCTATCAGCTGCTGGTTGCCAGCACATTTCCAGGAAACTATTTGAATCTGGTAATAATATGGGTCTAATTTGGTACCAGACCTTGGCCCATTGGGAAGAAAATTGCTAGTCTGCCATGACATATAGCTTGAGAACCACAGGCATATGGGATACTTATAATTGGGATGTCTGTACACTGTACATCTTGATACCTCTGTTTTGGTAGGATATAGCCTGTACCTGAAGCATTTCATGCTGTGTGGGAGCTAGATGTGTCTCTTAAAAGTTTGGAAGGGTGTACAGAATAAGACAAGAAAATTATTCAGAGTAGTTGGGATCTGTTTCCTCTCTCTTGTGGTTTGCAGGTGTTATTTATTGTCTATTTATTTAAAAAGGAGTGAAATAGGTTAAGAAAGTAAGCATAAGTGTTTCAAGAAATGGCCAAGAAACTTAAACAGCTGTTATCCAAACAAATTAAAGAGCTGGTTTTGAGATATATAGGTCAGAGGGCCACTGTAGTGCAGTGGTTTGACCATTAGACAAATGGTTTGAATCCTCACTCAGCCATAGAAACCCACTGGGTGGTCTGGGGCAAGTCACACTCTCAGCCTGAGAGGAAAGCAAAGGAAAACCCCTTCTGAACAAATCTTGCTAAGTAAATCTTGTGATACGTTGGCCTTAGGGTCTCCATAAGTCAGAAATTACTTGAAGGCACACAAGAACATCATGGAATATGGCCTGGCTGACATGTCACCCAGTAGCTCATATGAGCCTATTCAGTCGAATGCCAGCCAGAGTGAAAACTTGGCTGGGGTAATCATTTTAGCAGCACCATAAAGAGTAGCAAGCACTTTGTTCGTGGAAGCTTATGTTCTAACCTGTTTGTTAGTCTTTAAGGCGTTGCAGGACTCTTTGTTTCCCAACACTGCTTCTGCAGTTCTTCCAGACTTGTAGATAATATTAATATACAAACTCAGCAAGTATTTTTTACAGGCTCCACTCTAAAGCCTAATTGCATGGTAAAGAAACAGCAGGCTACTTATCTGAGATATTTATCTCTTCTCTTTCCATACCAAAGGGTTTTCGTAGCATCTAGCATTTAAAACAGTCAGTGAAAACAACACTGTTAATACTGAAAATAAACTTTGTAACAACATTGGTTAGATGCTTAGAAACTCACTCCTGCAGGAAGTCTGGCTGGCTCCATCCCTTCTGAGTGTCCGGTGGGCAGTGACAACTGTGCTATTTCACTTGGCCTTTGGATCTTAAATTTAGGGCTTCCCCCTCTGGCTGCTTTTTAAACTGTGTATTGCCTCAGGGTGACCATGGGCAAGTCACACTTTCTCAGCCTCAGGAAGGCTATGGCAAACCCCCTCTGAACAAATCTTGCCAAGAAAACCTCATGGTAGGTTCACCTTAGGTGTTGGAAATGGCTTGAACACACATAACAACAACAGTGGACTTCTAAACATAAGTAGCATCAGG
The DNA here is from genome assembly GCA_030847615.1 of Gambelia wislizenii. Classification (NCBI taxonomy): domain Eukaryota; kingdom Metazoa; phylum Chordata; class Lepidosauria; order Squamata; family Crotaphytidae; genus Gambelia; species Gambelia wislizenii. The sequence goes on from JAUMIR010000008.1 coordinate 564,348, forward strand.
TGGATTGTTCCCATCTTTTTTGAATCCTCCAGTCCTTCTGAGCTTGCTGTGTGTACTTTGCTTCACAAAGGGAAAAGCACTAGTCTTTGTGGAAACTTAAAAAAAAGCACTTGTACTATTCTGGTTTAGAGTGGAGAAATCTTGCAGGTTTAATGAATACCACAGGCTGTTTTTACACGTTGGCCTGTTTCATGGAGATTGAGCAATTCAGTGAAATTTCTTCACATCCTTAATGTAAATTCTTAAGATCCAAGTGCCAAATCATGATAAAGCTGTGGTATTTGCTGTATCTGTTTAGAGTGCCATTTCTTCAATGAGATGTCTGAAGAGGAAAGCCAGAGAGCACTGGGCTGAGAGCCAAACCATGGTATATCCTATATGTATTTATTTTGAATATGCCTATGCTGCCCAACAACCGAGGTTCATTTGATCCATTGCAGTAAAAAATTAAGACTGCAAAGAGAAGTACAAGACAAACATGAACTCTCAGACAGAGTAAAATCCGCAACTGTGTAAAGCCAACAGGAGATAATAGTACAGTCCTTATAATCGGATTAATCCAGCTGAGACTGTGGTGATTGTGAATTACGATTTTGCAGGTTTGGGCCTAAATTCAGTTGTTAGTTGCAGCTGGAGGAGACATCCAGTTCTTTTAAATGCAGAAGTAAATGTGTCTCAGTCTCAAAGAAGGTGTGTCTCAACAGGGAAGCAGTCTTGTCAAAGTTGTAAGTGTGAGAAAGGGCTAGTAAAACTTTTAACGTATAAAGACCTGGGTATTTATAATCTTTTTTAATGGATCTTGTAAGCATATAAATTAGATGGATACAAAAGCTTGCTTCAGTATTAGTGTGTTTTTTAAATAAAGGTGCTCATATTATTTATCTAATTGAAAGGCTACTGATATGGAAGATACCGTTGTTGCTGCTCAGCACAACAATACATATTGTTCTGATATTCCCAGAGACCAGGCTTCGTTTGGCAATATATTTCAATGCTTGATTGTCATATTTATAGCCCTCACCATTCTAAAAAGTTGTCATAATTATCTGGGTGGTTTTTGTATCTTTTAAAAAAGTAGTAAAGTCAAACATGCCACATCTCTAGTCATCAAAAGCCAGACAAAAATCTTGGCATTGTAGGAAAGTGACATTGATGGACTTGCTAATGTGTGGGCTGTGTTTACTACACAACTGGGAAACTACAACCTGGCAAGTGCTTGAGTAATAGTGAATGCTATTTATAGCCACCTGTGCTGAGAAGCAGAGCTTGTAGACTCTGGCAGAGGTTTAGGCTTTCTGAGAATGTTGGCCTCTCTTTTGCTGCACCCCCTGTCATGGAGGAGAAAATCTGATATACTGTCATTACTGGAGAGCAAAGCGGAGTTGGACATAGGTAGTCTTCCTTTGGAAATGTGCTCTCCTCTAGCATAGATTTGCAGCTGGTGAGAGAAGTGGTTAGTGACAGACCATTGTGCTGCCACAAAATTGGGTCTTCCCCTGCCCCCTTGTAGTTTTTGGTCAAGGCTCTACTTTTCATTTTAAAAAACACATCAGAATCTGGGTTTCTGTAGATGCTTCTGATGTTGTTGTTGAAGATAAGTTGTCCTATCATTTTATGTTGGAAGACTGCATTTTTATAATTGTACTACCTGGGTGTTTAAGTTGTAAAGTCTGACATGCTGTTAAATTTATTTCCTATCTCCTTGCTTTTAACCCTCGTCCAGGCAGACGGAATGTTTTAGTCCCCCAGAATCATGTTTTGTTTCAGAATCCCCACAGAACTAGACCTACAAGGTAGACATTTTCAGCTAATGAGTTGTAAACAATGCCATAATTCTAAACAGACCCGTGAGTGGGAACCACAATAGGATGGTGGTGTGAAAGGGTTTCCTGTTCCAGGCTGGTTAATTTTTATTTATTTGACTTACGTCTTTACTTTCTCCCAGGATTGTGATGCTGTGCAGCTTCCAACATAATAAAAAAAGTTGCAGGAGTGAAATTAGTGGTTTAGCCACTTGTACACATTAGCAGCAAACCCTCCGCTGTCTGTCAATCTAGGGAGCTTTCCATACTCACAGTTAACTAAACACAGCTTCCTAAGGTGGGCAGACCTGGCCACAGCTGGTCTCACCTTAATTGCTTCCTGCTTAGACTACTGCAATGCACTCTATGTGGGGCTGGCCTACAAAAGTGCTCAGAAGCTACAGCTAGTACAAAAAGCAGCAGCTAGATTGTTCTTGAGTGTGCACTTTAGAGACCACACAATCCCTCTCTTGCACCATCTGCATTAACTCAATTCAAGGTGTTGGTTTTGGCCTACAAAGCCATAAAAGGCACGAGGCCTTGATATCTGAAAGACCACCTTCTTCCATATGAGCCTGCCTAGAATTTGAGATCTTCAGCAAAGGTCCTGTTGCATATTCCATCACCTGGAGAAGCTACAGAGCGGCTTCTCTGTAGTGGCACCCTGACTATGGAACTGACTCCCAGGAGGAGTCTAGCTGGCTCCATCCCTCTTGCTCTTCTGGGTGGTAGCCAGGACTATACTGTTTCTATATACTGTTTTGTTCTTAAAACCAGGGTGGCTTTTCTAACCATTTTAGTTTTGTGCGTGTTTAAAAAACTGTTTCACAAATTAGTTTTAGTCTGTTTTTAAGGAGTATTTTTTACTTGTTCTCTTTTCTGTGCAGCGACTGGGGAGTCCTTGCAGGCTGAGAGACGATTAAACAAATACCTAAATTAATAAACAACTGAATGATACAGGAAAGAAATATATAAATTAGTTAAGGCCTAGAAGTGTTTAGAAAGAGAAACATGAAGAATCAACTCTTCTTCGTATCGCGTTTAATATTAAAAACCACCCACCAAGGCACTTCCCCTCTTGTTCCAAGTGGTTGTCTTGCTGTGGATGCCTTTTCACATGCCTTGATATGCATTTAGCTGGAACAGTGTTGCAAAAAGTTTTGTTTTGTTTGCTCTGAAAAACATTCTTAGTGAAGCATTCAGGGGTCTTTAAAAGGTAGAATACACAATACTGTGTCCATAGTAAATCATGGTTTCCTGCTCAAACAGAGAGAGAAAACTGGAGTGTTAGTTCCTGCAATATAACTTGAAGTCATTGGCTTGAAGATAAATTGGTTTAATGTTCACTCACAAAACTCTTGTTAGTTAATACAACAAGCATCCATGCAGGCAGTAGATAGATATTACTGGCTTTTAGGCAGATGTCTTGGCCTCCATTAATATAGAAGAACTGATGTTCTCTGGTGCCCCCTCATTACATAATTGTGTTTGGAGTGTGTGGCTTGTTTATGCTTAAATATACATCTTCTTTTTATGTCATATCGGCAATCGCAGCAAGCAGATTTGCAATTGAAGCTCATTATAAGAAGTGAGAGAAGGTAGGGTTGTGATGATTCAAATGAGGCTATGGATGTATGGGTTGAATGTATTTCTTGGCCCTGAATTTCCAATTCTGTTTCCAAGCAAGCTAGAGGAGGTTTACGTTTCTGAAGAAGAATTTACACAGAGTAGAACAGTAGGGCAATAGCTGGGGTACCTATTTGGAAGTATAGAGGGGGATCTCTGGGTCATGTTTCAAGGAAAGGTGTGTGCATTTTGGCATATGAGGAAGGAAGTAGCCTAAGTATTGTGATGACAGAAGTTGGTTGTATATTTCTATACAGCAATTAAGTTATTAGTTTTACAATAAATTTTTAAATTTATTTCTGAAGAAGTGAATAAATTTTAATCAAAGAGGCATGTGTTGTTCAAATACACAAAAAATTATATCTGTTTAAGGCTGTATGTTAATGTTGGTCTTGTTACTGGAGGAAATAGACAAGCAATACAGGCATACCTCTCTATGGTGGGTTAGGTTCCAGATCACAGTCATAAAACAAATATCACCTTAAAGCGAATCACAGCCTTTAAGTGTGCAGTATTGCTAGGCCTAAAAAAAAAAAAAAGCAAAAGTAAAAAATAATAAGTAAAAAAAAGAAAGCCAGAATATGACATGGAGACCTGAAGTGGATAAATGCAGTAAACAGTCTGAGGGTGGGTAAGAAAAGGGACAGATTTCTTTTAAATCTTTCAAGGGAGTCAAAATATGCATCAAGTTGGAAGTACAATGAAGCAGACCTAGCAAAAGTAGCCATTATATTGGCAGAGGTGAAGACCAATATATCAGTTAAGGTAACGATGCAATTCAGAGCCAAAAAATGGCTGAAAGCTTTTATTTGACATAAAGTCTTGTCAGTTGCAGCCACTTAATCTGATATAGCTCTCATAAGTTTGTGCCAAATAAAGTTTATTTTTTAAAAGTCCTGCAGTAGTTTTTTATGGTTTTACTGCAACAAAGTAATAGCTCTCTGTCTGGAAGTTGGTTAAATTTTTATTCAGTGATACTATTTGATGGATGGAAGTTGGGTGCTATCCATTCTTAGTACAAGGTCCTGGTTTTATTTATTTATTTATTTATATCCCGCTCTTCAGCCACAAGGCTATCAGAGCGGCTTACAAATTGTTTTAAGCAATAGCTATTTACACATCTACACTGCATTAAGCAGTTTCCAATGTGTGTTAGCTAATTGCCCCCCACAAGCTGGGTACTCAATTTACCGACCTACGAAAGGATGGAAGGCTGAGTGAACCTTGGAGCCTGCTGGAATCGAACTTACAACGTGGTGACTTGCAGTACTGGCATTTAACCACACATTGTACCTTTTTAATATACCTACTTAGATATAAGTGTGTTTAATTTAGCAAGTAATGCTATAGTAGGGTAGTAGAATATATCTTGAACATTGACTGTTATTCTTGGCCATCATGATCTTTTAGAAAGCTAATGTGCAACAAGCATGCAACTGATAGTTTTCCAGTGATGTTGCCAGTCATGTTGAGACCGAAATTTAAAGTGTTTGTGATTGACCAGGAATGCTGTGTTACTTATAACAGGAACTGTTGGAAGGATGAATGTTCCAAAACAGTTTTCAACATTTGTTAATGAAGACTGGCCACTGAGAATATTTCACTAATTGAGAATGAAATACTTAAAACATTGAAAGGCATTTTAACTAGTGGCTATTGACATTTAACTAGTGGCTATTGAGCTCCTGACATTGAGTGAAACACTTTCACTCTTTTGTCTTTAATTTGTGTTATTGGCCTACTGGGGATCCACAGATGTTGACTTGGCTTACTAATCCTTATAATACAGTCTTGCAAAGAGGATTTTCAGAAACCCATGCACCTGTCTGCTGCAGTCTTGCAAAGAGGATTTTCAGAAACCCATGCACCTGTCTGCTGCAGTCTTGCAAAGAGGATTTTCAGAAACCCATGCACCTGTCTGCTGTTCCAGGCCTTCTCATTCTCTGCCCACAACCTTCTTTCCCAGCTGTTACAGTGAAGCTTTCAGTACTGGCAGAAACAGTGGGGCACTGCTTCGGCTCCCGGTTATGGCCAAGCTAGGCAGCTATAATACTGTAGTACCATGGTGTCCTTTTCAGGCATTAATTTACTTCCAGCAGTTGCCTGGTCATTATATCACTTCTCCATATTTGTGATTGGGCTGTTATAAACTATAAGATGTGCTTGCCCTTGTTTTCTAAGTGTGAATATACACTTGTCTATCGATTTGGGTACTTCCTCTTGAACATGCTTTCAGCAAAATATGAATTTCAATAATAAATGGAAGGACTCCTGTCCAAATTAAGGTTGTCAATCATCTTTCTCACAAAGAAATTCTTTTAGCATTTTGGTCCAGGTTTCATGGTGGCTTGGTTCTAAACTGAGGCAGTTTTAAATAATCACAAGAATAAAATTTAAATTGAATTATTTATTATCTCTGTGCTATTGCATACAATGGATGGGTGAGTTTTGTGCCTCGTAGGAGCAATTTTTGGCATACTCTGAAGTTTTGGCCACAGCCAAAACTCCCATCTTCTTCCCTTCAAATAGTGATTGCACATAACTCAAGGGGAAAGGAGAGCACCTTTCCATTTGGTACGGCCAAGCACAGTTCAAAAGCTTTGACTTGTTTTGTTGTTCTTTGTCACAAGTGTGGCTTCATTCCGCTGCTTCTCTTCCTACTTGTAAAGCCTGAATAGAAGGTCGGTCCTATGGTGGAGAATACAGTGGGCCCTCAGTATCCATTAGGGTTTAGTTCCAGCCCCCGCCCCCCATGGGTACCAAAATCTGTGGATGCTCAAGTCGCATGATATATGATGGTGTAGTAGAATGGTGTCTTTAATATAAAATGGCAAAACCAAGGTTTGCTTTTTGGAATTTTTTTTGGCGGGGTAGGATATCTTCATGCCATGGATGGTTGAATCTGTGGATGCAGAATCCATGAATATGGAGGGCTGTGTGTACTTATTTAATATTTAGATAGAAGACTCCTTGGAAAAGGTAAAAAGAACTAAATTGACTGTTGGTTCCAAATTTGAATTTGAGCCAGCTATGTAAAGCTCACCTGTCTGCTGAAGTTCACTAGCCTTTCTCGTTAGGACTGGCCATGACAGGGAATATGATCCTCATGCAACCCCCTTCCCTGCGTGCCTTAACTACAATGTCATATATATTATATTTTAATTCATATTGTACCCTGCCTTGAGCCTTGGGGAGAATGATGTTGTTTTGATATCTAGGATTGGTGTCTGCTCATGGAAGCTCAAAGCCTAGATGAATAGAGGCATGCCAAACATTAAAAATGGGCTGCTGCCACTGTAGTTATATAGTGTATATTGACAGATTTTTAATGTTTAAGTTGAATAGTATGAATAGAAATGGCCTGATCACTGTTCTTGCCTGTGGAGACTCCAGAAGGAATAAAGATTGTGTAAGCAATTGCTTATTTCATTGGGATACTTAGCAATGTAATCTGACCCAGAAAATCTATGGAAAGTCTTATAAGCACTTTCCAAGGAGGAGTCATTATTAGGACTGTATTTTGCTCTTTGCTGTATCCCATCTCACAACGTCCTAGTACTCAACATAACATCTCTTAATATTAAGTCTCTGTTCTAGAGATACATGTGCTTTTCTTCCATTAGTCTTGTACGAGGTATACCACACTAGCTGTAGCATAGCTGGAAAAGGCGATGTTTCAGTGTTCAGAGCCACGTATAGTAGATAAAAATTGGGACCTGAAGGGCTTGCATGTGGTAAGTGGGATTTTAAAAAATCAATAATTACCTTAGAAGAGCAGACATCCCCTGTATATATATGCAGACATCCAACAGTGGGTTATTTTGTGACTTTCTTCTGAAATTCTGTATAGGCACCAGACTGAAATGCTTTTGAACCCTTATTTCTGTTGCAGAGGTATATGGCATTTTCCTTTTCTTTATTAATCACACATACAGACACTACCTGTCTTCTGTTGTTTCTGATTTCATCTATCAGAAATTGGAATTTTTTGATATTTCCTGCCATGGCATATGGTGTATTGTTTGGATGATGATGATGATGATGATATAGTTCTAGTTCTTTGGTTATGGAATTGCTTTGTGTTTGAGATCTTGTTATCTCCTGCACATATCCATATATAGCTTGTAGGGAATAAGGAAATGCTTGATTTGCCTTTTGTTGTTACTTGTGAGCATTGCTTTTATTGTATTTTAGCAGACATTTGTACTTTTTAATAAGATATTCGTAACATGTGGTTTTAGACATTTGGAACTGGTGATATAAGTGTATGTTTTTATGTAGGATGTTAACTATCCTGAGCTCTTCTGAGGAGAGGTGGGGATAAATGAAACTGATAATAATTACAGCAACAACAGTAATAACAGTAATCATTGTTCTGTAGCAACCTAGTCTTTGTCTTAGACATCTTAACTTTTTTTCTGTTTAGAATCGGTCTATGACCTCCTCCCTAAGGAATTGCAGTTGCCGCCTCCCAGAGAACTCTCAGTAGCATCCATGAGTCAAACAAGTGGTGGTGAGGCAGGGTCGCCCCCGCCGGGTGTAGTTGCTGCTGGTAAGTACTTCCCTTCGATTAAACACGCGCTTAATGCATATTGGTATTATTACTATCGTGAGCAGTGCTGGGAAAGTTTGTACTCTTAAAATAATAAAACAAAACAGGTGGACAAAAATTTTACTGCAGTTTTCATCTTTCAGTGGTGGTGCTGAGGTCCTCAATTATATTCTTTTTGAAAATACAGTCGTACTTTAGACTTTTCCAGTTTGCAATGGAAATCAAATATTAAATTGTCAGAAAACACTGATTTACAAGTTAGGGCAGCAAATAAACTTTTGCAGTGATGTTCTTGCCTTATGATTTCTCTTGGGCTCTGTGAAAACAAATTCTTATCCCACCTCTACCCCCAGGTTATGGTTAAGCCATGTTGCTTGCTCTTTGAAGCTTTACTTGCTTGGAAGGTGTGTAAAGCGACAGCTAAACTTAAATATGTTTTACACCCCCTAATAGCTTACTAAATAAAGAGATTCACTCAGTATTATTTAGTACTGTACTATACAGATTTTAAAATAAAATAAGTGTTCCTTTGGCTTTTCTTCATGTTTCATTTTTCTAAAGAAAAAATGTGAGCTTTTTATTTCCAAGGGGCAAGCTTAATTTGGGCCGTTGGTACTCAAGGCTCTTCTGAGCATTCACTTTCCACCTGGAATGTCTCCACCTTGAGCCTCAGCACATTCTCATTGAGCAGTGTATTCCATTGTTTTCCCTTGCAGGCCAAAAATGCTTTAGAGACCATGTTTAGCTTATAGCCTTTGTAATAGGACATCACATATGTACAAAGACAAATGCTTTCCCCATAAGACTCCTGTCAGAGTGTAGTGAGCTAAGGAACTTAAGTGATGATGCCTTATGCCTTGCTAGTGTCTTTATACAGTATGGTTGAAGTACTGAAAACGAGTTCCTTGGTTTGAAAGTACAGGGGTTAAGCCTAGGATAGGAACTTTGCAGCACTGCTCAATGCTGATGTATTTGATAACATTTCCTAATGAAATCTGTGGATTTACTTGTGTGTTAGGGAAGATTGGTCATTAGATAAAAGATGCTTTTGTAACAAATCTTCCAGTATCATTTGCACTTCAAAGTTGATTAAATCAAAAGAGAGCAACCATTACAAAATCTTTTGAAAACTACTAACAACTCAAATCCACAGATTTTACTGTTGATTTATGTATTTTGAAATCATTTTCAAGCATTTGCAGGACTTGATAAGGAGAACTAAGTGCCTGTTACTTCTGGGCTTCAGTTATCAGACAGCCATTCTGCTTCCTTATGAAAACTGAACAAAACATAGTTCACATTAAAAGAAACAGGAGACAGCTATTTGAGCACCCATAACTTTAATTCTATTGCTTGAACATAAAAGATATTTTAGTCTTCTCAAAATAATCCATCTTCAGAATAATATGAGTTAATTACTTCTATTTCTATTTGAATTAAGTTTAAAAACCCTACCTCTAAAGAATTAATTCAGATCGCCCCAGTTTATACATCTAATATAAATCTTATATCTTCATCATAATAATTGTTCCTAGAAATACAGCTTAAAATTGAGGAACCTTGGATTATTTTGGGGGGGGGTACAGCATTGGTATTAGGCCTAGATATGGTATGAACCAACTCCAGATATTTTCTGCAGAAACCCATCACATTGACATAAAGGCTGAGTCAAAAATTACAGCTTCTGTATGCAGCAAATAATAACCAGTAGAGACAATTAAGGATGAAAGTCAGAGACCAAGACCAAATTAGATGGTTTGGCTTGCAATTCTACCTGGGACTGAATCTTGCGTACAGGTAGCAAGGTTAATGAAGCGTGCCTGAAATCTTAAACTAGAGAAACCATTCTGGTGCCTTCATTTGGAATTTGCTGAATTGAAGAGAAGTTCACTGGGGCAGCAGCACTCCTTCAGAAAAATACCGAGGAGATGACCCATAGAGATGGTGGCTGTAGGGAGTCCTAGTGGGTTCTTAGCTTAAGGCTCACAGATGTAGATAGTTGGAGTGCCAGTTGGGATGGTACCACTCTTCCTTCTCAGCAGCTTTTATCTACCACGGGGTTCTTAGGAGCAGCATTAGAACTGGAGCCACTCTTGTAGACACAAAGAAGCTCCACGTCCCAGACACGAGATAAGCTGATGCCCCAGTTGACAGTGCAGGCCAGGGCACCCATGTGACTCACCTCCTTTCTGGCAAGCAAATGGAAAGAAGAGTCTGTTGTGGTCCCTGAAAAGTAGCTGAACTCTAGTGGGAACCTGTGGAAGTTCTGGAATTCATGGTTGCCTTGACATCCTGCCACAGTGCTATGCATGTCATCCTTCTCCTGGTGAGGTTGGTTTCTTCTTCCCAGGAATAGTTCCCATTTCCAGGTGAAGGTCTCATGCCACTTGCTGATTTTTTTCCACTGAAGAAGAACCTTGACTTCTCTTCTGCTTTGGTTTACCCATGTGCCCAGAATTTAGATGAGGGAGGTAGCTCTGGTTGTTCTTCAGTCAGTTTTGAGAGAGTCTTCTAAGGTAAGTTAGTTGCTTGTGCATGAAGGGGGAACACCAGCCAGCTTCCGCTTTAATGGCATAAGCTGGCTCCTTCTCTGTGTAGTGTTTTTGTTTCTGGCCTTGTCTTCTGTGGAGCCCTGTAGAGAATGTCTGTGGACATTCTCCCTGCTGCTGAGAAATCGGGGAGCTATAGCAACAGGAAGGGGGGCTTGTGGGACTGAAATCATATTCAGAAGGAAGGGTACCAAGAGTCACTCTTCACACATTCTAACCCTTCTGTCCGGCAGACAAGGAGACATTCCAGCCAGCCACATTGTCAGTTGTCTGGGAGGGCAAGGTGACCTTCAGCGATGCAGAGCTGGGAGAGCCCATTCCTTTGTGTCCTAAAAACGAATCTCTTTATTGTTTTTATACATCTCTTCTGTTTATCCTGATACAATAGTTTAAAAAGAATAATAGGAATTCAAATTTGTCATGTTAGACAACCTTTTTTTTTAATCTGAGTGCAGTTATTTCATGAAGAACTATGTTGGTGTCCTGTATTTTGGCTCCATGTGAAGCTCCCTCCCACCCTCCTCCACTTAAGCTTTCTGACGCAGTGGTCTCCACTGGTGCCAGTGAGTAGATTAAGAAGTGAGGGCTGGTGAAAAATAGTTTCCTTATTTAAGGCTTAACTTCATTTGTTCTCTGCTTCCCTAGCCATAGGGTGACACAGTATCTGGCTGCAAATCAGATTGCCCCAGGTTTTTCTTTCAATGCTTTGATCTGAGGTTCTGAGACACATAAACGGGTTACATAAAGATTTGTTGCAGTTAACTTCAGATTTCTGGAGGAACGGGATTGGCTGATCTCCGGTACGAAGGCCCACAGGAACAGGCTACTAGTTCTGCTGTGATTGTTTGGTTTCCCATTTGCAAAATTGTCTAAACTATTTTAAAAATGTACCTTGGTAACTGTCTTTCAAGAGCACATTTGATTATTTTGACACAGAAATTGGTGTTTCATATTCATGAGTCCAAATACCAAAGTAAGTCCTTCATCAACCAACTAGCAATGCTGAATTTTTAGATTGTCCTCTGTTTCTTTGTTAATCTTCTTGCTATATAGCTAATCTGGGAGGAAATGCCTCTCTTGAAGACAGATCAGCCCTGATAGCCCCAGTACCTGTGTATCTGAGAAAGTGCAAACCTTCCACACAGTCAGTCAGCACCTAAATGTTCCTCGCCAGTGTGTGAGTGCTTTATAACCTGAATGGGAACTGATCTTTGTTCTGTTCAGGATGCTAGTGAGAGCCGGGGGGGCAGCAGCAAGAAAGTGCAGTAGTAGCAAGGGTGCTGGGGTGGCCTCAGGCAAATGGGGTGTTTTAGACTGCTGGCCTTTCCCGCAAAACAGGCAACGATGAAGGGACAACTTCCTGGCCTGCCGTTTGGTCACCTGTCCAGGACCTCCCGCCAGGCACATAGCTGGCACTGGCATACAGGCTCCTGAGGTGGTGGCCTGTCCCAGTGTTGTGGTAAGGTTGAGGAGGTGCCAGCCACGATTGGCATGGCCTTTGAGGCCTCCTGTTCAGGCATGGCAGATCTGGCCAGCTGCCTAATGTCAGGTCTAGCTTCCTCAAGTGTAGGGTGTAGGATGGGTGTCTCCCCTTTGGGATGCGCAGCATGAGTCTTGTGTTGAGACAACTACTGGGCTCCTGGGAAGGAGAATGGAAATGGCTCTGAAACTGGTTCTAGATCTTCCTGGCTATTCTTGAGGTCTGGGTCTTCACAAAGCAACATATGTAACCGTAAGAGGTAAGGGCACATGAAATCCAATGTGCAGTTGTTGCCTTGGATCCGGGCTGAAACCTTGCATAGACTACTAGACCCATTGAGAAAAATCTTAGCAGGAGTGGGAATTGTGTGACCCTCCAGTTGTTGTTGGATTGCAACTCCCGCTTTCTTCACCTTTGCCTGTGCTAGCTACAGTTGCTGAGAATTGTAGTTCAACAGCATCAGGAAGGCCATACAGTTTCCACCCCTGCTTCAGAATAACCATTACTGTACTGACTCCAGTTCCTGTAGCTTCAGTGGTTTTACTCCAAGCATGACTTAAGTTCAGATAAGTTTACTTTTCATTCTTGGCATTCTTGGCATAGAGTCTTGAGTTGATAGTGAAACTGATTTTTTCCTAATCCGTTGGCATGTCTTTGCAAATGTTCCTAAAATATTCTGGCAAAAAATAACAGCCTTTGTCACAGCTCTTTAGCAACACTGGAATAGTAGTTTTCTGTAAATTGCCATGTGCGTGGATGGCACTATATAAATAATAATAATAATAATAATAATAATAGTTGTTTTTACTTTATTGCCATTTATAACAGCCATGGGTGGACATACAGTACCTGCTATGGCTTATCTTTGTAATAAGGACTGGAATTTGTTCCTTTCCTTTGGATGTGGATAGGGAGGCCTCAGTCACAGGCTGCATGATGCTAGATTACACCCTTGAGCATCCACAGTTAGAAGGTGATTCTTGTAATGTTTCCAGAGTAGTACTCTGATAACATTCTTAATAACTTGGCAACATTTGGAAAAATTAGAGAATAAAATGTATTATCTTGGAAGCACCATTGTTTACTGCAAAGGGGATGCTTGAACTGAAGCAGCCTATTTCTTGAGGGTAGGGTATGCTTTCAGTATATTGGTCTGCCACCTGGCATTGTGGGGCATACGCTGTCCCTTACTAGCTTCAGAAAATGGCAATTGTAATGCTTGTATATCTATTGTAAAATGGATAAAACTGAGCATAATGGTATGGAAAGGACTGGGTCTGATAGGACATGCCTTTCCCATTTGTGAGAATATTACGTCTGATCAGCTAGGACACTGTAATTTTGTTCTTCTGCTTTGGGTCTTGTGGTGGCAAATGAAGTAAGGACAAGCATCTTGAATTCAGGCTTGCTAGTTGGTTGTTCTGGTGGTCACTCTTGAGTGTCAGACCTTCTGGTCTGAGCTGGTGAACATGATCCACCCAATAAAACTTCCAGGTAAGAAATAACCACTTGTGCATCTGTGAACATGATTACTGTGATACTATTTCTGGCTGTCAATGCAGACTGAATTCTGTCTTTATTCTGTTAATCATTTTGGCATGAGAATGTAAAGGGGATCTTAAACTTGGGGGGTTAATGTAAGTAACCAAGCTACTTTGACTCTGCCTTGAACCTTTAAAGTAAGTTGGATTGCTTTATGATATTTGCTGGGATGCTAGTTGTTTTCTCTATTAATACACTTAACTTGCATTCTAGCTCCGCCATTCAGAGACAGGCATCGTGTGGTGGGTTGTGTGACAGTGTCTGTCAATAGTGAAGACAAATAGTACCAGAGACACTTAACCCATCCAATCTCACCCAGGGTGTAGGTCGGTCTTGTTTTCAGACTTCTTCATAAGTCTCTTTCCTTTCTTTGTTTTTGTTTTGTTTATAAATAGTAAATTGACTGAAGTTAAACGCTAATAAAAGTTTTTGACTTTATATCAATAAGTGAAGCTGAAGAAAAGTAGAAAGCTCAAAACTGAGATGGAAGGTGTCGAAAGCGGGTTTGCAGCCACTTTGTATGTCCTGAGCCATACTTCTACCTTTGTCAACACAAGGGTTCATTTCCTTCTGACTGTACTCCAGAACTGTGCCTCTGTGTTCACTAGTCCTTTATAATTAACCCGCAGAAAGACTTGGGCAATACTGGAAGCTGAGACTGCCAAGAGCAAAACGTGCAAGGTTCAGAAATGACCCTTCTGGAGGGATAGGCTTCTGGGGACTGGGCCTATCAGAAACCGCAGATGTTTACCCGTGTGGTTGAACGCACATCTTTTTCATTCTGTTTCCTGAACAGCAAGGAGTAGACAGCATGGCAAGCATGCTAGATTCTGGAAAGCAGTGAGTTCTGCCATTGGCCGGGTGTGCACATTTGTGTTCTGCATAAAGAGGGTTAGAAAGCTGGAGACATTGGCTTTTGCTCTCTTAGCTCTCCACTGGGAGGGGGAGTAGCTTTCCTTGCAGAGTAAGCAGCCACTCAGTTACTTTCTGATCACTAGGCAGATGCTTTGCTCCTCTTTGAAAAGCCTGGTGGCCTTGAAGGGAGGTTCCATTTAGAGACTGCCAGAAATACCTTAGGGAAAGAAATGGCTTCATTTAAGCTCTGCCTAAAGATAGCAAATCCCTTTGTGGCTAGCACCGAGCTGATGAAGGACAAAGAATTTAAAAGAGCTCAGTATCTTACAGCCTCCCCTGGTTCTAGAGAATTAGTACTGAGCTGGTAACTCCAAGCTGTGGCTCATAACCTCTTCAACTAGCCACCTTCTCACCTCTCGATTCTTATGGAGAAGAGAGGAGAGGCTTTTAAAAACTCTGCCTCGCTGCCATAAAAATGAAATGAGCATTTATGTTAAAAGCTACTAGTTGCTGGAAGGCACTGAGTGTGTGTGTTCATGCAGGAGCAAGGGTCACTGCCAGCTGACATAAACTCAGGCTGTGTCACTAGCACAGATCTGGGACTGGCCCTTGTCTAGCACTCCACTGTATTGTGTGGATCTGGGCTGTTGCCTTTGCTAAAACAAAACTGAAGGAGATAAACACTCTGGCCAGTGCCAGCTAGGCTAGGGGAGCAGGCTGTGTGTTCTTGAACTCCATATTTTATTTCATTTTGGAATACTGATGATGTAGGAGCCCAAGAGACTCTTAGCTTTCAGTGTGATCTCTCATTTGAGTCTTGGATGAGTTGAATTTTATAAAATGACTTTCACAGATACTGTATATTGTGGTTCTTGTCACCATGCCCCTGAAGACTGTTATAAAACTTATCTGGCATGTGATTGTAATTCTAAAATGGCTTTAAGATGTAACTGATTCTTGTTAGTCTGTACTCATGTATTTCACAAAATACAGTAAAAAAGATCCAACCCTCCCCCAGCATTGAGTTTGTGCTTATTGGGCTGTGTCTCATGAATTCTAGAGAACAATTTCTGTCCCAGAAGTAAAAAGGAGAGGCTCAAAGTGAGCGTTCTTTAGCTTAAGAGCTGAATGGGGTGTGCATCAGTAATGTTTTGGTGACCACCTCCCTAGATTAAGTCAGTTTTCTCTTATTTGGGGCATGACAATACTCTTCAGTGGCTGACAGTTTTGGGGATGGACAAATGGCACCTTGGCTGTTCTGACTGGGGAGACAGTTGACATTTGTTCCTAAGTTCCTTCAAGACTCCTTCAGTGTGGAGTATCACCATCCAAGAATTTCTCTTTCATTTTAAACACTAAAGCTCACACTGCTTCAAGTAGTGTTTACACTTTGTGAAAAATCAGCATTCGTTGCAGTAGGACGTTTAACTTTTGCCGCATCTTACTCACCTTCAGGAGTAAGAAGTCTGCCTCCAGACTTCAAGTAGGGCAATAGTAGGCCAGCCCCAGGTTACACTTAATCTCTCTGTTTGGTCACAGAATTGGTTCTACTTAATAGGTGTGACTAAACTTGCTTATGTTTTTAAAGCTTTGGAAACCAAGCAATTATTTAACTTGCCCTGATCTACGTTAGTTGCAATATGCATGGCTAAAGCAAAAGACTGGCAAGTGGAAAGCAGGGGACTAATGGTCTCTAGGAGGTTGAAATCATATTTCCTTCCAATTATCTATAAAACAATATGAATTGGAAGGAATTCCCTTGGGGAGAGGTTATCATATGCAACATGTGCTTCCAGCTAAATATGTGCTAATATTGTAAAATGTAGGCATCATTTGCTTTCATTTCACCTGAATTCTCCCTGAAAGGTATTAAACTTGCTTGGCCTCAGCTTGAGCTGGTATGAAAATGCTAAATTCTTTTATTGTAGATAGGCATATAGACCTGGCCTTTTTTCACCCACATTACCCACTGAACAAAATGTGCCACATGATGGTCTCGTCCCAGATACAAGGCTCGGTAGATGAGCCCTCTACACTTTGCCTCAAAGATAGGGCAGCCCTTCCTGCTGCCTGTCCCCTGTATGATGATCATCTTTGTCTTGAGCAGAAATTCAAAGATGGTTCTATTCTGCATGGGGTTTCCTTTTGGGAGAGGTACCTTGTCTTTGATAATGCAAGATTGCAGCCTTCTTCCTTGCATGCATTACTTTCTGTGGTGCATGCAGATCATTGAATGTATGGAAGTTGCATACTTGCATTTCTAAATGGGTGACTGTTTAAAAACTAAATAGCAACTAGTACTCTTTTAACAAAAATCAGGTTAAACAAACATCCAGTAGCAACTTATTCTAACTCAAAGTGGCTGCAAATCAGCAACTACAGTTATTGAAATAAACAAATTTTATTTCTTTCTAAGGAAAGCATTGCATTTAATGCATGATATAAAGGATGTGAAAAATGTTTTTTTTAAAAAAATTAGAATGCAATTCTGAGTGCCTGAATCTTCTGGTTCCAGACACTGCATTTGCCAAGAAACAAGCTAGGAAATGGAACTGGTATCAGTCAGTGGCTCCAGATGATTCTGAAGATGGGGGAGGGAAATGGGGTGGGTGGCTCCACAGGAGTGGTGCCTGATAACTTCTCTTTTGAGAGCTTCATAATTGACACTAAATAGAAGATCCATCTGCTTTTCTCTTAGTCCTTATTTGTTGGACCTCAATACAGTGGGCCCTCAGTATCTGCTGGGGTTTGTTTCCAGGACTCCCTGTGGACAACACAATCTGTAGATGCTCAAGTCCTATGATATACAATGGTGTAGTAAAATGGTGTCCCTTATGTAAAATGGCAAATAGCAAGGATTGCTTTTTGGAAGCCCCCACCCCCCTCCCTGAATATTTTTGAGTCGTGGTTGGTTGAATCCGTGGATGCAGAACTCACAGATACGGAGGGCCAACTATACTAACATTTTCACTTAGTCAAAATGTCAGTATTTTGTAAGGTAAGATAAGCATGTGGTACCTGTTAAATGTAATGCAGACAAAACAAAATACCCACAGTGATCTGAAATTATTAGAATAATTATGTTTTTACACAGGACTAATTCTACTTCATTTCAGTGCATCAGGTCTTTACCATTAGATTGTTAACTTCAGTGATACTCAGGTGTTAATGTCAGTTTAATAGAGCTACTAGTTAGCTGATTATTCTGGAATAGTTGCTGCAAATTTAAGCGGCACTATAGTATTCTGATGCATGTATAGAAAGAGCCAATCTACAAAGTACATAATTCAGCATATTTAGATTGACATCAAGAGAGCCCTTGCTGAGCAGTTAATAATGTTACATTGAGGAACTCTTCCTGGCTGTTTTCCATTCAAGAAGCCCTATTGACTATTATAGTCTCAAAGAGATCTCTAAATATTATTGTAGAATTGTAGAACTGGAAGGGGTTTCATGGGCCATCAGAGCCAACCCCCTGGGGGTCAGCACAGGATCTCCAGCTAGAGCATCTCCAGAAGCAGGGAGCTGTCCAGCTTCTTTTGGAAGACGTCCCGAGAAGGAGACCCCCTTACCTCCTCTCTAGGCAATGGGTTCCGCTGCCGAGCCACTCTCACTGTCCAGACGTTCCTTCTAATGCTCAACAGAAATCTACCCTCCTATAATTTAAAACCATTAGTTGGCCTTCTGTGCTTTCTGGCAAAATTGTTTAGCCATCATGTTTCACCGTGTTCGTTCTGCCCCCATTGTTAGCCACTCTGGGGTCTTAAGCCCTTCCCTTTTTAGGGACTCTATTGAACCCATTCTGAGGGGGGTGGGTCAGTCCTGCCTCTTCAATCTTCTGGCCTTTCAGTTCCCAGAATGCTGTGATTTAAAATCTTAGCAGATTTATTTTTGAAAAGTCATAAATGATGATTGATACCGGTTCCATTTCATTGCGAATTATTTTTATATTTCATTTCTCATTTTATAATGGATATCTGGAATAACCAGCAGCTCTCTTCTCATTTATTTTCTCATATTTTTGTTCCAGGATTTGCCTCTGAAGCAGGGAGTGTCTGCATTAAAAATGACCTGTAGTTCTCTGCTTCATAGGTTAGAAACTTATTTTAATACTTTGTGGCTAAGCACAGTCCCATTTTTGACCAAAAAATAAAAAAAATAAAAAAATAATTGCTCAATGATTGGCATTGAATGTGGCCTAAAAGTGATATACCTTGCATTGGGTTTTCTGTCATTTTGTATAAAACGGCTTAAATTCATAACCCAGCTGAGGCAATAAAAGCGCCCTTGTTTGCTTGCAGCCTTTGTATGACTTAATGGACCTTTTAAAAAAAGTCTGATTGCCACGCACACAAAAATGAAGCTACCATTTGGACGCTGTTTCTGAATACCACTGTGTTGCTTAAGCCTTTGTTGCTGGAAGTGTTTAAATTTGAAAACAAAGCCAAATTCTAAAAATGTTCATTTGGGGGAAAGAAATTAGTTCACCAGGCACCTTATTTCAAAGGGACTGCTGTAGCCAGCACAGTTGGGATCGTGTACCCTGTATTTACTTCTGAATTGTACACCGCAGATGCTTCTTCAGCTCCCTCCTCTTCCTCCATGGGCGGTGCTTGCAGCTCCTTTGCCACCACTTCCAGCCCCACCATTTACTCTACCTCAGTTACTGACAGCAAAGCTATGCAAGTGGAGGGCTGCTCCTCAGCCATGGGGGTAAGTAATCGAGGGGTAAGTGACAAGCCGTTAACCAATAACACAGTCCAGCAGCAGCAGCAGCAGCAGCAGAACACACCGAAACGGCACACAGTCCTGTACATCTCGCCACCACCGGAGGACCTGCTGGACAACAGCCAGATGTCCTGCCAGGATGAGGGGTGCGGATTGGAGTCCGAGCAGAGCTGCAGTATGTGGATGGAGGATTCCCCCTCCAACTTCAGTAACATGAGCACCAGTTCCTACAATGATAACACTGAGGTACCACGTAAATCACGTAAACGAAACCCAAAGCAAAGGCCGGGGATCAAAAGGCGAGATTGCGAAGAGTCGACCATGGATATCTTTGATGCTGACAGTGCCAAAGCGCCTCATTATGTCCTTTCTCAGCTCAGCACGGACAGCAAAAGCAACCTGAAAGCAGGAAATGGGTTGGTATCTGCCTTTATGTTCTATCAACATATATTTAAAAACAAAACAGACCCCACTAAAACCATTATCTTGACTTTTCCTTAGAGTTCAGCTTAGGTTCTCACTCAGAAATACAGGAGAGCTGATATGTGGAACTAAGTTCAGTGGTTTCATGCTAAGACGCAAGGTGTATCTTTGTGGCATTAAAACTGTTTTCTGGGATGATTTAGCTGCCATTGAATTAACCAGTCCTGGAGCAGCTGTCTATTGCTTTCCTTTGGAACCTAGTTAGTGGATAGGAAGCTTCTTGATAAAACTTATGTTAAAAAGATAAACCCTGAAGCTGTGACCAGCTCTTCCATGTCTTCCTCAACAGTACCATACAAAGCTACTTGTGAGGAGCTGAGTCTACACTTCGCCTACTTCTGTTTCACTTTCTCCATCAATTAAAGACAGCTGATTTTGATCTTTATATTAACACTTACTAAAATGTTAAGAGATGCTGATCTAAGTTTGTGTTCCATGTCACTTCAGTTCTGTATTTAATTTTTCAGAAATAAACCTCTAATCCTGTTTTGCTGTGTGCTTCTCAGGTGTGTGCATGTGTGTGCACGCACAAAAGTTGTGTGAAGTCATGCCTGGGTGGTGGTTTCTCATCTTTTCCACTTCATGTTTCTCTCTTATTTGCATCTCAGTTTAGAGATAAAGGCTTAGATCCAAGGAGCCCTCTTTATGAACAGGAGAAACTTTTTACTCATGTGTGTGTGTATATCTGCTGCAGACCCCATGTCCCTTAGGAACAGGCGTTGGAGCATCATGGGTGCCCCAGTCATGTTGTGAATGCATGCATGTGTCTGTCTGTGCATGCACAGTGCATTTAAAGATGCCTGAAAAACTAGTTACACCCCCCCCGCAATACAAAATACTTTCTGCTCATACAGGGGAATCTTTGGATCTAAGCATTATCCACTGAGGTTAAATACTGTTTATTCTTGTGGTTCAGAATCAAATAGTGGACTTACGTTACATCCTCTTTGTGTTTGTGATATATTCTCATACATATCTATACATATATATGAGGAAAACCTTATCTAAAGAAAAAAAAACTTAGGTTATGTTCTTTTGTTACTCCAGTTCCATACTTAAAATATCACTTTCCAAAGCTATATAGAAAGAAACTCTCCAGAGTAGTTGTTTTAGGCTACTAAAAAGCCTTTTGAGATTCGATTGGGGAAGCTGTTTCTATGCAACATGACCTGTACTCTTGTGTTCACTTTTCTCCCCACTCAGCTGATAAAGTTCCTGGAATCTAGGAGGACAAAGTAAGAGTGAAAAATGTTTATGCGTGTCCTGCAGGTTCCAAAATGGGCAAGTACAGTGGGCCCTCCTGAGCTGTGGGATTTTGAGTGACTGTGGATTGTCATGTCTATACTTAAAATGGTGGCAATGTGAACACATATGCACTGAAGTGTCTATGCGCATGTTGCCACCATGTAATAATATGGGGTGTGATCATGTGTGGGGGGTTCTGGAGCTGAATTCCACAGATCTGGAGGGCCCAGTGTATTGTCCGTCTCTTATTCACAGTAAGACACAAGCAGTAGACAAAGGTTGCAGGCTATGCAGTGGTGTTCATCTAGGACTGGGGTGAGAATCATGGAGCCCTCTAGATGTGTTGAATTGCAGTTCCCAGCAGCCCTTTCTAACAAAACCAGTAGTGGGGAATGATGGGAGTTGAAGTTCAACAGCAATATCAGGAGCACTACACAGTTCCCTGATTTAGGAAATAAGTTAAGTTCCTGAAGTCCTAACGGCATGGTCTATTCTGCATGTCTATTTTGCAGTCAGTCCCATTGAGTTCAGTGGGATATAAGTCCAGGTAAGTAGGTATAGGATTACAGCCTAAAGGTCAGTATACATCAGCCTTTCTCAACCTTTTTATCCTGGAGGAACCCTTGGAATAATTTTCAGGTCTCAGGGAACCCCTGCATAAACATTATATACTATTATTGCTTCCCCCGCCCTCCACACACACAACCACAATCTCTTGAGGAGCCCCTAGCAACCTCTTGGGGAACCCTAGGATTCCAGGGAACCCTGGTTGAGAAACACTGGTATACACACTCTTCTGCCAGGCCTGAGGGACTCTGATGTGTATAATTCGAATGACTTGAGTATTGACTAGCAAAGTGGCTGCTTGAATTCAGTGTTGGGATTGCTTTCTTCAGCAGCCAGTCTTTTTATGCCATCACAAGGATTCTGAAGCTGTGTTTCAGTCTTAGCATTTTGCAATAACCACGTGAAGGCTGACATCCTGCCAGTGACACCTGCAAGTGTGAGTCTTCCATACACCTACCTAAGGCCTTTTTTGGTTGTTGCGGAGGTTGGTGTTCTCTTCCTGCCTCTGCAGTGACCAAAGCAACCCCTCAACTCACTTTTTTGCTGTGATACCTTTCCTCCACAACCATTCTGTAGGTTAAGTAGGTTAAGTTTTGGGAAACTGTGACTTGCCCAGAGAGTTGAACCTGGCTTTGAAGTTATTTGACAGTAAGGTGAGGCTGAGAGGGGTAAACAGGGCGCCTTGTACTCAGCCAGTGGAGTTGCTGTTGTAGTGGTGATGTATTGTGGGCAAAGATCCAGAGGTAGCATGGATGGTTTGCTGGAAGTGTATCCATCACAAAGAAGGCAAAGGATACACTGTGTTGTGATGACAGCATCCTGCTTTGGTTATGGAGGGCATGTGACCTCCTCTCACCTAGCCTACAGGAATTCTTATTAGGTATCAGACTAGACTTAAAGGCAGTTCCATGGAATCAATGGGATTTACATACCAGATAGACTTAGCATTCAGCAGTTATACTGTAGCTGGGATTAGTAATTGGTTTTAGGTTTTAGTAAAGTGTGCATTCACACTCTGGACATTGTTGGGAGGTGCAAAAAAAAAGGAGTACTTAGGAGAGTGTGTGTATGTACAAAAAAAAGGGCTCCATCAGGTAGAAAAACTGAAGCATTTATAGTAGGTTCTTAAAATGCCACTATCTGTTTCTCAAGAGGAAAGGAGGGTTGAGTTAGACACAGGAAAAAATTAATGCTATAAAAGCAAAGATGGTGGCAGATGTTTGTAGCTCTGTAGGCATGTTGTCTGCCTCTATGTACTTGTATGATCTCCCTGGAAATTTGGTGGGTTCTTTTTCTCAAACTCTGTCCTCAGGTACAAGAAATGGTTAGGTACGTTTTTGTACAGCTCCTATTTATTTCTGTTCTGTAGCTAAACACAGAAATATACCTTACCTGCCAAGTAATAATACCTAAAGAATTTTAGATTTTATTCCATTTGTAAATATGTAAAACAAGGCTAGATTTGGTTGCTTAGCACTGTTCCGTGCCATGCTTGGAACCTGGCAGGCAGTTTGAGTACTGAAGCATGACATACCTTCATGGACAAGTGTACAGTCAATTGAGAGTTAACTAGAAGTATCAAACCAAACAGAGTTTTATGTTTTCACAGGACAGTTAGACTGCAGGAATTCAAACAGGTAGAGGAGTGTTCTGTGGACAGAAGCAGAAACAGCTTCCCAGGTTCTTTAAAGATTTGGTGTGCCCTTGTCCAGGAAAAAAACGGGGGTGTGGTGTTTCAGGCAGTTTTTCAGGCAGGCAGATAAACTTAGATCTCCTGGCCAAAGCAATCTCTTAACATGCCCATACTGCTAGAAATAGGCAATGCATGAAACTTCTCTGTTGTTCATGGCTGTTCTTCATAGATTCTCTACAGCCTCCTGGATTGAGTTGCTGACGTCCTTATGTTTTGACTTCAAGGTCATTTTGCACAATGCAGCACCATGAAGCCTGTCTGAGGATTCTCAGTGCCCCTGCTTTGATGTTGTAGTACACCATGTAGGTGCTCAGGTGTTCAGAAAGAAACAACCTCTTCCTATCATCCATGTGGCTGTGGGGCAGGGACCAATATTAATCAAAGCACACAGTTGTGTCCTAACTTGTAGACCTCACAGCAAATACCTGTTTATAATGGGTCTAGAAATCTGGTGCAGAGAGAGAGACTTTCTGGGTCTTCAGTACAATCCCAAGTATTAGGGAAGTAAGGGTTGGTCCTGTTCATGAATAATCCAAAATGTCTGTGCCCATAAGTCAGTTAGTTGTTTTCTGTATACTGAGGGGTAGGCAACTAAAAGCAGTGTACTTTGGAGGGCTTCTTCAAATGGGTTTTAATTATGGAACTGATCACCCAGTGCAGTTTCCAGGCAATGCTGCTGCTGACAGGATGAGTCTCACTGCATACATGACTTCTCTTAAAGCCTATATATCAGCTAAAGAGAGATGGCTCTAAAACAGATCAGCTTGGTCTCTTACCATGTGGTGTCTGTTAACTTGAACTACTGCAAAGTCAAGAGCAAAGCAAGTGTGAAGCATCCTTTTCTCTTAGCAGGGAAACCGGGTGCTTCACCTTGGATATGACACAGGATGTACATTAGCAGCAGCTAGGTGGCATTTTGACTCTCTCTTAGTGTTGCTAAATTGAAAAATGCTTAATTGAGTCAATCTATGATTTACACCACTCTGTTTGAATAAATGTAAGAAAATGTTTTGTTCTGTAGTAATAACATTTTTAGCCTGATCAGAGGGATATTTTTTCTTTTAGTAATTGTGTTTTAAAAATAAAAGGTAGTTAGGCACACATTCCCAAGCTTCTTTAAATGCCATTGCCTTCAGTAAGAGAGGTATACAGAAGATTAATCCTTTCCTTTTGATATTAGTAAGAAGTCCCAAGTGCTACTGGACTGAGCTCTCTCTATATGGGGAAATGCTTGATAAAAAAAGGTGTAGTCTTTTTTAAAGAACAGAAATAAATAATGTCCAGCATCCACGTAGTCTGGGGTATGACCCACATGTTGATGGTACAAATAGTTTTGTCACAGTCAGTGTAGTCATTAAAGAGACATTATATTTGAATAGTCTAGAGTGAGTCCATTATGTTGTTGTGGCCTTACTATGGATCCTCAAAACCCATGCTTCCCTTAGAGGACCCAGAGGGCTTAACACCCCACATATAAACAGCTATGTTTATTTACATAATTTACATAATTAGCATCTAGGTAACGTTCTGCAAATACTTGATGACCACTGTTTATTAAAAATGGTTGCACTTAGTGAGGAAATACATGACAGACAGTTTCGAGAAGGCTGCCTTCTCATGCCAGCTTACTGGATTTATGCAGGTATTTTTGCCTATATATCAGCATAACTTGCACTTTAGTGTAAAACAAGATTAAAAGCTTCAGGCTACATGCTGTTTAGTTACAGCATGATTTAATTTTTGTTATGGGGAGAGTGCAAGGAATCAATCACACATTTCCTTCTCTCCATGTCTTCCCTGTCCATAGACTGTCTAACATAGATATGGCCAAAGTCTGTGTTTCCCTTCTCTCCCCACCCCCAGCCAGGCCTTACTAATTTTTGAAGGAAAGCATCACATGTTCACTTGTTCTGCTTTAACACCTCAGGACTTCGGAAGCCCCCAAAACAACAGGTGGGAAGAAGAGCCCCATGTTATGTGGCCAGTACCCTAGCAAAAACGAGGGCAAGGAGCTGAAGATTGTGGTGCAGCCAGAGACGCAGCACAGAGCTCGCTACCTGACGGAAGGCAGCCGGGGCTCAGTGAAGGACAGGACGCAGCAAGGATTCCCCACTGTCAAGGTATGGCCGGTGGGAGAGGTGATGCTCTAGTCCCTGCCCTCAGCCCAGGCTCATGGAATCCTAGGCAGGAGGAGGGCGCGGGGATTGTTCCGCCGGGGCCTTTGTGGGCTTCTGTGCAGTGGCAGAATGTCTGCTTAGTACCGTGTGGAGTTTTTCAATACCAAACTTGTTATCCAGATTTTTAAACGGCACTGAATTAGAACTTGTGTGTACAGTTCCATGTAGGGATATGGCTATTTTGTTGTTTGGAGAGAACTGGATGTTTCTTGGCTTAGTACAGGGACACCTTTCTTGCTGAGGGAAGGAGGAGGGTGTGTAAACAGCGCAGTAGCTGCTCCCTGCTCTTAAGGTTCAGATGAATGCACAGAGCATGGTCTGTGAAGAGGCTTCATCCAAACCCAGGCAGACAGTCATGTGCCCATGTATACGAGTGCCTCAGGAAAGTGTGAGGGAGCCCTCAGAGGCTGAAGCTGGGGAGCTCTGGGCCGACAAGGTCTCCTCGAATCTGAATTGTAAACAGCATTGTTAGTTTTTAACTGAGAGGGGGAAGCAGATTTTTGGGATGTCATCTTATAACTCTCTAGCGCACCTAGAAAATGACATATGTTGTGAGTCCAGTAGAACTCTGTGTGATGAAGCATGATTTGTGTGCCCTGCCTGGTCTCAAACCATTATAGATACAGTAAGACCCCTGTATCCACTGATTCATTGTCCATGGGACACAAAACAGCATACCTACCATAGAGTCTTCCTAGAAAATGTGTCCTCTCTAGCCATTTTCTAGGTCCCCCAAGGCAACTCTATGTTATTTTAAACCGGAAGTCCTGTTGTTTTCAATGGCATTTGCTATTATCCATGGTTTTCAGTATCCATGGGCCCCTCAGAATGTATCCCTACCAGATGCGGGGGTCCTACTGTATTGTATACACAGCAGAACTCAGGGTGGTGTGAGTCATCTGGTTTAAAAGCATAGTCTAAATAATTAGACTATGTCACATTATATTTTTCCTTTTCACTCCACTTAAGGGCACAGAGATTAAATTGTTCAGATTTATCTGCACTTCTAAAGCAGTATGTTAAAATCTCTATTCAGAACTTTTGTGATAGAGTACTTCTGTGTGATGATCACCTGTTTAAAAAGTTCCTTCATCTTCATGGCTGACTTTTGAAAATGTTAAAAAGAGGGGGTTAACCTCTTTGGTATGTATTTATAAGTATATTTAGCTTACTATTCTACTTGTAATTGTTTCTTTTATGAAAAAAGAAAATGTTATGCTTGGTGTTTACTCAGCTATATAGTTATATACAATATTGAAGCGCTGTCACTCAATAAAGATTATTACAAAAACAGAAAATGTTACTGTTTCTGCAAGGACAGGCACAGTGATGTTAATATGAAAGAGTTTCCCTTTGAGAATATATTAAAGAGTTTATTATGTAAATAGCCATTCCTGTTTAGAAGGAGGAATGCAACTGTTTTAATACTTTGTGTGCATCAGGTTTTAAGACTGACTGCTCATTTGATATTCAGAAGTGTCCTTTGTATTGTAGTGTTTGCAAATGTGTTGCCTTGTTTGTTGCGTTCTACTAATCCTGGCCTTCTTCCTTGGTGGTTCTAGCTGGAAGGTCACAATGAGCCTGTGACATTGCAAGTGTTTGTGGGGAACGATTCTGGCCGAGTGAAGCCACATGGATTCTATCAGGCCTGCAGGGTTACAGGGCGAAACACCACACCCTGCAAAGAGGTGGACATAGAGGGCACCACTGTCATCGAGGTGGGCTTGGATCCAAGTAACAACATGACCCTGGCGTAAGTCACTACGTCTTGACGTATCATTTACGGATCTGTTACAGATGCATAGGTCTTCTCAGCTCAGACATTTTGAAACACATAGAGAAGGGAGTATATCTGGGGAGTGTTGAATATATATTCAAGTTTCCTGCTGACTAGTTATTAGTCTCAAGTTGTGCAAGGCAACTGTATTTCACACCCTCAAGGGTAAGATCTGGCTGTCCACTTGTGTTAGTGGTTGCTGTATGTGTTCTGTGTTTGTGTGTGCATTACCCTTTGCCATTGAAATGAATGCAGCAGTCCCAGCCTTGCATGGGGCTCAGTGTATGTATAGGAGCATTCGTGTCCAAATAAATCTTGATAATTCCATAGGAACTCCTGCTAATACGCAGGCGACAAAGGTTAGATTGCGTGTGGCTGGGTATCATCCTGTGCTGGCTTAGCAAAAGGTGAGTGAGCTTAGCCTCTTCCAAGGGCCTTCCATCCACCCTACCCTGTCTTCTACTCACGCAGCCACAAGATGGTTCAGAAGCTTTTGCGGTGGGTCAGCCACTCCTAGCCATATTGCTCAGGTCTGGAACTTGGTTTAACTTTCACTAGTTTTAAACAAGCCAGTTTCAGAAACTTGTTTGTTTGAAATTAGACGTAGTTAATCTTAACCGCAGTTTGCTCTGGACAGCGTGATGAACTGTGGCTGACAGAAAAGGTATCTGAGCTCATTAGCTTAAGGGGAGACTAGGATCGTTCAAAGGAGATATCTGAGGTTTACATTGCAGCTATTCCCCCCCCCCTTATACATAAGGGAAGCTTTTACACTGCTTGATAACCTCAATTCACGCTGTGCCTACCTCAAGTATTCTCTTCGCATACACTAGGTTTCTCCATTTTTAATCAGCAGAAGTAACATGGCGGAGGCTCTTCTGGGTAACGTTCTGATGGTTATAAAACATGGTAGGTGGAGGGAAAATGCCTTCCCAGTTAACACGACACTTCAGAAGCTGCCAGTGAGCTGGCCTAGTACTTATCGGCAGTGGCGAGGCCAGACACAGGCATTGGCTGTGCTCTTGCCAAAAGGCTCTTTAACTGGGGCACTATCTGAAACTAGCAAAGTATCCTATGATGAGATACTCTTTCAGTCTGCCTCTGAGATGGTTGCTCTTCTGAAGCTCCGAACAATGCAGCCTTTCAGCAAACACAAAGCTCTTGTAAACAGGGACTGCATGCCAAGCTTTATCCATGTGTGATCGGGAGATGTGGAACGGCCTGTGACTCAGTCAGTCTCATCTACTGGAATTCTTATCCTTAAAATGAAACAGCCTTGAAGTTTTAAAACTGTTGTGGTCTAAGAAAAAAACCCCAACATATTATAATATTGTTCTAAGTCCTGTGTTCAGATCCTTCCTCAGCTGCTAGGTGGTTTTAAAATCAGCATCTTTATGAAAGTCACTTTTCATAAATGGCCTTTTCCTGCCTTTCCTGGTGGGTGGAGTCAGGAGTTTAGGGAATAAACACACACTTTATATTTCTGATTATTTTGACACAGCTGCTATGTCCCCAAGACTAGTTAAGAAGTTTCCCTGAAGTCTGCCCTCATGTCAGCTTCAAAGGCTAGCTTTGGATTGTTGCAGATACACGGGGAGCAGGAAATACAGCAGCCTTCTCACTCCTTGTAATATATGAACTAAAGATCTTGCAGTTCTCTTCCTTCTTTCTCGAGTGGCAAGCTTGTACAGTTAGTCCACACAGTAGAACTTTGCTCCTCTTGCAGGGCAGGAGGTGAGTGACAGGATGAGCCAGAAAATACCTCCGTCTTAGAGATCATCATTGAAATGAAAAACTTTCTATGGCAGGGAAAAAGCCTTCTTCATTTATGAGGTGGCTTTCCAACAACTGTGTTACAATTACCCCTTGTTTGTTTTAAGCAAGAAACAGATGCCAAATGTCTTGGAATAGTGACTGGCTGTTCCGACGAGGACACTCAGCCAGCCAGCATAACATGGGCTACCCAGATTGTGTGTCTCTCACAATGATACCTTATCTCTTCCCTCAAACAAGCTGCTGAGGTCTGTGCTGAATCTGAATAGGCCACCTTCTGGTTTTTCTAGACAGTCATTTTTGTGGTAGCTTTTGCCAAAAGAAAGGGGGAGAAAAGGTAACTGGCAATTTGTCCTCTGGTGTATTTACATAACTTCACTAATCCTCTATGTAGGTGGGATTCATATCTTTTCTATTACTGCCCCCAGTATATGAGGACTGGAGGTGGAATTAGCTTGGAGTTTTTTGAAGTATTGGGACATACAGGGCAGATGGCTTTTTCCTGGTCGTTGACTCTTAATTTTATCCGTAACAATTGTACTTCACTGTTTGCCTAGTTTAAACTTTCTTCTCGCCTTCAAATGATGTCTACAGTCCCATCAAAGGAATCTAATCATGCTCCATATTTTAAGCCCTCTTTAGCTCAGCTGAGTGCTTAGTAGAGGAGATGATGAGGGGCATATTGGATGTTCTATTTCTTTAAACAGTTGTGCATAATGTCCTTTGTATCTAGCATGAATAATGTGCAAAGTTATCCCCTTAACACTGTCTGGAAGCAAGCCACTGTGTTCCCCTTTTATAGGTAGGAAAGTAAATTCCATTTGAGTGATGGATCTTCTGAATGGTAGTAGCTCTCCTGGGGTAGCAGTACATTGAAGCACGAGTGCTGCTGTGGTTCTGTTCTTCCTATTCCAGCTCAGGGTTAAAATGTATGTGTTTCTGGAGACCTTAGGAGACTTGCTGCCTTTCACACATTGGCAAGAGTGGCAGGGCCTATGTGAAAGCAAAGTGAATCTTGTGTTGCCAGGGTGGACTGTGTTGGAATACTGAAGCTGAGGAATGCAGATGTTGAAGCCCGAATAGGCATCGCTGGGTCCAAGAAGAAGAGCACTCGGGCTCGGCTGGTGTTCCGTGTGAATATCCCTCGGAAGGATGGCTCCACGCTCACCCTCCAGACTCCATCCTCGCCTATTCTCTGCAGTAAGTGGCAAACCTAAACTCTCGAGGCGGTCTCACAGTGGCTTGCAGTCCCTCATTGGTTGAGCTGCTCTGCATATCGCTTTAACCTGTCAGGGTTTGTGCTTCATGCTTTAAAAACAAAACTGATAAGTAAACCCAATAAGCCGGAGCTTTAATGGAACATATTGCTCAGAGAATCTTAGTAAACATTTTTCTGAGTGGCAAGAAGAAACAGGTCCACTGTGCAGCATTCTGCAGAATAGTGCAAAATTGAGACTGCCCTCGTACATCAAATTAAAAGTAAATTCTACAGTTGTCCCTCCACATTCGCGGGGGTTTGGGATGCAAGACCCCCACGAATGTGAAAAAACCCTCAAATAAAAAATAGGTCAAGCCACTACCCTCTAAATCCCCGTTGCCACTTTTGGGAGGGCGGGGCAGGGCTCCCAAAACCCGCAAATAATCAAAACCGTGAATGTTAAAGCCATGAATGTCGAGGGGCGGCTGTATTCATAGAACAGCCTCAGATACGTTTAACAACCATATATCCAAACAGCCCCTCTGTTTTTGTTTCAGGGAGGGGAAATGATACTGGGACGCGTAACTGCATTTAGTATGGGGGACGTGTACCATCCGCACACAATCCTTTGCACTCTTATAAGAGATCCTGGCAGCCATCTCTGGGATGACACAACAGACAGCAGCCCTAAGCAAGCCCTTGGGTTGCTTGCATTGTCTGGCCAGCCCTAGTAGCAGTCAGCAGCAAATATGAGGCCGTTTCTTCGTGGCTGAGGCTGGAGAGACTCTTGCTTGTTAGCTGGGACTTCCTTCTACTGGCTGTTAGGTTAGACTCAATAATTCCATTCTGATACTCAGAAGCACAAGCCGGGGCTCAGCCAAGTTACATTTCCCTTACACCCAGCCAGTTGCTCCAGAAGCCCATGTTGTTGCGATCGGAGGACACAGAGTGGACACACACAGCACTTTGGCAAAGGGAAGTGTCTGTTCTGGCCTTAGCCAGGGTGTTTGATCTCTAAAGTCAGCATTTGTCATCTGCTTGAGGCGGCAGCTGCTTCTATACAGCAGAATATTCATTATTGGCTTGAGGCAAATGACTTCTTTCTTCAGCTGTATTACACTTGCACTTAAGATCCCAACTTTTTTGCCTCTGGGCAACATGTCTTCCTCCTGTGTAATATTGTTTGTTTGAGTTTGTTTAAATTTGGGGATTTGCCAGGGCATCAGCCATTGTAAATGCTTGCATGTGGACATCCAGCCAAGGGGGAATGGGCCCTTTTGCGAGGCAAATTTTAGAGGACTTTTTAACCACACAAAAATGTTTTTGAATGGCAATTGGCTGACTTTGAAGACTCCTGATGTTAGCCCATTTATAAAACAGAAGATCAGCACCAGTTCACTGCTATTGCTTAGTGATGAGGGATATGATAAGCACATTTTCTAGGAGGATAGAGTCATGTGCTCAGTCTCAGGAGAATTGTGCTGTGCTTTACTCAAAAGAAAGGCAGCACGGGCATTTAAAAAAAGTAAACCTAGAGTATGTTTTGCCCAAGCAGAGGGTTTACAAGTAATTTTCTGGTTTTTCACATGCATTGCTAGCCAAAAGCCTAGTCCAGTATGGAGACCTTTGGGAACACCGGACTGCACACATGCTTTCAGGTGAAGAGCTGCTTTTTCCCCCTCCATGTTTCCTTCCCCTCCCTTCTAATCTGTAGCTCAACCAGCTGGTGTACCAGAGATCCTAAAGAAGAGTCTGCATAGCTGTTCGGTGAAGGGAGAAGAAGAAGTCTTCCTGATTGGCAAGAACTTCTTGAAGGGAACCAAAGTGATCTTCCAAGAGAACATGTCCGGTGAGTACCCAGGTTTGCACAGATATGCGCATCAGGAGATCCATGCAAGTGGAGTTGGACTGGTGGCTTCTATGGGTCCCCAAGGGGGCAGCCGGCTCCTCTGCTTTTGCCTCGCTTAGGGAAGGTACCAGCAAATGTAACCGAGCAGACACAGTCATGCGCCTCTCTTTTGCTTTCAAACAGATGACAGCTCTTGGAAAGCAGAAGCGGAAATAGACATGGAACTGTTCCATCAGGTATTTTGCATGTCCAAACAGCGACCAGTCCTTCCTTTGGCAGGTGTAATAATCCTTGTTTTAGGAGTGGCTTGCTGGCCTTAGCTGCCTTAAATGGCTGCTCAATGCTTTGTTGTTTTGTAAGTGACAATGATGCTGCTAGGTAGCCTCCACTGTGTGTGTTCCTTTTTGGCTGCTATCTTGCCCGTGGATATTTTATGTTCTGGACTGGTAGGCTCAGCTTCAGCTCATATTGCCTGAGGAACTCCTTTCAGGTTTAGTCGTGATGAAAGCCGTATGGCGCACTCCTCCCTCTCACCTGTAGAGTGCTCACATGGACTGGCCTCAGAATGTGGTGCTTCTCCTGCCGCTCCCCTGTCCAACACAAGGCCTCCATGTAATTCTGTATTGTCGCCACCGCTTGCCTTAAGCCCCTGGCTAACAGTTTTTAATAGTCTGGTGAAAGAAAATTGCAGGCTGTGGCAAAGCAAAGGAAGCAGGTGGGGAGTTTCTGTCTCTGTGTGTGTATGTGTTCACACTTTTTGAAATGCAGAGGTTGGTTCTAACAGGCAGGAAGGGGGAGGCTTATAAGCGAAATCTTGTGTGCCTTTGCCACTGGTGGGTATGTCTGGGAGATTCGGCTTGATGTGAGGCCAAATGTCACAGTCATCTAATAGCTGTGTGGAGTCCTTAGCTGCATTTATGAATCGATGTCATAGTGCTAACAGTTGGTTGGCAAGATCTTTAAACATGCTGAATTCTTCTTTTGGCTTTAGAATCATCTAATTGTAAAGGTGCCCCCATATCATGACCAGCAAATCACAGCGCCAGTTTCTGTGGGGATCTACGTGGTGACCAATGCTGGAAGATCCCATGACATACAGCCATTTACTTACACTCCGGACCCACGTAAGTAAAAAGCAGAGAGACTGTCAGGAGGGGGTTAGCACATACCTCTTCACAGCCATTCTTGGCTTCACTTGTGGAGTCCCTGCCAGAGGCTGGAGGAGAAGGCAGGACAGTTCAGTGGGCAGCTTGCTTGCCCCTCTTGATCTGGGGACGCTGCAGTGGGAGCATGCTCTTGGGGGTCCAAAGGGGCACCCATGAAACCAGAAAGGTAGATGGGGGTGGGGAGGGGAGAAGGGGCCTTGGTTGTGCATGTTTGACTTGGAGGTCTGTGCTGAGTGCTTCTTGCAGGGCTTTTATTTGCTCTTTTTGAAAACGGGAAACAGCAGCGGGGGAGGAAATAAAGAAAGAGACAGGTTTAAGTATGATTTAAAAGAAAAAGATTAAAAAGAAGAAGGAGGGGGTAGGGGAGGATACATAGGCTGTGATCATGAACGAGCCATTTTCATTAATGAATCCTGGGAAGTCACTTCCAGAACACATTTTCTTGGGAGTTGGCGACTGTAAAATACACTTTCTTAAATAACTCAAGCAATGAGCTCTTCTGCCCATGGAGCAATAGGCGGTGAAGGCCGCCTTGGAGCACCTCTTCCAGCCTTAGCAACAGTAAGAGCACACAGGACCCACCCATATCGAGCGTTGGTTAAGTCCCCCAAATGGGAAACTATTTTAAAAACGTCCTTTTTCACCTTTTTGAGTGTCAGTGATGTTGTCTTTTGCTCCATCAACAGCTGGTACTCCGAATGTGAATGTGAAACAGGAAATACCTAGCCCGACACAGCCTTGCTCTTTTGATGACGCAATCAAAGGTATTTCATTCTTTCTAGGGTTATTAATCATGCACGCTGGAGGTCTCTAAAGATGGAGGTAAAATCTCCACCTTTGGTGGTCTTTAAACTGAGGTTGGGTGGGCATCTCCCAGGAGCGCTTCAGTTGAGTCTTCCTGCCTGGCGGGGGCCCTTGGGACCCCCTCCAGCTCCAGCGTTCTATGATTCTAATCCCTTGAGTTCCAACGTGCACCACTGTTTTTCTCCAGACTCCGTTTTTTTTTAAAAGGCACTTCATAAATTATATTGTGATTACATAATTAGATTAGTAAGAGACTCATTTTCATAAGGGAGTGGTTTCTTTGGTGGGTCTATTGTTGAAGGCATTTTAGTCTAATTTACTTACTTGTAATACATGTCAGAATTCATAAAGTGGCTGTAAGTCTTTTTTTCTGGGATTAGTTAGGTGCACAGTGATGGGAGGATGAGCAAAGAGGCAGTAGCAGCCACGATGTGCCATACAAATGAAGGCAATGTCTCTAGAGAAAGCTAAACTCCTGAACTCACCTAGCTGCCCTAAGGAAGGATTTTTGGGGGGTGGGAGGATAAATTAGCGGAGCTCTAGAGGACAAAACGCTTCAGTACCCTTAGCTGAAAAGCATGACGCTGCTTCAAGATAAATTTGCTAAAGTATTTCCTGAGAAGGAAAATATAACATTATCATAAATTCAAGACACAGGATGGCAGCCTTAGCTGCTAAACTAAGCCATGCATTCTTCAAAGTACAGGGGGCCCTTGGTATCCGCTGGGGTTTGGTTCCAGCACCCTCCGTGAATACCAACATCCGTGTATACGCAGGTCTCATTATGGCATGGTAAAATGGTGTTCCTTATATAAAATGGCAAAATCAAGATTTCCTTTTTGGATTTTTAAAAAATATTTTAACGCGTGGATAGTTGAATTTGTGGATACAGAATCTGTGGATAAGGAGGGCCGACTGTACTTGCAGTTTTGTCTTTTTTTGCTTGGGGGCTTTTTGTCCTTTACAGTGATGGGCCCTATTACTGTGTGCAGTCATTTACTAAAATAACCTAATTAAGTCTCAGAAGGTGTTCAGGAGGGTGTCCGTGTTTGAAACAGTAAAGTAAGCTGTTGAGTAGGATTCCAGCTCTACAGCTGAAAACTATTTAGCATAGTTGTTCTGGCTGCTGCTGTTTCCAGTCCACTAGAAACATAAAATGCTGCCTTAACACCAGGTCAGGTCTTTGATCCCTACGGCTTAGTACTGTCTACATGTATTGGCAGCTGTTTTCTGGGATTTTCCTTGGGTTTTTTCCGGGCTGTGAGGCCGTGTTCTGGAATAGTTTCTTTCTGACGTTTCAGAGAAGATGCCAGCCACAGATGCAGGCGAAACGTCAGAAAGAAACTCTTCCAGAACACGGCCTCACAGCCCAGAAAAAACCCAAGGAAAATCTGTGGATGCCGGCGGTGGAAGCCTTCGACTTCACATGTTCTCTGGGACTTTCTCAGACTTTCTCAGCATTGAACCGTTGGCCTCCTGCATACAGGACAGCTGTTCGGCCGTGGAGCTGAGGTCTTCTCCAGTTGCTGGCATGAATTCTTGCCAGTAATCTGTTGCCTTTGTTGTTTGTCAGTTGTGATGAAGTGTGGGTACCTTCAACTCTAGTTCTGAGTACTAAACATTCGACTCCAGCTTCTGGTGCTCGAGACTTGTAGGCTTTAATCTCGTACATCTTTTGCGAGGGATTATTTCCGTAGCAAACTGTGCTGTAGGTGATGGAGGACTCCTGGAAATGTTTGCTGTTGTCTTTATAGCTGTATTTTCCCACTTTTCACCTGTTCTCCCCCCCCCCATTTACAGCCTGGAACGGGCTGTAACAGTGGCATCAGAACTGGAGAAGTTACTTTTTTGGAGAACTTGCAGTATCATGCAGCCCACATGGCCACTCCCAAAGCTCTCAGTAGGATAGAAAAGAGTAAGGGACTCTTAGTGGCCTACAGATAGATGGGACATCAGGCTTTGAAGGACTTGGTAATCTTTGTGTAATAACAACTTCATGGCTCCTCATGTAAGGAGAGCTGAAAGCCAAGGCCATTGTTGCTATGCTTCCCAGACATGCTGTTTTGTACGGGACACCCTGTATTTGGAATCCAAAAGTCCATTCCCTTATTGGGTTGATACAGGCTGCCCCAAATCTCCTATTTGAGAGTAGGCGCCAACTGTGCTCTCACCAGACCGCCCACCGGGCATTTGGTGTGGGTAGGCTGCACTGAGGCCTTGCGTATCAAATACCAGGATGCCCCATTTGCTGGGATCATGGCTGGCAGGGTGCTGCTCTTCCTCCTCACCATCTTGCTGGGCTGATGGCATTCCAGGATGGCTGGCTCCCATCCTGAGATCTGAATGGGTTTGAAATCTCATGGGGAGGCCCTGAGACCTCTCAAGGGGCCCTCCTCTCATGAGACTAGAAATAGCCTTATCCTTGAGGCGGCCTGTCTCTTGCGTCTATAATTGATTTCCTAAAAACCTGGCATCCTTAACTGTCACACTTCCAACTCACTCATTGGCTGTGGCATACGCTTTCATGGGCCAGGTATATTTGATGAAGGGAGCTCTGGCCCGTGAAAGCTTGGGCTGCATTTAATGTGTTGATCTTAAGGTACCCAAGACTTTACATTTGTTGTTGTATGAACTTTGTCCTACAGATCTCTGCTTTACCAACTGTAACATCGCCTGAAGGTTTTGCTGTGTATTCAGAGGCTTGGCCCCATCTTTCTTTAGTCCAGGGGTTCTTTTTGTGCCATGGACTCCTTTGGCAGTCTGGTGTCACCTATGAACTCCTTAGAATAACTTTTTAAATGCATAAAATGTTAAATTTCAATTAGAAAGGTTAGTAAAAATAAAAGAGGTATTCCCCCCCCCCATCCATGTTCACAGGCCCCTGAAATATATCCATGGACCCCTTTGGGGGAGGTCTGTGGACCCTTGGGTAAGAACCCCTACTTGAAACTCTTGTTTCTTCTTCGTGATCTCTGTGACTCACACCAGTGGGTTCTCTCTGCCTGCTCAGTGCATCATTTGGAACGAGTGGTACCCCAGCATTGGATCCTGTCTCTGGTTCTCTCTGCCCACCTCAGGCCCTGCACTTTAAGTCCTGCTCTCCCCTGGCCATCTTTCAGGACAGCAATTGATTCTGTGTTTGTCTCTTGCAGTGAACACCAGTGGCTGTAACCTGGACAAGGTAAATATTCTTCCCAGTGCCTTGATACCTCCACTCAGGCCAAGCAGTATCATTAAGAGTGAAGAGGCTGCCCCAATGGAGCTTGTGCCTGAGAAAAGATCTCCCCCAGTCTTTAAGGTGAGCGCTGTTGAGCGGTTGTGCGTTTTTCTTCCTCTCCTTTTGGTGGCTCTTTCCTGCCTTCTTTTTTGCACCACTACGCAAGTGTACTAAAATGCTCTCTTCTGCCTGCTCTGTGTGTTTCCCTCCAGACAACTGGTGTGGTGGGTCCCTCTCCAGCACCATTAGAGACCAGCATGTCCAGCCTCCTGGGGAACAGCACTTTCTCCTCTTCTGCTTCTCGTTTGGCTCCTGAGAATGAAAAGCAGCCAGTGCCGCCCAAGGGGTATACCCCGGAGGCAATGCCCACTCTCCATACGCAGGACATGGCCCCGCCGGGCAGCTTCCCAGCAGCTTCTGCTGGCGGCCAGCTGCAGAACAGCGACGCCTTGTTGCAGCAGCAGCAGCAGCAGGCATCGCCGTTCCCCTCGAGAGACTCCCAGGGGACCAGAGATGTGCTGCAGTCCGACAGTGCAGTCATGACGTTGTCTCAGCTGACAGAGGCCTCCCAGCAGCAGTCATCACTTCAAGACTCGGCCCAGGCGTTACAGCAGCAGATCTCACCCAACATCTTTTCATCAGCCAGCGGAGTGAGTCAGCTGCAGAACACAATCCAGCAACTGCAAGCAGGGACCTTTCAGTCCAGCACTGCTAGCAGCAGCAGCGGAAATGCCGACTTGGTCCAGCAGGTCCTGGAAGCACAGCAGCAGTTGTCGTCTGTCTTGTTTTCAGGGTCCGACAACGAGGATGTTCAAGAGCAGCTTAATGTGGAGATTTTCCAGCAGGTCAGCCAGATCCAAAATGGTATCAGCCAAGGGATGTTTTCCTCTTCGGATGCCGTCCGCTCGAGGGCGGAAGACCTGCTCTCCAGCAGAACGGAGAACCTCCACCCACAGCCTGAGAGTTCGTTGTCCAGCCAGCAGCAGCAGCAAGCGATGGAGACTTCTGCAGCCATGGTGATTGAGATCCAGCAAGGCCTCTGCCAGGCAGCAAGCCAGATGCAGTCCGACTTGTTCTCCTCCGCTTCTTCGGGCAACGGGAACATCCAGCAGGCCCCCGTGTACCAGCAGGCTTCCCACATGATGGGCGGCCTGTCAGCAAGTGAAGATATGCAGATGCAGTGTGAGTTATTCTCTTCCACCAATGTTTCTGGCAACGAAGGTGCAACACCACCCCAGCAGCAGCAGCAACAGCAGCAGCAGCAGCAACAGGTGCCTGGCAGTGGCTCTGCCCTGTTTCCGTCTTCTGGCTCCACCGAAGGCGAAGAAGCGTCAAACCAGGCGAAACAGTTGCGAAACGATGTCTTTCAGGCCATGGTCCAAATGCAGCACAGTGGGGAGGTTCAGGCGCAGGTCAGCCTCTTCTCCTCCTCCTCCTCCTCCTCGGAGAACATGATGCAAGGCAGCGGAGCGCCACAGTCTCAGCCGCCGCCGCCGCCGCAGGGCAGAGGCCTCTTCCAGCAGGGTGGAGAGATGATGTCCCTCCAGCCTGGCACCTTCCTGCAGCAGGCTCCCCACTCTCAGGCTCAGCTTTTCCACTCGCAGGCCCCCATGGGGGTTGTTCAGGAGCAGCAGGCCGGCAGCATGTTTCTTCCCCAGAATTCCCTGAGCGGCTCAGTCACGCAGGAGGAGCCCATGCCCTTCTTCAGCACCCAGAACTCCATTTCTCCCCTGCAGGCCTCTGCCAGCACTGAGCAGCCACCCTCATTCCAGCAGCAGCAGCAGCAGCAGCAGGCGGCGGCTCAGCTCTCCCACCTGCAGGGGCCTCTGCTTCCCCAGGAGCAGCCCCCACCCCCCCAGCAGGGCATGTTCCAGTCACAAGTGCCCCTGGGAGCGCTCCCTCCTTCGGGGGTGCCCCCAAACCCACAAGAAGCCATGTACCAGTCCTCACACTCAATGGTGGCTCTTCAGAGCAGCACCACCACGCAAGAGCAGCCGCCGCCACAGCCGGCAGCCATGCACTACAGCAGCCAGAGTACTCTGGGCCCGATGACGTCCCAGAAGCAGGCCATGCTGTTCAGCTCCAGTTCCAGCTCCCTGGCTAGCCAGGAGCAGCAGCCGCCGCCGCCACCGAGCCAGGCGCTCTTCCATCCCCAGGGCGGCATGGCAGCCATGAACCAGGACCAGCAGCCCCTGCAGTTCCAGAGCCCGAGCCCAGGCTCCTCCCAAGCGGAGCCATCACAGCAGCAACCACCTGCCTTATTCCACAGCTCCCCCCAGATCCAGCTGGTCCAAGGCTCCCCCGGCTCCCAAGAGCAGCCTCTCACCCTTTTCATTTCGTCGGCCTCCATGTCTGCCATGCAGAACAGCATGAACCAGCAAGAGCTGCAGCAGCCCCCCCTCTATTCCTCACAGAGCAGCATGTCTGGCATCCAGGGTACTTCTTCGTCACAACAACAGCAGCAGCAACAGCAGCAACAACAGCAGCAGCAGCAGCAGCAGGCTGCCTTGTTCCATAATGGGCCTGGAAGTGGTGCCATCAGCCAGATGCAGAACTCATCAGCTTCATCTCAGCAGACCTCTGGGATATTCCTTTTTGGCATCCAAGATAGTAAGTTTAAGAATGGAGAAGCCAGAATTGTCACTCACTACAACATTAGATGAGTTTGCTTTCTGGTTGCTGGGTTGTTTTCCCCCCCCCCCCCACATTGTAGCCTTTCCAACAAAGTTGGGACTAGTTCTGTCCAGATGGAGGCACAAGATCGAGTTGAATCCCAACTTTGACTGTAGAGCCTACACAATTGAAGGCTGTAGGATGTTGATTGATTGCACAGGCATCCCCCACTTATTCAACGGGTTAGGGACCAGGGCACTGTCAAAATCCGGAAATTATTGAAAAGTGGAACCTGGTCTTTTTTTTTAGCTTGCAAATGCAAGACTGAACAGTAGATGGCGCAGAGAGAGAGAGAGAGAGAGAGAGAGAGAGAGAGAGAGAGAGAGAGAGAGAGAGGAGGAAACCCCCCAGCATGCTGAGTGGACTGAGAGAAAAAAGGAGTGCGTGGTCAAAAGAGTGGACCAGGGATCGAAAGTGCGGTACATGGTTATAATTTAGATCTGTCGAAACAGCAGAACATTGAAAAACAAGATGTTGAAAAGCGTGGGATGCCTGTATTAAAATATTTATATCCAACCCTTTATCTAAAGATCTCAGGATGGCATGCAGTAAAATTAAAACAATTTTGAATAATATAGCTGTAAAACATTTGCAGCCTGGATAAAATCAGTTTGGCCCAAAAGCTTTAATTAAAAAACCAAGTTTTACTGGCACCAAAATTATTTCAATGTTGGCGCCAGTTGGGCCTCCAGGGGAAGGGAATTGAACACCAGGGTGCCACTGCCGAAAAGAGGGTAACAGCAGGGTTTACATAGACACAGGGCTGTACCACAGGATGCTTTTAATCTAAAGCTAGAGTTCTTTAGTGTTGCCAGCCACAGGTTCTGATGTTGGTGGAAAGGCTACCACTAAGTGTACACACACCTGAATGCAAAACTACTCAGGATCATTTCTCACAAGGGCTTTGCTGAGTTTCTGGCTGTGGTGCAGGGAAACCTCTGCATGAACTTAGATACAAGATAACAATGGGGAAGAGTACTATAAATGAAGCAAAGCTAGCTAGTGGTCCATAAAGTTTGTGTATAAATAGGCATTTATGGATGAACTCCTAAGCTAGTGAGCTGTGAGTGAGGGCTTTTGGCACAAATGCCTACTGCCTTCCCACCGGCTCCTTGGGACACTGCCAGCACCGTGATCCTAATACCTTCTGTAGAGAGCCTTGGGTAATTTAGAGGTCTGCACAGGGAGAAATGGAGTACACTGCCTTTGTTTCTCATGAATCCCTCACGTTGAAGAAGTTTGTTTTTAGTTGTAAGTGGTATGTGCTGAAGACGGAACGGCCCAAGAAGCCCCACTGAACAGGCATTCATCTTGTGTCTTTTCCTTCTCTCCACAGACTGTGGCCAGCTCTTAACATCTGGATCAGGTACAATGTCAGAACAGATGATCACCATTAGCCAGTCACAAGGGGAAGGGCAGCCATCTGTCACAACTCTCCTGTCGCAGCAGATGTCAGAGAGCTCTCAGCTGTCCTCAGCTATGTCCACCAACCAGAATATGAAGAAGATTGATGACCTGCTGGTGTCGTTGCAAAACCAGGGGAACAATAACATGGCTGGCTCCTTCTAAGTGTCCAGGTGAGCTGGGGGAACTGGAGTCAAGGCTTCCCTCTCTGGCCGGGGTGGGGGGAGGTATACTCTGTGCCCCCCCCAATTCTATCCATTAATGAAAATGGTAGAATGAAATGAAAAGCACTATGCCACTGCTTCCATGAATGGAAAACAGAGTTTTTGCCCTTCTTGAGCATTGACAGTCCTTGTCCTGTTGTCTTAATGCAGCTCAGTGCGGTGATGGGCATTTGCCGTGACAAATCCATTGCAAGTGGCATTCATCCCTGCTGAAGAGCATTGCTCAGAAATCACAGGGGGGAGGGGGAATGGACATTTGTTGGTCTTGACAGAAGCCTCAGTCTGAAATGCGGAACTCCCAAACCGTGCCCATGGCAGACCACTTCTTACAAGCAGCCTCCCTCGGCCTGGGCCCCCCATGCGACCCCGCTGTGACTATGACTCCCACAATTTGTACCGTGCTGGCTGCCGCTGGTAGGAGGTGCAGTTCAAAAGCTCTGGAGGGCATAATGTTGGGCAAGATTACCCACATGGTGATGCCTGATGTTACTCCTTGCAAATAAACCAAAAGAACCTAGCATCCATATTTTGCCTTTTCCAGGTCAGGATCTGCCAATATGTATTATGCAAAGTAAACCTGTCTGCAAGCACTGTCTTCTGCATCATTCTCTTTCTGCTCGTACTGATTATTGGAACTGCTGTCATCCACTTGATTGAGATAATCTTCTGAGCTGTTAGTGCTGAGAGCACACACACACAGAATATATAACTCTTGTAGTGTAGCTGCAGAGTTTCTCCATTTGGGTAACACTGATCTGTTGCAGTGATGTGCAAGGCAGCAACCACTGCTAGCTTCAGCCTGGAGGGAAATGCCCAGCAGAAGAGGAGGGAGGGATCTTGCATGGCTGGCTGTGCTAGACTTTAACCTGGTCTCTGTTTCTTCCCCTTTTTGCTTGCGCTTCCAGAAATCCTGTGGTGGACAGGCAGATTTGCAAGATTCCTTTAACTCTTGTGACTCTGGACTTGAGGGTGTTTGGACTTAAACTTGCTCTTTCAAAGGATGCCCTGGACCTCAGGGGAAACGTAGCCTTCGCCCTTGCATTGGAGGAGCGTCCCTGCTGAGCCTGGGAAGCTGCTGTTGTGGAAGAGCGCCTGAGAGAGACTTCTTGGAAATGAGAGCGGTGGAAGAGCGGTGCTTTGTCTTGCCCAAGCTGAGGGCTGGGCCGGTACCCCGCTCTCTCGCCCCACTGGAGGAGGTCGCTGGGTAAGGAAAGAAAATGGGGCTCTGGCTCCCCGCCTTCCTCTCTTTCTAGCCTCTGCAGCTCTCCAGCAGGAGCTGTGAAACATACAGAAATATCCTGGGTCCTGAAGTCATTTGGTTTTACGCTTCACGCACTTACGTCCGGTTCACACACTTGTGCTTGTCATTTGATGACTTATCCCCTGAATTGCAGTTGAATATTTCTGTGATTTCCATTGAAAACTGTTTCTTGAGGCAGTGTGAAGTAACACAAGTGTTCAGTCTGTAATTGTGAATTTCACACGTGCACGGCATCCCTTGATGCGATGAACGTGCAGGCGTGAACTGAGCCCCACTGTTGTAATAGAATGGGGAAAGCTGTGAAGTAGCACTGGGGGGGGGCAGCACATGCCCTACAGAATCTGAGAGTCTCCCATGCCTTGAGGTACAGACTTCAGGACTGGGGTTGGGAGGGGTGTGGGTATGTGCTGGTGGGGCGGGCGGGGGGGGGATCCAAGAATGTGACTGCAGCTTCTGGAAGGGCTGGGTGTAAATTGGTAGCGCTGCGCAAGGGAGAGGGCCTTTCCTAAACCCCTGGTGCTCTGCCAGTCTCCCCACTGGGAAGGAGGAACCAATCCTCTCGAGTCCTGCCTCCACGGGACGTGCGATGAATCTTCTCCCCTTTAATCAGTCCCCTTTCTCTTGTAAATATGCTGCCACCTGTTGAAACGCGGGCTGGCTTTTTAGGGGGCCAGAGAGCCCCACGACTGGTTGATGGAAGTCCAGCGCCCCACTCAGCAGAGTGAGGGGACCCACAAGGCTGGGCTTGCCACATTCTGAACCCATGCAGCCACCTAGAGTGAGGGAGCCTGCAACACTGGCAGGTCTGAGTCCCGTAGGTTGCTTGTATACACACACATACACACACCCCTACCTGGTTGCTGCGGGATGACAAGGGGCAAGTAGGCAGATACTGGAGCCAGGGGCTGGAGGAGTTTGTGTGGTCAGACTGGTTGCTGCTTCCCAGCCACCTTCCTTTTCCCCCTTGCTGGTGCTGGTATGAAGTCTTAAACTGCAACCCAAATGAGGCAGGGCAAGGATCTCAGCTCCTCTTAGGACTTGGGGCAGTGGCTCCAACCCCACAAGTAGCAGCAGCAGCAGCAGCCGCC
This sequence comes from Gambelia wislizenii, assembly GCA_030847615.1. Lineage (NCBI taxonomy): Eukaryota > Metazoa > Chordata > Lepidosauria > Squamata > Crotaphytidae > Gambelia > Gambelia wislizenii. Next base: position 608,081 of record JAUMIR010000008.1, read on the forward strand.
GCCACCGCCCTCTTGCAGAACACAGAGAAGGGCAGCGGTGGTGAGTCTACACCCACATCAACATACAGGGCGGCCGGTACTCTGCTGGCCCCCCAGTCATAGTACCCCAGGGGCAGACTCCATTTCAGGTGCTCTCCGGGGAGCGCTTGTCCAAGCCTCCCTCTTCCGGGTTTCTGCTTCTCTCTCCTGCACATCCAATGCTGTTGTGCGGTGTTGGTTGCACAACAGCTTCTATGTGTAGCTTTCTTTGGCCTTGGGAATTGTGTTTTTTAGTACGTGTTGGTGTTCATTTTTGTTACTCTTGTGGAATGGTTTTCTAGGTTCCTCCTTGTGTGTGTTTTCTGGGGTGTGCCACCTTAAGCTACATACGGTTGTGCTTGGGAGGGTTATTTAGGTTCTCGTTCTTTCCTGTTAAATGCAAGTCCATCTAATGTTTGCAGTCAGTAGTTTGTTCTGTCCGTCCGTCCGTCCGTCTGTCTGTCTCTCTCCTTGAGAAACTCATGTTTTCAGTAGTACAGGCTATTTAGCCGATATGAAGGGAACTTTTCAGAAAGAGACCTGCTCTAGGTCATTTACTTTTGAATACAGTTTTCAATCGTTCAAGTTTTGGATGGTTTATATCTAATATGTGTTTCATTTTTTTGGAAAGCTCTATTTTGTATTTAGGAAATGATGAACTATTTTGCTATTTGTACTGAGTGAGTACATTAGCATAAATATAAACTATATATATATATATATATATTTGCATATATTCACACACATATATTCTGTTTGCCACAGGTTTTTGTGGTAAATGTGTGAGTTTTATCGTCTGTTCTCTCACAACATGGCGTCTATTAATTGGGGGAAAGGTGGGTGTTGTTAAGTCTTTGCGAAGTATTAAGTACTTTTTGCAGCAGACATAGAGTCATGTTCATCTCTGGCCGTTCCATCAGGCAGCATCTGTACTGATTGGCTGTGAGGGCAGCTTTGTGACCTGTCTCACTTGGCAGTGTAACCTAGTGGGGAAATGCCCTGGGGTGACTTCTCCCGGGGGCGCGCGGGGGTTCAGTTCAGCATGAGCCATTCAGCTTTTACTCATTGTTCATGTCTAATATTTTATTGCCAGCTTTTTAATTTATAATAACACTAAAAATTCAGAATGGGAGCTCGCGGCTTTTCTCTGTTCCATAATGTCTGTATAGCTCCAGTGAGCAAATTTCTGCAAAGTGTACATATTTTTTTAACTTGGCAAGAGGATGTTGTTGAAGGTGAGAAGGAGCAGCCCTGCAGGGGCCTCTTCAGGACAGTGAATGGGCAGAGGGAGAAGGGATGCTCCGGGGTGGGGGCGGCAGCGGCAGCAGCTTCCGTTTCCGCTTTTGTGGGAGCTGTGCCTGAGGCGGAGAATTTCTTCTGGAAGAGGCATTCCGGCCTCGGCCACGGTGGCCGCATAGGGCTGCAGTCCTAGTGAGGGATGAGGAGGGGGCAGCTTGGCCTGTGCTCTGCTGGACTGTGTCCACCACGGTTGCAGGGCTGTTTGTGGGAGACAAGGCCAAGGCACCAGGGACCAATCAATCCTTGGCTGAACCAAGTCTTCTGCCCAGATCACGCCAGCCCTTCTCCCCAAACGGCTCTGGGTGTACCACCACGAGGGGCATCCATCCACCTTCTGTCTGTCAGAAAGGCTCCTGCTGCCACTGCCGTTCCTCACTGCAGAATAGTTCATGTTTCTCGGCTTGGTTTTATTTCCTGATTTTTTCTTGGTCCATTTTAGGTCAATATTTAAATGTGCAACCTTTTGAATTATGTGATTAGGTTACAAAAAGTGTGTCTTTGGAACCCAGGGGCTGCTCCGTGGCTGCCAGAAACTGGTGCTGCCTCTTTCCTACAGCTTCTAGCAGGGGGGGTGGGCTGCCAGGGCAGAGCTGCTCAAGGGTGAGCGGCAGTGTCCCTGTGGCCCTGGGAGGCACAAACGTGTTTCTTGTTTCCAGTCCCCATGCGTGTGGCGTTTGGGAGCTCCCGAGGGCAGGAATGAGCCCAGTGTGGTAGCACCAGGCACCCGTGGGGTCTCAGCACTTCGGAGGGAGTCTCTCACTGCAGAGACTTCTTTTCTTTTTGCCACCTAACCCTAGCCTAAGCAAGTCCTCCGGACTTTGGATAATGCGGTTGCTGGGCGTTAGGTTTTGCAGAACTGAAAAGGCCATTATGGCAGCAGGTGCCTCTGAGATAGTAGTGAGGGTCAAGAGATAGTTTTCCATCTTTTTCCTTCAGACTTCCCATCTATGTGCCATCCTGAACTAGCCCATGGTCACAGCTGAGCACCCTGGGTATCATAGCAGCGCGTGGCGGCTCAGGCCTTCCCTCCATGGCAACAGTAGGAGCGTATTTAAAATTTCTGTACCACCTTCCAAGGCAAAACCTTCCCAAGGGAGTTCACAAAGTAAAAACTAAACAAAATATACAAGACAGTGATTTAATTGAAACATTACCAACCGCCTTGGCCCCCACTGTAACAGCCAGCCTTTGCTTTAGAAAAGATGGACCTACATGTTGCCAGAAACAACCAGAAAATCAAGGGGGAGGCCCAGAAGGGAGTCGCACACAGAGGCTGGGTAAGGCAAGGCATTTCCCAAGGAGCTCCCCTCCCACACACACACTGGAAAGGCATGGTCTCTCATGCGCACAGCCCTCATAGCTAGATCTCACCAGCAGGCAGGACCTGTGCCAGAGATCTTAAGGCCAGGGCAAGGTTATCAAATGGCCCGGTCCCAAGCCACGGAGGTCGCTGTTCAGAGTTCTTTGCCGGCACTTCGGATTGGGTCCAGAAACATACTGGCAACCAGTACACTGTTGATGTTTTGTGTTCTGGCTGCCTAGTCCCTTGTGAGCAACGGGGCAGCTAAGATTTTTGCCACTAACGCCTCTGAACCCTCTCCAACAGCAGAGGGAATTAGAGAAGCCGATCCTTGGATCATCAGCCCACTTGCCTTCTCCTCCCCCACTTAAAGGGTGAGCTGCTGCCGCCACTGCCGCCCACCACCAAATTGTCTTTCAGGCCCCACCCCAAGAGCTGATCTGACCCCTGGGCCCTTGGGGGCCTGTGGCCACCAGCTGGGTCTGCATGACTCTGGCCCGTGCAGGGGTGGGAGCCACCTTGCTGGGCATGGCCTCCCTTTGGGCAAGACAAGGATGCCAGGTGGTTCCTGGCCCAGCTGAAAAGCCAGGGCCCTCTCCCTGCTGCTCAGCCCGGTGAGCCCGGTTTGTGATCTGCTTCCTGGAGGGCTGCCCAGCAGAGCCTTTGGGGACTCCATTCCAGGGGTCTTACGATCAAGAGCCCCCCTCCCATTAGCCGACCCTGGGGGGAGGCTCCCTGCACCCCATGCTGGGGCTCTCAAACGGTTCCTCTGCCTCAGCGCCACTTTCTCTTGGAGCAGCACACAGGCAGAGCAGCCACAGAGCAGCCTCTTCCAATATCCTGCAATGTGAATGTAGCCTCAGACGGCCCCTTGTGCGTTTTGTGTGTCCTTGGCTTGTGTAGGTGGATTTCTCGAGAGCACTGATACTAATTTTCAGTTTGTTCTGTGGGGTGGGGTGGGGTGGGGTGGGGGCGGGGACCTCATTTGCATTTGTTTTTAGCTATTCTGTGATAACTTGTTGGATATTAAATAAAAAGAGATATTTTGCTTCTATTGGGACATTTGTATACTTGCAACTATATTTCTGTACACAGCTGCAGTCAAGAATAAAACTTTGAAAGTTTGCATTTTGCAGTGTCTTGGCTGTTGTGCCCCCTTCCTCCCTTCCTTCCTGGGGTGGAGATGCTGAGAACAAAAGCAGGGGTCGCAGGGGTCTCAGCAGTAGCCTTTGGGTTCTCCTTGCAGCCTTTCCCTTTCTGCACACGTGGCGGCAGATGTGTGGTGTCCCTTGCAAAGACCATATAAAAGGAGGTCATGGGACACACAGGCCTTCCTACATTCACCAGAGCTCTTGTGCCTCTTCTTACACAGTTGCCACTGTCCCTTCCCTGCCGCTTGCCACCAGCTCAGAGCCTGCCTGGCACGCCAAGGAAACTGAGCCAGGCTTGGGACTGGTACTCAAATCTGCCACTGAAAGGTGGGTTATAGATCCCCTGTGGCCAGTGTGGCTCACCCCACTGCAGTCACATTTGAGAAGGCAAGATGGAAAAGGCATCTGGGAATTGAAATTTCCAGGCTGGGCAGAGTTCCTCTTTCCATGTTCCTCTGGGATGTGTTCTCCATTGGCCTGCCTACAAGTGTGATGCTGACAAAAGACTTTTCAGCTGCTGCTCACAGCAGTGGGGCTGCCCCCTGCTCAGCTTTGTGGAAAGCAGTTTGTCTAACATTAGAACCACACACAACAGCTCAACAGCCAGCGGAGGGTGGAACTGTGCCCTGGAATGCTGAGGTGCAATATGGGCATAGGGATTTCATGCTCCAGCTGATGTGACTCAGGGGTTTCCTGCACCTTGCAGAGTTGACAGTCTCCCATGCTCGGTATGACCTGAGGCTGTGCCGTGTGTGTGTGTGTGTGTGTGTGTTTTCCTGCCGGTGGAATTCTGTAGTGCCTTCCCTCCTCTGTGCTCCCTACTGCTTTTGCCACGCAGTGGAGCTGCTGTGTTTCCTGTTTACTCTGGACGCACGAAACCACTCCCAGCTCATAGGTTTGCTCCTTCAACCTCAGAACGAGCAGATATGCAAATCCCTCAGTTTGTGACGTACTCTGTTCCAGAGGGGCAGCCATTTTGGCTACTGTAGTAAAAGTGGAGACCAGCAAATTTAGCATGGATGAGCACAAGTGGGCCGTCATTTTTGGCTGGGGAAGTTTTGTTTGCTGGCAGTGATGTGGAGGCACTAGAAGGAAGTCTCCGTTGAAACTACTGTGTGTCAAATTCCAGGCCAGGTCCCTAAGCACAACAGTCACCACCCGGCGCCCAGTTCTAGTTCTGCTGGGCCTCTTTTTTTGGTCGACAGTGCCTGAGGTATGTGTGTTTGCTTGCCAAGCCAGGGCAGCCAGCCAAGCTGGACAAGGGAGCCCAGTCTCCCCATGCCTTGGCTGTGCCTTCCGGTGGCCTGGCCTCTGCTTGGCCCTTTGGTACCTGCGAACACCTCCCAAAGTAGCGCTCCTAGTTGGCAGGAGCTCTGAAAATAACACCAAAGCCACTGGTAACGATCATTTTGGAGCCACCATTTCCACGGCCCATATTCTGCTGGGATTCCTCTCTTCCTTGGCTCCACAGTTTTTCATCTTCATTTTCAAAATATATTTTTATTAAAGAAAGAAAAACCACAAACGTCAAACAGAACAGTAGAATCCATTACATATGTAACATCTAATACAAAACACCTACTAAATTTCACCCACTCTTAATTCGCCCCTGCTTATTACAGCAACCCCCATCCCCTACATATCCTACATCCTAAATGCAATACCAAAAAAGATTATTTTCTTCTTTAGTAAAGCCTAGAAAAAATTAAAACCTTGCAGTTCTTTCTCAGTACAGAGAACCTGTACCCATGAGGCATGCCACTTGAGGAGTGAGATTCACCAAAGATGCCCGTCACACCAAAATTGGAATCTGGCGTACCGTTTCCTGCTTGCCCCCCTAGATTGGGGGGGGAGGCTAATTTCTCCCACCACAGGCCCAAATACCTCCATTTTTCTCTGTGGTCCCTCTCAAAACAGCAACAAGAAGTAAAGTTGCATCACCTCCTGCCACCATTTTGAGATGGACTGAAGAGGGAAACGGGTATTTGGTAGTACTGTACAGTAGGACCCCCCTTATCCGCTGGGGATTGGTTCGGGGGGGGGGGGAACATGGATACCGAAAAGCCATGAATAATAGCAAACACCATTGAAAACAACAGGACTTCTGGTTTAAAATACCATAGAGTTGCCTTGGGGGACCTAGAAAATGCCTAGAGAGGACACATTTTCTAGGAAGACTCTATGGTAGGTGTGCTGTTTTGTGTCCCGTGGATAATTGAATCAGTGGATACGGGGGTCCTATTGTAGTGCCATATTCTAAGGTGCTTGTGGAGATGATGGACATCACATATTTTTTGGAGGAGGGGCTTTCTCTGATTTGGGGGCAAAAATTACTTGCTTTTTAAATTGGGGAAGAAGAGGTTTCAGAGTTTTGGTGAGGGCTTCAGGGACCACAAAAAGGAGTCCAGCAGCCTGTGGGCCACATTCTGCCCGCCTGTCCGTCCTAGATGGAGGTTTCCGTTCACTTGTCTGAGACACGTTCTGTGTAGTAAATCCAGGATTTCCCAAGCCTATTGCCGCTGCCACCTGTGAGCTGACTGGTACCAGTTTTCCTGGATGGGCAGAGACAGGTTGGGGCCCCTCGTGTATACCCAAGGAGGCATCCTTCCCTTTCAGTAGTGCTAATACATGAGAGAGCCAGCGTGGTGATGCAGATTGATACTGGACTGGGAGACTCGGGTTCGAATCCTTGCTCAGACCTCCTGGAAATCCACTGGGTGACCTTGGGCACTCCCTCAGCCTCAGAGAAAGGCAATGGTGGCACACACCCACACCGAACAAATCTTGCCAAGAAAACCCCGTGATAGGGGTTGTGTGAGTTGAAGGCACACTATAACAATACATGGAGAAATCTACACAGTAACACAGACCCAAACTGCACAAATCTTGTCCCACAAAACATGGACTGCTGAGCTTTAAAACTTCTGGATTATTCTTCCTTAAACAAAGACAACTACCACAGAGTTAAAAGGTCTTTTCTTTTTAATGCAGTATCAAACCTGTTTTGCCTGGGCACAGATTTCTATAAGACTTTGGTGACTCCGTTCCATTAAGACTGAAGTTTTTTTAAGACAGACGATGGTGCCAAGCTTTATTCTAAGGAGACGTGAAAGTTGCCGCTGCCTTGGGAAAAGCTTGAGAGGCACTTTTCGTTGTTCCCAGCTAGTTAAAAGAGAGCTTGAAGTAGGGGTGGCCAACCAAAGACTAACCAAGTTTGACTTTCCTTAGTGTCTGAAATCAGACAAGGGGCCCTTCCACATTACACAGCTGTAGAGCTATGGTTCCACTTTAACTGCCATGGCAACATCCTGTGGAATGCTGGGATTCACTGTTGAGGGTTTTAGAATTCTCAGCCAAAGCGCTCCTTCAGTACCTCCCCAAACTACAAATCCCAGGATTCCACAGCCATGGCAGTTAAAGTGAAATCATAGCACTATAATTGTGTGGTGCGAAAGGGACTCTGATTGGGTGTGCTTATGGTCATGTAAGGGTAATGGATTGTGGAAGTTTAAGCATGAAACATCTGGAGGATGACTGGAGCTGGCGCTTGTGCTTGGCTCCTAGGCCCATGCTGCCTTTCCCAGAGCAAAAGACGCATTGCTCACCTTAAACGAGGTGCCAGTGCAAGACTCGGAGCGTGGTGGGGTCTCCTTCCTTGGAGGTCTTTAAACAGAGGCTGGATGGCCATCTGTTCGGGATGCTTTGATCGGGATTCCTGCGTGGCAGAAAGGGGTTGGACTGGATGGCCCTTAGGGGTCTCTTCCAACTCTACAATTCTATGATTCTATGACTGTTAAAAATGCCCGATGCAGGGGGGCTCCTCAGCCAACGCTGCGCAAAGCCTCCTGCGCCCCCCCCCCCTGCTGAATGAGCCTGGCTTGAATGGGTTGAATAATGGAAGGCAACACGTTTCGGAAGTGACTCTCAGAGGAGGGAGTCTGTGCTCTTGCTATTTTGAGAAGAAAGGAAGAGGCCCAACAGCAGACCCTGAACTGCCCACGGCTTAGGGACGTCGCGGTCCTCCCACCACCATCACTACCCCGCCGGCCCAAAGGGCTACTGCTGCTCTGCTTTGACCTGACTGTCGGGCGGGAACGGCTTCCCCAGGTGCTGGCCCACCGTCAGGCCGTACTTCTTCCCCTGCTGCTGCTCCTTGACCTCTTTCTTCAGCAGGAAGCCCTCGGCCATTGGCTCAAAGTCGCCGCTGGGGACGAAGGTGAGGGGCTTCTCCTCCCAAATGGTCGCCAGCCTCTTCTTCCACTTCTCCAGGATCTGGGTGCGGATGTCTGCGGGGGTGTGGCCGATACTGAAAGCGATTTGGGGTTCCAAGACTTGGAAGCCACAGAAATGGAGGGTGCCGCTCTGGGAGGGTGAGAGGTATGTATGGACACAGGACAGCAAAGACTCTTTGAGTCAGTGCAGAAGTGAGCAAAAACTTACCTCCAGCATCTCCAAACCCAGTGAAAGGGTGGTGGCTGGTGGCATTTCAGCAGTTGCCAGCACCTCTAGATTTAGTCCCACCAATATCTGCCCCAATGTGAAGTCGAAGGCTTTCACGGCCGGCATCCACAGATTTTCTTTGGGTTTTTTCCCGGGCTGTGAGGAGGCCATGTTCTGGAAGAGTTTCTTTCTGACGTTTCACCTGCATCTGTGGCTGGCATCCTCAGAGAAAATGGGGATGCCAGCCACAGATGCAGGTGAAACGTCAGAAAGAAACTATTCCAGAAAATGGCCTCACAGCCTGGAAAAAACCCAAGGAAAATCTATCTGCCCCAATGTTTTACTCTGCCTTTTTATAACTGAGATGCAAGTCTTTCCTGCAAATTTTATAGGAGATGCCATAGCCTTTGATTAAAATCTGCTGCTTTGGCCAATGGATGTTTATCATTCTGGATGCATGGTTCTGGGTTACACAGAGCTTCTAATGCACATTTTCAGAATGCTGCAGTTGGAGGAAGACCTCTGAGGAAATCATAACCTTGTACCATCTTTTAAAATCAGTCTTTTTTTAAGGGGGCCTTAGTTGTGTTTTGGGGTATTTTTTTTTTACCTGTATGGGCCAAAGAAGAATGTTGATGTCTCCATTGATGCCTTCAGGGGTGTACATAGAGCCCATTCCACCGGTGGTCAAGGACAAGACAACTTTCTTATTCTAGAAAAGAACACCAAACCGTTATCAAGCTCTGCGCAGTGGTCGCAAGGTAAGGAGATGGAGCAGCACCTGACTGGCAGACTACGGCACATGACTTTGAAGCAATTGCTGCAGCTTTTCTCTGGGCAAACTGCTCTCCTCCACGAGTAGACCCATTGAATTAAAACAACTGATTCAATGGGCCTGCTTCTTTAGTTGCAACTACCCGATAGGAGTCAGGCCATCCTTTGCTCCAGGGATGGAGCTTCTCTCGAACGCTGCTTCTTTGTATCCGCAAACAAGCCAAGATAGGCCTGGCTCCTACTGGTTGTTGTTTTGTGCCTTCAAGGTGACCCTAAGGCAGACCTGTCACAGGATATTCTGGGGCTGAGAGTGTGTGACTTGCCCAATGTCACCCAGTGGGTTTTCATGGCTGAGCAGGGAATCAAACCCTGTTCTCCAAAGTCCAGTGCTCAAACCACTCCACCACACTGGCTCCCTCCTACTGGTTACTCCCAACTAAACTAGGATCATGAAGGCAGTTGTTGAAGAGTGAGTAAACTAATAGGTACATCTCACTCCCTGAATGGGTCTAATCTCGCAATTGGGAGCAACAACCCGATTTAGTCCCCGCTCTTGCTTCCCCGCCCCCATTTCTTTCAAAAGCTGCTCACAGATATGATGCTGGATCTCAGCCCAGGCCTTGCCTGCCAGCAACTAGTTCGGCCAGTTCCTTCCTCTGAAATAAAGACTGCTACAGCACCTGGTATCGGTTGGCAGTCTCCCATCCAAGTACTAACCAAGGCTGACTCTGCTTAGCGTCCAAGATCAGGCAGGATCTCGTGCCTTGAGGGTATCTGGGCACTGCACCCCAGTCCAGGGGCCCCATTTAGCCAGCGATGGGGAACTGGATGGCCAGCCGTGGATACTCTGGGTGGACGTGGTTGTTTAGGGGCCCAGTTTAGCCGCTGGCTGGGAGGGGACGCCGGATCCCACCAGCGAAAGGGCTGGGTGCTCTCCTCTGCTGTAGACCACCTGCTGCATCATTTGCCACCAAGAGAGCTGATCTAACGGCAGGAACGTCTGTCGGTGTCCGGCCCCAAACGGAGTCCAGGAGAGGCTCAACACGACAGAACGGGCAGCCTTGCGTGCCCAGCCGAGGTGCACCCACTGGCCAGAGGAGGAGGAGAAAGAGCCAAAGCACGGTGCAGGACTGCTCCCAATCCCTGACCCCCCATCCCACTGCCACCTCCCCAATGAAGCATCCCCTACCTGGAAGGGCCCTCGGTCATACATGGCGCTGTACGAGTAGGCAAAGCCGGAAGTCAGGACGCGGTCATACCAGCCTTTCAAGATGGCGGGAACTCCAAACCACTGCATGGGGAACTGGAATTGGGCGGGGGGGGGGGGAGAAGAAGGAACATTAGGGCCCTTCTTTCCTTGCACATCTCTGCTTCTGTGCGCCTGCAAGGATTTGAACTGCATTGGCTCAAATCAGGATTCAAAACACTTTCCAGAAGGACTCACTTGTCATGATTTAAACCACAGCTTGAATCACTGTTGAGGACAATTCTATCTGATTATCAGCTTTTTTAGTAGAAGTGCATGGTTGCTTAATACGACCTTAATGCCTATTCAGATAAGAGGGTTTCATTCCAGGCTGTGGAACTCCCTCCCACTGGAAGCTAGGCTGGCTCCCTCCCTGCTCACTCCCCACCTGTTTTGTTTAATTAATCATTTGATGATTAATTGGTTGTGCAGGGAGCAGGGATTTTTAGTTCTTTTCTAAAATCTTTTTATGGGGAGGAGACTGTTGCATTTTTAGCTGTAATGTATTAAATAACTTTATACTTTGAAAATGTGATTGTGTTCTAACTTTTTTCCCCTTTCTAATAAGCCACCCTAGGCCCATGTTAGGACAATGGTGGGATATTAATTAAGTAAACAAAATAACCATCCAGATATATAATTACAGTCAGCCCTCCATAACCATGGGTTCCACTATCCACTGCTTTAAAATAGACACCCCCCCACAAAAAAAGTCAAAAAAGCAAACCTTGATTTTGCCATTTATATAAGGGACACCATTTTACTCCACCATTGCATAGAATGGGATTTGAGCTTCCACAGATTTTGGTGTCCACAGGAAGTCCTGGCACCAGACCTGAGTGAGTACGGATGGCCCACTGTATTCTGAATTGTTTTCAAGATTAATTTTCAATCATTCAAAAAAAGAGAAAATTTCTTGCATATATATCCAGACTCCTCCACCTTTTTTAGGCTGGGGGGACAGGACCCACATGCATTTTCCATACAGAATAAATCCATCCATCTAGGACTCCCCTCCCCAAGGTTTCTCAACCCTCAAAACCCCCGAGGGTGGACCATTTTCCAAATATTTTTTAATGTTCTTTCCCCCCGCCCCAGTGGCTGGACATTTTTGTCTGGTGAGGAACATCCAAATTTAGTTCAAGACTGCCAAAGGGAGGTTGCATATGTGGCACCATTAGGCAGGGATGGGCATGCACGTTGGTTGTGTGTTTGGTTGCACGTCCAGTGTCTTCCACCCCTCACCCCCCAGTTGCATGCTGCCATTCAAAACTAGAGTTGCACACCACAGTTCGTGTGGAAATTTCAGCTGGCCGACCCCAATGCAGGATCATCTCAGCAACAGACTAGCACAAGGGTTTGCCCTGGCTAAATCCTTGCTTCCTTGAGGCGCCTGGGGACGTGCCCCCCGGCGGTGGGGGGTAAAGTCTGGGGAGGGCCAGGGACCACCTGGAAGATGACCAGGTCAGCAGCACCCAGCTTCTTCTGTTCCTCCATGATGTCGTGGCTCAGGCGGCCTTCCTTCCACGCCAGCCCCGCCTCCACGCTGTAGTTGAAGTGTTGGGGGTCCTTTGGGGTGCCTGTAAGACAGGGGAGAGACAGAAGGGTCAAGGGGAGTCACACGGGGCGGGGGGAGACCCAGAGCTTGGCCCCTACATACCAGTGACATCGTCCCGGGAAATCACCGGGTTGAACTTCATGGCATAGAGGTCGGAGACAGCCACGCTCCAGCCGCCCTTCCTCAGCGCCTCCACGGCCGCCTCCTTCATGGCGTGGTTGAAGGACGTCTTCTCGGGGTGGGCCAGAACAACCAGCGCTCTCCTCCCTGCGAGAAAGGAAGAGGGGAGGAAGGACAGGGATTTGTCAAGACTTGGTTGCGGGAGGTCTTGCTCTGGAGCCGGGCGGAGTTCCAGGAGGGCCTCTCCAAGGAATCCTTTGGCGCCGGACACTGGCACGCGTTGCTGCCGCCATTAGATCAGCTTTACTGTTGGTCAGTGATGCAGCAGGGGGCACTGGGCCCCCCAACAACGAATTCTACCCAGACGTATCCCTCAGCCAGCAAGCGAATCCAATCCCCATTTGCTGGACATCTAGGGAGCCCCTTTGGCTGAGATGTACCATGTAAGATGGGCCCCCAAGGGTTGCTTATAGAGCGCAGAATCAAATTAAGGAAATCAAAATGCACAAGCCCCCCCCCGCCCTCAATAGCCATGAGAACTGTACGAGAGGAAAAAATGGACGTCCCCACTCTATTCATAGCCTCCCACTGCAAAGGGAACGCAAAAGGGAAAGCAGGGAATTCAAAGGCATAGCGGCATTCGTCTGGAATATCGGGACGCAAGGGGGTCTTGTAGCAGCCTGGCAACCAAGACGTTGTAGCCTAAGCTTTTGTAGACGTGGTCTAACATCCTCAGATGGTGGAGTGAACTGGTGCCCAGGAAGAGACCTTAGAAGCAGGCTGTTGAATAGGCAGAGACATGCAAAAGAAATGCAAAACTTGTGGGTGTGGCAATGAGGTGACAAGCTCCAGTCCATTTTTTATTTATTTATTTATTTATTTATTTATTTATTTATTTATTTATATCCCGCTCTTCAGCCACAAGGCTATCAGAACGGCTTACAAATTGTTTTAAGCAATAGCTATTTACACATCTAACTGCATTAAACAGTTTCCAATGTGTGTTAGCTAATTGCCCCCACAGTGGGTTGAACAAAAGCAATGGTGCGTGGCACATTATGCATATTCTATAACAGGAGATAATAATATTAATATTAATAATAAATACCCTAACCTCATGAGGGAGCTGTTGGCCAGTTGATCACATCTCCTTTCTGGTTACCTGCCAGCATCACACTAGACTCCAAGGCTCCCTCAACCATTCACAACCATTCCCATCATCCACCCACCCTGGCCTTAGGGAAGCTCTCCCCTCTTTACCCTTAAAGTGAACTGGTCACCTCATCACCATGCCCACAAGGTTTGCATTTGTTGGTGGTCTCCCATCCAAGTTCTAACCAGGGGTGACTGTGCTTAGCTTCCAAGATCAGCCGGTGCCAATAATAATAATAATAAAATTTATTTCTATCCCGCCCCTCTGCCACGCAATCGGGGCGGCTTACAATATAAAAACTCCATAATTGCAGTCCCCTAGCTCACCCACCCCTTAAAATAATATTAAATTAGAAGAGATTAAATGTACAGCCCCTCTTTGCCAAAGGAGATTGTCTCTCCCTCTTCCAACATCCACTGGCAAGAGCAATGGCTTTGAAGACCCTCCTCACACGCTTGCACGATACATGCGCACTCCATCCAGGGCGTGATTTGTGCCAGGTTTCCGCCCCGGATCAAAAAAGGCTTTTAATAATAGCAAACTGAGTCACTCCTATGGTAGCCAGCTGCAACCCTTCCAGCCAGGAGTGGGAGCCCCACCGCCTTCTATGGGTCACCCACAGCTCCCCACACACGCTGGCAGGCTTCTTTCTCCTAGAGCCCCCTCCACCATGTGTGCGTGTGTGTGCGATTTGGGGGGGAGGCTGGCCTTCCTAGAAGCCTTTTTCCCTTTTGGCGCTCCCTGGTTCTAATATATTTGGAGGGCAGCCTTCCCCCCCCCCCAGCAGATTAACCAGCAGACTGGTGTGGTCCTCATCCTGGGCCCTGGTTTCTGAACATGCACAGAATTCCCCTCCCACCTCACTGGGTACAAGGAGCAAGGGTGTGTTTTCCCCCCAAGCCAACACTATGGAACATTTGGGGTTTTATTTTTTGCCTCTCCCTTATTCTGCTGTTTGCACCCAGTTCTGCTGAAAATTAAGAGTTTGCACAGCTTCCAACCAGAATGTGGCTCCTCACCCCACTGATCATCTTCCCCAGTCCCTTCTCCTCCCCTGGGGTCCCTCTTGGGAAGGCAGGCTTGGGGGGAGCAGGGCTGGAAAGGGGGCCCATAGCATCTGCAACCCCCCCCCAAAGTGTGACTTTGCAGGACCAATCCAAAGCTATTTTCTGGACTACTACAAAGCCCATCATCCTCACAGGCATTCACACCAAGGGTGTAGCTATGGGGGAGCAAAATGAGGACACTGTCCCTCCCTCCCCCCCTCCCTCCCCCCCTTTAATTTTTCTCCCAGCCCCCCCCCCCAATTCCTGGCCTTGAAACACCAGCTGAGCATCTGGAAAAGCCCTTTGGGGACCCAAAGAAAAAGGGGGGACCCGAACACAGCAAAGGGGGACAAGGGGTCTCCCCCCTGAGGAAGGAAGAAGCCCCTCTTTTGGGGTGCAGTGCCCCACTCCCGTGGCAGCTGCACCCCTCAGCCCTTTGGCGGACCCCCGGAACCCACACCTGCCTCACACACCCCCAGAGCTGCTAGAAGAGGAGACCCCCAAGGCCATCTAGTCCAACCCCTGCCTGCCCTGCAGGGAGACCCAGCCCAAGCCCCCCAACACCACAGACGGCTGCCCAGACTTGTCTGGGGAACCCCCTAAAGGAGGAGGAGGGGGAACCCTAAAGGAGGAGGAGGACCCCCAAAGGAGGAGGAGGAGGACCCCCAAAGGAGGAAGATCCCCAAAGGAGAAGGATCCCTAAAGGAGGAGGGGGACCCCCAAGGGAGGAGGAGGGGGAACCCTAAAAGAGGAGGAGGGGGATCCCCAAAGGAAGAGGAGGGGGACCCCGGCACCCCCCTGCAGGGGGGAAGCTTCTTTTTCGGGGCTGCCCCTCCCTCCCGGTCTGGGGCGGGGTCGCTCCCCCTCCTTCGGAAGCCCCCCTCACCGGCCATGGCTCTCCCGCGTCGAGACCGCGGCGGTGGCAGTGCGGACGGGCGGCGGCGGCGGCGGCTGCGCTTCTGTCCTGCTTCGGCTCTTCTTTCCCCCTGGAGGGGGCGGAGCCGCCGAGTCACGTGGGGGCGGAAAAGCCCCGCCCCCCGTAAAGGTAGACTGCCCCTCCGGGTGGAAGCTCCACGTGGAGAGAGAGCCCGGGCTTAATCCTGCTCCGCTTCCCCTCAAAAAACTCGGGGTCTCCAAGCGGATTGCAATGGAGACAGGAATGCAAGGTATTGACTGAAAGGTCAATAGCCAAACGGAATTAAGCATCAAGGACATTAAAATCAGCAGCAACAACAACAACGTTTCCCTTCCCCCCCCCCGCTTTTATTTTTTAATTAATGTTTTTATTCTGGTTACATCAATAACCTTATTAGAGACATTACAGGGATATCATTTCTTGTAGTACATGCAACCTTGTTATTACATTTCTAAAGAAATAAAAGAAAAACCACTCACACAATATTATAGAATTTAATTCTCAAGGGAATATTCAGATAAATATTAGGGAAGATTTAGAAACAAAAGGCTTTAGATTAAATTGGTTCTCCTATAAACAAATATACAAAAGATACAAAATGGACCAAAAAATAGACAAGTTTGATATGGGGAGAAGGAAGTAGATAAAATAATATTTGACAACAAAAACTCCCCCCCCCCGGCTTTTCAAAAGGCATCTCAGCCCCTCATGCCATCTTGTGGCAGGGAGTTCCGCTGCTTAGGCCCACTCCTTGCTTTTTTCTGTCCCAAATTGGACCCCGCTGGGCTCGGCCATCCGGAGGGAGAGCCAGCTTTTCCCTCTCTGTTTCCCGCACATTAGGCAGGACTTTCTTCTGGCTCCAGACCTCTCAGCCCTTGGTTTTATTTGCAGCACTCTGTTGCTGTTGTTGTTGTTGTGCACATTTCCAACTTGTGGCACCCTATTATGGTGTTTTCTTGGCAAGCTTTGTTCAGGGCAGGTTTGCCACCATGGCCCTCCCTTGAGGCTGAGAGGGTATGACTTGCCCAAAGTCACCCAGGGGATTCCCATGGCTGAGCAGGGATTCGAACCCTGGTCTCCAGAGTCGTCGTCCAACACTCAAACCACGACACCACGCTGGCTCTCAGAGCAACTATGATTGATGTTTAAGATCTCCTACAAAATGATTTCACCTTTTGACATCAGACTTATTCAGATCTTGCCTTGCCTTGGCCTTCCTGTGAGGCTGAGAAAGTGTGACTTGCCCAAGGTCACCCAGTGGGTTTCCATGGCTTAAAAGGGATTCGAACCCTGCTCCGTTCTACTGGCTTCCTTATACAGTTGTCCCTTTATATTTGCTGGGGTTTGGTTGCAGGACCCTTCGTGGGTACCAAAATCCATGAATACTCGAGTCCCATTGTATGCAATGGCATCGCAAAATGGCGTCCCTTATGTAAAATGACAAAACCAAGGTCTGTTTTTTGGATTATTATTTTTTTAATAATATTCCCAAGCCATGAATACAGTTGTCCCTTCATTATTTGCTAGGGTTTGGTTCCAGGGCCCCCATGGATATCAAAATCCCTAAATACTCAAGTCCCATGATATGCAATGGCATCGCAAAATGGTGTCCCTGATAGAAGATGGCAAAATCAAGGTTTGCTTTTTGGATTATTATTGTTTTTAAAGAATATTTTCAAGCCGTGAATACTTAAAGCCGTGGATGCCAAATCCGTGGATACAGAGGGACAACTGTACAGTATATAAAAGTGTGTGAAAATAATTAAACGAAATTTGCAAGGGCCAGTGCCTGGCCATTCCCCCTCCTCCCTAAAATCAAATAGGTGCCTGCAGGTTGAAGCCCCCCCTGGGGCACTGGTGGGGGGGGCACTGGTTCAGTGCTGGCATGCCGAAGCCACCAAGCCGGAGAGATGCAGTTTGGACTCACCTGGGAGAAAAGCAGAGGTCACGGACCCCGCCTGGGCCATAAAACTCTGCCTGGCATGTTGCAAGACTGGCTTAGCACCACTCTCCCCTCCGTGCGCCCATCCAACCTCTGCTTCAAGCCCTGCAGAGGCCGCAGAGGCCTCCACCCCCCAGACCCTCTTTCCTGCTAAGGTCCAGGTGGAGCCTCTTGCAATTTGAACCTGGGTGGGTGGGCAGTGTGGGGTAATGGTTAGAGGGTTGGCCTGGGACCGGAGAGATTCTGGTTCCAGTTCCTCTGGTGGCCTTGGGGCAATCTCATTTTCTCTGTCCCTCAGCCTGGACTACTTCGCAGGTGCCACTACTTCAGCCAGATGCCAGCCACAGATGCAGGCGAAACGTCAGAAATAAACTCTTCCAGAACACGGCCTCCTCACAGCCCGGAAAAAACCCAAGGAAAATCTGTGTGCTGCTTTGTTGAATTTTGGTGTGGGGTTGGTGGGGTTTTTTTTGGTTATATTTTGTCTTTTACTTTAAATGGTCTTAACTCTTTCAATTGTTTTTAAAGAGTGTGTGTGTGTTTACTGATGTTTTTGTATGTTTGTAATCTGCACTGGTTTTAATAATATGTAACTTCTCCCATTCCAGCTTCTACCCAGGGACAGCTAGACTGCTGGGAAGAGACTGGCAACAGCCGTTGGTATCCACAACAATGGGAGAGAAACAAGCAATGTGTTTGGGGTGGGGCAGTCCCCGAGGCTACGAGTGTTTCCATAATCTAGTCCAGTGGCAAACAAGAACAAGCACGTTAATTAAACACTGAGCAGATCTCTCTCTTGCTCACATGCAAGGAGATAGCTGGACCCTCAGCACGCTCTGCACTGCGCCCACACCATCACAACTATCCTGAACAATATTCCCTGGTGGCCCAACTGGCAGAACCAAGCCCAAAGGGGGGAGGAGGAGGAGGAAGAGGACGGCCTCCTTTCAAGCTCTGCACCACAGCAAGGGATTCTGGGGACAGTATGACGTGCCAAAGTTTTGGGCTTGTTTGCAAAGGGTAGACACCCTGTGCTACCTTTGCAAAAGGCACAGGCGCGGTTATATTGGGGCAGCTTCAGGGATCGGAAGACCATCATAGTGAACAACCTGGAATGCTCCAACAGCCCAGGACAGCAAGAGCACATTCCCAGAAGGGGAGATAAAAGAAACCAGCCGGCTCTGAAAGCTGGCTTGCCTGATGCATTTCACATCCCTTTAGCTGGCCCAGTAAAGGGGTCATCACAGTTTTGACTCCTGGATGGCTGTTTTAATACACGAACGCGCAGTTCTCCTCAGCCTGTCATTGGGACATGGTACCCATCGCCATCTTCTGTTTGGGGCACTTAGCAATTTGGGAGCCAGAGAAAGACAGATGTAGATCCGCCTGGCATCCTGTTAGTGACCTACATGGACGCAAGTGCAGCTTATATGTGCACAGATCCCCATTTGCACAGAGGGCTATTCTCTCGCCCTTGCACTCCACCCGAAATCCTCCCGCTGCCTGGGAGGAACCCCTGCTGCCGCTTACCAGAAGGTGGAGGGAGAGGGTCCAGGAAGATCCAGCTGCTCTGGGCTGCTGGGGGAAGGAAAAGCTGGGTGCACTCCACCTGAGAGCACTCTCATTTCCCTCCTCCTACAGGCTGAGACCAGCTGCTTTTTTAGGGTTTCAATCACCTCTCTCCTCTGGTGGTAAGCAACAATGGTGGGTGGTGGGAGGACATGGAATTGCGTGCGCAGAGCTATGCACCAGTGCACAATCTTGGCCACAGTCTCCTCTGCACCTTCACCACTTCCACGCTTGCTGCTTTTGACCAGGGACACAAATCCTCCCTTTAATTCATTCCTGCACGCAAGGAAAAATGACTCAAGCCATTTTTTCTCCCTGCTTAGTGAGAACCCAGGTTTCTTTTTGCACATTTCAAGCACCGTTTGCACTCCAGCAGTTCGTTCGGCAAAATTAATTGACAGAATGACAATGCAGAGAAGGCACGTTTTGAGGGACTGAAAATATATTTTTGGAGCAAACGTGTTTTCTGCACAAAACCACATTTTCTGCACAGGAAAACTAAGTGTGTGGGATTTTTTTGGGGGGGGGGTGTACAGATTCTCTTGAACTTCCAAAGTAGGAACAAACACACGGCTGCTGTTCTCTTCCGCAGTAGGGTCTGACTTTCAAGTCGACACACCTTTTCCCATTAAAGATGAGAACATTAACAAATATTCTTCACCTCCCTGCTTTTGACAGCCCTTTGGTGCCTACAGGGAACGTTCAAGATGGAAAGCGTGGAAGCGGAGTTTGCGGGGAAAACCTTCTCAGCCCCCTGCCCCAAAGTTGCTTTTGTTGTCTCCGCCACTGCCGCAACATTCCACCTTTTCATGCCGACCTATCTTTGTATTCGGTTGACCCCAGCCAGGGAGGGGCCCTCTCTTGGCACCACAAAGAGGGCAAAGCGGCAAGGGAGTGTACCTTGTTTGCACTGCAAATACAGCGACGCAACCGTCACTGCCAACCGAGCTCGTCTCCAGCCATTGTGCACCTTTGCTGCTGAGTCAGTGTGTGTGTGAGGGCACAGGCAGGAAGAAACTGGCTGCTAACCAGCTCTTTAATTTTACAGGAGGAGGTGTAATGTTACAGCGGCTGCAGGAGGCAGGAATCAGGAGGAAAGGTAACACAAGGGGATGAGGTCTCAGCAGAGCAAGGGGGAGAGGTTTTGCCCTTTACTGCACAGAAGGCCAGCAAGGTGGCCCCTTCACTGGATCAGCCCATGCTCAGGAACAGAAGAGGAGCCCTGACGTTGGATCAGAGCAAAGGCTGATCTGGTCCAACATTCACTTCCCACCGCGGCCAACCAGCCGGACAGGAGGGCCACTGCAGGGGCTGCTTGAATGGAAGAGCAGAGTTGGGTCTCCACAGCCACGGTGGAAACATCTGAGTTGCACAGCAGTGCTTTCTAACAGTGTCAAAGGGAGGGGGGAGAAGGCAACAGACCCCCAAATGGGCGTCTTTGTTGGGTTAACCACAGATCAATCACACCAGCCTGAATCCGGCTGCTCAGCCCCAACTTAAACAGACCCATGGCATCATTTGTTGAATGGAGAGTCAATACGCAGGTAGATCTCATGGACCGATTGGATCTACTCTAGTTGGGACTAAGCAGTAGGGTTCAGGCCTTAGGGGACAAAATCCTGCTGACAAAACACAAAGGCCTATTTGCAAATTACACCTCAGTGTAAGCTGCTGGAGAGGCAGTGTAGTGTAGTGGTTTGAGCATTGGACTATGACTCGAGACCAGGGTTCGAATCCCCACTCAGCCGTGGAAATGACCTTGGGCAAGCCTCAGAGGAAGGCCATGGTGGCAAACCCCACCTGAACAAATCTTGCCAAGGAAAACCTGGTGACAGGTTTACCTTGCCATAAATCGGAAATGGCTTGCAGGCACACAACGGCGACCTCTCTTGGTCACTGTTTTAGGAAGCATCCCCTGTCTCAGTCTGGAATAAGCCCCCCCCCCAAACCATTTAGCAGTGGGGGTGGGCAGGGAGAGTCCATCTGTGCCCCTGCAGCCTCATGCAGGGAGCAGCAGGCCTCCACCTGGCCCTGCCTGGGCCCTTGCAGGAGACCCGGGCAGCGGCTGCCATCTTTGGGATTCTGGCTCCCTCCTCCTCCTCTGGGCCACTAAATGGCTGTGAAGATACGTGGCGTGCAAGGACACACCTGGTGGAGCGTTATTTACTGCCAGGCCTGGGCAGGAATTTAGTCCATGTCTTCTTTCTTTTTGGTTGTCCTAGACACCCACTGGTAAAGAAAAGATCTCTGCAACTATCTTGTTTCTGCAAGAGAGTGAAGCAGAAACAGAGCTGCTCCAGTCATCTCAGTCTGCTGACTGTTCAGGTGAAAAAAAAAAGAGGGTGGGGAAAAAAAGAGGGAGAATAAGGCTAAGATCTGTGCGCTTGCCCTCCACATCCAGGACAGGGAGCCCTTCTGCTCACTGTGGAGGGAATGTGTGTTATCAAACCATGTGAGCTGGAAAGATCCCAGCGCCTGCCCCATCAGTCCACAAGGGACAGAGCTGCCTCCTCCATTTCCCCATGAAAACAAGAAAGTGCAGCGGGAGGGCGATTTACTGGTTTATTAGGAGCCCCTCTGTGGCTCAGTCTGCCTGAGGAAAAGCTGACTTCCCAGACGGCCCAAGAGCCAGGGATTCTGTCTTCCCTGGAGACGCTCCGGTGCTCTCCCAACTCCCCCTCAGGTCTGTAGCTCAGAAGATGGCAGAAGCCTAGCCATTGCCGC
Source organism: Gambelia wislizenii (assembly GCA_030847615.1). Lineage (NCBI taxonomy): Eukaryota > Metazoa > Chordata > Lepidosauria > Squamata > Crotaphytidae > Gambelia > Gambelia wislizenii. The sequence goes on from JAUMIR010000008.1 coordinate 629,337, forward strand.
CCATGGGTCCAAACCTCTGCCGCTGCAGGCAGCGCGCAAAGCCTCCTCTCTCAGCGTCACCAACCCAGAACAGAGACAGACAGACAGAAGATGGCAGCCGCCTCCCACTTCACCTCTTCTTCACAAACTTTTTGGTGGCCATGTTGGGGTTCATGCGCCTCCGGCCCGCCCCCAGCGCTGCATCCCGGATCTGGAGGTTGGCCGCCCGGCTGTAGATGTCGTTTTCCGCAAAAGGAGAGACACCTGCAATGTAGTCGGGGTCGAAGACGTTGGTCTTCTGCCTGGCCTTGCGAGAGAGCCGCTGTTGAGGGAAGCGCTGGTCCTCCGTCAGGTGGGGGTTGCTGGCGTGCTTCCCGCCTTGAGGGGCCGGAAGAGAGTGCTATAGGGGAGGGAAAGGAAGGAATGTGTGCACACATATGTGCATGCACACACACAGAGGCTCAGCAGGAGAGGACGAAGAAGGCTCGAGACCCTCCTTCCCCCGTCCCTCTGGCCACCCGTATCAGCTGGGAACCAGCCAGGCTGGGGCACGAACAAACTTCCCTGACACTCCCCAACAGCCAACCAGCCACCATTTTGACTTGGGGGGCGGTTAGTAACTTGAGCCAGGCATTAGTGAAAACTGTTGCGTAAGGGTGTACTGGATGCCTCCTTACGCAATATGAGGAAAAGCAGTTCTGCTAGCACAACCAGCATAAAGCCATAAAAGAATTCTGGCCTAGAAGTACTGTTCAGAAATAAATTATTCTGCTAAACAGGTCCCCCCACTCCCCACCCTGGTGTCCACCTCCTGAGATACTCCAAGCGCTGCCCCCACACCTGGCAAACAGGTTTTAAGTAAGGAAATCGAGCCGCCACCTGATGCACAGACAGGCACCGGGGCACCAGGGAGGAGAGGGGTGTGTGTTTGGGGGGGGGGGAGACATAACTGTGGCAAGAGAGAAGCTGGGGGCCCACCCAGAGGGGAGCCACTCACCCGGAGTCCACGCGGGTTCAGGACCTTTGGATTCCGGGAAAAATGCATGTGGAGACTGCCATCATCGGCCACGGTCACTGCCACCTTCTTTAGGGTCTTGTTCCCACAATGGGGGCAGAAGAGTCGTGTCATTTCTGAGGTTGTCCTGGAAAAGCGGGGCGGGGGTGGTGGTTTGGAAAGTGAGAGAAAAGGGAAGGCAGAGACGTCAGCACCTGGTGCTTTTATAGTTATTTACAGTATTATTTACATATTTTATTTGCATGCCACCTTTCTGGGACCCTAAGGCTTACAAAAGAGCTAAACCAAGATAAGCTAAAAACCTGGTAATAAAAGTTTAAACATAATTAGATAAGTTATTAGAACACCAATGAACAGTATATAATCATACTTAAACAAGTATACATAAAGAATAATGTTTAACATACAGTACACACATGCCATAAAAATATTCCTGCAACCAATTAATCATTGAATGTCTGCTTGAATAAAAACAGGTCTTTACCTGCAGTCCTATACCTATTTTTCTCAGGCCTACTGGATTTAATAGGCCATCTGTGCAGACATTAGAAGGACTGCACTGTTACATACCTTAATTACTTAGTTAAATATCAGCTGATTACTGATAACAGAGAGTAGCAGAAGCCTGTGGATCAGATGGGAAACCTATATTGCTTCTGAGTTCCGGCACTAACTTCTAATATTGTAAATTTCTTTTAACTGGTTGTGAGCTGCCTTGAAACCAGTGCCAGGACAACAGTGAGAGATGTATGTATTCTTTAGGCCAGACTTTCAACTGTACAACTGTTTGCAGCCACAACTATAGTCTAAACAGAGTTCCAACAACTGGAGCGTGGGAATGTGCTGGCTATCTGGCTGGCTGATGGTGTGAGAGCTCCTTGACCAGGGGTTCATTTCATCCTATATATTACAAATTACAAGGCAATTTAAATTAGTTAAACTTTGACCTGTCCTTACGTATCAAAGGAACTACCTGGAGATTCCCAAGCCTGAGCTCCAAGTACAAGATAAACCATAAGATACCGCATAGGGTATCTGTGGCAACGACTGGATACATGGAGGGGGCAACTTGGTCCCCTTTTAACATGTACTTTCAAGAACTGAATGTTGAAGCTGGACCTGCAACTAATCCATTGGACTTTTGACATAGGAGACATTAATGCACTAGGGACAAAGGAAAACCGATGACAGATTTTATTTTATTTAGATTTCTAGAGGATCTGATGTGATTTTACTTGACATATTGTTAGAGAGGTTTTAATAGGACAGTTGATTTACTTGTATACAATTTCTTTCCTCATTGTTTCTTCAACTGTTCTTGTGTGTCTTCAACTCATTCCCAACTTATGGTGACCCTTTAAGCTTACCTATCATGGGTTTTTCTTGCCACCCCCACTGCTAAGAAAGGTGGTGGCGGTTGTTGTGCATCTGTAAGTCACTTCCAACTTATGGAAAGACAAGCCTATCGTGGGGCTTTCTTGGCAAGATTTGTTCAGAGGGGGCTTGCCTTTGCCTTCCTCTGAGGCTGAGAGAGTGTGACTTGCTCAAGGTCACCCAGTGGGTTTCCGTGGCTGTGCAGGGATTCCAACCCCGGTCTCCAGAGTCTTAGTCCAACACTCAAACCACTACACCACACTGTACTTTGTTTTTAATTTATGCTATGAACTGCTGTGGGTCCGATACTGGGAGAAAAACGGGACAATAATGATAAATGGTAATAACAGTAAGAAGGTGTATCTATAGACAAATGTGGGCACTTACTTGAAGCAGCCGTGGCAGCGCAGGATGTAGCTCTGGGTGTGGCGGACCAGGAGCCCGTCCACCGCCAGGACGTGCAACCCCATCTGCAGCAGGACATTCTGCAAGAGAAGACCGGGTGGGGGGCTCTTATAGCTGGAGTCAGAGATGGCAGAGGGCCAACATCTTTTGTGCCAGAAGCGGGTGCAGTGTGAGACCTCCACAAGACTCCACCTGGTACTGAAAACGTGTGGTCAATGGATGCAGCGGAGGGTACGCAGCAAACGCCGGCCAGGTCTTTCGCATCCCTTATTGCTCATGGTACAAGTGGGCCCCTCAACAACCCACTCTGCCCAGTCTCTGCCTGGCCAGCAAACCAATTCCCCATGGCTGGCTAAATGGGGCGCCCTGGGCTGAGGGGGACCCCCTCCCCAGGCAAGGTCAATCTAAGATGGACTCCCAGGGGTTATAAAGTGCAGAAGCAAAGAAAGAAAATGGAGGTGCACAAGCATGACCCATCTCACCCCCTCTGTTGCCATGAGGACTGTGCAAGTCGGCGAGTGATAGAGAAAAACCCACCCCCTCAGCCCATTCCCAGCCTTCATACCTCTTCCCAACCTCAAACGACCAAACTAAGACAAATGCGTATCGAACAGAGCCCCTAATGCAAACTACAGCCGGCCCTCCATATCCACGGATTCTGCATCCACGGATTCAACCAACTGCGGTTTTTAAAATATATATAAAAAATACATAAATCCAAAAAGCAAACTTTCATTTTGCTGTTTGATATAAGGGGTGACATTTTACTACACCATTGGCTATAATGTGACTTGAGCTTCCACAGATTTTGATATCCACAGGAGGCCCCAGAACCAAACGCCAGCAGATACCGAGGGCCCACTGTAATCCTTTCTATGCCAACGGACAGCTGTGAGCCTTTGGCCATGATGCTAACAAGGACTCCAAAGCCCATCTGCCTGGTAGCAGAGGCCCAGCTCACTCGACCTTCACAATCACAAATCTGTCTTAGGTCCAGCAAAATTCAACACTCCACAATCCAGTAGCAGGGTGGGGGGGGCAGGGTTATGATTGACCCAAACTGCAGCGTGATCACCCGAAGCAACAGCAGGGGGCTGGTTGGGAGGAGGTTGCCCCCTTCCATGCGCCACTTGGGCGAGCGCTCCAGGCTGCCTCCCCTTCAGGCCCACTGCTGGACCCAAAGACCCCTGAAGCTGGATCAGACCCACGGAAGCCTCTGTACACCAGCATCCTCTCCCCTCTCCCCTCCGCAGTGGCCAAACAGATGTCCCAAAATGGACGCCCCACCAGCAAGACCAGCTGCTCTCTGGCGGCGGACTGTCACTCGCTTGCCTGCATGGCGAAGTCGGTGGTCACGCAGCCGACCTGCACGCCCTCCGGCTCATCGCCCTGGCCCAGGTCTTGCTGGATCTGCTTGATGTTGCTGGGTGTGATCCAGCCTTCCTCCTCATCCTCGTCCTCTCTGCTCTCCTCCTCGTCGCTCTCCTGGCCTTTGGGGTCTTCGGGCCCCACGCGGACGGCATCGGCCTCCTGAGAAAGACACAGACAGGCCCACTCAGGGAGGAGCCCAAGGCACGCAGCCCCTGCCCAGGGGGCGCAGAGCGTAAACTGGGGGAGCTGCCCCTTGCCTTGGCCTGGGAGAGCCCTGCCTTCTCACCAGTAAGGCTTGCAGGTCTTCCTCAATACTGGGCAGAGGGTTCCTCCAGAACAGGAAGGAGCCAAACTCGGGGGCTTCGGAGCCGGCTGCGCCTGTGTGTTCTTGGCCCTGTGACGCTGAAGGCTGCCTCTCACGCCCAAGGTGTTTGGTCTAGGATTGAAGGTACAAAACAATGGGCTCGTGGGTCCAGGTTATCAGAAAGACCCTGCCTCCTTCTGTGACCCTGCCCGACCTTTAAGGCTTCCTCTCAGTCCTGCCAACCATTGTAGGTTACAGCCTTGGGGCCCATGTGATCAGCAGGACACTCTCCCCCCATCCCCACTTCTAGTAAACCAGTAGCAGCTTTTCAGGGTGGCGACAGAAAGGGTGTGTGCGTGCGGATTGAACCGTGGACCCTCTGCACCCACAGCAAGGGCCCACCACTCAGCCACAACCTCCCCGCTGCTCCAGCCTTCTCCAAGGAGCTGAGCCAGACCACCTCTTCCTCTGGCCACGGGAGCACCACAAGAAGCCAGCCACGTGCCTTCAACACACTCCCACGCTCCTCAACTGAGACTGCAAGGGAGTTTCCACCGACAGCCCCAGCAGGAGCACCACGCTACTCTTGCGATCAGGAACAACCGGCTTTCAAAGATCTTATTTTATGGCACATTGCTTTGGGAGCCTCAGTGGCTGAAAAATGCTCAATAACTGCTTTTAGCAAAGATCAGAATGTCCACTGCTGTCGTTGTTGTCTTCTTCTTCATCATCATCATCTTCATCATCATCATCTAACATACAAGAGAGACAGTGCTTCTTCCTACACCGCCCCCCCCCCTGACCCCTGTGCTACGTTCTGCCTTTCTAGGAAAAACAAGGAAGAGCTTTGTGGGAGTGGGGAGCCTAAGGCAGGAGGTTACCTTGGAAGGGAGATGGAAGCCAGCGATGTGGACGGGCGCCTCAGGGTGCTGCTTGGTCAAGCTGACCTTCACCTGCAAGGATTGAAGTGTGAGGAGGGAAAGAACGAGAGATGTGTGCCATGTTTGGCCCTTGCAGTGGCTAGAGATGTGAAGCCCAGGAGGAAAAACGGAAAAATTCAGATCTTTTCAGACTACAGCTCCCATCATCCCTGGCCTCAGGGCAGCCAGCCTGGGCATATATAGGATTTGTACTACAAACCCTCTGGAGGCAACCAGGCCGTTTCCTCCTGGGCTACTCTCCTGTATTTTGCCCAGAGATTCCATTCACTTCCATGAACTCTCCTGGGACGGATGGACATCAGGTCCTTTGGGAGGGACTGGATGTCTCAAAAGCAGGATAATCTATTTTGCACGTTGAGAAAAAAACTCCCGGACAAGGACAAACACAGAAACTCCTGGTCCCACCTTCTGCTCTGGCTCCTTCTTCAGGTGAGCTACGCCAACATTCTCCGCTTCCAGCTGGTAAGTCAAGGCCAGAACCTGGATGTCTGTGGCCGAAAGGCTGGGGTAGTCACCAGTCTTCTTGGAAAACTCAGTCACTAAGAGGGCAAAAAGAAAGGAAGAAAGATTATTTCATCATTTAATCTGTTTGTAGAGTAGCAGGGTAGGATGTCCCATGCTTTCTGGAGAAAAGGCCTTTCCTCAATGGGTCAACCAGAATACGCCAAGGTAGAAGAGAAGAACCCTCTCCAGGTCTCTCCTCCTGGAAACAGAAGAGAGTTACTGGCCCCTCACTCACCCAGCCGGACGTATTCGGGAAAGGGCTGCTTGAAGTGGAGCTGGTAGGGGAGGACCGCCAGCCGCCTCCGGGTCTCCTTGTCCCGGATCTCAGTCACCACCTCCCGGATCGTGTAGATGTTCTTACCAATCTCCTGCAGGGTGGGGGGAAGAAGACACATGTGACTGAACTCATTCTTACTGCTTCTCTGCTTCTGATGCACTTATGATGGCGGTCAACTGGCCGGACAGTCATTACAGATTTATGTTTACTGACTGGTACTTTTTTCCAGTCAAGTTTTCCTCTCCCTGTTTTTATTATTTGTTTCACTCCCTTTCTCTTTGTAAAATATACCTTGTGGCCTCCTTTGGCTTGCAGGCATTTAAACAGGCATTTGACAATTCACTGGTTGCAGGAGTCTCTTCTATGGGGTGCCTCTGCTGTATTTCCGTGTTATTGTTATGTTTTTAAATGGTTTTATACTCTTAAAATTTTTGATGTATGGGTGTTTTTGTTCGATATATGTAATATTTAGTGAATTTAAAATCTTAATAAAAAGGATTAAAAAAATTAAATCCATGACGTTTTAATGATTGTTTGTTTAGCTGTGTTTTAACTTTATTCTCATCAGGCTTTAGCATTATCGTCTTTCAACCCTGTTGTAAGCTGCCTTAGATCACATGTTGGGAGAAAGGTGAAATAGAAATATATAAATAAAAACAAGTATCTAGGGTTCTTTTTTGGGCAGGGAGGGGATAATAGAATCATAGAGTTGGAAGAGACCACTAGGGTCATCTAGTCCAACCCCCTAACCATGTTTAACCGTGTTTATTGACAGTGTTTTTAAAATCACATTTTAAGATTCCTGATCATAAACAGGCCTACGGTCTGAACAGAAGACTTGTTTACAGTACTTTGATTTCTGGTTGATTAGTAGCCTAATTGACTATATTTTGGGGCTTGAAGGGGGTCAGTTGGGGTGCATGGGGCCTGAATGATCTGGGGAAGCTCCTGGTGCCCCCCTACAAGTGGGCCTCTCTCTCTCGGACACCCACAAGAAACGCTGAGACAGAAACGGGGTAGGGGGGGACAGGATGAGGAAGGCTCTCCTTGGGATGCCCAACCACGTGTTTCTGAGCTCAGGGAAGCTCTTCTATGGACTACAGCTGGCTGGAGAGGGGATTCTGGGAGCTGCAGTCAAAAAAGCAACTTCCATAAGGCCTGGAAAGGTGAAACAGCACACAGAGGAGCCTGCGACCAAGAAGGTCTTCCAGTCTCCAGATCACCACCAGGCTTGCTCAGAGTAAAGGGGAGCTTTTAACATCCTCATACAATCATGGAAGAGACCACAAGGGTCATCTAGTCCAACCCTATTCTGCCATGCAGGAAGACACAATCTAAGCATTCCTGACAATAGATGGCCATCCAGCCTCTGCTTAACAATCTCCAAAGAAGGAGACTCCACCACATTACAAGGCAGTGTATTCCCCTTCCGAACAGCTCTTACCCTCAATAAATTCTTCCTAATAATGTTGAGGTGGGATCTCTTTTCCTGTAGTTCGAACCCATTGCTCCGTGTCCGAGTCTCTGGAGCAGCAGAAAACAAGCTTGCTCCATCCTCTGGATGACATCCCTTTAAATATGGCTATCATGTCAACCCACAACCTTCTCTTCCCCAGACTAAACATGCCCAGCTCCCTAAGCTGCTCCTCCTCATAGGGCATCATGGCTTCCAAAATTTTGGTGGCCCTCCTATGGACACACTCCTTCTTCTTTCAAATATTTCACAGAACCATAGTCTTGGAAGAGACCCCAAGGGCCATTTAGTCCAACCCCACTCTGCCCTGCAGGAAGACACAATCCAAATTGCTATTGCTTATAAAAAACGAATGGTAAGCCATTCTGGTAGCCTTTCGGGCTGAAGAGTGGGGTATAAATACCTAATTAAATTAAATTAAAAATTAAAAAGCACTCCCAATGACAGCTGGCCATCCAGCCTGCTCAGAGTAAAGGGGAGCTTTTAAGGTCCTGTGTTGCTGCTGCTGGTGGTTTTGCTGCCCGACTCCTTCGAGTAACCTCGTCCTCCTTCTCCCTCCCTCCTTTCGTTTCCTGACTGGGACGGTTCAGTAGAGCCTCCACGTCCAGGAGCAGTCTATCTGGCATGGGAAGAAACAGGGACACCCGCCCCGCTGAGGCTCCTCGGGAGGGGGTCCTGTGGCCGGTCCTGGTTGGCTAAGCCCCCCATAGCCCCCCAAACCCCATCTCCTTCCTTCCTGCCCCGGTACCTGAAGCGGGGCTGCCCGGAGAAAAGCGCCGGCGTCGGCCACGACGTGTTCCACGGGAGCCATTTTGCCCTGAGCCAAGGCCCCGCCCTCCCTCTCTCGCGCAAGGCAGGCTGGGAAATGTAGTTGTAATGCTTCCAGGCACCATGCGCGGTGCGTGCCGGGAAAAATGATGGCGGACCCGCCTACCTTTAGGAAGAAAGGCATGCTGGGAGTCGTAGTTTTCATAGGTTAAAATAGCTTTATAGTGCAGTATTATCGTTTCACTCTTAAAACCACCACCGTCACAAAAATAAATAGAAAAGAAAACATATTACTACACGAGATGAAGTCCAAAAGTTCACTCTTTCCCCCTAGAAAGCAGTGAGCGGTTCCCAACCTTTGGGCCTCCGGGCATTTTGGACTCCAACTCCCAGAAGTTGAAAATAAATTGAAAATTTGGCTCTGAGTGAAAAAGAGAAATTGCCGAACCAGCCTTGCTTGGAAAAAGTTTTGGCCGTGGTTTAGTGAGACAACCCCAGCAATAACATAAAAGGATATTTTAAATAAATATTTTATTATTATTGTTGTATTTTTGTATTATTTTTTATTAATCTTTTATTGATTTTTTTTTCTTTTCCAAATAGGTATAATTGTCATGTGTAAATATAATGTGATTATAGTGCGTTTAGATTAAGAGGAAAAATGTATTCGTGTTAGGACAAGATAGTTTTATTTTTGTATTAGTAAGAAAAGAGGAAAACAATTATTATTATTATTATTATTGCGTTATTGTTACGACTTTTTGCGGTCGGGTGTATTTTTCAGTAGAATGATCTTATTCCAATAAAATATTCCTAATCCCAAAAAATTCTTAGAAATCAGTGAGCGGTTCCCAACCTTTGGGCCTCTGGGCATTTTGGACTCCAACTCCCAGAAGGCCAAGCCACTCTCGGCCATCATCAGGATTTCTGGAAGTCCAAACGTTCTGTAAAACTATACCGCCAAGGGACTTCCGCTGGGACCGGAAGTCGGGGAACACCTACCGCGCCGCTCTAGCCACGCGACCTCTATGGCCTCCCTTTCCCTCTGGAGATGCGTTGTCATGTGATTGTCTCGACTGTCACATGACCAGTGACTACAGGAGGCGGAAGTGGGGCGAAGGAGCGGAACCGTCGCCGGTGAGTCCAGCGGGGGACGCGAGTGGCTGGGAGGGTTGCCGGTTGCCGTTGTGATTAGGATGAATAATATTGTGGGTATGGTTATTGGCCTGTGACTCCCCTTTCGGGCCTATAGACCCTCAAGGCACCAGAACCCGTTTGATCTTGGAAGCTAAGCAGGGTCAGCCCTGGTTAGGACTTGGATGGGAGACCGCCAAGGAATCCCAGGCGCTGTCAGCTCTGTTTCAGAGGAAGGGACTGGTCAAAACACCTCTGAGGATTCCTGGCCTAGAAAAACCCCATGAAGTTCATGGGGCCACCATAACTTGGCAGGTACTTGAATGCACTTAAACGCACAAGGTTCTTCTTTTTGGACTGTCATTCCCAGAATCCCCCAGACAGCATAGCTGTCTGGGGGATTCTGGGAGTGACAGTCCAAAAAGAAGAACCTTCCCCCAGCCCAGAAGGGCTGCCAAGGAATCCCAGGGACTGGAGGCAATGTTTGAGAAGAAGGGACTGGCCAAACCCCCTCTGAGGATTCCTGGCCTAGAAAAACCCCATGAAGTTCATGGGGTCACCATAAGTTGACAGGTATCTCGAAAGCACTTATTAAACGCACAAGGTTCTTCTAGTCCAACCCGCTGCCATGTAGGAATCCATAACTAAAGCACTTCTGAGAGATGCTTAAAGACCTCCAAAGACACAGAGTCTACCCCCACCCCTGAGGCAATCTCTTCCAGGGTTGAACGCTTCTTATATTATTATTTTTCTTACTTTATTCATTGATATCCTGCCTTTTGTCCAGTAATGGGACTCAAAGCGGCTGTCAACATATTTAAAACAATACAAATTAAAAACAATACAAAAACACTAATATAAAATTTATAAACAATTAAACAATTTTTAAAATTAAAACAGCATTAAAAGCATTCATTAAAAGACTATTAAAAGAAGACTATTAAACGACCGTTTGGAGGGAGTTCCAAAGTCTGGGAGCAGCCACCGAGAAGACCCTCTCCCTCATTCCTACCAAACAAGCCTGAGAAGGTGCTGGAACAGAGAGAAGGACCTCTCCAGACGATCTTAGCGCTCATAAGTTCTTCCTAATTTTTAGCCGGTATTTCTTTTCTTGTCATTTGGATCCATTGGTTTGTGTTCTAGTCTCTGGAGTGGCAGAAAACAAGCTCACCCCATCTTCACCATGACATCCCTCACATGCCCAAAATGTTGCCAGGATTGGTCATAGGGACCCCTGTGGAAAGCAAGGAACCCCATCCCCCTGCCCTCCAAGTCAGGGGCCCTTCCTATGACTGCTGGAAGAGCAGGGAGAGAAGAAAGAGGCTCCCAGCTCCCGTGTTATTTCTCAGCCAAAGTAGTCAGGACTGTTCAGTTTTATGGGCTTTGCAGCTGCTTTGTTCTGCTGGCAGCCTTTCCATCTGTCCCATTTTCTGGAGGAAAAGGATTTCAGTGTTTCTCAGAGCACTCTTTTGTCAGTTTCCTGTCATATCTGCAGCTATCTTCATTCTGTCCACTCAAACTCACAGGATGCAACAGTGGACTTTGATGACAGTGGCACTGTGATGTTCTGATAGGGTAGAGTTCAGAATTGGATAGCCCTTCAGAGATGTTGAACCCACCAGCCAGCATAGTTCATGATGAGAAAACAAATGAACAAACAGAAAGAAATGATGGGCACCTCAGTCCCACAATATCTAAAAGCCCACACAATCGCCACCCTGGCAATATCATCATCATCATCCCCACCTCTGTCTACGGATCAAGTGGGGAACAACAGCAGATTAAAATTCAACAACTGATGGACACAACACCAGTTAAAGAACACTTAACTTCTGTTAAAAGAGCATGCATATTAAAAACAATCAATTCATACTTTAAAATTCTTTATGTAAAAGTCATCTAGATAGGCCTGCTGGAAGAGATTGACCTTTTGTGCTATTTTAAACTCAGACAGTGCCTCCAGCTGTTGGATTTCTTCCCTCATTCTAAATCCATTACATTCAAGGTTGTCACCTTTGCGGTAGCAGACCAAAAGATGTGCTGAAAATTCCTAAGAACCTCAGCAGAGGATTGTAAAAGGGATCAATTGTTGTGGCTGCCATTATTATTGTTGGCCAGAGATTTTATCCAGTAACTTATTGTTTTGTTCCTGTATTTTTTGTAAACCTGTGTTGTGATTCCTTTGTTTAATGTGGTAAGTATGCCAGTAGTACACTATTATCAGAATGTAATGGATATTGTGGCACAGACAAATACAACTTGATCTGTTCTGATCTGAATTTCTTCTGGCAGGTCATTCTGTAGTCTTGGGGTGGCTGAAGAGCGAGTCCTCTGGGTAACAATAGTCGGCCTGGTTTTGGCTGACTGATATAAAGGTCTCCCAGAGGACCTGGGTGTCTGGGCTAGATTGTAATCTGGATCCCAAACAGGTAGGGCTTCCAAGGTAACCACCGGCCCTTTGTACCTTGCTGGGAAACTAATTCTGCTGCTTGTACCTTGTTTTGTCTAAAGCGGTGTTTGTGGTGCTCCCCTTGTAGCCTTTTTTTACGCTTTGGAGCCTTTTCTTTCTGCCAGCACTGTTCTTCAGATGCTCACTGCGCACAATGCGTGAGAGATCACCTTTTGAAACATCCAATCGGCAAAATTGTATGCATACAAATAGGCACAGTCCCGTTATCTTATACACCACTGTTTGAACCAAAACAGTGAGTGAAGGTTGTGGCTTTTGTTTTGATTTTGTTTTGCTCTTTAAAGAAATGCCAGTATTTCCATAATGACAGTTAGAAATGAGTAGCTGTTTCAAGAAAAGGCTTGGCTGGGATGGGCACCTTGGGTGCTGCTGCTTGTGTTGCTGTGCATTGGACTCTTGGACTCTTTGTTTGCCTCTTCTGTGTTTTGGCAGAAAGGAGCAGTCACCATTGGTGTTGTTTGGATACACAACATTGAGCCACAGTGGCTTGGTATGGGCATGACCTAAGCCTACCCACCTCCTGACCTGCTAAATTCAGGCTTTGATTCTTTCTCTGTCCAAAGGTACTGGTGGACCACTAGGGACAAATAAAACCTCTGGTTGCTGATGGAGATCAATTCTCTGGGTCCCTCTTTTGTGGGGCTGAAGATGAAGCTCAGCCAAACAGGCGTTTCTGGCTTTCTTCAGCTATTCTCACTTGCATGCTTGTCATTCAGAGACTTAAAATGCACACAGTCCACATGGAGGTTTAACAACGTGTAGCTGAATCCTGAAGAATAACATTTTCACCCACCCTTGCCCTGGGCAGAAGGAGCTAGTGGTCTCAGGCAGCAGGTGCTTGGCAATAGGCAGTGCCGTCTGGTTTGGCTTGTGCCCACGGGGGCCACCTGCTGCACTCAGGTGTAGAGGAAGACGCTGCCTTCTTGTTCGCCGTTGTTACTTCAGTGCTAATCCGGTTGTCTTTTGTACATTGCCTGGATTTTGTCCTTTTGGTCACAAAACTCCTTTTCTCTGGGCTCGACCCCAGTGGAGTTTGCTCTGTGTGTTGGTAGGGGGTGAATGATGTAGGAACAGCCCCCACCCATGTTCCTGGAGCTGCTCTGTGCCTCTTCCCCTGTGCCCTTTTGCTGTCCTGGCCTGTGATGCAAACGTAAATAATATCTTTGAGGTTTGATAGCTTTCAGTGTACCAAATACGTAGATGTGGATATTTCTTTTTTGAAAGTTTTTTTTTAATTACAAGAATTTTTTGTCATATAAAACTTCATAGGAATATAAGGAAAAGAAAACACAGTAACACCACACTGCAAAAGAATAAACACACACCAACAAACCAAAAAGGGGAGGGGGGGAAATAACACAGTAACTTCCAACTTTCCTACTGATGGTTAATATTATACTTCCTCTATCACGAAACATCTTATATTAAACTTTCACATTATCATTGAATCCTTCCAATCTTCAAATTCCATTGCTAATAATTTTCCATATTCCTCCCGCAAAATGCCATCCCAAGTTCTCATTCCTTTTAAAAACTATTCAATGACTTTTCCCTAATTAAAGTAGTTAATTTATCCATTTCAGCAAGGTCATGCAGGTTCATCAACCAGCCCTCTTGATTTGGAGCAATTGCCACTTTCCACTTATGCACATAGATCAGCCTGGCAGCCGTAATCGTATATTGTATGATTACCCCATGTTCTTTCTCAATTTGCTCCTCCAACAGTCTCAGTAAGAACAATTCTTATAATTAAAAACAATTAAATAGGCAGTCCTGTTAAGACCCAGTGTGATGTAGTGGTTTGAGTGTTAGACTATGACTCTGGGAGACCAGGGTTCGAATCCCTGCTCAGCCATAGAAACCCACAGGGTGACCTTGGGCAAGTCTCACTCTCTCAGCCTCAGAGGCAGGCAATAGTGACAAACCTCTTCCGAATAATCCTTGCCAAGGAAATCTTAGGAGAGAGTCGCCATAAACTGGAGTCAATTGGATGGCACAGAACAACAATTAAAAATTAATTCAAAATGATTTAAAAACATCAAGAGAGTAGTCCAGCACATCCCATTGAAAGGCCTTTTTGCATAACCTATTAAAAGTCTCTCTCCTGTCTAAATGGAGATGTCTTTGCCCACCTTTCACTTTTATCTAACATGTTGTTTTCCTTCCTCTCATTTCCAGGCCTCCGATGATGAAATGGCTTCTGCAGGGCAATCTGGAGAGAAATCTCCACTTACTGTGAAAGGTGAGTCACTGGCTTCGCGGACAGCCCCAGGTTGGTGTGTGTGTGGGGGGGTTCCTTAAAATGAAAAATCATGTAGATTGCCTCTTTTTGTCTTTGGTTTAAGGAGCTCCCTCTGAATAAGAGTGTTGTTGAACTTGAAAACTTGCCTTGCACCCAGCATTTGGGAACTGGTTCATATCACAGAATCTACCCCAATCGTCACTATTCACTTCTCACTTACCCCAGAGCAAAGCTGCCTTTAAAAAAGGGTGGAGTTTATTTGCAAGATCCAGACTTGCCCAGTTGGAGGGGCAAATATATCCCAGTGGGGTTGTTCATATCTGTGTTTCTTCACATCAACTGGCCTCCGAGCTTTTCCTGACCTGTTTTCTAGAGGGTTCCAAGATGGCCTGGAGTTAGCAGGCCTCGTTCCCTCCTGCTCTTGGGTCAGGATAGGGAGCGAAGAGCAACTGGTCTCGGTGTCTGTGTGCGTGTCCACATGCATATCAGGGCTGCGGGGGAACCCCTGGCTTATAACAAAGTAGAACTACAATCTAGTTTTATCTGCATTAAAAGATGATTAAATAAAGAATTCTGTTAAAAGCAAAACAGTTTAAAACACATTTCAACATAATTAAAAAAGATAAAAGCACAGCACATTCACTCGAAAGACCCTTCTGCCTCATGCGTTTAAGAGCCAAGGCCCTGCCTAAATAATGACGTCTTTGCTATCCAAGGAAAGGGAGCAGAGAGAGGCCAGTCTAGTTTAACTGCTGGGGTGATTCCACACATTGAGAAGACTCTCTCCCATGTCCTCATGGAGGAGGACCGAGAGAAAGAGCCAAACAGTTGGTCCAGTGGTTAAGGATTGTGGGAACTGGAGTCCAAAACCTCCAAAAGCCCAAACGTTTCATCTCTCTTTATATCTGGCAATTATGCAGCCTTCTAGATTTTGTTGGACTGCAGCACCCAGCATTCCCCACCATTGACAATGCTGGCTGGGGAGCTCCTGCAACTTGCAGCCCAAGAGCTGCCGGATCCCCGCCTCTGATTTATACGAGGTGGGGTGGAAATGGAAAAAGAGTTTTCCTATGACTTATTCTACAGGTAAAAGGACTTTGACCTGATCCTGGGAGCTTTGAATGGAAGCCAGGGAGCAAACATGTTTCCGTCTTTGCTTCCTGGGTCCTTCATGTGCCAAAAACGGTTGTGGGCCATCCCTACTCTCCACCCTGTGAACTCAAGGAGTAGCATGCTGCTATTTGTCTGCATGCATTTGTCTACATGGCTATTTATATACTAGAGGTTGCTTTCATGTCTCTCAAGAAGTAGAGATATAATGCCTACAAGCCCCTGCCCCCTACGTTTCCCTTCTGGTCAGAGATTGGAAGAGTCACTAGTTTGAACAGCAGCTTCCTGAATCCCTCAGCCAGTGTGCACTACAACTCCCAGAAACCTTCAGTCAGCAAAGTTTCTGCAAGTTGTAGTCTACACTGGCTGGGGGATTCTGATAGTTTTTGGCCATGCTGGCTGGGAGATACTGGTTAGGTACTCGTTAGGTTCCTTCAGCTGGATGCATGAAGCTGCCCTGGCTGGAGGTTTCTGGGACATGTTGTCCAAAAGAGTAACTTTTCCAAGCTCGGTGTCTGATCACTGGCATACCGTCAGCATGCCTAAGGAACAGGCCTGGCACCATCTGCTCCTCTTTCCCCAAACAGACAGAGGGCTGCTGCCATATTCTCTGAACCGTCTGCTGGCCCCCCTCTCAGCTGGGGGGGGGGTTGATGGGGAGGGAGAGAGGGAGGGAGGGGAAACGATGGGTCAGGGAGGGGTCATCTTCTCCCAGCTGTGGGGTCTGGCCAGCTGTGTGTGAGGCAACGTGTGCCCAGTGCCACCAGGGGGCTCCCCCGGTCCACAGTCGCTCCAGCTGGGCTGCAGGGCCGCAGTTGCAAACATCTGCCTGGGCTCTTTAGGCACTCATTATGGCGAGGATATTCAACAGTATTTGGAAAATGGCTGAGAAATCCTGATGAGGAGAATGCAATATTCACATGTGCACAGGAAACAATATTCTAGTACAGAAATACTGTCTTCTGCACAGAATATACTGTCTCCTGTGCATAAAATTCTGTTTTCTGCGCAAAAATACTGTGTGTAAATTTTGCACAGAATAAGTCTTTGAAAACTGTGCTGTTCTCTAAGACTTTCTTGCAGTAAGGAAAAAAATGCTAAAATTTTACTTGTTTCCTCCGAAAGAAAATGAGTGAAGAATTGCATTCCACCTTGGTACCCCTCTTCCTTTGGAGCTCTCCAGCTGGGAGTTTGGTTCTGGGTTGAGCAGGAGACCCTTGAAAAGTCAAGCGGGGCGGGGCACAGACCCCCACACAGCAGCCACTCTCTCTGCTACTCCCAGCTGGATTTCTTCCCTTCTAGTGAGCCTTGGTGTGGATATTTAGGCTGTAAACCCCCAACTTAAAATTTGATGTGATCTAGAAGAGGTTTGTTAGCATCCTAAAGACGCTGCACCCCACACAGGGTGCTTTGCAAGGAGAGCATGGTTTCTCAGCTACATTCAAACCAGTGAAAACTAAAAAGCACTGGGCACCGTTAGTCCCTTGCACGATCTTGTGCTTGCAGCCTGACGCCTGAACAGTAGAGCGGGAGTTTAGAATCCTAGGGTTGGATGGGGTTGCCAGGGCCATCTGTCTGTCTCACCCTTGTCAGCGGGACTAGCCCCCCCCCGCCACAACCCCCCACTCCCAGTTGTTGTTCTTCCAACAAGCAGATCTTTTTATTCACTGAGCAAGTCATCAGACCTAAAACAGAGGTGGAGGACTTTACATGTTTGATGGTTTTTATCAAGGTGGTGTTGTATAGTGTTTTAGTGACTCTTTTATATAAATATGTGATTTTTATATTTCTAATTTACATTTATGTATATATTCATTCAATTATTCATCTATTTACGGTGTACCCTGTCTTTCTCCCAATATGATTAGATATTTTAATAGGATGTAAGCTGCCTTGCATTGCCTCCCTGAAATGTGAGCTATGAATTAAATCAGTATATAAAAACCAGAGGCCCCTGTGATAGGAGAGGTTCTCAAGAGTCAGTCAGTCATAGAATAATAGAATCACAGAGTGGGAAGGGATTCCAAGGACCATCTAGTCCAACCCCTTTCTGCCATGTAGGCATCCACAGCATAAGCACTCCTGAAAGATGGCTATGTGCCCTGTGTTTAAAGACCGCCAAAGAAGGAAAGTCCACCCCCCCCCGAGAATCTATTTCTCTGTCCAACAGCTCTTGCAGTAAGCAAGTTCTTCCTGATATTTAGGTGGGGTCTCCTGTCAATTCAGTTTGGCTTCCGTTGAACTAAAGATCCCACCACTTACTTCTCTCCTGAGTCAGAATGATAAGAGTTGGAAGGGGTCACAGGGGCCATCTAGTCTGACTCCCTGCCGTGCAGGAGTCCACAGTTAAATCACCCCCAAAAGATGCCCACCCAACCTCTTTTTAAAGACCTCTGAAGAAAGAGGGTCCACCACCCACCAAGGCTGCCCGTTCCACTGTTGAACAGCTCTTACAGTCAGGACATTTTTCCAAGGGAAACTTTCCTTGCAGTTTCCGTCTGTTGGACCCTTAGTGGCTCTGGAAGGGTGGGCATATCTCCCTCTCCCCTTCCCAACACAGTCTTGGCCAGTCCCAAGGCAACTGCCTTCTCTCCACTCCTGGCCCAAGGAGCCACGTTTGACTCTCCCATTTCTCCCCCCCCCCCCAGTTGTGTCAGCGAAGCCCAAGGGACATGGTGGCCGCCAGTCTCGGATCACCTCTTTTGTGGAGGTAACGGCCGATGGGCTGCCCGGGGAGACCAAGAAGACAGCAAAGAAAGCTGGGAGCTCCGAGCTGCTCTGGAATGAAAGCCTCGTGCTGTAAGAGATGTTGGTTTTGCGCGGGGGGCGGTCAGGGGTGAGGAAGAGGGGCACAGGAGTTGGAAGAGATGCTGAGTCTGCACTGGCCCATCCCCAGGAGGTTAGGCTCATCCGAGGATGTGGTTGTGGGGGCAAGCGCGGCCTTTCTGAGGGGCAGTTTTCCAGGGGCCACGCAGACTGCCGAAAATGTGGACAGCCCTTCTGGAAGTGACCAGAAGCCCACTCCCGCTTTTGACGAAGAGGGTTTGGGGTCTTCTTAATGTCAACCTGGGCAGGAGGTCCCTGCAACCCCTTTCAAAGACAAAGAGTTGCTCCTGGCGGTTTCCAGAAGAGGCCGTTCGCCCTTCCTCTGGCCCAGGAAAAGGGAGCCATGGGGTGAATCTGGGGGTGCCAGGGGCCACGGAAACAGCCTTGGGGGCCACACTTTCACCTGGCCCCCTGAACCATCTGCATGTCTGGGCCATTTAATGTCCTCGCAAGTGACATATCAGTGGAGCTTGGGAAAGGAAGACTTTTGGGGGGAGTACAACTCCCAGAATTCTTGGAGTTATAGTCCCAATCCCCAATAACTTTTTGCAGGCTCTGTGTAGCAGCTAAAGGTGTAATTTGCATTTTTGGCCCTTTTTGAGGGGTCAGGCTGGACCTGCAGGGCTTTCTGCCCTTTTACTGCATTTGCAGAAACGACTAGATGGCTTTTACTATATCTTCTTCAATGGGTTGAGGGCAGGACCGTTTTTTTAAAGATGGACTAACTACTGTGCAGCTTGTTTGTGGCCTCTGGGCCGGGCTCTGCAGGCTGACTGCCTTGTCTTCCTTTTGCACCTGCCAACGCCAGGAACGTCACGCCTCAGACCCACCTGGAGGTCAAGTTGTGGAGTTGCCACACCCTGCGGAATGAGCTGCTGGGCGGGGCGTCCATCAACCTCTCCAGCCTGCTGAAGCAGAGCAAGGGGAAAGGTATGCTGCCGCCCCACTTCCTCCATCCCACACTGCAGACCTGTTCACTTCCTCCTCCCTCCGCTCGCTCTGCCCCTCTGCTGGTCCCTGGATCCCGACCTCTTTCTCTCAGGGCACCCATCCTGCCCCTTCCCTCAGCCCCCCGCCCAGGGAAGGAGGATCTTCTCTCTGCCCCACCACCCTCGCAGGTACACCTGATAGGACGATGGGAGACAGGGCCTTCTTGGTGGTTGCTCACAGGCTCTCGGACTCCTTTCCTAGAGAATTTACCCTCATTGCTCAGGGGGAAAGGGCCTTTGTATTTCTTGTTTCTCTTTTTGATGGTCATGCTTTTAACTGCTTTTAATTCTGTTGATAGTTTCTGTATATTTTCAACTTTTCTCTTTTATGTAAATATTTTGGCTGTTTCTCTTTTAACTTTTGTCAGTTGCCTTGAGTCGAGGACAGGATACCAATAAACATAAACACAGAGAACCAGACTGATGTAGCAGTTTGGGTGTTGGACTGTGGAGACCAGAGTTTGAATCCTCACTCAGCCATGGAAACCCCCTTGGTTGCCCTGGGCAAGTCACAGTCTCTCAGCCTCAGAGGAGGGCAACCCCTCTCTGAACAAATCTTACCAAGAGAAGCCTGTGATAGGTTCGCCTTAGGATTGCCGTAAGTCAGAAACTACCTGAAGGCACACAACAGCAAACAGTAAATATAAATATAGTAATAATGAGGAGGAAGAGGAAGAAGGGGGAGGAAGAAACAAGGCCTCATTGTGGGTGGTTAAGAGGCCTGTCAGGTATGTGGGGTGGTTGTTGCCTCTGTGTGTGTGTGAGAGAGAGAGAGAGAGACGGAGGCAGCCTGTCCCTTCCTCAGCCCAGGAGAGCCGCCGCCTGCCCAGCAACCTCAGGCCTTTGGCCGCCTGCTGCTGTTGTCGTTTGTGGTCTCTGGAATGGCAGCATAAAGGCCTCTATTCAGGGGGCTCTGAGCAGGGGAAAGGCTCTGTGCGTCGTCCCCCTCTGGGCCAAACCGCTCTCCCCTGGTCCTCCCTCACCCTCCCAACCCTGTCTACTTGGGACACAGAGCTTGTATTGAGAGGTGTAGGGCCAGGACGAAAGGGGGTTTCGGAGCAGCACCTCATCTTCCCTTCTAGAGCGAGGGTAGATGGTTCTCTCTGGCCCCACTCATGTCACCCCAGTTGAGGATGGTGGGGTGAGGCTTTGCTAGTTTTAAGCTCCCTTCCCTGTTGGAGCCCAGTCCTGGGGTGTGTGTGTTGACTTGGGGGAGAGGTGGAGCCCCTCTGGCCACAGCGAGGACAGGATTGGGGTTGGGCCCACGGCCTGCAGGGATTGAAGAAAGTGGGTGGGTTGGGCCTCCTAAGAGCAGCCATGTTGGACCAGACCACAAGTGGCTTCTCTAGTCCAACTTTCTGTTCACACAGTAGCCAATCAGTTGCCCAAACGAGATGCCCACCACCTGGAAGACAGGAGCACAACTGCAGCCCTCCCATCTCATGTTTCCCCAGTAATGGGAAGCCTCCGGGAAGGCATGTAGCCTCCTGACTGCTAGCCACTGATGGTGGCCTCCTGTCCTCTGTGAATTTACCCAAACCCACTTCAAAGCTGTTCCAAGTTGGTAGTCCCTGTTGCCACATCCTGTGGCAGTGAGTACCATTCTTTATGCACCATGTACAGAAGGCCTTTCTTCCTGAACCCGGGGTCAAGAATGTGCCCCCCACCACTTCAGTCTCTTTGCCTGCCGTTCAAGCGCTCCCAGCCTGGCAGGTCTCTCTGAGGAAAAAGTGGCTCAGAGTTTAGGGTCGTTGGGAGTGTTGGAGGGTCATGATAGGGCTGACCCTTCTGGGCTTTGGGGTGCAATTTGGGAACCTGCCTGGAAAGAACAAATCTAGGGGGAGCTGTGTTGGCCATACAGCAAAATGCAACAACATCCAAAATCCACAAAACAGCAATACCTTTATTGGATCAACTAAAGAGCACGAAGTACATTGTGTAAACTTTGGAAACTTTACCGGCTTCTTCGTCAGGCAAAGGTGTTATTTTAAAAATCATTTTAAAAATGGCGTTGTTAGAGTCCCAGGCCTACATTTTGTCAGGACATTGGTTTTATTGTTGTCTGTTAGGATGGTCTGGAGGGATGTCATTATAGGCAGAGGTCACTCCCCTCTTTGGCCATGTAGGCTCTGGGAGACCAAGAGACATAAAAGTAACTTCCCTTGATATCCAGCTTGTTTCTTCTTTCTTCCGCTGTCTGATTTTTAACACCATTGCCTGATGAAGAAGCCTGTGGAGCTTCAAAAGCTTGCATGATGTACTGTATACTTGTGGCGGATGAGAGGAGTGTGGTTTTCTGCCACATTGTAGGCAATGTGGACCAAAGTGACCCTGAGTTCAGATGATTTTTAGCTTCAGCTGGGGCTGCGTTGGGCGACATGGAGATTGGTTGCCCTGTGTGTGTGTATGTGCATGCATGTGTGTATTCAAAGTGCCTTCCCCCACTTGTCTGTGTCCTGGGTAGGAAGGAAGGACAGCCCCTGTGTCCCCCCTGGTCAAAGGAACGTGATGGCTTTTTTGTTTTAGCCTTTGTCCTGCTTGCTCACCCACCCAACCACCACATTCCTCAGAGTCCAAACTGGTTTCAAAACTGGCACCCCAAGAACCCCCTTACGATGATGCCCTGGGCCCCTGGTGCCAACAGGCAGCCAGGGTCAAAGGGGTTTCTCTTATCTGTCGGATGCTGTGGCTGGCTGCAGGGCTGCTGCTCCTATAAGCAAGGATGGGGTGGATGATTCCTTAGGAAGGCTTAGCGTGAATGGCAGGAGATGTTCAGCACATCCTGTCCAACCCTCCTGGGCATTATTGATGACTGGCCCAAAAGGCAGGGCTCCCTGCTTGTGAGGTTTTGGCCCTGTGGAGCAGGCCAGGGGCAGAGGGTTGCCCAGGTCTGAACCCAGTCAGCTGATCTGAACCCAACTTTCCCCAGCAAGCTGGGAGTGGAAGCTTTGGTTGCCTTTGGATCTCCTCAAGGGTGTGTGTCAGGCCCAGACAAGGACTCTTTGGCCTGTTCTGAGGGGGTCCAACTAGATCCAGAGCTTTTGTCTTCTCTTATGGCTCTTGCACCATCTCTTGTGCGTTGTTTGAAGAGCTGGGGCCGGGCTTCCTTGGCCACTGAAAATCAGGACCCAAACCAGCAGCAGCCTCTTCCCCACATTGCTGTGCTCCTGGGGTGGTTTCTGTCTTTCATTTGCAGAAACGCTCTGCTACAGCTGAAGCTCTGGCCAGGCAGCCCCGTCAGAACGGCACAGGGCGAGGTGCAGGCGGCCTGAACGAGAGCCAGCCGGCTACTTCCTTGGCTGGGGCAGCTCCCTGGTCCCCCATTAGGCTGCTTGTTTGGCTGGGGCTGCTCCCTGCCCTCTTCTTGCCTTCCTGACAGGGACCCCAGGGCGGAGTGAGGGCCTTCTGCGGGAGCTTCTGAGGTCCCAAATGTAGCTGCACCCAGAACAGGGCTGTGTGGACACCTGTGTGTCTGTATCTATAAAACAAGCCCTCCTGTGCCTGCTGCCTCCATGAATGGTAACCTGAGGGGCAGCACTGTGCAAACAAAGAGCCCCCTCACTCCACTCCCTGCTCAGTTTGTATCAAGAGGGTCTTGTTTAGGGAGCCCCTCCCTTCTCCCTCCCACCTGGCTTTTACAGTTCCTGCAAAGGTCCTGTTTGAGACATGCCCAAGGCAGAGGAGCTGCTGCAACAGCTGCAAAGAATTTGCTCATGGGGAAGCCAGCATTGTCTCCCCCCCCCTCACATTTCATTCTCCCTCCCCTGCCCTCCCCTCCTCCTTCCCACAGGCTGGAGGGCTGAAAGACTGCCCTCAATAGCTGAGCCTAGGGGTGCTGGGGTCCCATGTCCAGTCACCGGCCCCTCCCTCCCTCCCTCCCTTCCTCCTCCTCCTCCTCCTCCTCCTCAGTGATGTACAATGGAGAAGAACATTTTAAAAAGCTTAAAACGACTCCTTTCAAGTCCTTTAATTTCCCTGCTTCTGTTGATTTCTCTCACGGTTGTCAAGTAGGGAGCAATTCTAAGGTACACAAATGGTTATGAGGAGCGAATCAGAAGGGGGTGACTGACCAGGAAAATGGGGAGAACCCACACGCGGCTAAAAGTGTCAGTCAGGGACTTGGGGTGGCTTCCCTTCCTGGCCCATCAGACTCATGGGAGTGGCCGTATGTGCTGACCACGCTCTCTGCCCGCCTGGCTGACCTCACAAGGCTGTTGTGAAATTTAACTGGAAGGAAGAAGAGAGCCACGCTTGCCACCCTGTGCATGATGGGGTGCAGGGATAGCTCCCCCCCTCCTCGGAGCTGTGTTGGAGATTGCAGTGCGGCACCTCAGCTTGGCAGGCTGCAGCTGTGAGAAAAGAGTAGATCTCACAAGGAAAAGGGTCGTAAGATTGCCAGGACCATAACAGCGTAGGACGGGGCGTAACTGTATTCACTTGTTGGCTTATTTTATTCTGATTTATTTAGACCAGGGTGGGCAACTGTGGCGGATTCAGAGACCAGTGTTCTACTTTTAGGGCCTTCTGGAGGCCACACAAAGTGCCAAAAATACATACATAAATAAATATCAAAATGACAAAAACAAAACCAGAAGCCCACTTCTGTTTTTGAAAAAACAGATGTTTTAAAATGCTAAACACTGCAAGGCTGCCTGTGTTAAAAGTGCTGCAATGACTTTGACCAGTGAGTTGCCACTCTTGAAATCTTCCATGATGGGTTACCTCCCCCCAACATTTCTTTTTCTTGATCTGGGCTTAAGAGTTGGGGGCTCATATGCTCCCGCAGGGCTGTTCTTTTCCCATCCCAGTCAATCAATCAGTCAGTCAATCAATCAATCAATAAACCAATTAGTCACTTTATTTATATCCCACCTTTCCCCAAAAAGTGAGCCTTAACTTGCAGACTAAAAAGACGTACAGGTAAAACCATCTATAGCTAAAAGCATACAAAAAGTTAAGATTAAAATAACATTAAGCTGTCTGTAGAATTAAAACAATTTCATTAAAATGAAATTCATGGGGTCACCATAAGTCAGCAGGCTATTTGAATGCACATGCACACACAAGAGGCCTGAATTCCCTAAAGCCATTGGATCCCTTCTGAGCTTGGAAGCTAAGCAGGGTCAGGCCTGGTTAATACTTGGATGGGAGACTGACAATGAATACCAGTTGCTGTAGGCTCTATTTCAGAGGAAGGAACTGGCAGAACCACCTCTGAGGATTCCTTGTCTAAGAAAACCCTGTGAAATTCATGGCATTGCTATAAGTTGACAAGCAACTTGGAGGAGTGCACACACACACATTAGTATATGGGTTATAAAAATAATACTGATGCAGGTATGCACACAGACATACACATGGACAGACACAGACTCAGATCCAATCAACTCCCTAGTTCTTACTACTGCTTTGTGATGGGAAATGGGGAGAAGCCACCCAGAGCTGGATACTGGGGGTTGCAATTGTTGTTTGCTATGGGCCTTCAGGTGGACTCCAACCTACACTAACACTGTCCTAGAGTTTTCTTGGCAACATTTGATCAGAGGAAGTTTGCCACCAAATGAGTACCTGGCTTGTGGGGGCAATTAGCTAACCCACACTGGAAACTGCTTAATGCAGTGTAGATGTGTAAATTGCTGTTGCTTAAAACAATTTGTAAGCCGCTCTGATAGCCTTGTGGCTGAAGAGCGGGGTATAACTAACTAACTAAATAAATAAACATTGCCTTCCTCTGAGGTTGAGAGAGTGTGACTTGCCCAAGGTCACCCCATAGGTTTTCATGCCTGTGTAGAAATAGGAACCCGGGTCTCTTTAGTCTAGTCCAGCACTCAAACCACAATGCCATGCTGGCTCTCACTTTAGTTGTAATCCCCTCTGCTAAAAAGGGAACTTTTCCAAACTCTGGGAGCTCCTCATAGGTGCATCTGCCAAGCCAGTGACTCTCTGCCCTACTCTACCAGTGCATATATCCGTTTTTGGCCTCTGTTTTCCTGCTCCTCCTGTGTTCCCTGCGGAGCTCACACTCAGCTTCTTCATTTCCCTAGACCAGTGGTTCTTAACCTTTCCTTTACCAGAGACCCCCTTTAAATAGCTTTTGTTGCCATGGACCCCCAAGACTTAACTCAAGACATAACACTATAACGATAAAATAATGACGACAATAACAACTACAATAATAATACAATTGCTCCATTCATTAACCCTTCCTGCAGAGGCACTGAAGGGGGAGGGAAGACTTTTCTTCTGCTTCTTCCTGCAAATTTGTGGATGGAGCTGATTGAATGGCAATGCACAGGCCAAGCCAGCCAACCAGACTTTACCTTGGCTCTTGTCACGTGGGCTGAGCAAGCCTTTGCAGAACCCTTGTGAGGACATTGTGGCCCCCGGGGGCCCATGGACCACAGGTTAAGAAACATTGCCCTAGACTGAATGTGTCCTTTTTCCTTGGGGAAGATCACCCATAAGAAAGCATGTGTGAGTTGCAGGGAAGATGGGTGGTCTGTCTGTCTGTCTAGCTGGCTGGCCCCTGTGGCCAACAGCCCCTCACCCCTTGTGGGGCACCTCCAGCTATCTGCCTCTTTCTCCTTCAACACAGGCTGAGGGACTGTTTTGCTCTGGGTTGCCTTGAACGGGAGATGGCCCGATTCTGAGACATGGCTTCTCTCTTTCTGGTGTCCCTTTGCAGGCGACCAGCCTCGGGGTAAAACTCCCCCACCTCTTCCTCCATAGAACAGGGGGCTGTTTTTGCATCTCTCCAGGCCTCTTCTCCAGCACAGAACAAGGAAAAAACCTCCCTGTCTGATGCATTTGCTGCTGGAGTTGAAGCTCCCATCCTGACTCCAGGAAAGGACTGGCCCTTCGAATGGCCAGCTGGGAATTCCTGCCTAAATAGGAGCTCTGCAGCCGGCCAGCGGAGATGGGGAACTGAGGCCTCATTCATGGGTCTGGGGCAGCCTCTCCCCCAAATAATAACAGTCCTGCTCGCTGACACGCTACACACACACACACAGAACCTGGCTTTGTGCATACAGAGGCAGCCAGGAGAGCAAGGTCCCCTTTGTGCTGGGGGCCTGGGGTGTTGCCAGTGTTTATTTTCTTAAATGAAGCAGAGGGAGGGGGGAAACTTGCGTTCCCTGTGCCCCGCCTGCCCCAGACACAGACACCTTGTTTTTTGCTGGGTTGGGTGAGGCAAGCGGTGTGTGTGTGTGTGTGTGAACACGCAAACACACATGAACACACAAAGAGGGTCTGTGCAGCACTAGCCATGCAGGGTCTGTCATCCATGAGGCAGCGAAAGGGGCTCTCTGTCTGGGACACTTCTGGGTACCATGTGTGTGTGCTGACGAAGAGAAGGCTGCCTTGTTTTTTGGCTCTGCCCCCATCCCTGCAGAGGCATTTTCAGCAAACCTGTATGAAGAAGGGTCCCAAATTGCATGCACACCCCCACCCCACCCCACCCCTGCCTCCCTGCAGATCTGCCCAGGGTGTCTTAGGAGATAAGTCCACACCCACTCTGCACGGTTCTTGCCCTCTTCTGCCTTGCTGTGCTTTGGACACTGCCAAATGAGGGAGGCTGGAGTGCCGTGCCCAGCTGGTGAAAGGGGAGGAGGTCCGGAGCAATGCACCGGGGAGCTCTGGGGGGCCTGGGAGCCGCAGCAGCAGCAGCCCTGCCCGACCCCAGCGCTCTCCCCCAGGGAGCCAGGCATCAGCTGCTGAGGCTTCCCTCAGGAGAGCTGGGCTGGCCGGCCGGCCCATGCTTTTGGGTCACAGCCTTCGGGGCACTGTCCAGGTCCCCCGTCTCCAAGGGCAGGGGGTTCGTTTCTCAGGGGAGCAGTTCCTGGCCTCAGGCCGGCTTCCCGGCTGCAGAGTGGTGGCTGCTGCTGCTGCTGCTGGACAGTGCTCTGTAGCAAAGACACTCTGCACATGCTCCTAAGCCCACTGATTAGGCTCCAGCGTGGAGGTTGGCCCAAAGAGAGGGTGCCGGAGGGCAGTGGGCTGGGAAGTGGCAGCCGAGGGGCAGGTTTGGGCCAGCGGGAGGGATGCCGGTCTGTCTGTCTGTCTGTCCATCTATCTGTCCTCTGTGTCAATGGGTTTCCTCCTGTCGCCCTTCTCAGTGGAGAGCAAGCCGCTGACCTTGAACCTGCAGATGGAGAACAAAGGCAGCCTTGTCTCTGGTGGGGAGCTGACGATTTTCCTGGACGGGCCCGGTGTTGATGTGGGAAGCCTGCCGAATGGCAGCGTCGTGACAGAGGGTGAGTGAGCCAGTTTGTGCCAGGGAGGATGGATGGGAAGCAGGCTGACGTCGCCGCCGCCGCCGCCTCCACCTCGGGCCTGCTTGGCCCTCCGTCTCCTAGGCGGTGGCTGCTCCTGCGCTCCGGAACGGACTTGTGTCAGGCCAGAAGGGAACCAAGGCTCTGGTGTGTGCAGGAGTCTAAGCCACAAGCCTGAACTCTGAGCCCAGGCCTAGCGGGCGGGGGCTGTCCGGTGGTAGTGACTTGGAGTGAAAACACTCTTCTGATGCTCAGGGGGCACCATTTACCGTTGCATCTCGCATGCCCAAGGGCCCAGTGGGGAGAATAAGAACCCATTCACAGCCGAGCTCCAGAGCTGTGGCTGCTGGCTTTGGAGCCTGTAACTGGGCAGACTGGGAAGGGAGGAAGAGGGAAGGATAGAGAAGCCGCCTTTGCAGGAGAGGTGAGCCACGTGGGAACCTGGACGCCTCTCCTGCCCTCTTCCCACCCAGAAAACCACACCTGATCACCTCTGACTTTGGAAGCTAAGGGGTGTGTGTGTGTGAGTGTCAGGCCAGACTGGTCCTTGGATGGGAGGCTACCACGAGGGCAGAAAGGGTCTTTCTCCAGAGAAGGGCTGCAAAAGGAATCCTCCCTGAAAGAAATCCTGGAGTGCCAAAATAAGGTGCCTTCTGCTGAGCTGGAACCTTGGGGTCCACTGAGCCCAATACAGTAAGAGTCGGGGCGTGTCTGCTCTGGCTGTTCGTTAGACCTTTTGCCAAGATAAGAATGTGCCTTTAAAAAAACAAGTTGGACTGTGTTTTGCTTGGGTTTTAGTTATTAATGTTTTTAAAATGGTTTTATTGGTGGAATTCCTTCTAAGGTCTACCTGGGGATCTTCCATGTGATCTTCCATCCAAGGACTAACAGACCTGACCCGCCTTACCTTCCCACATCTGGTGGACCAGGTGTTGTTGTTCAGGGCTGTAGGGTGGTGGTGAAGGGGGACTCTCCTCCGGAGTGTAGCTATGGGGCTGGTGGCAAAATGGGGTCATTGATCCTCCCCCCAACAATAAGAATTCTGATCTCCCAAATGAAATGTTCCTTCAGGCTACAGATTTCTAGCATAGCATTTCAAACTTGAGCATTTGGAAATCAAGTTTAGGCACCCAAAGATATGGGGCAGGCCAAGGGACCACCAAGGGAAGGTGGAAACAGATGCTCTGGGTGGGAAGGAATTTCAGCCCCTCACTCTCTGCAGTGCTGGAAATTGGGGGGCTCAAGGAAAATTTCATAGTGGGGGGAAGAATTCTTAGTTGGGAAGGCAATGTCCTTGTGCTTCTCCCCTGCGGATGTCCTCCAGACCATGGGACCCTCCTTGTCCTTTAGGCTCTCACCCAGGCCACAAGATTATAAGAGATCCCCCACCTTTTGGCCACCAAAATAGTTACTAGCTCTGGTTTGAAAGGTTACAGAGGAAACATACTGCCTCTCCTGTGTGGCAAAGGGTGAAGGTGGAAGTCCGCAACCAGCTTTTTCCAGCCACTGCACTCTCCAGCACTTTCCCCTTCGAGCGTTTGCAGCCGGAACTTGCCAAGTGCCTGACTTCCTGGACAACCCTGCCAGTGTCAATCCCTAATCCGTTTCTTTGCCCCGTTGCTCCCACAGCATCCCAGGGGGCTGGGAGGGACCCTGGCGGAGGCTCAGCTTCATCCCCCGAGAACAGGCACCAGAGCCCCAGCACCAACTGCTTTGGCGGCCGGTCCAGGTAAGAATCCTGCCCTGTCTTCTGACTGGGCTCAGATGCCCGTGAAGTTCTTGGCACAGAAGCCATGCTGGGGATGGTGACAGGCGCCATTCAGGAAGGGGTGATGTGGTGGCATGAGGCAACCAGGAGGAGGAGGCTGGCAGGGGCAGAGCCGAAGGAGGGAGGGAGGGAGAGAGGGAGAAAGAGTCACGGCCAGGAAGGGCTGCGTGGGCTGCAAAGTAGGGAGCAACAGGATTTTAATAGCCAGGCTGCCTCCCTCCGTCTCTCTCTGTTTGGGGAGGGGGGTTGTGCCAGGAAGAAGAAGGGAGGGCAGCTGCTTCCTGTCCGGTGCTTCGGGGGGAGCCCTTTGGCCCCGAAGAGGTTCTGGGAGGGGGCTGGTTGTGAGCAAGGTCCTTCGCCCTCTGCAATTGCATGCCTTGGGTTGCCCAGCCCCTGCTGCATGGAAGAAGCCAAGGTCCCTGCTGCTGCTGCTCCTCTTCTTTCTCTCCCAGCGCCCGCCTGCCCGCCCTGGCAAACTGCTTGCAAAGGAGGGTCTGCTGGGGCACCTGCGCTGCATCCAGCCTCCGCACTCAGGTTGCCGTGGCTGCCAGCCATGTTGGGAGGCAGGCAGGCAGGCAGGCGGCAGCAGTGTCATCCTGTTGCGGAATTCAACACCTCATTTTGTTCTGATGGCACAACATTGCAGGCTGAGCTGCTACAGGGGCGAGGCAGGGATAGTGGTAGGCAGGGTGTGGGCTTACCTTGCCCCCTTGCTTGTTATATGGCTTTCCACCCCAGAACAGCAGGGCCCTGAATGGAATTGGGGTGTCATTCCACTTCGCTCCCAAGAAGCGGCTTTGTCTTGGCTTGTGTTTGCCTCTGCATTCTGGCCTTCAGACGCCTGGGAAAGTCCCCCCGCCTCTCCCCAGCACCAGCCTTCCTTTGGGGTCTTCCTCGGGTCTTGCTGACTATGTACATGTGTGGAACCGGGGAAGCCACAGGGTTGATCTGTGAGTGCGGGTGTGCAGAGCTGATGAGGAGAGGCTTGACTCTTCAGCAGAGTAGATGTGGAGAGGCTTGCCTCTTCAGCAGGATTTCTCTTTGAGCAAAGAAGACCCCGGAGCATTGTGAATTTCATGAGGATTGGAAAGCCTGGAGCATCCACTTCCAAAAACACTGATGCACATTCTTACTGACACACACACACAACCTCTCACCTGATACTGCTCACAGCTGCCAGAGTTCCAGAGCCATAAGCAGGGGTGAGAGCGAGTGAGTAAAGCACGGCCCTCCAGGCTGTTTTTGCTGGTCCTGACCTCCTCCCCCCCCCCACCAACTGCCCTTTTCCGGCAGGTTGGATAAAGCGATAAATTGACTCTCTCGGGAACATCCAGGAGCAGCGACACACCTTTTAAATAGGTCTTAGCTGCTTTGCCTCAGCCCACCCACTCTTTTTTGACATACAAAATACACATTTTTCAAAATCAGAAATGGGTGCCTGGTTGCACCCTGTTCTGTTTTGATGCAGTCCCCAGATGGTTCTGTGGCAGAAAATTATCTCTCCCCCCACCGCACTGACCACGGGTCTATTTCTTTTTGAAATAATAAATGTTAGGGAAGCTCAGACAAACTGACCAAACTCATGGGCGGCCCATTCCACACCTGGCCTTGTTGAACTCTGGCCGCCGTCCCCTCTCCCACCTCTGTGCGGCTGTTTGGTCCAGGGCTCCAGAGAGATTTGAGAAGAGCCCCGTGCCATCTTGGAGCCTGACGCATCCCTAGGGCTTGAGCCTACCATTCCTAGGCTGAAACAGTTGCCCTTGCAAAGGAAAGTGGAGGCACATTGGAGCAGAGATATCAAGCTCTCGGCTCATCACGGGTGTCCCTCTCTCAGCTGGCTTCCCAGACACCCCCGTTTATAACCCATCATCCCCTCAACATGGGGTCCAAGGTGGCTTACAGCGTACATAAAACCAAGTACAGTGGTTGGGATTGCTGTGGCTGGTGGTGGTCGGGGTGGGGAGTTGTTGTGAGGAGAAGCAGGGTGTCCACTCCTCATCCCTGTTCCTCTTGTCCAAGATGGCTGCCCTGCTTGTCTGCCTGCCTTTGTCTTAGCAGAGGTGAGGTTCTTGCAGGTAGCGACAGAGAAAGCCTTGATTCTGAGGTGCTGCCATCTCCAGTTTGCTGCTCCACAGTTGAACTGGTGCAGGGGGTGGTGATGGTGGGTTCTCGATCCTTCCTGGCTCTCCTTGAACAACCTGCTCCCTCACCCCTCAATCTGGCAGGCTTCAGAACGGGATTAGCTTCCATATTTGCACGCTGCTCTTCTTTGGACGCATTTACGCATTCCTGGCAGCTGTGAAATACTCCAGCTTCAAGGCAGTGCCAGCATCTCCTACTCAGAGGGAGACCCTGTCTGATGAGAGAGATTCCATTGTTTGTGTGGGGTGTGTGTGTGAGTGACATGGGGGGCATTCTGTGATGTTGGGTGCATTTTTTTCTAAATAGACTAGAAAGTGAGGTCTGCAGGGAGGGCGGACAAAGGGAGCCACTGCTGATTCCAGATGAAAACCAAGGGCAGGTGGGCTGCTGCTCCTTCCCTCCCCACCCCCTCACTTTCTCACAGCCCAGAGGAATTTCCCAGCCCTGTGCCATGAGGGCCCACCTAGGCGGGCCTTGATTGATTGCTGGCATTTCCTTTGTGGTGCATTTGCCTGCCAGAGGGTCCAGGCGGGAGGGCTGGTTCCTCTTTTCACAGATGGCCCAAGTGGCAGAGGCCAGAATCCATTGGGTTTCATGAACTCAGCCTTGCCCCTGAGCTGTTTCCTGCCAGCTGCCGTTTGCCTCAGACATCACCACCCTTCCCTGCACCACGGGCTCTGGGTCTCCTGTCTGGTTTTGGAAGCTGAGCCAGGCCGGGCCTGGTCAGTACTCGGGTGGGAGACCACCAAGAGGGGAGGCCAAGGATCTCCAGGGCGGGCTGGGAAAGGACCTGGGTCTGAAACCCTGGTGGAGAGCTTCAGCTGCGGCCAGAGTTGGCAATATTGTTCTAGAGGGACCCCAAGGGACTCACCCAAGGGAGGCAGCATCTCAGGTCCCCGTGCAGAAGACCCCAGTCCCAGTCCCTGAGGGTGGGCTCTACAGACCCTTAGCCTCTGCCATCCATGGAGCCCCAGGCCTCCGACCCCCTACTCTGTCTGTCCGTCCGTCCATCCGTCCGTCCCCTGGGAGGTGGTGGGAAGGGGACCTGCCTGAAGGCTGGCACAGCTGCTGCCCCCACCCTTGGCCCTGCCAGTCAGAACTGACTACACCAAGTCCGGTGGGCACCCTCCCACCCCTTTCCAGGTCTCTGGCTCAGTCGAAGGGCCACTGCCTCAGTCCCCTGGCTCTGTTTCGTTCCAGCTTCCGGGCTGTTCCCTCCTCCAGTGGTTTTGCCCCCTGGCGTTCTGGTTTGTGCCAGGGCGGGGCAGCACTGTGTGATTATGGGGTCTCTTCTGGCCTCCATAGACCTCGGCCAGGCGAGCCCCCACCGCCACCCCCTGGGCTTGGGACTGTAACACATCCATCAAACTGTACCCTCCAGCATTTCACAGATGGTGATGACAGAGTTTCTTTAGTTGCACTGTGTTATTAAATGGTGGTAAGCCATCTTGAATGCTGTGCTGAGAGGCAGTTGGGATATAAATAAATCAACAGGTAAGATAAGATAGAAACTGGAACGCATGTGGCCAAGCAGCCTGTGGTCAAGATGGCAAAAGTAAAGAATGAGGAAGAAGCTAGGGCAAGTTGCCGCAGTTTGCTTTGGCCTGGGCCTACTGGGAAGGACAAGGCTCTGTCCTTTCTCCTCCTGCTGTGTTAATGGGAGTCCAAACTACTTTTGCTCTTTGACCTCTGTTTGCAGCAACTGAATCAAACTGAGGACAAAGGCGGGGGGGAGAGAAACGGGGGCATTTTAAAAGTGGCTGAAAAAGTGGGCAGCAGGGGGTTAATTGTGACTGTCGCTGCCAGATCGGCAGAGTTAGAAGGCATGTAGCCCTCGGTGCCCCTGTGTCCTTTGCCCTCTGCGGTGTTCCTGGGGTGCAGCAGAGAGGCTGGAGGCTTTTGCCTCCTCAGCCTTGGATCAGTATTGTGTATCTCCTTCCCCAAATTTGCTCACATTTCACTCCTCCGCTTGTTCATTCTTCCCACCACTGACTTTCCCCTGCTCCTATTTTAAGCGGTGGTGGCATTGTCGTTGTTGGCGAGGGCTGCTGCTCTCTGCCACGTGACTCCGTTTTGGTTTACATCCACGCAGGCTATTAAAAGGAAGGCCTGGCCAAGTTAGGAGCCCCGTAGGAAGAGAGGCCGCCTGGGCATGAGGGCTAATTCGGGCGCTGGGCCTGCAGCGCATTGGAAAGGGCCCAGCCTGTTTTGAGTTTCTAAAAATGCTCCCGGAGGCTCAGGACTAGAAGGGGGGGGTGAGCACCTCATGGCCCCCCTCAGAACGCTGTTTCCCATTTCCCAGAGGTTTGTGCCTGGAATGGCACTCGCTTGTGTACATTGATGATGATGATGATGATGATGGGCCTGAAAATGTACTTGAAAATGGGGAAGTAAAAACTTACTTGAGAGTCAGCTGGAGACCAGGGCTCAGATCCCCGCTCAGCCATGAAAACCCACTGGGTGACCTTGGGCAAGTCACACTCTCTCAGCCTCAGAGGAAGGCCATGGCAAAACTCCTCTGAGAAAATCTTGCCAAGAAAACCCCATGGTAGGTTTGCTTCAGGGTCACCCTAAGTCAGAAATGACTTGAAGGCTCACAACAGCGACAACACATCTTAGAACAACTTTAAGATTCAAAGTGGTAAAGAATTGGACCCTAATATGCCAGGCGTAACTTGAGGTTGAGAAAAAAGAAAACTGAAGCCCAAGGGAGGGAAAAGATGATGACGTACTGAGGCCTACAAGCAGAGATTCAAGGGCGCCGGGAAAAGGAACCACATGTGGTCTCAGTGGCAAGAGGTGCTCCGGTGCAATTCCAGACTGACCAAACTGCCTGGGTGAAATGACCGTAGACAGGATTCCAGCTGCACGGTTGCAAAAGCAGCCCTGCTTGGAACCGGCCATGTTATATCCAATGGCCCCTTGGGTAGAATCTGGATCACTGAAGGTCCAGAACTCCGGCTGGTAACACCTGGCAGACTGTCAAACCATGATGATGATGATGATGATGATGATGATGATGATCTCATACCCCTTTCCTCCACAGAGCACACAGACATGGAGCTGCCGGAGCAGCCAGGCAGAGTCCAGTCAACGGGGAGCAAAGTCCAAGCCCCCGGGTCCGGCACCAGCAGGCGGGCAAGATCCAGGGCAGCGCCATGAACGGCACAGGTACACCTGGGAGTGGGGAGTCAGCGGTGGTGGTGGGGGGGCACTTCCTTGCCTAAATAAGAGCAGTTTACTCTGGTCCCCCGTTGCTTGCCTCCTTTTCACTGTCACGGACAGACTACTAATAGACAAAAGCCGCCATGCTTCCCCTGTTTTACTTGGCTTGCGGCAGGATGTTGTTGTGGATCTACCTGTTAGAGATCTCTGCGCGATCTGCTGCAGCAAATCCTCACGGGTGGCTTCTGACTCCCAGTTGTTTTAGAGCCACAAAAACGAGCCCCCCTCTGCCATGAACTATATTCTGAAGATGAAGAAAGCTCAGAGTAATCCAGAACGGATTTTTGCGCTGAAGAATTGTGAATTCCATTTGGTTCTGGTGCTCAAAAGAGGACAAGAGAAGACCATAAATTCCCAGCCTCCAAATTTTTCAATGTTTTCACGCCTCTTTTGCACCCGCCATCCAGTCAGAGGACCTTCGGAGACCTTCTTTTGGGGTTGAGGGGCCCACATTGTTCCCCCAGGGGATCTTGGTGGCTGTCCAAATTCTCCTGGAAATTTTTTAATGGAAAAATAATTGGCTCCCAGATACTCGCAATGGGTGCACGGAAGGTAGGGGGGGCGATCTCACCATGTTTTTGGGCCTATGAGCCACTTTAGGGCCTAGAGCAGCCATTTCCTCCCAATGGGAAGTGACCCCAAAGCCAGTTTTTCCTCCTTTGGCCGTGAAGCCCTTCCTGAGCCCTGGGGCGCTGCTTTGTGGGGAGGGGAGGGCTGCTAGAAGGCCCCCCTCCACGCCTGTGCCCGCAATTGCCTCCCCTGCTTTGTCTTCTCAGTGAATGGGGAGTCTACCAGCTCTGCCCCCGATACCGAAGAGGAGGCAGGCGCAGCCCCTGCAACTGTATCGAGTGCGAGTGCTGACTCTGGCGCAACCCAGGACTCTGTTGGGGCGGAGGAGCCAGCCCCTGGCCCCGGGAGCCAGCCTCCCCAACCGGCTGCACAAGCGCTAGAGATGCTGCCCCCGGGGTAAGTGGCTCCCTTGCTGGGTGGGTGGTCCAGCCGCTCAGCCACACCACGAATTGGGCAGCGTCTCTGTAGCACCTCAGACCCTGGGGACAGGCATCCTGGGTGTTGGGACCAGGTTGTGGGTTCAAGATGCAGGGGTCACTCTCCTGAAGGGAATGCCTGCCTTTTGCATCAGAGACTTTCTTCCCTTTCTTGGCTTCTCTCTGTAACTCTGTGATGGGCCCCTGGGCTACCTGGACAGGTAAAGCTTACTGAGAGGATGTCATGGCCATCACTTGGATGCAGAGAGATTCCTGAAACAATTCCTCTGCCAATCCCTTGGTGTGTTTAGAAGAGCTGCACGAATGCAAAGCACAGCTGGCAGAATGCAGACTGTTTTCTCCAGAAACCTGTGGTCTTTAGTGGGAGACAGAGGGAGGGAGCTACAATTCTGAAAGGGGGAAGCATAGATTTGTGGGTGCCTGGTTTGGGGAGCAGAGGCTGGTTGGTTCCCCTGCAGGTGGGGGGAGCATCACCTTGACCCTCATCTTTGCTTTGCTTTCTTGCTAAGGGGACTGGGCTGAGTGTGTGTGTGTGTGTGTGTGTGTGTGTGTGTGTGTGAATGGCCGGCCTCTTGCTTCCCTTTGCTCTCTTTGGGGTGACGGGTCCCTTACCCACAGGCGTTGCAACATGGCCACGTCTCTTGAGTCTTCCCGTGAGGTAGTGGCCCCAATCCTCCTCCTCCTATTGATTCCAGACTTTCTCTGGTGGGTTGAAACAGCCTCCTGTGTTTTGGATGAAGAAGGGAGCCGTTTGTTTTTCCTCCTGGCCTCTTGAGCCTCTGGTGTGTGTGTGTGTGTGTATGTTTGAGAGAGAGAATTGCTCTCAGGTAATTGAGGGCCTGTAGATCAGTCGGGCTTTATGCTGGGCGTTGTGAGCGCTACTGTGTTTGGGCCTCAGCCGTTTCCTGTTTGCAGACAGCTGGAAAAGTCCAGGCGTCTCAAAAAGCTCTTTCTTCCCTCTCGAGCTCACCCCCCCTCCACCCCGCACAGGCCTTCTGCTCATGTATGGTGGTGTGCCTGGGGGTCTGGGGGTAAGGGCGCCCCTTTGCTTCATGGGATGCAGGACAGCCAATCAGTCTCCCAGCCCAAGCCCTCTTCCTGGGAGAAATTCACTACTGACTCCACCAATATATAGCAGGAGCAGCGGGGCCTTGCTGCTTCTCTCCCCCACAAGTCCCATCCCTCTGTGGCTGGGGAGGCATCACTGCCCCTCCAGTTAGACCAGCCCCCCTCCCCACCCTTCCAAGCCCTGCCCTTTGATGCGCACTGGCACAGGCCACGGCTGTTTCCAGCTTTCTGCTCTTGGCTGGGCGAATGCGTTTGGCTTGGCGCTTCTGAGTGCTTGCTACAAGCTACAACCCGCCCCCCCCCACAAACACCCAGGGCTTTGCATGAGCACAAATAGGGGCTTAGCACAGAGGTAAACCCCTGGGAAGGGAAGAGGAGGAGAGAGGCAGGGGGGCTCTCTGGGCTGGCAGCATGGCCTGCGCCACCCTCCTGTGCACATCTGCCCTCCACGTGGTGAGCAACAAAGGATCCCTTACATGCGCCTGCAGGGGGGCTTGACTTTGGGGGCTCAATCTTCACTCCTGGGAGCCAGATCAGAAACCTGGGTGCTGTTGGTGCCACAACCCTGCACAGCTGGGATCATTGGTGGGGGGTTGGAGGGGCTGAATGATCTGGTGTTGCACATACGCACCTGCTCACCCTCGCTGCCTCCTCCTCCTCCTCCTCGTCCCCACATCTGGTTCCTATCAATGGTGAGCAACTGGGGACAGCCACCCTCATTAACACGGTGTGCACAGCAGTTTGCGCCTGGTCTCGCGGGCACACAAAGAGGTGCATTATGCTCCCTGGCAGCAGGCGCAGGGCTGTGGTTCCTTACATAAGGCCCGGGCGTCTTGCTTGGATGGCAAGCTTACTTCGGCCGCTGTGGCACCAGGCTAGTAGGCCTCGCCCGCTTGCTTCAACAGCAGCTGGGGTGGAAGTAGTTGAGGTGGCCGGCAGGCAGGCAGGCAGGCAGGCGAGCAGAATGGCTGGACGGCTGTATAGCTGGCAGGACGGAGGCCTCCCTGAGCCAGATCTTGGCACCGTGGCATGAGGGTGGATCCAGAAGGCTCCCGGAGTTTGGTTGGGGAGGTTGTAAGAGATGGCTCTGTGGCATGGATGCTGCACGGGAACCCCCTTGCCCCTCATGAAGGCTGCTCTTGGGGTCTCCATGTTCCCATGCGCCCCCAGGGACCGGGCTAAACTCCTGAGCCACAGCTGGAACTGCAGGGTGCCACGGCAGCTGGGTGTTAGCGGGTGGTCCTGGGATGTACAGCGCCTGAGAACACGAGTCCTTGCTTACCCAGGGAGCTTGTGGGTGATTTGAGGCTGTCAGTGTGTCTGCCCAGAGCCTGGAAAAGTTACTTTCTGGATGACCATGGTGGTGGAGGAGGATTTGTAGGAATCGTCATCCAAACAAGTAACTTTTTCAAGCTTTGAAAGAGCATCTCTCAGTGGGCTACTTCGATTCCAGAGAATGGTCACAAAATACTTTGTGAGCTGCTGGAAACACGAAACAGCAATACGAACCATGTTCCTGCCTGGCTGGGTGCTGGACTGGATGGCCCTTGTGGTCCCGTCCGACTCTGTCATCCTGTACCATTGTGGCGACCTAGAGAATGGGATGCACCCGCCCCGGACACCGTTCTTCTGCATCCCTCCATAGGCATAAGTGCTTTCTTTTTCTTCCCTGGAGGTGGGAGCAGCGGGAGCTGCCCAATGGGAGGGTGTATTACGTGGACCACAACACCAAGACCACCACCTGGGAGCGACCTCTTCCGCCAGGGTAGGTTTTGGGGTAAGACAAAGCAGCCTCTCCCACCACAGCCGTAAGGCCCACCAGCATCACCTCAGAGATGAAAGTAAGGTTGCGGGAGGCATTTAACAGCTCAGGCACACAGCTGGTTTGCGGGGCAGGTGGAGTATGGCCCTGGAAAGCCCTGCAAAAGGGCCAAAAATACAAGTTACACCTTTAGCTGCTACACAGAGCCTGCAAAAAGTTATTGGGGTTCGGACTATAACTCCAAGAATTCTGGGAGTTGTATTCCCCCCAAAAGTCTCCCTTTTCCAAGCTCCACTGATATGTCACTTGCGAGGACATTAAATGGCCCAGACATGCAGATGGTTCAGGGGGACAGGTGAAAGTGTGGCCCCCAGGGCTGTTTCCATGGCCCCTGGCACCCCCAGATTCACCCCATGGCTCCCTTTTCCTGGGCCAGAGGAAGGGCGAACGGCCTCTTCTGGAAACCGCCAGGAGCAACTCTTTGTCTTTGAAAGGGGTTGCAGGGACCTCCTGCCCAGGCTGACATTAAGAAGACCCCAAACCCTCTTCGTCAAAAGCGGGAGTGGGCTTCTGGTCACTTCCAGAAGGGCTGTCCACATTTTCTAAACTCCCGGGTGTGAGCCTCTGGGAGAAGCTGTCCCGGGGCTGGTGGCGCTGACAGTGATTGGGAGCCAACACAGAAAGGGCCCATTAGTCCTTGTTCGCACCCAAAGTCAGAAATGTGAGCATGGAAAAGAGCCTCCAAGGAAGGCCTGAGAGCAAAAGCACATCCTGTAGCATCGAAAGCCCAGAACCATAAATTGTGCCCAGAAATGGCCCAATCTGGTGAGAGCGTGATTCGGACGTCCGCCCCCACTTGGGCCCATTTGCTCCTGTGTTTGGTACTACAGTAATGGGTGTTTCCAGGTTAGTCTTCAAGGGCAGCCCATTGTAAAGCTCGTGGCAGCAGTCTGGAGCTTTGAAATGTTGCTTCCCCCCAACTGCAGATCCCAGAAGGAGGATTCTGGGAGTTGTAGTCCAAAGGAAGTCAGCTTTCCAAGCTCTGCAAGGACCCATGGGCACTTTATGGGGGCATGGATAGCTGTGGTCTTGCTGGGGAAAGGGGCTTTTGGTCTGAGTCAGGGACGCTCTTGTGTGTCCAAAGATAAACGCCAAGTCTAACAGACTGCCCCCCACCACCATCTCAGGCTGCGTATATGTGTTTGCATGGGGGAGGCGTAAGCCTTTCTGGACAAGACTTAAATTTGCCACCACCCCCTAGTCTCTTCTCTCTTACAAGTGTGTTGGGTGGAAAGTACGCAAGGCCACAAGGCCTGTGAGTGCCCATCTTGGTTACTCTGCTAGAAGGCAGGGTTGCCTCCCCACCTCTGGACCCCTCATAGGCCCCATAGATAATGGCAGCTAGAGGTGAGGGGCTCCAATATGGAGTGTGGAGCAGGGGGCCGCTTTCCCTGCCAAGGGTGTGCGTGCGTGTGAGGAGAGTGCCTGTGGACCTACTCCCTGCGGTCCCCCTTGTCTTTGCAGCTGGGAGAAACGCGTGGACCCCCGTGGGCGGTACTACTATGTGGACCACAACACCCGCACCACCACGTGGCAGCGCCCAACGGCTGAGTACGTGCGCAACTATGAGCAGTGGCAGAGCCAGCGCAACCAGCTCCACGGCGCCATGCAGCAGTTCAGCCAGCGCTTCCTCTACCAGGTGAGTGGGGGGCCTCCTCCAGCTTCCCATCAGCCCTTGCAGACTGGCCCTTCTTTCAAAGGACGCAGCAGAGTGGACCGGGTGAGGCTCTGTAGGTGCCTCCCCAAATGCTCACCCCCGGGAAACCTCCTTCCCAAAACAGCATTCCTGCCATCATCAGCAGCATCTGGGCAGGGTGGACAAAGACTTATTTTGGGGTGTCCCTCCCCCCAATTTTTGATTCTGTTAGACCTGTCCCATTGCCTGAAGGGCCACTCTTGCTGCTTTTGGAGGTTCTTGTGGGGCATTACTTAAGAAAAAGAAATCCTAGTGTGCTGTACACACATTAAAAATAAAAAGACAACTCCCGGCCCAATGGCTTGCAATTACAATACATGTCATAAAAGGAAAAAGAATGTGGTTAGGAGAGGAAAATTAGGAAAGTTGAGCACCAACTGTTATAGTTACTGAATGGTTGCTGTGGTAACCCACTTGTGGCTGGAATAGTTCAATGGGGCCCGTGCCCAAAGGAGACAGGAGGGCATTTCCTGAAGGGTCCTGGCCTTGGTGCAGGTATAGGTGTGTGTGTGTATGTGTGTGTGTGTGTGTGTGCTCCATTGCAGAAGAGTTAGAAGATCGGGGTGGTGGTGGTAGTTTACCTGGATTACTTTGTAATCCATATTTAGAGACAGCCCTATAACTGAGTTCCCAGGGCAGCTTACAGCAAAGAATGAAAACCAAATAAACCTAATAACAAGATGATGGTGATCATGATGATTTATCCCACTTTTCCCCCCTAGTCTGGAATTCAAGGAGGCTTAAAAGTTAAAACAGATAGAGCTGAAAAAGATTTGCATCATACAGACGTTAAAAATATAAGTCAACTATCAAAGTATTAAAAGCAGTTAAAAGCGTGACCATTAAAAGGAAAAACGAATATGGTGGTAGACACGAGAGCACGTGATCAACGGGCCTTTCTCACCTCCAAGCCCTGTTGAAAGGGAAGCGTCTTCACTGGCCTACGGAAAGGCAGCAAAGAGGGCACCAGTCCAGCCTCCCAAAGGAGGGCCTTCCAGGGCCTGGGAGCAGCCGCCAAGAAGGCCTGATCCTGTGTTCCCACCCTGTGGGATGTCCCTGTGATGAGTGGGGGGGGGGGACAGGAGCAGCAAAAAGGAGGCAGGCTCAGAGCTGGGCAAGAAGGCCCCACGTGGCCCTGGTGGCCCTTTGCAGGACGCTCCTCAGAGAACCTGGTGGGCTAGCCTGGGTGGGCTTTTCGTTGCCTTCTGCTCCACTGGCCTCGTGGGCCTTTCAGCTCTTCACCCTGATCTCCGAAGGGACCAAGTCTGCCTGGGAAGCTGTCAGAGCAGAGGCCGTTTTCGTGGCTCCTGTGGTGGTCTGGGACGTTTTCTTGGCTCTTGTTGGTTGGGAGGTGGCCCATGGCAGGCAGGGCCCAGGGAAGACCCTTGGCCCCACATCTGCCACCCACAGCTGGGCGTGCGGTACCACGAGGAGCCGGGCACCCTGCCCCACCCTGGAGAACATTCCTGCTTTCCAGGTGGGAAGCTGCGTGCCATTTGCCCTCACAGAGTGGTGGCCAAAGTTGCCTCCATCTTGCTTCATGGCAAGATCCGGACCGGGTAGAGGATGGAGGGACCTTTCCTGGGGAAAGCGCCCTCCGTTTTCCTTCCCTGTTCCTCAGCTGAGCGAGAACATGCCTTCTTGGAACAATGATTCCCTTTTTTAAGAAATCAAAAGTTTAAGGAGCCTTTGACGGGAGGAGACTTTGGCCTCCTGGGTCCCATCTGGTGGCTCCGTCCAGCCTGCTTTTCCAGAGACCTCCCTGGCCCCCTCCCTTCCCTCCCTGGGATAAAACCTAAACACCCCTCCTCTTCCTGCTGAGGTGCTGCCTCCCCCACTCCCCATCTGGGCCCATCAGGGCTCAAAACCCATGTCTCCCACCCCACCCCTTGCCTGGCCCAGCCTGCCTGGAAATCGGATAAAGGTGCTTTGTATGGGGCCGGGACCTGTATGTGCATTTGGGGTGTATGTGTGGCTGGGGAGTGGAAACGCCTGTCTGTGTGGCATGAATGTTCCCTCAGTCTCAGCCAGCCAGCCAGCCAGGGAGAGCATCTTGCTTGCACCAGGCTGCTGGGTTTCACGGCCCACTGTGAAAGGGGGTGGCAAGGGGGTGTTGGTGAGGGAGGAGGGAAGGCAGGCAGCCGCAGGCAGGCCAGCCAGGAAGCTCTGGGCGTGGACAGGGCTTGTGGGAATGATTTCATTGGAAAGGCCTGCAACGATGATATTTTCCCCCTTCTCTCTCGTGTGTGGTTCTTGGAGGGGGAGGAGGAGGAGGTGGTTGGAGGTGGGACTCTGGCGGGCACTCAGTCGCCTTGAGGAGGCAGTGGGCAGCAGGATGAGCAACTGCTTTGCCTCCCCTCGTAGCGGCCACTGGTCTTGAGCAGCCCAGCTTCTCCGTCCTGCCTCCTCTTCCTCCACCGCCGCCTGTCCTTGGCCCCTCAAGCGTCCCAGACCTTCCCATCCTCCCGCATGGGCTGTTAACCAGGATGCTTTTTTAGCCAGGGTGGGGGCAGGAGTGGACAGAACAGCTGCATCCCTCCTCCTCCTCCTCCTCCTCTCTCTTGCTCTCACCTAACCCTGCCTGGTGTCTGTTTTGCCCCCTCTAGTCCTCGGGTGGCCCACCTGACAATGACCCTCTCGGCCCCCTTCCTCCTGGCTGGGGTAAGTATTCACATCTTTTACATCTATGGGCAGCTTGGCAGGTGTGTGTTTGTGTGTGTGTGTGTATTCTGTTCCCATGGGATAATTACACCATACAGGGGGGAAGAGGGAAGAGCCTTGTGCTTACAAGACTCTCCCATGGGGTCTTGAGTTCAAATCCTGCTTCAAGGGCAACTGTGCCTGCATTCCTGTCCCCAAAAGCCCAGACGTGCCCCTGGGAGAAAGGGGTGATGGGAGTGGGGGTTTCTTTCTAGCACTTCTCTCCAGCTTTTCTGCTGTTCTGACACACGAGGGCTTAGAGTGACGGTTGGAAGGGAGGAAGGAAGTCCAATAGAAGTTCTCTGTGGGGTTGGGACACCCCCTCCGGCTGCCTTTCCTCTGCTGGGACCAGGAATGCTTGCTGGGCTGGAAGGGGGGGCTGCGTTGGCCAAGGGGAGGGGGTACCTTGGTGGCACCAAAAACCCACAAGAGGGATGTTGTGTGAGCTTGGAGTCAGACATGC
Organism: Gambelia wislizenii; assembly: GCA_030847615.1. Lineage (NCBI taxonomy): Eukaryota > Metazoa > Chordata > Lepidosauria > Squamata > Crotaphytidae > Gambelia > Gambelia wislizenii. The sequence goes on from JAUMIR010000008.1 coordinate 672,681, forward strand.
AGGCGGGGCGATGGGATGCACATGCGGTGGAACGGCAGAAGATGCCGGCAAAGCTTCCCTAGTGGTTGGGCCACATTGAGGGGATCCAAACACACCTGGCATGGGTGTCTCTGCTCCACCCCGCTGGAATGGAACCAGGGCACGTGAAGAGCCATACCTGTCTCTCTTTGCTGTGCCGCCCCCCACCTCCACACTTTGCAAAGGCGTTCAGAAGAAGCTCAGAGAGGTTGGCAGAAGTCAGCTGGGATCACTTCTGCTCACTGGGGCATCACTGGCACCTGTGTGCCCACCTTGGGGTGGTGGTGGGTGGTGGTGGACATGGCAGACAGCACGGAGAGGCTGAGGGGGAGAGGGAGAAGGGCAGGAGGCCCGGGGCCTCTCCTAGCAAGGGTGGAGGCCGTGAGCCTAAAACCCCAAGGGGCTCTTCTTTGAGGGCTAGTGGAATGAACCCTCCCTCCCCTCAGCAGGCGGAGGGGAGGCCTTCCGCTGTGAGACCCACCCTCAGGGCCGGAGGGACCTTGGAAGTCATTTGTCTGTGAGTGAGTGGGAAAGAGCCGGGGAGGGCCGCCCACTTGGGCATCTTGCTCCGGCCCCAGATGCCCTGCTGGGGGGCTTTGGGGTCTTGTGCAGCGCCCAGCCTCACCATCCGTCCAGGTAGCTGAGCTGGACCGGGAAGGAGGAGCGCCACGCCTGGTGTGTGTTCTCAGTCGGGGAAGGGGCAGTGGGAGAGTGTTGGCTCCAAAGGAGGGAAGCTACCTGGCTGTTTTTGGGCAGAGGGTGGGGGTGGCAGGGGCCATCCAACACACCCCAAACATTTTGCTGTGTGTGTGTGGGGGGGGGACCCACATGCAGTGGACCTGGAGAGAAGAGAGACTGGGAGTTTGCCCCTTTTGTTTTGGGGAGGGAAGGGGGAGAAGCTGCCCACCCTCACTTTGCATGGGGAGAGTGGTCTCTTTACCTGTAAGCAGAGCCTCCCTTTTTGAGAAGAAAGGGGTTCCCAGTGCCTGACCCCTGGGGATTGGGGCCATGCAAGAGTATGGGTGTGCAGTAACCTACAGGGGTCTGCTGTGCAGTAACCTACAGGGGTCTGCCTGTGGTGGGCTTCATGGAAGGTGCCGTGCCTAAGACGCTTTGCAAGAGAAAGCGGAGCTTGGAAAAGCTCATTTTTTGAGGGCAGCACGGCCAGCTGGCAGGTTGTGGCCATTGTCACCTCCCCAAAACGAACTTTTCCAAGTTCTGGGCAACCTCCTGAGAAAGTCACAGGCACACCACCCTAGTGTTACCTGGTGGTGCTATTGTTGTCGCACTGAGAGTGTGCTGGGAGTGGAGGAAGATTCCCTTGTGCCCTTCGGGAGTAACTCCCTCAAGGCCGCCGTGATCTGGTGGTGAGGAGGGGCTGAGGTGGGCTCTCCCTTTCCTTCTCTCCCTTTCCAGAAAAGAGACAGGACAACGGCCGCGTCTACTATGTGAACCACAACACGCGCACCACACAATGGGAGGACCCCCGCACACAAGGGTAAGAGAAGAAAGAGGCCCTCTTCTTTTGGCTCGGTAGCCTTCAGGCACCAGGCCTCAATGGTGGCCACACACGCTTTGGGCAGGGCTAGATTTGCCTTCCTTGGGAGACGCAGACAACCAGGGGTCTCTCAGTGGCTGGAGGAGTGGGCCCAATTGTCCTGGGAGAAGGGCAAGCTTCTTCTCAAACTCTCTGCTGTGTGTCCTGAGTTCCAATCCTGCAGATCAGGCCTTGGGAGGATGGCACAGGGGACCACGAGCTACCAGGATGCTTCTGCCTTTTGGTTCTTCCTGTCCCTTGGCCAAAATGCAGGAGATTGCATTTTGCAAGCTGGCTGAGGGCACAAGGCTCTTGTGGCCGCCTTTCCTGCCCCGTCTTCTGGTCTTGCTCTGTGGCTGGGTGGACGCAATGGAGCCCAGGCCTAGCTGTGTGTCGGCTGACAGTTCTCCCCCCCCCCCTGCGGCAGAATGATCCAGGAGCCGGCGCTGCCCCCCGGCTGGGAGATGAAATACACCAGCGAGCGAGTGCGCTACTTCGTGGACCACAACACCCGCACCACCACTTTCAAAGACCCCCGCCCTGGGTTCGAATCAGGGTAAGCCCTTTCCCCAAAGGCATTTCTTATGGTACTCTCCCCCTCCCCTTTCCACAGTGTGGTTTGTGAGGTGTCTCCAATGTAATCCCTGAATCCATGAAGATAGTTTGTGTATGTGTGATATGGGGCACCTGTTTACAAGCCAGGCAGATGGTGCATGGAGGAAACTCATCAAACGCAGTGCATTCTGGGAGCATCTGGAATGTTTTGGGTGACACTGCTGAGGATTATGGGTGACGCCATCTCACATCCATAGAAGATTAAGCTGGGAAGTCTGAAGCAGCTTCCCCAACATGGCTCCCTTTGCTCTTGGACAACATTCCCATCATCCTTGGCCTGCAGCTCAGTGACCTGCCTGGGGATGATGGGAGGTCACCAGTTTGAGGAAAGACGATTTGGCATGAGCCACACTAGCTCAAATTTAGGGAGAGAAGGAACCAATTGAACCATCGTGCAAAACGAAAAGAAAGGTTCTGTGGCCTGGAGGGTTGCTTGGAAAAACTGTAGAGCTTGAAAAGTTCCTTTTTGGGGGAGGGTGAAGATTCCGGTTGTCAGGAATCCCCAGAAAGCATTTGGAGTCCCCATAAAAAGGAAACTTTCCAAGCAAGCTCTGGCTTTCTCTTATGAGAAGAGTTTCTACACACCAGCCGCACTCAGGGGAGTTTTTCTGTCACTGAGTGGGGCCAAGGTGAGAGGAGCTGCCCCATGCGACCCTCGGGTCTTACAGAGCTTGGAAGGGTGGCCGTTTTGGACTGCACCTCCCAGAATCCCCCAGCCAGCATGACCACTGAGCAGGCTGGCTGGGAGATTCTGGTAGTTGCAGTCCCAAAGAAGCAGGACTTTTCCAAGCTCTGCTTGGCTGCCGAAGCGGAAATGAAAGGAAGGTTGTGATGTGGAGGAGAATCGGGCCCCGGGGTCCCTTCTCCTGCGCGTCCCCCTCCCTGGCCTGCCAGGGCGCTCTGATGGGCTGGAGTGGAGAGAAGGCAGGACTGGGAGGGCAAGGGGGCATCCCACTGTGCCCCCCACATCTTTGCTGACGTGCTTTTCAGTCTATACCCGCCCGCACCTTTTCCAGGGTTTGTTGGGCTGGGGCAAGAACGACTAGTTCTGGAACGCCCTCCCCTTGGAGGCCGGATTGGCACTGATGTCGGTGTCGTTCTGGCACCGAGACAAAACATGGCTTTGTATTAAAGCCTTTGGGACCTCCATGATTTTGTCCCGTTTGTGGATTTGCTGTGAGCTGCATTCTTTGGAATGGTTTTAGCTGGTTTTGGAATGGCCTGTTTTTAAGTGACAAAAATCATTTAATATATTTTTAGCCTTTACAAAGTATACTTATCGTTATTTATTGTCCAAAATTGAATTTGTTGCATTCTGCGTTGAGATCCTCAGTCATAGGATGGGATATAAATACATAAACAAACCCTGGGGGGCAAAAAACAGCTTACCTGCCCGGGGTTCAAACCACAATGCCCAGCTGAGGGTGCCTTCCTTTCCTTTTTCAGGAGTAAGCAAGGCGGCTCTCCCGGCGCCTACGACCGCAGTTTTCGCTGGAAGTTCCACCAGTTCCGTTTCCTCTGCCACGTGAGTGCCCCTCTGTCTCGTCTGCCCTTGGGAAGTGGGACCTAAGAGGTGCCCCAAAGAATTGGGGATGACTAGGAGGGCAGAGGGGCATGGCTGAACCCCTCCACTTCTCTTTGCAGTCGAACGCGCTGCCCAGCCACGTCAAGATCAGCGTCTCGCGACAAACCCTCTTTGAAGACTCCTTCCAGCAGGTGCGTCCCCCTTTGGGAGTTGCTAGGGGTGGTGAAAGGGGCAGGTGGGTGAGTCTGGCCCACCCGCACCCTCCCCTGGTGCCAAGTGCCTCTTTCTCCCCCCCTTGCCCCCCAATATCCCCCTCTCTTTCTTCCTGTCTCTGCCCAGATCATGAACATGAAGCCCTACGATCTCCGTCGCCGGCTCTACATCATTATGCGCGGGGAGGAGGGGCTAGACTACGGCGGCATTGCCCGGTGAGTCAGCTGGGTCACAGTTGGAGTGTGTACGCGAAGGACAGGATGCCACTTGCACCGCCACAGGCCCTGGTTTTCCCTGTGCTGGTTCGGACTTTGCTCCATCCTGGGGAAAGGATACTGAAGCAGCCGGCGGGGTGGGGTGGAGGCGGGGAGTACAGGGTGGACCCCTGCGAAGAGGACTGGAGGGCGGCCATCACTTGCTCTGCAGCCTCAGACTCGGGAGGCCTCCAGGGCCTCTGCTGACCGACACGCTCCAGCTTGGCTCTTCTTCTGCTCCACACGGCATCTACTCTCGGTCCCGGTGCCACCATTGTTCAGGCGCCTCTTTCTCTGTTTCCTTCCAGTGGTTTTACCCTATGGTAGGTTACGTCATGCTGTTCTACCACAGGGTAGAACCACGGACGGGATTCCGGGGCTCTCTGCGCCAGAGCAGTGATGTGTCCAAGAGCGTGCAAAGCGCGGCGTCGGGCGGAGATGTGCGCTCGTGCTTCTCCAAGTTGTGAGCCGACTGTGTGGCCGGGGAGGAAGATGCTGCACGGAGTGGGTCGGAGGGGGGCTGAGTGTCCAGGCCGGGGGGTCTCACTGGTCATCCTTCTCTCTCGTCCGCCCCGCCCCTCCCCCTGCAGCGAGTGGTTCTTCCTCCTGTCCCACGAGGTGCTGAACCCCATGTACTGCTTGTTTGAATACGCCGGCAAGAACAACTACTGCCTGCAGATCAACCCGGCCTCGTCCATCAACCCTGACCACCTGACCTACTTCCGCTTCATTGGCCGGTTCATCGCCATGGTGAGCTGGGGGGGCCCCAGATGGTCTGAGGGGGGCAAGACCTCAGTGGGGGGGTGGGCTTTTGGTTCATTCTCCACCTATGGTCCCTTGGGTGCTGCTTTCATTGCAATTATGGTGCTTCCTTTGGGATCGCCACAGATTGTGGCACATGTGCATTTCAAGGCTTTCTGTCCTCCACTGTTTACTCCCCTCTGGTAACAGCGCTGCCAAGTGAGGGGAGCAATTCACTGGAAAAGTAGATCACCTTGGGCCCATCTGGAATCATAGAGTTGGAAGAGACTACAAGGGCCATCCAGTCCAACCCCATTCTGTCCTGCAGGAATACACAATCAAAGCATTCCCAACAGATGGCCATCCAGCCTCCATTCAAAACCTCAAAAGAAGGAGACTCCTCCATACTCCAAGGCAGTGCATTCCACTTCCGAACAGCTCTTGCAGTCAGGAAGTTCTTCCTAACATTTAGGTGGAATCTCTTTTCCTGGAGTTTGAACCCATTGCTCCGTGTCCTAGTCTCTGGAGCAGCAGAAAACAAGCTTGCTCCATCCTCAGAATGACATCCCTTCAGATATTTAAACATGGCTATCATATCCCCTCTTCACCTTCTCTTTTTCCGGCTAAAAATGCTCAGCTCCTCCTAGGGCATAATGGCTTCCAGACCTCCCCCCCATTTTGGTTGCCCTCCTCTGGACACGATCCATGCTGTCCACACTGGTTGGCAGCAGCTCTTGGAATTTTCAGGCAGGGGGCTTTCTGACCCCCCATGGGAAATGTTGATGTTGGAAAAAATATACAACAGAATCTACCAGCCAGCAGGGCCACTACATCTCCCAGTCGCATTTTCTACACACAAACAAAAACACATGCAAGTGAATTATTTGTACCAAAAAAAAAAAAAAAATCCTCAGGTGTGAACAGTCCTTGAAAACTGTGCAGTTTTTGAGGTCTTTCTTGTAATGGTGATGTGCAGGGGACGGGTTGAATTATTTGTTCACACCTACAAGATTTAGGACAGATTTTTTGCCTCAGCTCTTTGTGCATCGGTGCCATAGAGGCTGGACTACTGAAACACCTGTTATGTGGGGCTGCCTTTGGAGACTGTTTGGAAGCTTCAGCAAGTCCAAACTGCAAATGGCTGAAAGCCAGTGAGGGCCCATGTGCCACCCCTCATCCTGTGCCAGTTGCACCGGTTGCCAGTGTGTTTCTGAGTCCTCTTTAAAGTGCTGGCCTTAAACTTTAAAGTTGGAGTGGAGGTTTTTAAACAGAGGCTGGATGGCCATCTGTCGGGAATGCTTTGATTCCATGTTCCTGCATGGCAGAATGGGGTTGGACTAGATGGCCCTTGGGGTCTCTTCCAACTCTATGATTCTGTGAAATGCAGCCCTGGGGTTCTCTTTGGCTGCAAGACGTTTTTGTGCCCTTTGACACCTCCAGAATCCCAACCAGACCTCTTTTTAAGCCTGAAAAAGCAGAGGAGTTGCTGCTGCCCTGGAAGCCCCCCAGGTGTAACAGTTTACCTTCTAAATAGGCTGAGAAGGCTCTCTGTACTGTTTAACATCACAAAATCCCCATTTTGGAGAATGAGAGCTGGGCCTATGGCCACTTTGCGGGTTTTCTTTTAATTTTTGGTGGTCCATGCATCTCCCCCCAGATGATTCTGTGGCATTAGAAGTGGCCCCCAGTCCTGCCTTGGCTGCCCACCCCCACTTCTAAGCCTTGACTGGTTTGGGACCAAGTTCCTTCATCCAGCTGTGGGATGGCTTGCCTTGGAAGCTGAAGAGGGACTTTTCGAGCACGGTCAGGCTGCTCCAGTGCCTCTGAAAACAAGGGAGACACTGGTGGCCGAGGGAGCTGGAAGGGACTTGCCTATCTCAGGCATTCTCCAAACACAGAAAGGAAGAATTCGCCCTCTCCTGCCCCCAGTAGAAGAAGAAGTGAGGAAATGAAATCACTTTCATTTTCTGAAACTTTGCCCTTATTCTGCAACCGAGGCAGTTCTGCACCCCTTTGGGTTTAGACACAGTCCGCCTTTTTCCTGGTGTGCTGCATGTTTGTTCCCTGGCAGAGAGAGTCCACGGTGAGCTCTCCTCCTTTGCAGCCTTCCTGGCGAAAGGGGATGTTGGCTCTCGCCTTCCCTTCCCCACAGCCCTGAGAGAAGCCGCCAAGCCGCCTCTGCCTCCTTGGGATCCTTTTTCCTGACGGAGCCCCCAAGGGCCCCAAGGCTCTTAGCGGCTGCTTCCCGTTCCTCTGTTCCTCTGTGGCTGTTTCCCCCTGCTTTGGCCCTTGGGGAATGAGAGTTGGGGAGCAGGGGGGATCCTTCCCCCAGACCCTCGCCTCCCCCACCCCAGACTATTACTCAGCCGCTGCCTGCCGACTGGCTTCCTCCAGACACAGCCCAGAAGCGTCTGGGTTATTCTTGGCTCCTGGGAGGCCAGTCTGTGGCCATGGAGCTCTGGCCGAACCGTGGGGTACGGCGGCTGCAGCTTGCCTGTGCTGGCCAGAGGCAGAGGGAGCAGGAAACCTTCAGGGACTCATTAGGATTGGGGGGGGGTTAGGGTCTTAATCAGCCCCCCCCCCCGCTTTTGAACGCTTAGAGCCCTTTGTGGTTTCACCCTGCTCTCCTATCTGCCAGCCTAGGAAGAGGCGTTCAGATCTTCTTCTTCTTCCTCTGCAAAACCCTTCTCATAAGTAGCCCTTTTATCTGAGGGGACTCTGCCCCTCCCCAAGCAGTTTGCCTGTTCTCCCCCCCCCCAAAAAAATGTTAATATCTTTTAAGGACCAAGATAGAGACAGTTCCCTTTTCCTGGACATTTTAATGAGTTCCATTACAAAACTTGGGGATGAAGGTTTTCCATCCTGCTCTTTGATCTGATGATTTGCTCTGATTGTGTAACTGGTTCTTGTTGTCGTCATGTTCTTAATTTATTTTATTTAAGTATTTTTACCCTGCCCTGTATCTAAAGGTCTCAGGGCAGCATATTGACTATCAGCTTGACTCATTTAAAACTGTTTTTTAAAATACTCTGGTTGTAAAGTCTGTGACCTGTGGATTACATGACTACAAAAAGTGGTACAAAAACCTTCAGTGTAGACTTGGGGTGAGGAATGGCTGGTGTGGCAAGATGGGTGGGGCCAGCCCCCCTCCCCAGCCGGGGGTCTTCAGCCTTCCCTGCTTGCTTTTGGCCACTTGGTTTGCTCTGTGGTCCATCTCCCCGGGGCCTGATTTGCCAAAGGCTTTAGCCATGGGCAGGAACTTGATGTGGCCTTTCCCCGTCTCCTCGCCTGCAGGCTTTGTACCACGGCAAGTTCATCGACACCGGCTTCACCTTGCCTTTCTACAAGCGTATGCTCAACAAGCGGCCGACCCTCAAGGACCTGGAGTCTATTGATCCCGAGTTCTACAACTCCATTGTCTGGATCAAGTCAGTACCCCTGCCGACCAGTTGCCCCTCCCTTGCATGCCTTCCCAGAGCCCCCCCTCCCAAGTGGCCCCACGCTTCCTCCAAGAGGCATCAGCAGCCGCAAAGAGAGCCACAGCAGCCGTCCTGCCAAAATATGGCCTGGGGGTCCGGCTGTGATGATCTTGCAGCCCCCAGCTGGACATGAAGGCAGTGCATCCTCCCCCTGTTCAGGTTCCCCAGTGGATATACTTCTCTGAGCTGCTATAACTCGTAGCTATGGACAATTTAGTTATATTTCCCTTCCCCCCCCCCTTTAAATTGTGTCTCTTTCAATGTTTGTAAACCCATTGGGAGTTCCCAGACTGGGGGAAAAGCAGGAAGGGGTGGTGGTGATGGGAAAATAATAACCATGGCTGTGGGGCTAATAATCCCCGGTGCACTGACAAAATATCTGAACAAAATCACAAGAGCACCTTTGCCAATGTTGGTATGGGAACGTGCCACGTGATCTCCCAAATCGTTGATGGTCTAAAACTCCAGGCAGTGACACTCGGGAGGCTCTGAAATCCACGATGCTGATAATCGGCAGTGTTGTCCGGGTCATCCAGGGATGACCATCACTCCTAATGCCCATGCGCTCGGGGCATAGCTGTTGCCGCTGGCCTCCAAGGACCCCGTGAACTTTGGCTGCCAAGGTGCAGCCGGGCTAAAATGCCCACAGGCTAAATTAGGCAGGCAGCGCAGTGCGGATGGAGCCCCGTCCTCTCCCTGGTGATGCAGCCATTCCTCCCCTCCTGTCTTCCTCCCCACTTCCCTCCGGGCTCCTTCCTTTGCAGAGAGAACAACTTGGAGGAGTGCGGCCTGGAGCTGTACTTCATTCAGGACATGGACATCTTGGGTAAAGTGACCACCCACGAGCTGAAGGAGGGCGGGGAGAGCATCCGGGTCACCGAGGAGAACAAGGATGAGTACATCATGTGCGTGTGCGTGAGGTGGTGGTGGTGGCTTCAGACGTATGCTCCTCTTGGAAGCTTCTCACGTAGGCTGGGCTCAACTTGTGTCAGAAGCTCAGTTTTCCCCACCAGCAAAACTGGGGTCTCTTTCACACCTCACAGTTAACAGCACACTGATTCCATTTTAGCTGCTGTGGCGCATCTGGTGGAAGCCTGGGACTTGTAGTTCGGTGAAGCCCTAGGGCTCTCCAGAACTATAAACCCCAGGATTCCATAAGATGGAGCCTTAGCAATTAAAGTGGGATCAAAGTAGTATAACTGCAATGTGAGAGAGACCGGGGACATTAGGGACCAACCTCACTGGGCTGTTTTAAGGTAGAATGATGGAGCAAGGATGAGAAAGACACTTGGGGACCAGTTCTTTTCAAGATGGTTGTCGTGCAGGGATTGGCTTCTTTGCTTCCCTCCAGAACAGCATCTCAGTTCCCAATCTCCTCCACCCAAGGGTAGGGTCAGGATTGGGCCAGGACTGGATCCACCTGGATCTGCTGAGTGCCCAAGAGGTGCTGAGCAGCCCCTCTCCCTCCCTCTTTGCAGGCTGCTGACAGACTGGCGGTTTACGCGGGGCGTGGAGGAGCAAACCAAGGCCTTCCTGGACGGCTTCAACGAGGTGGCGCCTCTGGAGTGGCTGAGATACTTTGACGAGAAGGAGTTGGAGGTGAGCAAGGGGCTGTGGAAGCAGGGGTGTACCCCTTCCTCTCCCCTTCCCTGGACACCACTGGTTTCCCTGGGTGAGAGGCCCTGTTACCCACTGGGGTGTCTTGAATGATTTCTCAGCTCCTTGTCCGAAAAAGAGAGGCACACTTTTTGCAAGAGCTACAAGGCAGGCAAAGGCAACCTCCACCGAAGAGATCTTGGCAAGAAACCTTAGGGTCACCATAAATTGGTTTACAGTTCATAAAGGAGGCTTCTGCAGTCAAGTTTTGAAAAAGGTTGATCACCGCCCCAATCAATGCCAGAGCTCCCTTTCAAAAGACCCGACCTGTCCTCCCTCCCTCAGGACCCTCTTCTGAGACAGGGCCTGCAAAGACACATGGGTGCCCCAGACAGGAAGACACATGCCCTGCCCACGTGTCTCCTTCACAACCACCAGGGTTTCACTTCCAGGACTTTTTATGCCTCTTTCATCAGGGGTGTCCATTTTAACCCATTTCTTCCATTGCCAAAGGTTCCTTTAGCCAGAGGCAACAGCCCCTCTTCCCCTCTTTCTGGAAAATGGAGCTCCTTAGTGTGTCATTTGTCAACCGGGTGTCTCAGTGGAAGCTGGCGGGCCGTATTCTGCTCCATTCCGGCCCCTCCATGCCATTCAGCTCCTGTCTCTCTCTTCCCTCTCCCCAGCTGATGCTGTGCGGCATGCAGGAGATAGACATGAGCGACTGGCAGAAGAACACCATCTACCGGCACTACACCAAGAACAGCAAGCAGATCCAGTGGTTCTGGCAGGTCAGGCGGAAAAGGAACAGGGAGGGCGCTGGGGGTGGAGGGAGGAGGTAGTGGGAGGACTGGGGGTGTACTTTGCCTGCTGGCGGACGGGTGTCCAGCGAGGGTGGAGTCCATTTCTGTTGGAAAAGGGGCTCCGCAACCGGCGCTTTGCACTGGGCCCCGTTTTCAGAGCAGGGACTCTGGAGTGGTGGCCAAGCAAATGCTTCTGAGCATAGGCAGAATGTGTTTGCCTTCCCCAAATAACTGCATCACTTGCCCTGCTCTGTGTGTGTGTCTGTGTGTTAGGGAGCAGCAACAGGACTTCCATCCCAAAAGGGTCTGCCTGCCTTTCAAGCAGCTGCTAGTCCCCAAACCACCGGGATGTTCACTGTTATCAGGCTCCGGACCCGGGAGCTTTGCAAAGTCCTACAGGGCAGGGCTGTGTTCTGGAGGAAGATCCTCTGGGGAAAGAAAGGTGGTGGTGGTGGGTGGAAGCAGCCCATCCTCATGCATCTTCCGCCCGCGTGGTTTGCAGGTGGTCAAGGAGATGGACAACGAAAAGCGGATCCGGCTCCTGCAGTTTGTGACGGGGACCTGCCGCCTGCCTGTGGGAGGATTTGCGGAGCTGATTGGTATTTGGGCCCTCTTCTGCTGTGGGAGGGCAGGCTGTTGGGAGGGGCGGCATCCAAATGCAGCTTTCCCAGGGTCTGTGCAGGGAGGGGGTAGAGCTGGTGGCGGACCTATGCACACAGCAACCTAGCCCCAGCCCTCTGTTCCCCTGTCTCTTCTTTGGTAAGCCCCCACCCCTGCCCCTGCAACCTGCTTTGCATTAGTGACATGCAGCTGTGTGCGTTGCATCCCATTGGGCTGAGGACACCATGCTCTTTTTCCCCCCGACAGGCAGCAATGGGCCCCAGAAGTTCTGCATCGATAAGGTTGGCAAGGAGACCTGGCTGCCTCGCAGCCACACCTGGTGAGTTGAGCCCCATGGCCTCTCTCCCTGCCAGGAAGGGGAGTGGCAGCAAGATCCCTGCCCCTTCCCTGGGATGTGGGGGGCAGAGAAACGTGGGGGGGGGGGTTGCAGTGTGCTGACCATCCGCCTTTGCCCTTGGCAGCTTCAATCGCCTGGACCTGCCTCCTTACAAGAGCTACGAGCAGCTGAAGGAGAAGCTACTCTATGCCATCGAGGAGACAGAGGGCTTTGGGCAGGAGTGAAAGGCACCGGGAAGACCTCTCGGGAAAACCACCCGAAACCCTGGGAAGGGAGCAAATATACTCCCCCTGCTCAGGATGGTGGCCGGGGGCTCCTTTGAGGGGATCAATTGCTCAGGCTGTGAGAGGTCCTGGAGTTGGGACGGCCAGAGGCAGCAGAAGACTCTTCTCTGTCCCCCCTCATTGTCCAGGGCAGCAAAGTCCTACTCTCCCGGTCCTCTCGTGCTCTCAAACCGCTTGACGCCAAAGAGGCAGCTGCAACGTGTCCCGCCTGGCAGGGCAAACGCGAGCCCCGTTTCTGAATGCGGCCACGTGCCCTTCTCCCCTTTCTGGGCCACCAAACCCTGAGCTGTGCGGCCGTGTCTTGGATATCGCGGGCTCTGGTTGCAGCTGCCTTCCTCTCTCCATTCCCCGTCAGGACACCCTGATCACTGTCTCAACCACAAAGCACTTGGGACAAAAGAATGAGCACTTTGGGGAGTGTCTCCCCCCCCCCATGTGTCCCTTCCACAGCATAATGCAGCCAGGTCAAAGTGGAGCAGGGGATGGCCAGAGACTGCCAGAATCCAGGGCAAAATCTATTCTAATTCCCCCTCTGCCCCTCTTCCTCCCTCCCCTCCCCAGGCCTTTCTTTTCCTGTGCCAAGTGAGGAAGGTCTCTACTTCTTCAAGACTCACCTGATTTTTGCCCCCACCTCCAATGTAATAGACGATGTGACCCTGGTTGGAGTCTCCGAGCAGTCCTCAACACCTCTGGGTGCCCTGGAAAGCTGGGTTCCTGTCCTGCTCAGCCCCGCCATCTCATGGAGTGGGCTCTGAGGGAACTGTTCAAACCAGCAAAGAGCACCCACTTGCCCCCAGGGGAAAGAGGGGAGCCAGCCACCCCACTCCACCCCACTCCACCCCTGGGGCCTCTGCCTTTGTGCCCAGTGAGTTGGGCAGGGACAAGGCGTCTTTGGGAGCAAGTGTCTGTACCCAAAACGTTACGGAACTGGAGGGAGGTCTCTGCAGAAGAGAGACCGCAACTCTGGCCTTGTGTGTCCCGACAGGGCGCGAAGAATCCCACCGTCGTCATGCTTTGTTTCCGTGCCTGCGTGTGAGTTTAATCCTAGGAGTGTGTGGCGCCTGCGTGTTGGGTGTTTGGGAGTGTTCTTGGAGCCGGGAGCCGGATCCAGGAGCAGCAGAGAATGCTCAGGCTCCCAAAGGGTTGTGGGGGTCTCCCTGCCCTCTGCGTGGGGTGAGAGTGAGAGAGAATGTGTGCGTGTGTACATATATATAAATATATAAATCTGTATATAGATGTCTGTGGATACAAAGAACTGCAATAGCTTTTGATGGGGATCCTGGATAGTTTTTTACGGCACCATCCTGCCTCAGTGATGCCAACTTCTTGTGCAATAAAAAATCCGCAGCTGCTTGTGGGCTTCGCGTCTGCCCTCTGTGCTTCAGGCGTCCAGTGGGAAGAGGTGGGAGCTGGTGGTCAGACCTGAATGCTGTTTTCATAGAATCATAGTTGGAAGAAACCACAACATCTAGTCCAATCCCATTCTGCCATGGAAGAATACACAATCAAAGCATTTCCAACAGATGGCCATCCAGCCTCCATTCAAAACCTCCAAAGAAGGAGACGCCACCACACCATGAGGCAGCAGCGTATTCCAGTCAAACAGCTCTTGCTGTCAGGAAGTTCCTCCTAATGTTTAGGTGGAATCTCTTTTCCTGTAGTTTGAACCCATTGCTCCGTGTCCTAGTCTCTGGAGGAGCGGAAAACAAGCTTGCTCCATCCTCACTGTGACATCCCTCCAAATATTTAAACATGGCTATCACGTCACTCCTCAACCTTCTTTTCTCCAGACTAAACATGCCCAGCTCCCTAAGCCGCTCCTCATAGGGCATCATGGCTTCCAGACCTCCCACCATCTTGGTCGCCCTCCTCTGGACATGCTCCAGCTTGCCAATATCCTTGAATTGTGGTGCCCAGAACTGGACACAGTGTTCAAGTTTTGCTGCACCAAGAGCTCACCTCCTCTCGGGTGGCAGAAGCACCTTCCTTTTCGTGCTCTGGTGACTGTTGAGAGGGGCAGGTCTGGGTCCCAAAGGGGGTAGCATTTCCCTTTTAAAGATCACATTGTCTGGTCAGGCAAGTTCAAAGCGTGGATGCTGGTCCCCTTGTGAAGCTGGCCAGCTGGCCTTTTCTCCCTCCCCTGATCTTATCACTCGAGAAGATAAATGCAGGTGGGCTTGGGACTGCCTTGCAGGGGCTTCTGACATTTCTCCTGTCTTGACCACTGTTTCTGGAAAGGGCTGCGGAAGACGTGCGTTTCCCTCCCGCTGGAAAAGGGGAGCCACCTCTTCCAGCAGGCCTGGACATCTTGCTCTCAGCCGTCTTGTCTCCTGTCCATGCCAACTCCCGAAACTGAGCAGCTCTGGCAAGCCTGGTGCCAAGGAAGCCACTGCAGGGATGGCGCGTCTAAGCTGCCATTCCCATGAATTTGGAAGCTAGCAGCTGGGGTGGGGCGAGCAAGGGAACTGGTTTCCCCCTCAAGGCCAACAGCAGATGTTCAGCACTCCATCAAGGCAGGGGTGAAGCAGACTTTGGGGTGTGTAGGGGTCGGGGAGTAAGCCCCAGCGTTGCAGAGAGTGAGGGAAGGCAACGGTTTGGATGTATTTCTAGAAGACAGTTGGAGCTGGGGATTCTTTTCGCCAGGGTGGGACAAGCAAAGACTGCAGCCAGAAAAGCCAGCAGCTGAAGACGGGGGGGGAGGGATGGAGTGGGAGGGGGGTCTCTGCTCCATTTTAAAGCACCGAGTTGTCCCTGGAGGCAGTGAGCTGCTTTGCCTTGTGGGCAGGGAAAAGGCTGGCAGGAGCAGCAGCAAAACATGTTTAACTTGGCCCAGGAGGTACTGCCTGGCTTTGAGCTGAGCAGGAAAAGAAGACAGCCCTGTTCTTGGGGGAAGCCAGCCTGCCATTGCTGGGGGGGGGGGTGTAGAGGGGGGCACCCACCCCTCTAAGGGAGCTGCCCTGGAGAGTCAGGATGCCAGGCCCTGAGTCGCCTTTTTTGGCCTGCAAAACCTCTCTCCCCACCCTCTGCCTCCTGGAGGTGCTGGAAGGAAGAGCTTTGGCTCTGAGGTTTGCCATCTTCCAGCTCCACAGGCCACTCTCACGCCCCCCCTTCTGCTCCACCTCCCAGACGGGGAAATGGAGCAGCAGCCAGGCCAAGAGGCAGCAGCAGCACCAGGACGGCAGGCAGGCGTGGGATGGGTGGAACGTGCAGGGCTGGGAGCCAACGGAGAAGAAGGCAAGGCCTGTTTTGGAAACAGCGCAAGGAGCCTGCTTTTAAAAACCCAACGCAAATAAAAAGGTTTTCTTGGGCCAGGGCAGCTTTTGTTAGCAGAAGGGCCTTTGACCGGCCTCCCTCAAGGGGCCACAGGTGACAGAACTGACCCTGGAGAAGAGATTGCTAGCCAGAGAAGGCTGGGCAGATGGACAAGGGCACAACCGCATCCCAGGCATGCTACAAGGAGGGCCTCAGAGCTTGGAAAAGTTACTTTTTGAACGACAGCTCCCAGAATAGCTGGCTGGAGGATTCTGGCAATCCAAAACATTCCTAAGCTGAGGCTACACCTCAGTGTTAGACCACAACACACTTGCATGGGTCCAATCTCTGGCCAACCAATTAAAACAGAAATGAGGATTGCACAGTCCACAAGATGCTGGTCTACAAGTTCCACCAGCCCTGGCCAATGGTGAGGACTGCTGGGAGCTGCAGTTGCAGCTGCCTCTGGAAGACGGCACGATTTTGTTGTTACATGCCACCAAGTTGATTCTGGCTTCTAGTGACCCTGTTGTAGGGTTTTCTCGATCGGATTTATTCCGAGGAAGTTTGCCAACCTCGCCTTCCTCTGAGGTTGAGAGTGTGGGACTTGCCCAAGGCCACCTGGGCGGTTCTCAAGGCCGAGTGGGAATACACACCCTGGTCTCCTGGAGTCCCAGCACCATGGGCTAGGAAAGCCTCCCTCCTGCCAGAGGCCCCCGCAGTGAAGCCACCCAAGGAAATGGCAGCTATGAAGTAAAGGGAGGAATACAGTTGTCCCTCCATATCTATGGATTTGTTATCCATGGATTTAAGTATCCATGGCTTGAAAATATTCTTTTAAAAAAAATAATCCAAAAACCAAACCTTGATTTTGCCATCTTGTATAAGGGGCACCATTTTGCTATGCCACTGCATATAATGGGAGTTCAGTATTCACGATTTTGGTATCCACGGGGGGTCCTGGAACCAAACCCCAGCGAATGTGAAGAGAACTGTAACTGGGCAGGATCCAAGGCAGCTCCTGTTGTTCTCGCGGTGGGCATTCTAGCAAAACCAACGGAGGTCTGCCATCCAGAATCTCCACCAAACAGGACCGTGAAGCTGTTTTGCTGGAACACTCCAGCGAACTTTGATCGCAAGTGCCAAGCGTCCCCTCACCCAAATCCTCTCCCTTTTCTGTCTCCTGCAGGGCTAAGCTTACATGGATGCTTTGTCCCAGGTGTAGCAGCAGAACAGCCACCAGGGAAGCAGATGGGGAGACAAGGGTCTTCCTTCCTGAGAGGGGGTACCCCGCCTCTTTCCCCTAAAATGGGAGTTCAGCAAAATCTCTGCGACCTCCTGCTCTGGATAGCCATTAATGAGGTCACTTCTGATACTATTTATTGCTGCATGGACCAGCAGATGGGCCTGAGAAGATCTCTCCTCTTGGCGTTTGGCCTTTCCAGTAGCAGTCGCTGGGCTTCTGCTGAACAGCTGCTGAGCTTCAGAGGAGGAGAGGCGGAGACAGTGAGGGAGAGCTTCATTGTGGTCCCCTGACCTCCTGCCTGCCTTCTGGATTTCGTCAGCATCTTGCCAAAGCCACTTAAGAGGGATACTGCCAATCCTGAGCAGGCCCTTTCCGCTGGTAATTAGAGGGGCTCACTTTGCAGGCCTCCCCACTCCTCTTCCTCCTCTGGGGGGGGGTTGGGTGGGTGGGCCTGGGCAGCTCCTGTTTCACTGGCAGGCCAAAGAAAGAGCCAGGGTGCTGGGAGGGAAATTTCTCAGCCCCAGGAACAGCCATAATTCAAACTGCCCTCCTGAGTTTTGTCCCTGGCTTAGAATAAAGAGCCACCGAAGGCCATCTTCCACTTCCCTGCAAGCTTTTGCCATTAACCTGAGCAAAGCCCTGTGAGAAACCGCTTGGATTGTTGTGCATGTTTAGAGAAGATTGAGGTGATACCACACACATACTGCAGTCATCTCTCACCTAGACTACTGTACGGGAATGACACCAACTCACTTCCTGTTGAGATTTTAAGGAGGAAGAGGGGGTCCGCTGCACATCTGTGCATGATTGGGGGACACTGGGTGTGAGTTCCACCAAAACATTAGAAACTTATTTGGGGTGGATGGGGAGGACTTTGGGGGCTGCATCCTCCCCATCCCTGCTCTATGTCACCTCAGGCAGACCTGCCCTCCAAAGCCCCTTCCAGTGTGGGGATCAGGGACCCTTTCCACACCACGCAATGATGGCACTACGATCCCACTTGAACCGCAAAGGTTCCACCCTCCTCTGGAAGCCTAGGATTTGGCATTTGATGACGTAGTCTCAAAATCTCAGCCAGGGCTCAACTAAACTTCAGAGCCCAGAATCCCACAGGATGCAGTCGTGGCAGTTGACGTGGAATCACAGCGCTATGGCCATGTAGTGTGAAAGGGACCTATGGTGTTTGGGGACGTACTGTTCTGTATAAAGGCCACAAAGCCCTTTGGAGGGTCTCCTCCTCCACCAGCCAAGGGCCACTCGAGCCATCCAGAGACCCCTCTGCTTTGAGGCGTTGCAGATGAGAAGATGCTGAGACCCCTTGCCTCCTGGGGCTCCCCAGCCTTTTCCCATTTCTGGCCTTTTTGCTGGCTGCTTCCTCTGTTTTATCATTTGATTCATACTCTTCCTCCCCCACACACACACATTCTGACAGCTCAGGTAGCGAGAGGCAGGTCAGAGATTTTCTAAATAAACACAAAACTAACAGCCACAGTGAGGGCCAGTTTTCGAAAACCATCTGTGCAAAGGGCTACTGGTGCCCCCTGGTGATTGACGAGCAGAAGTGCAGGAGCAAACCCCCCCAGAAATGAGTACCTGCACCTTTCAACAAGATGGGAAGAAGGGATGCCCTCTGCCTTGAGTCTGGGGATGGGGAGGGCATTAACTATTCCCCAGAAACAAAATGGTGGGACTGCTACAATGCTCACCCTTGTGGGACTGATGTGTCTCCACGGTTGTACGCCTGATAATCCAGGGGTGGGATGTGGCTTTCAAAGAAGCCCTTGCTAGGTGTGTGTCTTTTGGCACCCCCCCCCCAATTATGTGCTGATCGCTTTGGGCCTCTCCTCTCCTGCATGCTAAGGACAACAGGATCCCCCTCCCATGAGCGCCACCGCCTGGCTCAAGGCCCACTGACACAGAGAGCTGCAGCACGCTTCCCTTCTCATCCATCTACAAGCCAAAGGAGCACCAGGGCTCGTCCAGTTGAGAAGACCCTTTAATTTAGAGAAGTAAACTCCTGCGCTACTTCTTCTCCTTCTTGCTCTCCTCCTTCTTGGCCTCGCCTTTCTCCTTGTCCTTGTCCTTCTCGTCCTTCCTTTCCTTCTTGCTCTCTTCCTTCTCCTGCCCTTCCTTCTTCTCAGCGTCTCTGTTGGCAATCTTGTTGTTGATGAGGTTGTGGAGGGCGACCACGGAGCGGATGAGCGAGGCCAAGTAGACCACCACCATCTGGTCGTTGGTCTTCAGGTAGAAGGCCTTGACAAACTCCTGCAAGTTGACGTCCGGCAGCAGGTTGAAGACGTCCTGGAGCTGGTAGATGATCTGGTGGTTGATGGGCAGCTTGCCCAGAGCCACTCGCTCCAGGTAACCCCTGATGTCCAGCAGCTTGGAGTTCAGTCCCTTCAGGCCGTGGACTTGGTTTGTGATGCGCTGGGAAAGTGTCCCCACGGTGGTGTCCTTGATGTCGCTGGGAAGGGAGAAGAGGCTCGTCAAAAGGAGGACAGGACTCAGCCAGCACTGGCAGCAGCATCTTCATTTATAACCTACGTTCCCCAGAAAACGGGGGCTGCTGCCACACGGCAGAAATAATGCAGTTTGACACGGCTTTAACTGTCATGGCTCCCTCCTATGGAATCCTGGGATATGGAGTTTGTTGTGGCACCAGAGCTCTCCGACAGAGGCGGCTGAATCTCTCACAAAACTACAAATCTCAGAATTCCATAGCACTGAGCCATGGCAGTTGAAGTGGTGTCAAACTGCATTATTTCTGCAGTGTGGAAGCAGCCAGAGTCTCAAATTCAGGTTACAAATTAAAACGATTATTCAGTATATAGTTAAAGCATACTATTAGCAATTTTGGAAATCCACTTAAAGGATAAAAACAGTAGAACTTAAAACAATACAGCATCTTCTTACATGGCTTTTCCTTAAAAAACTTCAGCTCTAAAACGTCTGGGGGCATAAAAACATCTCTGCCTGCTGATGGAAAGATCGCAAGGATGGTACCACTCTGGCTCTTCTGGGGGCTGCCACTGAGTAGGCCCTCTCTCCTGTCCCCACCTGACATGCCTGTGAAGGTGATGGAACTGAAAGGAGGACTCCCCCAAGGACAGAATAAGCTGGGCCCAAGCTGTACAGAGGGATTTATAGATCACCAGTGCTCTGAACAGACCAGCAGGGCTGTTGGAGCAAGGGAACAGCATGACCCCTGCAAGCAGAAAAGGCTGGACAGAGCAATGGGACGTTTCTTTACCACATTCAGGAAGGCGAGGTGAGGCGTTTTTGTGAGTTGCACCTCCAGCCTCTTCAGGCCCAGCCAAAGGCAGGCAAGAGCAGCCTTGGTGTTTCAGGAAGCCTCTCCTGAAGGAAGGGCTGTGGCATCTAGTGGCATCTGTCTCTGCCTGCTTACAGGCAAGGAATCCCTTACTGAACATGTGTGAACAGCGAGAGAAAGAGAGAGAAGGGGAGGGCACATACGCCTGCCTTACGAGCTCCCCCCAGCATGTCTTTTCTTAAAGCACAGATGTACAAGTTTGCCCACCAAAATGGCAACTGTAAGAAAAAAGAAGGCTGGTTAAAGATAAAGTCATCCTTGTAGACATTTTGAAATAAGTCTTCAACTGGTCTCTAGAAGGTTCAAAATGTCTTTGTTTACTTACAGGAGGGCTTGCCTGACCTGGATGTTTCGTTTCACATGTGCTTATTTTTAGTTCTGAGTAACAATTCTGCTGAAACATCTTTTTTAATGGTGCAGGAACCTCTCCCTATTCTTTCTGTGTTAATTCTGCCTCTGGTACCAGATCTGCCCAGGTACACATCGACACGGCTAACGGAGGGATGGATGCCTGTATTACCAGCCTGACAGATCTGCATCATCTCACACAACTCTCAGGTGGTTTATTACTGGGGTCACAATTGGCATCTTTCTGTATCCCAATATGTTCTGATCCAAGGAACTGCTAGATACTTGGTGCTTTAATATTAACTCCATCAGTGTGTTTGAGGAAATGGACTGAAATCTACAAAAGCTCATGCAAAAATAAATTAAGTTTTACAGGTGCTGCCAAAAACTCCTTTTCCCCTCCTCCCCTCTCCTTGTTATGCTACAACAAACTAACACAGTTGTCTCCCTAAAGACGCCTTGAATGCATTTTTCACCTGCAAGAGGGGAATTGATCCCTATATTGTTTTGAGGACTGACACACTTAGCAGAGCAGAAACTCAAGAACCCACAGTAACAGGAAACCCACTGTTTACCGTAGCAAATGCTCTACGCCGACTTCCTCTGCTTCCTCTGCTCCAATTTCACTGGTCACATGTTCAAAGGTCTTGGATGTTGGCGTCCCGTCCTTTGGGATGCAAGAGCAAAGCCACAACCAGTCAGGGCCAGAGAAGAGTCATTACGTGGCACCATCAATCCACCCCTGGGCAGGAAGTGTGTACTTGCAGGGGAGCTAAATGTACGTGTGCTGGGGAGATTTTGAAACCTTGGAAATGGAATGGGTTACAGAAGAACCAGCTGAGAATTGCGCAGAAGGACCAGAAGAGACCTGTGGGAAAAGGTACTTATGCCCCAAACAAAACAGGGATAGGCCTGCTGCTCAGGCATGGTGGGTGCTGGCACTGTCAGCAGATTCTGGTTTTTTTCAGGGGTGTGTGGGAGAGTGTGACCTTCTGGACTTTTGTAAAACCAATGTTACAGTATGTGGTTATTTATGTGATGTGTAGTATATGTAAAAGAGGTAAGTGATCTATTGGAAGAGGGCGAGATCATGGAACGCTGAAGGAGTCCAGTGAACAGCTGAGCATTTGAATGGGGTTCTAAAAAGGCTGGGGGGGGGGGGATAACAGTCAGAGGCAGCAATCAGTCACAGGTAGGATTTAGACTCAGAGATATGACTTTGTTAGAGTTAGTTAATTAAGAGACAGCAAAGAGTGGAGCAAAGAGGGGACAGTGAAGGAATTTGTCTTTTAGATCAGTTAGTGCAGTTGTGCTAGGATTAGGAGAAGACTTGGAAAGAGTCAGTGAGATGTGTTAAAAGTCAATTCGGATTTAGGTGAGTGAAACAAGTAACAGTATCAGTGAGGATTTGAAATTTTGTAACCGTAAGTTCCTGTAACTGCATGTTGAACTTCTGTTTAATAAATTATCCTTATATTTCCGTCCCTCTGGGAATGCTACAGCAGTGCTATTGGAGTGCCTGAGCTCAGGTATGTGGTTTATGTGGTAGCGAAGGGGGGGGTGTTTCAAGGGTGGTGCTAACTTGGGTGCCACAGTGGTGGGCCAGGGGAAGTCTCCCTGGGGAGCTGTGCAGGTCTGCTGTCTGTAAGAAAGGTATGTGCAGCACACCTGTCATCACCTTCTGGCCACCCAAAAGAAAGAGACAGACCCCTGGGCTGGCACTGACAGGTAAAAAAGGAAATCGCCATGTATGAACCCAGGATACTGCTACTCACATCATGAACTTCTTCCACAGAGATGTAGGCTTCTGTGGGCAGCCCCAGGTCCTTTGGCTTCACATCGATAATCACCAGGACCTATTTGGAAATAACCCCATCGTCATCCTCATCCTCATCAAAATATTTATACCTCACCCTATATCAAAAGATCCCAGGGTGGCTTACAAATAGCATTAAAACTATTTGTACCCAGCTTGTGGGGGCAATTAGCTAACACACATTGGAAACTGTTTAATGCGGTGTAGATGTGTAAATAGCTATTGCTTAAAACAATTTGTAAGCCGCTCTGATAGCCTTGTGGCTGAAGAGCAGGGTATAAATAAATAAATAAATAAATAAAACAAGTTAAACAGTTTAAAACAATAAATTAAATAAGCTAAAGATATATTAAAACAACAGCAACATTTAAAAAAAAGATTTTTTAAAACTATGTACAGCCATATTTGGGATAAAGTAATGAGGCCCAAAGGGTATGATGAACAGCCAAGTTTCAACCTGGCAGCTAAATGCCATGAGTGTTAGTAACAGTCACCCTGGAGGAGGAGGAAGAGCAGCCCACCTCCCTGGTAGGGGAAAAAACTGTCAAGAAAAGGAGAAAGGTGCCACTCTCTTCTTCTTAAAGGGCTTCTAAATGTGACTCTGAAAAATGGGCACAAACAACGCGAGCAGGGTTGCCAGGGACTTGGCTGGACCCACGCTTGCAAGGGCGCCCCTTACCGAATTGGAGCAATATCGTTTCATGAGCTCGTTGATGGCAATATCGTTCTTGTGCAACTTTGGACCTGTGTGGTACCAGCCCACAATGCGTTCTCTGGCTAAAGAAAAAAGACATACAGAGAGGGAAAGAGTTAAGAGTATGTGGAGCAGCCAGATTGGGTCCAAATCTAAGAGCCCCTCCAGGGCCATTGCGTGTGTGTGTGGGGGGGGTTATCTTTTAATGAAACATCCACACTGAAGCACCTAGGTCTTAGTCCAGATACGACAACACTGTAAAGCAAAAAAGAATACTGCCCCTTCATGTGTCTTACAACCCGAGCCTCTCCTTTGGTATTTAGCACTGCTAACACACATAGTTCTCTGGAGTTGTACAGCAGCTTGTAAATACTTATCAGAAGGGCACAAAATACGTTTTGCATCAAGAGAAGCGCAACACTTGAGGGAAACACGGATGGACTGTGTGGAACTTGCATAAATGGCTGCAGAGATGGGCAGACACACAGACAGAAGGATCGCCACCCCTTTGTGATAAGCTGCACCCAGAAGAAAGCCCTCTCCTGCAAGTCCACAGCCGTGCCTCCCACAGCAGCCAGGTGGCTGCCCCAATGGGATTAAGCCCACCAGCAAGGTGTGAGCCAGCTCCTGATGCTCTTCCACAGCAAACGATACAGAGAGGCCTGTTGTCTCTGATCCTGGAGGCAGCAGGTGGCCGTCCAGACTGGTAGCTAGGGAGATAGCCTTACGCTCCATGAACTGGTGCACAGAAATTGAAAACGTAGGCTCTCTGCTGGAGCCGACACCTGAGGGGCCCTGTAGAGTCTGGCGTTTTGTGATCCAACACTTCATCCCTCTTCTTGCTAAGAAGGGATGGAACCTTATTGGCCATTTTAGGATTGTTGTGGATTGAGGCATCCAGAATCTCCTCCATCTGTACTGACCCCCTGCTTGCCTGTGCCCCCCTTGGGCAATTTAGGGGCCGGGGCAGGACCGGGGGGAGGCAGCGTCCAGCAGCGTCTGGGGCTGTGCTCCTGCAGCTGGACACACAAAGAAGCAGGAATCCTCCTGGACTAGCCTGGGGTCCTCCTGAGGTCCAGGGTAAGGATGCTGAGGAAGGAAATCCCAGAGCTTGAGAGCAACCACCGAGTAGGCCCTGTCTCCTGGGCACCTAGGCAGGTGGGTGGTGGGACATAGAAAAGGGGGCTCCCCAAATGATGGGCAGGCTCCTATATGGGATACGGTCCTTTAGATCTGTGCTGCTCAAAAGTGTCAGTCTCCAAGCCACAGTCCCTGGTGAGTTTCCAGGGGAAAACACCCAGCAGCAGTTGACAGGCAAAATAGGGGGTTGGTCCCTGGCATACCGTCCTCCACACCAGATAGCCTGCTTTAGATAAACTAGGCCTGAGCCATACAGGGCTTTGTAGTTCATCACCAACACTCTGAATTGGGCCTGGAAACAGACTGGCAGCCAGCGGAGCTGTTGAAACAAGGGAGTTGTGTGCTCCCTGTAGCCAGCTCCTCTTAACATTCTGCTCTGGTCCTAACGGTGGAATGACCAACCCACGGAAAAGATCTTCCTTGGGTTTTTTCCGGACTGTGAGGCCGTGTTAGAATCAAAACTCAACACTTACAAAGGAATTCCACCCAGGGACAGGGGGAGTTCCAGCAGGTAATGGCCCTTCAACCAACCATTAGCCAAACAAATACTAACGAGCCTCGTATTTCTATACCCAGAAACTAACCACTCAATTACACAAATTTACGTATTCTCCCCAACAGGGGTTCACAGCATATAAACTCCATATACACTCCTACCCAAGCATTCTCTGAAGATGCCAGCCACAGATGCAGGCAAAACATCAGAAAGAAACTATTCTAGAACACGGCCTCACAGCCCGGAAAAAACCCAACAAAAATCTATGGATGCCAGCTGCAAAAGCCTTCAACTTCCCACAGAAAAGAGTTCTGTAATAATTAGGCATCTGGGAAGAACCAGAGCCAAGTTATCTAAAGCACGCCATTGAGTTTTTCACAATACAACAAAGTTTGCCATGCCTCTCGCAAGCCAAGCACTGCTTACCATTGACTTTCTTGAACATGCCATACATGTTCTCCAGGTAGTCATGGTCCAAAAACCACACAGAGTCATCTTTGTCGTCTTCGTCAAAGGGGACTGCAGGCAAAAAGGTTGCTTGTTATTTTATGGTACCAGTACCCCAGATCCAAAAGAAAACATGACCACAGTAGCATGCTGCAAGCTATGAGTCATTTACAATGGGGTGTGTGTGTCACGTACCCAGAGTCTCAACACTAGAGAAAGAATACGAGGATAGGGAGGGGCCTTGTGATGAGACAGACCACTCGTCCATCCAGACCCATCATGCCCCTTCTGGTTAGTTATGAAGTAGCACTGCTTATCACCTACCAGGTCCTTTAACTAAAAGCATGCACCTCTAGCATTAAACCCTGAGAAAGCTGATAGGAAGAGAATCAACTCATCTGAAATGGCGCTGAAGGAGAGTTCTAGGGATATCACTGACTGCTAAAAAGAGCAATCAATGGGTCCTAGAACAAACTGAGCCTGAATTCTCCCTAGAAGCCAAGATGAATAAACTGAGGCTGTTGTACTTTGGCCATATCATGAGAAGACAGGACTCGCTAGAAAAGACAAGCATGCTTAGGAAGGTGGAAGGCAGTAGGAAAAGACAAAGACCGCGTTCCAGATGGAGTGACTCAACCCAGGAACCCTGGGTCGCCTGAGTCTGCGAGATCTGAGCAGGGCGTCTGAGGACAGGGCGACATGGAGGAATCTAACTATAAGTCAAAGTTGACTTGACAGCTATTAACAACAACAGCTGAATTTATTTAATAATTAAACTAGTTATATCCCACCCTATATTTAAGATCTCAGTGTGGTGTACAATGAAATCAATTTAACCAATTTAAAACAGTAACAAAATAATTTCAACAGGCCAAAACCATATTTAAACAATTCAAAAAGTTAAAACAAGACAGTATAGAACCAGCTCAAACAGTTTAAGAGAATTTAAAACCATGCTCCTATTGCAGACCTGGAAGAAATCAATTAGGTCCCAAAGTTTTTAGTAAAAAGCCATGTTTTTGCCCGGCACCAGAATGATACCAGTTTTGGCACCAACTGGGCCTCTGAGGGAGGGAGGGAGGGAGGGTGTTCCTCATCTGGGATGCCACAGAATTGACGGCAGCATCTGCTACACTCCCTGTGCGTGTGTTCATGTGACCAAGAAGATCAATGACCAGAACAAATTACAAGTTTCCAGAACCAGAAAGATCCTGATTTCACAAGCAGCTAAATGAGGGAATGATTGTTCAGCAGAAAGCCAAGGCTGGCTTTGGTCTTTTCCTGGAAGCTCCTGAGAGGTCACTCATTGGCTTTAGCCAAATACACCTCAGCAAAGCCATTACCCAGGAGGGTCTATTATCAGAGGCTTCTTGAAGCCCAAGAAGTTTGTCATGACTGTCCAGTTTGAGCAAAGACAGATGGGTGAATTTTTCTGGCTCTGCAGGGAAATGTTTTCTATATGCAATGCTGTAATATATCTCAGGGGAGGAAAACACCAAACCCACGAAGGGCAAAAAGGGAGAGGCCAGGGAAGTATTCAGCAGAGCTGGCTTACAAGAACTCAGGCTCTTCTTTACCTGCAAAGCTATTGGACACGTCCAAAATCTTCTTCTGCCACGAACCGAGGAGAACGCCCACCACGCGCTTCTGATTCCCAACTTTTCCTATCCTACATGAGATGGAGAAGAGCAAGAAAAGGATTAAGACACGTTTGACGCCCGGCACAGAAAACAGCCATACCTGAAACCAAGCTCTGCCAATCCAACGCAGTGAAAGGAAAGGCAGAAGTGGGGAACCTCTTGCATTTTGGCCTTCAGCTCCCACCGTCCCTCACCACTGGCCATGCTTGAGGTGAGGCTGATGGGAGTTGTAGCCCCAAATACGTGGGTGGCTAAAGGTGCTCTGCCAGCCCTCTATGGTCTCCTCGGACTCCAGGGTTTCTGGCAGAACTGGGGTGAGGGTCTTTTCCATCTCCTAAGATCCTTCTGAGAATGGACCCCCCCTGGGACCCCTCCTGCCCAGCAAGCAAAATGGGGGGGGACTCCGCTGTGGAGGTAAGGGATCACACCAGACACACGCAGGTCCTGCTCTCGAGGTGCATCATGCTCCTTTCCAGACCAGTTTTGTGGCATTTCTAGTCCCACAGAAGGCAGTCAGAGCCGGGGTGCTGCTGCAAGAGGCACCAGGGGGAAAGTTGGATGGCAAATCCCAGAATCCCCCAGCCAGAGCAGCTCCTTGCAGGACGGTGGAAGTGTACTCCAAAGTACACTCCAAAGTGTACTCCAAAGACTGACTGGCTGGGTCAATCTCTTTGTGTGAACCCAGGTGTGATAACCTCAGGTCCCATGTTGCACAGAGTCAATCCCTTTGAGACCCTTAGGGTGGCCCTTTAGGCAGTTAAAGCAGCTAAACTGAGGAAGCAGGAAGCAGGAAAAGGGTCTGCCTCAATGTTTTATGTGATGTTTTCATCATCAGAGGGAGACACAGAGGGCTTGGACTTTTTTTGGAGGGGGGTATATTTTGGGCAGAAGAAATTATTAACATATTATTAAAAGAGAGAATGATATCAGAAAAGTGTTGGTAGGCGCTTGATGGGATGCTGGGAGCTATAGGCCATTAACAAAAACTGCTGGTGGGTCGTATCCTGGGAGCAAAACTTTGAAGCTGCAGTGGCTGTCTGGGGGTTGATGGGAGCTATAGTCCATAACAACCCCCCCCCCTTGGTGGGTCGTATTCTGGGAGCAAAACAGCGATGGGTGGCTGTGAGGATGCTGGGACCTATAGTCCACAAAAACAATCGCTGGTGGGTCCTATTCTGAGAATAATGCGGCACTGGCTGGCTGTGAGGATGCTGGGAGCTATAGTCCACAAAAAAACAACGCTGGCTAGCGGAGTGTATTCTGGAAGCAATACTTTAAAACAGCCATGGTTGGCTGGGGGATGATGGGGACTGTAGGCCCAAGAAGGCAGTGACTGGTGAGCGGATTTTGGGAGTTGTAGTCCACCAAAACAATGCCAGGGGTGAAGGATTCCGGGGGTGGCTGTAGCCCAAAGCAGCTGGCTGGGGATGCTGGGAGTTGTCGTCCTCCAACCAGCAATGCCCCCTCCATTGACTCTTGCCGCCCCTCCTTCCTGCCGCTTCCCCCCGGGGACCGCAGTGCCTCTGAGCGTGTGCAGAGCGCCCCCGCAACCACCCCAGGCCTGGGCGGCCCGTGACTCAGCACCCGCCCCACTTTTCACCGGTTAAAATGGTCGACGACGCTGAGCAGCACCAGCGGGTGAACCACCACCCGCTCCACGGCCAGCTCCGGCATTGCGGGATCAACGGCGACTGTAGTCCGAACTGCGCGCGGCTCCCTCGCTTCTTCCCTCAGACTCTCCAGGGGGGGGCTCCGCTCCCGGCATGCACTGCGCCTCCTCTCGGGCGCCCGGCGTGAGGCAAAGCGGCGCAGGGAGCGGTGGGAAGGAGGTCGCACGGGAGCGCCGCCATCTTGGGAAGGTCGGAGAAACGAGGCAGCATTGGTTGCCGGCATTGGAGGGAGGAGGAAGAGGAATTGTGGGAGGCGCGTCCCTTACACCTAGCTGTGAGGGAAGCTGGCGCCATCTTAGGAAGGGCGGGAAGCAGGCAGCTCCCAATGGCAGCAACAGCAGGAGGAGGAGGAGTTAGGACGTCCCTTCCATCTACCACGATTGTAGGACGTGGTAGCGCCATCTTGGGAAGGTCGCTTTCTCTCCTCCAATGGCTCCTCGGCCGCCATATTTAGGAGGACAAAAGGAGGGAGCCGCCATTTTGAGAGGGTTAGAAACAAAACAAAATACTGTACTGTACTTATTTTTATGTATTTATTTAATTTTACATTAATAACATAAAAATAATAAAGCGTCTACAAAGAAAGCTTATATGGCTTATACATTAGTTACTTAACCCCAATGTATGTTACTTTGTAATACCATACATCTTCCTGCACAAAAATTAATTGCAATAATAGTAGATGGTCTTCCTTTCTCTATTGTGGTGAATTTGTTTTATCCATCTTAATTTATCATTCCAAGTCCCCATCTATTTCAAGTAACTACACATCCGTTATGTTTCACATTTATCAGAAAGATCTCATTAAAATAGATATTTCAGTTACAGCACTTATATTGCAAGAAAATTGAAAGATGTAAAAACACCAAGTGTTCAGGATTGGCTATTCAAACTTCACAATTTAGTTAAAATGGACTTACTAACTGATTGGATTAAATGTCAATCTGAAGGTAATTTCAAAAATAAGTGGAGTAGATTAAATGAATACTGGGAAAAAGAATGGGGTTAAAAGGCAGTTTATCGATTAAATAGAAAATGTTTAATTTATTATCATGTTTATTCAGTTATGATTTCATTTAAAAAATCCACCTTCCCTCTCCTTGAGGTCAAGGCTGACTCCTTGGTTCTCCTCTCATTTATATATATATATATATATATACCCCACTCTTCAGCCACAAGGCTATCAGAGCGGCTTACAAATTGTATTAAGCAATAGCTAATTACACATCTAACCGCATTAAACTGTTTCCAATGTGTGTTAGCTAATTTAAACACATGCAACAATAAAAACAACAACCCTGTTAGGTAGGCCAGTCAGGGAGAGGATGGACCAGGAATACCCTGTGAGTTTTGGGGCCTCCAGGATCCTGCCCTGCTCCAAACACTGCTTTTCATCATTATTTTGAGGGCTATTTGGCAGCATTTTGAAGTAATATAATAGAGTTGCAATTAATAAGCAACAATAATAGTTAAACGTGTGTTGATAATGCTTGGAAGATTATATAAATGTACCTGATAATAAAGACAGCATATGTTAGGGACTGGAAAGGAGATGCAAGAAAAAAGTCCTTAGCAAGACTTCGAGAAGTTTTCCAGAAACTTTCAGTAATTTATTTATAAACAAAAGTAACTGGTAAAACTCTGAGCAATGTAATATGTGAGACTAAATTTATTATTTATTTGTTTAAGAACATTTTTATATTACTTTTCATTTTTTTTATATTGCAAAGTGATTTACAATAAAAGTAGATAAAGTAAAAACCAATAAGACAGCAAAATCTTATTTTAAAAAAAATATTATTTTTTATTTAGGTATTTATACCCCGCTCTTCAGCCACAAAGGCTATCAGAGCGGCTTACAATTTGTTTTTTAAGCAATAGCAATTTACACATCTACATTGCATTAAGCAGTTTCCAATGTATATTAGCTAATTCAGTTACAAATCAGTTACAAACAATTAAAAAGCAGGGTTAATTGGGTTAATTGGCAATGCTAAGAGTTGGGGAAACAATCAGAAAGGATATTTAGGCAATCCAGTGGATCATTCGTTGAGGGTGGAAACACCCAGTCCCAATGGGGTGGGAATCATTTAACCCTCTAGTTGTTGGACTGCATATTCCAGCATCCCTTACCATTGGCTGTGGTGGCGGCTAGGAGGCTGCTGGGAGTGGCTGTCCAACAACTTCTAGAGGGACTCACAATTCTCACCGCTGCTCCAGGGAGGAAACCAATGATAAAACAAGCCATTTTGGAAGCAACAGTCATTCTCCATTATTACTACTACTGTGGCCATGAACCATGAAATGAAGGATTGGGTGCCTCAGTTTTGCCTCAGTTAATATGACTGATTAATTGATTAATACAATTAATATGGACCACCATGAGACCTCTGTTGTGTAGCACTCCACAGAAGTAAATCACGCAAGATGAGGGCAGAAAGGAATGCTGTACACTGTTGATTTACTTTTATGATGGTGGGCACCATGTGGTCATCCAACAGCCCCTTGGCCAGCATAGCCAATGGTGAGGAATGCCAGGAGCTGGTGTCCAGCAACATCTGGAGGGACACACGATTCCCACGCCTGGTTTACAAGGTGCATGAAGAAATTATTTATTTATTTATTTATACCCCGCTCTTCAGCCACAAGGCAACAGTTCCCATGTGGCAAATTCAGAGAGTACTGCGGCCATCTGAAATGGTGGCTTGCTATCCCAGAGGTGAGATATTCTGTTCTGAACCCAGATCTCTCAGGTCCTAGCGAGCCCGACCCTCCTGTGGCTGCTTAAAGTCACTTCTGTGTAGGATTTCTTAGGCTAATGATGCCACAGTGGAAGGAAGGTTTGGAATAATTACTTAATTGTGATTTTTTTTTAATTGTTGCAAGAAATACCAGCTTGCTTTCTTGCTCACTGTTTTAGAGAACCTGTTTATCTACCCCATATAAAATGTGATCTTGATATTCAGGGATAGCATTAGTCATTAGTCAAGTGTGGTGGAGTCTCCTTCTTTGGACGTTTTTCAGCAGAGGCTGGGTGGCCAGCTGTCGGGAATGATTTCATTGTGTGTTCCTGCAGGGCAGAATGGGGTTGGACTAGATGGCCCTTGGGGGTCTCTTCCAACTCTAGGATTCTATGAACAGACACTAGGCAGAAACATTAATAATTTGGCTCATTCAAAGCTAGTGCTAGATTAGGGGTCCCTTGGTTGCACTTATTTTGTTCTAGCTTCAGAACCCTTTTTTTCTTCCTTCCTTGAATGGTGTCTCGAGAGAAAGATGAGTCTTTATGATTCACTTCCCCCCACCAAAAAATACCCTCCAGAGGGTCATTCCTCTCCCCTGTGAAAGGCCACAGAGAAGAACTCCCTTTGCAGGGCACTCCACCGGCTTCTGAGGAGAGAGGCAGGTAATAAATGAATAAATAATAATAATAATAATAATAATAATAATAATTATATCTCTCTTCAGCAGGTGCTTGGCTTCTGTGCCCCCCCTTTGATAATGATAGACAACTCAGGTGGGCCTTCTGATCTCGGCTGCAGCACGGTGGCCTGGGAAGAAAAAGCCGCGCCTGGACTCAGGAGATCCAAGGCGATTCAGAAACCGCAGGTTGCAACTGGGGACCTCCTGGCAACCGACAGGAATCACGAAACAGGAATACGACGAAGGGGCTCAAAGCCAGGCGCTAGAAGCAGGCTGTGGCGGTTGGCTTTGGTTTCTTAATGCACACACAACGGTGCTGCAAGCAGAGCGTACGGCCAAAGGAAAGGCGCGGAATGCATCTTTGGCGTTGGACACTTCCAAAAGGAGGAGAGGTGTGGCTTGGCATTGCAACCTGTTGGTGGGCTGCTCAGAAAACATTGCACAAAATCACAGTCCACTTTCAGAAAAAAATGGTTCCCCCCCATGGCTTCAAAATTTCTGGAAATTTTACATCTCCAAGCCTGCTTGAATTAAAAAAAAAAAAAAAAACATTGTTTAGCAGTTCCCATCCTGCCCTCCTCTTTGTACCGGTCTGGACTGACCACGGAGCCAAAGGGAATGTTTTTTGGCAGATTGCTAGAATGATGTCTTGGAAAATTCTCCTGTGGTGCTTCATTCCTGCCCTTAGAAATGCAGCTTCTTATAGACCTTTATTCCACTAGTTAAAGGTCAAGGAGGGGAAAAAATCTTCTTGCAGAAATTCCTACACTCAGGACTTTTGACATTAAGTTCTAAAAAGTTTCTTAAAGTATGGAATACTGGCCAAGCCGGGGTGTGGTGTGGTGTGGACTGGTTAAGGTGGAGAGACATGATGCCCTCTCTTTGGCTTTTCTTTGCAAACGAAGATTCAGGAAGGACTCATCCTGCGCTTTCTGCAAGTGCGCTGATGACTGAAAAGGCCAATCCGCGATAAATAAGTCCGGTTGCAGAAAGCACAGCAGAAGGTCTCCTTGGGTGATGTTTCCGGGTTGTGATTCTTTCTGATGTTCCAGCACGCAAGGGTCAGTTTATTTACACCTTTGGAGGCCGGTGTGTGCCTTTGTTTCTTTGCCTTGGTTTGACCGCATCAGAAGATGCCCGTTGGCCGTGGCTAGCCAACCAGGTAGTTGGGGATGAGCTTTCTTTAGGCCACCTTTTCTAGGCCCCTCTCCATATGGAGCAAGCAGTGCTCTCCTTAAAAAAGGCTGCTTGGTCGTTCAGGATGCTGCCAAACAAGACTGTCATCTCCCGGGTCAGCCTCGAGCGACCAATGTCCTGAACTGCCTGCATGCAGGGTTGGGGCTGCGGCTTCCAGTGCATCTTTACACCTGCCGGTTTCGTCCCTCGCCAGTCGCTACAGGGCTTTTTTGGAACTGGATTTGCCCTTCGAGCCTGTGCAATGGATTTTTCTGGTGGAGCGCAGCGTGCACAGAACTGGCCTCACCCTTTAAACCAAAGGTTCATCTGCTGTGGCCTTGCAATCATTGACGGTAGCAGTGAGGTCCTCGGGTCGTAGGTCTGGGATTTATCCTGCGTGCAGGAAAGACCATGACTAGTACAGTATTGGTGTATCTCCTGCGAGACCTTTTTGTGACGGGAACTTAACATTATGAGGTCTTACTTGGATTGAGTCCATTCTTTGCTACGGGAAGGAGCTGACCTTTCTTGGTTTGGATTGCTGGTCACAGAGGAGTCCTCATGCAAGACAGAGAAAACTTGCTAAGCTGATGGGACCTGAGGTTTTCACACCTGGGTTCACACTCAGTGTCAGAGAGAGAGAGGGATGGTGGAAGGAATTCCCAAAACAATTAATTACAGTAAATGCTTTCAGGGTTTTTTTAATTGGAGGACATTCAACAATGCTTCCCCTACCTCGACCAAGTCCAAGAAATCTGTAAAGACCTCTTTGCCATTATGTTTGGTGATTCATAGAATCAGAGACCCATAGAGTTGGAAGGGACCACAAGGGCCATCTAGTCTAGCCCCCACCACACCGGAACAGCCAACTAAAGGAGATGAGTCCAACAGCGGCTGGTGGCGTCCATTCCACTCTTGAACATCTTTTACGGATTCCAGTGTCACTTTGAATGCTGGCGTGGATTACAAGAATTTGGGCCCTCTTGTGGCATTTGTAGAGGTTACATCATAATGTTCCCAATTATTTAATTTCATTTTTCATCTGGGTGGAATTTTTTGCTTCTTTCCAGGAGAGGGAGACATTTGACCATGCAATTGAACAGATGTGGGGGGGAGACACCCCGCCATCTTTGGGCCCTTGTTTTATCAATATACATATAAAACTCAGTGTTCAAATTAACTAGTTCAATAAGTAATTTAGCTCATTGATTTTTGGGCATATCCTAAGTGCCATTACAAGCTACGGATATTTTAAATGCCATTACCTAATAGAAGGGATGTTTTAAGCTCTTTCTATTGATTTTATTACTGCTTTATTTTGCTGTCTTGGTTTAAAAATCATTTTAACCACTCAGTAATCAAGAAGAAATATATCGTTGGTGAAATACAGTCAATTTCCTAAAAACCTTTGACATCGTTAAATAAGGAATTACAGTTGTTAAATCATGTCAGGTAATAACCAGGGGAGGGAAAGATACACCATTCGGAGCAGTGTTACCCGTAAGTGGCTTTGACCTTTGCCATTCAGACGGCATGCTATGTAACAATCACACCCGGTTTCTCTTTTCGGCTCTGACATCAGCTTTTTTGGCAAGAAGTAGGGCTGGATGCATTCGTCAAGCTAATCGCCACTTTAATCAATTAATTCATTAATCACAGATTTCAAACATAGATTTTAAATCAGACAAATAGACACTTGCCTTCTTCACATGGAATAGATTTGTGCTGATCTTATGAATGATCATTTCTTAGGTCTCTTCCAATTCTATGATTCTATGACTTTGTATTTGGAATTCTTCGTCTTCTTTTAAATAGAAGAATAGTCCATGTTAATTATGTGGAAGGCACTATTACTTTCATTAAGAACTCTCCACTGTCACCTGTATAGATGCAAGCTTGCGTGTTTGTTTTAATTGGACAATTAAATGCCTGTTAGTTAAAAACGAAGTTGATTTAAGTAAAACATAGTTAATCAGCGAATGTCTTTGGAAGCAGACATTTAAAGTCTAAGCTGGCTGTTGAATGCTGACAGAATATGATCAAGAGAAAGCCGAAGGGTTTTTTTTTTTTTAATGATCTGCTCTGTCTTCTTGCAGGAAGTTTTATTTGCTTAGTGATACGGCTGATAATGTTGCACGCTGACATTCGTCCCCGAAAGATGTAAATGGTGCGTGCTCTGAGAAATTCCATCTCAAGTCCCTTTAAGGTGAATGTGAAGAGATTAACTGTGTGCCACTGGCCTAATCAGCTGGTGGAGATGCTGGCTGCAAATACACAGTCCATATCGTTTGCCTAATCAAAGAATTGAAAAAGTATGCCGTGAGCTTTGAAGCTCAATAAAAGCCTGCTAATGAGATGATTAAATTGACATCTGATATTTTTGAACCACGGAGCAGCAAACATCAATACCGGGGAGATGGTTTAGCAAGTAGCGCTCGCTCAGGTTGGGACGTGGGGAGTCCGAGGGAATTCTGCAGAGCCGGAGATTATGGGGATGATCGTCTGAACGGCTCACCTGCAGGGGAGGAAGGGAGAGGAGATATGCGTGTGGGGTGTGTGTGGCTGGATCCTGCAAAGGCAAGCCCTTTCATCAAGAGACGCTTTCCTTCCCCTTTGCTGTTTCTTCAGATTTGCCATTTATGGGAAATTCACCACCTTGTGCATGCACGACCCTCAGCATCAATGGGCCTCAGGCTGTGGAAAGGTCGCAGCAGCCTTTGGCTCTCAGAGGCCCCGAAATACAGTTGCCCCTCCACATTCACGGATTTGACATTCACGGTTTTAATTATTCACGGCTTGAAAATATTCTTAAAAAAATAATAATCCAAAAAGCAAACCTTGATTTTGCCATCTTATATAAGGGACGCCATTTTGCTATGCCATTGCATATAATGGGACTTGAGTATTCACGGATTTGGGTATTTACAGGGGGTCCCCAGCAAATATGAAGGGACAACTGTAAATGCTTTTGCTTCTGTCCAGAAATGGTACCGCCCTCCACACCACCACCACCATCACCAAATTGTGCCTGTGAGAAATCTCACTGGATCCCACAGAACTAAAGGAGAAAAGCAGACCCAGAGAGCTGCCATGTGCCCGCACGACTCACAGGTTGTGCTGGAGCCAGTTATTCCTTTTCTGTGAGCAAAGATGGCAGGGTGAATGCATCCTCCACATGTCCCTGTGTGACTCTGGCGCAGCCTCTTCACGGGGCCTCTCAGCCGCTGCCAAAGGTGTTTCCAGAGTGGTTCTCAAGTGGGGCAATGTTTGTATTACATACAGGATGCTTGGTTGCCCGAAAGATTATTTTTTGTATTAGAGCCACCAGCTTTGAAGAGAGACAGAGAGCGAGAGCCCTCTATTAGATGAACGACGATACCTGCACTTGCTGTGCATCATTTCATATCTGAGGCAAATTACGTAAGGACAAATGCGTCATTCTGCAGTCACAGTGCCCCGGTGTGCATGACCTGATCCTTGGGGGGAAAATTGGGGGGCCATGCTTGCTGTCACACCCATTGCAAGATGGGGGGCATTATCCCCAGCTCAGCAAGACACCTCCACCTAGTAATAATAATAAATAATAAATTTTAATTTTTAACCCGCCCCTCTGCTCGGCAACCGGGGCAGCGTACAGCAAGATTAAAACAACACCCTTCCCCATCCTAACCCTCCCACCCCTTAAAACTAAATTAAACTAATGGAGAGTTAAAACAAAGATAAAATACAATAAATAAATAAATAAATAAATAAATAAAGGCAACGATGGCAAGGGGGTGGGTAGCAATCAGTCCACTTGAACCGGGAAGTTATTCTGGGAAGGCCTGCTGGAAGAGATCCATCTTTAGCGCTTTCTTGAAGCTATCAAGAGTAGCGATAAGACGGATGGATCCCATCTGGCAGGCCATTCCAAAGTCTGGGAGCCGTAGAAGAGAAGGCCCTCTGGGAGGTCTGCGGCAGCCTGGTTTTCATAGGCTGCAGTAGGTTCCTCCCAGAGGACCGAAGTGCGCAGGGGGATCATATGGGATGAGGCGGTCCCGGAGATAAGATGGACCCAAGCCATGTAGGGCTTTAAAGGTTAAAACCAACACCGTGTACTGCGCCCGGAAACTAATCGGCAGCCAATGGAGAGATTTAAGCACAGGTGTTATATGCTCTCTCCTAGATGTACCCGTAATTAACCTGGCTGCCATATTTTGTACCAGTTGAAGTTTCAGCAGAACGTCCACTTCCACAGGCAGTTTGCATTCATTGAAGCTCTCTTCTCTGTAGCATACAAAGAGAGACGGTTGCTGTTGGAAAAGATAGGCTTCCAATAGAAATTCAGAATATGGACTGTATTCCTCCTCCAGTTTATGTCTCTTCCCCCTTTAAACTCAAGGGGGCTTAGACATTAAAACAGGTACCACAAATAGAGGAAGGGACTGGCAAAACCACCTCCAAGGATTCCTTGCCTAAGAAAACCCCATGAAATTCATGGAGTCTCCATAAGCATGGGAAAAGGTGCTGGATTCTGGGAGGGACAATCCAAAAAGAGGAATCTTCCTCAAGCCCAGAAGAACTGCCAATGAATCCCAGGTGCTGTTGGCTCTATTTCAGAGGAAGGGACTGGCAAAACCACCTCCGAGGATTCCTGGCTTAAGAAAACCCAATGAAATTCATGGTGTCACCCTAAGTCCACATGCGACTTGAAGGCACGTGCGTGTGCACACACACAAACACACGCACAGTGTAGCTAAAAGCATACAAGAGTGCCACTAAAATGCAGTTCAACCATCAACAGTATTTTAAAAATAACCAGTTTAAAATATTGGTTAACAAGAAGAAAAAGCCCTTTTGTGATTTTCATATGTATTATTTTCTAGAGCCATATCCTTTTGTAATATCTTATTTTGCTAGGTTGAGAATAGCTTTGCGGTCCCATTCCGGATGTCAGCTGACATTTGGCGTGACGCTCTCTGGTCTCTGAAAATTTTGGAATCCTCCATTTTAATAGATGCACAACAGTTTTTTTTTTTTAATTTAGATAGAAAAGGTGCTGTACTCTAGGAGCTCTTGGCCTTTTCTATTATTGCAGGATTTGGGCTTTGGATCATTTCCTTCTCCTCTCCAACCCCAAGGCTTAGAAGCAACAACAAAACAATGACTACTAAGGCAAGAGTTATCTGAATGGCAAATAAAAATGGCCCTTTAAGGCATAATTTTTAAAAAATCAGGGGGAAAGAAGAGGGAAGCATACATTTTATTAAAAGAAGAAGGTAGGCTTTTCTTGCAGCCGTTTTCCCACACACCTTGAGGACTAGCAAATTCTTTAAGAGGAGTCTCTATTTGTGCAAAGCCAAACTTCAAAACCACTCAAAAGCTTTCTTATTAACTGCTGTCAATCCTGTGATTTACAAGCGCAATAAAGATCTGGAGGGCGCGCATTTATCATGGAGTTCAGCGCACCAGGAGCCATTTTCTCCAGCGGTAAAGCCAAGTGATAAAATGAGTTCTTTTGTTCTCTAACCTTCTTAAAAATGTGCACGTTGGTCTTTCTGGCGGGGAGTTGGAGCTGTGCGCCTTCCTTCAGCTCGCCATCTCCCGGAGATGATGGATGTCTCTGGTGCTGATGGTGCATCTGGAGCAGCAGGTTCTCCCAGTGATACAAATGTACCCCTCAAACCCCCCAATTTCTATTAGTTGCCAGCGTTATTTACTCCCCTGCTCTTAATTTTTATTTTATTTGCATGACACTTTTGGAATTGGGTGGAAGAAACTATTCTATCCTTCCTTCTTAGCAAAACTCAGATAATTCTGATTTAGGAGAATATAAAATCTTCATGTTTATACCAAGGAGCCATTTTTCTGATTTGTGATGCGGATGTTGGGAAGCAAAATGCCATTGTTCTATAGTTTTTTAACACCTTCTTTCCCTCTTTCAGACAAAGATAACATTGGTTTCTGTGCTCTGTTTATGGCAGGTGGGAGGGGAAAAGGCTCATTACTAAGAAGGGTAACAAACAGCACAGTTACTGATTGCTTTGCACCCTAAATTAATTAATGATGCTGCCCTTTACTTGGAGCCTACCTTTCCCTCAGATTGGGACTTAAGTTGGCGACTAAGAGATTCGACTTGTGGAACTATTAATTAACAAAAGTAATTGAGCCATATTGGCTCAATTAAGCTAACTGGGACATTTTTTTTAAAAAAGCTTTTCAAAATATGTGTCTTATTTTATGTCCCAAAGAGGCTGATGACTATCAGAAGAGAAAGAAAGCAACGTGTGTGTCTGTGTGTGAAGTAACTTTAGCATTTTCATATTTGCCATTCCGGTACATTGCAAACATTCCTTAGTTTTCCAGAAGCCTATTCCTTCATCCATGTCCTCCTTCAGGGACATTTTTGAAATAAGTGAGACCTGGCATTGTTCTGTCAAAGAAAACATCTGCAGCGCAGAGTCTTATTGGAGAGCAGCTGCTGTTAGTAGATTATGCAATTTGTACGTTAAGGCTATGGAGGGGCCTTTGTTTTTCATTAAAAAAAAATGACACAGAGCCATGGGTTCGTTAATTGAATCATACATTTGCCCTCCAGGAAAGGGTTGGTTGAGACTGCAGGGTGTATCTATCAGGGGTGGGTGGGCAATAAGAGGGCATTGCACCCACCTAAGAATTCTGTCCCCAAAATTATTTTTTCTTTTCCTCTCCTACTTTTCTAGCATTGCAATAAGGTATAACTTCAGCCAAGCATTCAGAAATGCAGTGTAGACCTCCAAAGAAAAGGGTCCGGCCAAGTGATACCCAAGGAATGCAAAGCCAGCAGAGAGAAGAATGTGAGGTGTGGACCATTGTGTCCCTGTTTCCCTTTCTCTGCAATGCTAGAAATTTGGGGACAAAAGGAAAATTTCATGGAGGAGGAAAGGCAGAATTCCTACTGGGGGCCAATGCCCTCATTTCTTCCCTGCCCCAAAGCTATGCCCCTGACACAAGAGGAAAACCCAAAACTCACATTTGGGAATCTGTTCCAGTGTTGCTGATATAAATGTCAGTGTAGACAGAGGTTTTGAGCCCCAGTCCAGCAACTGGGGAACACGAAAGCTGCGCAGGAACCCCGCGGCAATCTGTAGCACTCGGCCTGAACCACTACACCCCTGCCAAAAAATGTTTATTTATTTCAGCCTTTATGTTGAAGGTCTAAATTTATTAGGTTTATTTATTAAAATATTTGTCTCAGGGCGATTTAACAAAACTGATTTAAACCATTTAAACTTTAAAGCAATAAGAGTAACTGAAGCAAACTAAGAGCATATCAAACAATTTAACTCTTCAAACATGACAGTGAGAAAAACAGTTAAAACCAGTTTTAAGACCACTCAGGACTGGTTTAAGGAGTTTTGGGGGGCCCTGCAATGCTTTATTTTGGGGGGCCCATATGTTTATCCCAGGTCAATGTAACCTAACTCAAGCTATTCACAGTACAGGATATTCAGATTATTACTAATAATGTTTTTGCAGGAGGAGGGTTAGGATGCCCCCCCACAATGATGGGGGCCCCTGCAATGCTTTATTTGGGGGGGCCCATACGTTTATCTCAGGTAAATGTAACCTAACTCAACCAAAGCTATTCCCAGTCCAGGATATTCAGATTATTGCTCATAATGTTTTTGCAGGCAGGACTGGTTTAAGGAATTTGGGGGCCCCTGCAATGCTTTATTTTGGGGGGCCCATATGTTCATCTCAGGTCAATGTCACCTAACTCAACCTAAGCTATTCACAGTCCAGGATATTCGGATTACTACTAATAATGTTTTTGCAGGAGGAGGGTTACTACGGGGACCCCACAATGATGGGGCCCCCTGCGGATGCTGACGCCACCAGTGCCTTAAACCAGCCCTGAGACCACTTAAAGCCATATATACATGTGTGTGGATTTGGAGGAAACCAATTAGGTTTGAAAAGCTTCAGTAAACATCCATGTTTTGACTGGGTGCCACAAAAACACCAATTGGGTCTCCAAGGGGTGCCACAGCCGGGAAGGCCCCGCTGCCATGTCCTCCCACCCTATATGGCCCCCACGGGTGGGACACCGAGGAGGGCCCCTCCCACAGGCCTCAGGTGTGAGTCTATAGGGAGAGGGGCCCCTTCAAAACCCCGGGCTGTTTTGGGTGTTGAATGGCATCACCAGAGCCTTGAATGTGGACTGGAAGTGTGTTGGCAGCCAGTGCTTGCAATGGGGGTAGAGGGAGCATGATTGGTTACTCCGGGGTAGGCAATGGCGGCAAGGGGAAGGCAGGAGGGCAGCATTGGAGGGTGGCCTCTATCTCAGTGGGGCAGATTGAATCCACACTAGTTTTCCTCCCAGACCTCTCCAAGGGCCTGAGTCCCGTATCTCCCCCAAATAGGTCCAGGACCTTGGAGAGCGCCTTTAAAGTTCAAACTGAAACCCGGAATGGATCCACCATCCCACTGACATGGAAGCCATCAGTCTGCACCCCCGTGCATGAGACAGCGGAGGAAAACCCAACAAAGGAGAAGAAATGGATGCAAAGGAGGGGGCATGCACACACTTTGTCTTTAACAGCCACTTAGAAGACAATTGCGCAACAACTGTCACAATTGGCCATTGTGACTTGCGATCCAAAAAGGCAACCTTTTCCTGAACTCTGGCTTAGCTATAAGGATCATGTTGGAAATCACCCTTCTAAGGGCTGGGCGACCTAGATACCGAAAAAAACGTGGCGCTTGGCTGGCGCGATACCACAGCTATCAGGTATGGCAAAGAGGCGCTCTATTTTTCAGACCTGTTTGTTGTAATTTTATGGCAGTACTTAAATTCTGAGTAGGAAAGATTTTGGCCAGGAGTCTGGCCTCTTTTTATATAGCTGCAGAGGGAATTGTGTGTTATTTCTGATACTTATTGTATTGTTAAATCTTTTGTCTCTGATATTTTTAAGTTGGAAATTATAAATGTTCTTTGTACTCTAGGGCCTCTTTTATACTGTAACTTCTTTAAAGTTTTCAAAGATTGAGGGGGGGAACCCTTTACTTTGCAAAGCAGTTTGGGGGTCAGTTTTTATAAAAATGTGTGCTTTTATGTTAGATCGTTTAAAGACCATCTGTTAACCGAAACCAACCATAAGTGAAGTTGCAGTTGTGTTTCCTATTAGTCTTGTATCTTTCCTATTAGTCATGTATGAGAGAATACAGAGGTAGCCAAACAAGAATTGAAAAAGCAGATGTTTCTACCATTTTTACCTTGTTTTCTTTTACAAGATCAAGAAATTATTAATAGAACAGAAAACACTGCAAAGCTACCTTTATTTTTTTTTTTGCTAGCCACTGTTGAAAACAAAAACCAAAAAATACATTTCTGATTATTTATTATATGTTGTAGTTGACAATTGGGCTCTTTTGCGTACAGTCATTGAGAAGAGGATTGCAAAGATGATGATGAAATTTACACCTTGAAGCAGAGAATGAAGCGACACACACACACACAAACACACACACACAGAGTGAATTTGAACCAGTTATGCACTTCCTAGTCTTGAGAGTGTTCATTTATTATATTGTCAAGATGGAGCTGTGAATTTTTTAAAAAAGAGAGGAAATTTCTCTGCAGTTTCCCCTCTAATGTACTGTCTCCTCAAACAATATCTGTATATTGAAATCATGATCTCTGAGGAAGAGAATTCCAGAAAAAAATTCCAGAATATAAGAGTTTAGGAGACTTTAAGAGTGGTGGAGGAGACACGTTTGTTTGTATTCTTGGAACAACAGAAAACAGGGTGGAAATCAATTTAGCACCCGCTAGGTATGCAGACCCATGAGCTGGCTGAAGTTTCTAGAAGGCTGGATTTTTAAATGTGTGTGTGTATGAGAGAGAGAGATCTGTTTTCAAACATTTCTTGCCCAAGGTAACATCTGTCCAGTCAGTTTAAACTGGAATATCAAAGTATAGCACAAGTAAAACACAGGAGGGAGAGCTAGGAGAGGCTCTTTCGGTGTCTTATCAACTCAGTGTTCAGGTGTGGAAAGGCAGCATTCACCCTGAGGGTCCTTGTTTCAATGTGTTTTTAATGCCACAATTGCCACCCCAGCATCAGCCAGAATTTCCATTTGCATTACAAATGCCCCCCTTCTGTGTTTCAGGCCGCACAAATAATGCCAATTATTGTCCAAAGGCAATTTGAGGCTCCTGGATCACATTGCAGCTGACTCAGTGGTTTTGCAGAGCTGGCTTTGCAATGAAGTTTCTCTTGGGACCAAACAAGAGGAATGGACAGTGATTCGGGCTCCTTTTCCAAGAGTGACCCCTCCGCCTTTTTGCCCCATGCCCCCAGGCATTCTTTGAACCTTGCCCCTGGTGTTGATGCATTTCCTCTCTTAC
The DNA here is from genome assembly GCA_030847615.1 of Gambelia wislizenii. NCBI lineage: Eukaryota > Metazoa > Chordata > Lepidosauria > Squamata > Crotaphytidae > Gambelia > Gambelia wislizenii. The sequence continues at coordinate 715,752 of JAUMIR010000008.1, forward strand.
AGGAGCTTGGAGCAAATGTTAAGCTCAGACTAACAGATCAGGCTCAATGGTGTGATAGAAGTACAAGAGCCCAGACGGAAGAAGAAAGGAATTGCCATGACTGACCTGACCAAATGAAACCTCCCCTCACTCACCCACTCCCACAATTAAGTGGCTGCTTGGTTGGTTTCTTCTCCCTGGATGTGATGTACGATGGGAAAAAGTGACCTTCTTTTGCATATCTGTCTATCTGTCTACCTTTGTGACACTTGGCTTGGCAACTATAATTGAAAAGGATCTGGATGTAGACAACAATCCAAACATGAGTCAACAGTGCGATGCAGCAGCAAAAAAGGCCAATGCAGTCCTAGGCTTTGTCAACAGAGTGGCTAGATCAAGGGAAGACACCGTGCTTACTCTCTTCTGCTTTGGTCAGACCTGGGTCCAGTTCCAGGCACTGCCGTTCAAGCAAGTTATTGACAATCTAGGCTTATCTCTATTAAAGGGGAACCAAGATGGCGACAGGTCTGGAAACCAAGGGAGCTGGGCGCGTTTTGCTCATGAAGGCCCCATGATAGCCCTCCTTAAGCATCTGAAGGGGTGGTGTGTAGAAGATGGAGCCAGCTTGTTCTCCCCTCCTCCAGAGACTAGAGCACAAACCAGTGGGTTCAAATGATAAGAGAAGTCATTCCACCTAAACATTATGGCGCACTTTCTGACTGCGAGAGCGGTTTGACAGTGGAGCACGGACTGCCTCGGAGGCTGATGGACTCTCCTCCTTGGGAAGTCTGTAAACAGAGGCTGGACGGTCATCTTTCAGGAGTGCTTTAGCTGGCAATTGCTGCCTGGCAGAATGGGGCACGACTAGATGGCCCTTGGGGGTCCCTTCCAACTCTAGGATGTTATGGCAGTTTTGTTGATATATAAATGCATGTGGTTTCTTTCTCCTGAAGATTACTTTCTCAATTTGCAGTGAAATGTCACCCTTCTCATCCATTTTCAGACTCTGGCGATAGTCCTTGCTCTTATTGGATTTTAGAAAAGGTTAATTAGTTATCCGGTGAGCTTGGTGGAAGAAGATGTTAAAATGTAATATTAGGAAGTGTCCTATTGGGGTATGAAGGTAGCACCACAAGGGGGTACTATAAATTTATGCGATTTGTCCTGGTAAGTTGGTTTATTAAGGCGAACTGATTGCAGCCTGTGGAGTTAATTTTTATATGCTAATACAACACAGTGAGTTGGGAACTTAAATAAAATGATGCAATTAATTCAAATTTATAGCAAGCAGAAAAACTCAGCGAGGTCAGCCGTAGATCGTATTAACGCAGCAACATCTCAGCTTTAACTTTCAGTTTTCGTCAAACACCGGGTGTCATCTGTAGGTCTCCTAATGCCTCCTGAATGGCAAAAGCAGAAGCCCAGCAGCTGAAAGCAAAAGGGCTGGATTTTACAATTGGTGAATTTCACAGTTTGCAAAGTAAGTGTGTAACCCTTTCCGTCCTCTGGGTCTGGCATCATTCTTTTAAGTCTTGCAATGTCTTTTGTGGACTTTACAGCTCTAGGAAAGTGTTTCCACTCAGTTTTGTAGGATTTCTAGGACAGGAAAGAGACAGGTCTGCAAATCCTCCTTTTTTCGTAAGCAATTATCTTAGTGTGGATTGCGTAAAAACCTTCTTTGGAGGTTTTTAAATAGAGGCTGGATGACTATTTGTTGGGAATGATTTGATTGTGCATTCCTGCAAGGCAGGGGGTTGGACTGGATGGCCCTTGGGGTCTCTTCCAACTCTACACGGTAAAAAAAATACGTATACCATTCGGAAGATCGCTCTTCCGTACACACGGCCGTTTGGATTCATACGTGTCATTCAGAAGGGGAGCTAGTGAATCCCCCGTAAACTACGTAGATTCAGCGTTTGGAAGGAGTAGCGCATCTCGACATAAAATCCATACAGAAAAGGCAGTGTAATCTGATTGGCTGGCCAAGTAGAGGGGGCGGAGCTAGCAAGGAGGGTAATTGGGAGCAGCTGCCATGTTGGATTCCCAGTTAAGCGAGAGTCCAATAACTCCGTTAATTTTATATATTTATTTTTATTTTACATTGTAAATAGAGACAACCGAACGTCCGCAAAGCAGGCACCTTTTAATTTAATTTTTTTTTAATAAAGCGGTGGGAAATTTAAAACCGCCACTTGGCTTGCTCGCTCCAGCCAGCTGAGGAAGTGGGGGTCATACGAAGTTTAGAGGGGGTAAAAAATCATGTAGGTGGATCGTATACATACGAACGACTGCCTATTCATATTTTTTACCCCCCAAACGGATTTTTTTTTAATCGTATAGAATTCTATGATTCTAATTTTGTTTTGAGTCTCAAAATGGAACATTTACAATATATTTTAACCCAATAGCAAAACAACAAAGGTACCCTGCAAACCAGTGGTGATTGATTTCATTATTTTACAATCTGGATTAAAAAGGCTATTCTCCTCTTAATGCAACAGATCCTCTGGCTGTTGGTCAGTCCCATGCCAGTGGGACAGAAGGACAGCAAGGAGGGGGTCCCAGAGATGCGGGGCAATCACCGAGAAGGCCTTGTCTCTTGTTCTCACCAGGCATGATGGTGAATCCTATAATCATAGATTTGGAAGGGACTGCAAAGGCCATATAGTCTGACCCGCTGCCATGCAGGGATGTACAGCTAACAGGGATGGCTTCTGTTAAAGGCAACTGAAGAATAAGACTCCGCCATCTTGGGAGGCAGCCTATTTCACTCTCAAATAGCTCTTTCTCAGGAGGTTTTGGTGGAATCTCATTTCTTTTACTTTTAATTGATTGGTTCATCTCCCAGTCTCTGGAAGAACGGAAAACAAGCTGGCTCCATCTTCCACATGAAATCCCTCCAGATATTTAAAGAGGGCTATCATGTCGCCTTTCCACCTTCTCTTTTCCCCAAAAGCTAAATGTCTCTTGAAGGGCAACCAAGATGATTAAAGGTCTAGAAACCAAGCCTTAGTAGGAACGGGTCTTTGCCCTGATTGTATCTGTTTTTCTGATGAATTGATTGATTAATCAACACACAATACTGAATTGATGGTCAACATACAAAACCAATAAATTATTATTATCTTTTTCTTCGTTGTCTTCTTCTCCATTTCCATCCCGCTTTTCCCACAATTTGGGACTCAAAGCGGCATACAATAAAAATACATTGTTAAAATCAGCAAAATATAAAAGTTAAAAACACAATTAAACAACCAAAAAGTTAAAAACAGCTAAAACTCTAAAAACACACGCATATATATATATATATATATATACACACACACATGTACACAACACTCACATACACCCCAGCACTGCTATTAGCGAAGGTCGGCAAATGCATACTATTATTTTATTATGATCTGATAATCAATATACAAAGCCAATAAATGATTTTTTAAATAAAAAAGTAATGCACATGGACATCTGCCTGCCGCTCTGTGTGCCAACTGTAAGACTATGAAGTCCAGAGTCTAAAATGACCTTGCTGCACTATTTAGCATTATCGTCTTCTCCTGTAGGCAGGGCATCTAAACTAAAGAGGGAGACTACCTTTTTTGAGGAAAATGACTTAATTTCTTAACACCAGTGCTGTAAATGCTGTTATCAGTACATTTATTTCTCTTGATTATTAGTCCCAACCATGGGCTTTATAAGGGGTTAGGAAATTTGGGATTAGGAATTTTTTATTGGAATAAGACCATTCTACTGAAAAATACACCCGACCACAAAAGGCCGTAACAATAACGCAATAATAATAATAATAATAATAATAATAATAATTGTTTTCCTCTTTTCTTACTAATACAAAAATAAAACTATCCTAACACGGTTGCTTTCAGCTAATTTGGGGAGAAAGGAGGTCCTGATGTTTGTGTTGCGTGCAAAGTTAGTCCAAGAGCTTGGAAGGTCCAGATTACAAGTCACCTTCGGGTTGCCAAGGGAAAAGAAGGACGGGGCTCCTGTGCCTCTAATCATGAAAGGAACGCTCCTTGCTGAAATACCCTCTTCTACACAACCGTTAAAGGTACAGGAGCCCTGTCCTCGTTCTCACCTGGCAACGCTGGACAGAACAACTTTGTGCTCCAAAAGTTGTGCAACAGGCAGAGACAAATTCTCTTTTCTTTCTTTCCAATTACTTACTCAGCAGTGCAACAAACAGGAACAACAAATCTCTGTTTAAACACTGTAATTTAAATGTCCTTCTAAAACAACAACAACTTTGCACTATTTTTAAAAACATTTTTTGGTACTGCATAGTTTTAGCTGTTTTGTTTTGACTTATACTATAAGTCACTGTGGGTCCCATCTGAGCATGGAAGTGGGATATACATTAAATAAATACACAAGCAAATAGGTTTTCAAAACAGCTAGCTGGCGCAAATTGCTTTTAGCAAGGAACTTTGCACACTGTGGTTGAACTGCTAGTGTTGCCCCCATAGTGGCTGGTGGTTCCCATGCTTGTGGGACACGAATCCTCTCCAGTCTGAGCTTTAAAGGGTCTGTCCATGGTGCTGAGGGTATTTTCGGAGACACCGTTCACCACCTTGGAGAGCTCCTTTAAGGTTGGGACTAAAGCCCAGAGCGGACAGGGGGACCACTAGGTCTGCCCAGCCCAGAGTTGTCTCCTCTGACTGGCAGCCTTTCCCCCATCACCTTCCCTTGCCACCACCGCCCCCCAGTCAGGAGGACCCCAATCCTCCCGCATGGACCCAACTGGCCACGTTTTCGTTACACTTCGTGGAAGAACTCCTGAGGTTTCTTTTTCTCTTTTAGAGGAAACACGTATTAACATCTGTTTGCTGGAGAGAAACGCAGGAAGCCTGCAGCAACCGCTTCTAGGTGAGAAAACAAATAAGGACAAGTGTTAATTTGCAGGCCTAGAAATCTCATGTCTGCACAGCAGGTGAAGCAGCGGCCTCCCCGCGCAGAGGGCCCGCCACGCTGTGTCGTTTTTCATCCTGCTTTATTGCTTCCGGATTTGGTCTCTCGAATGAATGGATGCACCAGGCTTATTAGCATGTCATCACAGTGGATCCTTCCTGATTATTCACTTACGGTAAAATAAAATAGTTTACTCCAAATCTGGCTTCTCTGCAACAGTCAGGTGGGAAGAGAAAGGACGGAAAATGGTGATGTGAGGACACGAGGACGGGACTCCTTTTGCAAGCGGGAGTGTTGCGTTAGGGGAGGGTGGGCCAGTCCACCTCCTTGCCCCCTGCCTCCATTTACTGGGCTTAGAAAATTTGACATGGGCTCGTTGCCAGAATGGCCTGAAGGAAGGAGGGCATTTGGTACGGCTGCACTTAAGCATGTGGTAACGATCATTTCCTGGCCATTTTTGCTGGGATTTTGCCTCTGGCGTATTTCTGTCTGATGACCACCGTTCCTTGGATGTGGAAGAGGCAGTCATGGTCTGACCTCTTCCAGAAAGTTGCTTCAAATAGGGACAGGAAGGCTATTCAAAAATATTTGGAAAATGGTAAAAAAAAAAGTGTTTCTCAGGTGTCAAGAAACCCTAATGTGAAGAATCCTGGACTGACAACACACTTTACATGGGAGTAGAAGCCAAAGACATGGCCGTGTTAGAGCCTTACTGCGCTCCGAAGAAAAGCGGCAAAGAAGCAGGAATGTTCCATTTTCCGCGCTGCCTTACCGCATGACGTTGTCATCTTTCCAGCTTTCTTTCATTCTGGTCCCATGGGGGACCGAGGTGAAACCATGTCTTTTTGCTAACGTGTTTTTCTGGTTAGCAAAAAGATGCGATTTTACCTTGGTCCCCCACAGGACCAGAATGAAAAAACGGCAACATCCTGCGGTAAGGCAGTGCGGAAAATTGAATGTTCCTGCTCCCTTGCTGCTTTTCATCAGAGTGTGGTAAGGCTCTTAGGACTTTTTCAGACACCCCTTACCGCGCAAGAAGCCTCCGGAACAGTTACGACACTGTTGCGCAGCAGGGGGTCCGTTTTGGACGATGCCGTCCCTCTCTTGGCATTGTCCGTGACTGTTCTGGGTATGATTGGAGGCAGCCGCACCACTTTTTAAATCACGGGCAACTTCCATTAGTAAAATATGGCGTGGCTGCCTCCAATCATACCCAGAACAGTCACAGACGACACCGAGAGAGGGACGGTTTCATCTGAAATGGATCCCCCTGCCGCATGACAGTGTCGTAACTGTTTCGGAGGCTTCTTGCACGGTAAGGGGCGTCTGAAAAAGTCCTTAGTTTGGAATATCTATGCAAATGGATCTTATTGCACCTTTGAGATTAACTGAGAGAAGTTGTAACACAAGCTTTCATAGACTTGGGGCTTGTCTAGTTGACCTATGTACCCCATCTTGCCTCCATCTTGGAGCCCTGCAGTGCAAAGGACACAGGGATCTTGCCCTGTTTTGCCCCCTGGGCAGTCCTGACTACACCTGGGGCAAAGATGGGGGAGGGGGAGGGGGTAAAGCCTATTAAAATTTCATCAAAATACCCAGGGAAAAAATGACAGGGCCTCGCAGGACCACAGGAGTCCATGCCAGCATGCTGGCCCATCTCTGAAGCCGCCACCGCTGCCGCCTGCGTCGTGTTCTCCTACCCCAGGACGGAGGCCCACAGCATGTGGTCAAGGCTGGTCATGTGTAGGGAGCCTTGATCACATACTTTGGGCCTCCGTCCTGGCTTCGGAGGGAACAACATGGACAACAGTGGTGGCGGCTACACAGATGGGTGGTGTGTCCATGTGGACTTCATCCCGTTTCGTGCAGGTAACAAAGGGGCAATGGGCCTGATCCGGGGCCAGAATCCACTGGTGGGAAGCTGGTGTATTCTGGCCAGAGTGGACAATCCCTGGGTCCCTCAAAGGTGCTACAAGATCCCTTTTTGCATATTAATGATCTTCACAGTTCAGGGCGTATTCTGTGTGACATTTGCATGGGTCCTTTTGTGCAGAAAACAGATTTTTTTCACAGACTTTCTCATAGCAAGAAGAAAATTCCTACCATTACTCATTCCCTCCCTTGAGAAGAAAATGGGTGCATAATTGTATACCTTGTTTTAAGTGAGAGGGGCCGTGAGCACTGCGAGAGCACATGTGGCCCCCAAGGCTGTTTTGGGGCCCTTGACCATGCCAGACTCCCTAAGCCAAATCTTTCTCTGGCTCCCCCAAAAGAAAGGGGGGGGGGTTTGAATGGCTTTTCCTGGAGGCTTTCTTTTAAGTAGCTCACACCCCCACCCTGTGCTTTTCAACCAACAAATTAATTAATTAATTTCATGGGTAGCCTGCCCTTTGCCTAATTTGTAATCCAAGGCGGCTTGCAGCAAGGTTAAGACAAGGTGGCGCTTAAAAGACCTGAGGGCACAAGGACTAAAACACAGGTAAAGAAGCTCTCCTCTGGAAACACCATGAACGTAAAAAGTAGAACTCATTTAAAAACATAACAATAAAGATAAAAATACAGCATGCACACCCCATTAAAAAGACTCTCCGGCAACCAATTAATCCTCAAATGCCTGTTTAAATAAAAAGGCCTTTGCTTTTTTGGACTAAAAGGTAAAAGAGAGGACAGAGGGATCCAGGCTGGCCTCCCAGGAGTGGGGATTTCACACCCTGGGAGCTGCTACCAAGAAGGCCCTCTTCCGTGTCCTCGCTAGGACACATCACCTTTATTAACATTAATATATATAAAATTGGAAGTTAAGGGAGATGAGGATCCTAAAAGAACCTTTGCAAGTTCCAACAAGTGCTGGAGAAAAATCATTGCACCCATCCTGTGAGCAAATAATTTGACTGTAGCTCATATAAAAGCTTGTCCCTCATAGCCATTGGGGTTACGTTCCCAGATTTACCATGGATATGGGAAACCATGGATAATAGCAAACCCTATTGAAATGAATGACTTCTGGTCCAACTTCCAGCAGAAGCAGAGCACAGAATCACACTGGAGGACCTAGAAAATGTCTAGAGGGGACATATATTTTCAAACGTGGATAGGTGAAACCGTGGATATGAGTCCCGTGGATATGCAGGGTCGACCTGTATTGCAAATCCCTGAAACCTGGACAGAGTCATATGGAATAGGATGGGTAGGCTAGAAAAAGAAGCAGGAATGTGAAAGGTCATCTCTATTACTTTAATTTTGGGGCTGGAAAAGATGCTTTGTCTCTTACTACAAAATTCGAGGAATTGTCTCTCTGGCTTTTCTTTGCAAACGAAGATTCAGGAAGGACTCATCCCGCGCTTTCTGCAAGCACGCTGATGACTAAAAAGGCCAATCCAAGATAAGCAAGTCCGGTTGCAAAAAGCACAGCAGAAGGTCTCCTTGGGTGATGTTTCTGGGTTGTGATTCTTTCTGCGTTGTCGTTTCTCTTCAAGACTTGTTTGTCGTGAGTTCTCAAATAAGGCTGCAGCATTGTGGATAGTGCGTCTCCATGCCTCCCGATGTGAGGCCAGGGCAGACCATTGTTGGTGATCAATTGTAATCTAAAAATAAATAAGTAAATAACAATCTGATTTTTCTGAATGCTGCTGGCATGATGTCTTATCAAATACTTCTTTATTCTTCTAGAAACTAGTTATAGAAATTGATATATTCACAAAGTAGCTATATTTCTACCCTCCACTGCATAATTGCTATGTTAATTGATCTTTTAAATTTTGTCTGCTTAACATGGGACGTTTCCAAATGTCACTCTCTTGTTGATTCCCAACTGAGTGCATCAATCACACATTGAACTGACTGTGAAGTTGCATTTCTACAAAATTCGTAAGGGAAGGGTGATAGATCAGATTATAGCATCCTCCCATCTCCTCTGTTCATGCAAACCTTCCGGTTACACAGAACTCTTGGCTTGCTAAATTCTAATGAGAGAGAAAACAGTGTGAGCCTCCATCTGGGAATGTGTTTTAAATTTAGGAGCTGGAGCTCGATTTCAGCATATTCAGAGAAAGGTTTTCACTTCAAACTTGCAAAATAAATCAAGCCATGGGGGTGGTTAGACTATTGTAATGAGTCAGGAATCCAAGATTAGCTCTTTGTCTCTAGTAAGACAGTGAGGTGTTGTACGTGTCATTTTCCAACCTGCTCTGATTCAGTCAAACATTAAAATAATTCCATTGTGCCTCTTGTCCATCTACCTGGTTTATTAATGCTTCATAGTCCTTTGGGAAGGACACACGGCAGCATATGAAAGAGGGGGTTCTCCCCCATTGCAAAAAAAAAAAAAATCCTAAATGAATGTAGCAGATGTAAGAAAGCAGCAGATGTATAAAGAAAAAGGAATCAAACATAATTCATTGCATTTGGGGAACGGGGTGGTGGTGGTGGATTTTCTCTTTTGGATCATTCTGTTTATGACTGCCTTTTAAAAAAAAAACCCTTTCTGATATGTTTTCCTTATGACTTTTGATTTATTTTACCAGACACATCTAAAGGCCTGAAGCTTTGCACTTTGTATACCTGAGTCACAATTAAAAAAAAAAAAAATTAAAGTGGGGACTTAAAAAAAAACTTTAATGCAATACAGTGGTGAAATGATACTGTGGCACTTTAAACTGACAGATCAATAAACTGCAATAAATGACTGTAAAATTACATTATGGAGCCCCTGGATTCATTTTGCTTTCCATGACTTAACATCAGATTTGCCCGGCCCAGATGGTAGCGGACATAAACAAGCAAGCACGCAGGCACGCACCCTGCACCGACCCTCCGTCTTCTGGGCTTTCATTATTACCTCCCCATCGTTCAGAATCAATTAATTTGTCTTCTGACATCAGACTAGTTCCTGGTTTGTTTGATTACATACCTGTATTGGGTTTTGCAGAAATCAGCAAAATTCACCAGATATGAATAAAGGAGGTTGTGGAATATGCAAGAGATGCTGTAAAGCCTCCTTCCTGAGGACGGTGGCAGAGGAGTGGGTTTGAAACTGGATTATTTGCATAGCTCCTTCCTATGGAATCCTGGAATTTGTAGTTTTACAAGGTCTTTAGGCTTCTCTGACAAAGAGTGGCGGTGTCTCACCAAACTACAAATCCCAGGATTCTATAGGAAGGAGCCATGAAAATAATCCAGTTTCAAACTGGATTATTTCTCTAGTGTGGATTGCTGTTGTTGCACCAGTGTAACTATTGCACTAGCAGGATTCCAGTCTTAGGAGATTTTCACATGGGCTATATATCCCGTGGCAGGAACAGAACAGGGTCAGGAAAGGTTTTCCCTTTCGGACGACGTTGACCCCGTTCTGTCCTGCATCCATCCTGCTCCTGTGACTGTTCTGGAATAATGTAATCATGATTTTTCATCGTGAATAGACCTCCCGTTCTGTCGCTATCACGCAATCACGGGTGTGCAAACAGGAGCCCCGTTCCTGTTACGAAATGACAGCCACGGAGGGGAGGTCCGTTCCAAGCACTTCCTGGTACGATCTGGACATCCAGGTAAGGTGGGGTACAAAAATAAAGTTATTATTATTATTATTATTATTATTGCTATTACAAATGCTTAAGCGGAATCTCTTGTAATTGGCCTCCCTTTGGTTTGTGTCCTAGGAGATTTTCAGATGCGATTTTCGGCAGGATATATTGCAAAACAGCTCTGTTGCTGCCGCGCAGCAGGGGAGCTGTTTCGGATGCCGCCATCCCTCTGCCGAAACCCTCCGTGTCACTTCCATGACAGAATGGAGGAAACTGCGTCGTATTACATTTACAATTGTTGCCCGTGAGTGAAATACGACACGGTTTCCTCCATTCTGTCACGGAAGTGACACGGAGGGTTTCGGCAGAGGGACGGCATCGTCCGAAACAGCTCCCCTGCCACGCGGCAGCAACGGAGCTGTTTTGCAATATATCCTGCCGAAAATCGTGTCTGAAAATCTCCCTAGTCTCTGGAGCTGGAGAAGACAAGCTTGCTCCATCTACAGGACACCCTTTCAAATATTTAAAGATGGCTATCCTATCGTCTTTCAGACTTCCACAAGCTAAACATGCTGTCAGCTTTTTAAGCCGCTCCTTGGCTTCTAGGCTTTTGGCCACCTCGGCCACCCTCTTCTGGGCACCTCCAGCTTGTCAATATCCCATCATTAAGAGTTATTTGGGAGCTGAATGGACTGCCTTGGTGGGTGGGTGGGTGAATCTCCTTCTTTGGAGCTTTTAAGCAGAGGTTGGATGAGCATCTTTCAGGAGTTACGTATTTCCGCGTGACAGAATGAGGTTGGACTAGATGGCCCTTGGGACCCCTCCAACTCTAGGAATCTAGGATTCAATGGCCCATTGATTCTACATTTTGCTATGATGTTCACATCTGACATTTAATAAGGAGCGGGGAACCTCAGGGATCTTCTGGGTCAGCAGGACACCTTGTCTGAATTGGAGTCCAGCAGTCCTGTAGGTTTGTCCCTGTTTTCCTTCAGGCCACTAGAGGTCAGAAAAGTCCATCCAAGGGCATTAAAGGCCCTGGGCAAGGCGGCTGTGTTTATTTCTGTTAAAGCTTTTTTTAGTGGAAGGGATCATTCATTTATTTGTCCTGTTTTAGAACATTAAGGTAAAACAGATGGGCGGGCGCAGAGTGAATCTTCAGGCAAATGCAGTGTCTGATTTTTCCATCTGTCAGCCACTGGCTCTTTCCATCCTGATCCCGGCTCTAATGAGAGACCCACTAATTGCTGGCCAATCCATCTACTGCTCAGCACTGAAGAACGGACCTGCATTTTAAAAAAATGTCAGAGATGGGCTCAATAGAGGCTGGATGGCCGTCTGTCATTGGGAATACTTGGATTGTGTCTTCCTCCATGGCAGAATGGGGTTGGACTAGATGGCCCTTGAAGGTCCCTTCCAGCTCTAGGATTCTATGAGTATTTCAGAAGGGAGGGAGTACACCTGAGCATGTGCAAAGTGCACATTGGCAATGAATTCCACCTCAACTTGCCAGGTGCATTTATAGTTATGAGGAAGCAAGATTTCCCACGAACAATTTCCAGCAAGGGAGTGTCCACACTGTACTACGATAGCACTTCGATGCCACTGTAACAGTCATTGTTGCATTCTATGGCATCCTGGGATTTGTAGTGTGGTGAAGTATTTTCGAATGATCTGCTGGAGACCTTTAGTGTTGTCATTCAAAAGAATGGACCAGAGCACTTCAGCAGAGATTTCTAAGTACCTCACCAAACTACAAATCCCAGGATTCCATAGGATGGAGCCATGGTATTTAAACTGATATCAAGCTGCTATAACTGGTGTAGTGTGGATACACCCTAGGGCTTCCTTTTGCTTCCATGTATAAAAGATTTCTTCCTTCTGCATTTATACATTTTCTCACCTCTCTGAAGAACTCAAGAGGGGCTCTGGAGTAAAAGCAGTAAAGCAGCAAAAGTATACCAGGCATAAATTACAAAGTGCTTTTTGTTCTAGCACAACAGAAACTGGGAACATGCATGGAAAGGGAAAGCAGCCTTCAGGTGAGCCCACCTGGGGGTTTCCTCTGGAGCAGCAGAGTCTTGGCTCTGGGGGTGCCCCAGGCCGTCTTTCGCTTTCTCTTTCTTGGAAGGGCAGATATGGCATATTGGCTTGGCATAACTAGTGCCAATGCTGGCTTTATTTATATTTATTTATTTATTTCATTTATATGCCACTTTTCTCCGAAAGTGGGACCCACCTAGGCACCAAATAAAAATATGGGGCTATGCAAGGCACTTTGGAAGCTAAGCCTTGGTTAGTCCTTGGATGGGAGACAGCCAAAGAATCCCAGGTACTAGAGGCTCTATTTCAGAGGAAGGAACTAGCAAAACCACCCCTGAAGATACCTTGTCTAAGAAAATCCTAGGAAATTCATGGGGTCACCATAAGCATGGGAAAAGGTGCCTTTTTGGACTGTCACTCCCAGAATCCTCCAGCCAGCAATGCTGATTGAGGGATTCTGGGAGTGGCAGTCCAAAAAGAAAAACCTTCCCCAGTCCCAGAAGGATTGCCAATGAATACCGGGTGCTGGGAGGCTTTGTTTCCGAGGAAGGAACTGGCCAAACCATCTCTGGGGATTCCTTGCCTAAGAAAAACCTCTGAAATTCATGGGGTTGCCATAATTTGACAGGTGACTTGAAGGCACAGACACACAAACACAACATCTGAACTTGGTTTCTTTTTCCCCAAATGCTGCAGGCTGAGATTTCCAGGTTTGGGAAAAGGTGGCTTTTTGGACTGTCATTCCCAGAATCCCATAGCCAGCTGTACTGGGAGTGGCAATGCAAAAAGGAGACCCTTCCCCAAGCCCAGCAGGACTGCCAAGGAATCCCAGGGACTGGAGGCAATGTTTGGGAAGAAGGGACGGGCCAAACCCCCTCTGAGGATTCCTGGCCTAAGAAAACCCTAGGAAAAATTCATGGGGTTGCCATAAATTGACAGGCAACTTAATGTGTGTATATGTACATGCCTTCAAGTTGCTTGGTGACCCCATGAATTTCACATGACGGAGGGACGTGAGAGCGGCATGGCTTCCCTCGCAGGAAGGAACAATTCTGCTGAGCAGGAATGCAAGTGGTGCGCTATAGTGTATCGGATGGGCGGCAAGTCTCTTAGCATCCAGACTTTGGGGCCACCCACCCACCACCCTTCTTGCTCTGGAAGGTATCTCAGCCCAGAAACAAACAAGCCATTCATAATCCCTGCTTCTAAAGCCCCAGAACAATTTGCAGCTTTGGGGAAGATTTATTACAAATCCCAATTGTTTTGCTCATAATTGCAGTTGCAGATGGCTCCAGTTGTGATGGAAAGAACCCATAAAAAAAAGGGGTGGGAGAAAAGAAAGGAAGGTAGAATATCCTTTGGCTTTCAGCTCAAATCTTACACATTTTTGATGGTAACAAATTTCTCCCTTTTACACCCCCTTTAGCTTCCATGCAATGTCAATAATAATGATGATATTTGATAAAGGGGCCACCTATTTGGAGAGTAAATATGCAGACTTACGCAGCCCAAAGAGAGTGATCTTTCCACCAATGGCCGACCCACTTGCTGCCCCCTTTTCCTAAGCTGTGCTCCAGTGAAGGAAAACACAGCCGAGGGCCAGGTCTCTCCCCAGCCCCAAACCTTTGCCGAGGGAAGAAAGGCAGACCTGAGCCTGGGGAGGAATTCCCAAAACAGAGACAACTGCCCCCCTCCCTCGCCGTCCCAAATGGAAATATGAAGAAAGCAGCTTGTTATGGGAGAGAGATTCAAAATGTCCCAATGCCTGGGAATGTCCTCTCGCTCACATGCCACCAGGAATAAGGATGATCTTTGATCTCTTTCCCTCCCTCTATTCCTATTAATAATGATTCTGTGCTGTTGCAAACAGGCAGTCGGTGGATGTGTGTCATCTGTCATCGAAAGATTTCTTGTGAGTGCTGACTTTGGAGAGGAGTTGTTGTTATGTTTTGGTTTGGTTCTCTCTCAATCTCTCATCAATTGTGTTTCAAACCAGCATGGAGAGATTTTAAAATGTTGGCCAAGATAGTACCTCAGGTTTGCATAGCATAAATCTCCACATGAAGAGTAGCATATCACTTGTGCTACCTACACAACCCTTGTGCTGAATTGCATAACTGAATCAGGACACCGGGTACATGTGTACCCGTGCATGATGCACAGAGCACATCAGTGTAGGATGATCACCCATGTGCAATGTGCAGGGGACATCCATGCACAATGGAACTGCATGTGCAACCGAGTTTCTGCAATCTTGCACTGAATGGATCTGTTCCGCCTCAGACAAAAATGCCCAACCGATTCTGTAGGGAAGTTCACCCGCCAAATGCATGTTTGGGTTTTGTTCGCATACATTTGCAATCTGTGTTTCATCAAGTATTATTACATGTTGCCTTTTCCACCATCCTTTAAAGCAGAGAAGTTGGAGGGAGAGCCCCACGTGACTTTTTAGAGGAACTCCAGCTTTCATCTTTTGTCAACAGTAGGAGACTTTTCTTATATATAGGGTCAGCCCCTTTCCAAGAAAGAAAGAAAGAAAGAAAGAAAGAAAGAAAGAAAGAAAGAAAGAAAGAAAGGAAGGAAGGAAGGGAGAGACAGAGAACAAAATACCTCCTGGAGTGGCCCATACTTCCTGCCCTCCATGTCAGGGAAAATGAAAAATATGAAAAGAGAAGTCAATGCATCATCATCATCATCATCAGAAGGCACAGTTGTTCCACTAGATGCTGGTTTCCTTTTGGGGGAGAAAAAGAGCTCTTTTCTAATGGCACCTCTCTACTGGCTGGGGGTGCCAATTAGCAAAATGTCTGTTAAAGAGCCATAACTACGTGAATATGCAACACGTCTGTGTTGGAAAAGCCTTCTCTCTGCACCCCTTCTCCCATTTGTTCTCTAGGCAGTCTGTGGGTTGCCTGCGTGCTCCTACCCTCTACAGACCCATTTCCCTGGAACTCTCCCCATTGCTTCACCATCAATTGTAATGCATGGTGACCAACATGGCCCGGCATCCAGGCAACCAGACCCTATGACCATAGAGCCTCCCAGGTGTGTCTGTGGCCACATAAAAGACCTCTCCCTCCCTCTTTTCTCTCTGTCTTTTCTTCCTTCTCCATCGAGATGGGGAGTGCCAGCTCGGCTGAGCTGCTCCTTTGCTTGAATCCTTCCTCTAGTTAGCCAGGGCCCGGGCAGCATATCCATATACAGTTGGACCCCCATATCCATGGTGGTTTCGTTCTTGGACTTACTGTGGATACCAGAAACCATAGTTAACAGCGAACCCTATTAAAATGAAGGACTTCCAGTACAAACATACCATAAAGTTGTATTGGAAGACCTAGAAGATGCCTAGAGAGTGTGGTCAAGGCTGCAAAGTTATTACTGAAGAAGAGGAGGAGGAAGAAGAAGGCACAAACTAGGTGAGCTTGCAGCGGTTTGTTCTTGCCTGAGCCTACTGGGAAGGATTAGGTTCTGCCCCCTCCTCTCGTGTTAATCAAATTCAAATGACTTGTTTCACCTGGAACTCTGGCCTTGCCTGGAGGGGCTATTCACCCCAACATGCTCCCGTCTTAGAGCCCTGCAGTCCAAACGATGCACAGCTGTTGCCCCGTTTTTGTCCTCATGACCCTTGAAGCAAAGACAGGGGGAAGATGGGGTAAAGCCTGATAAAACATTTTAGCAAAATACCTGGGGAAAAACATCCCAGTAGGGGGGAAAAAACTGGATTGGGCCCCGCATGACCCCATACCGGCACGCCAGCCTGTTGCTGAAGCCAGGAAGGCATCCCACAGCATACGGCCAAGGCTGGTCACACGCAGGGGGCCTCAATCACGCACTGCGGGCCTCCTTCCGGCTTCAGAGAGAGCGGCGTGCGTTGCTGCTGCTGCTGCTGTTGTGTGGCAGTCTGGCGTGGCGGTCTGGACTCCATCCCATTTCGTTCAGATAACAGCAGAGGAACGGGCCAAATTCACAGCCAGAATACACGGCCAGGGAACTGGTGTACAGTTGTCCCTCCACATTCACGGATTTGGCATTCACGGATTTAAGTATTCACGGCTTGAAAATATTCTTTAAAAAATAATAATCCAAAAAGCAAACCTTGATTTTGCCATCTTCTATAAGGGACACCATTTTGCTATGCCATTGCATATCATGGGACTTGAGTATTCACGGATTTGGGTATTCACGGGGGGTCCTGGAACCAAACCCCAGCGAATGTGAAGGGACAAAGGTATTCTGGCCTGTGTAGAGGAGCCCTCAATTTGCAGCAACTGAAGTAAACTGAGTGTGAGGACGAGAGAGGAACTGGGCCATTTTAAAGCTCGGTGAAGGATGGGATGAGAGGGGAGTCATGAGAACCGCGCAACTGGGACAGTTGGAGGGATGCTACGGATGGCTTTGTGGTTGCAAACACTGCGGCTGCTGCTGCCCTGTGTGCTGGGGCTCTCCTGCTCTTCTCTCCCCCAAAAGACCAGGATCTGATGCAATTCTGATGCAACAGCTCAGGGATCCCCGGGTGTGGATTTGATACTGCGCAGCGGGGCGACTGGCCACGCTCCACACAGGGCTGTGCCATCTGAGCTGTCCCGACTGGCATCTTGTTTGAGTTAAATCCGTGTCTGCTAAGTAAAGGAGCCCTACGGGGATGTAAAAGGCCAAAGCCCTCCGGCAGTCCGCACTGTCCTCACTGGAAGTCATATTTATATCTTCCAGACTAGTAATTAATCACTCCGTAGGACTTTTAGCAATGTGCATTCACAGAAGATCTGATTGTACTGCCAGGAACCACAAAGCCTGGGCACAATTAAAATACTGATTTAATTTATTACACAGAGGCACGAAGCAGGGATGTTTTGAGTGATGTTGACAGGCCAGGGTTTTTTTAAAAATAAAAATAAAATAAAAAACAAATGCGGCTCTCTCCCCGGCCCCCTCCTCCCAATTACATAGTATTAATAGCAGGCTTATAATAAATTCCTTGGAAGTGAAATAAACCTTGAGGTGGCCAGGAAGGCTCAGAGATGCCGCCTCTTTTATTAGGCATGGAGGGGCTGTTAGGAGGAATAAGTACTGAAGGGATCAATTTATAAAAATTGGACTCCCCCCTGCTCCACACAAAAGGCTGGGAATTTTTGGTCAGATGGATGATTTTGAAATGGCATTATCTATTTCCGATTCTCAGCCGATGCCCCATTGCGTGTCAGGCGCACCTCGGCCGCCCCCGAAAGCTAGGCAATGGGGTCCCTGATAGACGGGGCCTTCTCTGTGGCGTCACCCCGGCGGCGGGAGGCCAACCTAAGAGAAGCCAGGCTGGCTCCATCCCTGCAGAGCTTCCATGAGCAGCAGTTTACTCCGAGATCTCAGCTCTGCAGGATCGGTATAGTATAACCCACCACCCCATTACTCTATTCCTCTGCCCAAATCCTCCCAAACACTTTTAATAGCCTTGCATGAGTGTCTGAAGCCTGACTGTTTGTGTGGCTGCTATTGATATTCATTTTCAATCAAGATCATTTAACTGTAACGTTTTGGCTTAGAATCTCCTCCGTTACTACCGGTATACTTAGGTTAAAAGGTCCAACCTTTTCCCAGCCTCTCACACGTCAAGTTGAGCTAATTAAATTCCCCAAATTAACGTTTCTAGGATGGAGGACCATCGCCTCCCAAAAACACTACTCTACGGTGAACTCACCACGGGTCAGCGTAAGAGGGGCGCTCCAAAAAAGCGATACAAAGACTCCCTGAAACAACATCTCAGACTCGGCCAAATTGATCACCAACAGTGGTCCGCCCTGGCGTCACATCGGGAGGCATGGAGACGCAGTATCCACGATGCTGCAGCCTCATTTGAGAACTCACGCCGAACAAGTCTTGAAGAGAAACGACAACGCAGAAAGAATCACAACCCAAAAACATCACCCAAGGAGACCTTCTGCTGTGCTTTTTGCAACCGGACTTGTTTATCTCGGATTGGCCTTTTTAGTCATCAGCGCGCTTGCAGAAAGCGCGGGATGAGTCCTTCCTGAATCTTCGTTTGCGAAGAAAAGCCAGAGAGAATATTAGGACATTAGAGGGTCCCCACAGACCCTACACAATTCAGATAACAGAAGGAGAGGGCAGGATGTTGCCCTTCCCAGTTGGTTCAGGCAAAAGCAAACTGCTGCAGCCTCTCCTAGCTTGTGGGTTCTTCCTCGGTGATAACTGTTGCCCTCTTGACCACACTCTGATGTTGCTTGGCCACACATGTCCTGGTTCTCATCTGTGAAATGTTGGGGAGTATGCACAAGATGTGGGTGAAATGCAACTTGCAGGCCAGGGTCACTTAAGGGTCCCCCCTTTTCCTGCCAGCAGAAGACTTCTTCCTCTTCCTCCTCTTCCTCCTCCAGCCGCCCTCTTCGACACCCCTTTGCTCCCGAGGAGGCGGCAGGGC
Source organism: Gambelia wislizenii (assembly GCA_030847615.1). Classification (NCBI taxonomy): domain Eukaryota; kingdom Metazoa; phylum Chordata; class Lepidosauria; order Squamata; family Crotaphytidae; genus Gambelia; species Gambelia wislizenii. The sequence goes on from JAUMIR010000008.1 coordinate 734,646, forward strand.
AGTTGCACCCGTGGCTGTGTCTCTCTTCAGCTCCCAACCTCATCCTGGGCTTGCAGATGCTGGTGTGCTTGCACAAATGTTTAGAACCAGAAGGCTAGTGGCTTAATCCCTTTCTCCCCAGGCAGATTCCAAAGCCATGGAAATTCTTGATGATATTGAAAAATTCCAGAGCATTGAAAAAGCAGAAAACAAAGGTGGCCGGAGGGGCGGGAGGGATGGACGGAGCAATGCCTCTCGGTGCAAACGCCAACGCAGGGCCTTAGAAGGGAAAGTTCTTCAGACCGGAAGGAAGCTCCGGACCCATCGTTTCCTCCTCCTTCAAAGGCTGCTGGCTTTGGACCAAGCAATAAGCAGAATTTTTTTTAAAAGCTAGAATGTTAATTGACTTTCAGAAACCAGATTCGTCTGGAATGAAAATCCACCCCACTAGCAACATTGAAATATAGTAAATATTTAACACAGAAATGCCAAAGGATCCTTTCTCTCTCTCTCTCTCTCTCTGGCTATTTGTGGCTTCACCAAATATAATGTTGGAAAATAAACTGGAAACCACAAACAGATTTTCAAACCTGTCCCGGGATATGTTAAACTTTTCTATGATTTACAAGATATCTGGAGGGAATACTTCACATCATAAGACTCTGTTCCTCCTGGGATTTAACAAGGCATTTGTTATAAATGTTTCCGTATTTTATGAAGCAGGTATTATGCCATAAGACCAAGACCAAATGGCTTGGTCCATAAATAGAGGGTTTTTTTTTTAATTGTGCGGCTGATGTCACAGGTCAGGAGGCCAAGAGACACCTGTTTGTTTGCTGCGCAGTAAAAGCCCGGCCTGTTGACATCTTTTTAGATTTATCCACAGACTGGAAATTGCATATGACAATCTATGTGGTTTTCCTTTTAGATCTGGGCTTGCAAAACTTTTTGCTTAATGAGCTGTTAATTCAGACCAGTATTGGGATGTCAAATATCACTGCGGTTCCTTCCAGCCTGGTTTACATTCTATTATACTTTTAAAGATTTTATTTCCTCACTCCAACTCTCTTTTAAAAATAGACAGAGAGACGGACAGACAGATGTTATTTCTCCTCAGGTTTCTTTTTGTGCTCAGAGAATGCTGTTCAAAAATCACAAGTTACTTTCTCCCGCTGATTTTGATCAGTCTGCTCAAAGTGTGACTAAAAGCCTTACTGCACTCCAAGGAAAAGCAGCAAAGCAGCGGGAACATTCGGTCTTTCCTGTTGCCTTCCCGCATGACGTTGGCGTCCTTCTGGCGTCCTTTCATTTTGGTCCTGTGGGAGACCAAGCTGCGCCTTTTTGCAAATGGGTTTTTCTGGTTAGCAAAATGGCACGGTTTTACCTCAGTCCCTTATGGGATCAGGATAAAAAACCGCAGCCACCATGTGGGAAGCCAAAAGGAAAAATGGAATGTTCCTGCTGCTTTTCCGCTTTTCCTCGGAGTGTGAAAAGGCTCTAAGGGTTCATCTACGCTGGCCAGAATATGCTGGCTTCCCACCAGTATATTCTAGCCCTGGATCAAGCCCGTTGCTCCCCATTACCTGCATAAAACAGGATGGAGTCCCCATGGACACACTGGCCCCTCTCTGCAGCCGCTGCCGCCGTCTGCGCCACACTCTCCGAAGCCAGGAAGGGGCTCCTCCCAGCACGCGGTCAAGGCCCCCTGCCTGCGACCAGCCTTGACCACACTCTGCAGGCCCCCTTCCTGGCTTCAGAGGGTCACCTAAGATCCAGGCATGGCCGGTGGGGATGCTGGCTGCATAGCTCCCTTCCCGGAGAGGCCAGAATAATGTCCCCCTCCTTGATGTCTCCCCATTGGTGGGAAAAAGTCTTGCTTTGATATTGTGAATAGTTTAATTCTATTTAAATTTTGGTGCTTTTTATTATGAAATGTTATCACAAAGTATGAATTAAAATATACAACCCAGAAAGCTGATACATCACATACATTTATGTTTCTGTATGGTCTGCCCTGGCCTCACATCGGGAGGCATGGAGACGCACAATCCACAATGCTCAGCCTTATTTGAGAACTCACGCCGAACAAGTCTTGAAGAGAAACGACAACGCAGAAAGAATCACAACCTGGAAACATCACCCAAGGAAACCTTCTGCTGTGCTTTCTGCAACCGGACTTGTTTCTCTCGGATTGGCCTTTTTAGTCATCAGCGCGCTTGCGGAAAGCACGTGGTGAGTCCTTCCCGAATCTTCGTTTGCGAAGAAAAGCCAGAGAGAGAGAAAGTAATCACTGAATAAAGTCATAGTTCAAAGATGGGTGACACCAAGAATCAAAATGCAGGGGGTTTGGTTCATCACTAGAAGAGGTCGCTCCTTTGGAGTGCATGATTGTCCCAAAGATGTCTGTGTGCTCTCGGGGTTCCTTCTCTGCCCCCTTTATCTTTATTAATAAAGCCAATAAATGGCAGCCCATCTGCTACAAAAGTGCCTTTGTCCCTGTGTTTCTTGGCTTTGTTTACAGAATGAGTTAATCTTTCAAGTATCAGAGCCTTCCAAATTTTCTCATATCGTTTAGACAATGAAAATGCACCCTTATCTTTCCACTTACTGCACATCTTCCAACATTTCACAGATGAAAACTGGCACACATGTGGCCAGCCAACATCAGAGTATGGTCAAGATGGCAAAAGTTATCAGTTTGCTTTTGCCTGAGCCTTCTTGGAAGGTGAGATTCTGCCTCCTCCGTCCTATCCTGAGTTGAGTTAATTGAATGCAAATAACTTTTGCACTTTGAACTCAGTTTGCAGCAGTGGAAGTACGCTGAAGCCAAAGGGGGAAAGTGAGAGGAGGAGAGAGAAAATGGAACATTTTAAAAGCAGTGGGAAAAGTGCGATGCAAGAGGAATGATCCAGACAGTTGGAGCGTATGAGTCTGCTGGTCTGATTTTAATGTTGAGGTTTGCATGCTTTAAGCTTGGTTGCACTTGTTTTACATCGAAAGCCACCTTCAATGGAGCTGGGTATGTTTAGCCTGGCAAAGGGAAGGTTGAGAGGTGACATGATGGCCATGTTTAAATATTTGAAGGGATGCCATACTGAGGATGGAGCAAGCTTGTTTTCTGCTGCTCTGGAGACTAGGACATGGAATAATGGATTCAAACTACAGGAAAAGAGATTCCACCTCAACATTACAAGAACTTCCTGATAGTAAGAGCTTTTTGGCAGTGGAACACACTTCCTTGGAGCGTGGTGGAGTCTCCTTCTTTGGAGGTTTTTAAACAGAGGCTGGATGGCCATCTGTCTGGAGTGCTTTGACTGTGTCTTCCTGCAGGGGAGAAGGGGGTTGGACTAGATGGCCCTTGGGGTCTCTTCCAACTCTTTGATTCTATGCTTCAGTCCAAATTTTGGGGAAAAGGTGAGGCATAAAGCTTCATCCTCATCCTCCTCATCCATGGAGTGAGGAGGTATCCACATCTTTTTTGGGGTGTGTGTGGAATCTGGGATTCAGACCAAGATCTGGGACTGAGTCTTGCCCCATATTGCCCAGCTGGGAGCTACACTGGACACTAGCGAGGGATAAATCAAAGTGGGAGGAAGAGGGTGTGCATATTGGACATCAAAGGTGACCATAAATATGAAAGAAACCAGAGATAAAGAAAGGGCTGTGCAGTCCATGGAGACATTGCATATTTATGGACAGGCCTGTCGGAATAAAGGGCATTTACCGAATGGGTTCAAGAGGATAATGTGTATTGAAATATGAATCCAGGGGGATGGTATGCATTCAGAAAGCTATCTACTGTATATTGCATAATAATCCCAGTATTTCATAAACTCACAGGAAAGTATTAAATAAAAATAAATTTCAAAAGTCTGTGGCCTCATTGGAAATCATTTTGGAGAAAGGCGCGCACGGGGGCGGGGAGGCAGGAGGCGGGTGGAGGAGGGAACTTCCCCAATGTGGAAACCATCTTGTGTTAAAACAACGCTAGAAAACAAAATTATAATTGTATGAAAAGCAAATGTCAGCTCCAGTTATTGCAGCGGCTGTGTTGTTTCCAATAACAATTTGGCATTTTATTTAGTCTGCAACAATCTACAATTTAAATTTAAAATAAAGATTTTCCTTTGCTTTCCCCTTGAGGTGGAGTGCCAAGCAAAGCAGAGCCGAGCGGAACATCTGTTGGCGATTAAAACAGGCCCCGAATACAAAGTAAACATGGATTTTATCCACAGTCAACAGCATTTACAAATGTAAAGGGAGGAAGCTACCGAGTTTTTGAAGAATGAGCTGCTAGAGAGGAAATATAAGTATGGAACAGCAGATGGCGATAATTAATTCCATCTTGGGAAAGGCTTCGATTAAAAAAGGGAGAGGGTGGAATCAGAAAACCTAGGTTGCCCTTCCATGAAACCCAGAAAGCCCAGCGCCCTTCCTGGTGGGACCTTGGGGAGGGGACCGCGGTGGGCAGGGGGCTTCATCCAGGGGCACAGAGCATGGGGGGGGGGGAGAAATGCTACCCCTTTTTTTTTGGGGGGGGACTTCCAGAATCCAACGGCCCTGCTGGCTGAGGGAGTCCAAAAAAGGAACATTCCCAAATTTTGATGGGAAAACCTATGGTAGGCCGAGGAGCCACAGGGAGGTTTCTTCTTAGTAGGAACCCTTGAATGGTTTTTAAGGTGTGTGTGGTGGGTGACTCCTCTCCATTGACACCATTGTACTGTCTATCCTCCTTTATGGATCTGAAACATGGGTCACCTATCGCCAACACTTACGACTCCTCAAACGCTTTCATCAGCGCTGTATACGCACAATCCTAAATATACACTGGACTGACTATGTGCCGAATGTTGCTGTCCTTGAGCAAGCAGGGATCACCAGCATCGAGGCCATGATATTAAGAACACAAGCTGCGCTGGGCAGGGCATGTTTCTAGGATGGAGGACCATTGCCTCCCCAAAATAGTACTCTACGGTGAACTCGCCACGGGTCAGCGTAAGAGGGGCGCTCCAAAAAAGCGATACAAGTATTCCCTGAAAAAACATCTCAGGCTCGGTCAAATTGATCACCAACAATGGTCCACCCTGGCCTCACATCGGGAGGCATGGAGACACACAATCCACAATGCTGCAGCCTTATTTGAGAACTCACGCCGAACAAGTCTTGAAGAGAAACGACAACGCAGAAAGAATCACAACCCAGAAACATCACCCAAGGAGACCTTCTGCTGTGCTTTCTGTAACCGGGCTTGTTTATCTTGGATTGGCCTTTTTAGTCATCAGCACGCTTGCAGAAAGCGTGGGATGAGTCCTTCCTGAATCTTCGGTTGCGAAGAAAAACCAGAGAGGGGTGGGGGGATTTTAACATTGGCAGCATTTTCTTATGAATTTTGCCTCCTTGCAGGATGGGAGGGTGGGGTTCAAATGCCTTTCCCCATCATCCAACATCATTCAAACGGCCTAAACAGGAAGACTCCTCCAAGTGCAATGTGTACTTAAACGTGCCTTCCCCATGCTCAGTGGACCTTACTCCCGAGTCCAGGCAGCCTTCATTATTCCTGGGAGGGCTCAGTCACAACAGCCATCTTTCTATGCCTTGGTCCTTGACCATTTGGCACTTTCTATGCATTTGGTCCTTGGGGCTACCAAATCTCTGGGCCTGGCCCCAGTTATATTCCAAGGGGGAGGAATCTCCGGGCAAGGGCACTGCTGCAAAAGGTGTCTGTAGCGTGTGTGTTTCTCTTTGTAAGGTGGAGGCAGAATTTGGAAACAGCCTCATTTATCATACTTGGGTGTTTTTTTCTCTAAACAGCATCCTCTCTGCCACTGTTAACTAGGGCTTAATGTTGTTGTTATTGTTGTGTGCCTTCAAGTTGTTTCCAACTTATGGGGATCCTATGCAAATCTATCATAGGGGTTTCTTGCCAAGATTTGTTCAGAGGCGGGTTGCCTTTGCCTTCCTTGGAGGCTGAGAGAGTGTCTCTCAGTGGGCTTCCATGGCTGAATGGGGATTCCACCAGCCATAGTCCAACGCTCAAACTGCTACACCACACGGTATCTTCCTTGATGACATCACCAGTGCATCCGGCGACATCACAAGGGTTCGTTCCTAAGTCCCAGGTTTTGGGCCTGGGATAGATAGTCCTGGCCAGCAACACCAAGTACAGTTCTGGTGGATAATTCTAGAGGATGCTCAAATACATAGGAGCCTTTACTGGCCCAATCATTTCTGGGAGAGGGCCAGCCCCCCAGTTCAATTTTAGGGGGATCAAGACACGCCTGCCCTACCCATTCTGGGTCTACGGACCTTGGCCTAAATGGAGGAGTGGTTTGGGTAGCCAGGACCACAGCAGCTCATGGGATGATGCTTTGCGGCTGCCCCCAGGTACCTTGTGGAGCCAGGAGAGGCCTGGCTTTGGCGGCGCTTCCAGCTATTTCCAGAATATGTCTCAGCTTCACTTTAAAAATTTGCTTTTTCATGCTCCTTCTCTGGTGGGAACAAAGGGGCAAAGACCACTCAATCAACACCTATCCTGTGGGGCTGTGGCCAGGGTCCTTGGGACGGTGCTGCACACAAGCTGTTGGCTATTGATTTCCAGGAAAATATGTAAATACAGTCATAATGGGGCAGGAATATGACAATAGTCCATGGCATGTGGCAACGGGTTGGGTGGGAGGAATTGCCAGCCTGCCGCCTCAGACTCCTTGGGAAGCACTGTCCTAGCGCAAGAGCGGAAAACACGCACATTACGAAACAGGCGCTCCCAGCTCAGTGGGGCGGTGAATCCACTCCATGTTTTGGATAGCATTAAAGGAGCTCTCCAGTGCTGAATCTATTGGGGAGTGTATGATTCCAGCACCCAGATAGATCCTTTAAGGTATGGAGTAAACTAATAGGAGTCTAGTGTCTAGATCAAGGGAGGTCATACTGCCCCTCTATTCTGCATTGGTCAGACCTCACCTGGAAGACTGTGTCCAGTTCTGGGCACCACAATTCCGGAAGGATATTGAGAAGCTGGAATGTGTCCAGAGGAGGGCAACCAAAATGGTGGGGGGTCTGGAAGCCATTATGGCCTATGAGGAGTGGCTTAGGGAGCTGGGCATGTTTAGCCTGGAGAAGAGAAGGTTGAGAGATCACATGATAGCCATGTTTAAATATTTGCAGGGATGTCATACTGAGTTACTTTACTGGCATAAAGTGTATTGGTTGCTATAGATTTTCAAAAGCTCCTTTTAGAAGGCTTTTTGAATGAGATTTTTCCAAGTTTTTATGCCATGCTTGTACCAATCCTGAGGAGTTTGTCCCCTCCTGGGAAGGGAGCAGAAAGGAAATAATACAACAAGGAACATATTTTTTCCCTTATCTTAATGAGTAACCAGAAAGGATTGCTTTTCCACCACTGCAGGGAGTAACAGAATGAATTGCTTTACCCAAAAAGTAACTTCCCAGCAGTTCTCTTCCTGAATTATGGATTTTGTTTTTCTTTTCCTTGTCATGTGATTTCCACCAATGCCATCGGAGAAGGTGACAGCTAAATTATTGCCAAAGAGCATATTGGCATTTCAAAGCAGCATCTTTCCCATGGGCCCAGTGATGCTTGTTAGGAGCTAATTAACTTGTCTCCAGGAGCCACTATTGGGCTACAACCAGGGAGATGTCTCCAGAAATCCCCTTTGGCATCCATTTGGACACTTCAGTTGTGGCAAAATGCAGCTACACAAGTGTGTGTGTTGGGACAGGCTGTCAGATCCTGTGATACCAGCACCAGTTTCCCTCCAACCCAGAATTGGTTGTTAGATGTCAGATGTGTCTTTAAAAAGTGGGTAGAAATCCCTGAAAGCTCTTGCTAAAATTTGAAGAAGTTAATTGAAAAATTCACAAAAGCCCTCACTAAAATCAGAAATAAAATTAGATTGAAATCCATGAAAACTTGCACTAAAATCAGAAGTGGACTGAAAATTTCACGAACACTTCTGCTGAAATCAGGAAAACTGGACTGAAGAATTCATGAAATTCTCCTCTATAATGGTGGGGTGGGGGGATGCATGGCAATCCACAAAAGCTCCCAACAAAATCACAAGTGGATTGAAAAATGCATGAAAGCTCCCACTAAAATCAAAAGAAGCAGTTTGAAAACAACAACAACTCACATTGAATTCAGAAGTGAATTGAAAAATTCACAAAAGCTCAGAAAAAGTGGATTGAAACATTCATGAAAGCTCCATCTACATAACATAAGCCAGTTAGCCTCAAAGGTGCCACGGAGGCTCCTTATGGCTTTGCATGGAGGTGTGTGTGTGTGTTTCTGCCCCAAAAATATTTGGTATTTTGCTGTCCCCACTCCCTCCTGCCACTTGGCAGAACACCCTTGTCTGGAATAGCAGAATTAATAGCTTCCTCTCTCCTGCATTTGGGTGGTGGATCTGGAACTGCCCCCCATTAGCCTCTTCCCCCCATGGGCCAAAGGGGTGTTTTTGTCAAACTGAGCAAGAGATGTTGCACAGACCCCACCCACCCCGTTGCTGTCCAGGTGACAAATGTGGTCAAACTCTTTGTAGAAAAGGGACTGGGAAAACAGAAGCTGCCCTGCAAGAAAGTTTTCTGTTTGACTTGATCTGCCATAAACAGAGAGGATGCAAAAGAACATCACATCTGGCAGCCTGAACCCAGGCGGTGGTGGGCAGTGGTGGTGGGGCAGGATCCAGAGAAAAAGGGTGGCCAGAGAGGGCAGGATGCTTCCCTTGGAGGGTGGCTGGTTGGAGCTTTGCCCACCTCCCCAAGCCCTCCGGTAAAATGGTTGCCCCGGGGCTTTCCTGCAAGGCTGCACTGCTATGGGCCTGCAGGCCATGAAAGCCCCGGCTGAGCATCTTGAGAAAGAGACGGCCCAGCATGTGCAGCCGATTATGATTACGTGTGTTGTTTTAAGATATCTTTATAATAAACAGAACGAGGTGCTCAGTAGCAGCAGCAGGAGCCGGAGACGTAATTGGAGCCAGGGATGCATGACGGCACGAGGGTGCCTGTACATGCCTGCGCATGGGATGCCTGCTGGCCTTGCGCTTCCGTCTTAACTGAATCACCTGCAGCTCAAGGAAAGAAGTCTGCAAATCCCCTGATGGGGCAGAACTTTTCCTATTCTCCCAAATGTGTTCTGGCCCAGGAGGCTAGAAGCTGCCTTGTCTCTGGATCAGAGTATATACCTGGGGTTATGTAAAAATTTCTGGGACCGAATGGTGTAGTGAATGGGGAAAGTTTAAAAAGCCCTGGTCTAGTCCATGATTGTATCCTATTGCATCCGTTAGGGCTTCTGGGTCTGCAGATAAAAACTCCCACTGGGCCTGAGCAGGCGTTATTTGCTCAGACTGTCTGCTCTCTGTGCAACTGATCTGGCTCCTGCTTTCTGCTCTGGCTGCATTTTCCAAACCATCTTCAAAGGCAGCCCCACGAACAGCAGCCTGCAGCCATCTCAGCCCTGTGCTCTGAAAAAAGGTGACCGTTCCCACTGTTTGAGCCTGGGCTGGGATGGCACAGCCTGTCCTGTTTGGTGGCCAGGCTTCGACCTGCTCACGGCCGCCAGAGAGGGCTTGTTTTCGTGGCCGTGGTCCAAAACCATCCTCTGTTGTAGTGGAGGAGGGCACCTGGATTTCCCCCTCCTGCTGGCTTTTCAGTTTCCAGCCACATTGTGTTTGGGATTAATATTCCATAAAGAAAGGCTCATGTTAAAACACACACACACACAGATGGGCACACTTCATCCCACAATCATTATTAAATTCTTTGCCTCTGCTCCAGCATGGAGGCTTTGATCTAAAATCCTGCCGCTTTTCTGGCGGCCTCTCCCCGGATTGTGATAATGTGCAGGGCTCTTTTGGCTATTCCTGCAGGGGACATAAACCCCACATTAGTCCCATATTAGTACCTGACTTGGAGATGTTAAAAAGCACCAGGAAAAAAAGGTTAACTAGAGTCAAGTACACGTAAGAGAGCCGTGATCATTAGCGTTTGGGGAGCTGTGGGGGGGACATTCCTGCTTTTAGAATTTATTGGTGTCTCTGCTTCTGGAGGCATTTTGCATTTTCATAAAGCAGTAGCAGATGCATGAAGGTGTGATTGTGGCTTGTACTTGCAACCAAACAAGACTGGATCTACCTGGTGATGCTGCATAAAGCTCCTCTCTCCCCCCCGGCTTTCAGGACTGACTTATTACCTCCAGCATCTTGTCAGGATCATATTAGAGGATACACTTACCATGTTTTTAGAAAAGGGGCTATCTCAAGGGGCTAAACATGGGTATGGAAACCCCCCAGTGACCTTGGACAAATCACACTCTCTCAGCCTAAAAGGAAGGCAAGGGCAAAACTGCCTCTGAAGAAATCTAAGAAAACACGTGAATGGCAAGGTGGCCATAAGTTGGCATTGACCTTAAGGCAACAGCAGCAACTTAATTTGGTCCTGCCCTCCCCTTGGCTGAGCTGAGAAAGGATCAGGCCTGGGGCTGGTGCAGGGGGACAACCTCTCTCCTTTGTGTCTTTCATCCGGCAGGGCTGTATTTTTCTCTGAAAGCTTGCAAATATACAGTAGGGCCCTTTTTTTTTCCTTTTTGGCAAGTGAAAAGATAACATTATTTCAACATCTGGAGGAACAGGAGTTAACGCAAAGTTGTTCTTCTGTGCTTGTCTCCCTTTGAACTCTGCTTGTCTTGCCAACCACACAGAGGTTAAAGCGTGCAAAGGATTGATTAAACTAACACAACCGAGCAGACCCCAAGGAAGGTGCTGAGCCACGGAGGACACAGATGGCTTTGCCGGGAGATTGCAAACATTCCTCTGGGATGAGGGCATCCCTCACCAAAATTCACAGGGAAGAGGAATGGAATTCTTTCATAATGAAGCGGACCAAGGGGCTCCTCTGCTTGCTCGGCTGTTGTGTGTCTGTGTGTGTGCATGTGTGTCTGGGTACATGGAAAGTGCCAATATCTTCTGAGCAAGAGTCCTGAGCCCCACGTACGCCCCTGAGCAAATTCTGGGCCCCGTTGTTGATGAAAGAGCTTGGGCAAAGCTCTCTGCCTCCTGCCGTCCAAGATCTCTGAAGGACCATTTCTCCGTATATGAGCCAGCCCAAGCTGTAAGGACATTGGGGGAGACACTTGGCTCAGTCCCACCACCTTCCCAGGCGCGTTGGGTGGGTGGAAGAGCAACCGGGCCTTTTCAGTGGCTGCCCCCAGGCTCTGGGACGCCTTGCTCTCCTTCTGCCATGAGCTTAAAACTTCCCTGTCCCAGAGAAGGCTTTTAGGAATTGATTGCAGTGGGTTTTTTTTAAAAAAAACTTGTCTTTTTATTATTTTTAAAATGGGTTTAATTCTACAGATTGTTTAATTGCTTTTCAAATTACCTTGCACAGTATACATTTTTACTGATGTTTTTGTGTGTTCTTAATCCAACACTCAACGGGTTTTTCTTCCAGCACTTTTATTTTCCTTTGAATTAATACTCTTTCCCCTCCCTTTCCTGGGTGTGTGTTCAATGCTGCTGCTGAGATCTCACATTTGGGGCCACTTGGCCTCACTCTCTGCATGCCGTGGGGTGCTGACTGTGCTCAGCAACCTTTGTGCTGAATGGTGACATTGTGTGATGGGTGTGCACCCAAAGGCACAACTGAATGCAGGACCAAAGGTGCATCTACCTGCACAAGGGGCCTCATGCGCAACTCTGCTTCCTCCACCTGAAACTGAATGCAGCCATTCCGTATCCGATAAAGTGGTCAAACCACTTCCATACAGGAATTTACACAAATGTGAGACACCAACGTGATTTTGGCCATTGTTTCATTGGTGGGATTGCCCCATCTTCTCCCTTTGCACTTGCTTATATGAAGTAGGGGAGAGACAGTGTGGTGTAGTGGTTTGAGTCTTGGATGAAGAGTCCAGGAGATCAGGGTTCAAATCCCTGCCTTGGCCATAGTGACCTTGGACAAATCACACTCTCTCAGCCTCAGAGGAAGGCAATGGCAAACCTCCTTGGAAAAATGTTGCTGTGAAAACTAAGGGCAGCATGGTGTAATGGTCTGAGTCCTGGACCAGGACGCTGGGAGACCAGACTTCAAACTCCCACTTTGCCATAGAAACGCAGTAGGTGACCTTGGGTAAGCACACTCTCTCAGCCTCAGAGGAAGCCCATGATGGCAAAACTTCTCTGAAGAAATCTTGCCTAGAAAACCCCATAATAGGTTCACTGTAGAGTCACTATAAGCCAGAAACAACTTGAAGGCACACAAGAGTGTTGTGCAGCCTCCTTCTTTGGGTTTTTTTAAACAGAGGCTGGGTGGCCATCCGTCATTGGAAGTGCTTTGATTGTGTATTCCTGCAAGGCAGAATGGGGTTGGACTAGATGGCCATTGTGGTCTCTGCCAATTCTATGATTCTATGAACAACATCATAAGGGACAGAAGGAAGTCTCCTATTAAAAACGGAATACAAATTAATAATGCTCTTTGGGAACTTTCTCCTCCTCCTCGTCCAGTGCCCCAGTGGGGTATGGCAGGTGCCCTAGATCTGTGCTGCTTAAGTGTCCTGATATGAAGGGCTGTCTGGGCTTTTCCCCCGCCCTGATGTGCCAATGACCAGCACCATATTTGTGCAACGACCGGCACCATATTTGTGCAACGACTGGCACCATATTTGTGCAATGACTGGCACTACATTTGTGCTGATTTGCAACAACCGTTTCTTTCTTTCCTGCAAAGTTCCTGTGGAGCAGCAGCCAAGAGCTTGCAGGCTGGAAAGCCCTACTTTGAGTTGCATTGCCCTATATGACAGATAAAACTTTCCACCAGCTTTCAGGAATCAAAGGATGAATTGACAAAGATGTCCCAGAGGAGCAACCTCCGGAACCAGTAGATGGGATCTCAGAAAGAAAGATGCTTCCAAGTCAGACCGCCAGCAGCCCCCAAATTGTTGCAAAGGCTGCCTCCCCACACTTCTCTTCTTCATGAGGTCTGCAAGTACCTCCCTTCAAAGGCATGATCCGGGAGGGGTCAGTCGCACAGATGCTCCAGCATGGCACAGATGAAAGTTGGGAGACTTGTGGCCAAGCAACACCAGCAGGTGGTCAAGCTGGCAGACGATATGAATGAGGAAAACAGAGCAGTTAGTAGAGGCTCCACAGTTGCCTGAGCTGACTTTGAAGGGGAAGATTCTGCCCCTCCTCTCCCACTCCCACTCCCCAGTAATTGAGGACAAGCAACCCTTTCTCTTTGAACCCAGTTTGCCTGCAATTGAAGGAAGCCGCGGACAAAAGTAGGAGGGGGAGAGAGAAACTGGAACATTTTAAAAGCACCTGAAACAGTCGGACGACATTTGCCTGTAGTGGTGATTGCATTGCACAGAGCACGTGGAAATTCACATGTGGCTGCACAACATCACAATTCGCTAATGAGATGGTGTTGTGTGACTGCAATTTATCTCTATGCGTGTGCGGTCAATCATCCTCTGCCCCCTTGGTGAGGGATCCTGACCACAGATTCAGACATTTTGCAAAGTGAAGGAACAATGTCAGGAAACAAGGAGCTCCCCTTTCCCCCTGCTTCCTCCTCCTCCTCTTCCTCTCCCCCCCCCACATGCTCTATGGGGTGATGGGGGTATTTATAATAGGCAATGTGAGGCAAAACAAAATGATTGTTTTGTGGAATAAATTGGGAGATGGCATAATTAGACGCCCAGCATTTGTATTCTCGCATTATCACTCCAGAGCTGCGGACCTGGAGGTCATTTATTTCCTTGTGGTAATGGGTCTTCTTTCTGGTCCAACAATTTATCAGAAATGTTAATCCAGCGGGCAGTAAGTATGGTGTGGGGCGGGAGGTGTAAGACAGAAATGGGGGGGGGGTAAAATTAGCTTGGAAATATTGCCCAACTCATTAAAAATGTAATCATGCGTAAAATGAGATCAATGAAAATTTATCTAAAAGTGCACGGAGAAAGCATTTTCTAGTATGATCCTGGATTTAATAGACTGGATTTTAATTTAGTCAGTTTGCAACCAAAATCCCTCCAGGCTAAATAAAACAGCTTTCCCCTCCCAGTTATTGTACAGACAGCTAATTTTCTGCACCCTTCCTTCTAATATTCAATCTTATCTTGCACTGGATAGAGGTTTCAATATATTGCAAAATTTGTTTTCTTTACATTTTCCATTACGGCTTTTCATTTGCATGATAAATGATCAGAGGTAGAAGCAGGATAAAAACCAAGCCAAGCTCTTCTTTTATTAATTTGGGCAGAATAAAGGTAACTTCTCAACCTTCTCCCTCCTCCAAGCAGGAACCATGTTCATCTATGGAAATCATCCCCAGGTTCGAGGTGGTGTGTTGCCCTCCCTCCGAGAGCCAGATGTGATTTAGGCCTCCGGGTTTATCCGGAGCCTTTTTTTTCCCCATAAAAAGAAAAGAGAGAGAAGGGTTGTGCTTTCCATTCATTCTGTCCAAAGAGTTACAAAGCCCATCATTCTGTGTGTATGTGTGTGACGACGTCCTCCAACATTTCACAGATTAAAACTCAGACACATGTGGCCAAAAAACAACAAAACGTAGTCAAGATGGCAAAAAATTATTAACGAGGAAGAAGACACAAGCTAGGAGAGGCTGCAGCAGTTTGATTTTGCCTGAGCCTACTGGGAAGGACAAAATCCTATGTCCTCCTCTCCTTTCCCACCTGCTACTTTTGCACTGCTTTGGACTCTTGTGTGCATCACTTGAAATAAGCTGAGTACAGACAGGGAAAGTGGGAGCAGGAGAGAGAAACCAGGGCATTTTAGAAACAGCTGGAAAAGTAGGACGGCATTGGGATTGCCCCTGCCAAAATGGGACAGTTGGAGAGTATGGTGGCTTGCCTTAAAAACAATAACCAACATTCCCCCAGAATTTTTGGTTTTTCAAAATGAGATAATATAGTCATGCATGAGTGCGTACAAAATTACATTTTTGAAACAACAGCAACAACGCAGTCATAGACAAGGCATCTCGATTCAAAAGGAAAATTTAAATACATAAATTACAGAAACTTCCATCAATACAGAAATGAGAGAAGGGCTGCTGCCACACTGCAGCAATAATGCAGTTTTATACCGCTTTAACGACCATGGCTCAGTGCTATGGAAACCTGGGATTTGTAGTTGTGCAACGATGAAACTCTGATATTTTATTTATGTTGATGATGCAGGAGCTTGGCTACTCTTTCAGTGGTTTTCAATTGTTTTAATTTAAAATGTTTGCCATTTTGGGATCCTGTAATATAGGCTGGGAAATTACTACTACTACTACTACTACTACTAATAATAATAATGTGTATTGATGCCCACTGCACATTTTTCATGGTGCCCATGTGCACCATGCATTCATGCACAGGCACATTTCATTGCACGCCCAGCTGCACATTTGGCTTCTTCCTTCAATTGTGTAACATTTCCATTCAACACAAGGGGTGCCTCAAGGATTCCCAGAGTGAGAACTGGCAAAGGTGCTTGGATCTTTAATGGTTGTGTAGAAATGGGGAATTTCAACCAGTGTGGCTTCTTACCTGGTTGGGTGACCTGCTGAAATTCCCTCTTCTGCACAACCATTAAAGGGACAGGAGTCCTCCCCAGGTTCCAGGGTGGAAACCTCAGCTGCATCACACCTTTTTGCTCTGCAGCCCAAATGCAGGAACTCGGGTGTTGTCTTCTCTGCTCCGCCTGAGGCTCCTCTCCGGCACCAGTGCTGGGATGCCATGCAAGACTGGCCCAAAGTCCCATTCCCAAGGGGGCTGAAGAAAGCCGCCTAGCCACCCACCCACCCACTCTGGCCCATCTTTTCTTGAGTTTCTCCCCAACACATCTCTCCCTGGCTTGGCTCTCCAGAGCGGGGAGGCTGGTGCAGTGTTGTGTGCTCAGAGTCCCACGAGGGAATCCGATACGTGGGAAAATCCGAAGCCCCTGTGAAGGCGAGGAGGCTCTTTGGCTGCTGAACAAGGCTGCCTCTCCATTACCACCCCCTCCGGTGCTCCTTTCTGCATATTTCTGATTATCCTTATGAATTATGTAAGCTACTGCATTGACATGAAAACAGACCCTGAGAAGGAATTAGGGAGCAGCACTGAATGCTGACCAACTGCTCCAGAAAGGAGAGAAAGGTGAAAGATTTTGTCCATCAACAGGAGCCAAGCCTGTCCTGGGGGAGGCCGTGGGGAGAGCGTTCTCCTCCTGGGGGGCTCCACATCCACCTCCCTCCTTGGGGGCAGCGGCTGGCTGGTTGTGTGTGTTTGTGTGTGTGTCAGAAACAACAAAGGCCCTTCAACTGGATCCTGTTGTTGACAGGGCCCCAGAAACAGATGTGGGAAATGGAGCAAGCCTCTCCTTACACACTGTGCTGAAATGGGAAGCAAAGCACCTTTTTTTTTACAAGCGGAAGGTCTCCCTTTTGCACATTTACAGTTAGAGATGTGCAGAGAGCTTATCGTTGGGGGAATATAAGTGTCCCGTATGTGCATCTGCCATCTTGATTTGCAAGAGTGGGTGGGTCCCCATTTGGTGGGTCCCTATCCAACGTCACCCCATCCAACGTCAACGTGCACCACTTTGCAGAGAAGCAGAAAACGTGGAGACAAAAGGGAGTTGTGAAGTCGAAGGCTTTCGCGGCCGGCATCCATAGATTTTCCTTGGTTTTTTTCCAGGCTGTGAGGCTGTGTTCTGGAGTAGAAAGAAAGAAACTGTTCCAGAACATGGCCTCACAGCCCGGAAAAAAACCAAGGAAACTCTACAAAAGGGAGTTGCTGTGAATTACAGGTACCGTGTGTCTCTGCGCAGTATTTCCTCCTGTCTCAGTGAAGGTTCTTCTTTTTGGATGGCAATATAGAGTTCAGGCCTACAATGTGTTTGTTTTAATATGTAAGCTGTCCTGAGTCCCTGTTTTGGGTGAAAAAGGAGGCAGGGTAAGAATGAAGCTAACAACGACCACAGCAACAACATGGGTCATGACCAGTGCTGTAGCTACTAGGTGGTGGTTGTGGCAAAGTGAGGGCACTGCACCCCAAATTTTTTAGTAGAATGATCTTACTCCAATAAAAAAATTCCCTAAAAAAAAATTCCCAAATAAGCCTTGGAATGAAGTTTTCCTTCAGTCCCCCAATGTCTTGTTGCACTACAGAGCGAGACACAGGGCTCACGTACATGGGATGGGATATCCTGGCTTCCCGCTGGCGTATCCTGCCCGTGGATCAGGCCCATTCCTCCCCTGTTACCTCCATGAAAGGGGCTGGAGTCCAGAGGAGCACGCTGGCCCGTACCCGCTGCCCTCTGCGTCACATTTCTGACTTCGGGAAGGGGCCCCACAGCATGTGAGCAGAGGTGGTCCCATGCTGCGGGCCCCTTTCCTGGCTGGGGAAGTGCGAGGGAGAGCGCAGCTGCAGTGATGGGCCAGCGTGCTCGAATGGACTCCCACAGTCACGTGGGGCTCGATTTGTTTCCCCCCAGTTGGAAAGCATTTAAACAGATATTTTAAAAAATGTTTTATTGGGTCCTACCCCATCTTTTTCCAATCTTAGCCCCGTCTGCCCCAAGGGTTGTGAGGACTGTCGGGGGGCGGCGGCAAAAGCCCTGCATCATCAGGACTGCAAGTATCCAAGATGGGAGCAAGAGGGGTAAACTGCCTGTGTAGACAGGCCCACTGAGGACCCCGGAAAAACTCCTCTTTACTGTGCAATGGGACCAGCTCTGCCCAGTGTTGCATCCCAGTGTTTTATGGCCGGGAGTGCCTCTTACTGGGCAGCATGCAAGTGACTGCAAATAAAGCAAGAGAGGCTTGCAGAGGGGGCAGCTGGTTGTTGGTGGTTTGTGGGGCTTTCCTGTGGCTAATTGTGGCAGGCACTTGGGAATATACACAGGGGGGCAAATCTTTTAACCCTCTTCAATGTAGACAGTGGTACAGCGAAGTCTCTGTGTGTGTGTGTTTTGTGAGCAAAAGGTAAAGAGAAAAGTTAGCTCCTGCCTTCTGATTCATCACTTTTAGGGAACTTAAAAATTCTTTTGTTTTAATGCACCCTTGATTGAGGGAGCATTTATTGAAGTGGTTTATGGTTTGCGGAGACAGTTGAAGAAAGAACAAATGAACCTAATGTAAATCAAATAGTGAGCGCTTTTTATGGGGGCTACAAAGCCTTAAATGTGTATTCTTAATGGTAATTTTACAAAACTTCGCCAGGCGCTTCAAATGGAGGTGACAGTTGGGGATGGGTTCCCTTTCACATGCTAATCACCAGCTCATGGTGATATTTCTTTCCTTGGGTGCCGTCAGCGAATTGAATAATTTATGGAATGAATTTTGTTGTAAATTTATTGTGTCACAAGCAGGTTGTAATTTCACTAACAGTATACTTAAGTTATTAAGTTTAAAAAAAATAATGTGGTTGATCAGATAGCACATTTGCCAGGATTTTTTCCAGCAAGTTCTCATCTTCTGTATATTTTCAAAACAGAGTGTTTGCCTAATTTTTATTCAGAACATGATTTGGAAGAAAAAGGAAAAAAACGGGGGGTGGGGAGGAAGAGAGGGCATTAACATAAACGGGGTTGCATTTGCTAAATCTATGGCTGGATGTGGTAGTCGTAAACAAATTACCAAAGGCTTTATATAGACAGAAATAGCATTAGACGGCAGGGCTCTGTTGTTGAGGCGCTTCGGCTTCCTATTTGATTCTGAATAATTGTCTTCACTTCTGCCAGGAAATGATGAAGTGTTGAAGCTGCAGGAGGAGGAGGAAAAGAAGAGGAAGAAGAGAAGAGGAGAAGGAAGAGGAGGAAAAAGGAAAAGATGAGGAAGAGGAGGTGGAGGAAATGAAGAGGAAGAAGAGAAGGAGGGAAAGAAGAGGAAGAAGAGAAAAGGAGAAGGAAGAGGAAGAAAATGAAAAGATAAGGAAGAGGAGGTGGAGAAAATGAAGAGGAAGAAGAGAAGAGGGGAAAGAGGAAGAAGAAAATGAAAAGATGAAGAGGTGGAGGAAATGAAGAGGAAGAAGAGAAGGAGGAAAAGAAGAGGAAGAAGAGAAGAGGAGAAGGAAGAGGAGGAAAAAGGAAAAGATGAGGAAGAGGAGGTGGAGGAAATGAAGAGGAAGAAGAGGAGAAGGAAAAGAAGAGGAAAAAGGGAGGAAAACAAGGGGAAGAAGAGGAGGAGGAAAAGAAGAGGAAGAAGAGAAGAGGGGAAAGAGGTGGAAGAAAATGAAAAGATGAGGAGGTGGAGGAAATGAAGAGGAAGAAGAGAATTCCTGCATGTGTATTCCTGCATGGCAGGAGTTGGACTAGATGTCCCATCCAACTCTATCTTTCTGTGATTATACGATTCTAGGACTGTTTGGCCCAATGGGCAGCATTTTGCAATTGCTTAGCGGGCCACCTAATTTCACTCCCTTTGAGTAAACATGAGCAGGATTCCACATGAAGTAATTCACATGATTCCGCTGACTTAGGAAATCAAACAATATCAAATCCAGAGTTGAATGTTAAGGATTAGACAACCTGGGTTATTGCTCTTGCATTTCCGGTGTGTATGAGTGTGTGTGTGTTTGTCTCACTTTGAAATGCAGTTGGGAAGGGATGTCTTGTGTCTATGACAGCAACTTGTTTGGCTTATGGGTTTCTAAAGAACAACATGTTGAGCTAAAGAGGCTGTTTTTGGTCTGACTTAGCTTCGGTAATTCTTTTTTTAAAGCTGGATTTTGTTCTAAACTGTGCTGCGAGCTTTCTTGGTTCCCACAGTTGGAGAAAAGTGGGGTATTACATGAATAAATAGACAGGTAGATAATAAACAACATTCTTCTGCTCTTACACTGGCCTGTTGGCGACAGATAGTCTTGTTACATTTCAGCCAACAGCACCCAATATAGAAAATTATTGTACCCATTGCAGGGAACTGAAATGCCTCAAGGACTTTGTATGTTCAGGTTCTCCTGTGCAGTGGCGTGCCATGCCTTACCTGGAGGAGGCCTCCTCAGATGGAGAAGGAGGAGAGGAGGGCCAGGATGGTGACCGCCGTCCGTCCGGCACAGCTAGAGCCAAAGGAGGCTGGCAGCCCTGTTGTGACAGGAGCAGAACCAGGTCCATCCCCGGAGGATCTGCAGATTTGAAGGAGGAGATGGAGGCGCTGCACCCTTTCCTACGTCAACAGTTAAAACCCAGGGAACAGAAACACCAGAGATGCTCTTCTCTGCCTTTAGTTAAGTATGCTGACTTAATGAGGCCAGCTGGGCTAATTTACTGCCATCTATAAAGCCACTCAGGCATGGCCATTCTGGCCACTGCAGACAACTGACCCAGTGCCTCCTGGTAACCTTGTTTGATATCCTCAGCTTTCATGGATCTCTGACTTTTGGCAGGGGGTTGGACTGGATGACCCTTGTGGTCTCTTTCAACTCTACAATTCTATGATTCTATGATCTCTTTGGCAGCTCCCATCTTGATTTTGGATTCTGCTTGGGATTGTTTGCTTTGTTTAAATTTGGATTACACTTCTGCTTCTACTCACACTGGAATGACCTTGGGGCTGGGCTGGTTTTCCCTGGTCAGCTCCTGCAAACTGGCGGCATACGCTCCTGGGTGCTTGCCTCCTTATTTCCACAACAGTCAGGGTGGTAAACCTGCTTCCAGTTTTTAGTCTGAACTTTAAAGGCGCTATCCAAAGGCGCTGAACCATATTTTCAGAACAGGTTCACCACCTTGGTGAGCTCTGTTAAAGTACCAGACTCAGACCTGGAACGGCTTCCTTGCTCACCCAGACATGGGAGGCAGCGGTCACCACCAGTCACGTGAACTAGATGTTCCCCAAGCCCCCAATGTGCTTAATTGGCAGTGGGGCCCAGTGAGACAAACCTTGGGCCATGGCCACATATGGAGGAGTTGTGTGTGGGGTCTTGTCTGAAACACTCAAGCAAGAAGAACCCTTCTTTTTACATTTTATTGTCACTCTCATAATTTATTTATCCCAGAATCCACCATAGATCACAGATATCATGGTTTGTGTTTGCTATACCATTAGCTTTAAAAATTTATAAATCACTGTGCAGGCCAAAAAAAAAGAAAGAAAAAAAAAGAATGAAAGAAAGAAAGAAAAAAGCAAGATTCTAAGATTTATTACTGCAGAAAAAAGGGGGTGGGGGGGAGACAGATGTGTACTCACCACCGCACATGTGCACAGCGAGCGCATGATGCGCTGGACATACAACAGCAGCCTGGTCAGGTGAAGAAACCGGCTAGACGGGACACTCTGGGACTTTTTTTGGCTTGGCCTGAGAGCCACAAAAAGGGTGGCTTTGGGGTTTCTTTTCTTTTCTGGGAGAGGGGGTTCCTGGACTCCCCATTTTCTGGCCTGAGCTGTTTCTCAGATTCTTTCTGTGATTCTCTATGCTCAGAATTTGGAATGTAAAAAGAGGATCATATTGTGCCACTAGAGCAATCCCTTTAAAAGGGGGCTGCAGCTTTTTTGGGGGGGTGGGGGGCTTGGCTGGATTCTTGTTATTCCTGCTATTGACCATTGCACAATAGAAGAGTGTGTTGGTGTGGTGTGAGTTACAGTACTGTAGGTTGCACAGTGGTACAATTTGGTATATGGACAATGTAGCACATACATAACTCCATGTGATGCCACAAAGGGGTCATAAAATCATAGAACCATAGAGTTGGAAGAGACCACAAGGGCCATCTAGTCCAACCCCATTCTGCCTTGCAGGAATACCCAATCAAAGCATTCCCAATGACAGATGGGGCCACCCAGCCTCTGCTTAAAAACCTCCAAAGAAGGAGACCCCACCACACTCCCAGGCAGTCATCCCTTGGTCTCAGGTTTTGGCATTAAAATCGGAGGGCCTGGGATAGTCCTGACCGGGGCAACCCTAACTGAGCAGCTACATCCATGTAACTTTACGCCATGCACCTGCTCTGTTGGAGAGCGGCCCATGACTTCCTTTCTCATCAGGAGAGCTTTTCTTATGCAACAATGTGAACAGAGAGCCCAGTAAGAGGCTGGTTGGTTCTGGCTTTTGAGCTGGGGAGAGACAGCTATCCTGCCTTTGAACCCCACTTTGGGCAAATCGTCCCCTTCCAAGTGGAAACCCGCAGAGCGAGGGGCTCCTTTCTGCCCTCCCTTCCTTCCTTCCTTGAGCAGATCTGGCCCCACCAAAGCCCTGAGTCTTCAGACCCACATCCTCACCCCCTCTCCACCCTTCCCAAGGCTTTGAAAAATGAGTGATGGTCTCCTCTTTCCTGCCTTTGCCCCATTTTGCCCTTCTATTGATCTGGGCTCCTTAATGTTCCCATCTGCTGGGTGGACGTTTGCTGGGTCATCAGAAAGTGTGTTGTTGTTGTTCTTCCAGAAATCCAAGTGAGCTTTGAGATGGGGGGAGAGGGAAGATGGTATCTATTTTGAATGAAGAAACTCATTTCCTGATCCACATATATCGTTTACCTCCAGGGATTTGCTGTGACTCACATCTGAGGAGTATTTGAAATGTAAATAGCGTGACTGGCTTTCTCTTTCCAGGCACCAGAGGCAGGACATGGATGCTCCCCCCCCCCTTAAGTGCTGGCATTTTGATAATGTTGCAACCTAGTTTGCTCAAAGATTGGGACTCTTAATTGTAAGAATTGCTTATTAAATAGTCATGGAAGCAGGGGAGTCCAAAGTATTTTTTTAAATTCCAAATTATAAATATTTTTGAGCCGTAGCTGTACTTTCCATCTAGCCATCTCTTGTTCACACCTACACATCCATGATCCTTGCAGTCAGTGGTCCAATGGAGTTACTCAGATACCTTCTTGCATTCTGGGACAGGCTCTTCAAATTCTGGCATAGTACAACTCTCATCTCCACATGACTGTATCCCATGTCTTACCCATGTCTGGAAAAAATATGGTCTCTCTAGGCATCTTCTAGGTCTTCCAGCACAACTCTATGTTATGCTATGGTAAGCTGACCATAAAGTCATGCTGGAGGACCTAGAAGATGGCCACAGAGATACTCTCTCTATGGTATGTTTGGGTCAGAGGTCATTTGTTTTAATAGGGTTCAGCTATTATCTGCAGTTTCTGGTACCCACGGAAGTCCAGAAATGTCTCCCCTGTGGATACGGGGGTAGTAAGTAGTGTATTAAAAGAAACAACTTGTTTTCTCTTTCTTCTTCTTCTGAGAGAATAAAGAAGAAAGGAAGAAGGGCACATCTTGCTATTCCAGGACAATCTGCTGTTAAAAAAAAAGTCTTATTGAAATCTTGCAGGGATGCTAGATGCCAACATGAGGCACATGATGCACCAGAGTGGCTTGCAGGAGGCCAGAGCTGGTTGGAGCCAACGTGTGGGGCGTGAGGCCAAAATGGCTCAAGAAAGTTGGTGGGATGGACACCCCCATCTGAATCCTGTTGGTTAGTCCCCAATGAAGTAGACCCACTGAAGCAATGTGATTTAGCTATGTGTCAACTCACCAGCCAGCAATTGATTTAGTGGGTCTACTTCCTCAGTTAGGATCCCAACAGGATCCCAAGCAAATACTTGGAACATCTGTTGAGGAAAGTCAAGGAAGAAAAGACAAAGGCAGGGTTACAGCTAAACGCTAAGAGAACAAAAATATTGACCAAAGAGGATGACCTTAAAGTGGATGATGAGGCCATTGAAAGAGTTAAAGATTTCCCACCCCTTGGCTCAGTTCTTAATCAGAATGGAGACTGCAGTCAAAAATCAGAAGAAGACTAGGACTTGGAAAGGCAGCCATGAAGAAACTAAGGTCCTCAAATGTAAAAATATATCAAAGCCAGAATCATCCAGGCCATTGTATTTCTGATTTCTGTGTATGGTTGTGAAACCTGGCAGGAAGAAAATGAACTCCTTTGAAATGTGGTGCTGCAGGAGAGTTCCACAGGTACCATGGGCTGCCAGAAAGACCAATAATTGGGTCTGAGAACAAATCAAGCCTCACCTAGAAAGTGAAATGGTTAAACTGAGGCTGTCATACTTTGGATCGTAGGTTTGATTAGAGTTTCCTTCTCTTAGATGGTTGACCTTACAGGGTTGGACGAGCACCATCTGCCTGGGTTTGCTACCGTCCATGCTTGCAAGGCCACAGCAGATGAACCTTTGGTTTAAAGGGTGAGTTCTGTGCACGCTGTGCTCCACCAGAAAAATCCATTGCACAGGCTCGAAGGACAAACCCAATTCTGAAAAAGCCCCCCCCCCAAAAAAAGGATAGGTGAGGGACGAAACGGCAGGTGTAAAGATGCACTGGAAACAAGTCTTGAAGAGAAACGACAACGCAGAAAGAATCACAACCCAGAAGCATCACCCAAGGAGACCTTCTGCTGTGCTTTCTGCAACTGGACTTGTTTATCTCGGATTGGCCTTTTTAGTCATCAGCGTGCTTGCAGAAAGTGCGGGATGAGTCCTCCCTGCATCTTCGTTTGCGAAGAAAAGCCAGAGAAAGAGAGAGAGACATACTTTGGACAAATGATATGAGATGGTGAGACTCATCACCATGGAAGACAATAATAGTGGGTAAAGCAGAAGGCAGCAGGCAAAGAGGGAGACACGTTACGGAGGGGCTGCTTGGCTGCGCAGGGCTGTTGAGGTTGGGGGCTCTTGGGGGCTTCTCATCCAGAGTATTATTGTTTAAGTCGAAGTGGTCTTCTTGAGAGCACATCAAAGATGCTGCTTGTTCAGTCTGCTTTGTGTGAGTCAAGCCCTCCGTGGTCAGAACGGCCCTTTGCGCCTTTGGCTAGAGAGTGGCTTGGGGGTCTCTCTTTCAGAGGGTCACCAATTAACTATGGCAATTAACAGTAAGGACAACAGGAGCCAGACAGCACCCTGAAAGGCAAATGTCAGCTACAGAGCTTAGAAAAGTTACTTTCTCAGATTAGGAACCCCAGAGCCCCCTTCCCAGCCAGCACGGGCACATTGGCAGATGGGTTTGGCAGCCCTTGTCTGGATGTCGCACAGCACAGCCAAGGCAGTTTTTCACTCCTGTGTCAGTGGGGTAGTGAATCTGCTTTGGGTTCTAGTCTGAACTTTAAAGCAGCTATCCAAGGGGCTGTACCTATTTGGGGGATAAGGTCCGGCACCTTGGAGCGTTCCTTTAAAGGTCAGACTAAGAGCAGGGTCAGCCCTGCCACTAAGGGGGAGGCCATGTCTGCACCCCGAGCTTGCAAGAAGCCACAGTGAGGAACATTGATTCTCCCTGTGAGCACATAAGGAGGCTGCCAAAACCTCTGAAAGCTTCTCCCTGTTCTAGGAAACCAGCAGGACCCAGCTTTTGCCTGTCTGCCTTTCACAAGCCGATGCAGCTGGGCTTTCTTCAACAGCTGGGCAAAGAAAAGGGGAAAGAAAACCCCAAACCCACATGGAACTGGAAACTTGGCCGAGAGTTTGTCCCCTTCCAAAAGCCTCCGCCTCATCGCCTCCACATCAGCAACAGCCGCAGCCGCAGCAATCTGCTTAGGAGAGGAGGAGGCCCAGTGGCTGGTGTTAACATTCGTTAACTGCTCCCGAAATTACTAATGCTTCATGTTGCTTTAATCCATTCCACTGTAATAGCTTTATTAGATTAAACAGCCTGTCGAGCAAGTGAGGAACAGTGGGATTATCAAGCTGCTTCCTCTCCTTTCTGAACAGCCGGCAAATGCCACAGCCAAAAGAGCGAGGAGGCACTCCGCCAGCGCCTTTCGCCCTCCTCCTCCTCCTTGGAGGTGGCCAGAGGGGAGACTGGGGTCCCCCTTAGCCCCCCAAACCCTTTAAAGCAGTCTCCAGACAAGTCCTGGGCAAAAAACAGCCAGACCATAATAGTCAAAAGTTTTCTTCCTTCCCTCTCATGTATTTTTGAAGTGGTAATTGCTTTGGGCCAACTCCAGGGGACCAAAGAGGAAGATATAAGAAGTTTGAATGTGTGCATGTGTAGGTGTGTAGTTTTATTTTGAATAACCCCAACAGGACCAGTTTAAGGAATTTTGGGGCACCCTGCAATGGATTATTTTGGGGGGCCCATATGTTTATCTCAGGTCAATTAATCAAATTCAACCTAAGCTATTCACAGGACAGGACATTCAGATTATTACTAATAATGTTTTTGTAGGCAGGACCAGTTTAAGGAATTTGGGGGCCCCTGCAATGCTTTATTTTGGGGGGCCCATATGTTCATCTCAGGTCAATGTCACCTAACTCAACCTAAGCTATTCACAGTACATGACATTCGGATTAATACTAATAATATTTTTGCAGGAGGAAGGTTACTACGGGGGCCCACAATGATGGGGTCCCCTGCGGACGCTGACGCCGCTGGTGCCTTAAACGGGCCCTGAAGCCCAAGGTGAAGCAGAAACCTTTCTCAAGCATCTCTCCCAGAGCGTTGAGCCTTAATGACAGATTTATTTCAGTGCAAATCTAATTAGCTATTTCAAGTATTTCCTCAAGAGATCCCCGAATACTATGCTACCCTACACACATGGGTGGCTCATCTAGTTTCTTGTAAAAAACAAAACACAACACTGCTCCTTCTCGACAGCAACTCTTAAAGCTCTTGCCTGCTGCAGCAATTTGAATATTGTTATTAGTGGCTGCTGGAAATCCTAACTCAATAAAAGGTAATGCATTTTTAAAAATTTAAAAAAACACCACTGACACGCCGCATGCTGCGGATGCATTAGGTAATATCTGCCTCTTTGGAAGCAGAGAAAAGCCACGTGGCTGAAATGCTGCTACACTCTGCTTCGGCAGTGCAAATTTGCACACATCATTGCGCAGTGGTTGTGGCACCCCGCCCGTCTGCTCATGCGCCACTGATTTCCTGTCTGCCCATGCACCGGCTTCGGGTCTCATCGTACAGCAGCTACTTTCACAATTCCAGTGAATCAAGAGGTATACTGAAGGCTTGCTGTTGCTGTTTTTGCTACTACCACCTTCAAGTTTACTCCAACTTCTGATGATTCTCTCCTAGGGTTTTCTTGGCCAGATATATTATTCAGAGGAGGTTTGCTGTTGTCTTCCTCTGAGGCTGAGAGAGTGTGACTTGCCCAAGGTCACCCAGTGGAATTCCATGGCTGAGCAGGGATTTGAACCCTCGTCGAGTCTAAGGATGGATCTGTAGAAATAATACAGTTTGACACCACCTTAACTGCTATGGCTCCATCCTACAGAACCCTGGGATTTGTAGTTTGTTGTGGCACTAGGGGCCTTACTGCACTATGTGGTTATAGCTCTATTATTCCACTTTAACTACTATGGCAGCCTTCTGTGGAATCCTGGGATTTGCAGTTGAAGGAGATGCATTTAGTATTCTTGGCCTAAGAGCTCTTAGGCGTCACTAAACTACAAACTCCAGAATTCTATAACTTTGAGCCTTGGCAGTTAAAGTGGTGTCAAACTGCATTATTTCTACAGTGCAGATGCCACCTTAGTCCAACATGAAAACCGCTATGCCACATGGGCTCCCCTTTTATGCCTGGAGTTGATCCTGACTTATGGAAACCCTTTCCTGGGGTTTTCTTGGTAAAATTAACTGAGAGGAGGTTTGCCATGGCCTTCTTCTAAGGCTGAGAAATCCTTTAAGGGTGACTTGCCCAAGCGCATCCAGTGGGTTTCCATGGCTAAGCTGGGATTTGAACCCCGGTCCTACACTAAGACCATGCTGCCTCCTATTGAAAGCACAGATCACCCAAGGCACTGATGAACACCTGTGCACCCTCCAAAAATACACAACCATGTGTGCAACTGTCACGCTTGCAGAATTCTGCTTACACAGCCAGGAACTGTGCAATAGCCAAAAACGGGAACATGTGTATACCGATGACACCCACAGGGTCCCAGCCTGTATGAATATTTGTCTACACAGAAAACTGGTAAATACTGCAGTGCCTTCTTTGGCACTTGTGTGTGGCTGTGGAGAGGACTAAAGAGGCCACCATGGAGAGGGACCTCCAGTTCCACACACCCATGGCTACTCGTCCCTCATGGTGGGCACATTCTGCTTCCAAAAACAGAGGCAGCATCAGGACTTGACTCCAGAGTTTTTGGGGAACAAATCTGCAAGGGAAGAGAAGGGCTGTCTTTAAAGCAGATATTATTCCAACTGCTTATTTGAGATGTGGTGCTGAAGGAGAGCTTTATGGATTAGACGGACTGCCAAAACGACCAATAAGTGGGTCTTGGAGCAAATCAAACTGGAGCCCTCCCTAGACTGAGGCTATCGTAGCTTGGGCCACTTCATGAGATGACATGATTCATTAAAAGCAAGCAAGCAAGCAAGCAAGCATCCTTGGCAAAGTGGGAGGCAGCAGGAAAAGCAGAAGACTGCATTACAGGTGGAGAAACTCAACCAAGGGAGCCACAGCGGCTCTGAGTTTGCAAGGCCAGGGCAAGGCTGTTGATGACTAGGGCCAACATCCTGTACAGGACTGATAGCGACAACGTCACAGCTACACTTCCTCTCCCAATCTGACCCCCTAAAACCCACCTGACCAGCCAGGCCGCTGTGCTGAGTGAAGGAGCGCTGTGGCTCTGGCGGAAGGAGGACACGTTCCCACGCCTACCAGCGAGCCACAGCGTGACGAGGAGGCGCGGGGACCCCTGTGAAGGTCTCTCACAACTCCTTGCCACACCATGGCTGGCGGGTGGGAGGAGGCTGGATGCATCACCCTTCAGCACCCTGCTTGCTAGAGATGCAGAACCCCTCCGCTCAGAGCAGCTGCCTGGCTTTTAAGGTGGGATTTAGGGGCATTTGCCAGGATTGTGAATGTGAATGCAAACAGTTAAGAGGCTGTAAGTCTAGTTTACAACATCCTAACTGCCTAATAGGATGCTAGGCAGAGTGCCTTGGAGGTTGCCATAAATCAAAACTGATGTGATGGCAATTAACAACAACAAATTCCAACTTCACAACTCTCCACCAAAAAAAGAAAGAAAGAAGAAAGAAGGAACAAAGGGCAGTGATGGGCCTAAGGCATAAACCTTATGGGTGGGTTAGGGTACTGATGTAATTATGGAGTTTTTATGCTGTAAGCCACCCCGATTGTGTTGCAGAGGGACGGGATAGAAATAATAATAATAATAATAATAATAATAATAATAAACAACCCAGGAATCCCTCAAGGGTGTTAACAAGGATGAGATGAAGAGTTATTTGGGTCTAAACTCCATTAGATCAGGAATGTTTTGATGAGATGAAGGACCCAAGGAGAAGGGTGAAAAGGAAGAGGAGGGGCTGAGCAAAAAGAAGAAGGGGTTTTACAATTGGGACACAGAGTGCTAGTTTGTGTGTGGAATGTCCCCATCATTTTAAGTGCTTAATGAACACTAATTTATTTATTTAGCTTTTAATCAACATGTGCATTTCCTCCTCTATATCTAAATAATGTGCCATACAATAAAACCAACTTTAAAATCAATTTAAAGCAAATTAAAACAACAAAAAAACTGATTAAAAACATATTAAACAATTAAACAAGTTAGAAGATGACAGTGTAAATCAGTTCAAATCAATTTTAAACCATACATATATGCGGATTTATATAAAATAACCTAATAAGCCCATGTGTCTAATCTCTCTCTCATTTTTCTAACTGCACATTATCAGTTTCCCAACTGCACAATTTCCCCACCACCACAACTGCCCCTTTTGTATCCAACTGCCCACTGCCTGAGGAGGAACATTTGCCATTGTGTCTGGCTTTCCCGGTGTTTTGGGATGGATGGGGAGTGGTCTTTTCCAAGAACCCCACCACCACCATTGGCCCTCACTGCAGGAATCAGCAGGGCTCATTTTGTGGAGAGCTCTAACAAAGAATGGAATTTTCTCTCTTCTTCCCCTTTTAAGCAAGCTTAGCCGTGTTGCAAGGCCTTTCCCCCCCAAGGAGGATTAAAAACAGGAAAAGATCACAACCAGAGAGATAATGGAGATCTCTGTGATCAAGAGAGGCATAAGTGTTCTGGAGCAAAACCGCCTGCTGGCTGGGGAGATACAGGAAGACCCTCCTCAGCCGCTCTTCGGGGCTCCAGGGGTCCAAAGGAAGCCCTTTCCCCATGAAAGACCCTGGCAGGATCCCTCTCTGACACCCTTAGATTGAGAAACAAGAGTTACACAGTGGAACTCACAGCCACCGCATGCGGGGATGGCCAGTGGCATACCAAGAGTGGGGTGGGGAGCTGTCCAGCCCAGGCGCAGGCGATAAGGGGATGCATGGCCTGAAGAGAATTTTAAAACAATAATAAAATGGACCAAAATGGACCCTGAGACCCAGAGATAGTCTTCTCCCAAGTGAGGGATGTTATTTTGTTTCAGAACTGGGAAAAGTTACTTTATTTGGACTGCCCAAAATCAGTGTATCACCAATATTGATTGGGTGATTTTGAACACACCTGACAGTGTTCTCACTTGTGATTGGGTGTAGATCACAGCTGATTTCATAGAATCATAGAATTGGAAGAGACCCCAAGGGCCATCTAGTCCAACCCCCTGCCATGCAGGAGCGCACAATCAAAGCACCTCCAACAAATGGCCATCCAGCTTCTGTTGAAAAACCTCCAGAAATGGGGCAACCATTGGGGAGAGGGATTATTGGGGGGGTCAAATTGGCAGTGTGTTGCACTCTGACAGAAGGAATGGGAGTAGGGATGGGGGAAATCCCAGAAATTTGGCCCTGGAGGGGAAGTATCAGTGACTGGTTGGGCATCTGTCCGGTCCTTACCAGAGCTCCAAATGGTAGCGGCTCCTGCATTGGGAAAGAAGTGCTGTGAAGTGATAGGAAGATGGCGGCCAAGGCGGAGTGGGAAGCAGTCCCGGAAGTGTTATGTCTCCTGGGTACCAAGCAGGTAAGTGACAGGAGAATTTTGTAAGATGGAGCTGAAGGGTACCACGCAGCAAGAGTGTCTACGTGTGTGACTCTGGCTCAAGTCCTTTGTAGAGTTATTTGGGTCTAAACTCCATTAGATCAGGAATGTTTTGATTGTGCATTCCTGCAGGGCGGGGGGGTTGGACTAGATGGCCCTTATGGTCTCTTCCAACTCTATGTTTTTATGATTTGATGATTCTATGAAACTGTGGACAAAATTCCTAGGGCTTGTCTACACTGGCCAAATATGCTGCCTTCCAGCCGGCATATTCTGATCCCGGAACAGACCCAGATCCCCACCCCCATTACTGCAACAAAACCAACAGAAGTCCGTACACACACACGACTGCCGGTATCAGCAGGTGCCACCGCTGCTGCCGTGCATCACGCTCTCTGAAGCTGGGAAGGATCAAGGGATCAAGGCTGTCCGCATGCTGGGGGCCTCGATCATGTGCTGGGGGGCTCCTTCCTGGCTTCAAAGTGACACCAACGGCCGTGGCCAGCGAGACTACGTGCCCAGGAGAAGCAGCAGGACATCAGAGCGAGGGCAGCCTCCATCACGTGCTCCTCAGCATCCGGCATACAGAGCGGCTCACACTGCCCCAGATTCTGAAAAGGAGCCACCCTGACCGGTGGCTGTTGGTGGGTCCAGCGGAAGGTCACCTGCGGTGTATCTAGCGTAGTTGATGCCCCGGGTCTCCCATCTGACCTCGACCAGATATCCACACCTGCTTGGCTGCTGGAAGGTCCCTGAGCCATCTCCTCTCGCACCTCACACTGTGGCTCTCCTTGCTCAGCTCCATGCCTTTGCCCTTGGCGGACTGGGCTCGGGGCCGGTTGAAGGCACCCGCGGCGTCAGCATCCGCAGGGGGCCCATCATGGGGGGGGCGTAGTAACCCTCCTCCTGCAAAAATATTATTAGTAATAATCTGAATATCCTGTACTGGGAATAGGTTAGGTTGAGTTAGGTGACATTGACCTGAGATAAACATATGGGCCCCCCAAAATAATGCATTGCAGGGGTCCCCAAAACGCCTTAAACCAGTTCTGACTGGGCTGCTTTCTGTTTGGACATCCCCAGCATTCCCTCATCTTATTGCAGGGGTCCCCAAAATGCCTTAAACCAGTTCTGACTGGGCTGCTTTCTCTTTGGACATCCCCAGCGTCCCCTCATCTTCCCACCCCTTGTCACCCCAGGGGAGAAGGGCTTCCCTGCATTTTGGTACCCAAAGTTCTTAACCCTTTCCCTTCCGGATCAGCACAGATTGAACTCTTTGGTACTTTCTAAAATAATTCAAGGGCATTGCTTTCTGTCTTTTACTTGCAGTGTTTTAGTGGATGGGGGGGGGGGGTTGTTGGAGACTCCCTCCCTGCAGAGAAATCAATAAACAGCTGTTATTCCCAGATCTGCTGTTATGAGGGCTTAGAAAAGCCTGAAGGCAAAGCTGGAACAACAAGAAGGAGGGGAAAAAAACCTGGGTTAGTCTCCCTGCCTTCACAGAATTCTTTCTGCTGACATGAAGAGAGGTGTGTGTGTGTGTGTGTTTAAAGAAAATCATTTTCTTTCATCTTATTTTACCACAGAATACACCCTTCACCTCTGCGATTTCCTGTTCTCCACCTCTTCTCTCCCCTGTTTCCCTCTCCTTTTCTTCTTTCTCCTGAGCCCTCTGCACTATTATTTTATATTCAGGTAAAGATTTTTCAAAGGAGTTTGGGAAGGCAACCTTGCGTTCGCTCCAGCTGCTTTTGCAGCAAATGTTCTTAAAGTTGGGTTGCCCTCTGCTGATTTGGGGCCATCCAAGACAAACCTGGATTTAGGAGTATGAAGCTGCATCCTCTGCCCCACAACCAAATTTATCTTCAAGGAGGTCAGCAGCCCTTTACCAGACAGTGGTGGGGGGAAGGCTTTAGCATGATAGAGTTATTTTTAAAAAATCAAACAAGGCAGGAGAGTGTTAAATGATTCCTTTTGTTTTCTAGGAAGAGAATATTTATTGGAAAACACGCTTCTCCGTCCCTATTGATTCAATCAGGAGGCCCATCAGATGTGTCTGTGGCGTATGTAAGGATGCTAAGTAGAATCCTATTGAAAGAGCGACTTTTAACCCAATTTCCTGCTATTAATTAGCATCTTACTGCATTGGAGATATTGAATCATTGCAGGTTCACTCAATAGAGGAATCTCCCTTTCTGATCAAGGACATAATCCACCTCTGCACGTTCACATGGCCCATGCCGGCTATTTGTGGGACAAGAGACCTGTTGGCAGGAGATGGCTTTGGAAGTGATCAGCCCACAACTGTGCTTGGGGAGAGTGAGCTGAGAGTATTTTGAAAGTGTTTCCTTGAACGAACCCCATTTCCCACATGGAAAACCTAGTGTTTTCTGTGCAACCCCTTGTTTTCTGCACAGGGAACCCATTTACTGTGCAGAAAACAGCAGGTGCCGTTGCATGGGAGTCCTCTTTTCTTTTCTTCACAGAATAATCCCTGTGCAACCCTTCAGGACATCAAATACCAGGATAAGATTGTGCAAAATTCCTGCTGGTCTATTATTCTGCTTGATGAAGGATCCTAGCTGTTGGGAAACCTATTTTTCGACTTGGAAATGAAAAATTACAAATATTCATTCTGTCTTGAGTACGTATTTCCATGTTGCATGCAGAATCAGGATTCCCCCTTGCTTTCTCCATCTTGACAACCAAAGACTTTTGCAACTTGCAGAGTGTTTCTTGGGGTTGGGATTTATTTATTAGTTATTTATACCCCGCTCTTCAGCCACAAGGCTATCAGAGCGGCTTACAAATTGTTTTAAGCAATAGCTATTTACACATCTACACTGCATTAAGCAGTTTCCAATGTGTGTTAGCTGATTGCCCCCCACAAGCTGGGTCCTCATTTTACCAACCTATGAAAGGATGGAAGGCTGAGTGAACCTTGGAGCCTTGGGGTTTACTTGCTTGGACTGCAACGCTCAACACTTGCTGGAGGATTCTGGGAGTTGTACTCCCAAAAAGTAACATTCCCATTCTCTGATTACTTGGGTAGTAGCCTGAGAAGCCTAGGGTGGCCTGAGGTCAATCTGCCCCCCAATACCCCCCCACCCCCAGAATGCACCTACAGGCTGCCAGTGGCATCTCCTGCCCACCGCATTGTGTCTGTATGGGCAGATGGGGGAACGCAGGACTTGCCTCCCACCTCTGTGATGTCTGTATTGCTGGGTCCAGATGTGGTTGGACTGCAAACAGATGGGCCAGAACATCTGTCCCTCTTGACTGGAAGTGCTTCGATGTGAGAATATTACATTGTAATAGGGATGGGAAGAATATGTGAACATATTCAAAAAATGGTTGGAAAATGTGTTTCTTGAGTGTCAAGAAACTCTGACAGAGGCTGGATGGCCACCTGTCATCAGGAGTGCTTTGATTGTGTATTTCTGCATGGCCGGGGGTTGGACTGGATGGCCCTTGTGGTCTCTTCCAACTCTATGAAGAAGAAACCTGTACAGAAGAGAATCTTCGCATTATGGGATTTATTCTGCGCAAAATTCGCAAGTGGTTGTTTTGCACTGAAAACAACATTTTCTCTGCAGGACAGCATTTTTTGCATGGACCATAATATTTCTGTGCAGATATATATTGTTTAAAGTGCAGAAAAGCCAGTTCTCTGCACAAAAGTATCACATGCAAATTTTCTGTAGAATAAGTCTCCAAAGTATGAAAACAGTTTTCAAAGACCTTCTTGCAGCAAGAAGAAAACTGCTAAAATGACTGGTTGCTTCCTTTGAGAAGAAAATTAGCAAAGAATGACATTCCTATTCCCTATAATCCTCCTACATTTCAAACACAGCATTTCGTGGCTAGAATTCTGTGGGTGTCTTGTCCATGCATAAGTTCCTTTATGAAAGTGGCTGGATATTTTCATCCAGTGCAGAATGTCTGCATTCAGTTCATGGTTGCAGAAGCTGGGTTGCATGCGTGTTGCCATTGGGCATGTATGCACATGGTATGTTTGGTTGTGCATTTGGGTGTTGCTTCAGTTGCATTTCACACTGATGGTCATAATGCATTGTGTGAGGGTACAGGCATGCATTTGGTGGTGCATTGGGTGATTTGTTTCAGTTGTGCAATATTGCTCTTCAACAAAAGTGTTGTGTCTAGGATTGACAGGGGAAAACCAGTTCAAATCACACAAAAGGACAGCAGTCAAAAACCAAACACAGACAGAACTGTTAGAAGAGTAGATGACTGCAAAAAATGTGTGAAATAAATTGTCATAATATCTGCTGAAATTCCCCATTCTGCACAACTTTAAAGCAGGGCCGGGCAACTAGGGGTAGCCCTTGCTACATATGACTTTATCAGACCAAGCAAATATGGTGTCATAAAGATGCCTAATTAATGCAAAGGGGTGCACATATCAAATGACATCGTTCCTTGCATTGCTAGCAATTGAACCTTCACACCATTGTGCTCAGTGAATACAGCTTCAATTGGCAGAACACTTCTAGGTGAGATCAGGACAGCCAGGTAGGGCATCCTCTTTTTATGAACCTCCCCAGTTTATTTGTGATTTTAAAAGTGTGTTTCTGAGCTTGTGCATACATTTTGTGTGTTTGTTTTTCTTTATTTTTTGAATTTGCCACGTTCACATCTTCTTACGAGAATCAGTGAGATCTGGAACCAGGAAGCAAGTGGAGCTCCGTTCCTGCTCCATTAGTGCTTTAACACCAGTAAGGTAAGGTCTGGTGGTGGGGAGATTCTTTTGCCAGCATAAAAATGCCACAAAATATGCTGGCAAAAGAACATTTGAAGAGGGTGGTCTGATAAAGTCCATAATCTTGCTTTCACCTGGGAACAGGCTGGAGTAGTAAATTTTCCTCTTAATAACCTGCTTGCACAGATCTCATAGTCACTGGGATGCTACACATGCACAGTTCAGTTTCCTTTGTTCGGTTCTGCCCCATATATCTCCCCCATATTTCTCCTCCAGGGGTTGATCTTTCAGGAGCCTCACCCAAGGGTGGGGAGGGGGGCTCACTTTGGCCCAGGGGACCCATTATCCACCCATGGGGTTGGGGAGCATTGGCCCTGGGATAGTCTAGCTAGGACTTACCTTGCCATGGGTGTGTGTGTGTGTTAAACAAAGCAAAACCAGTCCTGTGGAGGCCCATAAGGACAGCTGGTTATTTTGGCCTCAGCATAGACAAAAGCGGAAGGGACTGGAAACAACCAATTAAGCAGAGGTAAAAGACAGACGGAAGCTCAGGGTGCATTAAAAAAAAGGTTTTATTCCTCCAATTAGCCTGTAGAGCTGATTTGATTTGATTCCTTACAGAGCAAAAGCATTTCTGATTATACCCAATTCTTCCCATGTTTTAAATGCCATTATATTTTTTTAAAAAAGCTTTTCCCCCCCCATTATAGGTACCCTTTAGAATATTAATATACAGCTTTTCTGCTTTATTTTTCAACTGTAAGAAAATCAAAGGGGGCTCAAGGAGGGAGATAGCATATGGGTCTACAATTGCCACAGACCCCCTTGGCCCCATCCTGAGTGTCCAGTCTGTTCCCAACTTGGCTTGTGACCCAAGCAAGAAGGCCACAAACCGCGCGGCCGCCTCTCTCTTACTCTCTCCTCCCAGGCAACCCAGTTCCTGCCGGGCAGTTGGGACATTTTGCAGGATAAAAGTTTGGATTGTCCCAGACGCCAGCTGAGCTCCGTCTGCTCGTGGATGCCGCTTAATCCCTGCGCTCTTCAGCGTCTGACGCGTTGCCCACACGGATGGATCCAGCCGCCAGCGTGTCAAATGATGATTCCCAGCACGGAAAGACTGTGGAAATATTTCTTAGCAGCATCAGGAGGAGGGGAGCATCTCCCCCCACACACCAAAAAAAGCCTGCCTAATGAAGAATGGAAAATATGTTGATTTAAGTCTAGAAAAATGTCCAGTAGACATTCAGGGGAAAAAAATACACACTGCCTCCCAACCACCCCCCTTCTCCCCTCCCTGCTGTATCTAATTTCATTACTAAGCTGTAAATGGCAAAATGATGAAGAGATAAAGTTTCAAAGGGCCAAGGGCCCTCACATTCTCCGTAACATTAATCATATGCTTTTAATTTTTACAGACGGTGCTCTCCGCCGGGTTCAGCCGCCCCACCCTGAGCTTTTATGGTTCTTAGGAGCCGGGTTAAAGCCTTCGTGCCCCTCTGCTCTTGGGCTCAGGAAATCTCTGGCCTGGGGGTGCAGCAGCTGGAGCCCCCCTACCCACATTGGGGTGAGGGGTGGGGGGAAGACGCTCCCCCAATTGGGCAGGTGAGGGAGGTTCCCAGTGGGCGATGCCCCCGGCTTCTCTGGCCAACATTTCCCCCAGCTAGCCAACATTTTTATGGCCTTTGTCCCCCACTATTGGGATCGGCTCCCTTTGGAAAGCCAGGCTGCCTCTTCCTTGGCCCTTTCTAATTTTTGGCCCATCTAGTACCCTTCCCCCTTGAACGCACCCTTTTCTCTTCCAGGCAAAGGAAAATGAATGGTCTCTGCTGCAGCAATTAAGCTCCCAGGAAACAGCCTCATTAGACTAATCAAGAGTAAATAAAGCAGTCAAGGGCATCCGTTGCTTTCAGTTAATCAGGCAAATTCAAGGGAGATGAACAGGCCCACCGTCACCCCCACTCATGCCCTCCAGGTCTATCCTTCTCCTTGCTCATCATGGGAGGGAATCTGTGCAAAAGCTGCCAAAGGCTCTCTGCCCCCCCCCCCTTTCGCCCCTGTTGCTTTTGCAACCTGTTGCTTCCGGGGTTCCTTCGCCACCTGCAAATGCTCTGCAAGGAACCCTCCGTTGCGCTGCAATGTGCAGGCTCCCAATTTGCTTCTGGGCTGAATCCAAGGTGCTGCTGATGACATTCAAAGACCTCTATGGCTTGGGACCTTCATGCCCAAAGGAGTGCTTCCCCCTATATTTGCATGCCTGAGAGTTGAGATCTGGACTGGTGAGAGCAGTACATTGGCTGGCATCCTGGCTTACGATCATGTCGAGGTGAATTGTGATGTTGTGCAACCCCTGTATTCTCAGGAGGGGAGCAGAGATGTAGCTCTGTCTTCCGGGACTATTGCACAGACAGAGTGACCAGCGTGGTCATTGGGCCATGGATCCTGTTGTGAAATGGGCACCGGAGTGAGATGGGATTTTCTTGTGCAATGGGAACGCTCATTGTGAAACAAGACACTATGCAGACATCCAAAGATTTGTTTTTTGCAGTTCACAGTGGTTTCTTTTATTTTCCTAAAAATCATTTTGGCAAACAAGCAAATAAACCCAACTTCTTGGTGTTGTGTTTTGTGTAGAAAATAATATTTTGTACAAAATACAAGTTTCTGTACAAAACACAATGTTTTTTGTGTGTGCAAAAAATAGCAAAGTTTGCAGAAAACCCAAAGATTTAAGTACAGTCAGACCCCTGTATCTGCAGGAGTTTGATTTGCAGACTTACTATGGATACCGGGAACTGTGGATAACAGTGAACCTTATTAAAAGTAATGGACTTCTGGTAAAAAAAAAAAAAACTGTCATAGAGTTGCCTTGGAGGACCTAGAAGATGTCTAGAAAGGATGCCTCTCTATGCATTTTCTAGGATGACTCTATGGTATGTGTCCCCATTTTGGGTCCTGTGGATAACTGAATCCATGGATATTGGTTCTGTGGATACAGGGGTCTGACTGGTCAAACAACATTTTCATGAATATATCGTATCATATCATATCATATCATTTCATTTCATATCATATCAGCTTGTGATGGCTGACCATTTCCCCATCAAGGACAAGAACATTTGTGAATATTCTTGATATACTTCCTCTTGAGAGGCAGTGATGCCAAAAATGGAGGGAGAGAAGGGGGTGGGAAAGGGAGCAAGAGTCAGCTTATTGCAGGTAGCCCCTCCAAGCCCTTTCAGAGCTCCCCAAGAGTGAGACGGAGAACGAAATTAGCAGCCGATGTATTAAAATATTGATAGCAACCACTCCGTGCCTAGGCTCTGCTGCCTATCAATAATTCATTTTACCTTGAAAGATGGAGTAAGATTTTGGACTCTGCTTTCTCAGGATTTCACTTGACAAGAGAGCTGGGCTACATCTCTTCTGAGCAGGAGGTCCTGGGCAAATAACACGGATCCTTTGGTGGTCAGCCTCTGGAATTTATTTTGGGTGGCTTCATAAAGAAAGAGAGAGGAGCCAACTTGTTGGAAGAGAGAGCGTGAAATTGTAGTGTTTCCTTCTTGTCGTCCCCCCCACCGCTTCATCCTCTGCTAAGTCGGGGTTTGTGTGCAGAGTGGGGTGGGTGGGAATGGGATTTTTTTTGGCTAGACCAAGAGACCTGGATAACTCACAATGTACACAGTCACTACACATGCTTGGAGATGCCTGTGATGTTGGTGTCACCATATTGCACACAATGGTCAGACTCTCACAGATCTACGGAGGTTGCCCACTGACTGTGGCATGGTGTGGTGTGTATGTAAGCAGAGAGAATATTAGCTGGGGTACCTGCAGTCTCCTAAGTGAGGGTTATGGCATCAAGAATTTGGGATGGTTACTTCTTTGCAATACAACTCCCAGAATCCTCCAGCCAGCATGAGATGTGTAGTCCACCAAAAAGGTAGTACCTTCCCCAAGTTCTTATCTCCACCTGATAGGAAGGAATAGCTCACCTGCTCACCTTTCGTGGCGTCTAGTCCCTGCAGTCTCCTAAGTGAGGGTTATGGCATCAAGAATTTGGGATGGTTACTTCTTTGCAATACAACTCCCAGAATCCTCCAGCCAGCGTGAGATGTGTAGTCCACCAAAAAGGTAGTAACTTCCCCAAATTCTAATCTCCACCTGCTAGGAAGGAATAACTCACCTGTTCACCTTTTGGGGCATTTGGTCTCCTGGGAATGTCATGCCCAGGTCAAGACCAGATTTGGCAAAGGAATGCTTTGGAATGCTTCCCTGTCACTTGTGGTGTGAGCAGCTAAAGTCATTTTGGGAGAGGGTGCCCGTGTGTATGTGTGTGTGTGTGTGTGTGTGTGTATACACACATTCACTCACAGGGGGAAGCTTTTGCTCTCTGGAGCTGGCTTTCGGCTCTTAACCAATTGCAAATCATGTAAAGACACAGCTATTCAGTTATCCACTTTCCAAATTAAGTCTGCTAAGGCATCAGATGCTATCTTGTTGTTGTTGTGTGCCTTCAGGTCATTTCTCACTTATGGCACTTAAAGGCATTTTAAAAGGCTTCAAAACTTTAAAAAAAAAAACTAGTGTTGTCTTTAATATGGTGCTTTATTGTAATTGATTTAACATTGCTCATGAATATTAGGATTGGTCTTCAGCTGCATTACGTTTTAATCTGTTTTGAGAACTGCCTGGGGCCATACTCTGGGAGAAAGGCAGGACAGAGAGGCAGAAATACGTAAATCAGCAAAGAAATGTCTCCGTGGCTGCGCTGGAATATTCCCTTCCTATAGCATAGACTGGTTCCCTTTCTGCTCTCCTTTCCTTGTTGGCAGGTGAAGATTTTTTTAATTCCATCAGTCTTGGGAGGAACTGATTATTCTAAAAGAAAAGGGTTTTCCTTAGTGTGCTGTATTAATTCTGTTTGCTTTTAAAACAATGTTTTAAATGGTTTTAATTCTATGCACAATCTCATACTATTTTAGCCACAGCTTCTTGTATGCTTTTATCTGCATATGTGTTCATGCGCATTGATTTTTCTCTTGTAAGCTGCTTTGAGCCCCAGTTTTGGGGGAAGGTGGGGTTTAAATATAAAAAAAGGGATGGATGGATGGATCCTCTCCCTCCCGGCATCAATGAGGCAAAAGGAATCCCTTCTAAACAGAGCATTACCCTGAGGGATGTAAGTGGTCCAGGGAGGAAAGGTGTATGTACATCCCATCCTCACATGTCTGTCTGTGCCCCAGAACCAGCGAG
Organism: Gambelia wislizenii; assembly: GCA_030847615.1. Lineage (NCBI taxonomy): Eukaryota > Metazoa > Chordata > Lepidosauria > Squamata > Crotaphytidae > Gambelia > Gambelia wislizenii. The sequence continues at coordinate 775,467 of JAUMIR010000008.1, forward strand.
GGGATTTGGGAGACCAAAAGGCCCGTCCTTGGCGATGGAGAGCTTGACCGATGGACGGCAGGTGCCATGCTCCTTGGCGGGGTGGCTCAGGGCCTCCTTGCCGGGGAAATGCTCCCAGTGCCCACCCTATGGGACCTTCTCCAGCTCTTTCCTGACCCCCTTTTCCTCCTCTTTCCCCCCCTTTTCCTCCTCTCTTCCGGCAGGCCTTCCCGGAATAACTTCCCGGCTCAAGTGGAGTCAATTGCCCTCCCGCCCCCCGGCCGCTATTGCCATTTTTTTTTGTTGTTGTAATTTGTATACTGTATTGTATTTTATGTTTGTTTTAATTCTCCACTAGTTTAATATAGTTTTAAGAGGTGGGAGGGTTAGGATTGGGAAGGATTGTTTTAACTTGCTGTTGTTTTAATCTTGCTGTACACCGTCCCGGTTGCTGAGCAGAGGGGCGGGTTAAAAATAAAAATGTATTATTATTATTATTATTATTATTATTATTATTTTGAAACGAAGTCCCTTTTTCAAAGGTCTTCCCCTTTTTCTTTCTTCAAAGTCGACCATGTTTGAGAAACAAGCATCCATTTACAACATCAGTTACAAGCTCCTTTTGGAGGAGGCTGAGCAAGGGAACTCCGTGTTCTCCCGCACATTTCTAAGAATCCCATTTTGGAAAAGAAAAAAGGGGAAAGAAGAAGAAGACGAAGAAGAGAGCCAGGAGTTCCACACAAGCCCAATGTGTCGTTTCCATGGAAGCAATTAATGGGGAAAGCAATTTATAAGACTGGGGGGGAAAGAGAGGAAAAGAAGTGGGTGGGTGGGAAAGAAAACACCGCCAGAGCCCTTGTTGCTTTGAAATGGCCCCCAAGGAAGAAGGAGCGGGGAGGAGAGATAATTAATTAGAATTAACTAATTAATTAGAATGGGGCAAGTGCTCTTTTATAGTTTTATTCTGTACAGCACCATGTACATCGATGGCACGATATAAAAATAATAGTTTTATAATCACGGTAATTTTTTTTTTGAAGAAGAAGGTGGGGAGAGGAATAGTTTTGGAGAATTAATGAATGGTCATTTAATTAAATGAACTAATTAATTAGATTGTATACTTTTGGCAAGGGCTGCTTTATTTTGCACAGCTCCATGCCTATTGATGATCTGATACAAATAAATAATAATCAAAATAATGATTTTTTTTAAAGGAGGAGGAAAGAAGTCTGTTATAAAGGGAGGAAATGGTTTCCTCTCAAGGAGAACAAAAGGGAGAAGCCACCAGAGGTTTGGCCAGCCGCTCTGCCCCGGGGCCAGGATGCGACAAAATTGTCCCCCTTTTGTTTGTGAACCCCTTTTGCAGCGTGGAAATGGGGATTTATGTGGACGCCAGCCCTCCTTGAGCGTAAAGTTACTCTCCATCTCCTTGATGCGGGATTAATCTCTGACATCTATGGGAGATTTTAAGAGAAAGCAGGAAGGTGGGCAAAGACACAGTGAGAAACACTTGTACTTCTCCCCCCTGCTCCCCAATTCCAACCTGGAATAAAATCAGGAGCTAGGCATTTAATGTATTTATTACTAATTCAATTAAAATATTTACATCTCACCCTCTCTCTAGAGATCTCAGGACAAGCAAACAATGAAACCAACTTATGAATAATTTAAGAGAGTGTAAAAATACAAATTATTTTAAAAGGTTAAAAACATACTGAACAAGTTAAAAGGGCAGGTTAAAACTGGTTAAAATAGTTTAACATGATTTAAAACTATGTACAATTTAGGGCTTGTGTCAAACCTATTTTTGTTGTTGTTGTTGTTGTTAAAATATTTATACCCCATCCTGTTTCAAAAAATCTCAGCGTAGTTTACAAACACCATTAAAACAACCTGGAAACATCACCCAAGGAGACCTTCTGCTGTGCTTTCTGCAACCGGACTTGTTTATCTCGGATTGGCCTTTTTAGTCATCAGTGCGCTTGCAGAAAGCACGGGATGAGTCCTTCCTGAATCTTTGTTTGCGAAGGAAACAAATTAAACAGATTAAAATAATAAAGTAATTTAAATAAGCTAAAGAAACACATTAAACATAATAGTGAGTTAAAAACAGATCTAAAAGGTTTAAAAGCTTTTAAAACTTTGCACAACTGTCTTTGGGATGAATGACTGAGGCCCAAAGGCCTTGAGGAACGGGCAGGTCCTAACCTGGTGCCTGAATGAGATCAATGTTGGTGCCAATCAGGCCTCCCAGGGGACAGAGAGCATCCCACAGGGAAGGGAACCAAAGGGCCATCTAGTCCAGCCCCCCCCACACCCTATAGGAATCCACTTGGTGACGTGCCTCTGAAAGGTGGCCATCCAACCTTTGTTTGATTGCTGGATGCACAGTGACCTTTGCTGCTATTTTCTGTTTTCACAGACTCATAGACTCTCAGAGTTGGAAGGGACCACAAGGGTCATCTAGTCCAACCCCATTCTGCCATGCAGGAATCTCTGGCTTTTCTTCGCAAAGGAAGATTCAGGAAGGACTCATCCCACGCTTTCTGCAAGCGCGCTGATGACTAGAAAGGCCCATCCGAGATAAACAAGTCCAGTTGCAGAAAGCACAGCAGAAGGTCTCCTTGGGTGATGTTTCTGGGTTGTGATTCTTTCTGCGTTGTCGTTTCTCTTCAAGATTTGTTCGGCGTGAGTTCTCAAATAAGGCTGCAGCATTGTGGATTGTGCGTCTCCATGCCTCCCGATGTGAGGCCAGGGCGGACCATTGTTGGTGATCAATTTGGCCGAGCCTGAGGTGTTGTTTCAGGGAGTCCTTATATCGCTTTTTTGGAGTGTCCCTCTTCTTCATGATGCTCGGGGCAGGAATACACAACTAAGTAACTCCAGAAAGATGCTCATCCAACCTATGTTCAAAGACCTCCAAAGAAGGAGAGTCTACCACCCACCATCCGAGGCAAGATCTTGCAGAGACGAGAACACTGTCGTAGGGGTTAAATATTTGGTTTTGTAATTTTTTATTTTGTTCTATGGGCTTAATATTTCATCCTGACTTCCCACCCTTCGAAAGTGATTGGGGTGTTGTGTCTGGGCTGCTCACACTAACGGCACGGAGACTTTTGAGGGGGCATTTTGGCTTCCTTGACGGCGTCAACCCCCTGTATTACCATCACCATCTTCTCCTGCCGTCTTCCATCATTCGCTTTCCCAGTCAGCCGCGTCATCTCACGGCGGCTGCAGTAAGAGTTTAGGCCTGGTTGTTTCTTCTAGCACCCATTTATTTGTCTTTGGGTTCCTGTACAACTCTCTTCCAGCGCCATATTTCAAATAAACTGATTTTCTTCCTTTCCATTTTCTTCACTGTCCAGCTTTCACACCTAGAAACTGGAAATACGACACATGGATGATTCTGACTTTGGTGTTGAATGATATATCTTTGCACCAAAGGATCTTATCTCCTTCCTTGCTGGCTGGCCTTTCCAGTCTGAGTCTTCTTCTGATATCTTGACTACTGTCTCCATTTTGATTAATGACTGAGCCGAAGCATAGCAAATGTCTGCCTTACTGACTTTAAAGTTATGTAAATAATTTGTGGTTGTAATTTGTCTTTTCTTAATATACAGCTGTAATGATGCTTTTGTATTTTCTTCCCTGACTGTCACCAACAGTCTTACTAAATCTTTGTTGTTTTCTGCAAGTAATGTGGTGCTGAGAGGTGGAAGAGTTCAGCATCTACCAGAGGGTGTCCTTCCTGCCTTGTGTGTGTTGTGTGTGTTTTTTGTGTGTGTTTCTAGTTGGGGGTCCATTCGACCTGCAGAGGGCAGCCTTTCTCCACAAAACAGGCACCGGAAAGGTCTTGTGAACCCAAAATGTTAATCTGGGGCAAAATGAACATGTATATGCATGGTTGTTATTGTGTGTGTGTGTTAAAAGAACCTCATTAAACTATGGAAGGGTATAACCCCCCCATAGTGTCTTAGCCAGTTCAAAAGAACAGGTGATTTTTTAAAAAGAGGAATAGAGGAATTGTAAGTGTGTGTATCAGTGTGTATTTCCACCCTCATTCCCACATTGTCCTTCTTGGGTATCACCCAAAATTAAACATCATTTGTGAAGGAGCAGATAAGTCATCTTCCAAGACTATACTCAACAAAACACAGATGCAAAACTGCTTGGTCTTGAAGTTTAAATGTAGACCTATGTTTTAAGTTTTAAGGCAGAGGGATGGGCAAAGGCTTTCCTTAGTGCGGGCTGGACCCATTTTTTCCTTGGGTAGCTGGAAGAAGCAGGGAAGGCATTGAGAAGGCAGAGGAGGAAGGCGAGTGTTTCCTCTGGCAGGAGGACTTGCCATGCAACAAAAACCAGCCACGGCTCTCCTTCGAAGAAAGGATGCGGATGATAACACAGCTTATTAAAATGAATAACGGAGCCTCTTGGGGTTGCCCTCCTCTGGACCCAGAGGCCAAACCCGCAGCCCGTGGCGCTCCTGTTTGTCTCTCGGGGGCTCTTGTTTTGCTGCGAGGTGGGATTCGTCTGGGGAGGCAGGCAGGCAAAAGCAGCCCACAGTAGCAACAACGCGCACCTTTTAAAAACCCCATACATGGCTTTGTGGCATAAAGGGACACCTTTTCATTCATGGTAGGCTTTGCAGAATGACAGAGGAATTATTTCTTTTAAAAAACCCAGACCCACAAAATGGGACAAGAGAACCTCATCCCCTCCATCGCTCCTCCGCCAACGTGCACCTGGGATGCTCCTGAATCTGGGCTCCTTTCTGTGATGCTGGGACTGGTAATTAATATTTTGTTCCCCTTTTGCACAGACATCTTTTATATTTCTCCGTTAACCTTTGCATTATGTTTAATGGAAACCTAGCAGTACTGTAGTTCTTTGGCATCTTCTTCACATTTTCCAGCCCTGAATGTCATTTCTGTTTTGGAAATTAAAAATACATTTTCAACAGTGCGTTAAAATAAACAAACTCCCTACATATTGCAATGGTGGGTGGCTTTAAAAGGCCTCTCTCTAATTTTTAAAAAGATTAACAAAGTGGTTGGACAAGAGTGGTCGCCTGAAGAGACGGCGATCCAGAGCTTCTGACAGTTTTCGGAACAGAACTCAACAGAGCCCAATCTGTTCTGAATAAGGAGATTATTTTTGAATAATGTTTTGTTTTGCAAGTTTTTGTCAGCAAAACCTCTGGACTTGCAGACATCTTCCGTGCTCTAATAAAAATTATTCAGAAAGAGCTCATTTACAGGAGGAAAAAAGTGACTGCGATTTTATGTTGTGTTTGAAAGCTTTGGGTCTAGAGAGATTCAGTAGCCAATTCTGACTTGAAATGACATCCGTGGGACCATTACAATGAAATGAATCTGCTTCCATTATTAATGCCGTATCGGCAGGTTAGTAACACAACCCCTAAGTCATCACTCGAGTGAAAACTAAACAGGCAGCTTGGTTATGATTTAAATTCTCTTTAACAACAGAATTGCTAGAATAATCCCATCGCTGATTTTTTAAGAAAAGGTTTCTAAAAGTCAGCATTTTTGCTTACAGATCATTCAAGCTAGGAGTGTGAACTCACTTTCCATATTAGCCAGTTTTCCTTTATGTAAAACAAAGGAACATTTTGTAAAACAAGGATAATTGTATTGTTGTTGTTGTTGTTGCTATTTTATAAATTTAACAGGCAATAGTGTTAATTACATGTAAATACAGAATTTAAACACAGTTTGATTTTTACAATCAGCTGAATTTACAAACTCATTTTGACTCTCAAGGGAAGGCCAGTTACTGTATTGTTTTATATATATATATATATATATATATATATATATTGCCATGTTTTGCTGTCCTTGTTATTTTATAATTGTCCCTAATGAGCCATTAGGTAAAAAAATCAGATTGTTCTGCAAGGGAGACAAGATTGTGTAGCTCAGTTGCAGATGGCTTGACTCTGAGGGAAGTCACTTTTAAAAAGCAAATGACGCTTGGTTTGCTGAAATTATTCTAAGCTGTGGTTCTTCTTGGCCTCCCCTTAAAAGTTCAGGCTCACAAATGGTCTATAAGTCATTTTATTTCCCATTTTTGTTTTTGTCCTTCCCCTCCCTCTCCAAACCCCTGGAATGGTTCAATTCTAAATTCCCCACCCACCCACCCACCCGCAATCTTGTCCTCCATCACTTTCCTAGTTTAATTCTGAATTCATTGCAGGTGTATGGCAAGTGTGATTTTTTTCACCTTCTTTTGCCCCTTTTCTTTCATTTGGAGATTAAAGGCAAATGCTGAAATGTATCAAAAATAAATAAGGTGCTGCCAAACTCATTCCTCACCATCCCTGGTTTGCTGGTTCTTTGTTTCTGTTTCATGCTGTGTGCTTCCCGTTACATTTCACAAGCTCCCCTCTTTTCCCCTTTCCTTGCTCTTTGAGAAATAATAATAATCATTAAAAAAAAATTTCCCCCTGCCATTTGGTGAAAATCTGAATATTTTGCAGGGTTTGGAAATGTCTAAGAGGCACTGGCTGTGCAGAGGAGTGTGTGTGCGTGTTCCTGATGCAAGTTGATTTCTGTGGGCCACATCCTGAATGTACTCTTTATTGCTAATTCAAAACGTGTAATTGCTAAAAGCCCCAAAGGCCGGCTGGTAGCAAAGCAGAGGAGGCAGCAGGGGATGGGCAGCAAAAAGATCTCACCGAGGAGCTGGAAGAAAGAGACGGTCAGACATGACAGCTGCCGCCTTTTCGGACTGACTGCGTCCTTCATGGGGGGGGGGCAAACAGGGGCCAGGGGTGGTGGTCCCCAAGGGCCACAGAGTGGGAACCCAATGGGGAAGGAAAAGCCCCCTTTGCAGATACCTAATCACCCTCTATGGTTTTTGTCTCTGCATTGTGTCTAGTCTGGGTGAAGGAGATGTCCTGTCCCAATGGATCTGTTTGTTTATTGACTCTTGACCCCCCCAGCTGCTGCCCCCCCCAGGCAATGCACAATGGGTAAAAACACTTGAGAAATATTAAAATAAATATCTAAAAACCAATTAAACACTCCACGTTTCTGTTTTTTTTTTTTAAAGCTTTAAAACAAGATAAACCAGCCTAAGAAGATACCCTCATTTTACAATCCAAAGGCCAACTGAAATAGCACAGTCCGCACTGCCTGGCTGAAAGCTCAGAAAGGATGCGTGTTTGACTGAAGTGAAAGGGGAGCCCTGTTGATGTTGTTCCTCCTCCTCCTCCTCTTTTTTGATTAATTTCTCAGGGTCCCCCCCCCACCCCGCCTTGCCTCTTCCCCACAACTCCATCCCTGTCCCCCTGGAGTTCTCCATTTTATTCCCATTCCACTTGCCTCCAATATCCCTGCGGATGGTCAGAATACCACGAAGCCTCTTTCCAGCTGCTGCTGCTGCTGCTTGAACAGGAGGAAGGGAGGGAATACTTTGCGCCTTAAGAAATTACTCCAAGGAGTACCATTGGCATCATCATCATCAGCAGCAGCAGGGATCAGCACTGGAGCTTGGCCACAGGGGTGTGATTATATGGGGAGAGCAAAATGGAGGCCATGCCCTGCAGATAAGAATCCTGCCCTCCAAAATAAATTTTTCCAAATGTCTAGGGTTGCAATAGCTTAAAAATTCAACGGAGCATTTAGAGATCCGGTTTGGGCCTCCAAAGAACAGGGGGAACCGGGCCAGTGACCCAGGGAAAAGCAAATGGAAGAGTTGTAGGTCTAAAGGATTTTCAATGTCTCGCTCTCTGCAACAATGGAAATTTGGGGACTGACGGAAAAATTTATTTTTTGCAGGGGTGGAATTCTTATTTAGGGGAACATGCTTTCATTTTCCCTCCCTCATAGCTGCTCTCCTGCTGGGCCCTCATCAGTCCATCTGGCATTTATTGTGTGTGTGTGTGCATGTGCACCTTGTGTGTGTATAGCTGTTGGTTTTTAGGAGTGGGTGGGTGGGTGTGTTGATATGGGGACTCTGCCTTCTTGCGCAATCTGGCTGGCCTTACGTCCAGAGATTGCAAACCAGAGGGCATTTTTCACAAACCACAAGGGTGGCTCATGGGCCTGTGAGCCAAAGGATTGGTATTTATTTATTCATTCAAATGAATATATTCTGCCCAGTCTCTCGAGATTTCAGGGCGGCCTGCAAGTAAATCCCAGACAGGAATAGTGTCAGAACTCAGCTTGATCAGGGGAGGGTGCAAAAGGGTTGTTTTTTAAACAGCATCAGCAGCATCAGCAGCAACAACACATGCTTGTAAGGGGCTGCACACCCTCCAGAAATGAAGCCCTCCGGACACCCCAGCCCCCCTCCTTCCCTGGGAGCCAACCGTGTCTTTGTGCTGCCCGGTGGCAGGGATGGGGTTAAGCTCTGCCCGGGTGTGACGGCTGTTCTTCTTTGCTGACAGAGAGGTTGACCAGTGTCAGGCCTGGGCCCCCCTCCTGCGCTCAGCATACCTTCATGGCATCATAAATAAAACAGACAAATTGCCTTTTTTTCCTAGGGTGGAATACGCACAAGGGTGGGGGGATGGAGAGAGGGAGGGAGCTCGAGATGGAGACCAGAGGTGTCTGCCTGATGATTTGGGGGGGGGGGAGTGAAGAATTAGAGGGGAAGCAATTGGGGAGGGAGGGAGCAATGATCTTTGCAAGGGCTCTATGAATCTCTGGATGGCAGCTGAGAACAATGGAGGGAAAGCAAGCAATTACCTCCTCCAATCCTTTCCCTGATCCAGGCATGGCAAATATATTCCTGCCCGAGATTTTCCCCTCCGCCCCTGACATCCCCATATATATATATATATATATGAAATGCAATTCTTAGAGGGAGGCGAGGGGAGATATAACAAAGGAAGGAGGAGGCGTCTGCCAACTAGGCCGCCTCGCCATTGCCGGTCCCCCAACGCTGCTCCTCCTTCCCTTCCCAAGAAAGACGAAAGTGTGTTTCTTGCACCTTCCCTGCCTGCTGTGTTGTGTGTGTGTTGCATGTGTGTGTGTACATTTTTGTGAACCCCAGGAGCTGGATCGTAAACAGTGCAGGGAGGGGTGGCCCAATGGCTTCCATGGCTGGGTTTCATTCTAGGCTGTGGAGGAAAGCTCTCCAAGGTGCTGAATGCCAGAGTCCCCAAATAGGGTTGGGACTTTGGGTGAAGCTCCTCTAACACCTGGAATAACACCTGCACTTGTGACGTGGAGGCCACCACAAAAAAGGCTGGCACTTTCTGCTGCCGATGGGAGCTCATCCAAACATATGGTTTAAATCTGGTCCTTAAATTTGGAATTGCCTCCCTCTGCCACCCCACCTCTCTCCTGGCTGCCCAGGAGAGGGTGGATTTGTCCTCCAGGCATAACCCAGACTTATCATCTGTGTGTGTTTGTCAAGGGGAAACATGAAGAAGCAGAACAGGTCGAGGTTGGGTCATCTGGTGTTCTCCAAATGCTGCTCCAAACCTTTCTTGGTTTGGGACATCAGTGTAGGAGCCCTGGTGGGGCAGTGGTTAAATGCTGGTCCTGCAGCCACAATGTTGTGAGTTCGATCCCAAGGGCTCCAAGGTTGACTCAGCCTTCCATCCTTCCATAGGTTGGTAAAATGAGTATCCGGCTTGTCGGGGGCAATTAGCTGACATATTGGAAACTGCTTGGAGAGTGCCTAGTGTGCTATAAAGCGGTGTAGATGTATAAAGTGATATTGCTTAACAATTTATAAGCCACTGAAGAGCAGGGAATAAATAAATTAAGAAGTGTATATTGTATATGTGGGAATGAAAGTGGACAAAAGTGGTTTAGCAGCAGGGTGTACACCAAGCACAGAAGATTTTGCCCCCTCTCCTTGTATACTTTGCAGATTTGGAAACACAGAAGATATTTCCTGCCTCAGATGTGGGAAGGGTGGCTGTGGGTGTCTCTACAACCATGTCCCTCGTTGGCATTTTGTCCCCACGGTTCAATGCTTGGTCCATTCCAGTCCCGAAGAAGAAGAAGGTGCCCTTGTTGAGAAAACTAGATGCACACACAAACACTCATGCACACACATGCACACACACACATGGCTTCCGTATGTAGTGGCAAGGCCAGCAGCCTTTGAGGACAAATGTAATCATCAGACCTCTTTCAGTGTCTGGACTTAGTGAGGGAAAATATCCCAAGAAGGTTGTGCAATGGCAGCAGGCATAATGCAGCCCACAGGCTGTAGGTAGCACGAGGGCCCTACTCTGCAGCCCTGAAGGCCCCAAGCATTCCTCTAACCCCTATAACCCCCCAATTAAAAAAAAATCAGTGTGATTCTCAGGCAATTTTTGTCCCCAAATGTAGACCCCCCAGTGTACAAAAACAAAAGAAAATACTTGTATTCAACTAATTTAATTAATTTATAACCCATTTTTCTCCCATTAGGGCACCCAAGGCAGCTCACACCCTACACCCTACATTGAAACAATACAATAAAAAAAATACTCTCACTTCATCCCAAAAAGCACCCTAGGACTCTGTATTCCCTGCCCCCAAATCAATTTTCCTCTGCAGTCCCTCTCAAAATGGCAACAGGAAGTGACATCATGTCACTTCCTGTTGCCATTTTGAGAAGAGCTGTAAAGGAAAGCAGAGGTATTTGGGCTTATTTTGTGGGGGGTGTCATAGTCTGGAGAGGAATTGCCCGCTGGTGCCCACACAGTTGCCCACCCTGCCCTATAATCTGCCCATTGTGTTCTTTGGCTCTTGGAGATGCCTAATTTGGGTCTGTTCGAACATGAACAGGCAATGCACACCCCACAGGATGAATGCACCCCAAAGTAACTTTTGCATTCTTCTCACAAAGGCACCCACAAGCTTCATGGCAGATGGGAGGAAACCCCTTTAAACAAACCTTCCCTGCCTGTTTGAATGTGGTGGGTGATGGTGGTGGGGGTGCAGCAGACCCTTTGAGGGGAAGGGAGGAAAAAGGACCCCTGGACCTGCTGAAGTCACCACCTCATGCTAGTGGTTTAAATTTGCAAGTATTTGGAACGATGAGGCATGGATGGAATCTAACACCCAGGGCTTGTAGGTCCTAACCCTTTCTCTCTTTCTCTCCCCATTAAGGACAGGAAAAAAGGTGGCTAATTTTTAAACAACTCTTGCAGAAGCATTTAAATTTGAATCCAGAGCTTGGGTTCAGGAGGACTTTCTGGATAATCATTGAATACACAGACCTTAGAATGGGGTGGGTGGGTTGGCAAGGTGGGCATAAGATCCCCTAAGACTGGGCATGGGTGGCTGAGCCCCCCTTCCCAATTATCTGGCACAATTGGACCTCCGAGGCTGCTATGTAGTTGATCCTCCTCTGGACGTATCCATCAGAAGCATACTAAATGATCAAGCGCCAAGAAATGTGAAGACAGCGATGGCTGCTGAGCTCTTCCTGGAATCACAGTGGCCGCTTGCAATCTGGTAAAACGAGTACCCGGCTTGTGGGGGGCAATTAGCTGACATTGGGTACAAATGGGTTCCCAAGTAGGTGCATCTACCTGGGAGTCAGCTACACCATGAAGAAGGCATCGTGCCTGGAAGAGTCTTGATCTTTGAGGATGTTGCTTCAGTGATACTGGATGCAGAAAATAATTTGCTCCTGCAAGGGCTTGCAAGGAGGCAAAATTAATCACAACCTGCTTGCCAATGCTGAGCCACCCCTTAACTTAAAAATGGATCTGTGGGTCCACATTAAACAGACCCCCACCCACCATGGCCATCCTTACTGGTCATCATGCCGCTGCCTCCTATTCCCCTTCCCCTACAATGCCTGCGGTCTTCTTGGGGTCCAGAAGGCGTTGGCCGCAGGTGAATTCTACCAACTCCCTCCTCCTGGTCAGCTCCATGGATGGAGCCTCCTGTGGATCAAACCCTTGCTTTGTGGGGTTTTTAAATGCATTTGTGTGTGTGTGTTTCAAATACAGCTGATCAAATACAGCTCCAACTACCTTTCTTGGTCCTGCAAGTCTCTTGTATCAAAGCCGGCACTCCAAAGTCATTAGGATGAGAATATTGTTCCTTTCCTCCCCATTGTACTTTTATAGCCAGAGCATGTAGAGTAAGAGCATTAGAGGGAATTTAGAGGAGGCTCCGGATATTAAATCTTCACCTCTTCTTGGAGATAACATAGTTTTGCAAATCTGCGCCAGGCCTTTGTTTAAACTCCCCCTACAGAGTGCCGGGGTGATGGTGGCGAGGGGAGTGGGGAGAATGGGGAGCCCGGCACCCCCTGCCTCTCATTGGCCGGGTTTCCCGTAATACCCACTGGCAGCACCGTCAGGAACCGTGATGGCATTAAGGCTGCTATTTACTGTGCAAGGCTGGTAATGGTAATCTTGGAAGGGATTAATAAAATAAATTAAATGATAGAGATATTAATGTCATTACCAACAGGCAACAATACTTGACAGTGCAAGAGAAGAAACCGCTTGCCATTAGGAAGCTGAGAGCGAGAGCAAGATTGAAGGCTGGGGGCTTAGTTTAGGCATAAGAATCCCTGACACCCTTTGAACACGAGAAACCTGAAATTGCAGAGGGCTTCCCACCCCTCTCCACACACATGCACACACCTACACACGCACACACACACACACACACACACAACCATCCTTTCTCCTCCCATCCTCCTCCTCCCGTCCTTTCCCTTTTGGGGGGGCCTCTGAGTTGCTTGCGATGTCTACAGTCTTGCTGCTTGCATTGGCTGCTCCCTTCCAAAATGGCAGGCAAGCGGCCTCTAATTCCTTGGCCATCTCTTCCTATACAGGTTGCACAGGCCGGCAGGCAAAAATGGCCGTATCCCATTGTGGCAAATGAGGGTGAGCCATCCTGAGTTAGATGAGCCAGTGTCGTGTCCTGGTTAATGTGTTGGGTGTGGACACTGGGAGATCAGGATTCAAATCCCCATTTGGACATGGAAACCCACTGCTGAATCTCAGCTCAGCCCAGGACACCCCTGGTGACACTCTCTCAGCCTCAGATGGAATCTGGCCAAGAAAACCCTAGGAGAGGGTCACCCTCTTGGAGCCAGTGTGGTGTCATGATTTGGGAACTGAATTACGACTCCAGGGGACCTGGGTTCGAAGCCCCGCTCAGCCATGGAAACCTCTTGGGTGACCTTGGGCAAGTCACACTTTCTCAGCCTCAGAGGAAGCCCATGGCAGCAAACCTCCCCTGATCAAATACAGCCAAGAAAACTCCAGGATAGGGTCACCTTTGTTGTAGTTGTGTGTCTTCAAGTAGTTTCCAACTTACGGCAACCCCAAGACGGACCTGTGATGGGGTTTTCCTGGCAAGATTTGTTCAGTGGAGGCATGTTGTTGCCTCCCTCTGAGGCTGAGAGAGTGTGACTTTTCCCAAAGTCACCCAGTGGGTTTCCAGGACTGAGCAAAGGGGATTCGAATCCTAAATCTTGTCTGCAGTGGCCAGAATACTCCACATTACAGCCAGAGTATCCCAGTCCTGGGACTGCAGTGTCCCCCCCCCCATTTAATACCTGCCCTTCTGTTGCAGCAACAGAGGGGTGCCCAAACACCCGCAGCCTCTGTGCAAACCTGTGCTTCTCTTCCCTGTGCCAGTCGCGTCTTTCGAGGCCAGGAACAAGGCGCCCAGCTGTGGATACATGGTTGGATGCCTTCGCTGACCTCAGCAGACATGACCCATGCGACACAGCTGGGAAATGGCTGCACCGGACACTGCGTGGGTCGCATGTGTGGACAGTTGCAATAATGGGACTCATCATTTTCTCTGGAAGAACCACAGGACATTGTCTGGACAGTTCAGACTAGAAATGGGGCCGAGACCTTGCATTGTCTGGGCTTCCGGATGCAGGAATGGGGGAGGCTGTTTCCTTTGGCCTGTGCAGACAACGCCTGATCTCCAGAGTCATAGTCCAAAATTTAAAAACCACAACACCAGGTGGGCTCCAGGGCTGCCTTTGGCCTAGGCATACCATAAATTGGAAATAACTTGAAGGCAGAGAGTGAGAATACCCTTGGTGGGAGTGAGCTGTGCGAGCCATATTGTCCTCCCCTGGGCTGAAGGATGCTGGGCTGAAGCCCCCCAAGTCCCTCCTCAGAACTGTATCTGCAACTCTGTCCTGGCAACATGATGAACAAAACTATCCACCCTCTTTTGGGAACAATTCACCTGTGCGTCAGTGCCGCTCGGTCAGTGACTGATGGACTAGGCAGGTGGAAGAATGCTGGTTAATATTCATAGTCTCTATTATTATTACTACTACTACTACTACTACTACTATTAAAAAGGGGGTGTTTTGGCACCCAGAATGCCTTGCGAAGGAAAAGGGGAACAGCTGGGAGGGTCTTTGCACTGCACGATTTTGCTGAGAAAAAAAATTGTGGTGAAACACACACCGTTTTCTTATGCAGAAAAATACATTTGGAGGCAGTGAACATGTATTTTGTGTAATGCACACATGTTCTTGCAGAAAACTATCGGCATCATCATCATCATCATCAGTCTATATAGCGTCAACAACATATCTAGTGCTTCAAAAGGAAAATAACAAAAAAGACCAGGCAGCCCTACTAAAGGCATGCAATCTAAAATATGCATATGCATAGGGAGGAAGGAATAATACAAGTATAAAATGACTACAGAGCAGTTTTAAAATAATTATTATGTGCTTTTTTTTTCTTTCTTTCTTTTTTTTTTTTGCATAGTAAACTCAGGCAGTGTTTGAAAATTATGCAGAAGCTCTTGTGTTCTAACAGAACGGTGGGGAGGAATCCTGAAAACATAGTTTTTTGCATGTGGGACTGCAAAAAGCCAAGACTGACATTCAGGCCTGTTTGGGAAGAATCTCAAATGCAGGAGGAAGCCATCTTCCTCCTTCTTTCCCTCCTCTTCTTCTTCTTGCTTCTGTCTCTTTCTTTCTCCTTTTCTTGCTCTGCCCCCTTCTCTCTGTCATCCAGCCTGGGGGCAGGAGTCTCCCCACTTTCTCCTCCTCCTTGGGTGACGGAGAGCAGGGCTGTAAATAAAACAGCATCACACCTGGGAAGAAGGGACATGCCACCCCCTTGACCTGAGCCACGAGTGCTGGACTTGGAACTGAAGCAGGTCTGGCTGGTGCAAGAGGGGGTGAGGAAGAAAAGCCAGGCCCACACGGCTTGCAAGGTTGGGGGAGAGGAAGAAGAAGGCAACCAAAGAAGGCACACACACACCCTGCAGTTTTGTGCAAATACCTGGTTTGTGCAAATACCTGCAGTTTTGTGCAAATACAAAAAAAAAGCTGCTTTTGTGCTCCTGCGGTGTGAGTTTAATGCTTGAAGAGCAAAAGGAAGATGGGACTGTTGTTGTCGCCTCTCCCTCCTCCAGTGGAAATGTTGTGTCCTTGGCTGGGGGCCAGGGGAAATGGTGGGTGAAGTCAAAGGCTTTCACAGCTGGCATCCATAATTTTTCCTTGGTTTTTTTCCAGGCTGTGAGGCCGTGTTCTGCAAGAGTTTATTTCTGACGTTTTGCCGGCTTCTGTGGCTGGCATCTTCAGAGAACTACTACCCAACCATTCTCTGAGGATGCCAGCCACAGATGCAGGCAAAACGTAAGGAATAAACTCTTCCAGAACATGGCCTCACAGCCCGGAAAAAAAACACGGAAATGGTGTGTGTTTGTGTGTGTGGCAGGGAGGACACTCATTCATTCATGCCCTTCAGTGGATTCAGCGTGCTCTCCAAGGAGAAGGGAGCATACGATACCAGTCCTTTCGGATTGGGGCCAGGCAGGTGTGTATGTGGTTGTGTATTGAGGGTGCACCACGTGCTGAGCAGTGCCTGAGGTGGGCTTTGAGTTCTCTGCAAGGATGAGAGGCATCCCATAATTGTTACAGGAAGCTTTGGGGGCTTATAGGCATCAAGATATGAGAAAATGCAGCAGCTGGGGAAGTTTTTTTAAAAAATTGATTTATTTATTTATACCTCGCTCTTCAGCCACCAGGCTATCAAAGCGGCTTACAAATTGTTTTGAGCAATAGCAATTTACACATCTACACTGCATTAAGCAGTTTCCAATGTGTGTTAGCTCATTGCCCCCACAAGCTGGGTACTCATTTTACCGACCTACGAAAGGATGGAAGGCTGAGTGAACCTTGGAGACCGCTGGAATTGAACTTGCAACGTGGTGACTTGCAGTACTGGCATTTAACCACCGCGCCACCAGGGCTCCTCTTGTTTGGATGACATCTCCCAGAATCCCCTAGCAACCATGGAGGGGGGAATCATAACATGGGGGGGAGAACGTCTTTACCCTCTTTATTATTATTGGTTAGCCAAAGGCCATCAGTTTAACAAAATAAAATACAGTAATTTACAAAATGCAATGACCTAACCGCCTTGCAACCACAAAATACCAACCACAAACTTAAATGCAAATTAGAAAAGAAAATGTTTAAGCAACATCATCTCAATTTATATACCAGTAACAGGGTCCCATACCTTGGGTCAAACTGCCTCAAACTTTTCTTTCTTTCTTTCTTTCTTTCTTTCTTTCTTTCTTTCTTTCTTTTGTTTTAAAGAATACAGGCAAGTTCTTGTTCATAGAAGTAATGTGTTACAGGTCAGGCCAGCATTTATGATGATGCATTGCCTCCAAGTCCAGAGCCCTCTTCACAGCTGACCAAGGGTGTAGAGGGCCTTCATGATCGGTGTGCGTGTGGGTGGGTTGGGGCTCTTGGTGGTTCAAGGGGCCTTTTGGTGAACAGCCCCCTCCATGCTCTCCTGTTGTCACTGCTTCGCTTTGCTTCGAGGGGCTGCTACTGCCGACGGTTTCATTCAGTCCTCCGAGCCCAGGGAGATCACCGCAGGCAGGAAATCAATTCTTTTTATCGTTAACCACTTTACTACTTACAAGAGCTCCTTTCATTCACAAGCCTAAGAACTATGCAGGAGGTTTTTGAGATTTCGCCACTGTGGAGAAAGTTTGGGAGAGGCTGAAAAGAGGCCCTGTCTGGTCCCTGAGGAAGCAGGCCCTTGGTGGGGCTCCCTGTGTGCATGGCCTGCCATGGTGATTCAGCACACCGGTGGCTGGGCCACATGTGTGGCACTATGCGCCCATGAGTGATGCAGGGCGATAGACTCACATCCGCACTGTCAAGACTTTGGAGGACGGCACCATATTTATGGCTTCACTAGAAGCTTCAGGTTTGGGAGGTCCCTTCAAGACACTGTCCACTGCTAAAGCAAACTTTCCTTCTCCACTGCAAGTGTGTGAATTGTGGCCCTGGTGAGAAGGGAGCCCTTAAGAAACAGAAGGGAGGTGGTCCTTAAAGCAACAAACAGGACGCATGTTGGTTGTGCCCAGAAGTGGATGGTGTAGTTTTTGAATGGTGTGGAGGTTGGTGCCCAGCAACTGGGAACACAAACTGGTCATAGCAACTAGGAGCACAACCATGGTGTGCAAGCGTGGCCATCTGCCCCAGTGAACAACCCACGTGGAAGCAATTGTGGATCTTCAGGGGATACAAAGTGTTGCTGCTGTTGTTTTTAATTTGAAAGCAGAGTACAAGTATCTGATTTTTGTGCTTCGCCTCAGGTGTTTGTTACTCCAGACTCTTTTGTAAAGTCTTCCAAATGTGCTATATGCCTCTGCAACTGGATTTGTTTATCTCGGATTGGCCTTTTTAGTCATCAACGCGCTTGCAGAAAGCATGGGATGAGTCCTTCCTGAATCTTTGTTTGTGAAGAAAAGCCAGAGAGAGAGAAGTATCTCTAAGAGCTACCTTGAGGCCACTTTGGTGAACGGCGATCCAAATACTATACTTGCAGGTGAAACATAAACTGAGGCAGACATTAGTTCTCTGGTCTAAATCCTACTGTTAGTCCTGACTAGAGTAGACCTATTAAATCAACTGGATTACCTATGCATTAACTTACCATGTATGGACTCACCATTCAACAATGGATTCAATGAACCGGCATCAGCTTCTTCCTTTCCCCTGCAAATCCTTATTTCTACCTCCTGGCTCCTGTGTCAAATTAATCTTTCTTTCTTTCTTTCTTTCTTTCTTTCTTTCTTTCTTTCTTTCTTTCTTTCTTTCTTTCTGCCTTTCTTCCAGAGTGGGGCACAAGGTGGTTCACAAAAAGAATCAGCTAAAACCTAAACAATAAATTTTAAACACGTTTCTAGGATGGAGGACCATCGCCTCCCCAAAATAGTACTCTACGGTGAACTCGCCATGGGTCAGAGTGAGAGGGGCGCTCCAAAAAAACGATACAAGGACTCCCTGAAACAACACCTCAGGCTCGGGTCTGCCCTGGCCTCACATCGGGAGGCATGGAGACGCACTATCCACAATGCTGCAGCCTTATTTGAGAACTCACGCCAAACAAGTCTTGAAGAGAAACGACAACGCAGAAAGAATCACAACCCGGAAACATCACCCAAGGAGACCTTCTGCTGTGCTTTCTGCAACCGGACTTGTTTATCTCGGATTGGCCTTTTTAGTCATCAGCGTGTTTGCAGAAAGTGCGGGATGAGTCCTTCCTGAATCTTCGTTTGGGAAGAAAAGCCAGAGATTTAGGGCTTATCTAGGATTGCAGCAGCTGGGACCTGTTGTAATGGTTTTACAGCCCCCATAAACTTCACATGCCCATAGCCAAAACAGGTTGCGAGTGGATTACTCCCATTTTTAAATCTGCTGCTGCCAAACTTAAAAAAACCTCAAAACCCTATTTCTATTGTGCGCACAAGTGGCATTTCACCTTTCCAAAATAAGAGAGAGAAAAAAGCAGAAGCTAAGGCAAAAATCCAACATGGCGGCAGCAGGCTCATGCTCTGTAACCAAGCTCCGCCCCCTGCGCTCATCCAGCCAATCAGGTTTGCACGTTGTCTTTGTATGGGGAATCCATTCATGGTGAATTGCTTGTCTTAATGAGTGAAAATGCGCATATCACAGGAGCTTTTTTAAAAAGTTGGGAAAAGCTGCAAATGCTTTTCTCGTGTAGTTTTCCCTCTTTTTGGGCCCCCTCCTTCACAATACAAGGAGACAATGCGGGATCCCATTAAGTAAGCTTGTATTCCCAGTGAATTCTGTGAGGGGTATTTTCACTGTATAGACAACCCCTAATTTCTGTATGATGCGAACCTTTTTAGCTGCAACTGTTTAAATTTTAGTAAGCATCCTTGAGTCCCGGAAGGGTGGGGCATAAATAACAACAACAACAAATGAGTGGCTGTGAGAGGAAGACTTTGCACTTCAGGACTTTCCTTTTTAATTACAGAAACAAATTTTTAATGTTTGTAGATTATGGATACTGTTTTAAATGATGTTTACCACCCTGATCCTCATGGGAAAGGCAGGATATAAATAAACCACCTCCTCCTCCTCCTCCTCCTCCCTATTATTATTATTACAAAACATTTTTGCATAGCAAATGGTGTATCTTATGCAAGAATCTCTCTCTCGCTCTCTTTTGCAATAATGTTGTCTGCATGTCAAACAAGAAGATTTTCTGCACTAAAAACATGTACTTTTGTACAAATTTCTCTCTCTCTCTTTAAAAAGTCCTGAACTCTAAAGAATTGTAGAAAACTTCTCCAAACTCCCATAATCTGACACCATGACAGTGGAGAGAAAACTTTTGAAATCATTTGTTCTTGCATGGAAGAGTGAAATAAACAAAGATTTATATCCCTAATTTGGGGGTGCCGAGTGCCTGGGGACCAGCACAGGTGACCTTTTAGGCTGAAATGGTTTGGCCATAAGGGTCTTCCAGGCTTGTTGTTTTCAGGAGGAGGAGGAAGAAGAGAAGGGAGCCAGCAGGCGGCCGGCCGGAGGGAGACTGGCTCTCATTACTGTGCAGGTGGAAAGGGATAAGATTGCAGCCGGGAATGGTGGCCAGCTAGAAGCCCCCCACCCCAGCCGCCCCACCTAGCAGGCTCACATAAATCATGTTACAGTAGCCCAGCCTGCAAGTCACAAATCTTCCTGAAGATAAAAAGGAACCATTCTGTCCTGAGCATGTCTGGAACTTAACGCCCATGTGCTTCCTGTTATAACAGCATGGAGTCCACCTTTGGGCAAGCAACATGCTCAGGCCAAGAGAAGGGAGTGCTACCAGTGGGAGCCGTGTGGGGCAGACCCATGCGCCCTCCCAGCACTCACACCTGCCGAGCACAGGTTTCTTCCTCCTCTCTTGCTGATGTGTGGAACAGGGGTTGTGGGATGCTTGGAGGAGACACTTCAGCAAATGGTGGTGGCTGGGGAGAATGAAAAGAAGGCTACGGAAGGCAGAGAGGAGAGGTCTGGGCACAGCGGGATGGTCAGACTCAGGAAGGATGGTGGTGGTGGTGGTGTGTTGAGGAACTATAAAATGGAAAGGGGGGAAAAAACCACTCCCATATTTCAAGTGAAAAGGCCGTGTTCAGACTGGTTTTCTGGCAGGGATGAAAGAGATCTGACTATACTGCATGGTTCTTATCCCTTGCTCTTCAATAGATATCTTTTAAATTGCTTTCGATTGCACTGATCGTTTTATTATACTGTAATTTTTGTATATTTTGTAAAATCTGCATTTGTTTTAGTTTTGTAAGCCACTTTGAGTCCCAGGGCTGAGGAAAAAGGTGGGATATAAATGAAGAGGAGGAGGAGGAGACTTCCAGGATCTGGCACTGGGGTTGTATAGAGCAGGGTGGTGCCTAATGGCAATCCTGGGGTTTTGAATGTCAACTGAATGTACAACTGAACCAAGGCACCAATTGTGCCAAGAAATGCCTCCCCCTCCCCTCCCAGTGTGGTTAAAAACACACAAAAAGTCCAACATTAAAATAGAAATAAACAATATTAAAACAATTTACAACATACACTTTAAAAGGATAAAAATAAGTTTAAAAACAATGCAATTTAAAACAATACAGGGTGTTCTTAGAAGCCCTGTCCTTAAAAGCTTTTGGTTCTAAAAGCCTGAATAGCATCATAGAATCATAGAGTTGGAAGAGACCCCAAGGGGCATCTAGTCCAACCCCCTTCTGCCACAATCAAAGCACTCCCAATGACAGATGGCCATCCAGCCTCTGTTTAAAAACCTCCAAAGAAGGCCTTTGCCTGCCAAGGGAAGGCCAGCAAAGAGGGGCCATTCCAGACCTCTGAGGGAGGGAGCTCCAGATCCCAGGGGCAGCCACAGAGAAGGCCATGTCCCACACTCTACTATTGTGCATGCAGATGAGTGGACATCCATGCACAATGGGCACCTGCTTGTCCAGTGGCACTTCAGGGGCAACTCGGTTGCTGCCACCTTGAATTGAATGTGGGTGTGCCATATCGAAAACAGAAAAGTCCAGCTGCTTCCGTGTGGGAGCTCATAACATCGGCCAGCGCATAAGGAAGCAACAGGAGGAAGCTCTTGCGCTGTTCATGTGTGGTTGCTGTTGCCACTGCTTCTTAAATGGAGGTTTTATTATGTCCTCCTGGTCAAAAGTACCCTGAAGGTCCCAGGTCCCATCTGAGCTTGGAAGCCAAGCAGGGTCAGCCCTGGTTAGGAGTTGGAGCCCGCCAACAAATACCAGGCGCTGTAGATGATGTTTCAGAGGAAGGAACTGGCAAAACCACTTCTGGGGAGTCTTCGCCTAAGAAAACCCTCTGAAAAAAATCATGGGGTTGCCATCAGTCGACAAATTGGAGCGTGTCCAGAGGAGGGTGACTAAAATGGTGAAAGGTCTGGAAACCATGCCTTATGAGGAAAGACTTAGGGAGCTGGATATGTTTCGCCTGGAAAAAAGACGGTTAAGGGGCGATATGATAGCCCTGTTTAAGTATTTGAAGGGGTGTCACATTGAGGATGGAGCAAGCTTGTTTTCTGCTGCTCCAGAGACTGGAACACGGAGCAATGGGTGCAAGCTCCAGGAACAGAGACTCCACCTCAAAAATATTAGGAGGAACTTTTTGACAGTAAGAGCTGTTCGGCAGTGGAACACACTCCCTCGGAGCGTGGTGGGGTCTCCTTCCTTGGAGGTCTTTAAACAGAGGCTGGATGGCCACCTGTCAGGGATGCTTTGATCGTGATTTCCTGCTTGGCAGAATGGGGTTGGACTGGATGGCCCTTGGGGTCTCTTCCAGCTCTACAATTCTATGATTCTATGATTCTGTGACAGGCAACTTGAAGGTACCTATACACATACATGGGTATAAATACCTTCAAAGCACGAGATCCCTCTCATCTTGGGAGCTGAGCAGGGCGACCCAGACGGTCTCCGGAAAGGCGTACCTGCCCGGCTATCGTAGCATCTAATGGGGAAGCAGCGGGGACATTGTACGTGAACAGGGAACAGTGAGGAGGGCTGGGGGGAGACAGAGGTGGGGGGCATGGAGAAAGGGAGCAGGAGGGAAATATTTGGCATGTCTTTTGTTGAAATTCAATCCCCACTTCCCCAACCAGGCCCAGGGATCCTCCGCTAACTTTTCAATCGGGCCTTTTTCTTTTTAGGATACAGTGAGTTTTGTCATAATTTTGTCAACCAGAACCAGATGTGCCTTTTCTTTTGACAGTGTGGAATAACAAAATCATATTTGTTCAAACCACAAGGCAGGTAATAAATAATGGTGGACGCAATGCTGCAGCTTAACATTCTTCAAAAGGGGGTAATGAATATTGCCGAAAAATTTAATTTGGGAGGTAAAGTCAGGGTTTTTTTTTTTTTGCAGGGGGGGAGGAGTGTGGGGGAGCGAAAGGCACAGGGAGGCCTTGTGGCTTAATCCGTTTTCTCGTCCTGCTGGGCCAAATCCAGCCAAGCGCCCTGGAGCCATAACGTAATTTTTAAGGCGGTCCTTTGGCAGGGCAGAGGTGGCCCAAGAGGGCAGGTAGAAGTCCTGGGTGAAAAAGGACCACAAGGGCTGGGCAGGAAGCGGTCCTGGATCGCCGGAAGACGCCATTGGCATGGGAGTAGCCATATGAAATAGGAGCCAGTGTGGCACAGAGGATTTCAGGCTGGAGGAGCACCAGGAGACCCGGGTTCAAAGCCCTCCTGCTCAGCCCTAGAAGGCCACTGGCTGGCCTTGAGAAAGGAACCCTCTTTCCTCCACATTCTGGCTGCTTAATATTTTCTTTTGAACTGTTGCTCTGTAAAAGTCCTGTTTGTTTGAAGCACCTTCTAGTTTTGCATGCTTTCATTCAGAAGTAAAGATGGGGATAAATCCGTTGCCTGTGCAACACACAGCTGTGAAAGGCATGGAAATGACCCAGGAAGGGCAGAAGGAAAGAAGGGAGGGAGAGAAATAAAGAGGAAAGAAGGAAAGAAGGAAGAAAAGGAAAGACAGAGAGAAAGAGTGAAGGAAGGAAAGAAGGGGGAGAGAGCGAGAAAGAGCAAATGAGGAAGGAAGGAAGGAAGAAGGAAAGAAAAGGGAGAGAAGGATGGAAGGAAGAAAAGAGACACAGAGAAAGAGTGAACTAGAAGGAAAGAGAGGGAGAGAAGGAAGAAAAGAAGGGAGAAAACGAAAATGGAAGGAAGGGGAAGAGAGAGAGAAAGAGAGGAAGGAAAGGAGGGAGAGAGAGAGAGAGCAAATGAGGAAGGAAAGAAAAAAGAAGGAAGGAAGGAAGAAAAGAGACAGAGAGAAAGAGTGAACTAGAAGGAAGGAGAGGGAGAGAAGGAAGGAAGAAAAGGAGGGAAAGAAAGAAAATGGAAGGAAGGGGGAGAGAGAGAAAGAGTGAGGAAGGAAAGGAGGGAGGAAAAGAAGAAGAAGGAAGGAAGAAGAAAAGAAGAGGGAGAGAAGGGAGGGAGAGAGCAAACAAGGAAGGAAAGGGACAGATGGACGGATGGACAGGCGTTTGGACAGGCTATAGTTGTTGCTCTTGGGTTTACTTGCCTATAGGCCCATATTCTTAAGGACTTTGAAAGCAAGTCTGATTATTGGATTTTAGTCATGGCCCTTGTGGTTGGAGGTTAGGTTTCCCCTGCCCCAAAAAAGCACTTTCTGGGTCCAGGGACTGGAACAAGATTCCTGAAGGCAAATTCTCTGCTGAAAAGGCAGGTAATGGGGCTAATCAGGTGTGTGTGTGTGAAAGAGAGAAAGGGGGGGGGAGGGAGGCTTTGCTGAAGAAAGGGCCACTTAAAAGTAAATGCTAATGACTTAAAATGCTATTCCTTCTGTGCTGGAGGAGCAAAATTAAAGCAATGCCAGCTCCCAGCCTGTGCCTCATCTCCAGTCACTCTTGAGAAATTCCCAAGGGCTCTGCTGGGCTCCCCTCTTTTAAGAGGGTGAACCTGGAACCACTTACAGGAGAGGTTTAATAAGAGGCAAAATGTGTTTTTTATTTAGTATTTGGTTGCGTGAAAAAGATGGATTCTCTCTCGCAGCCTCCCTCTCCCCCCATCTCTCTCTCTTGAGGAGCAAAGCCGGAATCATCCGGCACCGAAAGGCCATGATGGGGACAGCCATCATCCGCTCCATCTCCATCTCCCCCCTTGGCCAGTGCACGGTCAAGAGGATAAAATGGTTCCATTTGCAGAATCCATCAGCAGTTGTGGCAAAGGCAATGGGGTTGGATGTTTGCTGTCCAATGATTTCTTATTGGATATAAAATGGGCACAGTAGGTCTGGGGAGAGGAGGGACACAAATCCCTGAATGGTCTTATTCCAATAAAAAATCCCTGATCCCCAGCTTGTTTCTCCTCTTCTGGAAGACAGGAATGTCCCCCCATCTCTACCAATAGGAAGGGAGAGGGACATCTTTGACTCTTTCATCCTCACATACAAGGACCAGTAATTATGGAAGTTTTCTCCTGGCCGCAGGTGAAAATGAACATTCCCCTGCTGAATTCTCCCCGTATTCAAACATCCCAAAGCATTGTAAAGAAATTATTCTACTGAGAAAAATACATATTTTTTTTGCACAAAACAGGTTTCTGTACAGGGAACAACATCGGCTGTGCAGGAAACACATATTCTGTGCAGAAAGCAGGTTTTATGGTGTGTGTTTGTTTTTTATTAAAACCCTCAATGTTTTTCATTGAGGAATAATTCCTGCACAGCACTTTGAGATGTTTAGATGTCAGGAGAAAATTGGACAAAATTCTCACTGGTCTATTATTCTCCTGCTGGTGTTTCCTGTCTGTTGGGAAACCCATTTTCTGACCTGGGGATGAATAATTACAAATACAGTAGGCCCTGGTACTTGCTGTGGATACCAACATCCATGGGTGCTCAAGTCCCATTATATACTCTCTCTCTCTCTCTGGCTTTTCTTCACAAACAAAGATTCAGGAAGGACTCATCACGCGCTTTCTGCAAGTGCGCTGATGACTGAAAAGGCCAATCCGAGATAGACAAGTCCGGTTGCAGAAAGCACAGCAGAAGGTCTCCTTGGGTGATGTTTCTGGGTTGTGATTCTTTCTGCGTTGTCGTTTCTCTTCAAGACTTGTTTGGCGTGAGTTCTCAAATAAGGCTGCAGCATTGTGGATAGTGCGTCTCCATGCCTCCCGATGTGAGGCCAGGGCGGACCACTGTTGGTGATCAACTTGGCCAAGCCTGAGATGTTGTTTCAGGGAGTCTTTGTATCGCTTTTTTGGAGCGCCCCTCTTACGCTGACCCATGGCGAGTTCACCGTAGAGTAGTATTTTAGGGAGGCAATGGTCCTCCATCCTAGAAATGTGCCCTGCCCAGCGCAGCTGTGTTCTCAATATCATGTCCTCAATGCTGGTGATCCCTGCTTGCTCAAGGACAGCATGATTCGTCAGTCCAGTGTATATTTAGGATTGTGCATAAACAGCACTGATGAAAGCATTCGAGGAGTTGTAAGTGTTGGCGATAGGTGACCCATGTTTCAGGTGACCCATGTTTCAGACCCGTATACAGTGACATAGTAAAAATTGTGTCCCTTATATAAAATGGCAAAATCAAGGTTTGCCGTTTGGATTTTTTTAATGTTTTCAAGCCTTGGATAGTTGAATCCATGGATACAGAACCTGTGGATATGGAGGGCCAACTGCATGTTTTCCATCCCTAGATGGGACTGGTGGAATGATTGCATCCTCCGGTTTCCCTCCACATGTGGGGAGTCTGTGAAATGAGTGGCTCTGAGGACATGCCCTCTCCGCCAAACAAGGATGGGCAGTTTCCTTAAATGCTTTCTTACATCTCTGCAGAGTGCAATTAAACTGCACAGGCCTTGGTTTGCTTGGTGGTGCCTCTGACTCCATTCCTGTTTCAAAGAACCCGGTTTATAACTTTGTGGTGTGAGATGGTGCCAGCCACACTGCTGTTTTCACTATTTGGTGTTGAGGAAACACATTACATCTGTCTTTGATCCCAAGATCTGGATTGCTAAAACTGATGGCCACAATTAAAGACAGTCCTGTTGAAAACCTGACCTCTGCCTGCTCTCAACTTCATGTAAACTTTTCAATATGGCTGTAATTTGGTATTAAATTACCCGTACTTTATTGCTTTCTAGCACAGCTCTGTCCTGTTGCTTTTTAAAAGATATAAAGGCTAACATGAAAGAAAAATGGCAGCCTATCTGCATAATTATGTAATTATAGACTTGTTTTCCTACACTTAGAGAGCCTTTTGTGTAGTTTATGCCTCCTCAGAGAAGCCATAATAGTGAGGGAGAATAATTTCTCTGCCTTTCCTGACCAACCATGTGCAGCATCAGATGAGTTGCTTCTGTTCACTGTGGCGGCGGCGGCGATGCTGCCACGGAAACCTCTGGATGTGAGTCATTGGCTTGGAAAGAAGATCACGAAATGTGCCTCTTGGCTCATCCTCTCTCTTATGCCCACCCACACCCATCTTTAAGGGTCCCAGCCTCCAAGGGTCTTCCATCTTATCCTTCCAGCGTAGAAGAGAATCCTGCACCTCCATCAAAAGTCCAGATGTGTCTATAGCCAGTGGCTTCATTGTGCATTTTCTACCCGAAAGCCTTACGCAGTTTTTGGCCTCCTCTTGCCAGCCACCTGCTCCAGCTGCTGCTCTGTTTCATCATCTGGCTTTCCAGCATCAGAATGAGCTGCTCATTGAATACTTATACTTTGTGCAGTTTATATTATTGCTGGTTTTGGTGCTACCTGGCAATATGTGCTTCCCCCCGTGATCCAAGGTTGGGTGTCCCTCCCTTGAAAAAACCCAGCCTTGACAATGGCGCTTCTGTGTACATCAGAAAGGCAAATTCCACTCCTTCTCCCATCTCTACCAACAGAATTGCTTTGTTTTTAACTCCAAGAGAGACAGAGGGATTTTTGCTAAGTAGTAAGATGTGGGGTTGTGATATAATGAGGGGTGTGAAAATCACTCTGTTTTGATTTCGTGGAGTTTCTCTGGAGGTTAGCTGCATTTTCCCCCTGTCTTTGTTTCATTCCTAGTTGTGAGACTTTGTAGCTTCTTCCCACAATGAAACTGGTACAATTTTAACACATGTTTGCTCAGTTTATATAATTTGCACAGTGTTTCCCCATTGACTAAAGGTGTTCCTGTGTAATTTTTTTAAATTATGCACATTTTAGCTACACACACTTTCAGATTTGGGCATTGTTTTGTGCAGATTTTATCTCATGGCCATTCAATTTGAGCCCCCCAAAATGGGCCCTTTTTCAAGGTGCTCATTTCTTTGCAACCAGTCCTGGGAGGTGCAAAAAAATGAAACTTTTGTTGAGACTACAGAGTCCCATGAAATTTCTTCTCTTCCTAGACATGATCCACACTGCTTCCCACTGGGCAGTGGCAAGCAAAGGCAGCTCAAGGGTTGGACATTGAGGGAAGCGCTCGAATCCCATAGCAGCAAAATGGTTTCCTGAAATGCACTTATGTATCTGCAGTATCTTTTCCAGAAGCTAGAGACATTTCACAAGTGATGGAAAACCTGTATCTGGATGGGATATGCCTCTAACCATGCAAAGAGCCTAACTCAGAGTTACCACACAGCAATGCAGGTGAGTCCTCTGGGCTGCCAGGCCTGCTCAGGATTAGCTGGGGGCACCCGAGGTCTTTTGATCTCTCCTGAGATCTCCGAGCCCCTGTGAGGTTTAAAATCTTGCAGGAACCCCTGAGCCCCTGTAAGTCTCTTGATAGCAGCAGCAGGGCAGCCTTCTTAAAATTGGCTTTCCTATTGAGGTGATACCGGATGGCCCAAACCCTGTTACCTCTTGATCTGGTGAAAGCAAGTGCCAGCCATGTTCAAGAGACCAGCCCTCAGCATTTGATGCCCCCAGCCCCTTTTACATGCCCTGACAGCCCCCATCTTGGAATATCAAATAATTGGCTATATTTAATCATTTGGTTCAGTGTGGTCTTCCACGTGGTTACAGCTAAACAGGGATCCCCAAATACCAAGGTGGGATTCATGCAAGACCAAGGGAAGGGCCTTGGGAAATTCCCCCAAACAGATACTCAAGTAAGAAACTCAATACCTGGAGGTGAGTCAACCACTAATCCACTCAACGATAGCAAGAGACCTTATTGCTTGTAAAAGGGGTCCTTCCTTCGTGGTTCCATTGCTTCTATTTTATCTTTGTTGTTATGTTTTTATTGAAATTAATGGTGTTTTCATAGGCTCACTTGCTTAATGGTGTTTTAGCTTTTTTATCATCCGGTTTTTAGTTCTGTCTTGTTTCCCCCCTTGTTGTAAGCTGCCTTGGGTATGGAATGAATAAACAGAAAATTAAATTGCCCACCTGCTCTTTCAGCACCCGATGCCCACTGGCCTTGAAAATGCTTCTGGACTCTTATTTTTGGTGAGTTTTTGCACTGCGAGGGCAGCTCTGTAGAAATTTATCATGAGTCTGGTATGTTTGCAGACAGAATTGGTGGTCTATGGGACCATATAAAATGCTAGGACAGGTTTCAAGAGGCAAAGTGCACCAGATAACAAGCTGAATAATACATTTATCTCTGGTTTTGAGATCAAGGTACGGTAAGTTATGGGTCTCCCTGGACAGCCAAATACTGAGCGAGTCATTTTGGAGTGGTTCTTATTAAATTTCATGTTATCATTAACATGACACCTTACAAGACAGAAAGAACATGTTTAATTTCTGAGATTTTGAGCATGAGTTTTGAGGGTGAAAGGGAGAGGGTTTTTTAAAAATGTTTTGAACGATAATCAAAATCTTGATGGAAACTTTTTCTAGAAATGTAGGGCCTCCTCCTTCTCCACCTTTCTTTTAAAAAGAAGGTATGTGGAATGCCAACTGGACTCCTAACATTGTACACGGACAAAAACTCAGCCTGAACCATAACAAGAGAAACGCATGTCCCTCTGGGGACATTGTTGATCTGCAATGTCTTGGAATTAAAAAGAGAAAAAAATGAAGAGTGGGAATAGAAAGTTGCAGCTGTTGTTGGGAATTGCCAGCAAATAGTCTGGGATAACAAAAATGTCATTTGGATATTTTGAACACCCCCTGCCCCCCGAAAAGAACAGCTACAACCACCTGGACCTCAAGGGACATTTGCCCCGTCTGTTTCAGCCCACAGTTGGGAATATTGTATTTGTTTTTCATTTGTAAGCTGCCTTGAGTCTTAGAATCATAGAATCATAGAGCTAGAAGAGACCCCAAGGGTCATCCAGTCCAACCCCATTCTGCCATGCAGGAGAACACCATCAAAGCATTCCCAACAGACAGTCATCCGGCCTCTCTTTAAAACCTCCAAAGAAGGAGACTCCACCTTCTTCTGGGAAAGGCAGGGTAAAAATGAAGATATTAACTATAACAACCACAACTGCAGAATGACACTACTTGGTGATTCCATGCCGTATGATCTGACAATTCCTCGCTGATTCTCCGACTCTTGGTCCAAAACTCCAGCCAGTGACCCCTGGAAGACTCTGGAACTAAGAATGTTATGGCTGGTACTTTTCCCAAGAGGAGGGAAGGGTGCATCTACACTGTGGAAATAATGCAGATTGACACCACTTTAGATGCTGTAGCTATGGAATCTTGGGATTTGTAGCTTTACAAGGTCTTCTCTGCCAAAGAGTGCTGGTGCCTCACAAAACTACCAATCCCAGGATACTATAGGATGGAGCTGTGGCAGTTAAGGTGCTGTCAAACTGCATTTCTACAGTGTAGATGCACCTGTTGGTGCCTCTTTGATATACTTTAGTAGTAATAAGGGACTCCTCATCCCGTCCCCTCCTCCTGGCTCCTCTTTGCCCAAGGTCAGCCTGACCATCTTCTGCATGGAAAGAAAAGGGGGTTGGGAAGTGGGGGGCCGGGGGCTAGCATCCTCCCTTTCCTCCCCCCCTTTGGAAAGTTTCTCCAGCATTCCTTAAATTTCCTGGAGGGATGGCCCGTGGCTGGGAAAAGGCAGGAGCCACCCCTCCTTGGTGGCCAGGGTAGGTTTCCATTCTTTTCCGGTGGTGGTGGTGGTGGGCTGCCGCTCTGCAATCATCAGAGAAGCTTCATCTCCACTGCGGTGGGCTTCTATCCTTGACATTCTTTCCCATGATGTTTTACCAATTAAGCAGCCTCTCTTTGCCGTACCCTCAAATTAAAACAAGCACAATCTCCTCCGGCACTGGAGGAAAGAGGAGAGAGGAGGATTCTGCAACCCAGCTTGGAGTTCTGCCTCTGCCTTGACTAATAGGACAGCCTCCCCTTCCTTCCCCAAATGGAGCCATCCTAACCCGTGAGCCTACATTTTGACCCAGGGGCAGCGATCCGGGCCCACTTCCGTGCAGGAGAGGAAGCCAATGCCTCCCGCCCCCAATAGGACAACATCCACTGGACCTGTATCAACCGCAGCATCCAAGCCAGCATGGATCGGAGCATTTTTGTCCACAAAACATTGCGCAGATTCTTCACAGTGGGCTGTTGAGAGGTCTGTATTTTTCTTCTTGATCACTCAAGATGGCTCTTCTGCTGGACAACACTGTGCAGATGCAATGGAGACAGAGAAGTAGAGTTTCTTTGCTGCCGCCATCGGCACAGACTTTCCAAGGAGCCCCAGCCCATGTCCGGCTGGACTCGCTCCGAGACTTCTGCACTCAACGCTCTAGTCTCTGACTCATTCTTTTCATCACCACCGGCTCCCTCGCGAACTGGGGGGCTGGCCTGGTTCCATTCCATATCTGCCGCCTGGGCCATTTCCCCATCCCAGAGAGATCAACCAGGGCTTCGACAGGATCACCTGCCAAGACAACAGAAACCCCCGCCCACCCACCTCCCAGAATTGTCATCCAGATCCATAAGCCATCTTAATTGGCCCTCCCCTTTCAGACGAGTTGCCTCCTGAACCTTCTTTCTGTCTCCTGGAGGGAGAAAGAGATTTTCCCCCCAGGGAGATGCAAAGACTTCCTGGGTGTCCGCCCCCTCCCCGCTGCCAATTCTACATTTTCTTCTCTTCCAGACTCATGCTCCCATGTCCTTCTTTTCCCCTCACTGCCCCCTCCCCAAGTTAGTCTTCCTATTACGTCTGCAGCAGACACTCCGTTTGATTGCAAGCAAGGAAGGCAGATTATCCACAGGGTGGGCTGAGTGACAATTCTGGCTTGCCTTGACCCAGTGCCCGGGGAGATAAGAATTAATCTTATAAACCTCTACACCCTTCTCCCCTCTCTCTCTGATCTCTGAACAACATGGCAGGGTTGCCTTTGCTCCCCCTTTGTCCCCAGCTTGGTTACATGAAGCCCCCCCATGAGTGCTCTTTTAGGGGTGGAGGGCCCCAATTCCACTCCCGCCTGCTGCTTGTTTTGCCCTTGAAGCCAGAAAGAGTTCAAGATGGACGGTTTGTCACATTCCTCAAGACTTCCTCAGCTCCTCCTGCATTACTCTGGAAGGATGATGGGGGATGGGAGTGGGGGGGAATCCACTCAAATTAGGGGTGTGAGCCAAGCTCTTGGTTGCAGTAGCTGTCCTTTCTGCACCTCTGGCTAAAAGGAGGGACGGGTGCGCTGGATTGCCAAGCCCAGCTGAACGCTTCTTCGGCCATGTGCCGATGGCCACAGCAATGAGGACCCCTCCATGCTCTGAGATGCGAATCCCAAATCATCATTCTGAATTTTAAACAGGGCTTTTCTCTTGCATGCAATCTGTCTTTCTTCATTAAGGCTCTACAGGGCACTCGTGGTTTTGAGTTAAAGGGGAAAACACAGGGAAAGGTCAAGCGTAGCTGAGCTGACCTGAAGGAGTAAACAATTATTCGAAATACGGCGGATCCCAAGTGGGAGATGCTGCCGCTGCCACTTTAAGAGCAATTCCCAGGCCGTCAAGTATTTAGGTCTTCTTAAAATGGCTTTTCCCCCAACTTGCATTAATACAGACATTAACTCTAATAGCATCTATTTAGCATAAACAAGAAGATAAAAAATATTTCTGTGATTGAAATGTTTGTTATTTAGCATTAGGCACCTTCGTACTTGGGTATATTTTGCATTTTAATCCACTCTACGCTTGGTTTTGGGATTGATAGATTAGTTTTAATCCCCTGTCTAATAATGGGGGAACTGCTGAGATTTATTAAACAGGCAAGGCTTGGCTCTTGGATTTAAGAGGAGTCGCGTGGACTTTCCCTCATGCATATTGAATCGGTGGCTCATTGGAAGGCCTTTGGAGAGGCCGGAGGGCTGCTCTTCCTTGGGCCTCAAAGTGTGTTTGTGTGTGTGTGAGAGAGAGACATGGGGGGGAGTCCTTCCAGAATAAAAGGAGGAAGGGCTGGATTGGGCCTGACCCTGCTTGGCGCATGCATCCGAAGGAAGAAAGTGTGTTCCTGTTGTTCAGCCGCCCTGTGAAGTAAGCATCTCTTGCAATGGTCAAAGGGAAGACTGGCTGAATGAGTGTGGTCCCGTCTACACAGTAAAAAAAATACGTACGCCGTTCGGAAGATTGCTCTTCCGTACACACGGCTGTTCGGATTCATACGTGTCATTCAGAAGGGGGGCTAGCAAATTCCCCTGTAAACTATGTGGATTCGGTGTTCGGGAGGATTAGCGGATCTCGGCATAAAATACGTACAGCCGTTCAAATGGCTGATGGTCTGTATGCCCCGTTCGCACACATACGAACAGGCAGTGTAATCTGATTGGCTGGCCAAGTAGAGGGTGCAGGGCTAGCAAGGAGGGAAATTGGGAGCAGCCGCCATGTTGGATTCCTGGCTAGGCGAGAGTCCGGTAAGTCCGTTAATTTTATATATTTATTTTTATTTTACATTGTAAATAGAGACAACCGAATGTCTGCAAAGCAGGCACCTTTAAAAAAATTTTTTTTACAGCGGTGGGAGATTTAAAACTGCCGCTTGGCTTGCTCATTCCAGCCATCTGGCAAAGTGGGGGGTCATACGGAATTTAGGTGGGTAAAAAATTGTGTAGGCGGATCGTATGCATACGAACGGCTGCCTATTCGTATTTTTTACCCCCTAAATGGATTTTTTTTAATTGTATAGACGGACCCTGTGATGCCAGACAAATAATTGGCACAGAGATGGAGAGAGAAGAGGGAGTGAATGAGTGTGCGCGCGTGCGTGCGTGTGTGCATGCGTGTATGTGTGATCTCCTAAAGGAATGGCAAGTGGAGCGGAGCAGAATCCAGAAACCAGAAACATCCCATGAAGCAAGGTCTAAATACTTCCAGCTGGCCCACTAAGGTCAGACTGTGTGCCGGTTGGCAAAGCTAGCGGGGATGTCTATACGAGGCAATAAAATGTGGATTGATGCGCACCAATGCCAATTCACAATGCTTTCATTTGTCTCAATGGTTTTTTGGCAAGATTGCAAGCATGAGAAGCTGGCCATCTTTGCTTTTCAAACAGGCATGCCTACGAATCAAGATGGCGAGCATGAATGAGTTACTCGCCTTTTTATTCCTACCAGTCACTGCCACCAAACAATTTTTTTATTAATACATTTAATAAACTTTACACTATATAACAAATATAACAAATCAAAACAAAACACACCTAATCTTTACACAGACAACACAAACAACACTCCTCTTAAAATAGAATTCATCCTAAACAACTCTACATATCACTTAACAAATAACATCTAGATTTAATTACTATGTATATTAAATGTAACTAAACATCCTATTATCTATGACATAGAACATATAACATGTTAAAAAGACTTCCCACTAGCTTCCCAGAGAATACATTTCATATATCCATATCACCAATGCCTATTATTAATTTGCTCTTAAATTCTCTTGCCTATCAATGATTTCGTTGATGACACTATTATCCTATATTGAAAATAATTCTATATCTGATTTAAATATCCTACTTAGTAATTATCAAAACCAGTTTTTTTTTTTTTAAAAAAAGCATATCCAAGGTGCGGAAGTGCTATTTTCCACTTAAATAAATAGGGGGAAAAAAAGACTGTTTTGTCGCCTCAGCGCACAATCGCTACGGTGAAAATGGTGGTTTGGGGCACTTCCCTTGCCATCAAGCTCCACCCCCCGCACACATCCAACCAATCAGCTTTCCACTTCTGTTCTTATCGGGAATGCACAGCAAAGTGGATCGGTTGTCCCAACTAGCGGGAATACGCATTTCCTTCAGAGTTTTAAAAAAGATACTCCTGTGGAATATTTGGCATTTTTTGGCCCCTATTGTTCAGAACATGGTGGATTGATGCAGGATCTCATTAAGACAAATTGTATTCTCCTCAAATTCTATGAGGAGTATTTTCACCGTATAGACGAGCAGGTGTTTCCATTTCGCCGTTTCTCTTGGCCCAGCGCGTCTCCCCTTGCGGGCGGAAGTATCCAGTGGCCGACCAGCTTCCTCCTCATGGTGGGTGATGCTGGATGGGACACTCTCCACACACACACACACACACACACACACACACAGCCCCCAAGGTCAGGGTGGGGTGTCCTGGCTGGTCTGCTCGGACAGATGAAAATCAAGGAGGCTGGGGAGGTATAGAGAGCAGACAGCTGCATTGTGGGCAGTTTAGGTGCGTTTGGGGTGATTTGGGGGGTTAAACTCATGAAAAATTATCTTTTATGGATGTTCTGGCAGCTTGGAGGGAGTGCCAGTCAGCTTCAGGGACTGAAAATATGGACCTGTGGTACTTTCAGGGCCTTTGTCTGGAAACACCTTGTGAAATTTCATGGAATGGTCATCATTTGCACCCTCTGTAGCATTATTAAGCCATCCCAATTGCATTTCGTAGAAGGGCAGGATATAAATTTATTATTATTATTATTATTATTATTAATAATAATAATAATAATATTTTTTTCTTTTAAATGTTGGCTGGAATCCGGTGAGTTCATCCCAACTAGAGCAGACCCATTGAAGCAAATGTTGGATGGTGAGTCCACACATGGGCAAATCCCAGTGATTCAATGGGCTTACTCTAACTGGGATTAACAATAGGATTTAGGCGTCCAACGTTTAATTGACATAATTAAGACACCTCTGTCAAGTGATGATTGTAGCATGAATATATATATAAACAATCTTAAAATTTCTTCTTGCTATTGTAACAACAATGGGTGGACATGGCCAAAAGGGACAGAACTGGAACCAGTGCCATTGAATGTCATTCAGTCCAAAGGTAACCGAGAACAAAATTTCAGGGGTTCCCCCTCTTTGTTCAGGGGAAGAGGAGTCTGTTGTTTGTTTCTGTCACGTGCGACAGATCCTGGAACAGTCCAAGGTTCACTTGATTTCCAAGTGACAATTGTCCTGATTAGAATATAGGCAATTAAACTGTCTATTATTGGAAAATGTGATTTGCTAATGAGTTCCACATGATGGGGGCACTGGAAACAGAGAGGCAAGGAGTCACCCCTCTAAAGGAAGGAATGAGGTGGTCTGGCGAATCTGGTGGGTTTTAGCAAGAAGCAAAACCCATTAGTCAAAATTCAGCACCTTCCTGCTTAGATAGAATCTTTTAAATTTTTTTAAACTCTGCACTTTAAATCATTGGCGTTGAGGACAGAGGTTATGCTAACACCACATTGCCTGTCCATTAACGCTGCAATCTGCGACACTGCAGGAGGATTGAGAAAGGAAATGGCCAGTTTCCGAGAGCAAGTGCTTGGAAAGTTCATTGATCCAAACGGGACTACTTGGCTTGAAATGGGCTTGTTGGACACACGTGCGCATCCTGGCCTCCGATTTGTGAACCTCAAACAGCAGCAGCTGTTTATCATCATCATCATCATTGTTAATATTATTTCTACCCTGCCTTTTCCCCAGTTTGGAACTCAAAGCAGCTTGCAAGGAATTCAAAATTACCATGTGACCGTCTCATGGGGCATCCTTCACAAGGTTTGTTCAGAGGAGTTTTGCCACTATTCTGAGGCTGAGAGAAGAGCAGCAATTTGAACCTTGGTCTCCCAGGACCCCAGTCCAACCCTTTAAACCACCACGCCACGCTGGCTCTCTAGCATCCTCTTGTGAATAATACATTTGCAAGGATGTCCAGGAAATGCTTTTGGAGCTGTCATGTTTTCAGGGGATCGGGCAAAGTGGAGTGTTTTGTTTTCAGGAGGGAGAGCTCTCAGAATGGGTGGAATTGGGCCAAGGATGAGGAGCCTGGAAAGGGGCTGGTGTTGAGCTGTGAGCAACTGGTCCACTCGCTGGAAACAGAGAGTCCTCCTTGCTGGGCCTTCCTGCCAAGGACTGCAGAGCAGGATCCTCCTAAAAGGCCATCCAGGCAGGAGGGCAGATTTTGGGAGAGACAAGAGGCAGCTGAGCACTCTCCCCTCCACATGGCAAACTTGGAGGTCAGGAGTCATAAGGGCCAAATTATTCTGCAAGGTGGGACTGGTTTCTGCATTCTGGGTATTAGGAATCTGTGCCTGGATGCAACCCACAGCAAATATACTCCACTGCCTTTCTGGCTCAGGCAAGTAAGGCAATATATAGACACGTCTTGTCCTCAAAGCTGGCCTCTTAATCTATTTCAGTGCTTATTGATCATTGATTGCAATTCTATTGATTAATTTCTTTTTAGTGATGTTGTTAACAGCCTTGGGCACTGTGTTGTTCTGTGGGGTTTTTTTTTTTTCTTTTAGCGGAAAGGTGAGATCAAAACCAACCAATCAATCCATCTGGGCTCCCGGCCACCCACCTCTTGGGATCTGCTTTGCTTGCATCCTCTTGTGCTCCTGTTTGGGGTTTCCAAAATGATGTGCAGTGCACCAGGGTCGCGTGGTTTTTGTGCGGCTTCTTTTCACAAGAATCATGCAGTTTCCATCATGGGCAATGTGGTGGCAGCATTTCCACAGAGACACACGAGGAGGAGCATTTCTGGCACTGATGCTTTCATCTTGAAAATTAAATGATCAATTACCTGCCTGACACCCCCCCCCCAATGTTTTTGTGCATCTTTGCTGCAAACTGTTTTGAGTAGATGTTCTGGACCTTTATTAGTTATTTGTTTTTTAAGATATAGATAGATAGAGATAAATATATAAAGCTGCAAACTGGCATTTTGGAAATGGAATTGTGTCAGTTAATAAAATGAAATATTACAGTTTTGGAACCAACAAATGCACAGTGTTCCAGGCACAACAGAAAAGGGAGCCAGAAACCCCTGTGAGAACGGGCCCAGAAAGGCTGCTAAGCAGGAAGGGGTGGCAGGGGAAGGTGGGGTTGTTAACTCTCACTGGAAGAAGTACAGCAATAAAACCACCACAACAAGGATGGAGACAGCTCTCCTGGTGAGGAGGAAGCCAGCAGCACATCTTCATCAGTGAAACAAACAAGACAGATGCAAAAAACCAGAGCTGTCATGCATGTAGTCACTTTAGGTGTTGCAAAGGAGAAACAAGTTGGATAAGCCAGAATTGTTTCGCTCATGTGCTTAAAAATAAAACAAAGCTGGAAAGGGAATGTGAGCACCAGCCATTCAGCCCCACGAACCACCAGCGTTTCCAGCCCAGAGGGGGCCATCTCAGAGCCCTTCTTGTATGCTCTCTATTAATTGATTAAAATAGGTATAAACTGTGCTCTCTCACGGATGGGACTGCAGGGCTGATGCACCCGTGCTAGGACATTTCTAGCAGGAGGGAAGGTATTCCTTTCCCTTCCCTCCCTTTTCCCCTTCCTCTTCCTCTTCCTTCCTCTCATCTCCATGAGCTGCTCTGAGGCTGAACTCCAGCTAAGCCAAAGGTGCCTCTCAGAGATCCTACGGACCGAGAGCCGGAACTGAAGGCCTTCTTGTCTAGCAGCAAAGGTGGTGAACTCTGCAGAGTGCTTGCTCTTTCTCTTTCTTTCTTTCTTTCTTTCTTTCTTTCTTTCTTTCTTTCTTTCTTTCTTTCTTTCCCCCTCCTTTGATTTTTTGCGGAAGCATCTTCCTCTGGCTCCTGGAATGCCATTCTGGAACCGGATCCCACTCCTTGGCGGCCACTCCTCGTCCTGCTCCTCAGCTGGGATTAGGCCCAGTTTTCGGATTTGCTCCGGTATCCTCGCTAATATACTTGACTTTCCATCGCAGCTCTGTGGCTGCTGCTGCTGCTGCTGCCGCCTCTTTCGCTCGCCTGTAGAAAGAAAAGAAGGAAAAAGAAAGCAAATCAGCATTGTTAGGGCTTGACTTCTCGAAATAAAATCAAAGTGCCGGCAGTACTTTTGAACTGACATGTTCAGTGGATGCTGATAATGAGAACCTTCGCAGCACCAAGAAGCATCATAATTGATGGCCTGTAATTAATATTTGAAAGGCACAATTGGTGACAGACAGGTGTGCGTATACAAAAAAATTGCATAATTGGGATGTTGTTTCTACCGTATGCAAATATTATGCATGCTGCTTATATCTGGGGAGGGGCTGGGGGGAAGGGGGAGGGTGGTCTTTTTTGGTCCGTAAACATACGATGTGAAGGGAAAGGGAGACGCACGCACCAGGAAAGCCCCGCCAGTGACGGAGCGCACCGTCTCTGCCGAGGCCTCCTTCGCTTTCACTGTCTCTTTCGATCACCGCATTGGTACGACTCCAGCCCCGGGAATTGGGGGGGTGGTATTCTAATGAGGTTTTTAAAAAGAAGCCCAAGTGTCCCCCTTGATGGTGTCTGATTTGCACATAGCAAGGCCCAGGGAATCCGCAGGATATATTTACCTTCATATTTAAAAGTGGGGTGGGGGGGAGACAGACAAATAGACTTCTTTGGACTTAAAAAAGGGAAAGGGGGGAAAGGGGGATGAATTATCCAAAGGGCAAAGCCGAGCGCTGCCTGTCTCTGCAGGGCCAGTGATTGCTTTGCCCTTGTGCGCACGGACGGGGGGTGGGGGGACCCGGCTGCTGCCTCAATGGGATTATGTCCCCTCTCATAACCTATCAGTCTTCTGATCAGAAATTCATCCATTTCTCCGCCCGGCAAGGGCAGCATGATTGGATTTAAATAGGCAAATGCCAGACTTGGGGCTCTGACAGCCTCCCCTTGCCTCTCTGCGCCCCCTCCCCATCCTATTTCCCTCTTTTGCTCGGCCTCCCCTTTGCAACGGCTTCTCCCCCCCTTTCCTCTCTTTCGTTTCTTCCCTTTTCTCCACTTCTCGGTGCACCACCATTTTATATTAGGCATGAACTAGCATGATGAGAAGTTATCAGGAAATGGAGGATAGATGTGGGGAGAGGCAGGGAAGGGGGGGAGAGACAATAATAGAGGGAGAGAGGGAGGGAGGCAGAGGGAGAATTGGATGGCAGAAAATTGTAAATTGTTGCTGTCATGCTCTCCCTGGGACAGTAAAATCTGTTTTTAAAGCCCCCCCACTCCCTCCCCCTCGCCTTCTCCCCCTCCATCCCACCCCACTCAATTATTAGTATTTCCCCCCTCTCCCACACTCCCCGCTGCTTAAAAGGAAATATTTCAAGATAAAGTGTCCAGGTGCTATCCTTACTAAATCAGCAGAATAGCCAAGGGGAAAGTGGCTCCTTGCTGTCCATTGCGCCCGCCCGCCCGCCCGCCTTCTTTTTGGCCCGGAGAAAGGGGTGCCTGAGCCAGCGGGGTGCAAGGAAGGTCTCCTCCCACCAGGTACACCCAAGGGTGGGAGAAGAAGGAAACGAAGAAGGGAAAGGTCTCATGGCCCTGACGGGGTGGGGGGGTCGGTTAGGAGGGCAAGAGGATACGGAAGAGACCCCTCCACCCCAACCGCAAAAAAAAAAAAAAAAAAAAAAGCAGCAAAAACGGGAAAACCCTCGAGGGCCAAAATGGTGGCCGGGAGGAAGCCACCATCCCATCAGTTGCTGCAAAGCTGTTTTCCTCCCTTCTATGATTCTGTTTCGCAGAGGGTTCCTAAATGGCAAGGGGTTGGACTAGATGGCCCTTGCAGTCCCTTCTGATTTTGCGGTTCTTGAGAAGTTAAGGGAAGGGCACGTGGGGGGTCCAGACAGGTGGTGAGGCTTGTCAGGGGTCAGGAGCATCCCGTGCCACAAGAGGGCCCAAGCTGGACACCGAGGAAGCGTGCCCAGGGACGTCGTGGGGAGCCAGGCCTGGCAACGTCGCTAAGCATCAACTACAGTGGCTCAAAGCATGCCATTCAAGTAGTAATAATAGGATTAACAATGATAATGATGGTGGTAATGATAGTCTAGCCAAGGAGGCTAAATCTCATCCCATCAGGGGAATTATCAGCCATAAATATCACCCTAAAACACCACCAACATTTCCACAGTTCCTCTTCCTACATCCATGCTGTCGATTTGCTGTGACGCATCTCAGGACGCATCTCTGAGAACCTTCTGCTGTTTGAATCTCTGCTCCTCTGAGAGGTATCGTATCACCCGGGAACTGTTCCTCACTCTGTTCCTCTACCCAAATACTTCCTACTTTCTTCAATAACCTTATGAGATTGCTCGAAGCCTGAGTGTTGTGCGAATGCTGTTACTACTAATTTCCAATAAAGATCATTTAATTGTAAGTTTTGGCTTAGAGTCTCCTCCATTACTACTGGTATACATAGGTCAAAAGATCCTGCTGTTACCCAGCCTCTTGCTGCCATTTTGAGCTAATTAAACATTACCCCATATTAAGAATTTGGAGACTAGTGGGACCCTCACAGACCGCCATGCAATTTGGGTAACATTGCTCGGTCTCAGATTTGGGCCCGGAAGCCTCATGGCCGGGGACAATGCTGGATCGGCAGCCTCCCTCCTCGCCGATGGGTCTCCCGTTGCTGTGGGATGATCCATGGGACACAACTGCCATTCTTAAATGTGTGTTTTAGTTTGCATGCTGCCTTTCTTAACACCATGCCTCGTCTTCTCTGCCTCTGTTGGCAGGAAAGATCTCCTTGAAGCCCCTTCAAGACTGTAAAGATGATCCCAGAGCCCCAGCAAAAACAAAATAAAGAGACAAATAAAAATGAAATATTTATTGTTTTAACAGAAGAGTTGGTTCCGATAGGAATTGCCTTCTGCCTACCCACTGTTCCCGCTGACTCCAATCTCACAGAAGAAAAGATGCTGAGACCATAACTCATTCCTCCATGCTGAGAAGGACACCTACGGTAGATATGATTACGGTTAGCAACAGGCCTGTGACTTCAGACACCTTTGCTTTCCTTACCAGCCACAGCGAGGGGAGGAGTGCGTGGTGGGGGGGCCAGAAAAACAAAGACAAAGTGGAAGCAACTCAGAAATGAGTTTTGCATGCAACCAGGGTGGGGAGGCCGGCTTAATAAAAGGCCTTACCTTTTGATGCTCACTAATTCCCACTCTCCAGGTTGAAGAAACACGTTTGAAGCGTTCTGCATGAATAAAAGAGGACGGCCGACTAGATCCTGGCCACAGTTCAACTGGCGTCCCAGTTATCAAACCACTGAGGAAGGGGAGGGGAGAAGTACCTCCTCAGAGAATTTGAGGAGAATACGTTTTGTCTAACTGGGATCCCTCATCATTTCGCCATATTCGGAAGGAGCAGGGGCGAGTACTCCATGGGAAAAGGCTTCACAGCTTTTCCCGACTTAAAAAAATGACAACTCTGAATGAAATGCGCATTCCCGCTCCTTGGGACAACTGATTTGCTTTGATGCGCTTTCCTGATAAGAGGAGTGGAAAGCTGATTGGTTGGATGTGTGCAAGGGGTGGAGCTTGCTGGCAAGGCAAGCGCCTGGACCCGCCATGTTGGATTTTTACTGCAGCAATTGTGCACTGAAGTGATGATCCCCCCTTTTCTATTTTTTTAAGTGGAAGACCGCACTTCCACATTTAGGATTTGCTTTTTAAAAAAATATTGTTCAGCAGCGGCAACTGGTGAGAATAAAAATGTGAGTAATTCACTGTCGCCTGCCATCTTGATTCACAGGCATGCCCGTTTGAACAACAAAGGTGTATGGCTTTGCAGGCCTGAGATCTTGGAGAAAAAAGTTGAGACAAATGAAAGCTGCTGCTAATTGGTGTTAGTGCTCATCAATCCACATTTTATTGTCTCATATAGATGAGCCCTGAGTCTCCCAGGGCCCTTCTCCCTAATACTTGCACTGGGGTGGGAGGATGGGCAGTGGGGTTTAATTCTCATTTTTGCAATTCTCCTCCCAAGGGCAGACAGGTCTTCCTGGGATGCAAGAAGGGGAAGGGTTAGATCAGGGCTGGTTTAAGGGCCCTGCAGCACCTGCAGCTGCAGCCCCCCCCCATCATTGTGGGTACCCCATCATAACCTTCCTCCTGCAAAAACATTATTAGTAATAATCTGAATATCCTGTACTGTGAATAGGTTAGGTTAGGTTACATTGACCTGAGATAAACTTATGCCCCCCCAAAAATAAAGCGCTGCAGGGGGGCCAAATTTTCCTTAAACCGGGCCTGGGTTAGATCCTGGAAGCAAGGCTCACCTTGACCTCTCTGACACAGGTTTGCTTCTGCTGTGGTGAACTTGGCTACAGGGGTCTGAAAGTGAGCGGAAGGGATTGTGGCCACTCCGTTGGCCAGCAAAGGGCTCTCCTTCCCCCGTGTCACTTGGAGCACTGGCCGGCCAAGGGAAATGCTTGCTATTTGTTTATTTATTTATTTATTTATACCCCGCTCTTCAGCCACAAAGGCTATCAGAGTGGCTTACAAATGGTCAATTTAACACTCCCCTGGCCTCTGGCTTACAATCTAATGCTGGCTTGATGTCTGCTACGAGGCAACCCCAGGCGGCACGCTGCAGCTTCCAAGCCCAGCGAGGTGCAGAGACTCAAGGATCCCAGACTATGGTTTGTCCCAGGGCACTCGGGGTCAGCACCACATGTGAGGAGCACACGCAGCTGTCACTGCGCACAGGTGGGCCGTTCGTTCCCCTCGATACAGAAGGCAGTGGGTTGGCAGTGGGATGACATGGAGAACGGGACCCCAGCCAGCAGACTCTTGTAGTGATGTCAGATTCCCCATTTATGTGGGAGCCCAGCATTCCTAGCAGCTGCGCAAAGGGAGGGACCCCAGCTGTTTTGTGGGTCTGCCTGAAAATGCTATTATGTGTGATGCAGCCCGGAAGAAAATGAAAATTAAACCCATAACCCCCTTCCCCCTGCCCGAAAACAACCCACAATGGCTGCCATCCAACATGTGTTGTAGCTGAAAATGTTTGAGAAACCCCCTGTTCCTCACTTCAAAGCAGGATCTCAGGCGCTTAAGAAAGCAGCGTTGGAGGAGAATCTGATAGGAACCGAATGCTGGGCTTTTATTATTCAGTCTGCCAAGGAAACACCCAGAGCCAAGTATTTTATGGGACAGAACTTGCCGTTGGTCTTAAACATCTACCCTCTGTGTTCCATTCTAATAATTAAAACAACAACAACCACACAACCCTGGATGTCAGAGTCCCTGAAGGCAATGGTCCAGATCTGACTTTGGGCTCGAATCCTTTGCTTCTGAGGTTTCAGCGAAGCTGGTGTGGTAAAACCATCATTTCCCCAGTTGAGCTGTGGCCAAAGGGATCATAGAATCACAGAGTTGGAAGGGACCACAAGGGCCATCTAGTCCAGCCCATGATGCAGGAACCCATAGCTTAACACTCCCCGATGATGGCCATCTAACCTCTGTTGAAAAGCCACCAAAAAAGGAGAGTCCACCAGCCTTTGAGAGCTTTCATAATTCATGGTTGAACCAACTCAGGAGGTTCTTCCCAACATTTAGGTGGAATCTCCTGTCAATTCACTGTAGCTTCCTTTGAACCGAAGATCGCAGCACTTCCTTATCTCCTGAATTTTACAGTCATAGAATCATAGAATTGCAGAGTTGGAGATTCCTACAGCTGGACGGAACCTAAGGGCCACCTAGTCCAATCTCCAGCCATGGAAGAATACACAATTAACGCATTCCAAAAAGATGGCCACTGAACTTCTGTCCAAAGGCCTCCCAAGAAGGAGAGCCCATCACCCTCCAAGGCAGTTTTGGGGAGCTGTTGAAGGGCTGCAGCCCTGGGAGATTTTGGCCAAGATCCTACACACTTTTGCACAGCGTGAGTCTACCCCAGAGGCCGCATGATGTAGTGGTTTGAGTGTTGGACTAGGGTTCCTCTGAGAGACCAGGATTCAAATCCCACCTCAGCCAGGGAAACCCACTGGGTGGCCTTGGGAAAGTCACACTCTCTCAGCC
This sequence comes from Gambelia wislizenii, assembly GCA_030847615.1. Lineage (NCBI taxonomy): Eukaryota > Metazoa > Chordata > Lepidosauria > Squamata > Crotaphytidae > Gambelia > Gambelia wislizenii. Next base: position 819,862 of record JAUMIR010000008.1, read on the forward strand.
TCAGAGGGAGGCAAAGGCAACCCCCCCCCCGCTGAACAAATCTTGCCAAGAAAAACCCATGAGAGCCATAGTTAGAAACTACTTGAAGGCACACAACAACCACCAAGAATACCCCAGCAGAGTCACACAACCTGCCCCTGTGGCTTATCCAACAACTGGCTTCATGAGCCTTGAGTGCATCCGTTGCTGAAGGGCTGAGAAGTTCCCTGTCCAAACTAGTCAAATCTGAGCAAGTAGGGGAGGGGAGTCCATGCACATATACAACAGGGGTGGGCATATGGTCCCTCCACTCCACTTTTGGGGGCCCAGACGCCCCCCTCACATGAAGTACCTGTGGTTGGTATTTCATGCTTAATGCTTAATGGTATCACCAGGAGCCATCCTTACGTCTCAGGTTTTGGCCCGGAGACCTCAGGCCTGGGGACCATTCAACCTGAGTGCCAGGGAGCAGAAGATGGTAGCTGTTGCCCTGCCCCCCCCCCCCGCGGGGGTCAGGATCCTGCCACTTGCCACAGGGCGGATGGTCAGCCAGGTTTTTCCTCTATATTCACCCACCCGCCAAAGCTCTTTTCTGAAGGGCCTGTGGTCTCCCTGCTTTTGGATGAATGAGGGGCTGGGTGCAGGATAGTGGCCTCCTTGCCCGGCTTTCCTTGTGCAAACTGACAGCTGGAAGCCGCTGCCGCCGCTGCGAGCACAGCATTACTTTGGTGTCTAAGTGAGGACGCCTTATTAGAAAGAAGGAGAGCTCATTAGCGTGACCGTAATTGTGTCTCAAGAGTGCCTATTTAAACACAGCTTTTCAGGGCTTGTAAACGGACATTAAACATTCACGCAGGGTCTGCGCAGGGGCAGAGAAGAGGTAGGTAAGAAGCGGTATGACGCGGAGGGGGAGGAACACCGCTGGGCACCGGAAGGACCCTCCTTACCAAAACCTCCCATGGGGCGGGGGGACCTGCCGCAAAGAGGGTGTTGTCCCCCCACCAGAACCCCCTTGGCATAAGAGGCAGATGCCCGAGTTCCCAACAGGGAGAGCCTGGGAAAGTTGCCTTTTGGGGACTGCAGAACCCAGAATCCTCCCAGGTTAGATGAGCAGCAGCTCTGGGAGTTGTTGTGCAAAAACCCTGAAAAATGTCCCAACTCTGCATGCGGGAGGCACGTGTGTGAGACCACTCTATGGAGAGGAAACCCGTGCAATGTCATCCAGACTCTCTGGTGGGGAGTATTGCAAGAAACCCACCTGCTTTTCCTACAGTTGGGGGGGGTGGTGTCTCTAGAAGCAATCCAGTGCTGCACTCAAGGGGAAGTCAGTTCTGGAGAAGATTAAATGTGGAATAGATGGGAACATTAATAGAAGCATCACTTCCGAGTTGAGTGAAGCTTTTGTCCCCCTATATTCTGCACTGCTCAGGCCTCACTTAGAGTCCAGTTCCGGGCATCTCATTTTAAGAAGGATACAGACAGGTTTTTCAGAGAAGGGCAACAAGGCTGCTAAGAGAGATGGAGAACAAAACCTTTGAGGCAAGGTTGAAGCCAGAGGGTTGGACTAGATGGCCTCTGGGATCCCTTCCCACTCTAGGACTCTATTCCTCTAAGAAGAGAACTTTCTCAGGGGCCACGGAAACAGCTGGAGAACATTCCGGTTGCAACATGGAAACATTGCATTGTGAGGATTACTAGGCGGCTTAGAGGAGACAGTTACACAATGCACATAGTCAAAGGGTGGGCTTTACCTTGTCCACACGATGGGGGGGGGGAGGCTGGGGGACATGGGGGGCTTGCAAAGACATGCACCTGAAGCAGGTTGCAGCCACGTGGCAGATGCCACCACCCCAAAGGCCCTGCTCTGGATGCCTGCAAAGTGGGCCTGAGGACAGGGTGGCACCACCAACCCGGGGGTCCTCTTGCCAGGACCCCCAAGAATGGGACAGGCTCTGCTGGACAGAAGATGGTGGTCTTTCAGGGATCTGCGTCATACAAGGCAGTGGAACCCACTCCCTCAGAGCGTGGTGGGCTCTCCTTCCTTGGAGGTCAGATGGCTGGATGGCCATCTGTTATTGGGAATGCTTTGATTGTGTATTCATGCATGGCAGAATGGGGTTGGACTGGATGGCCCTTGGAGGTCCCTTCCAACTCTATGTCTTGGAGTGTGGTGGAGTCTCCTTCTTAGGAGATTTTTAAACAGAGGCTGGATGGACATCTGTTATTGGGAATGCTTTGATTATGTATTCCTGCATGGCAGAATGGGGATGGACTGGATGGCCCTTGGGGTCCCTTCCAACTCTAGGATTCTAAGGCAGCCAGAGCTTTTTCGCTTGTGAACTACGGAAGCATTGGGGGGGGGGGCTTTAGCTTTCCGACCCCCTCCCCGGCTGCTCCGCAAGTCCCACCTCCGGACCCCTTGGCTGGGGTGCAGCAGCACCTCCTCCCCCTCCCCCTCCCCAATGGAGGAAGGATGGGGACGGAGCCCCCCTCGCCTTTCCCGGGGTAGCATCCTGACCCTGTCCTAATAATAACGATGGTAATAAAATTTATTTATATACCACCCTTTGGTAATCCAATCTGGGCGGTTCACAACATGAAAAAACCATACAAGTAAAACAATATATCCCCCCCCCTTTAAAAAGTTATTAAATCCATGTACAAATTAAAACAACCATTAAAACATTTGATAAAAGCACAGGGCTGGCTGTCCAGATCCGGAGAGGGAGGCAGTGAGTTCCGCAGGCCCCACGAAGCAGCCCTGGAGTGGGGGGGGGAGCTGAAGTAGGGGGGTCTTTCCAAGGGGGGGCAAGGTGCTGGGAGGGCGGGGGGGTCTCTGGGGGGCTTTTCTCTTGGGGGGGTGCGTTGCCTCGGGGGTCCTTGGGGGAGGGGGCTGGGGGGTCTTGGCTCCCCCTCCTCTCCCCCGGGCCCCAGGGGGGAGGGCGGGGGAGGTGGGGGTCTCTGGCTGGTGGGGGGTCTGGTGGGGGGGGTTAGGGTTGCTCTTAAGCGCCGCGCCGGAGGAGGAGGAGGAAGGTGGGGAGAGCGGCCGGGCGGGCGAGCAGCGGAGTCCGGCCAGGTAAGCCCCCCACCCCGAGGCGGAGGCCAGAAAGAGGGGCGCCCGGCCCTCCCCGGCTTAATTGGCGCCGCTGATTGGCCCGCCTCATTTGCATAGGCAAGGCGGGGGAGGCTCCGGCAGCAGCCAATTAGCGGGAGGAAGGGAGGGAGGGAGGGCGGGGGTCTTCCAGGGAGCCCCCCGGGGGGGGGAGGCGCGGGGCCCCATCCTGGGCAGTGGGAGGGGGCGCCCAGGGTGGCCCTCCCCGCCTTTCCTTCCCGGAGTTGGCAGCCGAGGGGGGGGGTCCGACAAGGCAGCCCCCCAAGTGAGCCCCCTCTGCGACCCCCGCCCCTGCGAAGGAGCAAATCGAGGTCCCGGGAAGGGGTGGGGGGTTTCTGGGGATGCCCCCCGCCCTTGGGTCCAACAGGATCGGGCCCTCCCCCGTGCCCGATCCTGTTGGACCCAAGGGCGGGGGGCATCCCCAGAAATCCCCCACCCCACCTGACTGGGTTGGGGTGCTGCTGGGTTTGGGGGTGGCCCCCTTTTCCTCCCCCCCCCACGGGTGTTTCATTTGCAGACCCTGGGAAAAGGGGGGGAGGCCCAGGGGGACCAAGCAGGGAGGGGGCGAAGCGGGCCGGGGGTCCCAGGATTAATTTTGGGGGGGCTCTTTCCATCCTCCCGCCGCGCCTGCCTTGCCTTGCTTTCTTCGTTGGCTGTCTTCCGAGGGGGGCTTTTGTGCAAAGACGAGACCCCCAGCCCAGCCCAGCCCAGCCCCGGCCTCATCAGTCGTCTCCAGCCCTCCTTGGAGAAAACCCCGGGCGCGGCTCCGGTGGTCTGGCCGCCCTTTGCTGGGAGGGGGGCTCTGATGGCCCCAGGGGGGAGGGAGGAGCGGGGAGCAAGCGGGGGTTCCCAAAAGGGGGGGACACTCGCCCCACCCGAAGTGGCTGCGGGCCTAGGAATTAGGAATTAAGACCAAGCACAGAACCATGGAGTTGGAAGGGACCCCCAAAGGCCATCCAGTCCCACCCCTTCTGCCCTGCAGGAACACCCCGTCCAAGCACTCCCGATGACAGGTGGAGCCATCCACCCTCTCTTTAAAAATCTCCAAAGAAGGACTCATAGAATCCTAGAGTTGGAAGGGACCCCCAAGGGCCATCTAGTCCAACCCCCTTCTGCCCTGCAGGAACGCCCTGTCCAAGCACTCCCGATGACAGATGGAGCCATTCAGCCTCAGTTTAAAGACCTCCAAAGAAGGACTCATAGACTCCTAGAGTTGGAAGGGACCCCCCCAAGGGCCATCTAGTCCAACCCCCTTCTGCCCTGCAGGAACACCCCCTCCATGCACTCCCAATGACAGGTGGAGCCATTCAGCCTCAGTTTAAAGACCTCCAAAGAAGGACTCATATAGTGCTAGAGTTGGAAGGGACCCCCAAAGGCCATCCAGTCCAACCCCCTTCTGCCCTGAAGGAACACCCCGTCCAAGCACTCCCAATGACAGGTGGAGCCATCCAGCCTCAGTTTAAAGAGCCAGATATCTGGTTGACCAAATAGCTGTGAGGGAGGGAAGGAAAGAAAGAAAGAAAGAAAGAAAGAAAGAGAGGAGGAAGCATGGAAGAAAGAGAAAGCTTGGGCACAGTGGGGAGGAAGGGAGACCTCAAGGTCCAGGTCCGGGGGGTGGTGGTGTTGGCAGCCCCACCTGCGAGGTGTTCTGACCCAGAAAGCGGAGGTGGCTGCCTTTTCTGCTGCAGGCCCCTCACCCCAGGCCTTGCACACTCCTTTTGTGCATTTCTAACAAATGTCCTTTTCAACCGCTGCTGAGCTCGCCTTGGCTTTCTGGGCTCACGGCAGGCATCAATTTTCCTACGCACTATTTGTGTGCCATGCTGGGATGCCCTTGTTTTGAGCCATGTGTTGAGCCCAGTGCAGCCTTTCTAGCCACAGGTCAAGGGCCCGGAGGGTGGGTGGCCGCGTGCGGCATCGCTGGCTGGCTTGAGTGGCCAATGGCACTCTGCTGCTCCATCCTCTCCCTTTCTCTTGCTATCTCTCTCTTTCCCTCTCTATCCTAACCTGCATTTGGTGCTCCCAGGGTGTGTGTGTGTGTTGTGTGTCACTGTGAAGGGACCACATCCTGCTTCCTCCAGGCCTGGTTCTGCCGTTGTGTGTGTGTCTTGTGTGCCAATAAAGAGGAAAATCAGGATGAGGATTGTTGCTATTGATCTGCCCAAGGGGATCATTAGACATCAGTATCAATCTACAAATCAGTTGGACCTGCGCTTCTTTGCTTGGGCACTCATTGCCAATTTGTTCCTATTAGATGGCTGAGCCCCGAGGTGTCTGATGAGCAGATTGGGTCTTTATCTCGGCGCTGGAGAAGAGCTGGCCTCGCATGGAGACAGCCCAGCCGTTGCAAAGATGGGAAGGATGTGTGTGTGTGTGAGACTTGTTTAGACTTTTCCCTGCTGCCTCTCTGCTTGGACTGAGAAGATAATGTCTGGAACCAAGTCTTGCGCCATGGGAGTTTCCATGTTTTCCCATTAAATGTGCTGGGAATAACAAGAGAAACCATTACCAGAATCCATTCACTTCTAACATGGCCTGGTCGTAATATCTGCCTGGCAAAACACATTGTAGAAGCACATTCCTGCCACAGCCCTTTGTCACACTTTTCGGGGTACCTACTGTCCAGACCCGGGGGCTCATCTGCCATTTGGTTCTTCTTAGCAGCTCGCCTAATTCTCTAGACTGAGGGTCATTCCAAATGCTTCTGGACTCTCTTTCTAGATTAAGGAGACAAGGGATATCCTTCCAGATCATGTTTTGGGTGGGCGAGGAAGGAAAACCAGATGTAGAATTTCCTCTGTCCCTGATCCACCCCCAGGTGTTGCGTGGTTTCAGCTCTCTTGTCTTAATGAATCAGAGCAAGGCCCGATCGCAGTCTGTCTGCACAGCCATTGTCCTTTGGTGTCATTTTCTGTTATTCTGCAAAATTGCATGCAACAAAACGAAGGAGGCTGGTTTGCTTTCGCTTTTACGGGAAGGGTGAATGGAAAGGAGTGAGGGACCTTTCTTGCTGTTGGAGCTCTGTGTGTGTGTGTGTGTGTGTGTATTTCTTTGTGACTGGCCAAATTTCTATATGTTCTTCCTGGTTTTGTGGGACTGATTCGTAGCCCTGCAGCCAGTTCCCACTCCTTCATGGCTGGAGCAGCTACTTCTGTTGTTCTGGAGCATTTAATTTGGCACGTTGGTCAGGAGCTGTGCCTGGCTGAGAAGGGCTCACGGGTCAGCACCTTGTCCCTCCCTGGTAGCTCTCAAATGGACATTTCTGCCATGGGCACAGATAATGTCTCCTGCAACAGAAGGACTGGGGCCTGTGGATTTGGGTGAAAAGTGTTTTCTTGCAAAATTTGCATGGCGGGGAGGACTCTATTTCTCCCTTTGGGTAGAGAAAAAGTGGAATTTAAGGACCCTGTCAAGCCGTTGCTGCTTTGTCTTTCTATTTCCACATTTCTAGAGAGGGTTTCTCCTCATTTCTCCTGGCAATAGTTTTTCTGGTTAATTTTGTTTTGCCCAGTAGCTGACGGTCACTTTAGTGCCCAGGATGTTAGAAGAGAAAGCAGTTTAAAGGGTCATAGTCCGACTTCCACCTTGCTGGCTTTGATCTGTGTGTGGTATGGTCAGAAACTGGCTAGCATGTTGTCAGAAAACATTTTCTCTTTTTTTAAAAGAAGAATCTCTGGCCTTTTATGCTCGTATTGTGCATTGTTCTAAATCTAGAATCTATATTACCATTGTTGTTATTTCTACTTGCAGAGGATTTTATTTAAAAGAGAACGTTGCTTGTTGTTGTTTTTTAAATGACTGTTTAACTCTAGGTAAAAGTCCCTTCAGTGCAATTTACAAATTCCAGGAATTGTATGATCATTTCCCCCAAAATCTTGGCAAACTGGTTTTGAGGCCGATCAAAGCCATTTCTGAGCCACAGAGAGAGAATTCCCAGTTCAAGTCAGCTTTATTTCACAATGCAGTCCCCAGTCTGCTGAATTATTATATTTTTCTTACAGTGCCATTTTAAATATGACACTCCATCCTTTCGGTTTATATCTCTCTCGGTCTATCGACATAGTTTAGGGTAGATTTCATATGTGAAATTTCTCCATGAAAACAATTGATAGGGTTTCTCAGCAAGCTGGAGAGAGCGCATGTGTGTGTATGTGTGATGGTGAGGGTGCTGTTAGATTAATGGTCAGTGTCTCATACACACAAATTTGTGTTAGGACGCTACAGAGAAGGTGCGAATTACTGACAAGATCTGGAATAATTCCTAATGCTGTCGAAGGGTTCATTTTCTGCTCCACATGATGGATGAGGCATAAGAAGGGCTTTCTGGGATCATTAATGCGCATCGTTCTGTTAAGTGTTATTAAAGTCTGTCTGTCTGAAGCTGTGAGAACAATATCTTCCCCTTCATTTTGCCTGCTTTATATTCCCCCCACCCCAAAAAATCCCTACCCTCTACCTACAAATGCTTCCCTTTAACAAATGGTCAAAGGTTTATTTATTTTGCTACAGTGTACATTTTCAGGACGTTTGCCCCCCCCCGTTCCCCCTGCCTTCCATTTTAAAATATTTGATTGCAATGTGTGTAATTTCAGGAGTGTACTCTTCATAAGCTTTAGTATTTTTAGCAACAGAAGGCCCTGGAAAAGCAAACTTGTTAGAAGAATGCCTTAAAGGAGAGGGAGGGAGAGAAAGCCTCAGACAGTGTCTGGCTGCTTTCCACCATGGCCACTGTCTGTCCCGCAATCTCTCGGGGGTCACAGACTGGCCATTTGGGCCACCGGTGCTTCAGACTTTGTCTGTGGGTCTCAGAATCACGGAGGTGTCACCGGATAATGTGGATGCTTTCAACTGGGGCTGTTTTCTGTAATTGTGTCTTTGTGAGCCTATCTAGGGCAACTTTAATCTGATGTTTCGTAAATGCATTTGGAATTGCCCAGAATGCTGCAGATACTGCTATTATTATTATTAATATTATTATTATTCACAGTCTACCAGGTGCTTCAGTTTTGGCCTGTCCGTGGTTCAGTTTTTATCCAAGAATGTAAGAATCAGGGAGGCAGCATCAGCGAGTGCATCCTGTTCCAGAGTGTCGCTTTTTGCAATTGTGCTCTTGAGCGATCATATCTATGCCGACGCTTTCTTGGTCCATTTCAGATTGCTCCCAGAGCGCCTTGGTACTCATAGATGGTTTCTTGCAAGGACAAAAATTTGCATGGTGGAGAGAACTCTTAATTTCCCCCTTTGGGTAGAAGCCTTGTTGCTGCCTGTGTTTGAAGTGACTCCAGAGTCCTTCAGGGTCCCGTCTTTAAGTTTGGCCAGCAGTGGTCCAGGGAGGCAAAGAAGGAAGGAAGGAAGGAAGGAAGGAAGGAGAGGAAACAGATATATTGGGCTGTCCTTACACTTTCAAAAATTTTGCCTGTTTCTCAGCTGGGGCCCCAGCGATCTTCCAGGGCTGAGGATAGGACTGTCCAGTCCAATTAGTAGAACACCATTATCTTCTTTTTTCAGCCTCCCTTCTTTCCTTCAATCCATCCATCAATTTCCTTCCTTCCTTCCCTCCTTCCTTCATTCCACTTTCTTTCTCTTCCTTCCTCCTTCCTTCCTTCCCTCCTTCCTTCATTCCACTTTCTTTCTTTCCTTCCTTCCTTCCTTTGTGTTGCTATTTTTAGCCATTTTCTTCTACCGCAATAGAAACTGTATTTCAGTTCTTGGCTTTTTCCTGGGGCAGAAAGGCAAACAGAGGGTGGAGGAGTTGTTATTGCGGTGGAGGGTTGCAAAATGTTGTAGGAATAGATTGGTAAATCTAGCTGGGAAGAGAAGGACACATGCTAGGTACTGATTACAGATGGATCATATTAAATCAAAAGTAATTTTAGCCAAATGGGGGAATTCGCATTAAAGTGGTTTTTTTTAACCTTCCTTAGGAGCCAATTCCTCACCCCACCCTGCAAATCCCTAAGATAATAAAATACAAAATAATTTATGGGGAGGCTCTCCGTGGGTGCACATTCCTAACCCCCCTCTTTTTTCCTTTTTCTTTTTTTACAGTAAGATAAAACATACCCAACCTCTGGGATAGTAATCAAGGGAAAACAAAATGCAGCTGATCACGAAGCTGTGCAGAAATGCTTTGCGAGAGAGAGGTTTTTTTTTTTTCCAGGCATACCTGGGAAGGGTCCCCCAGATATACGCTTTTAATAGAATTAGAGAAATTTGAGGCACAGCTGGCAGCAACATTTTTTAAAAAGCACCCAACACAACCCACAGCTGGCCCTTGAACATTTAATTTAAGATTTGAATAATTCTCCAGATTGAGTGAGAATCATGAATGCCAGAAAAAAAAAGAGAGAGAGAGAGAGAGAAAGAGAGAGCTCCCACCCCTAAATTACATTATTTCACAGATGTGCAAATACTTCTAAGGGAATGTTTTTTAAAATGTCCTCGATCAGTTTTTAATACTGCCTCCCTCCAGCCAGAGGAGGGGGCAAACACACACTCCTTGCAGCCTTTTTTGTCTTCAGAAAAGGTGCTAGATTATAAACATCTGAAGGAAATGAAAGGTGGAGGCGGTGGGGGGGGCAGAAGAGTGGGCCAGTCCACCCTCCAAATTCCTTCCAGATTTCTCTCTGCTGCCATTGCAGCCGCCGCCGCCGCCGCCAAAGCAGGAGCGCCACCAGACGCCCTTTTCCTTTTCCCAGCAGAATGGGGAGAGGATGGAGAGAAAGGGGAAGAGAAGGAGGAGGCAGAGGGCACCCAGGCCTGTTTCAGATTAAGCCTCAAAGTCAAAGGCGGGCAGAGAAGTTCCTGGTTGCAAAGGGGCTAATTTCGAGGGGCCTTGGACTGAATGCGCGGGCACTCCCCTAGGCACCCCCTCCAGGAATGGGGGCATCTCTGCTCCCTGCCGGCCCCCATCCACCCCATTCTCTTGGGTCAGGACCTCCACATGTGCCCCCCTCCCCAGGCACCGATGGTTGCAAAGACCAAAAGCCTTTGACAGGAGAAGAGCCTTTAGCATCCAGGGTTGTTGGCGGTGCTTTTTTGTAAAACAACCACCACCACATTTTTTTAAAATTTAGTTATTTATACCCCACTCTTCAGCCACCAGGCTATCAGAGCGGCTTACAAATTGTTTTAAGCAACAGCACATTTACACAGCTACACTGCATTAAACAGTTTCCAATGTGTGTTAGCTAATTGCCCCCACAAGCCGGGTACTCATTTTACAGACCTACGGAAGGATGGAAGGCTGAGTCAACCTTGGAGCCTGCTGGAATCGAACTTGCAACGTGGTGGCTTGCAGGACTGGCATTTAACCACTGCCACTAGGGTGCAGAAAAATGCTTTCTTCTTCCTTAGCCAGTCTCAAAGGGGCTACTGCCTTTGTGTGCTAGGATAATCATGGGTGTCCATGTAGTTGCAAGCGCCCTGTTGTGGTGGTTGTTTCTTCTGCTTCTGCGTATTCTTCCTCCTCCTCCTCCTCTTCCTCCCTCTCTCTTTGCCTTGGTCCAAATATCAGGATTGTATTTAACAGAGATGCTTCCAATCTTGAAACATTTAAATGAGAAAATGGGCACCCATTAGCAATTTCTTTAAAAATACCTTGTCCTCTTTTAGCCAAGGAATTAGCTTCTAATGTCTCGGGTGTGCGTCCCTCCATCAGCGTGTCACTTTGGCAAAACCATGGCGTGGCAGGGTGGACGTTTGGTGTTCCTCTGGCTGTCTCTGACACCAGACAGGCCCACGTCATGGTGATTCCCCACCCTCGCCATTTGCTTTCCCCCCTCCCTTGCCACCCTACCCCAACACCACTGAAAGTCCCCAGTAAGGTGGAGAAAGCAAATGGCGCAAAAGAATGCAGAGCTGATCACAGCGCTATGGAAACTGCTCCACAAAAATGTGGAACGAAAGCTCAGCCGAAGTGTGGTTCATGTATGGTAACAGCTGTGACAGCCTGGTACCATTTAACACTTGTTCAATTACAAGAAGGAGCTGGGGGTGGTGATGGGGGGGGAGAGAAGGGTGGACTCAAAAGGAAACTTGATTTATCGAAAGCGCATAATAATTTTTCAAATGCGTAATGTAACTTCCCCACCAGCTCCTCCAAAAGCAACCACTGCCTTTCCCACAGTGTTGACCCCCAACAGTGCATGTCCTGTTTGACAGGATGGAGAGAGTACTCCCCCCCACCCCACATCACAGTTAGAAAAATGGTTTCCAGGGCTTTTGGCTCACTGTTGTTTGCAAACGGTTTTCGGTTTGTCACAGAAACACATGGTGCCTTTACGAGCAATCCTACTTTGTTCTTGCTGCTGGTTTTGTTGTTAGAAGCGGTTATATGATTCAGAAAAGTATGATGTCAGGAGCCTGCTGCCAATGTTTTCCGTGGGAGGGGGGCAGATTTTGGGAGCCGTTTTCGTATGAAAATTCGAACCCTGAATTTTCTGACATGCATCATGGAGGCCTTTGCTGTTGAGGAAAAGGCGAGTTTGGGTGAGCATAGAGGGGGGAATGATTATTATTCGCTGGTAATGCTGTTTCATGTTTATGGCATGGGGTGTATTTGAATATTTAGGCTGAAGGTGACCCCGGGAACTGTTGTTAAATGTTGAATGTTGTCTGCTGTGTTTGTGGTATAAAAGGAATAAAAGGTGGCTGCCTCTCTCTTTTGATTCCTGCAAACTGTTTGGTCTGGAGAGAAGATGATCTGTGAGGCCAACCCAGCGCTCCTTGCATGGTTGTGCAATTTTCTTGCTTTCCTTCTCCTTTTGAACAATATCTCGAGAAAACTGGGTCTCCATTGTGTTCGCCTTCCTCCCACCCCGCACTCCTCCATCTCTCTTTGATCCTCACCAAAAATAGGCATATAGTAAATGTTTGCATAGAACGACACACTTTCCGAGCAAAGGTCAGCCTCCCGACTGACATTGATGAGCACTCCGCACATGCACAGCAGCCCGGCGGCCCTTCAGCCGCTCGCTTTCGTATGATCGGCAGCACTTTGCCCAGATTAAAAAAAGAAAAGGAAAACGAAATTGCACAGCCAAGCGGATGGAAACTTTTTCAGGCCTGGCTCTGTGCAAATTAGGCAGGAAAGTAAATAAAAACTCAAAAGCTTTTAAAGGGCTCTCGGGGAAGCTGCGTCGATCTGTAATTTCTGTGTGGACTTGGGGTACTATTTCTGGCCTGTTGGCTGAGCACATCATTCACAGCTGTGAGGCCCCAATCCGCATGGGAATCCACCCACTTACCCACCGGTCTCCTCTGGGAAAGCCGGGTGTGAACCGGCGCCCAGAATATTCTCCAGCGGTTCCTCCCTCCCTCCCTCCCTCCCTCCCTCCCTCGCCGGGCGCATGCATGCTCCGTATGTGTCAATCTCCTGACCTGCACACATGGCGACTGGACACATGGCCCACGCAGCCCCCCTTCCTGTCCCCCTCCGGCCCTGAGAAGAAGTGTAAATAATTTAAAGCCCGGCCCTCGCAATCTTGCATGATGGGATTTTGTGCTAAGAAGGACATGACTAACTCTGCTCGAATTTGAACTGAAACCGAGGACGGCTGCTGTTGCCACCTGAGCCGGGGAAAGGCTGTCAGAAGAAATTATCTGACTGCAAACCGGGGTGGCTTGGCGACAAGAAAACCTGTTTGTTAGAAGCCATGTGAAGAAACGGCAGCAGGAGGAAGGGAGGGGAGGGCCCGGATACTTTCTCTGTCCATTTTCGCTTCTTTTTCTTTTTCCTCCCTCCTCCCATGCGCCACGAATAAGAAAATCCTGCCACATACCCACCCACACACCTTCTTCCCAGTGAAAGCTTTGCAGGATAGTCCCTGTCTGTATATTATTGTTCTTATTGTAATTATGGAATTTTTATGCTATAAGCCACCCTGATTGCGTTGCAGAGGGGCGGGATAGAAATACTAATACTAATACTAATACTAATACTAATAATGTATTATTACCCAAGTTGTGTGCTGTCTCCTGGCTGGTTCTCTGTTGTGTAGCCCAAACATTTTGAGAAGGAGAAGACGGGACAAGAGAGTGGCGTTTGGCATGGGGGGAGTGATCATTTCTAAATGCCCGTTGAATATGGGGAGGGGGGAATGTGTGCCCTGGTTGCTTTTAAAAGAGAAGCACAAAAGATGCCGGATTGCCCACCCCTCTCTTGCTGCACCCTTGGGAAGGGGGAGATGGAGAGGGGAGCTCTGAGGGGAGACGTAGGAATTTTGGGGGGATTAGGAATTTTTTATTGGAATAAGACCATTCTACTGAAAAATACACCCGGCCGCAAAAGGCCGTAACAATAACGCAAAAATAATAATAATTGTTTTCCTCTTTTCTTACTAATACAAAAATAAAACTATCTAGGAAGGGGCTCCGTCCCCCGGGGCTATGGCCACAGATCAGGGGAAACATTTTAAGGTTGGTTAATTGCCTCTGGATTAATTAATTAAATTTCTGATGGTAACAACATGCCATGATTTTGATCATGGGTAATTTCATAAACAAAAGCAACTGGCCATTGATAAAAAGAAAAGCCACCTGACTTCCTCCTCTTCTGTTTTCCCCACCTTGAGCCAAAATGGCTTGGATTATAATCAGACCACCAGGGCAAGGCCGCTTGGTCTCAGCAAGCCTTTAAGTGGAGGGCTTTGGAGTCTTCAAAGCACTTCCCAGACCTTGGCTTGTCATCTTTCCAGCAGCCCTGTGAGGTAGGTCAATGTCATTATGCTAGCCAGCAGCTGCAAGCCTGAGGCACCCCGTTTGATGCCGCTGAGCCAACTCCTCCTGATTTGCCACGTTGCGAGGAAGTGCCCGGCTAGTGAATGAGCCGGCCATGCCTGAGGATGGATGCGTTTGCACTGGAGGAGGTTGGGTCAGCCCGACAGAGCCACGGATCACAAATGGAATCGTAAATAAGTCAGCAGGCGGAGCCGGCAAAGCTTGCAGGCCTTCTTAAGCCAGATTCTCCCGACTAAAGCCAGTGCATCGCTTCTTTGCTCCGCAGTTTCTGTGCTCCTTCCTTCCTTCCTTCCTTCCTTCCTTCCTTCCTTCCTTCCTTCTTTCTTTTCCTGATCTTTTAGATGGAACAAGGTCCCTTCTGCACATAAACAGCCATGTCTGTGCATTGCATTTCAGCCTGCGGAATTTCTCAGCCATTTCTCCAGCATCCATCTGTTCTTTTGGTTTCTGAGTCTTCCTTATGGCAGAGAATAAGGAAGAAGCCTGGATATGATGATGATGATGATGATTCAACCTTATATTCACCATGTATTTGTGTGTGTGTGTCTTGTTTGTCTTCCTTGCCTGCTGCTCCCTTTGTTGCCTCTTTTCCCTACTTCTTGTATTTTCTGGCTTACTTTCAGTTCTTCCTGCACTCAGATTTTTCTTTCACAAGCTCTACTGTGCTGGTGGGTTGGCAGTTGACTAATGATGATGATGATCATCATCATCTGAATGAAATTACCATAGATAGGACTGCAATAGCACCATTGCAAAAAGCAACACCCTTTGCAACATGGCATATTATCTGACAAGACTTCACTGACTCCTAGATTCTGGGATAGAAACCGAATCCTTGATGGTCCAGAATTCCAGTCAGTTACATTTGATAGACCCTGAAATTGATAACAATGAAAGCTTTTTTTGTTTTGTTTTGTTATAAAATATGCAGTATGCCTATGTGAAATTGGAAACATCCAGAGATTTACAACTGTGATTTTTTTTTTAAAAAAAGTAATTTTATTTAGAATGGAAATTTTGTTACAGCAAGAGTAACTGCACGGATGTATCTTAAACCAAGTTCCTTGCAAGTAAATATGTAAGCGAGGTGTAGAATTTCTTTGCTATGATGTCCCCTGATGAACAAGGGCACAAGGAGCCCAAGGAAAGGAACAGAGCTATCCAAGCGAGTTCATTCCCATCCATTGGGAAATGCCCAGGAAGTGGTTACTGAGGTGTTAATGTCCCCATCCCAAATAATACCTATCTATTCATGCATTCATTATCTTGCCTTCCCCTCCGAACTGGGGCTCAAGACAGTTTACAAAACATGCAAAGAGATAGATTTTCTTTTCTTTTAAAAAAAGCCTCATTTATTTATTTTTTTTTTTAAAAAATATATTTGTTAAAACCATTGTGTTTTAGCTCAATTTTATTTTAATTTATCCTGTGAGACCTTTGGTCCCATGTTGGGATAGAAATGAATTAAACAAATGTAAATAAGAAAGTTGTTAAAATGTTATTAAACTACCTACAGAATTAAAAACAATTTAGAGCATATTTATAAATTCAGAGAAACAAAATTAGAAGAGTGTTTAAATTCCTTTCTTCAGAAATAGTTCTTTTGCACCTGATAACTTTGCAGAGAGAGATACAGGGTATATCTACACTGTAGAAATAATGCAGTTTGACAACGTTTCAACTGCCATGGCTCAATCCTACAGAATCCTGTGATTTCTAGTTTGGCAAGGCACAAGCACTCTTTAAGGCTAAAGACTTTGTAAAACTAGAAATCCCAGGATACTATAGGATGACAGTACAGCACTTAAAGTGGTGTCAAACTGCATTATTTCTATAGTGTAGATGCTCCCACTGCCACTTGAACTCAGGTGATTAGTAGCCGCTGGTGGTCATATTTTATGGCTCTAGATGGACTTCAGAATTAGGCTGTTCTTCAAAGGAACCCAGGCCTCCTCTTCCTCCTCTTGTGCCTTCAACTCATTATCCCCATTCCTCCTCTTCATCCCTTCTTTTTATTCCTCCTCCTCCCCTCCATTTCCTCTTTTACTTCCTTCTCCCCTTCGTCATCATCTTCCCTTTTCTTCTTCTTCCTCCTCCTCTTTCTCTTCTGCTTCCTCTTCTTTTTCTTCCTCTTCCTCCTCCTTTTTCTTTCCTTCTTCTTCTTCTTCTGCCTTTCTTCCTCTTCCTCCTCCCCTTCCTCCTAAATTATTTATTTAATTTATATGCCACCTTTCTCCCAAAGTGGGACCCAAGGCAGCTCATAGAAAAACATTAAAAATCATTACAATTTAAAACAATTAAAATCACCATCAATAAAACAATTTTAAATTATTTAAACTCCTATTTCCTCCTCTTCTTCCTCTTTCCTCCTCCTCCTCTTCTTCCCCTTTCTTCTTCCTCTTCCTCTTTTACTTCTTCTCTTTCTTTCCATCCTCTTCCTCCTTTTCTTCTTCCCCCTTTCTTCTTCTTCCTCTTCTTCTTCTTCTTCTTCTTCTTCTTCTTCTTCTTCTTCTTCTTCTTCTTCCTTTCCCCCTCCTCTTCTTCTTTTATTTCCTTCTTCTCCCTCTTCTTTTTCTTTCCCTTCTCTTTTACTTCCTCCTCTTCTTCCTCTTCTTCCTTCCTCCATCTCTTTCTCTTCCTCCTTTGGTGCTTCTAAGAGGGGAGGCTTCCCTCTCCCTTCCCAGCCTCCCTTTCTTTGGAAAGAGCCAGACCAGCCTTTTGAGCCAAAATAACCCTCCTCAGAAGCCTGCCTGCCTGCCTGCCTTCCTTCCTTCCTTTTTTCCTTCCTTTCCTTCCTTCTCCTCCGTTGCCTGGCCTTTCCCAGCAGATGGCATTGTTGGCTGTTCAGGAGGG
Organism: Gambelia wislizenii; assembly: GCA_030847615.1. Lineage (NCBI taxonomy): Eukaryota > Metazoa > Chordata > Lepidosauria > Squamata > Crotaphytidae > Gambelia > Gambelia wislizenii. Next base: position 836,546 of record JAUMIR010000008.1, read on the forward strand.
AAACGGCAGCCGAACACCCCCCTCTTCCTTTTTATAAATTAAATACTAGCTGGCCAGCCCTTAGAAATAAAAGAAGATAAATGAATAAATAAATGAATGAACAAAATACCTATTTTTAAAAGGTGGTGGGAACAATTTTGAATATCCCCATTTTCTAGTTTTTCTCTTTGTCTCTTGTCAGTCTTGTTGGCTTGGCCTTGTTTTTTGGCTTTTGGGCCTTAGTTCCTTCCTTCCTTCTTTCCTTCCTTCCTTCCTTCCTTCCTTCCTTCCTTTCATAGCTGTGTTTCTTCCCTTCCTGGAGGCCAAGGGAGCCAGCCTGGTTCTTTCTTTCTCTTGCAAACAAGCAAGCATGGAGTGAGACAAACAAACATTGCAAGGCCTCAATGGGGCCACCCAGGTGTTTTTGGGGAGGGGGGTCCTCTGGGGCAATAATCCCATAAAGAGATGCCCGATTCCCCCCCCCGCCCCAGAAGGAGGCTGGTAGGGTGAGTTTCCAGCCTTTCTTACCACCCTCCTCTGCTTGGAGGGGGTCTTGGGGGGGGGGAAGCAGAGGAGCATGGCCTTGGGGGGCCGGGGACCCTTGCCCTCACTTTGGGCTTTGATGACTCCCCTTCCTCCTCCTCCTCCTCCTCCTCTTTGGGGGCAGAAGAATCAAGACTCAACCACAAATGCAATGGAGGGGTGGGGAGTTGCACGCTCTTTGCACTTTCCCCCTCTCTGGGCTCCTTTTCTCAGCTCTTACTCAAGAGGAGACCCTCTTGCAGGTTTTTCCTTTTGCCAAAAGAGTCTAAACCTCCTCCTTCTCCCCCTCCAACTCCCCAGATCAGGATTAAGTCTCTTTCCGCCAACCCTCACGCAACCCCCCCTTTATCAAACGGCTTAAAAATACTGAACTCAATTCCTTTTGAATTAACGAAGCCCTTAAAAACACACACGCGTGCGTGCGCAGCCCCCCCAGCCCAATATCACCTATCACCATAGTAACCACGAGCTGTCAGTTCAGTTTCTGACATTTTTCTCATTTGGTAAGATTTCAGAATTGCCATCCTCCCTGCCAACATGTCAGGAACACAGGGGAAAAATTGCATGAAAAATCTAATGGGTGTCTGGTCTGATTGTCCTCACTTGTGGCAGGGAAGACAAAAACTGATGAATTGTGAAATGTATTCAGAGGGATTCAAGAGACGCCGACCGGATCCCCCCTCCCTCTCTTAACCCCCCATATCCAACCCCCCCCCGCAACACCTCTCCCCAGTTTCATCTTGTTGGACTTGATGCGCCTGACACGCTTCGCCCTGACATGGATGCAGGCGGGGGGGGGGTTGCAGAAATTTAAGAGACCCCCTTGTTACATCCTCCCATCACTGTGCACACATGCACACGCATAGACATTCCCCTCCTTCCTGGTTTTTAAAACTCATCATCAGCAAATAAAGTTAGCACGACTGGCTTTCTTCTTTTCCTTATTCTTCCTTCTTTTCCCTTCTTCCCTTCCTTTTGGATCATTATTTCCCACTCAGTTTCAGCCTGGCTAAATTTTACTCCATTCCCTGATTACAGAACAGTTCTGTTGATTTTTGGCGAGCCCTCTGTGTATCTCTCTGTGTGTGTGTGTGTTGTGTGGGCGCACAGGGGGCCTGCACACGCATGCATTCAAGAGAGAACACAAAGCAGTCTCTTGCAGAAAGGAAAATGGGAAGGAAGGGTGACCCAGAGGGGAGAAGGTGGAATCCCTCTTCTCTTCTCCTTTTCTTTTCAAGGGTGCAATAATTTCCTTTTTCTGTGGCTGGTTCCTGCCCCCTAACAGCCTATGAAAGAATGGGAAACACACACACACACTCTCTCTGGCTAACTCTTTTTTTCTTAAATAGAAAAAGACCTCCCTCTCCCCAAAATGTTTCTTTTAAATATAAACAAAGGGGAAACGAGTGTCCCAGTTGTTCTTGTGTATGAAGCAGATAAAGAGAATGAAGTCTCCCTTCCTTCTTCACAGGAAAGCAAACCCATGTGCCTGTTTCTGTGTGTCACCAGCACATTTGTGGACTGGCATGTTTATCTGTTTGTACATGTCGGCACAGATGTGCTGCCTTTGCATTAGTTGCCTTCCTACGTCTGTGCTGCGTGAAGACGCATTCATGCCTCCAAAAACGTGTCAGGGGCGAGCTTAGTCTTACCACAGCCTTTGTGCGTGCGTGTGTGTGTGTGTGTGTGTATCCCCCCCCCACGCCTATCTACAATTTCTGTCTCAGGCACAGAAATACAAAACAGCCTTGATAAGCAGCTGCTGCTCAGCCCAGCCCGTCTCCATGAACCGTCTTGGGGTTGCGCGATCATCTAATGCCACGCCGTTGCTTTCCTCTCTGATCCCAGATGCCGCCGCTGCCGCCGCTGCTTCAACTTCAGCCGTTGTGAAATATGTAGACAAATAAACCGTACATGTATAGATGGGGGGGGGCAGCACTCCAACAGAGAAACGTGGACCCTTGTAACAATTCCTAGTAGGGGGGAGAGTTAAAAATATAATTTCTTAATCATTGCAAATATTTTACATTTGCTTTGTGTTCCCAGGTTTGGAATAAAACCAGCAAAGAGGCCCTGTTTTTCTTAACACATTACAAAATAGCAATCCAACTTGATATTTTGGCCGACAGGTCTAGATGCATGCCCCTGTCTGCCTGTCTCCTGCGGCCTCGCATTCTCCCAAATGCTGCATGCTTGCCGAGCATGTCTCCTTGCACATGTGTTCCACAGGAAAGCTCATGCAAAGTTATCCAGACACCTGAGCCATGGAAACAATGTATAATAAATTATACATTGTGCCTTTCTCCAAATCCTTAATTGTGTAAATGTAATGACTAACACCGTTACCCCCATAATAATGGTTTGCATTTGCATGTGAAGACTTACTTTCATTTGCCGGTGCACCTGTGGCTTGCCATGGATAAAATTAGCCAGATTCCTTCGCGTAATCTAATTACTCAGTTTGCTTAAAATTATAAACATTTTGGAAAGGAAGTCAATAGCGCTTGTACACCTCCCTGCTTTTCCTGTGACATTAAGCGTGGTTATTGATTGTCAACTGCCTGCTTCACTTTCCCTGAGACCAACAGCGTGTTTGCTTCATGGAGCCCTGAATTGGGAAGGCTTCCCACTTCTGAATAAGGAGCGGTTGTGGGGAGGGGGACATGTTGTTGCCCCCACCCACCCACCCACCATACCCTCGAGACACAAATATCCCTTCCCGTCCTTCCGGGCTGCAGGATTTTCCATAATCGGCAGCCCGGCCAGGTGCTATGCAATTGCTCCTTCTCTTAATTGTGACAATTCTACACACTTTGGGAAACCGGGACACATCATTTATATTCTGCTTCTGTCAGGTGTATAAATATTAAAATATATTAGCCCCCAAAATGGCTGATTATCCCTCAAACATTTTGCCATAAATCTCACCCTTTTTATGTGGTGCGGGTGGGTGGCGGGTGGGGGGCTTCTTAGGCCTAAATATTTTATGATGTTTGGAAATATTCTTTAAACAACTGAGATTTATTATTAATGGTTTAAACATTTATAACAGCCTTAAAAATTCTGAGGTGCTGTTCGCATTGCAGTCATATACACGCACACATCAAGAGGAAGTTATTATTTTTATTTCTATATTTTTACCCCAATTGCAACATGTACACAGATGTAAAGAGGCTATAGCCCCCTCCCCTCCATTGGGGAAATGTAGGTGGTTTTTTGGTGTTGGGGGGACATCACATGGGGAGAAATCTCTCTTTCAAAGATGGAAATGTTCTTAGCAGAAATGTTAGACATGAAGTCAGACAGAGCCACTAGTGGTAAATACTGTATATTAATACCTCCCTCTGTGTGTGTCTCTGCGTTCGCCTGTCTGTATGTGTTGCCTTTGTATCAACCGCACATCCCTCCATGGCCTCCTTTGCTCAGTCATCGCAATGCGCCATGTGCCAGATGGACAGTGGCACTTGCCTTTCGGGCCAGAGAGGCAGAGAGACAGCGGCCCCGCTCGCAATTTTACGGAGGCAACCCTTTAAAAACCAAAGCAAAACTACTGTGTATGTGTGTGTGTGTGTGCGCGCGTGTGTTTTACGAAGAGGGAGCGAGGTGGTGCATGTGTGTGCATGTCAGCTGGGAGATACATATGCATTGACCCCCAGTGTACATATGTCTTTAATGAACCCAGGCCATAAGGCTCTGTGTGTGTGTGTGTGTGTGTGTACGCACGCACGCGCATCAAAAGACAGCATCCTTTGTAAATCCCATGTAATTTCTCTCTTTCTTTTTCTTTCGTTCTAAGGCATCACCTCGCCTTGACAGGCGCTGGCTTGGGGTGTGTGACACCATCAGTTCATTTGATTCTCAGAACTCAGTTGGGGGTTAAATTGGAATCCAGACATCAAAGAATTCTTCCAGCAAACCCAAATTTTGTCCATCTAGGGTGTATCCCCCGCTCCCAGCTGTCATAATTTTAGCTAATTTCACACCGCCATACCTATTTTCCCCCTAGCCTTTGAAGTCCTAAACATATAGCGTCATCTTAGGCATAGTAGGCAAAGTGTTTGTAGCACACGTGTGTCTTCCCTTGTGGGGCTTCCTCTGTGGGTGTGTCACCCTTTTTCGTGTGCGTGTGTGTGTGTGCGTCTGATCAGAGTCTGATGCTCTGGTTTTGGTACTCCAGGGAATCGGGGTCTTCCAGGGCCCTTCCTTTCCCCCCTCCCCATTTATTCTCTCTCCTTCTCCCCCCCCCCCTACGCAATTGTTGTGTCATAAAAACCTTCAGGCACTCACATGGCACAGGCTGCAGCATGGCTCCTTATTAGAAGGTCAGGGCTGGAGAGGACATCAGAGCCCGTGATTGGGACCACTTGCCATTTCGCCTCCCTGCACCTGATCAGATCACTTTTGCAACGTGGGCAGAATAAAAGAAAGAACCAGAAAAGAAAGAGGAGGAGGAGGAAAAGGGAAGAAAAGAAGGTCCATTTTTGCTCCATTTCTCCCACCTTGCATTTTTAAAAATTTATTTTTAAATTTAATTAGATATTTATACCCCGCTCTTCAGCCACAAAGGCTATCAAAGTGGCTTACAATTTGTTTTTTCAATCAATAGCAATTTACACACCTACACTGCATTAAGCAGTTTCCAATGTGTGTTAGCTAATTGCCCCCACAAGCCGGGTACTCATTTATAGAGACAAATATACAAGCAAATATATAGCCAAGTGACTCACACTAATCTACCACACTTTAACTAAGACATTTAACTACTGAAGACAACTTCCTGCATAGCAGAGGGTTGGACTAGATGGTCCTTGGGATACCTTCCAACATTATAATTTTATGACTGAAATCATCTGAGGTATTTTACATGTTACTGTTTTCTGCATTATATATTTGAGTGACATTTGACAGCCATCCTTTCTTGGGCTTGTGTTGACATTGGACTTTCATATGTGTCTTGCCCACCTCTGCAGCGCTTTAATTAAGCCGATGTCTCAGTTGATTCAAATTTTATTCAGCCCAAATGACCATGTTGGAGCAGGGCAGGGAACAGGGGCTGTTCGGTTTGTTCTTGTGAATTCCTTTTTTGACAAGTGGGAAGATTGTCACAATGTTAGTGGCATTCTAACCTTAGCCAATACTTTTGCAAACCTAGTGGGATTTTAAAATTTATTTTTATTTTTTTTAAAAAAACACTCTTCTGACTATATTTAATTGCGCAGATTTTAACACTAGCTCTGAGCGTCGTTCACAGCCCAATTGTAGAGCACTGTTTAAATTGCAGTGCAGCAACCTGCTGGACACAATTTAGAGGCAAGCAGGCAGCTGTGGCGGAGGGAGCATGCATCAGTGCATTTGCTTTGATCCTCCGTTTTCTGCACACACGTTGTGTCTCTGTGCCTGTGTGGGGAAAACATGCAGAGACGACAGTCGCTGCAGCAGTTGTGGCACAATCGTCTCCAGCCTGTGGCTGTTCTGCTGCCGCTGACCAAGCAAACACAGCTCGGTGTGGCATTTGCCTTTTCCACAGAGCAGGCTGTGGCCTCTCCAGTCCAAACATCTCATTTTATCCTGTGGATTCCTTGGACGGAAAACCCTTAAGATCCCCCCTCCCAGGCTGGCTGGCTAACCGGCAGGCGCTTGGTCAGGAGTGAAGGTTTTGTCCACCCTCTGGGGTGGAAAGTGGCACCCCTGAGCCCTGTGGAGCAAGGGGGTCCCTCCCTAGCTGCAGGGCCCAGGAAACCAAATCAGAAGACACCAAGCTCCTGCTGATACCTGGAAGCCGTCTCTGATTTTGCAAGCAGTCCTGTTTGCAGTCAGAGGCAGCCTCCCGGCTGCGGTCGCCTTAGCACAAGATGTTTGGCTTCTGACTGTCTTGTAAAAAGCAGCTTGCTGGCAGCAAAATAATCCTCTTCCCCTTGCCTCCACCTTTCTCTCTCTGTGTGTCTGTGTGTAGGAGGGGAAGAGTGCACCTCTGCCTGTACTTCTGAAGAAGTGGATTGAGATCCACAAACGCTCTCACGATAAAATAAACTAGTTTGGCCAATTTCCTCCTTTCTCCACCCTGCTTCCCCCTTATCCTCTGTCTGGATGGGTCCCCTTTTCTTGGAGAGAAGTGTGGGAAGGCTCTCCTTTTTTGCTCCTTCCCTTTGTAGTGGCTCTGTAGAGAGAGCCCTTCGGAGGCCACGATGTGCAGATCGGAGCTGTGGTCCTTGTGGCTATTTCGGGCAATGTCATAAATGCTCACACCTCACACAAGCACACAACCCCCCCTTCCTCTCTCTTTCTCTCTCTCTCTTTTTTTTTTATTGTCCTCCCAGGGAGCAGAATTTGAACTTAATATTCCATGAAATAAGCCATTGTAATCACGTTGGCTTAATAGAAGAAGTAAAATGGCCTCTCCTCTCATAAGACATTAGAGCCAGGCTGTGTTATTAAAGTTTTCTTCTGGACAGGCACTTTAAAATATAGCCTTGGTGGCTGACGCAAGTCTCTTCGGGTGGGGTGGGGGGTTTGCGGCGGATGACAGCTTTTCAGACCTTAATAGGCTGTTCATTTCTGGCTGGCGAGTTTTTGGCGGCGTCTCTCTTTTCTGAGCCAGGCTGAGACTTGATGGCTAAAGTCTGATGTTGTCAAGGTGAAGGAAAGAAGTCTGTTGGGAAAGCAATGGGGGGGGGAACCAGTGACTTGGGTTCAACTGTGCCGTCCCCCATGCAAATGGGTGGCAGCAAGTACAAAATCAGGACTTGGGAAAGAGCCGGTAGAAAACCCACATCTTTGACTCCCTGGACCCAAAGGCCTCTCGCCCACCCCAGTCCTTCCATTATGTGGATGTTTTTGCCTTCAGAGAGGTTGATGGAGTGGCTCATCTCTTAGGGCAAGAATTGGATGTGGGGGGAATTCGATGAAGCAAATTCGTCTGCAGCATTTTACTCAGCTGAATTTTACCGTGAAACTAACCTGAAGTGGCAGGTAACGGATTAAGGAAGAGTCTCCTTTTTCTAACTCTGTTTTAATTTCACTTCACTTTGACCACAATCCTCAGCTGTGCTTGGGTTGTCTAAATCGACACTTGTGTAGTTACACTGTATGTAAAGATGTAAAGAAGTCCTGTAGCATCTTTGAGACTAACTGGAAAAAATAAATAAATTTCAAGCTTTGGAGGACTCCAGTTCACATGCACAGTTCACATGCACATCCAGTTCACAGTTCACACATGCATGGGGTAAAGCCTCTGTGGGGCGACATACATGCCAATGGGTGGGTGGGGAGATGAAGGGGGGAGTGTGAATTGTCATAGAAATGCAAAATCTGTGGGCATGGGCCTGAAGTGATGAGTTCAGTCTCAATGATAAAGAGTAGCTAAAGGACAAAGGAGTTTGCCTAAAACCAAGAGGAGCAGTTAGTTACACATAATGAAATGTGGAGGATGTTCTTGCCCCGGTGCACAGAGGTCCAGTCAGGTGTTGCAATAAAGCAGGCAGGAGAACCTTTCTTAGTGGCTGGGATGTCAACCATTGTCTCCATTCAAAGCACTGTCAATGGACAGGAGCTGAGGGGTATATCCTAATACAGCCTTTTTCTTTCCAATCTCCCTTTGATTATTATTTTTCTAATTCAAGGACTGCTGCTCAGAGGTGCAAGACAGAATGTCCAGGAAGGAATAATGGGGAATAATGCACAATGGCTTTTTTCTCTGCAACCCCAGTGACTCAAAGGCTACACTGAAGAGTCTGATGAATAGTTACGCCCCGGCCAACAATGCACAACTGCAAGACTGGAGGCTAGTCCCAAGTAGAGCAGACCCATTCAATCAGTTTTTGAATGATGAGTCAATAAGTAAGTAGATCCAGTATATTCAATGGCTCTACTCTAATTGGGAGTAACAGCAGGATTTAGGTCCTTTGGAAGAGTTACACAAGTGGAACTATTCTTACTCAACCGTGAACTGGCTACATCTGTTGCATTATGGCCAAAAAAGGGCCACCACATGTGGAAGGGAATTTAGGATGCCGGCCTATGAGTTTTTGGAAAGAGCCGGGGTGGGAAAGTGGTTCTTAGACGGGGGTTGTGGCATCTGGCGGCAGCATTTGGGACTGTGGCTGACACCTTTGTTGGGATTGTGAGGTCTTAGGGCACTGGACAAAGTCCCATGGGTTTGCCGTGTTTACCCCCCCCCCCAGTTCCCAGTCTGGGGGAGAAATCTGGGTGGGTTTCATGTTGGGGTGGGAAGCGCCCGGGCTCTGGTGCTCCCTTCTCTAGGCTGCCTCCCCACCATGGCCTCCTTCTGGTATCAGGTGAAGATGCCTTTTCCTCTCAGGAGGCCTTTGGGAAATGATGGTTTTGCAGGAAATGAGCTTTTCTTCGCAGTGCATTTGCTGTTTCTTTTTCATAGGCAATGCTTCTAATTCTATGCATAGTTTAATTGTATTTTCACTTTGTATGTGCTTTTTGCCATGCAAACTCTTCTCTATCCCTGTTTTAATTTTTCGTAAGTGGTCTTGAGTCCTCGTGCTGGGGGGGAAAAGTGGGATGATTAGGATTAGGATTAGGATCACCATCGCCACTTTCACAGTCTGCCAGCTGTCCCTGGCTGGGGCTTCTGACCTTCAGTGGTTCGGATTCTGTCCAAGAATCTAGAAATCGGCGAGGGAGCATCGGGTCATGGGGTGCCGTCCACGCTGTGTTGCGTACTTGTGGTCCTATCTATGGCGGGTTCATTCAGGTGTTTTGTCAACTCCTGGAGCAGCTGCCGCCGCCACCAAAATCACAGTTGTTTTATTTTCCCAAATAAAATCTGTTTTCACTGTTGCTAAATTATCATCACCATCATCAATTGTTTTATTGTTTTATTAATTATTGTTAATACTAAAAGAGCCAATCTGCTGGAAAGCAAAGATACCCCCTCCCTTCTACCTGCCATTTCCCTCCTTTCCCTTGCACCCGGGCTCAATCCTGACCCTGGAACAGGTCCCTGGGAGGCTGCGAAAGCCCTTCGGGGTCCATGGAAGAGAGCAAGGGGCAGGAGGGTGCACCGGGGTGCATTTGTGACCTTCATGGCTGCAAGGAAGAGGATGCACGGGAGGAAGGCATGCCTCCTCCTCCTCCTCCTCCTCCTCCTCCTGCTTCTGTCTTTGAGAGGCTAGGAGAGAAATATAAGACAGGCCAGGGGTCTGTTCCCCACGTCTCCCCCCCTCCGCTACTTCTCCACCCCCCAACTTTGGTGCTAAAGTCCTCCCCATAAAAGACCATAATGGGGCTGTGAGAATTGTCAGAATAGACAAGAGGTCTCCATGTGGATGCCTGCTGAGTATTAGAAACACATGTTGGAAGGCCGGAGTAATTTTCTTCACAGACGAGAAATCTCAAGATGAGCTCCAACAAACATTCTGAGCTTTGCTTAAAAATAGCAATGAGGAGGAGACATTGGAAGGAGGGGGGGGAAGAAAGGGGGTTGAAAAGACTGGAGCGTAAAATCCTCCTTCAAAACGACTAGCCTGACTGGTGCTCCTTGCTGGAATATTTTTGTTTACCATCAAAGTACAATTTGTAAAATGGGGGCAGGATATGTTAATTACCTGTGACTGTTTTTGGTAATGCAATATTTTTTCCTTCCCACATCCAAAACCAAAAAGCAAGGTCCCATTCACACTATATGATTGTAATGCTATGATTTCACTTTAACTGGCATGCAACATTTTATGGGATCCTGGGATTTGCAGTTTAGGGGTGTACTTTGACTTCACAGCCAGAGAGCATTAGTGCCTCCTCACCAAATGACAAACCCCAGGATTCCATAGGATGGAAATTGGAATCAAATCATATTTCTTCAGCACTGGTGAGGAGGGGAGGGAGTTGTCACCAGAAACGGTGGAAACCGTTCCTGACTCCCCCCCCATCCCTAATTTTGACATCTGCGTGATATTTTGCTCTCATTTTTCAAGATTTGATATCACAGGCACTTCCATTTACAGCTAACTTTCCCACCCTTCACTCCTTCCAACTGGGATGTTTAGAAATATATATATATATATATATATGTTTGCATTTCTTGTAGGGAAGCTGGTCCTTTTTAGGATGGGGTGGGGTTGGTCCGGTTACAGTTTGCTCAGATTCTCTCTGAACGGCTTCTGCCTTTGTTCTTCTCATCTTTCTTGAAATGCACTTTTTAAAAATTGCCCTTGGTTTCCCTCTCTTTGCAGGGGGTGGTCTGAGGCTCCATCACTTGTTGTATTCTCACCATCTTCAGCAGAAGTGGAGCGGTCAAGGCTGGTGTCCGGGGCCAGCTTGGTCAGCTTGGTCAGCTTGGGCAGGCTCATTCATGCCAGGACTCTTGCAGTCTCTTTGACTGAGTCTACACTAGACAGTTGCAGCACTTCAGTGCCAGTTTGATTGTATCCTGTAGAATCCTGGGACTTGTAGTTTGGTCAGATGCTGAGGATACTGTACTAGAGAGCTCCAGTGGTGGATTTGGAGAGTCTGAACTACCAGCCTCATCTAGCCTGATGAAGAGCTCTGCAGAACTTGAAAGCTTGCACATTTGGTGAATGTATAGTTGGTCCTAATAAATGTATTAACCACCTGTGGATTTTGGATTCTTTTGTCCCTATTTCCATGTGGCCTCTTTGTCCATGCCATGAGTGACTCTTCTTTTGAGAATGAATAGGGTTAGAAAAAATATTCAAAAATATTAGGAAAATGGTCAAAAAACTGATTTCTTAGTGTTGGGAAAACCTAGCAAGGAGAGACCTAGATGGCTGAGCATCTTCCCTGTTTGGGATTTATTCTGTGTGGGGGGAAATGCATGTGGGATTTTTGGGTGCAGAGAAAGGGATTTTCTGTGCAGAAAACATTTCAGTTGATAAATCAAATTTCCAGCACAAGAAAGAGCATTATTGTTGTTAAATGCTCTTTAAATGAAATGTTTTTTAATTTTTTGTTCAGTTAAAAACAGGTTTATAATCAGGTTCCACTGGAGAGGTGAAAGGTGCTCTTATGCTGCTGGCCATCTTCTTAGAAAATCTGTATTGATAAACACTTCTGCTGTGATCCAAAGAGGTGCTTAACAGATGGCTTTGTCTTTTGTCTGTACAGTATTTGTTTTAATTTTTATAAGCTGCCTTGTATCCCAATTTTGGGAAGAAGGAAGGATATAGATAAATTCTTCCTCCTCCTCCTCCTCCTCTTCATCATTTATAGGTCTCCAAGGCTTTGCACAGACCCCATGGGATCTGTAACTTTTCAGAAATTTGAACAGCAAATAATAAAACCATATACAAATGTTGCAGCTTTTAAAAAATGAAAACACTAGACTGTAAAGCACCCTCCCTGCTGCCCATCATGCTGTATCACAAATACTTTTTGAAGAATTCCCCCTCAATTTAAAAACACCCTTATGCATTTATGGGGAGCGCAGCCAAAGCCTCTCTGGACACTTTGAACAAACCTTTTATTATTTTATAATGTATAATGTTATTGCCGCTAATTATAAAAAACTTAAAAACCAGAAGCCACGGAAACATACCCCCCCACCCTGCTCAAATCCGTGAAGAGCAACTGACCCAGTGCACGGGCCATATCGTTGGCAAAACCAAAGTCCCTTTGCGAGGGATGCAAAGAGAAAGCCTTCAAATCTGCCTTCAAAAAGGCAGGAGGAAACAGGCTGAGCTAACTGGTCTTGGAAGAGATTTCCAGGGACCACCACCAGAAAGACCCCGGTCCCTGCAGAGGCGAATCTGGCAGTTGCTGTTTGTATGGATGAGAGACCTCCAAGGCATCCGGTTATTATCCACCACCCTGCTCTGGTCTTGCAAATTCAGGGCAGCCGCAACTCCCTGGAGTGCCGCGGGATCACCCTCGTTTCCTACGTCAAGCATCTCATTTGACTAACCAAAGTCACATGATATTGATTGATTGATTGATTGAGCTCCATCATCAACTTCTTCTTGTAATGAGCCGTCAAGTGAGACTCCCTTGGGCTGCAGTCATCAACTTAGGTCTTGCAAACTCAGGGCACCTGACGGGCAATGCCAAATGGATCTGGGGGAATGGGATGATGTTTTGATGCTCACTCCAGAAGTGTACTCAGGATACAAATCTGAACTCAGGGCCTCATCTGGGACTTCAGGACTCACATGATTCTGGAGGACATTTCAGTGCCGTATGATGAGCGGGTAGATTGTCTCAAGATCTTTCCTTTGTTCTTTCCACCCTGAAGCCACCCCAATCCCATGTGCACAAAGATGCCTCAGGGAGCTCCACGGGCCAAGCGTTTTCTGTGCCCACCAGTTTCTACAGGGTGCAAGGGTGCAGCACTTGTGAGCTAGGGTACTTACATCTATCTATCTATCTATCTATCTATCTATCTATCTATCTATCTACTCACCTTTCTTCCATGAACAGGACTCAATGCAGCTGACAATTAAGCTGTACAAATGCACTTAAAAATATAACCCCCCTCTGGCAGTTGAGGGAACTGAGGACAAGACCTCCTCATTTTCAAACCCACTGGATCTTGTGGGCGCAGCCCCAATTCCTACTTGTTTGGGGGTTTCCTCCCACCAGTCAGTCAAGGAGAACATGGATTGGTGAGGGACACACTGGAGTTATTCTTTGGATCCGGTCCTTCTAGGCCCATACAATGAGCCCCCTTTCCTCCTCCTCACTGCCCCCCAAGCATGCCAAATCTTCTATGGAGGTCTTGATCCAGGTTTCATTGAGTTGCCAAAAGTCAACGCTGATTTGACAGCAAATAACAACAACCAAGTGTAAGGCAGTAGGAAGGCCACAGGACAGGCAGATTGGCTCTACCAAGGAAGCTGCGACTGCCCTGAGGAGGCAAGACCTTAGCAGGGCTGTGGATGATGGGGTTTCCAAAGGTCTGTCCAAGCCAACTTGATGGCTGAGAACAACAGTGTGGTGTAGTGGTTGGAGTGTTGGACTACGACTCGAGAGACTAGGGTTCAAATCCCCACTCAGCCATGGAAACCCATTGGGTGACCTTGGGTGAGTCACACACTCTCAGCCTCAGAAAAACCCCTGGTGGGTTTGCCTTAGGGTCACCATAAGTCAGAAATGACTTGAAGGCACACAACAACAACAACAACAACAAATCATATGCATAAGATTTGAGTTGGTACAAAGTAGCCATGATGGTCTGTTTTCTGCCTGAAATAATTTGTGTGTTGTGTATGTATTTTAAAAAAATATATTAATAACTCTGAAGCTCTTTTAAGTCCCATGTGAGTGAAAATAATGAACAAGATCTTTAATAGCGTGCCTTGAAATGCAAGAATCCAGCGTTTTTCACAAGGAGGCACAATGCATGCGAAGTATTTCCTGACAGCCGAATAATGCTGGGCAGGTTGCTAAAGTGCCGTGAAGCACAATTCTGAGAATCATAATAACGGCCTCTTTTCAGAACAGCAGCAGAGGACTGGTGCCAAAGAATGCGGCGGGAACGTCCTCCCATTTCCATCAGACTGTCTCGGATTGGCGGCATCAAAGTGTGGGGAGAAAGTGCTTATTGAAATGACCCGTTTGGAGCTGCCTGGGGCCCTCTTTTCTTGTATTGCTTTTTAATTTTTCCAAACCACGTTAGATTAATACCACATGAGAGGCAAAACCTGAACCTGAGCCTGTTTTGGTGGCGACTGTGTTGAAGTCGGCCCCGCCGATCCCATAACACGAGGGGCCGGCCATTGTTGGCCTGTGGAACCTCCTTTCCTTCTGTATTATTGCATCAGAACGAAGTTTTTAAGAACTGTGCCCACAGGACACTGAAGGGTCCTATTCAGAGGTTGCTTGTGCCCTGTCGGAGGGGCTTTTCATGTACTGTGCATCCGATTTGGAAAAAAAAAACCCAGCCCTCCCTGATTCCCTGGCATACTGTAACTCACACAAAACAGGGGAGTTCCTGAGATTTATTATTTTTTCCCCGGCCTTCGTCTCTGCTCCTTTGACATGCCCGGTGCAAACTCAATGGGACTTCATTGTGCCATTTGCACAAAGAAAGGCAACGCTGTCTCTTTCTTCTCTGTCAGCTGCTGAAATAAGAAGGTTTGAAGAACAAAGGGCAAAGTTGTGCCAAGGAGCCCTGCAAGAGGATTAGCAGCACTTCCGAAAGAAGGTGGTGGGCTGGGCAGGCAGAGGGATGGGGGTCCCGTGTACTCTTCCCTTCTCTTCACTGCCTTTATGTGTTTGGTTTTGTGTTTTTTTAGGGGGGGGTGTCGTTTCCCTATATTGCAATTTAAAGAGAATGGTGCCTTCGTCCTCAGCACAAATCTTATTTCTAAACTCTAATTTAATAGAATTAAACCTTAAGCTGCCTTGGTTTTAAGAGATAAAACTCCGAAGTTGATAACTGCGTTTAGGAATAGTTCAGGTATTGAGTTTCTAATTTGCTTCCTGAGCATGGAAATCCCTCAGATAGTCAATATTGACGACCTTTAATTGGTAGCAGAAGCTCCGGCTGAGTGAGTGCTTTTTCTCTCCCACTGATGACGGGGGTCTGTCTGTGGGGAAGGAAAGCAACGGTTCCCATGCGTGGCATGGGGAAGCCGGCACCCAGGGGCCACAAGTTCTCTGGGGTGGGCGTCCTGCCAGGCCGCCATTGCTGCTGGTGGTGCTGAGCATCAAGTACTCCAAAAACCGGGGTCCATTTGCACCATGCCGCTAGAGAGCTCTGTAGCTCTGCTTCATCTTCCATGGCAGTAGTTTGGTCAGGCACTAGAGCTCTCCTGGCTGGGAATTCCCTAAACTACAAATTCCAGAGGGTGGAGCCATGGCAGTTAAAGTGGAATCCTTTTTTCTCTCTAATTCCACAAAGTCTCAGATTTTCTTCCTGCAGAAAGCGCGGGATGAGTCCTTGCTAAATCTTCGTTTGCGAAGAAAAGCCAGAGGGAGAGAGAGAGAGAGAGATTTTGAAAATCCACTCAAAGAAAGCCAGTTTGGTATAGTGCCACTGGGATTTGTATCAATTCTGGGATTTGTAGTTTTGTGAGATCTTTAGGCTTCTCTGTCAGAGAACTCTGGTGCCACAATAAGCTACAAGCCCCATGGTTCCATAGCATTGAGCCATGGCAGTTAAAGCAGTGTCAAACTGCATTATTTCTTCAGTGCAGATGCAACCTAAGACTTTTTAAACAAAAATTTTACAAAATGTCATTTTCAGGGGGGAATGAATTTTTATTTTTTTAAAAGGCTTCCAGACCTCCCACTATCCTGGTTGCCTTTAATATCCTTCCTGAATTATGGTGCCCAGAACTGGACACAGTATTCCACTGAAGTTTTAAGTTACTGCAAAGCTAGAAATTTGGGGACGAAAGGGACATTTCATTTGGAAGGGCCAGAATTCTTTTTTTTGGGGGGGGCACACCCTAACCCCTTGCAGTTACCCCCTGGCCAGAGATCAGGGATAATGGAAGTTGTAGTCAAGCACCCAGGAGACACACTGGCTTGCCTTCCTGGGGCAGCTGTGTTCCTAAAGGAAGGGAATTGCTTCTTGGATATTAAGAGCGTCCCAAACAGGGTGGGTGTCCGTCTGTGGCAACCAACTGCACAGCTGCCATTCTACAGGACAATGACGGAGAACAGGGTCTGGATGGCGTAGGAGCCAAGATCCGATCTGCCTGTGACGGGTGGGTGGGTGACTGTTGCATTCTCATTTTTCACTCAAAGGGGAGCGTATTGAGCCCTGCCCACTGCGCCCACCCCAGTGGGAGACGGTCTTCCTTCTTAACCCTTTGGGTCCCGGCCCCTCGGCCCCTCAGCTGTTGCCAATGATAAATAGATCCATATTGGCTAATGTTATGATTCACCAGCATTTATCAGATCCGGAGAGAATGATTTATAGAGGACAGCCATTTCAGGCCTGACCCTTGATGGTCTCCAAAAGCACTTAAAAATAAATTTACGCTGGCCTCACTCACCCCATTTTAGAAAGGGTGACAAAGATGAAGTAATTTATAAGTCACACTTTTATTAATGCTTTTAACTTTCATACACTCAGCTTTGTGGCCCTTTTGAGTGGCGTGAGTGCAGCACCCGGCCCATGGGGCAACCTGTGGGGCTTGAAGGGGGGGCTTGGACAAATGATCCGCTCGTAAAGAGGGAGGCTCCCACATTAGCCCCTCGTAAATCCCTCCGCCTGTGCAAAAGGAGTTCGGGGTGTCGGAGGGCAAGGCAGGTGCCGCCTCGTGTGGATGAGCAACAGATGGTCAGGGCAGGGCTTGGGGAAGTTCCTTTTTTGTGAAACACAGATCCAGAATCATCCACGCTCAGCCCTTGGCATTGGCACAGTCCTAAAAGAGACAAGGGACATATGTGAGAGGGAACATGAAAATGAAAATGAGAAAATAGGATCATTTCTTGGCAATTCTGCTCTGTATATCTTAAGGTTGGGGGATTCTGTGAGTTTCCAGCCCCAAAGGTAACTTTTCTAAACTTTGCATGACACACAGATGAGGTAGGGGTGTGTGTGTGTTGGGGTGTGTGTTTAATTCTCTTGGAGTGTGTGTGTGTGTCTGACTGTATGACAAGGAGACACGTTTGCCCGGGCTTTTCTTTGGTTCATAGAGCCTGCGCTCTTCTGTCTTCTCAACATCTTTGGCAAAATCTTTGCTTCACTCCAGGGAAATCACGGCTCATTTTGGGCTTTCCATTCATGATCCCTGTTTAATATTTCCCCCAGTGATCAGAGGAAGAAATACCTCTTCCTGAGTTTAACTTAAAATCTCTCTTGATGAATTGTGTTTCAGACAACCCCTTTGTGTGATTTAATTAATCTATGGAGAGGTATGAAAAGTTTTGCCTGTGCTTTTCTGTTCCCAGATGGTCTGTCGCTGGTCCACAGTCCCGGAATTTAAATGTCTGGACTACAGAGAGGGCAGCCTTACATATCCTTCTTCGTTTGGGAGATAGAGGACAGCCGTTGACTTGGCCTGGCATCTGTCCCTGGAGGGGATGGAGACCTTTCTTAGTGGGATTAACCCAGACCGGTGGAGTGGGCAAAGAACAATACCCACACATGCATTTCCTACACCTGACTCCCAGGTCATGTACTGTACAAAGACACAGAATCACAGACAGAGGGGAAAGATTACGAAATATTGAAGCCTGCAAATTGAGATTCAGGGCCTCAGAGAAAACAACCGTCCTTCCAGCAGTGAGGAGTGCTCTAGGCGTAATTCCAGACAAACTAACAAAATGTCACAATAGCACTACTGCAATAGCTGACACTGCTTGGAATGTGCCACACTGTCGGATGATCTCTCACTGGTTCCTAGTTTCTTGGATAAAATCAGAATCATTGATGGTCTAGAGCGGCAGCCGGTAACCCCTGGGAAATGGTGGAACTGATTCATAATAAAAGCTGCACAAACAAATAGTCAAGTTTATTTATTTATTTTTTTATTTATACCCCGCTCTTCAGCCACAAGGCTATCAGAGCGGCTTACAAATTGTTTTAAGCAATAGCAATTTACACATCTACACTGCATTAAATAGTTTCCAATGTGTGTTAGCTAATTGCCCCCATAAGCTGGGTACTCATTTTACCGACCTATGAAAGGATGGAAGGCTGAGTCAACCTTGGAGCCGGCTGGAATCGAACTTGCAACGTGGTGACTTGCAGGACTGGCATTTAACCACTGCACCACCAGGGCTCAGTGGTTTAGTGCCAGCATTCAGAAACCCAGACTTTCAGGGTTAACACAGCAAAGCTTTATGACAGAAACTGCAGCAAACATCATCCGCTGACTTTCATTGTCAGGACTGACCGATCCTCATTAGTACAGTACAGTTGTCCCTTCACATTTGCTGGGGTTTGGTTCCAGGACACCCCCGCCCCCTGTGAATACCCAAATCTGTGAATACTCAAGTCCCATGATATGCAATGGCATAGCAAAATGTTGTCCGTTATATAAAATGGCAAAATCAAGGTTTGCTATTAGGATTATTATTTTTTTAAGAAAATTTTCAAGCCCTGAATACTGAAATCCATGAATGTGGAGGGACAACTGTACAATTAAAGCCTAGCAGCTTCAAACTTTTGGTGGGCTGAACTCTCATTTGTCACTTTAGCAAAACATCTTATTTTCCCAGGCTGACTTACTTTCGTTTCTCCCACCAAACTGACCTTGAGCATTCTGGCACCGTTCCTCTCCCACAGCTAGATAATGAAACAGGAATGCAACCACAAGCAGGCTGGGTATATGTCCCCCATCACACTCTAACTACAACATATCCCATCATTACGACTCCATGCAGCCTCATGGCAGGCAAGCTGAATATGCCAGCACCTGACACAAATGGAGATTCAAAACCTCTGGGGGGGGCATTACTGATGGTCCAAACTGCAGTCAGTAGCACCAGGTAGGCTGTGGAACGGAGCGGATGCAGCCACTGCAAGGGATCTGCCACCAGGAAGCAGTCCCTCTGCTCCAGCCGGGGCAAGCAGCTGGTAAGTGCCACTGCTTTGGTGAGGAGATGGGGCTCCCTGGAGGTCGCTCTTGGGGGGCTGTTGGGGGGACCTCCCCATTCCTCTGGATTAAAATGTGAAGGGGAACATCGAAGCAACGGGTTGACAACACCTTGGTTTGGATTCCCCGTCCGGTTGGTGCAGCCCAAAACCCTGCATTCAGGGTGACACATTAATTGTGCAGCTGAACCATGATGCCAAATGTGCAACTGAATGCACCACCAAATGTTGGTGCGATGCCGCTCCATCTGCAATACACCAAGTGCACTAGTGCACACGGATCATGTGGGTGCAATGTGCAATGTGCATACCCATGCTCAATGCCAGCACATAGAATCATAGAATCATAGAATTGCAGAGTTGGAAGAGACCACGAGGGCCATCCAGTCCAACCCCTCTGCCACGCAGGAAATCTTGATCAAAGCATCCCCGACAGATGGCCATCCAGCCTCTCTTTAAAGACCTCCAAGGAAGGAGACCCCACCACGCTCCGAGGGAGTGCGTTCCACTGCCGAACAGCTCTTACTGTCAGAAGGTTCCTCCTAATGTTTAGATGGAATCTCTTTTCCTGTACTTTGAACCCATTGCTCCGTGTTCCAGTCTCTGGAGCAGCAGAAAACAAGCCTGCTCCATCCTCAGCGTGACATCCCTTCAAATACTTGTTCTACTCTGCTTCTGCAACCCTGAAATGAATACAGACATTCCAAAAATGTCCGACTGCTTCTGTAGGGAAATTAACACACACCTAAAGGCACCACCAGATCCTACCTGATCTTGGAAGCTAAGCAGGGTCAGCTATGGTTAGGACTTGAATGGGAGACTTCCAATGAATCCCAGGTGCTGTAGGTTATATTTCAGAGGAAAGAACTGGTAAGACCACCTCTGGGGATTTCCTGCCTAAGAGCCCCCTCTGAAATCCATGGGGCCCCCATAAGTCGACAGACAACGTGAAGGCACAGACATACACACACACCAGACACCCCCAGGATACTGGGCCTTGGGTGATACTGCTCATAAGAGAACTGGTGAGGCTGTGAGCTGGGCTCCCACATTCCACGAGACTGTGCCCACCATTCGTCACTTTATCTATACCCCACCTTTCCTCCAAACTGGGACTCAAGGCAGATTAGAAAGTCAAGAAATGGCAGGTGGATTAGGGTTGCCAGATCTCAAGGTCTCCAACTTCCATGGATCAGCTGAAGGTGGGAGGCAAAGGTTGCAGGCAAACCTTCACCCCAGAGCTCTCTTCCAGCCAAGTGTCTGTGTTTATTTTTCTTCCCCCTCCCTTTAATAACAAAACACCACTGTGCTGTTTTAGCTGCCCATGCAGCTTGCTTTAATTTGCAAACCTTAATTGATTTCAATCAAATTGTTGCAACCTGCAAAAAGCTAAGCTTCCTTCTTTCTCTCCAGGCCTCAGGTTTTGGTCTGGAAGTCTCAGGGACTGAGATGAGCCTGACCTGGCAGTTCTGAAGAGGGGGGTGGCAAGGAGAATCCAGCACCCCGGCCCAGCCCTGCTACCCTCCTTGCTGCCCCCATTTCTACCTTCTCTTTTATGGGGGTGTCCCGCAGTTGCCACCTGTTGCCTGGAGTAACTGGCCTGGAGTTGGAGCCAGAGTCTGGCCGGGTGGGAACGCTGAGCCTCCTCCGGGGAAAACCTTGCAACCCAGAGCCATCACCGACGCTTAACTCACAACGCCCTGTGGCCCTGTGGCGTTGCTCTCTGTTTGCCCATTCAAATCAATATCTCACTGCTGCATGTCAGATTGTTGGTTTTAGGGTCTTTTTTACAAAAAAATAAAGCTGCCTCTTTGGGGGCTTCTCACTCAATGCAGTTCCAGTGTTAATAATTTACATGATGAAGTGGACTCTGTGGAAAGACGGCAGCCGGGAAGCAGATGGGGAGGCCAAGAAGGGCGGGTGGGAGGCAGGGCATCAATCCACCTCCACAGAGCTCTGCACATTTGCACCTTGCTGCTAGTGCCAGTGTAAATATGGAAGGGGAGACTCTGTTTTTCCTGCTGGCCCCAAATTTACTTCCACACTCACTGTGGTTTGCTTCTTCCTCCTGTTTAGGGCAGTGGCAGCTGAGTGGCTTTCATGTCTGGAGGGGTGGGCGAATCTGCTCTTAGTTTTTGTATGGAATTTAAAGAAGCTATCCAAAGTCAAAGCCCCCAAGTCCATTCCACCTGTGGTTGTGATATAACAAGGGATTCCGCCTTTGGAAAAAAAAAGAGAGGGGCATCCCTGGTTCTTCAAGGTCATGCGGCATATTCCACCTGGAGACATTCAAGGCCAAAGAGAATTGGCTAACAGGTCAGGCAGTGGCCAAAGGTTTAGCCATCAAAGGCCGAAATATCACAAGAGTTACTGCTGTTATAGGAATGTGCTGTGTTTCTTCTCATCCACACTGGCATAGGAACATTTTGGGGCAGCTGTGAGAATCACTCCTGATCTGGCCTTGGAAGGGATCGGCTTGCAATACAACCCTGTGGGTTTTTTAGGGTGGTGGTGGTAGTGGTGGTGAGGAATTTGTCACAGCTAGGTTGGTTCCCCCTTACCCTACAGTCCCACATAGATGCTCTGGTTTTCTGAACTGCAATATGTGGGTGAGCCAGGTAAGATAATCTCCACCACCTTCACTGTAGAACGACCTGTAGCCCACTGGGAGAGGTCTTCCTTTATTCAATGAAAATTTCAGGTTGACCACCACCCCCAGTCAGTCCAGGGAGGGCTGGGAAAACATCCTTCCTGAAATTCTCAGGCCAGAAACCTGTGGATGTCTTACTCGTGTGTGAATTCCCCTACAGAATCAGTTTGGCATTTTTGTGGAACAACCACTACAGGTTGGAGAAGTGGAGTTGTACATGCTGTGTTGTTGCCCATGCAAATGTGCAGGATGCATGGGCATGCATGCTTCTTGGGTTGTGCATTTCATGTCTTGGCTTAGTTGTGCAACCTTGCAATTCAACACAAGGCTTGCCTAGCTCAATTAATGTGATCTGCCTCCCCTTGGATGACTAGGCCCCTGTAGTTGCTTGCAGTAGTTAAATATGCTCCGTGATGCCTTTTGTATTTCTCTTCTCAACAAACGCAAGGCATAGCTGGGTCCTTGTACGCATCTGAAAATGTCACTGGTGGCTTTTCCAATGGATTGGACTCCTCTGAGCTGATCAGAGCCAGACTGCCTTCAAGAATCTCTTACTGGCTCTTTTGTAAACCTGTGTGTGTATGCACACATACACACTCATGGCCAAGATCTTACATGGGAGTTGCATAGCTTAAATTTCTGAATACAAAGTTATGCATTAATCATGCTGTTCAGCCCACATGTTGAACAGCAACTGTGTACAACTGAGCCAAGATGCCAATCACTCAACCAATTGCACAAGTAAACGCTCATGTGCTTCCACACCTGACGAATCCCTGCCTGCAATGGCCTCCACCTGAAGTGCTCATCGGCACACACAATGGCACTCGCTGCTTGAGCAATGCTGCTTCAACAACCTTGAGCTGAATACAGACATTCCGCATCAGAGAACAATGTCCAAATGATTTCGGAGGTGTGTGTGTCATACACTAACAGGACTTTGGCTATAAAGTTGTGCAATTTCTGTGAATATCTGTGGCTCAGGGGCACAGCTTTTTGTGGACCCTAACCCACCCCCTGTATACCCATGTTGTGTTCTGGACCACATATTCTATGCTGCAACCAGAACATACATGGTGTCCCAAAGTTCCAAGCACCCCAAAAAGCACCACTGGAGGACTTGCTTTCAGAAATCTTGCTGCTCAGCAGTTATTCTAGGCCACTTCACAGTCCTTGACAAAAACCACAAAACAGACACAAAGACATCATACACCAATTAATCCACGGGGGTTACACATGCACAATGCACATCCATGTGCAATGATACTACACATGCAACCCCACTTTGGCAGCCTTGAACTGAATGCTGCCATTTTGCATCAGATAAAAAGGGCCAGCCACTCCTGTAGGGGAATTTACACAGGTGTAAGCCATCAATGGGATGTCAGCCCCTGGGTCCTACCCTTTAACTCTGCACCGCATGGCCCCAGTCTCCCCAGACAACGCTCCCAAAGTCCCTTTTTCCAGCTCCTTGTGTCCCCTTATGCCTCTGCGGCCGTGGGACGCTGCTTCCTGCAACAGCCCAGGATGGCGGCCCTCTGGACTGCCCTTGACCTCGGGAGGCCTCACCCCTCCGGAGGGGGCTGCGTGAGAATTGTGGCTCATGCCTCCCTTGTGGACTGCCGGGGATGCGCTGCCCTTGAGGGCCAATTGGGCCTGGCCTTGATGTTTCATTATGTTGATTTCTGCTGGCAGGAGTAAAAGTTGTGGACAAGAGCAAACCAAAAAGGGGAAGGAGAAGAAGTAACCCATAAATTAAAAGAATAACCGTATGGGCCAACAAACAGCAGGCGCAGGCAGCAAACAAAGTCACTCCGATAAACACATTTCCTTTGATTTACTGGGCTGTGGTAATCCTCCAAGCCATCCGTTCCTTTAGTGGGTTGTTTTGTTTGGGGGATGAAGGACAAAATCAATGCCAGAGCTTTTCATTCTTTTAATAAGGAGAGGAGAATCCCCTCCACGCTGCTTCCCGGCCTTTCTTGGGATGCGCCTTCAAAACCCATATACGTCTGCGTGGGGATCAGACCCTTCCTTCCTTCCTTTCTTCCTTCCTTCTGGAGGATGGTTTTCCTCGGGAGGCCTTTGAGCTTTGGCTCATAACCCTGGTTTTCTAAAGTCGTCCTCTCCGTGTCCTTCATGTTCCTGTAAACAGAGTCAATAATTACAGGTCTTTCTGTGATCTAATGCTTGGCCATGCTGTGTGTGTTAATGGGCAACTCAGGGTTGCATGTGTGCATGTGTGCGCAAGTGTGTGCGTGTGCACATGGGGTGAAGGTGGCATGCAGGGCGAACTGCTTGAGATAAATACTCATTAAGATTGGTGCGCCTCTCTCGTTACCAAGTAGCCTTGGAAAATGGCTTGGCATCACTTTAGGTACACAAATGTTTTGTCCACCGCTCACAGTATCACAGACAAAAAGCTGTTCCTTCCTTGTATATGATGATAATTTATCCATTAGTTGATGCAAATGTTTATTAATCACTTTTCTGCCTACTGGGGCTCCCAAAATGATACTCAGTGCAACATATTCATGACCCTCGGAGACCCTCGGAGTCTCCAAGCTGACCCTCCTATAATTCTACAGGAGGAAGGGTGAGGGGCAAGGCTATTTCTCACCCCGCTCGGAAGTGACATCACATCACTTCCTGATTCTTTCTTTTGTTTTACTTTTCTTGTTTTGCTAGAGTTTCTTTAAAAGAAAAGAAAAACTTTTCCAGGCATGTGGCAGTCTGGTGGAAGGGCTGTGAAACCAAACTGCTGCATTTTAAAGCTGTTGTGGGAAGGAGTGGAAAGCTAGACAAACGTTTTTCAAAAGAAAAAATGGGAGTCCAAGAGCTTGGAGAACTTTGGGGAGGTTTGGGGTCCCCCCCAAAAATAGGGCACTGCGTGCCACATATTCTCCACCCCTGTTCTATAGGTAAAGAAACATTCTTTAAACTCAACTTTCATGGGCTCTCTAGTCCACTTCATCAGATGCATAAATGGATCCACAAAAGCTTCTGCTAGTAAGTTCTTCCTCTTAGCCTCAAAGGTGCCACAGGGTTCCCTTAGATCTTTTTATGCTGAAGCAGACGGACATGGCTTTGGATATTATTAGGATCATAACCTGGACATGGAGGTCTTCAGCTGGAGCAAGGAGGGGCAGTTTGAGCTGTCCCGGGGATAAGTTGGGTTAGAAATCCCTGAAGGAAATAAAGAGGGGAGAAAGAGACAACGCAACATGCATCAATAAACATGTCACTTGAAATATAAAATGATGGCTGCAAATGGCCCCGTCCTTGCTAAGAGAAAGTTGTTGGCTCAGGTACTGTTTGCTTTCTGGTTCTGGTGAAAGAGGGTTCCTCGGATACTGTCCGCTCTGTGCCTTTACTCTGCAGAGATGACTTTCCTTTTCTTCTTCAGGAGTGGCAAACTATAAACCTCCTCTCAGAGCACTGGGAGAAAAAAATTAAGAAGATGTTGAGCCAGTCTTGTGGTGTGCAACCCACATGTGTCGTGGGCCTGGTCTGTGATGTCAAAAAAGCTCAGACACCCCATAAATAAATCCAGTCACGCTCCTCCCTCCCCTCGGCAGCTCCCACCAAAAGGTCATCCCGATCTGAACCTCTCCTTGCATCACAAATTAAGAAAGTGTTTGGAATCAAGGTTAAAGGTAGAGGATCCCCTTTCGAAAGCCACATGGAGGTGTGTTTGCTCTGCTGGGAGTGATAAAGATAGTGGACTATTAGTTTTCAAGGCAACAACACCCTCCTGCTCCACCCAGCCTGAGCATTTTTGGTTTAACAGAGATCTGCTCAAAGGCTGTGGAGATAAGCGCATATGCCCATCCCAGGGCTGGGGGCTCTGGCTTCCATCAAGATTTTGCCAGGCCAAAATAGAGCTGAGATTAGGTGGAGGGAAATCATCCAACATGGCTGGCCTCTGCTCTGGCTGAGCAGGAGGGAGGCAGAGAAGACTCCATGGCTGAAACCAATGGCTGAATGGGGAGCCAGCACATGTGTAAATATAGTTGATTCAATGGGTCTACTGTAGTTGAAAGCCACCATGGTGGGATTTAGGTTCATGGCCAAACAGAGTAAACCCATTCGATCAATGAGAACGCGGCAAATCCCTCCTAGCTCAAACAGACCCTTGCTGGTTCCAGTTAAAGTTGACCCATTGAATCAAGGAGAACTTTGTTAGTAGTCAACACTTAGTGTAAGTCCCACCAATTTATGGAGGGGGGTCACCCTTGGATTTAGGCCCATGTGAGCTGATGGGGTCTTGCTTGGGAAACGCAGACAGCCTTCTCCTCTGATCCCATCACCAGGTCCATGTGGACACCCGGAAAGTTAGGCCTAAGAGGTTGCTTTATGGCACCCAAGGAGCCCTGGCTCAGAGCAGGGAAGGCTTTCTCTCGGTCCCGCCATCATCCCAGGCTCGCTTGGTGAGGATGCGAGAGAGGGAGAGCCTTCTTGGTGGCGGCTCCCACCCTCTGGAACTCCCTTCCACGGGAGGCTCGGCTGGCCCCCTCCTTGCTCTCCTTCCACTGGCAGGCACAGGCATTTTTATTTCAGCACGCTTTTAATTTGTAGCTGCAGGAACAGAGGCTTTTATTGGGGTGTGTTTTTATTGTTTTAACTTGTATATGTTTTTAAAAATCATTTTATTTGTTACTTCTTAATTGTTTTTTATTGTCTTATTTTTACTTTGTAAACCACTTCAGGAGTGCTTTGGCACTGATAAGTGGTATAGAAATTTAGAAAAGAAATACATAAAAAATAAGACCACCCCGGGTGTTGACCGTCCTTTTCCTCCAAGTCCCCAGGGGGGTGGGGGGAGGCTGTAGGAGTTCCTCACATAGGTCTGTCCCACTCTTATTTATTTATTTATTTAGTTAGTTAGTTATACCCCGCTTTTCAGCCACAAGGCTATCAGAGCGGCTTACAATTTGTTTTAAGCAACAGCAATTTACACATCTACGCTGCATTAAGCAGTTTCCAAGGTGTGTTAGCTAATTGCCCCCACAAGCCGGGTCCTCATTTTACCAACCTACAAAAGGATGGAAGGCTGAGTGAACTTTGGAGCCCGCTGGAATCGAACTTGCAACGTGGTGACTTGCAGGACTGGCATTTAACTCTTTGTGTCCCTGTGCAAGTGGTTCTAAGAGTGTTGATGCAGAAACTGAATAGCACAATAGACAAACAACACAAAAAGTCTTTGAGTGCAACCTTGCAGCCCTACAACATCTATGAGACCAGCGGCTCAATTCCTAAAGCATTTTAGCTCCGTGGCTCAAGCCTAAATATTGAGGATAAGGGAAACAGCAGGGGATTGAAGAGATGACCAGGGAAGGAGGAGGTGCCGGCCTTCAGCAGTGGGTCCCCAGGACAGCGTGGAGTGACCGCATCCCTCAGGCCATTGATGATTTGGCCCTGCTAGATTGCAAGGCTGAAAAGGACTGGGATGACCGGTGGCTGTAAGCGTCCAAGCTCCCTTCAGGAGGCTGGACAGCCCTGTGGACAAACTGCCTGGAGCCATGGGGTGGGTGGGAAGCAGGCAGGGGTGGAGTTGATAAAGAGGTCGATGATGAAGATAAGGATGAAGGTGGTGGTGGTGGTGACGGTGATGCACGGGAGGCACTTTTATTTTTTCTATTTTATTTATTAAAATATTTATATCCCACACTATATCCACAGCTCTCAGGATGGCATGCAGCCGGCCCTCTGTATCCACGGATTCTTTATCCACAGATTCAACCAACCACAGCTTGAAAATAGTCTCCCACCCCTGAAAAAACATATTCCAAAAAGCAAACCTCACTGTTCACCATTTTAAGCAAGGGATGCCTATTTTACTAAGCTTTTGTATATAGCAGAACTTGAGCATCCAGGGATTTTGGTATCCACGCAGGCTCCTGGAACCAAACCCCAGTGGATACTGAGGGCACACTTACGAGACAATCAATTTAAGACAATAAACAACAAAAACAATGATTTCAAAAAGACTGCTAAGCTATTAAATCACTTCCCAGTTAATACCAGACAACTTAAATCAATTTTAATCAATTTGCCTGTTGATTATGTGCATAGAGGGATGCAAACAGTGGCAGCTGCTTCAGCACCAAGGCAGGGTGGAGGAGTGTGGCTGGCCGTCCCGTTCCATCACAAGTGTGGAAGAAAATGTTCTTGGGAGTCCGGGCCTGCCTGCCCGGCATTAATGGGAAAAAGAACCTCTACAAAACACTATATCAATATTATCTGACAATTAATCAATTGAGCCACACATAGGGAGACAGTGAAGACAGGTGTCCCTGATGTGAAAATGACAATGCTTAATTTTATGCACATGAGGTGGGGATGTCCCCTAATTAATGATTTTGGGGGAGAAAGGTTATGACTTCCATGTGCTGTGTCAATAATTACCCTTGTTTCGGTGTCAGGCGACTGTTTTGACAACCCTGCCAGGTTGTGAAGAGATGAACCTGAACACAGAGACACGTTTCAGACTCCACGAGGGCAGCTAGAAATTTCAAGGCCAGAAATTGGAGGAGAAGGAGGCAAGGACCATGCTCTTCCTCCCATTGAAAGCTAGGTTTGTAATGTTTGTAAGGCTGCAGAAATGATGGGTGGATGATGTTAACCAAAACTTAGGGAAATGCATCGGGTCCTTGGACTTTGGAGGCCATTTGCAGAGTTGCCCAGTAAGCCCAGGGAAATCCTCAGAGCAGCAGGATGCAAGGTTGAGCATGATAATTTCATAAAAGAGTTGGAAGATAAATTCTTCCAGCAACCCTCATCTATTGCATTTATCGAAGGTTTCTTCTTTGAAGTTACTCAAGCTTAGCCATTGATCTGCAGAAAGCCTCTTGTAATTTGGAAGCATTTATTTACCTGCGTCTTGTTTGTTTTCATATAATGTTTCTAATTTTTTTTTTTTTTTTTTTTTGGTAACAGAACCTTTTGCAGCCTTAAGTCTTGTCTCTTCCTTTGTAGTTTTGGGGTTTGCAGCCACCTGCCTCTTAGCTGGTCAGCCGGTCAAGCAAGGAGGCTTGCCTTGCCCACGCCAGTTTCTTCACCCTCTCCATGCCTAGGCAGCAGAAGGCCTCTTGCCTCCACCAGAAACACTGGAGCCATGTTAGTGGCGGGGGGGGGGGGCTCTCGTTTTAGGAACCCACCCAAAGGGAAACATATGCTGGCTTATGGAGACCCCATGAATTTCAGTGGGTTTTCTAAGGCAAGGAACACTCAGAAGCGGTTTCTGGCCAATTCCTTCCTCTGAAACATGGCCTACAACACCTGGGATTCCTTGGCTGTCCTTCTAGGCTTGGGGAAAGTTCTTCTTTTTTGTATTGCCACTTTTGGAAAAAAGTCCAAAAAGGCACCTTGTATGTCTCAGTGCCTTCAAGTCACCTGCCGACTTCCGGCAACCCCATAGGGTTTTCTTGGGCAAGGATTCCTCAGAGGTGATTTTGCCAGTTCCTTCCTCTGAAATAGAGCCTACAGCACACCTGGCATTCCTTGGTGGTCTTTCTGGGCTTGGGGAAGGGTCTTCTTTTTAGACTGACACTTCCAGAATTCCTCCAGCTGCTGATTGGGGGATTCTGGGAGTGGCAGCCCAAAAAGGCACCTTATGTGTTTGTGTGCTTTCAAGTAGCCTGCCGATTTAATGGCAACCCCATGAATTTCAGAGGGTTTTCTTAGGGACAGAATACTCAAGAGGTGGCTTTGCCAGTTCCTTTCTTTGAAATATAGCCCACAGCCCCTGGTATTCATTTGTGGTCTCCCAAACAAGTACTAACCAGGGCTGACCCTGCTTAGCTTCTAAGATCAAACAGGATCTGGTGCCTTTAGGGCCTATAGCTTTTGGGCTACTGCTTCACCCAACCCCAACCCCACACTTTTACTAAATAATTATGATTTTGTGTGCTGTTGCTTGAGATCTAGGATTTTTTCGTTCTGGAAGTTCATATCTTATGGGGGTGGGAAGGTGTCTTTCCATCAAGGGAAAATATTTCATGAAAGGAAGAAAAAAAAAGTACACACACATACACAGTACCTTCCATTGCAAGGACACCAACTGTTGTGTTACGCACAAGGGTAATATGGGCAGCACAATGACTGTACTGTCACCATTGTTACTTTTATTTTTTTTTTGTAAAGCAACACCTGGGTGTATTTACTTGGGGGTGGGTTGCATTCAGCTTGGTGGGACTTACCTCCAAGTAAGACTGGGCTGTTACAGGCTGGTCGGATTCCCCCTGAGTACATTCAGCAAGGAAACAGGTGGTAACATCTGGATGGAATTACCGGGTGACTTTTTAAAGCCCAGCCTCAGAAATCCTTCTGTCGAGTCTCCCTCATAGGGAACGTCTGCACCAGAGATCCCCAACCCTCAGTCCTCCAGATATTTTTGGACTTCAACTCCCAGAAGCCTCGGCCAGCATGCAGAATGGCCCCAACCGTGAGGGAGTTGAAGTCACAAACACCTGGAGGACTAAAGGTTGAGAATGGCTGGTCTACAGACATGACAAGCTATGCTTTCCTTCAGATCACCTTCCTTGTCATGGCTTCCGCTGAGGATTGAAGTGATAGCGACGTGGTGAGAATTCAATCTCACCCCAGCCAAGAGCTATGACCCCCAGGGTCTCCTGGGAAGGGGGATTTACTTTATCCCCCTTGTGTATGACTAAGCTGAGGCTATCATATTTTGGACACATCGTGAGAAGGCATGACTTACTGGAAAAGCCAATAATGCTTGGTGAAATGGAAGGCCGTAGGAAAGGTGGACGGACACATGATGGTGGACTGACTCCATCAAGGGAGCTGTGGCGGCTGCCCTGAGTTTGCAAGACCTGGACAGGGCTGTTGAGAATCAGGACTCTTGGAGGCCTCCCATTAAGAAGGTCATCATAAGTCGAAGCTGACTTGACATAGCAGACAACACCACCACCATGGAAGGCAGCAAGAAAAGAGGAAGACCACATGACAGGTGGGTTGACTCCCTCAAGGAAGTCATGGCTGCTCGGATTTTACAAGACCTGTGGATGGCCAGTGCTCATGGAGGTCCCTCATTTAGAAGGTCACCAAAAGTCAGAGCCAACTCGATGACAAATGTAGGTTGGCTAACAACAAAATTATGTAATTTTGGTCAGGTGAAGGACATGAAGTAGGAAAAGAAGAAGGTGCTTGGCAGGTGGATCGACTCCATCGAGGAAGTTGTGCCTGTTCCCCAGTTTGCAAGCTCTGAGCAAGGCTGCTGGTGGCTCTTGGAGGTTTCTCACCCACAGGCTCACCATACGTTGAAGCAGAATGGATGCTACATCACAACAACAGTCTTGGTGTAAGTTAGATCATTCAGGGAAAAGGACCCATTGATGATCAAGCTTTTCCTGGACAGCCCTTGAGGTTTGGGGGGCTCATTTGGGCTGCATCTGCACTGCAAAAATAATCCAGTTTGACACTGCTTTAACTGCCATGGCTCAATGTTATGGAATTCTGGGGTTTGTAGTTTGTTGTGGCACCAGAGCTCTCTGACAGGGAAGGCTAAATAGCTGACAAAACTACAGATCCCAGAATCCCTTGGCATTGAGCCACAGCAGTTGAAGTGGTGTCAAACTGGATTATTTCTGCAGTGCAGATGCAGCCTTCTTCTCCTTGCTCTTTGTTAAAAATGTTGGCCTCATTCTTACTTAATCGAGGAGAGGCTGGGATGAAGCTGTTCAGCCTCTCAAAATCCATTGCAGGCCCTTCTGGCCTTTTCTTACATTTTGACAACTTTGGACCTGGGGTGAACACTAGCAAGGTGAGTATAAGATCATAGCATTTTTATGGATGAATTATAAAACCCTTAAAAATAGGGGTTTATGGTGGAAACGCTGACATAAACTTAACTTTGGCAGCCTCGGTGCAAGGCAGTAATAAATGAGGCAGAAGAGCAAAGAGCTCCTTTTAATTTATCATTTAGTAGGAGGGAAAGCCTTGTTTACTTCTTCTTTTTCATCTTCTTCTCTGCTCCTAAGACTTCCAGCCGTTATTCTGAACTGCATTTTATAATAAATCCACAGTAGTTGGGTTGCCTAGGGCTTTGGTGTCCATTTGAGTGAATAAGAGAGAGATGGAGAGAGAGGGACGGAGGGATTTTTTTTCTTACTCTGCTTGAAAGAAAGAGCCAACCAGCCAGCCAGCAGACAGACTCATTTCTGTCCATTGAGGGCAATGCCATGCTCCTTTTAAGAATGAGCATTTCTCCAAAATGGTGTTGGCCCAGGCCCCTCAAGTAACTGGCCAAACTGCAGTTTTCTCTTTTCATGTTAAAAATACAAGGGAGAATCCATGTGTGGGGAGAAAAGTTTTCCCTTCCACCCCAAATGATGATTCTCCCCAGCAATTCTCTTCCCCGCAACATCCCCAGTCTTTGCATTTGATACCCGGTTCCACCCCAGGACAACATTTTCTCCTGTCTCTCTGCTGTTTCCCAAACTTTGCCAGTCCACCATGAAATGCCTCTTGCTGTTCGTGTCTCTCATTCCCAACTTAAACTGGGCTGAAATCGAAAGGCACCTTGCGACTTCATTCCACCTGCTTTGGAAACACACCTAGGCACCCAGGAGATTATCACATGAGGCTTTATTCCAGAATTACACAAAAATATTAGCAAATTTGGCCAGTACTTATTACACAGTGCTGCCTCTATCCTGTTGCTGGTTTGCATTCCAGGTGTTTCTGTAGCGTACCTCTTCACTGATGGGGAAAACCTGTCAATGGCTCTCCATACCGCTGCCATGCCAGTATTCCCCCTCGTGAGATAAGTCCCTTCCGTGTATGACAAAAGTCACGTGTCACGGGGTGAGCATGATCCTCATCCTCTCCTTTCTTCCTCCCTCTCCCCTCCCTCTCGCTATTCCTAACCTAACCAAGATTGTTTTTTCTCCATGCCTTGATTTTCTTTTTGCTGTGATCGTGCAATTACATTGCATAAATGTGCAATTGCGGAACATTTTTTTTTTAAAAGAAAGATACGCATGCACTGAAGGTGGGGCTATGGAGCCCGTGTGGAAGGACAGGTGATTGGCAAAGAACCATAATCGCAGTGCACTCACATGGTTGAAGAGACAGTGTGATAATGAATGATTTCAAACAGATATGTTCCCGTTTGCTCTGCTAATGCCATTGTTGCCAGAAAGAGACTGGTGTGATAAAGCCCCTAGGCTCTGCTGCCATCGAGTCCAATCCATGCCCGTGGGAGTACCTTTCGCATGTGGCCACTCGCGTGAAGGCCTGCACAGTGGAGGCTGCAGGGTCTGTCTGCTCCCAGGTGGTACAAACAGATCCATAGACTGAAAGATGGACACCTGGATCCAGATGCCTTTGGCCAGTGTCTATTTGGATGGCGGGGGAAACTCCTTTGGGAATGTCTCTCTTCCACAACGACTGTTGACCGCCATTTTCTGCTTGGCGGTGGCACCCTCTTGTTTGGAAGCAGGGAGAGACCTGCAACAACCCAACTCCGCTTCCTTGTTGCGCAGGGTGAGCAAAGGGCACTCCGTGGGCCGCATGCGGCCCTTAAGGACCAAAGGGTTTTTTTTTTTGTGTCGGTGGGGAAATGTAAAATTTATTTTGGCCCCAAACACCCTCTAGGGAGTGTGGGGGGCAAAAATTGTTTTGTTTCGATTTTTGCAGCGGTTGTGGCCAATGCAGCCCCCTAACCCTCAGCAGTTACCTACTCCTGTTGTAGAGGCATGGGGGGCTTCCTATCCAAGCATCTTCTGATGCCCCCTCCCCAGCTCTGCTTCTGGAGGTCTGGGAATCGCTCTGCACTGAAAATAGGAGCAAACAAAATGGGAGAAGATAGATGGGTGGAAAGGGTGAGCGGTGGGGAAGCAATTCCCTGGGTCTTCTTGTGTGTTGAAGGAAAAGCATGGGCTGTTTCTGACAATGCAAAAAATAAAAATAATATCCCTGCCTGCTAAGAGAGGGAGAGAAAGTGCTTCTCTCCTGGCCGCCTCTCTGGCCAGTTGGCCTGGCCACCCTTAAGAAGGAAGGCGGCTTCGGAGAGGGAAATAATAAGAGCCAGGGAAGAAGTGGCAGCTTGGAAAGGATGACCTTTATTTGCAATCATAGCTGAGATTTACAGTTTATTACTGATAGCTTTTATAAAGAGCCATTCAGTTCAGAGGTGAGAGGTTTGTCATCTGGAAATGCAATTAACTTTAGCCGTATCCCAATCCCCTTGGTCTTACGGTGAGAGCCAGTGCTTCGGCAGAATCAGGGGTTTCCTTCTAATTTCATCCCCCCACCGGCAGCCCCCGCTTTGGTCCAATGCATCCCTGGAAATTAACATGGCTGCATATTCAGGGACTTCTGTTTTCTTAGTATTTGTTGCTGAGATACAGATTCAGAGGCTGGCATTGTTTTATCAGTTCTAACCTTTTTTTATTTCCCTTTTCTGGAAGGAGAAAAATTCTTGCAAGAGGAAGCTTTTGAAGAACAAAGGCAGGTGGACCTTAGGAAAACACTATATGTGTCAAAAATTAATTACAAGAAATGAGACTCTTGATTTTTGTTTTTCAAGGAACTGAACCCATATAAACCCACATGTTTGCAGGGTGCAAATGGGCAAGGTGTGTACGGTATGTACACCTGGCAAAAAGGCAACATTTCATGGGAGAAATGAAATTTCACCCTTCTGGTCTCAGGGAAGATTCAGCCCCCCGAGAGTCTTCCCCTGCGGCAGGGAGGCAAAGGCCTTGGCTAGATGGGATGGGAGACTGCAAGTGGCTGCGCGTTTTTGCCAATTTACAGTGACGCTGTTTTGTCGCCACCATTTTTTCACCTGTTTGCATCCATTTGCATCTATTCAAATGGAGCAGCCACACACTCTGATAAAGGGCAATAGAGCAAAAATGCAAAGTGATGCAAATTTGGATGTTCATGGGGTTGTCTGAATGGTGAAAATAGCCCTCGTGGAATTTTCTGGGAATCCTACCTGTCTAAATGGGATCCAGCGCCAATCCACGCTATTCAGAAGGAGGGGGGCCCAAAACAGCAAAAACAACACGGTAAAGCCTTTGCAGCTTTTCCCGTAGTTTTTAAAAAACAGCGAGGGGTGTGTGCATTCCTGCTCATTTGATTTGAAGGGAAGAGCAAACCTGATTGGCCAAGTGAGTTCAGGGGCGGGGCTTGCTAACAGGGCAAGCGCCCGCTGCTGCCATATTGGTTTTTGGCCTTAGTGAGTGATCACTGAGGTGATAAAACAGGGTGGAATTTGTTTTTGTTTTGCTTTCCTGTTAAATTGAAAATTGCTATATTGCTGCAGCACATCTTAGATACCTTTAAAAAAGAGGACAATGCCAGCGAAGGACTAACACGAGTAAATCACTTGTGGCCGCCATCTTACATGTGAAGCTTCTGGGTCGAAAAACACCATTAAGACATGTCGCTGCTGCTGCAAAATGTCATTACTGTGAGGTACTCTGTTTTTTCCCCCTCATGTAGATGGACCCCATATGTGTGAGAAAGCACGTTTACATGCTAGAAAACTTTGGGGGAAACCACAAATCCTTTTACTGAGCAGTTTGTGGAGTTTTTAGCCTCCCCTCCTTCTGAATGCTGCGAATCTCATTTGGATCATGTTCGGACACATTGTATTCTCTGTGAATTTTTTGAGGAGTATTTTCATCATCTGGACAACCCCCAAAAGGCCCACAACCCCAGGTACTAAGACCAGTTGCAGAGCTCTGGGCCCATTTTTCCCCCTGCAGCCGGGTGTTGAGAACGTGTGTGTCTTGGCCACTGGGGAAGAACATGAAGCCATAGTGCTCCTTTGGTTCAAGTGATTTCAAGAGAGGCCTCGGACCCTGCCTCAGAAAGACCCCCCCTGCCCCCTTGAAGGACACCTTCTGCTGATGGAAATAAGTGTGAAAGTGAAGAGGGACCTTGCCCCCAGAAGCAGCAGCCCACCCCGGGCAAAGCGGCCCCTCTCAACAGGTAACCCAAAGGCAAGGCAGGTCAGGGTGGGCAATTGACATCCTTGGCCTGCCTTCTTCTTTTCACGAGAAGTCCTCTCCTGTCCATAGAGTTCTGCATCTTTTTGCTTCCGGGCAAGCAGCCACATGCCTGAGCCTAAAGCATTTTGAACTGCAAAGTAGTCTGGCTTTTCTTCGCAAACGAAGATTCAGGAAGGACTCATCCCGTGCTTTCTGCAAGCGCGCTGATGACTAAAAAGGCCAATCCGAGATAAACAAGTCTGGTTGCAGAAAGCACAGCAGAAGGTCTCCTTGGGTGATGTTTCCGGGTTGTGATTCTTTCTGCATTGTCATTTCTCTTCAAGACTTGTTCGGCGTGAGTTCTCAAATAAGGCTGCAGCATTGTGGATAGTGCGTCTCCATGCCTCCCGATGTGAGGCCAGGGCGGACCATTGTTGGTGATCCATTTGGCCGAGCCTGAGATGTTGTTTCAGGGAGTCCTTGTATCGCTTTTTTGGAGCGCCCCTCTTAAGTCAACCTAAAGAAAACGGAAGCTCTTTCCTAGCCTGCACCACAGGATGAACACCACCATCCCCGCATTGCTGTCGGCAAATCTGTGCTTAAGTCCATTCAGCAGTTCACCTACCTGGGAAGCATCATCTCTTCAGATGCCAACTGCAAAGTCCGCCTTCCTTAATGGGTGGGGTTTTGACCCTTGTTTTATTTATATGCCCACCTTGCCACTACAAACAATTCTAAATAAAATGCAACCTAACATACAAAATTGTAATTAAAACATAAAAGCAAACCAACTAAGCACACATGCATTAAAAGAAGGAGAAGGAGAAGCAAGGCAAGGCAAGGCAGTGTTCACCAGTTAAAACTTGGTAAAGACCTTGAAAGCACTTCTTGCATTTACTGTGATTTTAATGCAATTGCAAAGCGGGCTCTTATTTAACTGGAGCAAAAGCATCTCTGCCTTGTTGGAAACCCCCAACTCTTTCTCTTTCTGATGGGTCCTTCTTTCCCTCCCCTTTTCTTTCTCAGTTTTTCTCTCTGTCCATCCATCTTGGCTGCTCATTTGGCCTTTTCCACTCCTTACTCTCCCCAGTAAACAGCTTGGAAGAGAGTGCCTGGCACTGCAGAGCAAGGTGGAAGCGCTATTGCCAGGACTGGTTTAAGGCATTTTGGGGGCCCCTGCAATGCTTTATTTTCGGGGGCCCATATGTTTATCTCAGGTCAATGTAACCTAACTCAACCTAAATTATTCACAGTACAGGATATTCAGATTATTACTAATAATGTTTTTGCAGGAGGAGGGTTACTACGGGGCTCCCACAATGATGGGCCCCCTGCGGATGCTGACGTCGCCGGTGCCTTAAACCGGCCCTGGCTATTGCTAACCATTTGTAAGCCACTCTGAGAGCCTTTCTGGCTGAAGAGCCAGGTATAAATACTCTAAATAAATAAATAAATAAATACAGTTGTCCCTTCACATTCGCTGGGGTTTGGTTCCAGGACCCCCTGTGAATACCCAAATCCGTGAATACTCAAGTCCCATTATATGCAATGGCATAGCAAAATGGTGTCCCTGATATAAAATGGCAAAATCAAGGTTTGCTTTTTGGATTATTATTTTTTGAAGAATATTTTCAAGCCGTGAATACTTAAAACCATGAATGCCAAATCCGTGAATGTGGAGGGACAACTGGAAATACATACTCTCATTCTCTCTGTCTCCCTCTCTGTGTGTACTATTTGAAGAGTTCTCGGCCCCGCAGAAGGAAGTAGTCCATGGCTTGGCCTTGAGCCCCTCTGAAGACGTGAACCCCCTTTTCTGGTGGGTAGGGTAGGGATGCCTTAGGTTTAAAGATGGTAGAGAAAGCGGCCGGTATCAGTGGCCCCAACCTGACAGCCTGGACAGTCAGATTTTTGTGCCTGTTGGCACTTAAGAATCCAGATCCCAATGGCAACAAATCCCATTATCCTCAACTAAAGGGTGTAGGAGCAAGGTGCAGAGCTGTCTTGCCTCAAGGGAAATCTGTGGCTGACTGAGAGTTCCCATGCCTTTGAAATTAATGGGGATGCTAATATGTATACACATCTCACATCTATTATTCGCATTTGGTGAGGACACGGGAGAAAGAGTTCAGGAGAGATGCTCCCGGGCTGTGGAACTCCCAGCCACAGGATGCTTGGAAGCCCCTCCATCCCTCTCTTTCCACCTGCAGGCAAAGATCTTTTTATTTAGGTAGGTCTTTGGTTCTACAATCATCTGACAGAAGAGTGCTGTTTTTATCTTTTTAAATTGTATTTTAAATGTGCTTTAACTATGTGCTTTTTAAAAATAATAGTTGGTTTAATTATATTTTAACATTTTGTAACATATGGTTTTAGCTGAACCTTTGTTTTAAATTAATGTAAGTCACCTTGGGTCCTGTGCCAGGAGAAAGGTGAGATATTAATTAAGTAACTAAATATTTGCTAACAGAAAATATTGTGTTATTTTTGAAAGTGAAAGATGATGATGGAAGAGATGCAAATACAGGAGAAGGGAGGAAAGGTGCATTTTTGAACACATAAGTGCATACAAATGATTTGGTGTTTGTGTGCCTTGTAGAAAAACGTTTATTATTTTCTGTATTAATTTCTGCCTCAAAAACTACTAGTGTGGAAAGTAGACTTTGTCTGCAGAGGATGGGGCAGAAGAGACCACCGGACTTGCCAAACTGCGTCCTGGCCAGATTACATTTGAGTCGTATCTGATGAGTTTTGCATTGGGTTGCCCAATACCTGGATAATCTAGGGACACCTTCATGCCTATGCAAAACTATCTAGGGTGCATCCACACGACACAAATAATCCAGGTTGAAACTGGATTATTTGCCATGGTGCCTTCCTATGGAATCCTGAGGTTTGTAGTTTGGTGAGTCACTTGCACCCGTTGGCAGAGAAGGCTAAAGACCTTGTAAAACTACAAGTCCCAGGATTCTAGCCACGGCAAACAAGCCGGTTTCAAACTGGACTATTTGTATAGTGTGGCTGGCCCCTAAGTGTTGCAGGGTGTCTACCCTGGTGTCTCTAAGGGCTGCCCCAGTTGTGGGTCCTTCCAAGCAGCCTTGGGTACCCCTATTTCTGTCTCCCCTTCCCCTGGATGCCTCTTTCTTCCCTGCCGCCCCCCACCCAGGATGGGTTTGCTGTCAGTTGATAGACAAAGAGCAGCGGCGTGTAATTATGATTAGTGAGGCTGCTGCATGAGGAAGAGCATTAAGCGCAGCACTTTGGGGATCAGTGCCAGGGCTTTCAGTTTATTATTTAACATTTTCATTAAGATCCTGGAGAAGGTGCAAATTCAAATGTGATTAAGTTTTGTAGAGATGCCACGGATGGGAGCAGCCAAGGGGATGAGAGGACACCACGGATGGGAATGGAGCCATAATAAGGGTGGGGGTGATAGCCTTCCTACTCAGGAAGACCCCCGCAGTTCAGGGGCCAATGGCCGGAGATAGCCCGGAAGCAACCATTGAAGGCTATGCCAACCTAGAGCCTCCCTCTGGATGAAGGGGGCCTCTTCTAGAATCATGGAACTGGAAGCGGCTCCAAGGTTCATTTTATCCATGGGTGGGCAACCGTGGTGGCCCCAGGCGTCCATTTTCCCCAGCCCAAAACCCCCTCCCATGGGCTGCATGCCTCCACAGCAGGCCAAAAGTCCTCCATTTTCCTCTGGAATCCCTCTCAAAATGGCAACAGGAAGTGGCATTGCATCACATCCTACCACCATTTTGAGAGGGATTGCAGAGGATGACAGATATTTGGGGGTTGTACAGAATTCTGGGGTGCTGTAGGGTAGGGGATTTTCATGTGTTTGGGGGGCTTTCTACATGGTTTGGGGGCAAGCATTTTCCCCAGAATTGTGTAGAATTTTAAAATATATCAAGTGGTTGGAGTTTTTTAGCCACCTTGAGTCCTCTACTGGGAGAAAGGCAGGGGATAAATTAAATAAATAAATGTTGTAGGTTGGGGGGCTAGTGTAGGGCTTCAGTGGCCACCACCAGAGCACCCCTGTGAGGTGGGCCATCCAAACCTCTTCTGAAAAACCTTCAGTGACAGGAAATTCCCATCTTCCCAGGCAGCCCGCTCTGCTGCCCAATGCCTCTTGCCGTCTGGACATTTCCCCTCATGTTTACTCTGGATCTCTTCCCTTCTCATTTGAAGCCACTATTGGTGTGGATCCTGCCCTCTGGCGCAGCTGCCAGGAAGCTCACGCCATCCTCCACGTGGCCGTGGCCCCTTCTTTGATTGCTTGCTCTTGCTGCTGCAGCCGTTGGGTTTCTACTGCCAGGACAGGGAAGGGCGATGCTTGGGGGATCCTTCCTGCCCCACACATTGAAGGGACTTGGCTGGCTTTGGGCAATGCATCTCTTGACTCAGGTGGGCAGAGTGTTCATTCTTCCGCCCCAGGCTGCAAAATCTCTGGGGCTGGCCCCTGTCTTACTCTTGAGAAGGTCCCATGCATTTCAGTGGCTCTTGTGGAGTAACACCACCTCCCAGAGAGAGAGAAAGAGACAAATCTTTTGGCCAAGATTCACACATGGCGCTAGGGATGGATTGTGCTGCACAACTCTTGTGCTGAAGGCAATGTGGCACAACTCCATGTGGAAGGTACCTCACTGAGGCTCACACCCATGTCTTCAGCCTTAAACTGAATGTAGACCATCTGCATCGGACACGATGTCCCGTTGTTTCTGCAGGGGGGTTGATAGACATGGATTGGATAAATACCCCACTTTTCTCCTGCCTGTGTGTTGCTCCTTTCCTCTCACGACACACCATCGCCTGTTCCTATCTCTAAAAGGACGTACCCATGTAGAAGACTCATATGCGGGGAGCAGAAGCCCACCGACATTTGTTCTGCTTGTGAGATCTCGTGATGTTACGATACCATTATTAAACATCAGCCAGTTAGATTTTGTTCAGGGGGACACATCCGACAAGTTTTGCTTTAACATGTGAGACATTCTACACAAATTATAGCCTACTTTGAATAACAATCAGGCGCCCCATCTACTTATTGATATAATTAAAGCTGGATTAGTGTGGTGGATTTTGGAATTTTATTTTATTTTTGAAAGTCATCTGGGACTTTCCTTGCACAGTTCGCTCCCTACACTCATTCCCGGCACAACTTTATTACCACGGAGATTGAGTCTCTAAAGTCTGGCTCATACTCTGTGCCTCTTCGCTTTGGATTTTTTCTTGCTTTTTAATTTCCAAAAGATCTGTTTAAATCAAGGGTGAGGAAATTGTAGCCCTTGACCCCTGTGTGGCCCCCAAACACAACCAAATCCTCTGGA
Organism: Gambelia wislizenii; assembly: GCA_030847615.1. Taxonomy (NCBI): domain Eukaryota; kingdom Metazoa; phylum Chordata; class Lepidosauria; order Squamata; family Crotaphytidae; genus Gambelia; species Gambelia wislizenii. The sequence goes on from JAUMIR010000008.1 coordinate 877,496, forward strand.
ATCCTAGCATTTTTTTTAAAAGGCCCCAAATATCTGAAACTGCTGAAATGGCAAATGCACCCAAATATGGCCCCTTGCCTCTCCCTGCTGCCACCATCCCCCAAAAAACAAAAATGTGGAAATGGTAAGCGACTTTTGGTAAAATGAGTACCCGGCTTGTGGGGGCAATTCGCTAACACACATTGGAAGCTGCTTATTGCAGTGTAGATGTGTAACTTGCTATTGCTTAAAAACAATTTGTTAGCCGCTCTGATAGCCTTGTGGCTGAAGAGTGGGGTATGAATAAATAAATAAATAAATATATCTTCTGGGTCTCATTTCTTGGCCAATTTCCAGCAAATGTTCCCCTTTTCACCTTATGGGAGCTTTTCTCTTGGGCATATTTTTGTGCAGTAACTGTGGTCCTCAGAGGGCCCCAGGGGCCACAAACAGCTGCCCAGCCCTCTCTTCAACATGGGGCTCCATCCTGGGATAGAGCATGGGGTGATGACTCTGGATGTATTTGAAGACTTGTCAGCTTGGCCTAGGCAACATACGTCCCTCATTATGGCCATTAAAACTCACTACCGCCGAAGCTGGAGCTGTGTCAAGACACACAGACTGAGACCGTACATTGTTTCACCGCAGCATAAATGTCCATCAGCAGAGTTACACTGTGCAACTCCCATACTGAATACTAAAGTAGTGCCACATAGGTGGATCCATGGTCAATGAACACGGTTGGCAGCCTATTGTGCAACTGTTATGTGCTATGCACAGAAGCAATGTGCATTCATGTGTTGCTCTTTGTATCTTAATGCGCAACAATCCCACATGCACAACTCTGCTTACACCACTGTCAGCCGGGTTCAACTGTTGCGCATTGTCCAAAAAAGCCACTCCTTGTATGGGTAGTGCAGCTTATGCCTGCGCATGTCACAAAGAGGATGCTGGCCAGAGATCATTCCACTTCTCTGCATTCCAGATTTTCAGATTCAATTTGCTATGCAGAACTTCAGTGGAATTACTCCAGAGTAAGTGGTTGCTAAGACTTCTATCACTTTTAAACTGCCACAACATTGCTTATTGACATTTCTTAAAAAAACAAAAACAAAACACCACCACTTTACAAGGCAAAGTAAATAAGAAATCACGGCATGCATAACACAGTCTTGGTTCCTCTTGCACTGAAGCCTGGTGATGGATGCGCGTGGGTTTCCTTTCTCATTCCTGCTTTCCACATAATTCCTCCTCATTGAATAGCTGCTAGCGGCTGCTCCCCAGATACATTAGCCTGCATTATCCAGCTTGTAGCTCATTTTATTGTCTGTCAATATTTCCAGTGTCCCTGGGTTGCTTGGCATAATTCCTTTCCTCCTTGGTGTTCCTAACACTGGCCAGGGTATTTCTGCCCCCCTTCCTCTTCCCTTCTACAGACTTGCTCATTACCCTTTCTAATGGTAATTTAATGAAAAGTGTTAAGGAAGACTAATTCATCAGCACTCCCAGCTGTTTACCACCATCGATGCTCTTTTGCTGGTTTGTGGAAGCTGTAGGAGGAACACACGGTTCTGCTTTGGCCAGTGCTCACCTGGAGGAGTCCTGTGTCTACCTGTGGGCACCACACTTCAAGGAAGATTTTGGCAAGCTGGATGATGTCCAAAATGATGAAGGGTTTGGAAGCCAAGCCTCATGAAGAATGGCTGAGGGATTTGGGTACCTTTAGCTTGGAGAAGAGAAGGTGACATGAGAGCCACCTTTAAATATCTGAAGGAATGTCACAGAGAAGATGGAACAAGCTTGTTTTCTGCTGCTCCAGAGACTAGAATACAAACCAGTGGACTCAAAGTACAAGAAAAAAAAATCCGCCTAAACATTGGGAAGAACTTTCTGATGGAAAGTGCCATTCAAAAGTGGAATGGGCTGCCTTGGAAGAAGGTGGTTGATTCCCCTTCATTGGACATTGGGTGGCCACTTCTCAGGAATGCTCTAAATATGGATTTCCTGCATCATGCGCATGAGGTTGGACTAGATGGCCCTTGGTGCTCCCTCCAACTTTATGGTTCCATGATTCTATTCTGTGGGAGTGCTTTCAAAATTTGCCAGCCCTCGCCCTCAAATGGTCCGCATGAGTATACTCTTCATTCTGCTCTGGTGCATAGGTGCACATGGAGCTCCCGTCTCCAAGCTGTGACCAGCTTCCTTCCAGGGATGGCAGGGTGAAATCCTGAGTCTAAGATGAGAGCTTCCATAATCCATTGGGGGCTTGTAGAACCGTTTCCTGGACATCTGGTTTCTTTGTGTCAGAATGCAGCTATCTGATCCGACTCAGCTCTCCTTATGTTCTTAGACAATGGGGGTCTAAACGGTGTTTTGCTTTCAAAACTCCTCACGTTCTTTCTTTGTGCTGATCATACTGACATTTGCTGCCCAAGGAGACTCTTCTGTCACTTTAAAACAAACAAGTATATTTTATAGTTCGATAATGAAGCCGCTCAGTTTTACCACAAGAAATTAATTACCTGTTTGAGAAACGTCTTTAACCACCCATGCCGGCCCATGCTCCTTTTTAGAAATGTCAGAAGCAGACTTCTGCTAATCAGGGAGATGTACTGGGCGCTTGGGAAGGGGCACCCAGCCTCTTTGCAAAGGCCAGATGGCAGAGCTGGATTGCCCCCCAGGTCAGCAGTAGATGGAGGTCAACATCAAATTACCCAATTAGAGTGGCTTCTGAGCTTCTCTACCTGGGCAGAAAGGTGGGAGGAAGAGCACACACACACCCGCAAAAGCTAGCGACAGAACTGGAAACCTCCTTCCTCAATGAGAGACGCAAGACATCTTCCTCCTGGTGAAGGAAAGACCGGTGGCTTCGGCTCTCTGATGAGGGCCACAGCCTAGCGCCACCTCAATGATGGAGGTAAGGGCACATTCGTAAGGGAGCAGCCACTCAAAATACAGGGGAGGGGATTCAAGCCACAACACATCTCCTCCATCCAGGTCTGGCCTCAGAGCTTCTGGGGTCAGAGATAAATTAGATATATAGACACAGACACACACCCCGTACCAGAGAACCTCCTGATTTCAGGAGTGACTTTGAGCCTCACCTTCTGTTTTGCTCACCAACTGCAAACAAGGACGCCGAGACTTCATGATGTGTTTTGAAGCTGGGCTGGATCTATGCCATTGGACTAATGAGTTTGCTTAATGGATCCAAACAGACTTAGACAGCAGTAAAGCATCTTGATTCAATAATGCTGCTGTTGCACTCAGAAGGTGGTGGAGATGCCTCAGATAAGTTGCTCTCAGCCAGGAAGAGCTGTGTGTGTTGTTTGTACTTGAGAGAGGAGCGGGGGACACGGGGCCAGCAGAAACCAGAGCAAAAGGAGGGCAGTCCTTCACATTTCTCCCAAAGAGAAATTGGTGTGCAAAGAGACAGATAGCAATCATAGGAAGCTTCCTGAACATTCAATCAGACCACTTTGGGTCCATCTAGGCCAGTATCGCTGACTCTGACTGGCAGCAGCAGCAGCTTTCCAGGATTTTAGGCGGAATTGTAGCCCTGCTAAGAGAGCCCTGGTGGTATTGGCCAGTGAAATCCCATCCAAGCACTAGCCAGGCCCTGGATCTGTTTTGCTTCTGGAATCAGAGGAGATCAGATCAGATGTCTTCAAGGTGGAATGATTACTGAGTCAGGCTCCTGGGAGTTCATCTTGACCACTATTGGCCAACTGTGACTGGCACGCTCTTTGGGGCAGGATTTTTCCCCTGGGCCCTGGCCTTTGGTCCTGGCGGTGCCTCATCCAAGAGCTGACCAGACCTAGCCCTTCCTAGCTTCTAAAATTGGAAAATGAGGTGCATTCATGGAGGTGTGGGGGAACAAGACCCCGTCCAGCCCAAAGTGACTTAGTTCCATTCTCAGGACCTGTGGAAATTTGCCTGTCTGCTTCCTCCATTCAGAAAACAAGGCAGGGCCAGATTCTGCACATATTTCAGCCCGGGCTGAGCTGTTTTTAATGCTGCCATTACTGCCATTACAGCAACAACAAAGAGTGGGACGTCCCACCCTCTGTCACAGGTGGGTAAATGCCAGCTGTGCGTGAACTGGCAGCATCATCCCATGGTGCCACCTCTGAAGCCAGTTGTCCATCAGCGATTTCTTGCATTTTCTCTGGCACATGAGCGCTCTGCACTTATCTAAAGGCTACTGACAAATGGCTTTAGATAATGAGTGCAAATTAATAACTACTTTTGTACGTCACAAAGGATCATAGTATCTTGATGTTATGCCCTTTGGGTTAACAGATGCGACGGGAGCCTTTTAGAGATTAATGCGTACTGTCTTAGGAGGATTAAATTGCAGAAACACTATTGTCTGCATACGGTGACGTCAGGCCGGAAGGAAGATGTAAAGAGGCACCCAGTGAGACGAAGATTCACAAAGAACAGCAGCTGATGAGAATTAGAGGGGGGGAAAACCCGCCGCTACCTGGTCTGGTGGCTACCAAGGGCCAAGAGCCAGGAGCCAGGGTGTCTTCCATCCAGGCAGCTAAATTATTGGCAGCTGAGGGGAAACTGGACCACCCGAGAGAGTGTCTGGGCTGTGAGGAAGATGCCTGGCCATGGGCAAGCAGGAGTTGTTTGGGGTCATTCCTTCCTTCCATTCTAGGGATAGGAGGGGAATATTCGAAAATATTTGGGGAAATGGTCCAAATAATGTTTCTTCAGAGTCAAGCAACCTTGACGAGAAGAATCATGGACCCATGATTCTCTCCAGTTCAGGACTTATTCTACACAAAATTCACACATGCTGTTTTGCATAGCGAATGCACAGAAAATGAACATTTTAAACAGTAATATCTTTTTCCGCACAGAAAATTCTGTTTCCTTCACACAATATGCTATTTTCTGTGCAAAACAACTATAAGTGAATTTTGTACAGAAAAAGTCTTGAACTGTGAGCTGTTTTTTTTAAAATGGCAGGTTTTCAAAGACTTTTTCAGTGTGAAATGAAAATTGTGAAAATTGCCCTTTTCTCTATTCTGGTTTTTGACCGTAATAAATATTTACTACTACTACCCTTTTCTTTCTTGGAGAAGAAAATTACCAAAGAATTCCCTCTTCACTTCCTTCCTTTTCAGTAATCGCCCCCAATTTATGGAATGGCCTTCCAAACGAGATCCGTCAGATGACGAGCATAAGTAGCTTTGAAAAAGCACTAAAGATGGATCTCTTTCGGCAGGTGTTTCCTGATTAGATCCCGGCCTCAGGAGCTGCGTCTCCTGGCCTTTAAAAAAAATCTTGTTTATATTTGCTTTTAATGTGATTTTAGCTAGTTGGTTTTAATTTTATATTGTTTAATGTCTTTTTATTGGGGAGGCTGGGGGTGGGTGGTGCTTTTAGTCAGCATTGTAGAGTTTTAATTGTTGGAAGCCACCCCGATTGTTTTTAGCAGAGGGGCGGGGTATAAATAAATATTATTATTATTATTATTATTCCCTTGCAGATCTGTCCAGGCGGGAACCCTTGGCTTGCGCAGGAAACTGATCTGTGGCAGAGAGTATGGGAGGGAGGCAGCTCAGTAGTACAGCCCTTGCGCCATGCACAGAAGGATTCGACCCCTGGCAGCATCTACCAGACAGGCTGGGAGGGACAACCGTTTTAAAAGTCTAGGCTGCCAGTCAGAGTCGGCAGCACTAAACTAGCTGGACTGCTGGACCACCTTGGTGGAAGGAGGCAGCCTTCTTTGTTCCTATCAAATGTTTTTCAGTCGCACATTTGGCAGAACTGGAAGCTGAAAAGATCTGGATTTGCCCAGTGTTGCTGTTGATGAGAAATTGAAGGAAGGGAACTGAATGGCTCTGAAGGGAAGCCTTGTTTAGGGAAAGAAAGGAAGGAAGGCAGGCAGGCTAGGATCCTACAGTCACGCACTGAATGCACAAACCTTGTGATGAAAGGCAAAGGTTGTGTAACTGAATGCACATCTCAGCATGTAACCAAGTGTGCATGCCCTTGTGATGAAAGGCAAAGTTTGTGCAACTAAATGCACACCTCAGCATGCAACCAAGTGTGCATGTCGATGTGGATGCAGATTTTCCATGCACACCCCCCTCCACAGGTACAGTGGCACAACATGCACAGCTCAGATTCCATAACCTTGAACTGAGTGCAGATGCTTTGCATCTGACAAAAAATGCCCAGCTGCTTCCACAAGGTACTTGCACATGTGTAAAACACTGGCAGGGTTCTGGCTGATCATTCTGTTGGTGGAGGGGTGAGGAGGCCTGAACGTGGGGTCTTCCACAACAAGGTGGATGCATTTCCTCATACCATATTGACTTAACACTCAGAACCCGTTGCACCCCAAAGCCTTGAGCTTTTAAAAGGATTAGGATGCATCTGAGCAGGAAATGTCTGCTGTATCAGAGGCTACTGGCCATGGTAGTTGCTGAAAATGGAACCTCCATATTCAGAGGCAGATCCTGGGACAAAGTGTGTTGGGGAAGGGGAAGATGACTGTCTCCCTCTTCCTCTGCAGGCACAGGCTTCTCCCCCATGCATGTCTGTCCAGCCACAGCCACCTGGAAACCCTGAACAAGAAAGAGAGAGGCATCTGTCTGACCCAGCAAGGCAAAACTCACAATTCTTGCTGGCACTTTGTCGGTCCATGAGCTTCTGTGAGCCTCACGTCCTGATCTGCTCTACCTCGTGTGTGAGAGGGATGCCGCCTGCTTGGTTTGTAAATTGTGGCAAGGCATTTCACTAAAATGAAGGTGGAGAGGGTGGACACCTCCCTCCCTGCCTCTCTGCTTTGCTTGCTTGCCAAGCGCCCCTGGCACATGCACACCCAGGTAGGGGGCACCTGCCCCATGGCATCTCTCTGCTCCCCCCCTCAGCCTTTTTTCATTTCACACTCGGCAGGATTCAGTTTCACTGATTAAAGCTGGGAGCTGTTTCACGAGAGCCGGCCGGTTTCTGGCGTGCAGCGTGGGCGCCCTGCAGGTGGCTTGTAAAACACAATCCAAGGAGCCACCTGGATTTTAGGGATGCAAGTTACCTGAGCTAAAAGGAATTGTTTTTTGTATAACCACTGTTATGAGGATGGAGGGATGTTGCGCAGAAGAGGCTGGCTTTGCAGATGTTGGGCTTTGGAGTTCTACATTCCCTGCCTCTTGGTGCTGCTGCTGCTGCTCCCTGAAGTCATTTACACCCAGGTTCCCACTATTTGAGACCAGCAAGGCTCACCAGGACCCCCTTCCTGTCATTTTGGTGTCTCTGAGTTTGTGCAGAGTGCTTTTCTTCAGAGCTTCAAGAAGGACCTAGCTCAGCAGCAGAGCTCCCATTCTGCATGCACGGGGGGTGGGGGGCTTCATTCTCTCCCTGGAGGCGGCAGCAGCATCTCCTGGCAGGACTGGGAAAGAAGCCCACCTGAGCCCCTGGAGAGCCACCGCCATCGCCGCTGCTGCCAGTTATTGCAGGCAGAACTGGTCCAGGTGAGCCAGTGGCCAGGGTCAGCACTAGACAGGCCCTCCTGCAGGTCGCTGCCCAGCGCTTCTGGAGAGGAGATGGTTAGAGAGGAGCAGGACTTCCTTTTTGGACAGTCTTCCATTTTCTAATACAATTGACTAATGGCTTGTCTATACGGAGGGAAAAAATGTGGATTGCTGTGGGGTAACACCAACTTGCAGCAGCTTCAATTTGTCTTAATGATGCATTTTTTGATTGCAGGCATACAAAGCAAACCACGTTCGGTGTTCCCATGGGCATGCCTGTGAATCAAAATGGTGGGCATGAGTGAATTGCTCGTGGTTTTATTTTCCCCAGGTTGCCGCTGCCAAACATTTCCCCCCACAAAATACAAGGTGCAGAAGAAAAAGGCTACTTTCTAGCCATAGTGGACGATATCCCAAGAGGGCACTTCCGGGCGCTTGCCTTGCTAGCTAGTCCACCCCTGCATATGTCTGACCAATCATCTCCCCATATTGGGAAAACGAATCAGTTCAGTCACTTGTCCCAATAAGCAGGAACGTGCATTCCCCTCACTGATTTTCAAAAAAATACAGGAAAATCCACGAAGGCTTTTCCCACGTAGTATATCACATTTTGGGGGGGCCTCCATCACAATACGGCAAATAGATGCAGGATCTTATTGGGACGAAAGGTATTCTCCTTGCATTCTGCAGGGAGTATTTTTGCCATTTAGACAACCTCCAAGTCGTTTTCCTAATTCCTGTTTTGCTCTAGTAAAAATTTGCTCAAAAGGAGGACTGGCACAATGGCGGTGGGGGGAATCCCCATTGCTTCCCCCCCCCTTTTTTTTTTTTTTTACTGCCTGCATAAACTGGTGCTTTGGGTCTGCTTTTCAACCAGGGCTTTCATTGGTATCCAGGGATCCACATTTCTATTTTTAAAGGAATGCCAAGGAGTGGAAAGGGAGGTTTCGTCAGATGTGTGGAAGGCAAAGAGGAGGGGAGGCAAGCAAGTAACGGGCGAATTTATCCTTGGCTGCAATACTTCCCAGTTTGGTCTAAAGATGCGCATGAATCCCATGAGACACAACATGTCCAAGACCAGAGAGGCTGCAGAATTAGAGCAGAAAGCAAACTGTGTCGATGGGTATTGTGTACTTGTTTGTGTGTTCTTGACATCCCTTTCTCTGAATTAGGAATTCTTCTGTAACATTTGGGTGGCTGTCCTCCGTTTTTGTTTTAGTTTAAACTGTACTGGGTATAAAATGATGGTGGTTCTTGGGTTAGGAGTTCTAGAAATTAAGGCAGAGATAAATATTTGTTCTGAAGAAGTTTGCAATTATATTATTGCCTTTAAAATGATACACATTGAAAAACTTGCTTTAAAACTGAAAACATCAGGCCCAAAGGTCTGTTTCTGCATTCTGACAGTTCCCACGTGGAGCTGAATTCTTCTTGTTTGTGTTGGCCTGGGCTGTCCATCCAGTCACCTCGGTCCAGCTGTCCAGCTGAAGGGATCTGACTCCCTGAGCCAGCCTGGACAATAAAAGCAAAGGCACGGTTTGTGGCAGATGATGGTTTCAGATGACCTTTTCAGCTGCCATGTTCCAAAACTAGGTTTTTCCTCAACAGACTCCTTCCTTCCTTCCTTCCTTCCTTCCTTCCTTCCTTCCCAGCTGGACGGCTGTCATTCCAGAACGGAGAGCTGTGAATTTAAGATTTTGATGCACCTTCAAGTTTATGCATCTGAACCCCCAGCAAATGCAGTGATTGCTTAAAAATAATATAGTTAGTTAAAAGTGATGACTTTGATTGTGTGCGTTTTGTTTCCATCACAATAACCCTTTGCAGGTGATTATTAAATTAGAGATCTTCTTTGTTTTTCTAACAAAAAGAGACCCTTTTCATGTCAGCACCAATTATGAGTGGTAATTTTTCACATTTTACCAAAGAAATTCCTGTCCTACCTCCCCACTCCCCACCCCCAAATAAAGCAGGGCTTTGACACTCAATGACAAGGAAGATATTTTTCCTTTTCTGCACACACTGTGCTTTTGAGTTTTCTTTAAAAAATCTGTTGACTCTATTGAAATGTGACAGGGCAATATTTAACCTGAATGGAGGCATGTTGACTCCTCTTATTAAAACTGACAGTTAAGGACATTCTGCTCTTTATTCCTTCTGATACATGCAGACAAGTCTTCACTGCTAACTAGTATACAAAATCAAAAACAAAAAAATACCGAGTGAGGAGATGAGTACCTTATAAACAATATATGAATGACAATTGCAAGTTTAATCTAGCAAAGAAACCTTTTTTTATCCTTTATGAAAATTAAAGCCCTTTCAAATTAGCTTGATATACGGAGACAGGCTGACATTGTTAATTTCCAAGGATGAATTCCTTTTCTTCCTCTGTTCTCACTCTTTTTCTCTCTCCTCTTCCTAAGCAGCTCCCCCATTATATTTGGGGGTAATTTTGCACCAAGAGCCAAAGATGGTGCTGGTGCAGAGGGGTGTGTGTGTGTGTGCATTTCATACCTGGGTGGGGCTGCTGAGGAGGAGGAGGAGGAGAGGGGGGTGGTCTTCCTCACCTTGGAAAGAGAGGGTGCAGTATGGAGACCTCCCCACCCTCCAGGTGAGTCCGAGGCTGAGGTTTGCACTGGGGAAAGGATGTGACATGCATGGGGTGCCTTGGGGCCCAGGCCAGCCCCCTGCTCTCGACCTCCCAGGGCTGCAAGGGCTTGGTGGCCTTCCTCACTGGGATGCCCAGATGTCTCCCAAAGTGCAGCGTGCCAGGTAAAGGCTTCCTCTGACTTACCTGTCCTAGTCAGAGGAGGCACCTAGAGCTACCTGCTTCAGGGAATCCTGAGCTACGTGCTGGCAGGTGCACCATCTAGAAATCTCCTGGTGCCTTTCCCTTTTGGCCACAGGGTTTCGCCAGAGCTGATGTTGTTTCTCAAGCCCAGAGAAAGATCTGTGTGGCTCCCTGACGGCCACAGTGCGTGTGTGCAAAGCAGTGCAAGAGAGCTGAGCAGAAGCTCCAGTTGTAGCTAAGGGTGTGTATGCATGTGCACGCATACTTGTGTAATAGCATCAGAAAAGGGTGTGTGGGTAAAACATGGTAGGAGAGGGAGAATTGGGGGGTCTCTAGGTGAGGGGCATTTGCAGGACATGAACTGAATGCAAATGACGTTTGCACTTGGAATTCAGTTTGCAGCAATTGAAGTAAACCACAAATGAAGGAGGAAAGTGGGGGGAGTAGAGAGAAAGTGGGGCGTTTTAAAATCTGCTGCGAAAGTGGAACGGCAGAGGATTAACCGGGACAGTAGGAGGGTGTGACGATGTCATTTGGCGTGTACCACATTTGGGAATGAATTTTCACATACAGCGATCGATGCACCAAAAGTGAGTCCTGCAGCATACCAAGTGTCTGTGCACATCTTTGTGGAAAACACTGAATTTAATGTGTATATTAATGACTTTATTCAAAGAAGACAAAAGGGGTTTGTTTTCTGTGCATAAATGTTTGGCTGTTGTGCAACCTGCTCCCAATTTTGCACTGAAAAGCTCCCTAGCATTTTTAAGCAAAACATTTGAATGTGGGGGTGGGTGGGGGAAAGTCCTGAAATAGGGGGGGAAAAACATGCTTAGAGTGGCTGGTCATTTTCTCAACAGGGGATCTCCCTGGGTCCAGACCCTCCTCAAAGTCAGGAAGAGGTGTGAGCATCCTTTCAGCCTGATCCCAAATGTTTTGCAGAAGGGGACTGGGGGGTCTCCCCAGGTCACTGTCCATGGAGCTGGGGGGTCGTCTCTGCTGCCATTCCCTCCCTCCCACCAGAGCCTCTGCGCTTCATTTTTGGGCAGGGGGACAGAGGCTGGGGAGCTGGAGTCGGCTGCCCTTGGTCTCACTCTCCGTATGGGGCTTCCAAAGGCACATCTTGGCCAATATTCTTTGAGAAGAAATAAACTTTTATTGGTTTCTTTGTTTCACTGTGAATTTGATTGCCCAGATGTTTTTAGATTTAATAAAGGTTTTGGAGGAAGGAAGGAAGGAAGGAAGGAAGGAAGGAAGGAAGGAAGGAAGGAAGGAAGGAACCCCTTGGTTTTCCTCTCTCCCCACATACCTGCTCCAAGCCTGATTCCTGATGAGGAAAGAGGGAGAGAGATGGAGAGACAGAAATCTTGACACCCCTTTCTCTTTTCCTTTCCTTCCTTTTATGCCTCACAAATGCTCTCTTGCAGCCCTGCATTTCTTTTCTAGGCTTTCGTGCCTGGGTCCCAAGGAAACCAAGGGTCCGTCTAAACAGTGAAAATACCCCTCATGGAATTTTCTGGGAATCCTACCTGTCTAAATAGGATCCAGTGCCAATCCACACTATTTGGAAGGAGGGGGGCCCCAAACAGCAAAAACAACGCACTAAAAGCCTTCGCAGATTTTTCAAAAACCGTGAGGGGGGTGAGCACTCCTGCTCATTTGGACTATTGAATGACAGGAAATCTGAAGGGAAGCACAAAGTTGACTGGTCAGGCGAGAGCAGGGGCGAGGCTTGCTAGCAGGGCAAGCGCCCACTGCCACCATATTGGATTTTCGCCTTAGCAAGCAATTCTCTGGCTTTTCTTCGCAAACGAAGATTCAGGAAAGACTCATCCTGCGCTTTCTGCAAGCGCGCTGATGACTAAAAAGGCCAATCCGAGATAAACAAGTCCGGTTGCAGAAAGCACAGCAGAAGGTCTCCTTGGGTGATGTTTTTGGGTTGTCATTCTGTCCGCGTTGTCGTTTCTCTTCAAGACTTGTTCAGCGTGAGTTCTCAAATAAGGCTGCGGCATTGTGGATTGTGCGTCTCCATGCCTCCCGATGTGAGGCCAGGGCGGACCACTGTTGTGATCAATTTGGCCAAGCCTGAGTCTGGTTAGCAAGCAATTGCTTAGGTGATAAAACAGGATCAATGTTTTCTGTTTTGCTTTCCTATTGCATTAGAAATTCGCTCTATCGCACCAGCGCACCTTGGGATGCCTTTTTAAAAAAACTTAACACAAGTAAATCACTCACAACTGCCATCAGGAATGTGAGGCTTATGGGGGCTTCTGAGGCCAGAAAAATGTTTGGATATGTCGCTACTGCTGCGAGATGCCAATACTTACAGGTACTTTGGATGTCCCTCCCTCGTGTAGATGGGCCCCAAAAGTTTGGGGGGAGACCCGGGTGTTTAGGGGGGTCAGGCAGTCCCCACCTCAGGCAGCTCCCAGCCAGGCAAGAGGCCCCCTGAGATCCCCTTGGAAAGGTGGCCCCAAGGGGCTGGCAATGCCTCCCATTGGCTCGGACAGTCAACCTCTCGGTCAGTCGGTCAGTTGGTCGGATGTGTTTCCTCCACCCCTTGCCTCACTTTCTTTGCCAGCTGTGCTTTCCCTGCAAGATTTGTTTATGATTTTCCTCTGCTCTAATGAAGGCTTAATTTCCCATAACGACAATTAGAGTTCCCAGGGTTGCATCATTTCAGTTTTGAGGTAAATATTGATTGGTGTTCATGCCTCCCCTCGTGCGCTGAACGGCATCAAAATGTACAACAGTTGCACTTGATCTCTCTCTCTCTCTCTCTTTCTCCCTCTCCTTGTTGCCCCCTCCCTTCGATCTGGGCGCACAATCTGCCCACAAAAATATGTGCAACTGCAGCCACAGGTCTCATCCTTTCAAAGAGGGCCACATGTTACGCTCCATCAGGGGCTAAGCTGGGAAGGAAGAGCAACCTGGGGAGGAGATCGGACCCCTCTCCAGCACCCCCCCCCAAGTGACCGGAGGAATCTCAGGGCAAGGGCACTACCTGGCCAACCTTCTTTGGTTGGACTATGACTTCCATGCATTGTGAGAAGCAATGCTTGCAATGTTAAAAGCAGAGCTTAGGGAAAGTTTTTCTTTTCCTGTTTAATAAAGAGCATGGAAAATGTAATTTCTAACCAGAGAAATATTTTCTTATTGGTTAGACAGTGTTGCTTATTTGAATGACCTTCTCTGAGCAACTGTGGTTGTCATGAGCAAAGCCTGTACCCCCAACACCCCAAAGGCCACCTCCGTAACATCACTGGGGGCCCCTCTCATGACATCGCCAAGAGTTGCCCCTAGGCATCAGCTTTGGGACCCAAGGAATCTGGACTTGGTCACCCTCTTTCCCAGGAAAAAGTACCTGGCTTGTGGGGGCAATTAGCTAACACACATTAGAAACTGCTTAATGCAGTGTAAATGTGTAAATTGCTATTGCTTAAAACAATTTGTAAGCCGCTCTGATAGCCTTGTGGCTGAAGAGCGGGGTATAAATAACTAGCTAAATAAAATAAAATCTGAGCTTAGGATGCGGAGCCTCAACCACTTTGTCCCTGCCTGTGAGGACAGGTCATGACAGTAGTTTCCTCCATGGCAGGGAAGAAAATGCATTTTCCTCTACACTGTTCTCCCCATATTCATCCACCCCAAAATATTTGCACGGGGAATATTCTGTGGAGAAAAGTATGCGGCTTTTTCTGCAAGCCTCCCCCTCTTCCTGGTTTTCTGCACAGAAAATAGGTTTCTTGTGCAGAGAAGAGCCTTTTATTTACAGGAAACCATCTTCCGTGGAAAAATTGGGGGCAAATACAAACAAACTCCATTGTTTTTCTCCACAGAAGAATTCCTGCGCAACACTTCAGGACACTGAATTCCAGAGAAAGCCAGAATTCTCACTGGTCTATTATTCTTCCTGATGGATTTTCCTGCCTGTCGGGAACCCCATTTTTCAACTTGGAATGGATAATCATGAATATTATTTCCATTCCTCTGTCTGGCTCTTCTGCCAGAATAGCATTTGCACTGGTGAGAATGGCCCCCATAAGGAGGGGGGCTGACAGGGCTCTAGCCTGGGGGCCTGGGATTAGGAGGGGGCCCAGCGTGATGTTATTGTACGTTTTTATTATGTAAATCCATTTAGGTTTTTTAAAAACTAAACATATAAATATTTACTGTGGTGTCATTTAAACTGACTTATTTTAATTTTTATCCTAAATCCTGTAGAGCATCCCACTGCCCTTAACCTTAGCCATAGGTGGGGGGCACAGAAGATCCTGGCCTGGGGGCCCACTTCAGGATGTGGGGGCCATGCTGGCAAGCAGGGGTGTTCAAGGACTTTTGAGTTTTCCACCCTGTCTTCCTCCTCCTTGAAAAATGCTGGAGGCATCTGAGAGAAACTGTTCTTCGTTGAGGGGTCTCCCAGGACACTTAACGTATGGGGCATCCATTCCCAAATATAAAGAGATTGCATTGAGGCCATGATATGGAGAACACAGCTGCGCTGGGCAGGGCATGTGTCTAGGATGGAGGACCATCGCCTCCCAAAAATAGTAGTCTACGGTGAACTCGCCATGGGTCAGCGTAAGAGGGGCGCTCCAAAAAAGTAATACAAGGACTCCCTGAAACAACATCTCAGGCTCGGCCAAATTGATCACCAACAATGGTCTGCCCTGGCCTCACATCGGGAGGCATGGAGACGCACGATCCACGATGCTGCAGCCTTATTTGAGAACTCACGACGAACAAGTCTTGAAGAGAAACAACAACGCAGAAAGAATCACAACCTGGAATCATCACCCAAGGAGACCTTCTGCTGTGCTTTCTGCAACCGGATTTGTTTATCTCGGATTGGCCTTTTTAGTCATCAGCGTGCTTACAGAAAGCGCGGGAAGAGTCCTTCCTGAATCTTCGTTTGCGAAGAAAAGCCAGAGAGAGAGAGAGCAAATGAACCTTCTTTTCGCCACCCTGTCCCCCCACCCCTCCGTTGCGCCTTTAAAAGAAAACAAAGCCCTCACTTGTTGAGTCTGAGCCACAAGAAGCCACAGGGGCCTGTGTTTGGTGTACGCATCTGTTTGTGGGTGTGAGTGCCTATGCCTGAACATATGTATGAATTAAGTGGAGTGGAATATTGGCTAAGCATGGGAAACATACGCTTGCCACCTGCTTTGCCACAGCGCCGGCTGCATGCTTCCAGACGAATGCTTCCACTGCCAGAGAATTTGGCATGCTTCCTCCTCTGACGCACAGCAAGGGGCTGGCCATCCTGGTGAGGCTGAAGGTGCAGCAGAACAAACGGCCAGGAGAGACTGGTGGATCTCTAGGCTTCCCTGAATCACCTCCGCCACCAGCACCTCTGAAAGGTTGGCGTGTTTTGGTCGAAGAATGAGCTGGAACACTCTTTCTCTGCATGCATTTCAGAGTAATGTGGCACTCAGCAGGCAGGTCCCAGGAAAGCACATGGAGCTCAGCGTAAGGCAGAATTGTTGACCCCAGAAATGAACAAGTGATACAGCAGTGCCTTTAAAAAACAGCAACACTCTGTTTATCTAGTTATTCTTTCCAAAGCTGCATGGCATTGCATGACCTTTGAAAAAGTTACTGCTGAGTAGGGATGTAAAGAAAACTCATACATTTCCTCCTCCTCAGTGAAAAGACCTCCTGTCAAGAAAATGGTGAACTGCCACAAGATGCATATTTTTAAGCATTTTGAGAATTTCTTGCAAAACATGCAGCTGTGCAAAAGAAAAAGTCATGTGTTTTTTGTGCAAAAAGAAAGAACATTTGTGCAGAGAATGGTGTATTTTGTGCAAAATAAATCACTGAAAAATTGTGAAAAATTCCTTACAGTTTTGTTTTTGCGGGAGAAACTTCTGACATGATTCATTCCTGCCTGTGAGAACAAAATAAGTGGAGATTCACATATCTGCCACTGAGCCGAATAAACAATTGCATTTCAGTGTGTCTATACCATTTCTGTGTCTCTCTGTGTGTGCCAACATCATTAAAAAATAATTAATGGACATATCAATTAACAGGTTGTCTGTGTATATATATGACATTTGATAGAGAAAAGATGGATCTTTGAAGGTCAGACTTTTCCAAATCAGCTCATTCCACCATGAGGTCTTAAGGTGGGAAGGGGAGGAAGCTTAAACCTCTCACCCCAACGACAATGGCTGGGGAAATCCAGGGGCTCAGGTTATGTTTTAAATAGGATTGCTCATTCAGTGGTTTCTTTGCTTTGGTGTTTACATATATTGAGAGGGAGGGAGAGTTGTATTTTGCTTTAACCTGCATTGTGAGCTGCCTTAGGCCCCCGGCTGAGAGAAAAGCAGGATATAAAATAAATAAGTAAGTACTGTCTGGATTCCGTGTGCACATACCCCATTCTTCCGCTCAGCTCCCCCACCACCAAATTTCTTTTGGCTTACTGCTTTTATCATGGCCAACATTGGGGTGTGGGAGTAGGAAAAAGCCAGCAATGGGCCACCAAGCCTCCGGATCTGAGCCACGCTGCTCTTTGGGAAGCTGGAGAAGCCACGGGGGCGGGGGGGTTGCCAATTCTTGTAACTATGGAAAGGCAGGAGGGAAATGATGGGGGAAACTGTAGTGGGTTTACTTCTGTCCAAGTTCAGGTGGTGGACTCTCCTCCTTTTGGGGTTGGCATCTTTTGGGAGTGCTTTAGTTGTGTGTTCCTGCATGACGGGGTTGTACTAGATGGCCTTTATGGTCCCTTCCAACTCTCAGATTCTGTCTCTTGGGAGTGCTTTACTTGTGGCTACCAGGGCTGGCAGGGGATAGACTAGATGGCCCTTATGGTCCCTTCCAACTCTCAGATTCTGTCTGTTGGGGGTGCTTTAGCTGTGGCTACCAGGGCTGGCAGGGGATAGACTAGATGGCCCTTATGGTCCCTTCTGGCTCTGTGCTTCTAGGATTCTTTTAGTGCCTGCCTGCTGGCCTCTCTAAAAGAGAGAAAGGAGAGCTGTCCTTTTCTTGACATGCCTCCTTGCAAGAGACCGACTTCCCAGATGCAAAGAGGGGCCTGGCTATTGCTGCTTGTCAAAAAAGGCCTTTGATTGCCTCGGAGGGCCCTGTGGTGCTCTTGCCAGAGGGGTCAGCTGCGGCCCAGGCTTTATGCAAAGGGCGGGCTAATTGTGTGGCTTCTCCCTGCTGCCTCGCATGAACAATAACTGCCTCTCCGCCCGGCTCCGGAGCAGGGGATCGCTTTTCACATGAGATCCCAGGCTTGGATTGGAATAACTGGATTGAGGGGGTAGAAAGACTCCCAAAGAGGCCATGTCTTCCTTCGCCTGTGGGAATTCAATTTGCAACCCCACACAAACAGCTGCCGGGAAGAATCCCCCAAAGAGAATGGGGCTCCGGCCATAGGAATTATGTGAAGATGGGTGAAGAGCAGGTGGCTTTGTGGGTGGGCATGAATGCAAACCCCTGGGCAGAGAGCTGGGAAGGCAAGCTGCGGGGATTTGGGTTTGTCCCTATTCAAAATGCAGTTCAGATCCCCAAAGCACTTGATCTTGGAGCTCCCGGTCTAGTTTGGTGGCTACTGGCAAACAGGAGGTGGAAATCCTCTCTGTCTCCCCCATCCCCATAAAATGTGTGTAGGGGGGGAACAGGGCACTGCTAATCTCTGCAAAGAGTGGGTGGTCTGTATTCAGGAGGAGGCTTCAAGGAAGGGGGCCCTCGTCCCCACAGACCGCAGGTATGGCAGAACCATTGAACTTCCCTTCCATACACATTCCTTCTCTGCAATCACTCTCTCTCTCTCTCTCTCTCTCTCACACACACACACACACACACACTGCAAGGGACACATTCACTCCCAAAGGAAAGGAAATGGGTGCCCAAGTCAGGGGACCCTGGGAAAGTGGGGAAATCTCTGCATTCTCGGCAGCTGCTCCAAAGTTGGAGAACTCCCTTTCCCAGGAGGTCCGGTTGGCTCCCTCCCTGCCCTCCACCAGCGGGCAAAGACCTTTTTATTTAAGGAATTAATAATGGTTTTCATAATTCTTCAGCGTGAGAGGGGCACTCCAAAAAAGCGATACTCTACGGTGAACTCGCCACAGGTCAGCGTAAGAGGGGTGCTCCAAAAAAGCGATACAAGGACTCCCTGAAACAACATCTCAGGCTCGGCCAAATTGATCACCAACAGTGGTCCGCCCTGGCCTCACTTCGGGAGGCATGGAGACGCACGATCCACAATGCTGCAGCCTTATTTGAGAACTCACGCCGAACAAGTCTTGAAGAGAAACGACAACGCAGAAAGAATCACAACCCGGAAACATCACCCAAGGAGACCTTCTGCTGTGCTTTCTGCAACCGGACTTGTTTATCTCGGATTGGCCTTTTTAGTCATCAACGCGCTTGCAGAAAGTGCAGGATGAGTCCTTCCTGAATCTTCGTTTGTGAAGAAAAGCCAGAGAGAGAATGGTTATAGTGCGTTGCAGCAGGCAACACTTTTAATGTGTGTGTGTGTGCAGTGTTTCTATTTTATAATGTTTTAAGCATCTTTTAATGCAGTTTTATACTTGGTTTTAGTGCTGTTTTTAACTTGTCTTTTTACTTGTGTTTTTTTACAATAGATTTTTAATATAATTGTGTTTTAACTTTTGTATTAAGAGTTTTTTTAAAAAAAAATGTATTGTGTTTTTAAAATGTTGTATACACCATAGATCCTGTGCTGGCAGAAAGGTGGGATATTAAGTAAATAAATAAATCTGAATAAAGGAAAGACGAAAACCAGCTCTGGGAGAGACTCCGCATCTTCCTGAGGCCATCAATGGCCATGTGCATTGTCTCCCCCTCCATCTCTTTTCTCTCCTCCCCTGCCGGCTGGGCCCCTGAGTGACAGTGGGGGCCCTGCTTTTGTGTCTTCTTGCAAGTTGAAGATCATGTTTATCTCTCCCCCCTACCCACACCCGCACACCCACCCATGGCCCCTTCCTCCTTGGCTCTCCTCACTGGTGGTGGATTTGCTTGGGAGGAAATCATGTCCTCCCTTCAGAAATCCTGCCTGACACCTGGGATGCTGTGAGCCAGCCATGAGTGAGGTGGCGGAGAAGAGAAGGGGAGGAAAGACCTGGGGTTGGGGGAGAAGCGACTCTGCACCTATTATGGCCAAAATCGATAACGCTTTCTGTAAATTGCCCCTCCCAGCAGAGCTGAACAAATGCAGCGGAGGCCCCAGGAGGCCTCTGGATGGGGCAATTAGCAGTAGCCCCTCGTGTTCTGCCGCCGCCACCTTTTTATTGGGGGGGGGGTGGCCAGGAAAGGGAAAGTCGGCCTCCTCCAAACATTTCCCTAATTGCAACAGCAGCCTCTGCAGCAACCTCCCCACTCCAAAACCGGGAGCCATCGCCATGGAGAGTTGCAAAGGGCTGCCCTGCAAAAGGAGGCGGCTGTGGGGCAGGAGGTGACCCCAGAGGACATCTGGGCAGGGGGCCTTTCTCTCCTGCTAGGGACAGGTTGGACCCCGCAGAAGTTTAAAAAACATGATGTGGAAGGAATAGGGAGGTTTTGCCCTTCCTGGGTGGTGGTAAGAGGCATGGGGGGGTAGGATATTGGGGGCACAGAGGGAGAAATGAAGGTTTTGGAATGACTTTTTGCAAGTGGGAGACAGCGCAAGTTTTGCAAGTGCAAGTTGCGGCAGACAGGCAGACAGATTTGCCAAATAGTTAGATTCATCACATTATCTACCTACTTACCTATCTGTCTAGTCTTGGCAACTATAGATTTGCCATCAGGATCAAGAAATCCTAATTCGTTTTGGAAAGGGCCTCTCTCTCTCTCTCTCTCTCTCTAGCCCAAACAGGGGTTGGTCCAAGGAAGGACTTTTTTTTTGGTTAGTTAGTTATTTATACCCTGCTCTTCAGCCACAAGGCTATCAGAGCGGCTAACAAATTGTTTTAAGCAATAGCTATTTACACATCTACACTGCATTAAACAGTTTCCAATGTGTGTTAGCTAATTGCCCCCACAAGCTGGGTACTCATTTTACCGACCTACGAAAGAATGGAAGGCTGAGTGAACCTTGGAGCCCTTGGGATCGAACTTGCAACGTGACTTCTGGTGCCCGGTTTCAGGCCACTGATGTTGCATGCAAACGTACGCCCTATTGCGGGTCCACTGCGGGCCTACGTTTGCCACATTTCTGTTCAAACAAAGCATTCCTCTCCTAGATAACAGGTTAATTGTAAGAACAATTTATTTGCAAATTGCTGTGAGGGACAGTTTACAGAAAGGCAGATGCAGTGTGCATTTGCCAAAGCAGTGGAAGGAATTTGTACAGCACTGCCATGTGGCTGTTTTGTGCCTCCAAGTCAATTCTGAGCTATGGTGGCCCTCTCCTAGGGTTTTCTCAACAAGGTTTGTTCAGAGGAAGTTTTGCCCTTGCCTTCCTCTGAGGCTGAGAGAGCATGACTTGCCCAAGGTCACCCAGTGGGTTTCCATGGCTGAGCAAAGGGGATTCGAACCCTGGTGTCCCAGAGTCTCAAACCACAACATCATGGATTTTCTTTGGTTTATTTCCGAACTGTGAGGCCGTGTTCTGGAATAGTGTTCTGGAACTATTCCAGAACACGGCTTCACAGCCCGGGAAAAAACCCAAGGAAAATCTATGGATACCGGCCGTGAAAACCTTCAACTTCACACGACATCATGCTTTCTCCAAAAAACAAATTGGAGATTTAGCCAAAGAGATTGTCATTGACTTCCTCTGAGGCTGAGAGAGTGTGACTTGCCCAAGGTCACCCAGTACAGGAAATGCAGCCTGCAGGCTCCAAGCGGCCTGAGGGACATTTTGTGCCCCAGAACGCCCCCCCCAACATACACACATTAACCCCAGCACTTAGTGGCTGTTGTAAACCACCTTAGGCAACCTTTGTGAGTCCTGGAGGAAGAGGATGATGATGATGATGATGATGATGTTTATTTCTTACCTACCTCTCCCTATGGAATGAGGCAGGGAACAACAAATTAGCCTATAAACATAATACAGTATTAGATTAAAATAAAACACAAATCAGTTAAAAACATATATCAGTTTAAAAGAACAGTTTCTAAAAGAACAGTTTAAGACTAAGACATTTTAAAAGAACCAACCCACAGTTTAAAATTCACAGTTTTAATGATGGTCTCGAAGTGGCCCTGTAATGGCTACAGGGAGCAAGGACGGGCTACCTCTGGCCCTGACCCCTGGGGCCCCAACGCGTGGCCCTGCAAGCTCCCCTGCCTCGGCCAGAGAAGAGGCCCCTGAATGACCGGTGGAGCTGGCTTCCTTCTCCCACTATGGCCACTTCCTCTCTGTGGGCCTGGACGGGGCAGTGGTATGGCCATCATTGCCCCCCCCCCACAGCTGTGTGTTTTGTTTCCTCCTTCTGGAGGTGGTGTGGCACAGCGGGAGGGACCGAAATGATTTGTTAAAAATCGGTAATCAGTGTGCCATCTTAATGTATTCTCCACAAGTTAGAAATTCATTCTGGGGTTTCAGTTTTTTAAATAATAATAATAATAATAATAATACTTTCTGCAGCCATTTATACTTCATGCAAGTGTGTTGCTGCCAATTTAAAAGAGCCCATCAAGGCTTCCCAATGGAGCCCTTAAAAGGGGGGCAATTGCAGGCAGGAGGAAGTTTTCTGGGGGCCCCCTCAGATGTGGCAGTTCAGGAGAGGGCAGCCACATCCATCAATGGGTGGTGGCCTTCCTTCCTTCTTTCCTTCCTCCCTTCCTTCCTTCCTTCCTTCCCTCTCCCATTTCTTGCTCTGGACTCCCCGGTGGTGCCGGCATCGGCGGCGCCTGACCTGTTTTCGGGGGCAGAGGGAAGCCTTTTCGAAAGCAAGGCTGTGAATTGGTTTTCATGCTCACATTGACAGATCGGGAAAGCAGTTTGTTCTACCAAATTTAACAATGATATATCATTATCACAACTTTGGGAGAAATCTATAAAATCAATAAGTTTGTAGCCTGAACAGGATTTGTATCGCTCGCTTGCTGCGCTGGTGTCAAGTGCGGGCATATGGATTGAGTCACAGGCGGAGATCAATGGAATTTGTGGACAGTGAGCTCAATAACAAGGCCCTTCTGAAAAGAAATAGATGTAAAAAGCAAATTTACTAGAGTATATTTAAAAAAGAAAAAGGAAAAGGAAGAAAGGGGAAGGAGCTGCAAGCGCAGCAGAGAAAGAAGCAGGGGTCCTTTCTGTGCTTGGCGGGCAAAGGCTGCCTGGCTGCCGACGGTGGAGCTTCGCCCGCCGGCATGGAATTGCGCCTGCACCGTTGTGGGCCGGAGACCCAAAGACAACGCCCAGGGATGGATCTGGGCCTTTCCTCTTTTCTGGCTGGCCCTGGCCTAAGAAGCCAGCAAGAATGGCCGGGAGGCTGAGGGGGAGAGATGGCCCCTTGCTTCATTGTCAACTGAAAGCAGACTAAAAACAGCCCATGAGGGTCTGCTGGGGAAAAGACCCTCGGTGGCTTTATTGGCTTGCTAATGGAGCCAAATAAAGAGAGGGGGGGGAGAGCGAGGCATAATTAAATAGTTTAATGAATGTGTGGCCCTTTTGTTTGCAGGGGGCTGGGATGCTTGTTCCAGGAGGCCTCACAATGAGCTCAGCTGGGAGGGAGTTAAAAGTAGGAAATGGAGCCTTTGAAGGCATTTTTATACTTCATTATCCCAGCATGTAAAAGGACGTGTCCTCCTCAGCGGTGGAGGGTCTTCTCCCCGCCCTCCGGCCCTCTTTCTTTCCCCTCTTCCTTGAGACAAAGGAGAACATCAGGGCGGCCGGGATGGAGCTCCCTTCCAGCTCTGGCCACCGAGAGATCCATCCGCTCCCCAGAACAAGCTGGTGGGTCCCTCCGGGCCTTTCCTCCACCGCTGCATTGGGGGGCACTGCTGCCGGAGCCCCCCAGTTGGCAGCTGGCCCACACCTGGAGGGTTTGTGAGGTGGGGAAGCACCTCCAGTCCCCTGCTCAGTCCCAGAGGGAGAGGGTCTTCCCCTCTTCCCCTCCCTCACAAGCCCCCCTTTCTCCTGGAAGGGATGCATTCCTGCTGCTGGACATCAGCTGGGGGGTGCAGAGCTCCCCCCAGGCCACCAAATCTGGACACCCCCACACAGAGACCATTCACTTTTGCATTTTCCTTGGGTTTTTTTTCCGGCTGTGAGACACAGATGCAGGCAAAACATCAGAAGGAAACTATTCCAGAACACAGCCTCACAGCCCGGAAAAAACTCCAAGGAAAATCTATGGATGCCGGCTGTGAAAGCCTTTGACTTCACATACTTTTGTATTGTTTTTAATGTGTATTGTTTTGAAGGCTTTGTTAAATGCCTTGAGTCCCATTGGTGGGAGAAAGGTGGGATATAAATGAATCAAATCATCATCACCTACTACACACACCTCTGCCTATCTCTGCCTGGCTTCCCAGATACTCTTCCTGTGAGACAAGCAGTGGGCCATACGGACTTCCATGGGCCAGTTGTGGGTCCCCACTCATTTTTGCAGACACGAGGGGGACCTAGAGAGCATTTTACAGGGGGAGATGGAGAGTGCTGTTTCTGGAAAGCTCCTGGAAGCACAATTTGCCCTCTGGGACTGGGGTGGGGAGTGGGACGGCTGTGGGCCACATGTGGCCCCTGGGGGATTCTTTGTGGCCCAAGGTCCCCCCCTCCAGACTGCTTAAAAATCATATTTTTTCTAGGTGTTTTTCACCCACAAATTGGTCAGCCACCACACCCCACTCCCAAGTCCCTCAGGCCCACAAACAAGCCAGGAAGGTGCAGCTAAAAGCGGCCATCAGTTGCCGTATTCAGCCAAGCTCTGGCCAGAAACTGATGTGGTTTCACACCCACCACGATTTTCTGCACACGTCCACTGCATCCCCTCCATCTTTCACACCCGGCTCAGACATCTCCAAAAGGTGGAAAAAAATGTGGGCCCTTTCATACTACTCTCTCTCTCTCTGGCTTTTCTTCGCAAATGAAGATTCAGGAAGGACTCATCCCACGCTTTCTGCAAGCGCGCTGATGACTGAAAAGGCCAATCCGAGATAGACAAGTCCGGTTGCAGAAAGCACAGCAGAAGGTCTCCTTGAGTGATGTTTCCGGGTTGTGATTCTTTCTGCGTTGTCGTTTCTCTTCAAGACTTGCTTGGCGTGAGTTCTCAAATAAGGCTGCAGCATTGTGGGTAGTGCGTCTCCATGCCTCCCGATGTGAGGCCAGGGCGGACCATTGTTGGTGATCAATTTGGCCAAGCCTGAACTATAGTTCCACTATTGCACCCTATGGAGTTGTGGGATTTGCTGTTTAGGGGGCAGTAAGAATTCTCCGCCAGAGAGCTCTAGTGCTTGACAAAGCTGCAAGCCTTTGGATTCCACAGGACTCTGCAGCGATGGAATCACAGCACTATTATTGTGTAGAGTGAAACGCTCCATTTGTTTGTTTAAAAAAAAAGTGGAAATGGACATCCAGCCCAGCCTCAGACCCCAGCAAGGAGCTGAAAGATGATCGGAGCTGGTTCCCCATCCCAGGCACAAACGGATCATAAAGGTGAGTGGATTCTGTCCCCGAAAGGCCTTTGTCGCAGTGGGTAACGGATGCTAAGGGACCCACGTGGGCCCGTGGGGTGCTTCAGACACAGAATCGGGGCCTCTTCCTCCTCCTCCTCCTGCTGGGCCTGGAGGGGTCTGGCCCAGAGAGTCAGCTGCCAGCAAGGGGCAGGGGTGGGATGGGGGGTCTTCCCCTCCATGGGGCAAAGGAGGCGGGGCGCCATTTACAAAGCTGCCTCTATTTCTTTACAGCTTGCTGTGACCTATAAACAACACTAACTGTTTGTTTCTTGTTAAAGTTTACCCCATAAACCAATTTTACTGTGTGAGTTCAAGCCAGTAATTGTTTAATCCTACCCTTCTCATATCCATAATACATTGACTGTAAACCAGAGGTTTCCACTTTATGGGATTCTGTTTTCCCAGCCCCACCCCTGCTTTGCTCCTGCTGCAAATGTGCAGAGCCATGCAGGAGGGTCCCCCTGGAGCATGGAGTGGGGGGGTCTGCTGAGGAAGAGGGGGGGCTTGCTGGCACCCCAGACCAGTCTAGGGAAGGGGGAGTGGAGGAGGCCATTGCACACATTGGTTAGGCCGCCTGTGGGCCCCTTTGAGGCCACCTGGAAGTGTTGCCAAGAGGGCACGAAAATACGGAGCCCAGAGGGGAGATGGATGTTAGCGCACACCTGTGTCTGCACATGCATGCCCAAATGGCACCATCCAGCTCCACTTCTGCAACCTTGAACTGAATGTGGCTGTTTCACAGCAGACCAAAATGCCAGACTGCTTCCATTGGGGAATTTACCCCTGGATAAGTCACCCACAGGATTCTGGCCTGAGAAAAGGGGGAAAGACCACAGGTCCAAGACGCTTGGCTTGGCTCTCACCACTCCCCCCCCCCCAACACAGATCCTCTCATTTATTTGATGCTCCAGTCCAGCATCTCCTGGGCCCTAAATCTCATTAATTTGTGAAACAATCCAAGTGGGTGGTGGGTGGTTGTGTAAGAGGGGGGGCACCTCCTCTACTCACATTCTGACCAAAATCCCACCTCTCCAACCCTCCCCAGTACCTTTTCTGAAATAGAGAGGGTTCCTCCCCCTCTTCTCACCCCAGTGCCACACTTGGCACCCTGTTATTAAATTATCCCCTTTGTTTAACGGAGGAGGAGAGCTTCTTCTAATGAGCACTTTAATGGGGCCACTGCCTGTCCACTGTCTGGGGAGCCCCTGTTCTTTGCTTCCTAATGAGGTACACCTCATTTGCACTGTCCCAAGATTTATGGAGGGGCAGGGGGGGGGATCCTTCAATTTATTACATCTTAAATGAACTGCTCCCAAAGCCAAAACAAAGAAGCAGTAAACTCTCCACGCTTTTTATTGAACTGTGCAGACAGTTCTGAATAGTCTCACAACTAGCAAGAGGAAGAGAGCATAGGCTGTAATTATCTTTTGAGAAGCCCACCTCCCCATAACCTTGCTGCCCCATCCTCTTTGGGCTACTGAATCTGTCACTTAGGGTATTTTATGGCACTTTGGGGGAGGGGGGAGAGCTGGCCTGCCTACCTACCTGCCTACCTACCTACCTACCTACCTGCCTGCCTGCCTGCTGGGAGGAGGAAGGGGCTCTTTTGTGAGGGTCGGGGGAGGACAGGTGTGACACCAGAGTCATTTGGGGGAGCATAACTGGTGCATTTCTTGCCATTGTTTAAAGTACTGCATATTCAAGGGGGCTTTCTTGGCTTTTCATTTATCAACCCTCCCTCCTTCATCTTTTTTCCTTTTCTTTTGGGACTCACTTTATTCATTTCCTGTGCCCTGAGTTCTGTCCCTACTTTTCTTTTAAAAAACAAACCATAATTAAGTGAGTAGCTCACAATTGCTAAAGCATTCAACAACAACATGAATTGATGAGCTGTAAGAAGGCAAGCAACCCCAAATGCCTGGCAGGAAGTGCAGCAGCTCCACCTGTGAGCCTAAACACACACACACACACACACACACACACACACACAGAGAGAGAAAAAATCCTCTGAGAGAAGACACCCTGCTGCAATTAAACAGCTTTGGCTGCCAAGCTAAACGTCCTGGCTGGAAACTCCACTTGGGAGGCTATTCTAGGTATAGTGAAGTGGGGATCCTCTTAGAGACCTGTGCGCTAAGCGTGGCTGATGTACTAGTGTGTCTCTTTTGGGATGACCCAAGAGAGAGGCCTGGTCTCCCTTTTCCCAGTTGATTCTCACCAGTACAAGGAAGAGCTCCAAACAAAAGCCACTAAAAGGATTTCTAAAAAGTTGGGGGCGGGGGGACTGCGGAGGAGCAAATCCATCACAACCATCCATCCATCCTCTTCCAATTATGGCCTCCTGTCTGGTTCCTATGGTGATATTAAAACAGGGGACTCCTGCCCAAGATTATTTATGACAGGAGCATGCTTGTCCTCATCAGAATGATTGGGACTCCAGGCCTTGGCGATGGGGCTGGGGTGGGTGCAGGGGCAAGGGGGACAGAGAATTTGGGGGCCACCAGCAGAGTCTCCTTGCTTCTCAAGGGATTGAAGTTTGGCTCTGAGGGGATTCCAGGGGTCATCTGGATGTGCTGTTTTCTTTTCACCATGGCTGAATGGGAAAGAGGACTTCTTTGCACGTTGATGATTGAAAGGTGCACCCAAAAATGGAAGTGGGGAGGGGGAATTGTTCTGTTTCAGCAAAGAAAGAAAAACCAGGAAAAGTCACTTGGCACTGTGTCCACCTTCCAACCCATTTGAGGAAATGGAGATCCAGGACAAAGCCAGTTTGGTTACAGCCGCATTTTGTGCACTGACTTATAAAGTCGGAGGGGGACTTGTGGGAAGATGGGAGTTTTCCATAGGGAGGGTAGCATGTACTGGATGCCATTTTCAGCCAACATCTCTGGAGGCCCTTCCATCCCAGCATGCCCTGGGGCCAGCGCAATGGGAACCTGTGTGGGTGGCCAGAGTTGGACGTGGGATGGGCGGACGGGCACACGGACACACGCATCCCCTCTTGCTTTCTCTTGCTCTGAGCTATACTGACAGAATGACTGAATCCCCAGACCACCCATAGGTCTGGGCCCATATGAGGTGAATTCACACACACACAGGTCAAGCTTTCTCATCCATTCAAAGAGGAGGTAAATTGCCCCATACACGTTCCATCTAGAAATATTTTTCTCTCTCTTCTAATCATTTTTCTTTCCATAAGGCATAAAACCTTCCCCCCCCCTTTGGCATGGATATTTTTCACACAATTTCTTTTTTGGTTTTTGGACTTCAGAATGCTTTCAAAATCTGCAACTTCATCTCTCTTTTTATGTGAGGATGAGGATGAAGGTGATACTATCATCCTCATCCTCCTCTGTAATAATAATAATAATAGTAATAATAATAATGTGCTGCTGGTGGTGATAATACTCTCTTATATTAAATTATAAAACACCAGGTTTCAGAATGAGATTTCTCGCTATTATTCCAGTGAAGAAAATTATGACAGCGGTCATTTTTTAGAATTATGAAGGAGGGTGAAAGGTCTCAGACAGCATTAGAAGAAAAGGCATTTATAATTAAAGTATAATTTCAGCCTATGATTTATAGTTTTCTCAATGAAAGATTGGATACTGAAGAGAGAGAGATTTCAGCAGCAAAACCGCACCAATAGTGAACCTACTTTCCTTCCTTCCTTCCTTCCTTCCTTCCTTCCTAAAACGTTTGCTCCGGAATGAAACTCCATGGGCAAGGAGGAGCCAGAAAACACAGGTTTAATTTTCTTTTAATGATGGGGAGACTCCCAGGGACAGATCAGTTCTTAATGTCTGGGGAGAGAGATAGCAGAGCTGAGTGTGGGGAGCAGAGCAAGAACGGAGCAAAGAAAGACCTTCGCTGTCCGTCCGCACTGTTGAACAGTGAGATCTTCTGCCACTGTTCCACCAAGGATGTAGCATCGCTCATTCGCTCTCTCTCAGCTTCTTAGCTATCCTCATGTTTTGTTTTATCTTCAGGGGGGTAAAACCCAGACTCTTAAGACATTTTTATCCCAGTCTTCGTTTTATCAGTCCTTACGCTTGGGGTTAATTTACACTGTCCATTTGAAAGGGCTGCTTTGATTGTCTCCTGTTTCATCTTGAAAGCTATGAGGGCTCTTATGCCCTTTAAAAGAGGCTCAGGGTTATTTTAATTCATAAATACAGGTTGACTCCCATCCCATATCCACAGGTGATATGTTCCAAGACCACCACCGCTGTGGATACCTGAAACTGTGGATAATAGGGAACCCTATTATTTTCAATGAGACCAGTGCCAGAAGTTGACCATAGAATTGCATTGGAGGACCTCGAAATGTCTAGACAGAACATTTTTTTTTAGATGTGGATAAGTGAAACTGTGGATACCAAATCTTTGGATACAGGGGTTGGCCTGTAAAAGCCAAGGTGGTGCCAGTTCCAAAGATGGCTCTGAAAGTGAAATCAGACAAGTTCACAGATGAAGTCAAGCCTTTAAAAAGGCCAACAGGCTCTAGAAGAGCGATGGGCCAATGATAGTGGCTGTAGGGGACAGGTTTTTTGGGGGGGCCCACACAGAACGCCCCCCAACAAAACAACACTGGAATTGGCCAGAAAATGAGCCTGTATTTGATGCCAAGCCGTGCGTGGGCCCAGGGGAGGGAAGGGCTGCCCTCTGACTGAAAGGCCAGCCACGGGTTGACCCTGGACTCTTCTCAGAGGCAGAGACATCAGGAGGGGAGTCTGGGGCATTGGGAGGGTTTGAGGGCCACCAGCCTTGGGGTCCACATGCAGTTTGGGGGCTACACTGTGGGGGGCAATGGTCCAGAAGGAGCCCATGACTAGATCCAAGCGCTTTGGTGCTTTTGGAGTGAAGAAGCGGATGAGCAGCTGCACAGAAAGAAGGAGCCCTGGATGTGCTGGCCCTGGATCGTGGCCCTTTTGCAAGGAAGCCTGGCAAGCGGATCCCGTGGGAAGCTACCCGTGGCTAGGGGTTCCCGCATCGATTGCAGGGCTTTGCTGGGCTCTCTTCTTTAGTCCTCAGGGCAAGGGAGAGGAATCTCAGGGTGATCGCATTGCCTTGAAAATTGCATATACATTTTCCCTCTTGTTTGTTAGACTTTTTTTTATTTGAATGGCATCTTCTGTGCAACTGTGGGGTTGATGTTTAATGCATCATAGAATCATAGAGCTGGAAGGGACCACAAGGGCCATCTAGTCCAACCTCCTACTGTACAAGAATCCAGAACTCAAGCACTCCTGAAAGAGATGCCCATCCAAGCTCTGTTTAAAGGCCTCCAAAGAAGAAGAGGCAGCCCAGATCCCACTGTTGAACGGCTCTTACAGTAAAGAAGATTGTCTTAATGCTGAGATGGAATCTCTTTTCTTGCCACTTGAATCCATCACAGCTTGGGTCCTACTCTCTGGAGCAGCAGAAAACAAGCTCACTCCATCTTCTACGACGTGATATCACTTCAAGCGTTTAATGACACCCCTGTTTATGACATCACACCTGCAACATCACTGAGCCCGCCTCCTGTGACATCATCGGGTGTCATCCTCGGGTCTCAGTTTTGGCACCGACCTGGCAACCCTGTCCATGGCACACAAGGAGCAACCCAGGTGAAGATAGGAGAGTTCAAGCAGGTTGTTGCTGGCAAAGGAAATGGTTCTCCCAAAAGACATGGTTTTGGCAGTATTTTAATGAGTGTTGGAAAGAACCAGAGTGCTTTTCCCTGCAGGACACAGCATAAGCCATGTCCCCACCCTTGTGATAACAGATCATTGTTGTGCCAGAAAAAGAGGGGTCTCTCCAGGGGCCATGTGGCAGGTCCCCCATGCTACACACAAACACACACACACCACTTGGAGTGTGAGCCCATAAGGTGATGTGCTAAGTCAGGCTTGGCCACATTTTATGGCTAGAGATTCAGCTGAGAGGGAAGCTGTCTAGGAGGCATATGGTGAGGGGAAAGAGGCCTCCCATCTGTCCATCATCTGCCCATCGGTCCTGCTGTCCTTTCCCTTCAGGCCTTCGGCCAATGCTTTTGCCAGCGCTGCAGCCTGCATAGATCAGGAAGGCCTGGTTGCTTGAATGCACTTACTTTCCTTCCGCCTCCTGCCTGACTCTGGGAACTTGAACTTGTCATTATCAGACAAGGAAGGTCAATGCATTAGCCGCCGCGCCGAGCCTTTCAGGCGGCCTTCCTTTCATCTGGCCATTTATAGAAGGCCAGCGTGGACACCTCGATACAGTCACACCTGTCATAGGGGGGCTGGTTTGAGATGCTTAGCATGCCAAGCAAAGACACATGTTGGCAGGAAGGCTCATCGGAAGTAAGGCACCTATAAATAATAAACAACAAATAGATGCCATTTAGGCAGATTAATCCCCAAATAGGCCATGGACGATAGTTTCTGATGCAAAGGCGGCGATCAAAGTGGCTCCCCCGGGTGCCAGGTTTGATGAGCCTGCGTGCATCTTCTGGACACGAGACCCTGAAACTTCTCTTGCCTGAATTTTCTGACTTGAAATATTTATAGATGGTCTTTTTGAAATGCTATTTTAGCACATTGGTGATTATCAAGCACTTGGCCCAAATGACAACAACAACAACAACTCTTTCCAACAGAAAATGAGCTCCCCTGATTTGTTCCGATGGAATCACAAAGCAGGTGATGGTGAGATGACAAATGTTCGCTTCCAAGTTCTAGAAACTGGTGCCATCATCAAAAAAGAGAATGAAGAGATGCCAGGCCTGGCATCCTGCTAGTGACAGGTGCAGTCATAAGTAGCGCCACATATGCAAAGCGGGGTTTGTTGGACAAGGTGAAATGATGGTATCCAGTTGATGCAATAAGCAGAGTTGTACATGTGGGACCATCGCGCATTAAAGCACATTACAGTACACCAAATAGCAGTGAATATGCATTGCTTCTATGTGTTGCCTTTGGGCACTGCCCATTGCAGCAAGTATACAATGCATTGCCAGCCATGCAGGTTGACCCACATACATTACACCATGTTGGTACTGAGTATAGGAGTCACATAATGTAACTCTGCTGGCTGACATTTACACTACAGTGAAGACATGAAGGATCTTGGCCACTTTGTGGAGAAAAGGGATGCAGAGCACACAGGACTAAGCATACAAAATCCACAACTGCAAGATAGCTAGATGGAACCTCCATGTGCAGAGACAGTCTATCTTAAAATGACCCGTATTGGCTAGGGAGCAAGCATGGGGAAAGGGTCCCAGCCTTGAGGGGACTCCTTCTGCCCCACACAGCATGGCTGACTATCCTTTCCACCTTTCACAAGGAAGCTGTCATTCCCACTTCCCTGCATTTGGGCCACTCCTCTCCCTGGCTACTGGTCCGCCTGCCTGCCTGCCTGCCTTTCTGAGGCCCAATCCTGGCCTCCTTGTTCTGCTCTTTCTCTGTGCACGAGAGAAGACACGCAACTCCACAAACTGTCCCCGTAGAAATGATGTCGTTGCAAAAGGCTGGATTGTTCCAGAATCTTTTGTCTCAGGAAATGGATCTGAAGTCATCCAGGCCTGTGCAAAAGAGGGAAAGAAGGCAGCAGCTGCTTTGCTTGTGCACCAGGTGTGTGCCTTTGCTCACGGCTCTGTTTCAGGGTCCTTCTTACATCCATAGGTGATACAGCCACCTTTGCAGGAAGCCCCACCTGTGTATACACACACACACACACACACACACACACACCTAGAATTCCTGCCCTTCACTTCTCCATTGTTGCTTCTTCTCTTCTCAACTTGAAAAAAAATGAGCCAGGTGGATTCTGAGGATCTTGTCTTGATAGCATGTTTTTCTCCTCCTCCTCCTCCTCTTCTTCTTCTCAGCTCCCTTTTTAGGAGCTCTTTTCCAAATGGGCCTGAGTCCTCCTCCTCTCCTCCATATCCTCCCTTTGCTCCAATGTGCTCAAGGCAGCATGGATGGCTTTTATCCTCCCCACAACCCTGCAAGGTAGGTCAGGCTGAGTGGGTGTCAAGGTCACCAAAGGATTCATGGTGAACTTGAACCTGGATCTCTCATGTCTAGTGAGGCATTAAGATAAAATAAAGTAACATAAAATCATGTCTGATAAAATAATTTATCTTTTGGTACAGTACCGATTTTTGCATAAAATAGCTTACGATAAATAGGTAATAGTTCCCTGGCATAATGGGACTCAAAGACACAGCTGTGTAAGTTTGTTTCAGCATAAAATGTTTTAAAGGGAGCCCTGTAGCACCTTTGGGACCCACTGAGAGAGATTTCTGGCACAAGACTTTGTGGACTCCACTCCCCTTCATCAGATGCAATTCCTCATTAATTCCTTATTATTGGAGACTCAAGAACTTAACTCAAATGGTTTCTTATTTGACGGGCATGCTCCCTGCAACCAGGGTTGATGCTCCGCGCATTGCGCTCAGTGACATCACCAGGGCCCCCTCCTGTGGCATCCCCAGGGGTCACCCCCCAGTCTCAGGTTGGGGGCCCTACCTCCTGCCGGATGGTGGAAGGTCTCCATGTTGTTCCAGTTTGTCTTTTTGCACTGAATCGGCCCGAGTTCCCCTTCAGGACTTCCCTGCAGGTACCCTTCTGCCCCGCTCTGCCCCCGTGGCCAGGAGGGCCAGGATGAGGCCCAGGTGAGCCTCTTCCATTTCGATGGAGCTGCCTTTGGATTCCTGCCTGGAATTGGAAGCAGAGAGAAATTGTTCCCTTTCAGCACTGCTTTGTTTTTGACCCCTTCTGTGAATTCTCAGAGGAAAACCACATATTCTCATCTTTTATAGTAATCAAATTTATCTGGCATCTCTCAGCCTCTTGAATTACTTATGCTACACTTGGCCAGCCTCAGGAAGGCGGGGGCTGGTTTATTTATTTATTGTTCTAAAGTGAGGGGTTTTGACATGAGGTCCCATCTTCTTCCTTGGGGAGTGGAGGAGGAAAATGGAAAGTGGTTCCTGCCAGCCAGGCTGTGCGGAGGGGGAGGTTTCTGAGAGCGCAAAAGACAAAAGACGTCCAGCTCTGGCATGGAGGAGAGCAACATAAACTCCTAGGGTTGCTGCATCCCAGGGCCTGGCCATGAGTTGCCAGTTTTCATGGGAGACAAGGGTGCCAAATCCTCCAGTTTTGGTGGGTGCTGCTCCTGGCAAGGAGAAAGGGCTGTGAACAAATCTCCAGCTCAGCTAAGAGAGCAGATGGCCACAATATTCAGGGACTAATTGATTTCTTGCTACAAGTGGCAAACTCTCCAGGTGATCTGTGTATTCACATAGCTTCCTCCTTCCCTCCCAATTGTTGTGGTGCTAGGGCTCACCCTCCACTCTGCTCTGCATCCACCTTCTGGCTAGAAGCAAGGAGGCTAGATTATATATTCCTTATCTAATCTCTGTGGGTAAGGGAGAAGGTATAATCCCCTCATTTCACCTTTGGCTAGGAGCAGCTCCATTAGGTAAGGCTGTCTTAATAGCCAAACAGGAAAATATGTTCTGTGTGTGTGTGTGTGTGTGTGTGTGTTTGAATGACATGCCATGAGCAACCCTGTTTGGTACTTAATGACATCCCAAAGGCCGTTGTCCCCAAGTCTCAGGTTTTGGCCTGGACGCTCCAGAGCCAGGGATGCTCCTGAACTGCCAAGGCTAGAGCCTTCCCAAAGGAGGCCAACTTTTCCCAGGTAGAAGGATGCGAGAAAGAGGCAAATTGCTGCTATTTAATAGGGCAACAGAAGAGAAATAACCATGGAAAGGAACAGCAAGGCTGACGGTGGGAGGAAAGGCAGGTGAAGTGGGGGGCAATAATGGAAGATGGGGAGGGACCAGTCCAGTTGGGTCCAGCACCACCCATCAATGCTGCTGTGGGCAGTCGAAGGGAAGGCAGGAAGAGGGTCTTCTACAAAAGGTGGGGGGGGTAGGAAGTGCCTGTCAAATGCAGGGACCTAGGAAGCCCCCCCCCTTCTATCTCCTGAGTCAGGACCTTAGAGGGGGGCCCATCTAGCCCTGCAGGGTCCCTGCCACCCCGCCACCCCCTTTTCCTAGTTGTTTATATTGTAAGCCTGAGGGCAAGGAATTGTCAAATTAACCATTTGCAAGCGGCTCTGGCCTGGGAGACTTTTTGACTGAAGGGTGGGGTATAAATGCTCTAAATAAATACAGTTGTCCCTCCATAGTCATGGTTTTGGCATTCACGGATTTAAGTATTCACGGCTTGAAAATATTCTTAATAAAAGAATAATCCAAAAAGCAAACCTTGATTTTGTCATCTTATGTAAGGGACACTATTTTGCTATGCCATTGCATACAAGGACTCCCTGAAACAACACCTCAGGCTTGGCCAAATTGATCCCCAACAATGGTCCGCCCTGGCCTCACATCGGGAGGCATGGAGACGCACGATCCACAATGCGGCAGCCTTATTTGAGAACTCACGCCGAACACGTCTTGAAGAGAAACGACAACGCAGAAAGAATCACAACCCAGAAACATCACCCAAGGAGACCTTCTGCTGTGCTTTCTGCAACCGGACTTGTTTATCTCGGATTGGCCTTTTTAGTCACCAGCACGCTTGCAGAAAGTGCAGGATGAGTCCTTCCTGAATCCTCATTTGCGAAGAAAAGCCACAGAGAGAGAGAGAGAGAGAGCGCATATAATGGGACTTGGGTATTCACCCATTTGGGTATCCACAAAAGGGGGTCCTGGAACCAAACCCCAGCAAATGTGAAGGGACAACTGTAAACAGTGTCCAGCATGACTGGCAGCAGCCATGGCTGCCTGGCTTCTCTCCGGCCAGGCCTGCTTTCCCCTTCCCATTTGGCCAGCTCTCTGGCCTTCTCTCCTGGCGGCCTCCCATCCAAGGGCCCTGGTCCTGCTTTGCTCCTGGAACCAGAGGCTGTGAATGCTATTCAGAGTGGGGAGGTCAGGATCCGAACTAAACCTGAAGCGAAGGCGGAGGGAGGCCCTGACGAAATTCTGCTGCTGGGGATGATCATGAGTGGCAATCAGTGAAATGTTCCCGCTGTCTGTCTGTCTGTCTGCCTGGTTGCCAAAGTGGCAGGGTTTTGTTAGGCAGAGACGAACCCAGTCAATCAAATCATTGTCACTAAGGTGCTAATTACTTTCAATAAATGTATGTCACCCATTTAATGCAATGAGAGTTTAGAAAATGATACACCTTTGGTAATTACAGCAACCAAGACGTGTCCATCAATCTAATTGTTTTTATGATTCTGGCTCATTTGCATCCCTTTATTTTTATTAAATGAGCGCTCAGTTATTTTGATAGATTCACTCAGTGTTAAGAGAGAAGGAAGAGGATCGAAAGACTTTCTTCAGGCCTTGTGCAAAACCACGGCTGTTTGTGTGTGCGGCTGATCCTGAGATGCACAAGGGCCATCCCATTCTGCCAAACACATGCGCAGTGCCTTGCAGGAGGGGGTGGGTGCAAAGAACACAAGGGAGAGAAACCCCCCAAAGTCTTCCCCCAAGTGGGGTGACTCCGTGGCTAGTAGCAGGGGGAGGCGAGCCAGGTGCCGGCTTCCTTTGCGGACAAGCCAGCACGGGCAACCTCACCAGCATGATGCCCAATGGCTCCTCTTGCAGAGATGGGGGGCTCCTTGCTTTGGCTTGTTGGGAGTCAGTGAGATGAACCAGAGAGGCCCCATGGGTGAGCTTCTTGGTTTAATGGTTCCTCCAGTTCCATGTACAGCCAGCCTTTCTCCAGACATGGGACACCATTGGTGAAAGCAAAGTATACATGTCACAACGCACATCTTCACATGCCATTGAGCACAGCCCAGGGTCTGTGGATTGTCTTTGCAACTTAGCTGCAACAAGTGGAAGCAAGCAGGCCATTTGCACCAACCCTGTGTGGCAGGACACACACACACAGACACACACAGCCCCTTGAGCACAGCACCTCTTGCCTGTCATGGCCTCACGGGGGATCAAAGACAGCCTCCTCCACCTTTCCTAGAGTGAAGCCTGACTTTGGCTCCTTGACCCACAACCTCCTTGCTAAGGACGGTTGGTTTCTAAAAATGCTGAAGTCACGGGAGTGGGAATTGGGTGTGCCCCCCCAAACATATACTTGGGGAAGGAAGACATTTTCAGAATCATTGAAAAATGTGATATTAGCACCTGTTCCAGACTGGAATATAAAATGCATTATGTATACTCCAGTTTGGCATTAGGTCCTCACATTTGGTACATTCAGAGAACATTTTATTGAAACGATAATTCCAAATTACTGGCTGCCAAGAGGCTTCTGGTATGAATGCAAGGTGCTGGTGATGACCTTTCAAGCCCTAAATGGCTTAAGACTGTGATATTTGTTTTTTACTTTTATGTATAAAGTGGCTTTAATTGCTTTTAATTGTGATTTTAATTGTTCTATGAGCCACCTTGAGTCCCACTTTGGGAGAAAGGTAGCATAGAAATTGCACAAATAAATAAAAATAAAATACTTGAGGGGGGCCCTCTTCCTATGTATGTCTGCCTGGGAGCTGAGGTGGCCATCTGTCACAAATGCTTTGATTGGGTATTCCTGCAGGGCAAAAGGGGGTTGGACTAGATGACCCTCAGGATCTTTTCCAACTCTGATTCTATGATTCTGTGCATAATGCATGCTTTCTCTCTCTCTCTCTCTCTCTCTCTCAAACACACACACACTCACAGGTTTACATGGTCACATGGTTGCATTTGGAAGACTTTACAAAAGAGTCTGGAGTAATAAACCCCTGAGGCGAAGCACAAAAATCAGTGTGTATAGAGCCATTGTACTGTCTATTCTCCTTTATGGGTCTGGAACGTGGGTCACCTATCGCCACCATTTACGACTCCTCAAACGCTTTCATCAGCGCTGTTTACGCACAATCCTAAATATACACTGGACTGACTATGTGACGAATGTTGTTCTCCTTGAGCAAGCAGGGATCACCAGCATTGAGGCCATGATATTAAGAACACAGCTGCGCTGGGCAGGGCATGTTTCTAGGATGGAGGACCATCGCCTCCCCAAAATACTACTCTACGGTGAACTCGCCACGGGTCAGCGTTAAGAGGGGCACTCCAAAAAAGCGATACAAAGACTCCCTGAAACAACATCTCAGGCTCAGCCAAATTGATCACCAACAATGGTCCGCCCTGGCCTCACATTGGGAGGCATGGAGACGCACGATCCACAATGCTGCAGCCTTATTTGAGAACTCACGACGAACAAGTCTTGAAGAGAAACGACAATGCAGAAAGAATCACAACCCAAAAACATCACCCAAGGAGACCTTCTGCTGTGCTTTTTGCAACTGGACTTGTTTATCTCGGATTGGCCTTTTTAGTCATCAGTGCGCTTGCAGAAAGCGAGGGATGAGTCCTTCCAGAATCTTCGTTTGCGAAGAAGAAAAGCCAGAGAGAGGTACTGGAGGCAGAAGGCCACAAAACATGGCGGAGCAGAAGGAAGGCACAAAGCACCTGGCTAGAGCCAGTGCAGAGAAGGGTTGAGTATCGGGGCTTCCTGTTGAAAGAGGGCTTCAACCCCAAAGAGAAGACTGCCGGGGTGGGTCTCCATTTCTTCCATCTCTCTCCAGCAAACTCCTCATTTCCCCAGTACATGTGTGTATGTGTGTCAGTGTCACAGACCCTCTGTGCCAGGCATGGCTATGAAGGTGTCGTGAGGGGAAGAGAAGACCAGCAGGCCGGTTGTGAAGATATCAGACGGGGGACTTTGCAAGGGGCTCCCCTCCTCCAGGGCCAGGGGGGCCTACGAGGGAATATTTAGGAGCTCTTGAGCACGGCTTCCTTTGAGACTTGGCAGCTAGAGGTGTGCAAATAATATCTGCAAAGATACATAAAATATTCATATGAAATGCCAGGTAATGATGACACATATGAAAAGCAAACTGTCAGGCTGGTTTGACTCTGGTCTCTGCCAAGAGAAAATAACAGATATATATATATATTCCTCTGTCTCCAAACTTTTTTCCTGCTTCCCTCTCCCCCCAAAAGAAATGGAATAAAGGGAAAACGTATTTAAATAACAGGTTGTTATTTAAATGGATAACAACCAGGAAATTAAAAGTTAAGCTTCCCCACCCACCCTGCTCTTTGCTGCGTTTTTCTGCAAATGAAGGATGGAGCCTCCTCTCCTGGCTGAGGAAGCAAAAGGGTTCCCTGACCTTCAGGGCCTGGATCCGGTTCTCCACACCTCAGGGTGAGGGGAGGAATCTCAGGGCAAGACCAGTGCCCTGAAAAGAGACTTTGCCTTTTCCCCAAAACTGGTTCCTGCTGGCTCCCATTGCTCCAGGCGACTTTGGAGTAGCCTCTGTAGATTCTGGGAAAGTCCTCTCCTTCCTTTGCCTCCTTTGTTAGACTTGCATTTTTCATTTCAACAACATGCGCCAAGCAATTGTGGCAGTGTTGAAGGACAGGATCAGGCTCTGCCCCACAACATCCCCCGTCTGTTGGTGTCTGGTTCTGGCTATGAAGCATCAGGCCTTGGGGTGTTCCTGACCTGGCAGCCCCTGGGAGCCACACTGAGCAGGGGGAGGGTGGGATTTGGGAAAGGTCTGAGACTTTGCCTGTCTCTTGTATCCTGAGAGGAATGGGAGCGGAGGAGATGGCCAGCCTCCCCCTGGAATTTGCCAGGCAGGCCAGACCTATAAATGGCCAGGAAAGAGGGGAGCTAAGTGCAAAGGGATGTGTGATTGTAGCACCCTAGAGCAGTGGCTCTTAACCTTTTCTTTACCAGGGACCCCCTTTAAATATCTTCTGTTGCTGGGGACCCCAAGATTTAACTCAAGATTTAAAACCCTAATAATAATCCTCTCTCTGGCTTTTCTTCGCAAACGAAGATTCGGGAAGGACTCATCCTGCGCTTTCTGCAAGCGTGCTGATGACTGAAAAGGCCAATCCGAGATAAACAAGTCCGGTTGCAGAAAGCACAGCAGAAGGTCTCCTTGGGTGATGTTTCCGGGTTGTGATTCTTTCTGCGTTGTCGTTTCTCTTCAAGACTTGTTCGGCGTGAGTTCTCAAATAAGGCTGCATCATCATCATCATCATCATCATCATTCAATTGCACCGTCCATTAAACCTTCCCTCAGAGGGACTGGAGGTGAGGGAAGCCTTTTCTCCTGCTTTTTCCTGCAAGTTTGTGGCTGGAGTGGATTGAATGGCAATGCACAGGCCAAGCCAGCCAGCCTTCGTCTTGACTCCTGTCACCTGGCCACTCCACTGCAGGCAGGCCAAGCAACCTTCAAGCCTTTGTGGACCCCTGTGAGGACATTGTCTCACCCTGGGGGTCCCCAGACCATAGGTTGAGAACCACTGCCCTGGAGGCATCCCTGTTAGCCGGCCAGAGCTTTCCAGGGACGGTGGGATAGAGCTGTCACACACGTAAGCCTGGATTGTCCTAGAAGGCATGGCGGTACTTCGTGGCCAGGCTGCGTGTTACACAGACCGGGAAATGGGGCTTCTCAGGAATGAGGTCCTCCTCCCAACCCATTTCCCCAGGCAAGGTCTCCTCCCCCCCCCCCCGCCCCAGCCACAGTCAACCCCAAGGTGGGCGATTGGCAGCAAACAGCAGCTTCAGGGGCGAGGGGAAATAGTAGGCAGAGGATGGCACTGCGTGAAAGGGATAAACTTCACCCCCCTTGTGCACCATGGCCCCAATCCACTGCCTGCCCCCCCCCCAACTAGTGCCTGCTTTTCCCAAGGAAAGAAGGAGGGAAGGTGTGCTTTCGCCAGAGCAGCTACCGAATGTAACTGGCGCACGTTCTTCCTTGCCTGGTTGCTCCCGGGGAGAAGATCCCCTGGGCCCCCCAGTCAGCAGCCAAGAGGCCAAGGAAAGACCACCACCCTGACCTGGGCACTTGCAGGCTGTGGGGAGGAGGCAGGTGGGGGTCCTCTTCCCCTTTGCTGGGTTGCCCCCCTGCCCCCCCCCCAAGTATCTCCCTCCCTCTGGGCCCAGCAGTTGAGGAGGCAGAGGCAGCAGCTGCCTGGGGGCCTTATTCTAAATGATGTCCCTCTTTGGGTAACAGATGAGGAATGGACTCTCTTCCCCCTCGCCCCATAACAACCCATAACTCTCCTTGTCCCATGGCCGCTCAGCTTGAGAGACCCTCCTTCTTCCTCCCACTCCCCAAAGTCTTTCGCCTGCGGCAGGTGTGTCTTTTGTTCTTTATTGCCTGGCAGGGAGAAAAAACCCACGGAGCCTCGATTCTTATTAAGCTTGCAATATCTTAAATGAAATTCAGATTTATATGGGGAAATCGCACTATTTGTAATATGAATCATCAGCGTCAGTAATGCAATCTTAAGGAGCCGATTCCCTCCTGGAAGAATCTGTTTTCCCTCTTTAGCCACTCTAAAGAAAAGCTTAGCTGATATTATTCCTCCCTGCCCTGTGAAATTCCACAAATTCTACAGGAGAGGGGATGCAAAATGGGGAGGGGGGGTTCTGCCTTGCCATTTTCCTGCTCCCAGTTGTTGGACATTGGATTGGCCTATGGAAAAGTAATGCAAGCTTCTGGAAATGAATATAAAGAAGCTTGCATTACTTTTCCATAGGCCAATCTAATGTTAAATTTCTGTTTACTATTGGCTTCTCTGGCAGGTATGCATACGTGTGTGTGTGTGTGTGTATGTGTGTGTGTCTTTGTGCTGATGTGTGTCCACCCACAGGTGACCCCAGGGCACAGGTATAGTCAAGGCCATCTGCTTTCAGGTAGGTAGACTTGAGGCAATGCACTATGTTGGGCTCTATCTATCTATCTATCTATCTATCTATCTATCTATCATCTACCTATCTATCCGTCCACTCATCCATCCATCCATGCTGTTTGTTTGTTTGTCTTTATAGACTAAAGCCATGGGCCTCCTCCATGGATCCATGTGCCTTCTCTCCTGTTTATCATCCTACTTAGCAGCCGTCGGAGGAAGCATTCTACCGTGGATCCAGCTCACTTTTATTTCTAACTGAAGAAGGCAGAAGCTGACATGTTTTGTTAATTAATTTATACAGTTAAGTTTGTTAGTCTCTCTAAGCTATATGAAATATATTAAATATCAGATGCATTAAAATCTGAGCAGATTATCACTGGGAGAGAGAACCTCAATCTGAGACTGACAGATAGAGGACTTTTTCGGACGGGGTTTTGTAACGCAAGCAGCCTCGTCCCCATTGCAAGGCTGCTGCGCTGCAGGGGGTCCCTTTCGGATGACGCTGTGCCTGCGCCGATACTGTTGCGGAAGTGCTGGGAGGCTGCAGCACCATATTTGGTGATT
Organism: Gambelia wislizenii; assembly: GCA_030847615.1. Taxonomy (NCBI): domain Eukaryota; kingdom Metazoa; phylum Chordata; class Lepidosauria; order Squamata; family Crotaphytidae; genus Gambelia; species Gambelia wislizenii. Next base: position 919,614 of record JAUMIR010000008.1, read on the forward strand.
TCCTAATCACGAACAACTTTCATGATTAGAAAAATGGCGCTGCAGCCTCCCAGCACTTCCACAACAGTATTGGCAGGGGAGAGCGTCATCCAAAATGGACCCCCTACCGCACAGCAGCCTCGCAACGGGGACGAGGCTGCTCGCGTTACAAAACCCCGTCCGAAAAAGTCCAGAGACAGACACCAGGCAACACAATTACAACGTCATGGTAGAGCGACTGGTTCCCACTATCGCACAATGTTATCATGTTTACATGGTGAATCTGTGCTCCAGCTGCAATTTAGGCATTGCTTTTAATTGATGGGACAAGCCATCAATAGCTCTCAATATTGCTTTTTTTTTTTGTGGAACTGAAGAGCGTACAAAAACATGGCTTGCTGTAATTGCGAGATGACAGCATGAAGGGGCAGTCCTCTTTCCCCCCTCCCTGTTCCAGGCGAGAAAACACGTGAAAACTCTCCATAGGATGCTCTTTTTATGAACTGTCCCAGTTTGTTTGCAGATGTTTAGGTTTATTTAAGAGTTTGTGTGTTGGCTTACTTTGCAAATTAAGGCGTTTTTGGTGTTTTTAAGCACACTTGCATCTTCTCATGAGAACCTTCGAAATCTCACCCATGCTAAATCACGGAAGTAAATTCCCATTATTAAAGCACTAGTGGTGGTTGTGCAATAATTCCGTGGCAGTCCTTTCACGTGATTACAGCGACATGTGATAAAAAGTGTAACAATGCCACTATGTTTCCGCATTCCTCATTCACAGAATTACAGTGTTTTTAGGTGCTAGTCTGATAAAGTCCATAATCTCTGCTCAGTGCAACCACCTCCACTCCTCCCCACCTTGGTGGCTACCATCTGCTGGGTTTTTGGGGGAGGAGAAAGGTTGCAATGACTCCCTTCTCGGCCTGCCCGCCCAGTGCTGGTTGTCCTTTTGCATTCAGCCAAAATGTCCAGGTAGTAGTCCTGGGAGAGAGGTGTCCAGATCCACTTGATAATGCTTCTTGCACCATTTGATTCCTGCAGGTATCCTTCAGAACTGAAAAGAATGTCCTTCCCCCCCTCCCCTTCTTTTCCTTTTCACGTCTAGGGGAACAGATCTGGAGCTTTTCAGTAGGTGGAGAACAGAGACATGTTGGTGTCACAGGTAACCAGTACCATGCCTTAGGAGGAGAGACTTAGAGAGACTTAAGAGGCGATATGACCATGCCTTATGAGGAAAAACTTAGGGAGCTGGGTACATTTAGTCCGGAAACAAGACGGTTAAGGGGCGATATGATAGCCCTGTTTAAGTATTTGAAGGGGTGTCACGTTGGGGATGGAGCAAGCTTGTTTTCTGCTGCTCCAGAGACTGGAACACGGAGCAATGGATGAAGCTCCAGGAACAGAGATTCCACCTCAACATGAGGAGGAACTTTTTGACAGTAAGAGCTGTTCGGCAGTGGAACGCACTCCCTCGGAGCGTGGTGGGGTCTCCTTCCTTCGAGGTCTTTAAACAGAGGCTGGATGGCCATCTGTCAGGGATGCTTTGATCAAGATTTCCTGTGTGGCAGGGGGTTGGACTGGATGGCCCTCGTGGTCTCTTCCAACTCTACAATTCTATGATTCTAGGTAGCACACCATAACATGGTTCAGGCTTGGAGTGATACAGAGCCCTGTCTGCAAACTGTTACACACGCATGCACACACACACGCGCACACACACACACACAGAGCATGAGTGAAATTAGCTGACACACATTGAAAACTGCTTAATGCAGTGTAGATGTGCAAAGTGCTATTGCTTAAAAACAATTTGTAAGCCGCTCTGATAGCCTTGTGGTTGAAGAGCGGGGTATAAATAAATAAATAAATAAATAAATAAATAAAATGTTCCCCAGGCCTGCTTTGGAGGAATGTAATTTGGGATGCCTTGCTTGTTCCAAGTGAGCTGATAGAGAAGAAACAGGAAGGGGAAAGGGGATGACAGGAAGATGGTGGAGTGACAGCAGTGGTGGTGATGGAATAATTTTAATTTCTCCTTGGATGTCCTTAACAGTGGTAGTCTTAATTTTCCCAATGTATGGCTACGAAAGGAGAATGCAAGCGATCAAGCAAGAATAAGAATATGGCGGGTGCTCAGGGCTGCATCATGAAAGAGAGAGGGGAGGGAGGGAAGGAAGGAGGAGTGTGTTTTTGAATAGCATTTCTCCGTGAAGCAGCTGATTTTGCAAGAATCCGAGCTCTCCCACACACACATACATGCACATAGCCTTTTAAAGGGATTTTTCTGTGTTTCTTGAGAGAGAGTTTAAAAATAAAAGTATATCTTCGGCGTGGCACACAGCAGGATTACGTAACCCAGTGACCCCAGTTCATCCAAGCCCTGCCAGTGGGGCTCCAGATGCCCGGCGTGTTTTGCCATTCTGAGGGCTGGTCGTAACGCACTGGACGCATCTTCTGTTTGTTAAGAGCTTGTGAAGGATTTGTTGGTTTCATTAATCAAACATTTCATTAATCACAGATTAAAAATGTGGATCGCAAGTGGAGCTGGTCTTCTGATCCCGTCCTTGTGTTGGTGGTACCACAATCACAAGCCATCTGCGCATGTGTGTGTGTGCCTCTTTCTCTCTGTTCACCCAAACAAGGCAAGGCAGAGGGCAGGATCCACCATGTTATGGCCCAGATGTCTGGGAAAAGAAACTCTCTTGCCTTCCATTCACGGGGATAACATTTTCATGCCTTAGTGTGTGCCAGGATGTCTCTGCTTTGGGGTTTCTTTGCTTTCGCTGGAGGCGAAAGGTCCCATAGACCAATTGTAGCCTGGTTTTTCTAAGGCGAAACTTTTCTCTCCCCCAAAGCCTGTCTCTGTTATAACTACACATTTGCAAAAGAGGCGGAGGGCTTTCCAAGAGTCCTAACCCTCCACCAAACTCAGCCCCCATGTGCCCCATTCCTGGAGTTCTCCAGGAGTTTATGGAGGCCAAAGATGACACAAACAGAATTTGTTGGGGTGTGATTCTCCAGCTGGCATGGGTGGGCTGAGAAAAAAAGGGGGTGCCACTTCTGCGACTGTCTAGCAAGGATGCACCCCCCAAAAACTCTGACATGCCTGCAATGGAAACAGAGAGATGGGGAGCAGGAAGGGGCCATGGCTCCTCAGCTAGTCAGGCCCAGCTCTCGCCAGGGAAAGTCTGAGCCGTATTTGTGGATGCAGACCTCCGTGTGTGACCTTCTGGCTGCTAAATTGGATCAGGCTTTCCTCCTGCGGCAACTGCAGCAGCAGCAGCACCCAGCTCACCCTTTTGATGAAACCTTCCTCCCCCATTTCTGCTCAACCCCCTCCCCTGTGCGGACCCACCATATTGCTTCCTTTTAAGGAGCAGATCCCTCATTGTCTGCTGACTTCATTTCGCTTTGACAATTTTCGATAAAGAAGTGATGTACGTCCTATAATTCTGTTGCTCATATCAATTCAGAATTTTTCCCTCCTTGTGCTCCTTGTGGTTCCTCGCCTCCCTCCTCATCCACCTGCCAACATGGTTCCTTGTTGCCTGGGAAAACTGCAGCCTTCCTACCTCCCCCCACCTCCATATTAAGTTTGCAACACCTGCGATGAAATTCAGATTTATAGCTCCAAATGCCCTGGCTGCAATGTGAAATAGAAAAAGCAAAGTAATGGAAAGAAAGCCATGTCTGCAAGGCTCGGGGCCGTGGCCATTTCCTCTCCCTGCACTCTCCTACCTGAGCAGTTTCCAAGACCTGTTCTTGTTTTTATTTTACCTTTTTTCCTCCTGGCAGCATGCAGCAATTGATCAAGGTAGATAAGAGCAGCCCCTGGGCATGTGCAGTGAGTTGGCGGAGATGAGCGTAAAGAAATGGTATTAACACAGGGAAACAGGAAAGGTTCTTTGCTCCTGGGTAGACAGAGGCAGCCCAAAATGCTGTGCTTTGCAGGGAAACGGAGGCCTGGTTTGGGAACATCACACCACTGAGTCTGGTTGGAGACCTTGCAGCTGGATGCACGGATGGATGGATGGAGGGATGGATGGGGAAGCTCTAGGAGGAAAGGGAGGGGTTTAGTGGCAGAACTAGGGGGGCATGGAGAAGCCCAACCACACCAGGTGACACCACTGGGGATGGGGCTCACTCATATTTGGCAGCTGGAATCCATCTATTGTTTGCAACGGGCGGGGTGGGTGTCAGGATCGGTCCTGAAAGCACCCTTCTCCGGCCAACAGAGACCATTGTAATGCAATTTGTTTCTCTTTCTGAGCTGCCATTTGATGTTTGCATTTTTCCTGTGCTTGTAACAAGTCTGTGTATTATGGGATGAGTGGCCTTCCACCTGCAGGGACTGAGGGAACCGTAGGCAGGACCCGCTTTGGTGAGAAAGGGGGAGTGGGGATGATGGATGGCCAATGACTGTATAGCCCACCAGATCTTGTGGACTGTTAATATTTTTTATGCTTTTGCTTTGTAAATAGTTTTCATCTGAAGCACCAACTTTGTATGGTTCGCTCTTTAGATTTCTGCAGCAATAAAGCTTACTGTTTAACTGTTTACTGAGACTGAGGAAGCCAGTACCTGACGGTGGGTGGGGCTGGTGCTGGAGAAGCCCACCCACCAGCAGGGGATCCCAGGATCCAGTCAAGCAACAGGGACTGAGAAGTGTCCCCTTTGGAAGGGCTTTGGGGGACACACCCCATTGCCAATTTAGGGCCACCCGTCCCCAACTCATCCTTTGAAAAGAATGACCTTTCTCATAAAGTAACATGTCAGACAAGGCATCCTCATTTTAAAGTGTGTATGTGTAAAAAAATTGCTGATATTCCACACAAACTTTTGAGACAATTCCCTGGAGGCATATTCCCCAAGTACCTATTACCTCTATTTTAAGGAAATTACATTAAATTATTAGTGACAAATTTACTTGTCTGCCAATGTGTTTTTCTGGAATTTTACAACAACATCAATACTTGGCTGTTTTATACGGCCCCACATTTACCTGTCTTTGGAGCAGAGTCACCCCTTTGGGAACAGTGCCTGTCACAAGGAAGCCGCCTGTGCAAGACTCTCTCAGTTTTGCATCCATGGGTTTGAATGAGGAAATACGTCCGAGGCCTAGTCAGTGTCTCTTGCATGCACGGGTAAGCTCTCCCACAGAACTGGTTGCAGAAACAACGTTGTGCATGCAGCGCCACTGCAGATGGATGTGCTCTGTACACTGATGGTGCACTGCACATTGAGCATGGGTGTGCATGAACATTTGATTGTGCATTGGGTTGCACATTTGGTGTCTCGTTTCAGCTGCACAACGCTGCCATTCAACCAAAGGTAGTGTAGCACAATCTTTGAGTAATGCTGCACGCAGGGGTTTACGTTCACTTTATTTTGAACGTTTTTGCCTCTGCCTAGCAGCTCCTTCCCAGTCAATATCAAAATGCCAGCTGTAGTCAGAAGGGAGCAAAGGCCAGGCTGGGAGCAAAGGTCAAGTGTGGCATTTTAGAGTCCAATTAAATTGTTGTAAAGAACCAGCAGTTTGGAAACCTGCCAGAGAGGAGATCTTCAGCCAGGGGAGAGGCAGCTATTGGGGGCAGCAAAAGAAAGGCATAGCTCCTCCCCGTAGGAATTCTGCCCACCCCCCAAAATTAAATTTTCCTCCAGCCCCTACATTTCCAGCATTGTAGAGAGTGAGACCTGGGAAATCTCCCACTGCTAGAAGTCATCTTTTCATCGCTGTTTCTGCATCCCCTCTTTTCTTTGGAGGCCTAAACCCTGTTTGTAATTGCTCACCTGGAGTTTTAAAAAAAATCCAGAATCCACAAAAAACGTGATACCTTTATTGGCCAACCAAATGCAAAACACATGATGCAAGCTTTCGAAGCTCTACTGGCTTCTTCATCGGGCAAAAGATGTTAAAAAATAAAAAAGAGAAGAAAAGTGACGGTGTTGGAGTCACAGGCCGACACGTTGTCTCAGACGTTCCTGTTGTATGGGCTCCTTTGTTAAGCAGAGATCATTGGATTTCTCAAGACATTTTTGTACTGCTACATCTAGAAAAACCTTTTAGGTGCTATATAGGTAAAATGCAGCCAATTATAGTCCGAAAGAGAAGTTATACCATTGTTGGAGGTAGAAACCTTGGAGAGTTTAGTCCCGGTCCATATTTCCCTCTTGTTTAAGATTCCCCTGTTGCGGCAAAATGAGGGATCTTCAAATCCAGGAAAGATGTGCAGGCTGCAGGGCGAACACGGCTACCCAGAATGTGTTTCCTGAAGTCTTAAGTGACTGCAAGGCTAGAAATTTGGGGACAGAAGGGAAATTTCGCTGGGTGGTGGCAGGGGGGGATTCTTGTTTAAGGGGATGCCCTCCTTTTCTTCTCCCCCATAGCTCCCTCCCCTTCTGGATGCATCTTCAGCTATTGCAACGCACGGTTTATCCTTTTTTCTCCAAGAGGACTTTTCTTCCTTTCTCCCTCCTCCTCCTCCTTCCCAAACTCGAACTCAGAGTCACACACAACACCCTTGCCACGCACAAGCCTTTTCCTCTCCTCTTTCCAGGCAGGCAAAGGCAGGCAGGTGTAGCAGGAGACACTGAGCCATCTTCAGACAAAGAATGAGCTCTGGACTTGCAGGGTTCAGACCCAGCATTTGCCCTCATCCCTTCCCTGAATTTATTTTTATTTTATTTTATTCTGACATTTCTATGCTGCTTTTTTATTCCCCACATCCCAAAGCGGTTTACCACACTGGAATATTAAAACCCAATAAAATACAACAAAATCAAGTAATAAAACCATGAAACAACGATGGAAAACAATAAAATAAAGATCAGACACAAAGGCCTAAATATAGTTGTTAGGCTCAACTGGAGCAAATCTATGGAATCCATGGAACTTGCGCTAAGTGCCGCCTTAGATAAATTCCTGCTGATTTATCAGCTCTACTCTCATTGGAACTAAGTATTGGTTTGAGGCCCAAATAAATAATACAGTAATAGATTTCCTGAAAGTTACTAAAACCATCAGGGGCACCTGGCAACCATTTGGTGATGAGGGGGGAAAATGCCAGGACCAAGAAATAACATCTTCTGCTGGCAGTGCCAGCATCCTGTCTTGGGCACGCCAGTTCTCCATGCTGGTGGTCTACAAACTGTGAGCTCTGGAAGACCCCTCCCAGGAGATCGCCTGCACCCTCCTTCAGGCTAGAAGTCTGGCTCTAAGGTGAAGCATCATCCGTTGGCACTCACACACTCTCACCCTCCCACCTTGGCACGCATCTAGGGCAACATCCCCTTAATCCATTTCGTTTCTTGCACATTATCCAGAGAATCATAGAATCATAGAGTTGGAAGAGACCTCAAGGGCCATCTAGTCCAACCCCCTTCTGCCTGGCAGGACTACCCAATCAAAGCATTCTGGACAGATGGCCATCCAACCACCTCCAAAGAAGGCGACTCCACCACACTCCCAAGCAGCAGCAGATTCCACTTCCGAACAGCTCTTACTGTCAGGAAGTTCTTCCTAATAATGTTTAGGTGGAATCTCTTTTCCTGCAGTTTGAACCCATTGCTCCGTGTCCTAGTCTCTGGAGCAGCAGAAAACAAGCTTGCTCCATCCTCAGTATGACATCCCTTCAAATATTTAAACATGGCTATCATGTCACATCTCAACCACTCTTGTCCAGGCTAAACATGCCTAGCTCCCTAAGCCGTTCCTCATAGGGCATCATGGCTTCCAGGCCTCCCACCATTTTGGTCGCCCTCCTCTGGACACATTCCAGCTTGTCCATATCCTTCCTGAATTGTGGTGCCCAGAACTGGACACACAATTCTAGGTGAGGTTTGACCAAAGCAGAAAGCAGAGACCCTGAACAAGTAGCAAGGACACAATCTTTTTCCTATTTGCTGATTGACTGGTGATGCAAATCTGTTTCTGGGGGGAAATCACAAGGCATTTTAGTGGCTCTTTTCCCATCTAAACTGAGGTTCGGGCTGGTTCTGCATAGCCTCGAGATCTGCTGCTGGAGGCACAACTTACAGCTAGGCTGAATTCCTACCTAGCACAAGGGGGGTGGACCAAGGGTCAGAGCAGCACAGCGGCAAGAAAGGAAGCCATGCACATTCACAGCTACTCTGCCTGCCTGCCTGCCTGCTGTAATGTGCAGTGTTCCTGCATGTGCCACTCTGGTTACGCTACCGTCAGCCAGATACAACTGTTACGCACTACCCACCAAACCCCAAACTCCATTCAGCCACAACTTATACTGGCATGAATCCCTAACAGGATGGCAGCCACTGTCTGCTTCATTGTGCCTGAGTTGTGTTGCATAGCTGTGTGCCAAGGAGATGAAATACCTCTTCCAGGAGCCAAAGGTGTGGGCCTGCTCCATCTTTGGTCCTCTGCTCCCCTTCTCTCCTGGATGCCAGACTCCAGGGTTCAATTAAGCCAGCCGGGAGAGCCCTCTTTCCCAGGAAGCCTTCTTGATCGGCTGGGCTAATAGGATGCTTAAATCCCCCTCTTCTCTTCCCAAGGGAGGGAACAGAGACATCACTCCGTTTGGAGGAGGGGGGAATGGAGCCCCTCCATGGCTTGCTTGGTCTCCCGCCTCCGCCCAGATCAGGATGGAGGGTTTATGATTAATACAGTTGATGCAGAAAATGGCCCACCACGGAGGGGCTTCTAGGCTTCTCCTTCTCCTTCCCTTTTTAAATATCTCACGCTTGCTGCCCACAGCCTCTTTGAGGGAAGTGACAGCCGGACTGACCTTTCGCTCAGCATCACGTGCCTGCAGGAAAGAGAATTAGCATGACACAAGAGCCCTTTCTGGGGGTGAAGGGGATGCCCATTGACAGAGGCTGCCTGCATGGTGCAGATTCCCTCCTAGCAAAAACATCTTTATGTCTGAACTGGGCAACTTGGAGCCCTCCCTGCGAGGTAGGAGGACAGCGACTTCACAGGGCTCCTCTGGAGCACTTCACATCCCCGCCCAAAGGTCACACTACATATTTTGACCCCCTCTCATGGTGCCTTTGAGGACAGAGCTCTGGGTGCAAAGGCCGTTCTCTCCTGCTGCACTGCTGTGAGAAGGCCTCGGCTTCTGCGGCCACTTCAGAGGCACGCAGGATGGGGCCACGCGGAATGGGGCCATGCAGGAAGGGGCGAAGGGCAGGAATGGGCCGGGACAGGGCACGTGGCAGCCAGAGCCAGCGGAGGAACAAAAGCAGGGGCAACCCCAGGAGGCTGGGTTTTGGTTTCCCAAGGCCCCCTCCCAATTAGTGCCATTAGCGTGCCTCTTGCGTGCGCGGCGCGTGTACCTGCAACAGCTGTGGCCGGGATGCCAAGCCGTCCCCTCGCAAGGCACCCTTGTCAGCTCTCATTAGCCTCTGATCAGTTTCCAGGATCTGAGGCCAACTTGAATGCAAAAGTAAAAACACATTGTTACCACAAATTTCATCAAGTAAATGTGCTGGATAAGGAAACAGATCAGCTGTGACCTCTCTGACATTTTCAAAATGTTTAAAAGCTGAGGCTAATACTTTCTGATGGGCTTTCATCTTGCGTTGACAATGGAGGGGCCGGGAGTGGTGACAGCCCGTGTCAAGCGGGGGTCCGTCTTATCAAAAACCAGGACACCCTCCCCCCACCCCTGACCACCGCTGCCTCCAGATCTTTCAAACCAAATAGTCTCAACAAAGATAATTGTGTTTACAGTGCATTTGCCTCCCCTCCCTCTTCCCCTGACAACACACATCCTGACTGCGCACACCTCAAAATGCTGGTGCAATTGTCCACCTTTCCATTTAATGCCTTTAAAAAAAGAGGCCATTTCATTTTAAGGGACTCCATTGCATACAAAGGCACACAGAATGCTTTGGTGCTGAGCTGGCCAGGAATGAACGTGTTTTGCGGGTTGGTTTTATGTCTAGGCAGGGATGTCGCTACAGGCGGGGATCAAAATAAGGACATCGGCCCCTCCCAATAAGAATCTTGTCCCACCAAATGAAATCTTCCTTTAGTTCCCATATTATTGAACATTGTTCACCTCTAGAACGCTTATATTCACTACGGTTGCATTCGCTGGGCCACTCTCTGCCTTCTTCTTTGCTTTGGGAGTTTAAACTCTGTTTTTAAATGCTCAACTGAGTTTAAAATGACTGCAATTCTAGAAATTTGGGGAGCGAAGGAAAATCCTGGGGCAGAGGGAGAGAATTCTTATTGCCTTAATTTCAATGTAAACCTTGTTAGAGCCAGCAAATATTTCTGAGGATTAAGAATTCAGATCTGAATTACTAGTAACAGGTGTATTCATTTATTATTTATTAAAATGCTCTATTCCTCTGTTCCTCTGCCTGCAATACTCACATACACACACTTCCAAGGTGTAAAAACTTCCCAAGCAGCTTATAGATAAAAAAAATGACAATGAAAACAGCCATCCAAATGCTCTTTAAGGATCTCCAAAGAAGGAGAGTCCTCTGCCCTCAGAGGCCATCTGTTTCACTCTCAAATAACTAAAAAAAAATGTGGAAAAGTTCTTCCTAATGTTTAGGTGGAATCTCTTTTCTTGTAATTTGGATCCTTTGGTTTGCATCGTAGGCTCTGGGCTATGTACGAAAGGGATCTAGGAGTCCTAGTAGACAACAAGTTGAACATGAGTCAACAGTGTGATGCGGCAGCTAAAAAGGCCAATGCGATTTTGGGCTGCATCAATAGAAGTATAGTGTCCAGACCATGCCTTAGGAGGAGAGACTTAGGGAGCTGGGTATGTTTAGCCTGGAAAAAAGATGGTTAAGAGGCGATATGATAGCCCTGTTTAAGTATTTGAAGGGGTGTCACGCTGAGGATGGAGCAGGCTTGTTTTCTGCTGCTCCAGAGACTGGAACACGGAGCAATGGATGCAAGCTCCAGGAACAGAGATTCCACCTCAACGTTAGGAGGAACTTTCTGACAGTAAGAGCTGTTCAGTAGTGGAACGCACTCCCTCGGAGCGAGGTGGGGTCTCCTTCCTTGGAGGTCTTTAAACAGAGGCTGGATGGCCATCTGTCGGGGATGCTTTGATCGTGATTTCCTGCATGGCAGAATGGGATTGGACTGGATGGCCCTCATGCTCTCTTCCAACTCTGCAATTCTACAATTCTATGATTCCTCCATCTTCTACATGACATCCATTCAGGTATTCAGACGGCCATTAAGCACCTCTCATGATGATGTCAACCTTTATTTATAGGCCAACTTTTCCACAACCCTGGGAAGAAAACGAGAACAGACTTAAAAAAAAAAAAAGCACAGGAGCCCTGGGCAGATGGCAGCAAAGGTGTCATGGGAAGGGGAAATGAGGTGCCCACCAGATCATGCCACAAACCACCCTCCCCTTCCCCAGTTCCCACCCCTCCACTCCTGTGGCCTTGAGGAGTGGTGGTCTCCCCAGCCACCATGCCCTTCAGTGGGAGGGGGCAACCTTTCCTTTTCGAGACCCCTCCAAAAGCGACCTGCTTGATTGCATCCCCAATTTCCCCACAGATATTAACATCCTCCCCAGGTGAGCAGGTGAAGCTACAACCAGAGGGGCCTCCCTTCTGTGGTGGGGCTTTGCGGGGAGATCGGGAGTGGGGGATGGCTTTTGAAATCTATTCACACCTCTCCTGTTAATAATCCGGCTTCTCCGGCATCTATTATTTAAAAAGCTGTGGAGATCATCTTTAAGGGATGTGTGATGTGCTGTATCTCCTCTAGGTGTACATCTCTCTCTGACTACCTGGGTAGCATATGTCTATTGATCTGTGGGTCTCCATCAGCCCATGAATGCCAATAAAGCTTACGCCAAAAAGAAAAAGAGAGAGAAGAACGGAAAATGTTTGTACAGCTCAGGAATGCTTTAGAAAGACAAGTGGGCATAGATTTCTTAGATTCTGTGTGGAGGGAGAACAACGGAGAAGAATGGCACATGTGAATATATCAGTGATGCGCTGGTTGACCCATCTTGGGCCACCTCGACCCCCCAAAGCCACCCCCACACACACACAGAGTGAAGATGGGTGGCTGTGCTTGCTGGAAAAAAGGGGCTGTAGGATGGGAAACCAGAGCCCTGCCAGCCTGAGTGCCCACCAGATCATGCCTTGGACCACCCAGATGCCTCTGCAGGCAGGAAGGGGTTAATCACAGCACCTGCCCATGCTCTCCCCCACTCCCCCTTTCTTAAACAATCCAAATTTTGGTCCTTCAGATGTTTTGGACCTCAGCTCCCAGAATTCCTGACTGTTGGACAAAACCAGCTGGGGCTTTGTCCAAAACACCTGGAGGACCAAAGTTTGGAAAGCCCTGCTCTAGAATCGTAGAGTTGGAGGAGACCACAAGGGCCATCCAGTCCAGCCCCCTACTTTGCAGGAATACCTCTTGATTAGGGCCAAAGAAGGAAACCTCTTTGTTGGGTCAGAGGCTGGGGGCCCAGCGATCGGATGGGGGGGTGGACTCTGAAGAACAGGAGCAGCTCCACCTCCTCCTTGCCAGTTTTTGGAGGTTCCTCTCACATACTCTCCAACATGGCACAGATGAACACTGTGGTCAGGAAACACCAGAGTGGTCAAGATGGCAAAAGTGGACGTGAAAGAAGAAGACCAGGGTACGAATCCCCGCTTGGCCATGGAAAGCCACTGGGTGACTGTGGGCAAGTCACACTCTCTCAGCCTCAGAGGAAGGCAAAGTCAACCCCCCTATGAACAAATCTTGCCAAGAAAACCCTGTGAAGGATCACCTTGGGGCTTCTATAAGTCAGAAATGACTTGAAGACACACAGCAGCAACGATAACGTGTGCAAATTGCCCTGAAGGCTTAAAAAAAATTTAAGCATGTTTTGTTTGGTGCCAAAATGACAGCAGCATTGATGCCAACCAGGCCTCCCGGCAAGAGGGTATTCCAAGGCAAGGGTGCCCCTGCAGAGAAGGCCAGCCATGGTGAATTGGATTGCGGGCCAGGGATGGTCTGGGTAGAATGAGTTGTTCAGGGGCCCAGTTCTCCCAGCGGCTGAGAAGGGATGCTGGAGCCCACCAGCAAAAGGTCTTCTCTACTGTTAGACTGACCACCTGTTGCATAACATTACCACCAGTACAGCTGATCTTGTGCCAGTGATGTGCATGTTTGTCAGCAAAGGAGGTCTTCGGGAGCCCAGCTCCAGAATGGAGGGGTGGCCCCTTCCGGCCTCCTCTGGGCAAAGGCCACCTGCAACCGGCCATTGTCCATTTCTTCCCACATTGCCTCCAGTCCTTGGGGGTCCACACACTGCCTCCCCTCCCGCCCTTCAGGATGACTGAGGCGACAGCGAAGGAGTCAATATTTGACCATGGCAGCAGTGACCCCGCATTCATTAGCAGAGAGCGTCAGGACTTCACCTCTGGTGGAATCACAATATTGTTTTTACAAGTTTATGAAGCCTGATTGATGTGGGCCTCACCGATTATCCGTTCTTTTTAACAGGATTAAATTGTATGTACAGATTAGAAAGACTGCCCAGTTGGAATATTGGTATTCCAGTAGCAGAGTAAAAATAAACATGCATTTAGCAGAGCGGTATTCTATATAGATCACAATCAAGCCAGCCACCCTGGACCCCTTTTCACAGTCTAGCAAAACAAAGAAACAAGTACTTAGACTTCGTTAAAAGTATATAAAAATCAGTTTACTTACAGTATCTTATGCAAGAAGTTACACAGGTACAGGTACTTGAAAATATGGAAGCAGAGAAGTAAAAATATGCAGTTCTACATGCTATGCACCTTCTAAGGCTTGGTGCTACATCCTTAAAACAAAAACCGTGTCTGCTCCCATGAACAGTCCAAAAAGAGAGGAATGGCGACTGACCTCTCCAAGCTAACAAAGAGATCAAAGCATTTGCTGCCTGCCAGAAGATAGGTTGTAAAAGTCTCTTCTAACAAACAGGATATTGCTCATAAACATTCCTTCCATGCAATCTAACTTTCTAACCACAATGCCCCTATTGCATGCTAGGTTGCACCTTTCCCAACATGCCCTGCTTCCCAACTGGAGAAAGGAAGAAAAGGAAATTAGGAGCAAGGCCTGTGGACATTTAAAAAACAACAACACCTGTTTCCAGATTCCCCAGATTTGGAAAATTGATGCCAAATCTTGAAAAGATGTCCCCAGCCCACTCAGATTTCTACAGAGGAGCGGCTCTTGGGTACTAAAGGCTGACAGCACAATTTCGGATATTTTCCTCCCCTTGGCGTTTGCTCATCTCTTTTGGTGATGGTACCGACAGAGGTGGGCAGTGGATTATCAGTTTCCAGGCGGGCCCCTTGAGGATGCTTCTGTGACCATGGAGGGGCACCCAGACCTGGGACCCTTCACCCCTCCGTACCCACCTTCCCACTCTGTGGCGGCTACCAAGTCAGTGCAGGGGGCAAACCCATTCCCACTTTGAGTCCATACTTTGGACTAAAGTCCATACTTTGAAGGAGCTGTCCAAAGTACTGAACTCTGTCTCCAAAATAGATCCTGGCCTCTAGAGCTGTAAACTTTCTAGACATTTTGAAGCCATGGGGAGAGGGGGAATGTTCTCCCCAGTCATTGTTTTTTCCCCTGAAAAAAAAATAGACATTCCCCCCACCCAATGAAAAATGCAACATTAGCCCTACTTTACAGATTGAAAGTCAGTTTCTTCACTTAGGGAAATAAAATTCATTCTATGTAATGAAGAAGAAAGGGGCAGTCCAGGCGGGAGGTCAGCCATGGCTTAGGTCAGCCTTTGGACAAGGGCGGAGGGGGTTTGAGCTGAGGGGAAAGCCTGGAGTGGCCCGTGGAATTTTTTTGGAGGGGGTTAGGAATTTTTTTATTGAAATAAGACCATTCTACTGAAAAATACACTCGACTGCAAAAGGCTGTAACAATAATGCAAATAATGCTCTTTTCTTACTAATACAAAAATAAAACTATCTATCTGCAAAAGGCTGTAACAATAATGCAAAACATGTTTCCCTCTTTTCTTACTAATACAAAAATAAAACTATCTATCTGCAAAAGGCTGTAACAATAATGCAAAATATTTGTTTCCCTCTTTTCTTATTAATACAAAAATAAAACTATCTTAACACTAATACATTTTTCCTCTTAATCTAAACACACTATAATCACTCTTTTTTTCTTTTCCAATGAACATTATATTTACACCTTTATACTAAAGTTAAAAGTTATACATTACAATTGTCCCTTCACATTTGCTGGGGTTTGGTTCCAGGACCCCCCTCTGTGGATACCAAAATCCTTGAATACTCAAGTCCCATTATATGCAATGGCATAGCAAAATGGGGCCCCTTATATAAAATGACAAAAATCAAGGTTTGCTTTTGGGATTGTTATAGTTCTCCCTTCATATTTGCTGGGGTTTGGTTCCAGGACCCCCCATGGATGCCAAAATCCGTAAATACTCAAGTCCCATTATATGCAACGGCATAGCAAAATGGCATCCCTTATATAAGATGGCAAAAATCAAGGTTTGCTTTTTGGATTATGATTTTTTAAATAATATTTTCAAGCCGTAAATACTTAAATCTGTGGATACCAAATCCGTGGATATAGAGGGACAACTGTACAGTTATACATATTTGGAAAAGAAAAAAATTAATAAAAATAATAATGCCAAATAATAATACAAAAATAATAATAACATGTTTATTTAAAGATACCTCTTAAGTTATTGCTGGGGTTGTCTCACTAAACCAGGGCCAATTTTTCCCCCAAGGGAGTGGCCCATGGAGATGGGCTGGGGTGCTTGTCATGGGTGTAGCTGGGGGGCTCCTCCCAAATCAGAATTCTGCCCCCCCAGTCCAAGCAGCCCCGGCCACGAGCTTGAGGTGTGGCTCCACTCTTTTTGGAAGGCTGGGAATGGGGGGGGGGGTTGGAGGGAAATTTCGGGGCGTCCGACTCTGCCTCTCCCCTCCGCATTCCTTGCGCAGTGACCCCTTGAACCCGGGACCAGCTGCCCCCCCCCCTTGCCGGCCGGTAGGGATGATTTCCTTGCCCTGGAAGGTGGGCTGCTCCCTTTCTCCCCCCCCATCCATTTGCGTCCATGGGGAACACACCCCCCGCGCGCCTGTCCTGGGGAGGGGGTCCTCCTTCGGCGAAGGCGCCCCATTTCTTAGCGACCCCCAAAAGCGACCCTCCTCCCCCGCCCGCCAAACCTGGCCGCCCGGGGGGGGGACTTTGGAGGGTCTCAGATCTCTGCTTTTCTCTCCGGCAGGAAAACGGGGGGGGGGGGAGGGAGAGAATAATTTGGGGGGTCTCCTTCCCCGTCCCTTTCTTACGGGGGGTTGCAAGGCCGGTTTGGGGATTAGGAATTCCCTCCCTCCCTCCCGGTGGCCCCCTCTGGCTTTAGCCGTTGCTTTTGACCCCCTGAAAGTCCGAAGAGAGGGCGAAACGGACTGAGAACTCTCCAGCGGCGTCGGTGGGTGGGTGGGTGGGGGGTTAATATACGATGTCCCTCCGTATCCACGGATTTGGTGTCCACGGATTTAAGTATTCACGGCTTGAAACTATTCTTAGAAAAAGAATAATCTCAAAAGCAAACTTTGATTTTGCCAGCTTATATTAGGGACCCCATTTTGCTGTGCCATTGCATATAATGGGACTTGAGTATACACGGATTTTGGTATCCATGGGGGATCCTGCAACCAAACCCCAGCAAATATAAAGGGACAACTATAATAATCCAAAAAGCAAATCTTGATTTGCCATCTTATTATATAAGGGACCCCATTTTGCTATGCCATTGCATATAACGGGACTCGAGTATTCACGGGTTTTGGTATCCACGGGGGTCTTGCAACCAAACCCCAGCAAATATGAAGGGAGAACTATAATAATCCCCAAAGCAAACCTTGATTTTGCCATCTTATTCTATATGGGACCCCATCTTGCTATGCCGTTGCATATAATGGGACTTGAGTATTCACGGATTTTGGTATCCACGGGGGATCCTGCAACCAAACTCCAGCGAATATGAAGGGAGAATTGTATCTCTCAACAATTTCATCATCGTTGCGTTAAAAAAATTAAAACAAGGCAGCCTTCCACAGGTCAGTCTGAAGAGCATCAAATCAGCCTTTGAAAGAAATCACCAATGAGGCTGTTAACCCCTATTTTGCAGATAATACCGATTCGATTATAGGCGATTATTCCTCTTAATTTCACGAAAGGGGGAGAAAATCGCTCTCTTCCTTCCTCCTAAATTAAATCACGGGGCGAATTTCTCTACAGGCATTTCGTTAGAGACAAAAACAGAACGCATTTAGGAATGCAAACGGGACGGGTCCCTTTCCACGCGTGTTTTCCTTCATTACAACCGTCCAAGGTTTGGATGCGGTTGGGATTTGGGTCTCCCCACCAACGAAGCGGCAGCCTTCCAGACGAAGGGGGGACGGCAATGCCTGTCGGGGTCCAAAGGGGGCTTCCCGGCCCCTTCTTGGCCAAGCTGTTTCCACGCGCGCCCCCCAAAGTGCCCGGGACGGAGGGGACCCCGGCCAGCCGGCCAGCCAGCCAGCGGTCCTTGGCGCCGGAGACCTGTGGCGGCCCCCTCGGGACCCTCCGTCCCCGGCCCGTCTGGCAAGAGTGGATCCGGCACCCCACGCCCCCCACGCACGCACGCCCCCCTCGAGACCAGGAGGGGCCTGCGCGGTTTTGGGGGGTCCCTTTCCCCTCCGCCCGCGCTTTCCACGGGAGGCGGCCTGGGGGAGCCCCTTCGTTCCGACGGTCGGGGGTCCCTTCCGAGGGGATCCACGGCCGGCCCACGCAGGACTCCCCGCCCGAACCTGAGCCCCGAGAAGCCCCCAGCCAGCCAGCCAGCCGGCCGGCCCCCCTAAGGCAGGGCGGCCGGTCCGTCCCGCGGGGCCCGTGGCGTGGGCGCGCGTGGGCTGGGCGGGACGGGTGGCCGCGAGGGGCAAAGCGAGCGAGGGAGAGCCCCGCACCCCCTTCCCCCGGGGCAGAAGGGTCTCCAAGGGGTCCCCCCACACACTCCGGGCCGGGCCCCCTCCATCCCCTCGAGATTCCCCACCCCAGGCTGTGCATTTCCCCCCAACCCAGAGGGCAGGAGACCCCCTCCCCGTCCCCCGTCCCCCCTTTGCAATCCGGGCGGGTTGGAGGGGAAGCGCCGCCCCTGCGCCGGAGCCTTGGCCGGGGGACTCACCTCTTGCCGGCTGCACGGGGACCTCACGGCATGGTATAGTCGGGCCCCGGCAGGCATGCTCCCCGCCCAACACCGCTGCAAGGAGCGAGGGGGCCGGTCTAGCCGGGGATTTTAGTCCTATGCTGTGTGCGAGGAGGGCATTCACACGCACGCAGGCGGACACGCATCTCAGTCTGAGGGCTGCATGTCAAAGGTTTCCCCTTCTGGCCCCGCAGCCAGTTCAGGAAGGGCGGGTGGGCTCCTTTTGGGTACGGGGGGGGGCTCCCCCAACTTTGCTCCCCAGCCCTTGGGACGCCCCTGCAGGGGTGCAGGATGGAGGATATTTTGTGATTTATATTGAGCAGATTGCAGCAGAGGCCCAGAGGGACAGGAGTTTCTGGTACAAAACAGGACATAAAACATGCAGGATGCTGCAGCAAAGTTATAAAGCAGAACTTAACATTTATTATGGCAGAGAATGCATCTTAGGTAGGAAAATTAGATAGATAGGAGATAGTTATCTGATTGTGGGTAAAAGAGTCCCTAAGGTGACTCTCATGTGTGCGTGATGGTTGCTCGCTTTTTGCTTCTGAGACAAAGGGTTGTAAAACACGTCCCAGACCTGGGTGGGCCACATTTTCCTCTGAGCCACCAGCCCACCCCTGGCCACAGGCAGCAGCCACAGGATTACCTTTCAGGCACTGCCAGCCCAGGCCGCCAAGGGCACCCCACTCTTTTCCGCCCCTTTGCCATTACTGTTGAGTCTCCGTGGCCCCTTAGCTTCCTCCCCATATTTAAACCCAAGCGGGGAGGGAGGATGGCAGGAGTCGCATCCACTGAAGCTGAATGTTGGGCAATTCACAGAGACAGAAGCAAAGGCTTCCCCGCACAGGACACACATTTAAACCTCGGAACTCCCTGCCACAGGATGTGCTGGGGCTGCTGCCCGAAGCTGGGCCCTCACTGGCTGGGTGGTGTGGTGTAGGTGGGGCTGATGCCTCTCAGCACATCCTGATTGTACCTTTTCCTTTGGGGCAACTGGATGGTCCTGGGACGGGGGGGGGGTTGAGGGAGACAGGCTGCAGGACTAGATGCCCCCCACCTTTTGGCCTGATCCAACTCCAGGGCTGTGCTAAATGGGCCCTCCATGTAGAGAGGAAGTCTATCTGTGCACCCCAAAAAGCAGGAGGCAAGCCACAAGGGGGGCTGCATCTAGCTTGTGGTTCTCTGGGGCACCCTTGGGAAAAGAAAGCAGGCGCTGGATGGAAAGTTGTCTTCTTTTGAACCCTTGGCCCCCAGAGACAGTGCTGCCAGGGGGATCCTGGAAATTGTAGCACAAAAAAGGCAGTGAGCCCCTTCTCACCCTGTGATCTAACCCTGAAGGGCAACTTAAGTGTGGGGTAAGTGGTCCCCCTGGTTGGAATGGGGGGAGGCTGGAAGTGGGGGAGTCTCCTCTTCTCCCCCCCCCCCAGGTGGGGCTGATGCGGAGAAAAACTGGGGAAGCCCACCAACACCTCAGGCACAGGGGGTCAAAGGAGACCTGTTTCCCAAGGGAAAAGACAATTCTTGACAGTTCAGACCAGAACCCCCGTTTGTGTGTGTGTGTGTGTTTCCCTTCCTCCCCCCTTTCCCTGGGGACTTTAAGAGATGAAATGTCAAACGCAACAAGCCCTTTTTAATTTCTTAGATTACATCCAGCTTTTAATAATGTGGTGCCCTGGAAAGGAGAACAGATAATATTTGCCTTGTAAAACAGCCGCCAAGGCCCCGTCAGGAGGCACTCAGGCTCAGGGGCCTTTGTTGTGGGTTTCAGCTGACAAGTTTGCGGGCTTCGGAGGCTAATGGGAGCCAGATGCCCCCACCCGACCCCCTGGCTCCCATGGGAAGGAAGCCCTGTTATTGGGGGCCACACCCCAGGGTGTGGCCACTCAGCCCCTTCTTTGCTTGCCAGAGCACTCCTTCCTTCTTCCTTCCTTGACTATTGTTGCTTCTCTTGGGCTCCTTCAGACAGACCTGGAACCCTATAAAATGGGCATTTATGATGCAAATGGAGCTCATATTAGCTGCTCCATTTGCATCACAAACTGGGACTGGAGCAGGAAAAGCGTTTAGCCTCAGGCACAGAAACCGAAAGAAGGGGCATCCTCAGAGCCAAAGAGTGGAGGAAGGGGCTCTGAGTGCCCTCTTCCACAACCCCCCAAGTTCTTATTCCTCAAATAACTTTTCCATTTGGCCAGCTGGAAAGGGACACACAAATCTTAGGTGCAAGCTTTCAAAACACAGGCAGCTCTTCTTCAAGCAAAGATTTTTTTTTTTAAGCAAGCATGCAGGGGGAAAGGAGGAAGGGAAGTAATGAAGTTAGCATCTCTCCATCTACTGCCAGTTGGTCTGGAAGTGGGGTGGAGGAAGAGTTGGGAGCAGATGACCAAAGCCGCCACCACCACCACCACAAGAGAGCAGGGAGTTTTTCTCACCCCTGGAGATGCTCTGGGGCACTGGATCAGGCCCAGCACGGCCAGAGGAGCCACGGGAAGACGGCAGGATTTGGAGAAGTTATTCTAAGCCAGGGTTGCTCCTGGGGTCATACACGGGGAAGGAACATGTTGCCTCTTGACTTATGGCCACCTTATAGTTTTTTCTTAAGGTAAGAAAACCTCAGAGCTGGTTTTGCCAGTTGCTTTCTCTGAGATAGAGCCTATGGCACTTGGTATTCCTTGGTGGTCTCCCATCCAAGTCCTAGCCATGGATGATCCTGCTTAGCTTCCAAAATCAGAGGGGACCAGGGTATTTGCTTGACGAATTAGATGGCCACAATTCCTGCTTAGCTGGCCTCCCTCAGGAATTATGAATTAGAAGTGATCACTGTTTTGCTTTTGCCTTTGAGAGCCAATTGGAGGTGGCTTGTTCTAATGCAGCATATTGTGTTTTCATTGTTCTGTAAAAACATACCTGCAAGGAGCCCAAATTAGCAATGACCTGGCTGCCAATGCCCCCCCCCCAGCACCTTAAAAAGAGTTCCAGGAGCCCTCTTCTCATGGGCTGGATTGCACCCCGGGCCATTCAGTGGGAAATGAATCCCTGGCAAACCTAGAATCACCCAACCATCCAAAAATTCTGAGGTCAGCAGCCCAGAGAAAGTAATTCTCCAAGCTCCAAGATAGCCCCCTCCCCACCTCAGTCACTCCACTTTAGTCCTGAGTTGCAAGGCCCAGACTCACCCTTCCTGCACAGTGGCAATGCAGAGAGAGTGCCATCCCTCCTTGAGCATGGGGAACCATCGAGGGCATTGTGCAATTGAGGGGCAGAAGCCGCCCCTTAGAAGAGCCCAGCTGGCAAGCAAGGGGGGGACAGGGTCTGCTTTCTAGGGCATAATGGCAGCACAGAGGAGATTTAGCTTCTGCCCATAAAGTGAGGGGATTTAGACATCTTTCCACCTCCCTTATGGCACCAGTGGCTGGCTGCCTCTTTCCCCTTTTTTGCCTTCCTTTTAGAGATGACTCCTTCCTCCCTCTCTGCCCTCCTCTCTAAACCCACTGAATCAGTGGTTACTCAGTAGGTTCACACAGACTCTACTCCTGTTGGGATTCTGGCTGCAGGGGCATCTGTCTATCCATCCAACTTGCCTCCCTTCCATTGTTTTTATGGGTAAAAAACCCCAGGGCACCACTGAAGTCATGTTAAGACTGTTCTGAGAGGAGGCGACGACGCTCGCTGGGAAAATGCCAAAACCAGAAGAACAGCATCAGACCCTTCCTGTGAAGTGAGAAGCGCATTCTCTTTAGCCAATGCCGGCTTGATGTGAGGCTTTTGAATTAACTGCTCAGATGATCACTTTCCTACCATAATTACCAAGTGCGACCATTCCTTATAGGGCACATGCGGGCGCATCATGCTTCTCTCAGTGCACAGACACACAGTGCCACCACCAATTCATGGGAAGAGCTCTGCTTAAAACACACTTCTCCAAAAACATCTGTGTGTGCATGTGCATGCACACGCATGCAGAGTTTCTGCTTCCATCATTTCTATCCTACTATCTATCACTTAATGAAATCGTAGCATATCATAGCATCTTTTTCTGAAACAACCCACCCCACCCTGGGGTTCATGCATGTGATTTTCTCTGGAGAATATATCCCATCTCCAGCATGTGCGCATGTGTGTGTGTGTACATGCATGCACACGCAGGGTTCTTCTCTAGTTTGAGAGGGAAACACAGAGGCCAAACCTAGCAGATGGGGAAGGTGAAGGGGGACGTCTCCAGCGGAGCCCCTGGAAGTAACTGGAGACAGGGCCTGGTTCTACAGGAGGCAACCAAGCGGCAGTTGGGAAGGAGGTTAATGTGACAATGATTTTGCATTAGCCCCTCTCACTTGTCAGGGGAGGGAGTGTTTTGAGGGGGTCTTTCTCCTGCTTTCCTTCCTTTAGACTCCTGCTCCTCTAATTCTTGCCCCAGGCGGTGGGAGAGAAGATCAGCTCAGAGCTTCATGCAATTTGTATTCCAGAAGCAGTGGCTGTTGTGGTTGCTGTTCAGGGAAGCCAAGAACGGAGGGTGGGTCAAGGCCCAAGATCATCTCTCCCCCATGGATGCGTCCAGCGTTGCCCCCCTGAAGACCAATTAAGGCCCCGCTCTGGGGCCGGACAGGCTGCCCCACATCACCCCACACTCTCTGGCCTCAATGGGAGTCACCCCATACCTTTTCCCTTACCCCCAAGGTGGATCAAGAGGAAGGAAAAGCCATCCTTTCAAAAGCCCAGCCTGGAAGGAGGTGGCCAGTTGGGGAAAGACTGGGGGGATGAAATGATGGGGTGGGTGGGAGACCTGAGTGCCACACAGATGGATCAAGGGGGACACATCTTCCTCATGGGCAGAGACAGAAGGAAACCAAGCTCCTAGCAGGAAACATCCAAGTCAGTGGCTCACATTTTCCCTCCAGACTGCCTAAGGTCAGTCTCCACCTGTGGGGTTGTGCATTGATTCTGTTACAATCTTTATGTTGAACAGCAACACTATGCAAGTGGAAGGCACAGCTGCATACATGTCCTCCTTCATTGGAGGCCTTTAAACAGAGCTTACATAGATTTTCTGCCTTTTTGGGGGGGGGCTTATTCTCATGCACAAGAGCAACGCCATTTCTGCAACCTTGAACTAAATGCAGATATTCCTCGATCCGTGTGAAGGCAGGCCCTCCTCTCTGTTTCCCAAACCAGCAACCTTGCCTCCCCGCCGCTCTGCCTTCTTTTCTGGGCAAGGGGTGGCTTTTCTCAGCCCCCTTGTTCCTGCGCAGCATCCGGCAGCTGCTCCTCAGAGGGAGAATGGCGGAGAAGGCCTTCCCAGCACCCGCTGCAGCATCTTATTCTCACCTTCCAGTGGGCGACTTGTTCATCCTGAGACCGAGCAGAACAGTAAAGGAACTGTGAAGTCAAAGGTTTTCATGGCTGGCATAAGTTTTCTGCGTTTTTTTTCCAGGCTGTGATGCCGAGTTCTGGAAGAGTTTATTCCTGACATTTCGCCTGCGACTGTGGCTGGTATCTTCAGAGAATGGTTGGGTAGGAGTGTGTGTGGAGTTTATATACTGTGAACCCCTGTTGAGGAGGATATGTAAATGTATGTATTTGAATGGCTAGTTTCTGGGTGGAGATATGCAAGGAGGATTAGCGTCTGTTTGGCTAATGGTTGGTTGATGGCCCATTATCTGCCGGGAATCCTCCTGTCCTTGGGTGGAGTTCATTTGTATGTATTGAGTTTTGATTTTGGTGTTTTTCAGGACTGGCAGCCAAACTTAGTTTACTTTAAGGGCTTCTTCTTTCCTGAAAAACACCAATATAAAACTCAACACATGCAAATGAACTCCACCCAGGGACAGGGGGATTCTCAGCAGACAATGGACCATTAGCTAAATAGACACTAATCCTCCTTGCATATCTCTTCCCCCAGGAACTAGCCATCCAAATACACAACTGTACGCATCTTCTCCAACAGGGACTCATAGTATTTTTAAAAAACCCCACACCCCTACACCATCATTCTCTGAAGATGCCAGAGACAGATGCAGGTGAAATATCAGAAACAAACTCTTCCAGAACACGGCCTCACAGCCTGGAAAAAAGCCACAGAAAACCTATAGTAAAGGAACTTTCTCTCCTTTTTCTTTAATGATTTGTTTGTTTGGTAGAGTTCTACTGCAACAGTGCATCCATACAATGGCACTTTTGTGTTATAGCACTATTCTTTTAAAAAAAAATCAGAGAAGAGATTAAAAAAAAATAAAACTTTGGGAAGCATCCTGGTGCAAATCCAAGACATTTATGCTAGACCCAGAAGGCTTTGCATATGGAGCAGGAATAGTTGGTTGGTGGGGGTGCAAACAGGAGAAGCAGATCTGTTTTGGGTGCCTTTAAGTGCTGTTTATCAGAAGAGAATGGAAAGCAATACTATTAAGGGCTTTTTGTGAGCTTGAAGAAGGAACAGGGGCGATAGGCTAGTGGCCGCTCACTGGCTCACTCTTGCTCTCGCTCGCTCTCTGCCTTTTGCTTAACCAGGCGAAGTAAAGAAATAGCCACGAAACCTTTAGAAGCATTCAAGTACCTTGCCGACTTTCATCAGACATTCTCTGTACAAAAAAAAAAAGGAAAAGGGAGGAAAAATCGTTCTCTCTTTTTATTTTTGCTTTGCTTTAATCTTATTTGATGATGTCTCAACAGGCTGGGACATGCTTTCTTGGATGGCAATTTCACTGCGCCATATGTGTCTCGCGCAAGATAGCAGAGCGAAATGAGTCTTGGCAGGAAGAGAACTAAACATATCGACAAAGAAAAGGGAGGAAAAAATTATGGACTTAACTCCCTCTTGCCTGCCTGGGTTTTCTTTCCTTCAGCAGCTCCTGCAATGAGGATAGGAAGTCTGTCTGCTGGGTAAATCCCTGTGTAAAAACACACCGCGCTGATCCCAAGGTAGGAAGTGGCTGCAGCCATAGCAGGGTAGTTTTTATTTCACACCACTGCCATCTAAGGCAGCATCTGAGGCCGAGAAGCACAGGGCATTCCTTCCCAGAATCCCGCCATCAGATAGAGACCGTTCACACCTTTGGATCACCTGGCAGGTGCTCCCGGGAACTTGGAAGTAGGCAGGCAGGCAGGCATCCTTACCCAAGCGAAATGAAAGGGGGCATTCTGCATCAGCCACCAAAGTGCAGTTGTCTCCAAATCTGAGCATTCCTAGGAAGCCGCTGCTGCACCCAAGACCCTCTCAGTTCTTGCATTACCTGCAAAGATGCATGCACCTGTGTGCCAGTCTTAGGCCTTTTCCTCAGGTCCCTCCTCTGAGGTGTCTCCTTGGCCCAGCTCAGGCCTCCTTACTATAACTCTCTTTGTTTTCAGCACAGGGATCCACGGTGGGGTCCACAAGGTCCAGACCTTTGCAAGAGCTTTTAGACATTGAAATAATTTCCATCCGCAGCAGAGGCACAGCTGTTTGAATCAGATGCATTACTGTAAAACAGGAGTTCAGGAGCAAACTTGAGGCTGGATGCATGATGCCTTTATCTGTGTATTTCTGAACTACTTTGACCAGCCAAAAAACTCTTGGAAAGAGGTGTTGACTGGGGCTGCCCTATCCATAAACACACCCCTTTCTTTCTTTCCTTCCCGGCAGATGTTTCCTACTACTGTGAAACAGTCAACCATTCTCATGACACTTGTCCTCCGCTATCAGAATGAGACTGTGCCCAAAAGCTGAGCTGGGCCTTTCATTCCCAGGAGGAGGGTACCGCTGGCCCAAGGAGGAGGCCTGGGGCTTTCTTGGGGCTTCTGTGCCTGCCAAGGGAGGGATGCCGAAGGAGGCTGCGGAAAGGTCTCTTGGGGTGGGGCTTGGCTGTCGGTGGTGGGACAGCCCTAGGACGCTTTCTCACATTTGGACCCTGGCTTCTGGTTCCTCCCCACTAAAAGGAACACTTTCTGCCCATCTTTTCTTAAGGGCACCCTTGAGCACTCACCTGATTGATGTGTGCCATTGCTGTATTCCTGCCTGCTTGGCTCCCAGGACTACTTGGCATCAGCCCTGCAGAACAATAGCAGCCCACAACAAGAGCAACTCTGGCTCCAGGACAGGGTGAGAGATGCTCCGGGAGCAATTCCGAATGGACTGGCCAGACACCATGGACACACTTGCAAAAAGTGATACTGCTTGGGACAGGACACACGATCCGGAGATCCCTTGTTGACTCCTATGTTCTTAGACAGAATCCAAATCACAGAGGGTACAAAACTCCAGTCACTGACCTCAGGGAGACTGTGGAACTGAGTCATCATCATCATCATCATCTCCCAGCTTTCCACCAGTCCCTGGGACTCAAGGTGGCTTACAAAAAGTAAAGCAGATACAGACTAAAGTTCACATCACCTTAAAAAATGTACAAGTTAAAACAGAATTAAAAGCAATTTAAAAGCATAACCTTTTTTTAAAAAAATGTCAGATTAAGATGGGTGAGAGCAGAGGCCTTGCTAGGAGGGTCCTCCCCAAGCAATTCCCTCTAGTTATGGTGTGTGTGGGGGTTCTGCCTCACAGATTGCTGGGCAACCTTCTCTTCGGTGCAGCATCAAAGCAGATTCCATCAGGACCAAACTATGTGCCCACCCAACCCGACCAAAGCCCGAGTTCCCACCACAGTGAGCAACCAGAGGGCCTCTGAGTGAGAAGCCCTTTCCAGGAACGAGGTCCGAGCCCTTTGCTCCAGGGGCCCAGAAGGCTCCCTTTGCCTGGTGCTCCCTGGGGCTGGAGGGCTTCGGTACAGGGTTTGGGGGGAGGCCAGGAGGCCTGGGAAGAAGGTTCTCCCACCAGGACACAGGAAGTATTCCTCAGCATGGGTACAAAGTGACTGTCCTCCAGGTGTGTGTGTGTAGCAACATAGCGATGGTTTGAACCTAATACAGGAGATGGCTTATTTTTTGTCCGGCAGGGAGCAAGCAGAAATTACATGCATCCTGTGTGAACGAATTTTTTAGCGTTGTTGTTCCAACTTATATTTCAGTGTGATAAATGTGTCTGGAGGCAAAATGTTTCTTTCCCCCAATCTGAACAGGAGCAGAGCAAGCGCTGCGTGGATGTGGACGGCAATGTTTCGTGCAGGCAGTGGAGGGGGACAGCGCAGCTGCCCTGGAGTCCTCTTGGGCCCATCTGAGGGAGCTGCGGTGGACAGAGAGATCCCGTGGAGGGGGGTCATCCCAGGGTCACTCCGGTTGCAGGATCTGACCAGACAAAGAGCTTTACCAATGCAAGCGGTACTTTTTGCTTTCCTGCTCCCCCCCCTTCTCCATTTGGCTTTTTCTGTTAGTCTCCCAGCATCTCTCCTGCCTCTTTATCTCTCTCCAAAAGATGCACACACATGGATGCACAGCGGCAGGAGCACATCCATGCGCCTGTGCAAGCGCTCTGTGAAGGGATGCTGCCCCAGGGTGGCAGGTCCCTTGTGGGCCTGATCCAATTATTGCTCAGGAGAAGAGGGAGGAAGCCATTCTCATGGCCACACCTGAAGAAGGGCCCTGTGGCCCCCTTAGCAAAAGGGATGAGAGGCCAATGGGGGGGGGTTCGGGGACAGTGGAAGGGGCGCAGCCACTCCGTCCAGGACGAGAGCCATCGCTCCCATTGTTCCAAGGCTGCCTTCTGCCAACACACACACACACACACACACACACACACAGCTACAGCAGAGGACCGGTGGGTTGCTCTCTGTTGTGTTTTTAAGAGGAAGATCTGTGCTCCTGCACTGAGAAAAGGGGAGCTTACAGGATCTTTAAAAGCGGTGTGTGTGTTACATTTTAAAATGGAGAAAGATATTCAGTGGGTGGAGGAAATACTTGGGCCCGCAAAGCAGGGGGGCCCTTGCTGGCGTCCAGGCGCCTTGGATGTATCAGAGACCTTCCCCCCGCCACTTCCACGGCCTTTAAAGTCAACGAGGAAGAGCAATTTTTATTAATATATAAAGGAGTTGAATCTACACTGAATTGACAAAGCATTGTGTCAGGCTGGAAAAAAAGGACATGGATGTTACTGTTGATACTACCCATAATACCAATTCATATTATTATTATTGTCTGCTAATCTATTTCTCTTTTTGCCTCAAACTGGAACTCCAAGTAGTTTACAAGCACTAAGACGAATATAGTTCAAAGCACATACAAAGAAAGACAGAAGTAAAACATGCAAGAGAGTTATTGTTAAAATGCAATTAAAACAGCTGTGGAATTAAAACCATTTAAAAGAAATTCTTTTTAGTGGGACTGATGTGCAACTTGTGGTCTGGATCCCATTTCTTGCCAATTTAACCAGAGAAAAGGAAAAAGAGGACTAGCCAGCTCCCCGTGAGTCAGCGCAGGATTGTTGCCCAAATCACCCAAGGAGGGCCTTTGGGGGGTGGGGGGGCAGGATGGCCGAAGTGGGTCTCCCTCCCAGACCAGACCCAACAGCTTTGCTGGAATTGCTCCCATGTTTCTCTCAAAGGAAAAGGCGGCCTTTTGCGTTCTGGGGCAATGGCGCTTCCCTGTCAGAGTGGAGTCATGGCGATGCATTTAGTGCGCAAAGGGGGTGTGGGGGAGACAGGGCTATTGTGTCCGGCTGCAAGTGGCGCATGGAAAGCAGCCCTGAACTGGAGCAAGTGGGAAAGCGCAAAGCCGAGTGTGCCTGGAGGACACTCAGGCCTGAAAAGCACAAATTAAAAAAGCAGCCGCCAAATGCATTGAAGTAAATCATCCGATCTGCTTCCTGGCCTTTTCTTTGGCGGTGCTGCCCCCAATTCCTGCCATGCCCTCCCACCTGTTTCCACATGGCACCCCCCCCCCGCCTTCAAAGGCTTCTCTTGCCCATGGATTTTGCCAAATTCTTGGGCTATTTGTTAGCATCTATTTCCAAGGGTTCCTTATAAATCAATGTAATATTTACCTATCCATTAAAAAAAATGCTGCAGCCCAGAAAAGTGGCAAAAATAATGTACACATGTATGCACACAGGCTTCCCCTTGCAATGGCCCCTTTCTTTGGGTGGGCTGGTGGTGGGCTACCCTCTTTCCACGGGGGTCTTCTTCATTGCCAGCCTTCAAGTCATTGGGATCATAGGCTTTTCTTGGCAAGCTTTTCTTGGCTTTGCCCCCATCCGTTGCCTTCCTCTTGAGGTTGAGAGAGTGTGATTTGCCCAAGGTCGCCCACCCCAGGGTCTCCATGGCCAGGCAAAGGGGAGGCCAGGGTCTCAGACCAGGACCCCAGCCGGGCCCCCTGACCCCTAGACCCACTCCATTAGCCCAGGAGGGGGGCGCTGGCGGGGTGCTCTCCTGGCCCCCTCTCAATGGGGGGGGGTCTCCAGCTGGCCATGGGGCCCAAAGAAAGACCCCCACCTGCCCTCCGCACCGGTCCCAAAGGTCTTCTCCCCTGCTGGAGGGCAAGAGCCGCCCAGTCCAGCCTTGGAATTTGGGGGGATTAGGGATTTTTTATTGGGAAAAAAATGGGATTTTGGATTTTTATTTTATTTTATTTTGGGGGGGAATTTTTTTTTAATTGGAATAAGACCATTCTACTGAAAAATACACCCCACCGCAAAAGGCGGTAACAATAATGCAAAAATAATAATAATGGTTTTCCTTTTTTCTGACTAATACAAAAATAAAACTATTGATCCTAACACTCTATTTTTCCTCTAAATCTAAACGCACTATAATCCAGTCCAGCCTTGGAGCGGGGCTCTTGGGGGCCAGAAAGACCCCCGCCTGCCCCAAGCGGGGAGGGGAGGGGGGACGCCTGCTAGGCGGGGGCGGGCTGCAAGTTCGGACTGCCGCCAGGCGCGGCCTCTCCCCCCCCTGTGCCTGCCCCGAGCGGGGAGGGGAGGGGGAGCCCGGCAGCGGGCGGGGCAGGCTGCGGGTCGGGAGGTTCGGACTGCCGCCCGGCGCGGCCTCTCCCCCCCTGTCCTAGAGGGAGGGAGGGAGGGAAAGAGGGGGCTCTTTGCCCCGGGGGGGCTCCTCCCGGCTCCCTCGCCCTCCTCCTGCCGGCCAGACTGCAAGGCAAGCAGCCTCGTCCGGAGACACGTGTATGTACGTGTGAACGCGTCTTCCTTCATTCGGGCAGAACAGTCCCCCGACTTCTTCCAGGGGTATTTAACACAGGGGGCTGGTTTTGCCCTATCCATCCCCCCAAATGCACGGACTCCTCTCAAAGCCCCCAGCCCACCGGCCTCGGGGGGGAGCCGCATCCCGGAGCCAGGGCGCTCCCCATAGCCAGTCCGGAGCCCCCCGAGCCAAGCCAGTCGTGTCCGGTGGCTTGCGGGCGCCCCAGGAAGCGAGCATCCTTTCCGCCGCAACAAATGGAAGCGCAACCCGAGGGCGGCTTTGCAAGAGAAATGCAAGCCCGGCCGTGGCTTCTTTTCCTTCTCCCCCAAAATGAAGTTTTGCACATCCATGTTTTGGATCAAAAAATTTTTTTATAGATGATTTCTTCTTATTTTTTTAATCTCTTCTGTAACATTTTTTTTAAAAACTAAACCACCCCAACAAAACCCTCAGCCCAGCTTTGTCTTTGGAAAACCCTGGTTTAGGAAAGAGAGGAACAGAGATACAGAATTAAGACAGCTTTTGGCATGGAATATCTAGTTTTTCAATATGCTGGCAAATATGTCAGGTGTGTTTGTAGGAAACCCAGATCTCTCTTTTTAGAGGCTGAAATTTGGAAAGAGATTGCAGAGAAAAATGAACCCCACCATTCTGAGGGTCTCTATTAATTGAAAGTGTTCATAACTATTTTGTATTTCAGATGTTTTGTATAAATTAGCTTGAAAATTTGTTGCACCGACATGTAAATATAAGCAAATTACAGCATGCCATTGTTTTATTCTTATTCTCATTTTACTTTTCTTCTCACAATTCTAATTCTAATAAATAATAATAATAATAATACATAGTTATCTATTACCCGCCTCTCCCCATAGGATCAGGGCGGGGTACAACAATAATAATTCTTATTATTATTCAGATTTTTCCAGCCTCCAGTATATTATTTTGGAAGTCCCCCAGTCTATTATAAAATATGTGATGGCATAATTTTCCCAAAGATTTTCAGCAAATGTTTAGATGGAATAATTGTTTAGAATTTTATCATAAGGAGAGATGGATAAGAAATAACAACTACCTATTATTATTATTATTATTATTGAATTCATTTGGATAGATTTTTTTTGCTTTTTTGTTTTTTAGAATCACAGTACTCTAATAATATTTCCTTTATTCTTTCTAAGTGTGTCTTTGTGTGTGTAGGTATGTGCACATGTAGACAGGCAGCTCTGTGTGTGTATCCCTTGCCGTTGAGACTATTTTCCAAATTTGAAAAGAGAGAAGCATTGCAACTAGAAGGAAAGCCAAGATGTAAGAACCCAGATTAATAATAATAATAATAAAATTTATTTTTACCCCGCCCCTCTGTTAAAAACAATCGGGGCGGCTTACAACAATTAAAATACAACAATGCTGACTAAAATCCCTAAGCACCACCCACCCCCACAAAAAGATATTAAACTAGTATAAAATTAAAAACCACCTAAACTAAAATCACATTAAAAAAAATTGGGCAGGGAAGAATCCCCCCTAAGGTGGCTGCACCCACCCTCCCAATCAGGGGGACCCCAAACTTTCCTCCTGACCCCCCACCATCACAGAGAGCCAGAGCTCTCCTCCAGAAGCACCCAGGCAGCCCAGGAGGGAAGGGGCCATTTCGGTTTTAAAATAATGTCATTATTAATGTCATTAACTGGACCGGTGGGCGGCGGGGTGGTGGGGTGGGGAGGAAATCCCCAATTTTAAGGGTAATTTATTTGATGAAAAAGAAAGAAGGAAAAAGAAAGAAAAAGAGGATCCGAACATCTCTCAGCAACATGCAGTTCCTCTGAGGAATACGATAACATTGGTGCTGTTGTAGTCATCATCCTCATCCTCATCCACAACAGCCAGTCTTTCCCCCCAAAGTAACCACTCAGGGTGGTTACAAGTTCCTCCTCTCAGGAGTAAAGGTACTTTCTGTGGGTCTGTGTGAATAGCGGGTTTCTAGGCTTAATATACAGTATAAGAGAGAGATTGCAGGAGGACACATCTAGTATATGCCGAAACGAAAGGCAGTGAGGATGATGGATTTTATTCTTCAGCCTGGAAGCTTATTCTTGAGCTGCCTGTGAGTCCCAGTTTGTGGGGAACAGTGAGGATGATGAGGATGAGGATTCACCCCACCTTCCAAAACCTGTGGTATAATTGTATAATCGTCTCTCTGGCTTTTCTTCACAAACGAAGATTCCGGAAGGACTCATCCCGCGCTTTCTGCAAGCGCGCTGATGGCTAAAAAGGCCAATCCGAGATAAACAAGTCCGGTAAATATAATGTGATTATAGTGCGTTTAGATTAAGAGGAAAATGTATTAGTGTTAGGATAGATAGTTTTATTTTTGTATTGGTAAGAAAAGAGGAAAATAATAATTATTATTTTTGCGTGATTCTTACGGCCTTTTGCGGTCGGGTGTCTTTTTCAGTAGAAGGGTCTTATTCCAATAAAAAAATCCCCAAATCCCCAAACCTGCGCTCCTGTAGCCCCCCTTTTGTCAAAGAGTGCCTGGGGGTGCTGAGCTCTGAGTGGTCGCAGAGTCTGTGCCTTGGCGCTTGGTCAGCCATCGTACCCTTTCCCCAGGCTGCTGATTGTTATTGTTATAATTATCATCCTTATTTTCTCATCATCCTCACCTTCATCATTGTCATCCTCATCTAGGGACAACGTACACCTTTGAAGAAATTAGAAGAACCTGGTGCATGCAACCTGGGAATGGAGAGACTCTCCCATGTGGCTCCTGAATGAATGGAGCATTTTGGGGGCTCCTCTGCCCAGGTGATTATGAGGCCAAAGAGAAAAGAAGAAAGGTACCCCATGAGGGGCAAAGGGGCAGCTTTGGGAACCGACCCAGGCAGAGAAGGAGAGGAGAGGATGCCTGCAGGAAGCCCGGTCTTTGCACAGAAAGGAAAATCCAGGGAGGGTTTTTGGGTGATGAGCTGGTGGTGCCACTGACCTTTGCTTTCCCCTTTCCCCCTTTGAGGAGACCTGGGGATGCCTCCATGGCCATGGCCATTGCTTGCCACTTGGCTCAGATGGCTTTTTTCTTTTTTAGTGGGGAGGGGGTAAACGTATTGCATGGAGCTGAGGTTGAGGGGAGGAAGAGAGGGGATGAAGAGGAGGGGGGATCAAGGCAGGCAAGCTGTCAGCTCAGAAGAAAATGCAGGTTTTAGCATCACAATGTAGAATGCATTTTGCTTTTAGGATTTGAATTTGAAAAGCCCCAATTTTGCTCCATCTCCCTCCTCCTCTCTCTCTCTCTCTGTCAATTTTCTCTCTGGCCAGGCCTTTGGCCTTTGTTGGGTGGTATTCCAAAGAGAGGGGGGGGTGCTGCTGCTTCTTGGGTTAACAATGGAAATGGGGTGGGAGAGGAGGAAGGGGGGCGAAATGACAGAACCAGAGAGGGACACACAATAGGATGGCCGTGACTTTGAGCAGATAAATAAAACATGTGACTCGGGCACTGCACTCTCTTCCCCACACACACACACATGTCCAGGCGGCCCCACTCCACGCCAGCCTCCTTCCAACTGTGATTAAATTTGCTGTGGTCATTTCCCAAACGTCTGCTTGATGAAAAAAGCAGTCCCTTCGCCTTTTCTCACACCACCCTGGCTTTGAGGAAGCGCCCTTCCTGTGGCTACCAATCTGCAGCCCTGCCAATCAAAAAGCCGCCCCCCTCCGCATCTTGCACAGAGATGCATGCCTCTTTCATGAGCAGAAATGCTTCACATTTGATTGCATCACCCCCACACCTCGCCCCCCTCGCCTGCTTGCCCGCCAGCCCCGTAACTTCCATCACGCCTCCCTTAATAAAGCCACAGCCCCTCACGCCTCTCACTGTGCAGCTGTAATGGGGTTTCCTGAATGCCCCCCTGATCTCCCCCCCCCTGCCCGCCAGCTTCCCTGCAAACTGCCTGGTGTGCAGTAGAAAAGAATACATTTTAATAAGCCTTGGGAGGAGAAGGGAGGGGGCAGAAAGAAAAGAAAAGAAAAATGAGATTTTGCTCGGCAGTCTTGTTCTTTGGAGAAAGAAGAAGGAGGGCCATTGCAAGGCAGGGAGGGGGAATTTAATATTGCGAGAGATAATAACAACGATGTTAATATCCGGAATTTTCAATGTACCATAAGTACATTTTGTTTTTCCTTTTAGCACGATTTATAATTAAAGATTTTAATCTGGCTTCACATTGAGTTAATAAGCCCTTTGATTGATTAGGATTCATAAAATTGCCATTTCCCGCTGACGCTTTGTGTTTTTTTTGGGGGGGGGGAGATGCTCTTTTGAAAAGCCGGGCCAAGGTGATGGGGAAGTAAGTGCCCTTTGTCTCTCTCTCTCTTTTCCCAGTTCCGGAACCTGGGACCGCGGGGCTTCCTCTGGCTCAGGCTCCCTTTCCTCCTCATGCGCAGACAGACACCATCTCTGGGGCCTGTTTTAGAGATGACTTGAAATGGGGTGGGGGGAGACCAACAGAAAGAGAGCGAGCGCGAGAGAGCAGTGTGCTGCTTCCTTTGCCCCCCTTTGCAAAAAGGCCGGAGCCTTGACCCATGCCAGGGCCACCCATTGTCCTGTGGCAGGGACAGGGGAGTCCGAGTGGCCCCGCTGACCTGTTTCCTTCTCCTTTCTCTCTCTTGTTTTCAGCGTGGTTTCCTTCCGCCATCCCTCCTCCTGTGTTCTCTCCTAAATAACTCCCTTCCTTTCGCTTTAGGTTGACGGATGTATGAGATTCTCCTGGAGAGGCTCACACAAAATGCGGCAGTTGGGACAAGTGGAATGAGAAGGAGGAAGTGGTAGAATTGCCTCAGAGAGGGAGAGACAGGAACCCATGCAGCTGGCACAACTTTTGGTAAGAGGAGCAAGCGAGGTGAGGGGATCAGTGTGCCACCCCTAACAGCGCATCTTCTTCCTCCTCTTCCTCAGAGCCAAGGTTGTCCCGAGTGAGACCCAGAGCAAGAGGCACGAGGACGTGGCCGGCCTGAAAGCAGCCTCCCATTGTGCTCAGTGCTCCCGGGGAGGGACCATGCGCACCCTTGCCGAGCCTCCCAGGGCCTCTGCAGGAATGCCGGACAAGGAGCCCCCCCACTCTCTGGAGAAGAGCCATGGGGCTTCTTCCGCCCTCCCCTTGCCCCGTGCCCACATTTACCAGCCCCAGCCAGCCTTCCATTCCCCCTTGGATAACTTCTGTCTCATTTGGGGAGATGGAATTGCCAAGGGCCAGAGAATCAAGGACGGGATGAAGGGCAGTGGATGGGGGGAGATGAACGGAGCCCCCCTCTTCCCTGTTGTCCAGCCATCCTTCCTCCCATCCCGAGCGGGGTCAGGGGGGCACCAGTGGGAGGAGATGCAGGTTGGTGGAGGGGGGAGATTCACGCTGGACTTCAGTAGGAAAGCGACCCACTTCCTCACTCTGGTTGCTGGGACATTCATATGAGCACCCCCAAGATTTCTTTTCAGAGACATCTTTCTCCTGACACCCCCCTTCCTCAGTCAACCCCACACACACACTTGGGGGGCTTGGTTTTAAGATATCGCCCACCTGCACAAGTCAATGCCAAGGAAAAACCTGGCGCTAATGGTGGCTCTTGCTTACAAATGGGCAGAAATGTTCCCCCCAAATCCAGGGTAATTTCCTGCATCTCCATAACTGACCTCACGCATTCAGCATCAGAAGCGCTGATTGGTGGGGGTCTTAATGTGAATAATGAAGGACGCAATATTCGGAAGGAACAGGAGGGGGGAACGAAGGAGAGAGAGGAAGGGAAGGGGAAAGGAGGGTGGAGAGAGAAGTGCGCCGCCGCGTGCACACACGTACGTGCAAATATAATTTCCCCCTGATTAATAATCGTATCCAGCCTGACATATAATATACCTTGGCGCCATTACAGAATTGAAATAAATTTAAAGCAAATTCCCATTTTCTCCCCCCCCCCAAACACACACACCCCAAAGCAGGTCACACAAGCAATGACAGCTGAGCCCGAATAATCCCTGGTGGTAGTCCTTTCGTCTGTGCGCGGCCAGCAGTGGAAGGTACCTTTCGAAGGAAGGAAGGAAAGAAGGAAGGAAGGAAGGAAGGAAGGAGTGATTGAGTGGAGGAGCAAGCAAAGGAGCCAGTGAGTGCCAGCAGCTCTTGCCTCCCTTTCCTGCTGGCCGATCAATGCTTCATCAGGCCAAATTGTCTCTTACCCATGCAACCTTGAAAAGAGACCCTTTAATTACCTGGGAAGAAATAGCGGGCCAGGCGCGGTGGTCTCTCTCTCTTGCTCTCCCTACTTTCTTCTCTCTCTCTCTCTCTCTCTTTCTCCAGCAGCAGAAGGCTCAGAGAAGTGGGGGCAGGCAGGCAGGCAGGCAGGCAGGCGGATGGCGGGTGGGTGGGTGGGTGGGTGGATAGGGGGTCACTTGCATTTATTCACAGCCAGCCTGAGCACATCTCTGCTTGATAGAGGAGCCAGAAGAACAGAGGCGGGGAGGGGGAAGAGTGTGAGTGTGTGTGTTTGTGACTCTGAAGGAGGGGAGAGGGACCTCTAAGGCCCTGAGGTGAGAGGGCAGGGTTCAAGTCCAGGGATTGTTGCTGCCGCTGCTGCTGCTGCTGCAGAACTACCTAGATGCGATGGTAGGCTGGCCAGTCTTTCCACCTGCCTGCCTCAACTCTGGCCGTAGCACATGGGGTGGTTGTGGCCGGCTTCTCCCTCCTGGCTGTGTGGCTCTCCAAGACGAGGAAGAGGAGGAGGAGGAGGAGGGAGCTGTCCATGGCCCACAGGGGCTGACCCTCTGTCCTAGCCAGGCAGCAAGGAAACTGGCAACCAGAGCCCCCCCTGCCAAAGGCAGCCATGGTGCTTATAAAAACGATGCCATTGGGCTCAGAGGGATGGCCTTTCAGCAGAGAAGAGATTTCAGGGCCCAGCAAATACATATACAAAGCAAAATGTGCCTGTGTTATTCTTGCTCTAAAAAATGCTCAGAAAAAGGCCTGCCTTAATCCCAGGAGTGTTTTAGTTCCAGTCTTTTGCAGGCTGGGGAGAGCATGCCTGCTGGGTGTTGAAGGGAAACCTTTTCATGAAGCCAACATCCTTTGCCAGGGCCTGGGCCGTTTGCCTCCCCCTTGGGACCTGTCTCTGTTGCCTATCACCAGGCGGGCCTCCATCATTGCCTTGTTCCTGAGGGCTTTGGAGCCCCCTTCTTCCCCTCAGTAGAGGGGGGCAGCCAGGGTAGAGGTCCTCCGATGAGACCCACAACATCGCCGCCTCCTCCTCCTCCTCGTCTTGTCAGCACTCCGGCTACATTTCCGCTTTCTTCCACTCCCTTATTGTTCCTGATCCAATATGGTGATGCCTGGAAGCAGCTGGGTTTTGTGAGCCCCATAAATTGAAGTTGGAGGCCCAGAACAAAAGGATGTGTGTTATGTGGGGTGGGAGATGAATCAAAGAAAAAATGACGGTACTAATCCTGACACTATCAAAGTACATTAGCTGTACATTGTAATACAGTATAGAGTATATTGTAATACAGATGTTTTCCTTGGCTGTTGTGTGATGCTGGAAAATGATATCTCATGCCCCCCTTTGCATGCACCAACATGCCCCCCCAACTCTCCCAGGGCTTTGCTGGTGCGCCTTCCATTCAGACTTGATGCGCGAAGCCCTCCAATTCAAGGAGGCAGAAGCCTTGGGCTGGGGCTGCCGGCTGTTCAAGGCAGCTGTATGAGAACGAACGTGCATATTACAGAGACACCCACATACGCACACCATTTCACTCTCATCTGCTGCTGTTGACACCTCCCTCCCCCCCCATTTTAGTCCCATTCACACCACAGAACTGGCACCCCAGTACCCACACCTTAGCAGCCACAGCGCCGTGTCCCCCGGAGCCCTGACTGACCACCGGACCAAGTGTCCGGCTCTGGACTGATGGGCAAGAAATATCTGGCCTCCCTCAGTCCCCATCATTGGGAAGTGTGGTGGGGGGGACAGGCAGGGGAGCCAGGCGGGCAGGCGGGCGGCCGAGGTCTCTGCCTAACGAAGGGAGCTGCGTGATGTCATTGCATTAAGCTGAAATAACCACTGAACATGAGAACAAGAGAGATGGGCTGGCGGGGGTGGGGTGGGTTGGGGGGAGAGGCAGCGAAATAGGAGCAGGCATATTACGACTCCTGTATGTGGATCACACAACCAGATTGTGAGCAATCCCCGCGCTCTAAGTCTCTTCTTAACAGCCACGAGCAAGCGAGCCAACGAGCAAGGCAGGCGGGCAGGCGGGCGGGCAGGCGAGGGAGCCAGAAGCCAGCCACGGGGAGAGCGCTCCTGCACGCGCGCACTGGGCCGGGGGTGTCAGAGGGCGTGTGAGTGCATTTTTCATTTCTTAGCCTTTCTGTGGTCTGCCAAACAAATGGGATTATGGCGATTCTATTTACATGTGTTTGAGTAACTGTTCGACTTGTGCATATAAAGTAGATTATAAATGTATATATATATAGAGAGAGAGAGAGAGAGAGAGAAAGAGATGTATATATACTCCTCCCCCCCACCCCGGCACTCCCAATATCCCGGAGACAAGGAGGCATAACCAGAAATGTGCTCTCCGTCTCCCTCCCATGCACCTTCCACGTTTGGGTGAGCAGGGGTGAGAGATGCTCGGAGTCCGTGCCTACAAATAAATCTTGGGCAGGACATCATAGCTGGGAGAGGGCAGGTCCAGCTGCCCCCACTGCATTGCTGCCATTTTGTCAGGTGGGTGATCAAGGGGGAGGGGGAGGGATACCCCCTTAGGTGTGGTGGGAGAGAGAAAGCCGCCGGGTCTTTGGGATGTGGCTTCTTGTCGGATGTGGCGATGGTGTGGGGGAAGGCGGCGTCAGAGGAAAGGTGCTCTTCAAAATGGCCTCCTCCCCTCCACCCGCTTTTTAACCTGCTGCGTAAGAGCAAAACGCCTCTTCCTTGACTGGAACCTCCTGTTGCCCCCTCTGAAGCCCACTCCATTTCCATGCAGGCGATGGCATGTGTCATGTTTAGTCTCAACATTCCTGCACATGCATATGTGTGTTGCGGACAAGTGAAATTGCCCCGAGGCAGGGATTCAGCCCTGTGTGTCATGCGCTTCCTGCAGATAATGCCTTGTCCTCTATGTGGCTAGCAATGTACATGGCCTGGCCGTGTCTTTGGAATGGGCCTCCGAAGCTACTGACAGGGCCTTGAGTGGGCACAAGCACTCGGTGAAAGCTCTCCAGGCCGACATTCACGTAGTGCGGTGGGCTGCTGCTTGTCTTGTCTGGAGACTCTCTCTGTGCAACCCTGGATTGTTTCTGCTTTTGTTTTGCTTTGTTTTGGCGTTTTGGCGCATGGCACATGCTCCAGGCCTCCTGCCCCATGGTGTGCTTGCTAAAACAGCTGGGCTGGAATACACACTGCAGTTTGCTCAAGGCACATGCATGCGCTTCTTCCCTGCAAATAGCAGGGAAGCAAAAGCACAGAGGGTGTGGGCAGCACAAATGTTGCCAGAGACCCCTGAGGCCAAGCCAGAGGGCTCAGGGCAGGCTGGTCATTCTGCATCAAAGGAAAGAGGGGGCTCTGATAGATGGGAGGACCTCCCCCCACCTCTTCTACCCCACCCCCTTGCCCTTAAGGGCACAGGAGCAAGACAAATGGGTAGGGAGGGTGCCTAGCTTTGCATCCAGGGGGTGAGGTGAATGGCCCCTTCCTGGGATGGGGCCATAGCTTGTGGTCCTTGGCTTTCCATGCTCTCTCCCACCCACCCCCCATGATTGGCTCCCTGGCTGCAGGAGTGCCAACTGGACCCCTGACTTGCTAAGTGCAGCCAGCTGGGCAAAGGCAGGCCTGAAACCATCTCATGTCCAGTCAATTGATGGCACATTTGTTGCCAGGGAAGGCTGATGCTCCTGCCGTTATTGTGCACTCTGTGTTATTGTGGGAATCCTCTGCTTTTGTTTTTTTGACCCCTGCTGCTGACTGCAACCTGCCTTGTGGCTTGGAGAATTAAAGGAATGTGCTGGGGGGGGGGGAGCGTTTGCCTCAGGTGAGAAGCGGGGGGGGGGCACAGACTTCACAATGGAGGAGGAGGAGGAAGTGTGCAGAGGGCCAGATACTGGAGGGGGGGCTTTCTTTTTATGCTCTCTCTCTCTCTCTCTGGCTTTTCTTCTCAAACGAAGATTCAGGAAGGACTCATCCTGCACTTTCTGCAAGTGCACTGATGACTAAAAAGGCCAATCCGAGATAAACAAGTCCGGTTGCAGAAAGCACAGCAGAAGGTCTCCTCGGGTGATGTTTCCAGGTTGTGATTCTTTCTGCGTTGTCGTTTCTCTTCAAGACTTGTTCGTCGTGAGTTCTCAAATAAGGCTGCCGCATTGTGGATAGTGCGTCTCCATGCTTCCCAATGTGAGGCCATGGCGGACCATTGTTGGTGATCAGTTTGGCCGAGCCTGAGATGTTGTTTCAGGGAGTCTTTGTATCACTTTTTTGGAGCGCCTCTCTTACGCTGACCCGTGGCGAGTTCACCGTAGAGTAGTATTTTTGGGAGGCAATGGTCCTCCATCCTAGAAACGTGCAAAGATGAGAAAGAGAAAGCGAGAGCAGGAGGGGGCCCTCTTCAATGTGCCAATGCAGGTGTGTGCCAGATGGTCCTGCCCACATCTGCCTTCACCGGCACCTGGAAGGGCACAGATATCAAGAGCTCCTGGTATCCCAGCAAGGAAAGCGGGGAGCCAGACTGCCTTGGAACAGGTGCAAGGCTGGCGCTTGGATCAAGCTGCCCCATCCATTTGGCCCCTCCTGGTCCAGTGTTGATGTTTGTGTGGTGAGGGGGTGGGGTGGGGAGCTGGAGCTAGCCCACCCCCCCATGCATGCCCGAAGAGGAAGGCTGCCCTAGTAGGAAGGATCCCATCCAGCCCTTCCCACAGTGCCTGCATGCACCTGTAATAAGGAGGCCTCTTCCTTCAGGCGCGGGGGGGTGTGGCTCTGTAGCAGAAGCAGCACATGGCACAGTGGCTCAGTGACTTTGCTGCCCCCCTGCCATTTAGCCATGGGGCCACCTTC
The DNA here is from genome assembly GCA_030847615.1 of Gambelia wislizenii. Classification (NCBI taxonomy): domain Eukaryota; kingdom Metazoa; phylum Chordata; class Lepidosauria; order Squamata; family Crotaphytidae; genus Gambelia; species Gambelia wislizenii. Next base: position 960,922 of record JAUMIR010000008.1, read on the forward strand.
CATGCCAGAAACCCAGCAAGACGCTTCTCTCTTTGGCCTCATGGAAGGCCTTCTGCCAGGGGCACCGCCTGGGACTTGGCTCCACATGTGCCAACTTATATGTGCCTTTGTTCAGGGCCAGAGGGGTGTGTGGAGCTTGGGGTGCCCAGGTAGTTGGTCTCTGCTGCTCAGGGAGCAGGGTCACACATTTGCCAGCTTCACCGAGTTTCCTTATTTTGCAGCTCTCCTTCAACCGGGGGTCCTGAGCAGCAGCTGGATCCAAGAATGGACTCAGTCAGGCAGCCTCGTTCATGGGGGGCAGCACATTGGTGGCTGGTGGACTGCTTATGGGGTGCGAGGTCCCTCACTGGAGGTGGCAGCTGAGGATGGGTTCAAGGCCTTGCTGAGCACCAGCCTGTGGGCGTTCCATGGTTGTGGCCGTCTCTGGGGGCTGGATGGGGGAGGCTGGCTGTGGTGTTTTCCTTGGAGAGCACGCCAGGCCAGTGGCCATGACTCTGAAAAGGGGCTATGTGTCTGGGCCAGCCGGCCGCCCACCTTCCTTGCTGGTCTTTTGTGCAACCTCTTCGTTTCTCCTCTTGGAGCATGCCGTCCTTCAGAAGTGCTTTATGGAGCCCTGTCCAACCCAAGAGGGCAAGCAGGGGGCCCAGGAGCCTGAAGAGAGAGGAGAGCTGATGGCTGGCATAGTAGGGAGGGTAGGGGACGGAGGAGGCCGGCTGCCTCAGTCAGCCAGAGGTGCAGGGAAGGCAGGGAGATGGCCAACCTGGTCCAGCCCCCCCACCCACCCGCAGCCCCCTGCCCCGCCCGGCCACCTTTCCTTTCTGGTACGTCTGTCTAATTAATGTACGGCCCTCTCAGGCGCAGGCGCTCATTGGGCCTGTCAGTCGTTTATCATGCGACCCTCCTAGCCTTGGGTAATGACCTTGAAAAAATATATCAGCCCACCCTGGCGGGAGTGAAGAATTAAATTGTTTCTCGCAGTCCTTATGGCCATTGCTAACAATTTATATGACACAGCTGCCCTAAGCCATCCACACCGGCCAGGGCGGGGTAATTCTTTGCCAGACAGAAAAGGGATAATGGGCTGAGTGGACACTAGCCACCAGGCCTCTGGCCAGTGGGAGTAGGGTAGAGGCCATGCCCGAGAGTAAAGGCATGGGGGAAGAGAGAAGGGTGCACTGATGAGGAGGAGGCTAGCTGGGGCACATGGGTGATGGAGTAGCTGGGGCAAGGAGAAGGAGTTTGGATTGAGCAGGACAGTGCCAGGCAGAGGGGCAGAAAACCACTGGCTTGGGGGGGGGCAGTGCCAAGGGGCTCCAAACATTAGGGCCGCTTGCCAACAGATCCGCACACTGGGGTCTGTTAGCTATGGGGAGTTGTGGTAAACAGAGGCCAAGGGTGGGATAACATGGGAGGTTATGCCCAGCTTCCAGATCAGCTTGAGAAGCAGCCGGTGTTTCCTTCCCTCAGATCAAGAAATAAAGAATCAGTTGCAGGAGGGGGGTCACACTGTCTCAGCTTCAGAGGAAGGTAAGGGTAGGAAGCCTTCTGTGACGTAACCTTGCCAAGAAACCCTGTGATCGGTTCACTTTAGGGTCACCCTAAGTTGGAAACAACTTGAAGGCAGACGGCAGCCATGGATGGATGTTGAGCTTGTGTTTTAAGGTCTTCCAGGGAGGCCCTGGTGGGAACATGGGCGGCAGGGCCTTCTCAATGGCTGCCCCCAGGCGCAGGAGGTCCCTTCCCAGAGAGGTCAGGCTTGCTGTCTTTCCCCAAGCAGGGAAAACCATTTTGTTTCTGCCGGCCTTTGAAGACTGCTTGCTGAGAAGGAATGGGTCTTGCACTATCTGCTGGATGGTCTGTTTGTCATGGGTTGTGTTTTTAACTGGTTTTAATTTTTTGATAATCTAATTACATTTTTAACATTTGTATGCTGTGAATTTGTAGTTGTGTTTGTTTTAATTGTCGTAAGCTGCCTCGAGTCTCACACTAGGGGGAAAACAGATTATGAATGAATGAATGAATGAATGATAACAATAGAAATAGCAACAATGCCTAAAAATGAGCCGCTGCCCTTGGGCTCGTGGTGGTGAGAGGCCCATGACATATCCATAGGATTGTATGGTCCATGTCTTTCATTGAGAGAACGCCAGCAGTGCTTCTGGGGTCTACAGCTACACACGGGCTGGAACAGTGTGGGCATCTTACTTGTGTGTAAGTTCTCCCATGGAAATGACGGGGCATTTTGGTCTGGTGAAGAATGGCCGCATTCAGCTCAAAGATACGGAATCAACTTCTTCTTCTTCTTCTTCTTCTTCTTCTTCTTCTTCTTCTTCTTCTTGTTTTATTCATTTGGATCCCACCTTTCTCCCAATAATGGGACTCAAGGCAGATGACAACATATTTAAAACACTACAGTTGCATATGCAGTGCCATTGAGCATGGACACATATTGTGCATGGATGTACACAGCACATTGGGTTGTGCCACCAGTTGCATGCAAGGGGCCCTTACACACTACACAATGAGCTTTATGATTCCACTTTAACTGCCATCACAACATCCTATGGAATCCTGGGATTTGCAGTTTAGGGGCAGGTACTTGTCATTCTCAGCTCTAGTGCCTCTCTACACTACAAATCCCAGGATTCCATAAGATGCTGCCCTGGCAACTAAAGTAGAATCATAACGCTATAACTGTGTGGTGTGAGTGGGCCCTTGGTGTCTTGGTTCAGTTGTACAAAGCTGTCATTCAACACATGGGTTGTCTAGCACATTCAGTGCACAACTCCATGTGCAAACATTTATGCTACACAACCCAGCGGTAGGTCGTGCCTCTTGTCTATACACTATAGGAATAAAGGACTGTGTAGGGCTGTGGGATAGGTTGGATATGGGCGTGTGTTCCATGGGAAATCTATTTCATTCTGATAAGCAACAGGCTTTTGTGGTGTCCGTGGCCATGAAAACCATCTCTGGGTCTTCTGGACCCATTGCTAAGGAAGAAACCATTGTTGTGTTGTTGAGCAAGGCTGCAACTTGAGTGACATGGTTGGTGGTGGCAGCAGGTTTGCCTGTTTTTGCAGGGTGTGATGTGCCTTAGTGGGTTTGGTTAGCCTGTCTTGTTCTTTCTTCTGGAAGCTAAAAAAGCCCCCCACACACACACACACAAAGTTTGTGCATACATTTATTTTTCAAAATACTGAAAGGGCAGCAGGAGCTTTGCTTCTCTCTCTTTTTGTCCCTTGGTGACTAAACATGCTTTGGTACCGCCTGGTACCACCCTGGTACCGCCACTGCCGCATACTCCTCTGCACGAAGGGCCAGGCGTGGGGAAGATGACCGACTGTCCCTGGTGGAAGGAAAGACGAACGGAGGGCTGGAAGAGTGTCCCTGAGGAGGGCCTTCTGGCAAGCAAGACCCTTTTTATTTCCTGTCCAGCCCAATGGGCTAAATGAGCCAAGGGAGGCCTCCATTTTCAGAGGCAGTCTACCTCAAAGTAACTCAAAGTTTTGGCTCCCTGCCACCCAAGTTACAATGGAAGGAGCTATGGGTGGCAAAGAACCATTGAACTTATTTTATTGATTAAAATATCAATAAGGGAGTTTCCAGATAGCATACAAATAAAATCAATTTAAGCATTTCAAAACAATTTGCAAGATTTAAAACAATAACAATTTGTTTTCAAATAATTAAAAGACAGATTTAAAAGGTTAAAACAGTTCAAAACCACATGCATGAACACTTTGCAATAAACCACAGAATTTAAATGGAATTCAAGGCAGTGTCCTTCAACGTCCTTCATGTAATACTCATATACCACTCTGATCTGAAGATTTAAAAACCAATGCACAACAATAAAAGATAAACACAATATACAAAAATAAAATGCCGTATTTTACTTAATAACATTCATTAATAATTTTAATTTAATTACAATATTCTACTTCTTTGAGCAACAGAGTTTATTATGTATAAATACTCATACACAACTTACATCTGAAGAGTTAAAAACTGTTGTCCAACAATAATAAAAGATAAAATAAACATAATGCACAAAAATACAATATTTCAATTACATTCATTAATAATTTTGATTTAATTACAATACTCTATCTGTAGAGCACCAGGTTTTATTATGTACCAATACTCATACACGACTTATATCTGAAGATTTCAAAGCTGTTGTGTGACCAGTAAGAAAGATAAAATAAACACAGTGCACAAAATTAAAATGTGATATTTTAATTGAAGTTACATTCACCAATAATTTTAATTTGATTCCAGTGTTCTAGCTCTAGAGTGGCAGAGTTCTCTTACATCACTTAGACCTGAACATTTCAAAGCCCTGTGACTGTCTGTCGGAGCTGAGCGTACTGAGCGAGAAGGACCGCCAAGGGTCCAGCTCAGTAGAAGTCCGGCGTCCTTTTTTGCAGCCCACCCCCAGGTGCAGCTCAGTCGGGGTGGGGGGACTTCTCTTCTGTACGTGGAACCATCTCTCGTTTGGACGCTCCATCCTCCAGCCATGGGTCAGCTCATAAGCCAGGAACTCCTCCTCTCAACGAAGAGAGAGAGAGGGCATGATTTTGGAGGAGGTGAAGCAGTTAGAAAAAGACGGTGAGCAAAGTTTCACTTCAGGCCCAGCCATGACCCAGGAAGTGATATAATATGAATGAGCCAATCAGGAAGAAGTTCCTGTTGTGGCCTGACCAATTGGGAGTAGAGCAGATGAGGCTGCAGCACCACCTGCTGGCAGGGAGTGGCAGCACAATTGTGGTTTCTCTCCAGCAAGTGATGGAGGGGTCTCACTGGCCATGCGCTCCTGTCTCACCAGGGCATGTTGACCGGCTCCCTTGGAGGAGATGGGCCAAGTGACACAGCATAGCCACTGGCCCACGCTGGCTTTTTGGCGCTGCAAGAGAGCTGAGCGTGGAGGGCCCGTAGAAAGCATGGTGGCGCCTGTGTTCCAAAGCAGCCGCCATGAAGGCGTGGGCATGTGCGAATGGGCCAGCGCAGAGGAGCCCAGGGGCCTTGTTGTCCCACCCCATCCTGTCCGTTAGCTCATGGTCTGCTTGCGCCATCGCTCCTCCTCATGTCTGGAAAGCAATGCGAGGGTCTCCCTCGAGGTTCAGAGATGCCTTTGGCTTTATAATCAGCCAAATGGCGTAGTTCACTGTTGTTAATAAATACTTTTCCAAAAAAGAGAGAGAAGAAAAACAAGATGAGAGAAGAAAGGAGGTCCCTGGTTATCACATCTTTGTCCCCTAAGCACAACACACTGGATGGTGACAATAATAATAATAATAATATGTTTTCAGATGGTTATATCTTGACGGTGTCAAGTGGCTTCCTTAGCAGCAGCTTTCTGCAGGTGAGAGAGAGCAGTGCCTCGATGTATATATTTATATGTAGCATGCTCCCTTCTCCCCCACCCTCCCCGCCAATGCCGCTGCTGCCACCACCCGCCCGCCCGCTCGCCCGCCCGCCCGCCCCGGTACGTTCAGCAGAAAAGGCTTGGCTTGATTAATATTTTCCGCTGTCCGGTAACCATGGCAATTGGGTCAGCAGATATAATACTTAATTTAATCTTCCAACTGCCTCCGTGTGCATCACCAATGTCCCGAATAATAGAAAGCGTTTGCCTCTCTCCTCCGCGCTCCTGCGGCCTCCCACCCCTCCTCTCCCTCCCTCCCTCTTCTTCTTTCTTCCCTCTGCCGTCTTGCATATATCTTTGGCAGTGGCTCCCTCACATGACCCCCAAGGTATAAACAGTTTTCTTCATGCACTGTACACATCTTTAAACACACACACACACACGCACACAAACACACACATATATGCATTCTGGCCACCTTTGCTTTCTCCCCTCCAACCACCCACCCATCCCAGCTGATCTCCACCATCGCCACCACCACTGCCGCCAGCTCACCAGCCCAATCCCCCGTCCTCCTTCCTTCCTTCCTTCCTTCCTTCCTTCCTTCCTTCCTTCCTTCCTTCCTTCCATATCCCCCATCCCACTGCCCATCTGCCCACTCATCTACCTCCCACCCACCCACCCCACTGCCCCCACTCCTGCAGCCAATCTCCATGGTATGACAAGGGGGAAACGGGGGAAGGTGCGGAGCCTTTTCCTCGCTGCGCCGTCCGTTGATGAGCCACAACGCCTTCCTTCGGCCAAATGAGCCCATGTGGATTTTCCTGCCCGTCGCCAAGCCCTTTGCCTGATTGGCCGAGATGGACACGATGCCCCCTTTGGCTTTCCAGGTGGGTCAAGTGCCTTGCTTTGTTGCCTCCCCCACCCCCCAGTGGCTGCATATTCCTCGGGTATCTGTTGCTCTTCTGTTCCCGTTGATAATTCTCCCCTTCTATTGGGGGTTCCTTTTTATTGCTCTGATTGGAGAGGCCATGTTTTGGACAGAGAAAGAGAGCTTGAGCCTGGCCGGCCTGATGGCTGGGCTCCGAGGGAAGCAGGAGAGCCGGCAGGTGGGGTCTGGGCGGGTGAGCAGGTGGGCTTCAGGGGAGCACCGTGCAGGAGGAGAGCTCGGCTCTTTTATGATCGCTTTCAAAGAATGCCTGTGAATTCCTGGACGCAGGTGAACACGGTGGCATCTTCCACCATCCTTTGCATCCTCAGAATTAAAGAGAAGCTTCCCTACAGATAGCAATGCATTGGTGGTGGTGGCGGTGGCGGTGGTGACGATGGTGCTGTTGTTGCATTGGTGTGCGTGCGCCCTTACACCTTCTTTGGGGTGCTGGCCTTTAGAAATCCGCTGCCTGTTTCTTCCTCTTGCATCTGGCTCAGTTGTTGGCTGGCCTTCCAGGACCCAACAGGCCATGCAGTGCCTTAGGTGAAGAGTCACACAGGAAGACTGTCTGGGGCCGTGTTGTATCACCCAACAAGTTCCTAGTGTTTTCGTGGGGTAAGGCTGAGGGGCGGGTGTGCGCTGCCTCTCATTCTTCTTCCGAGAGGTTCTGGCCCAATGCTGGCTGCAACAGCAGGATCCACAAAGCTTTTGGGACGAACACCCACCAGCCACATTCACTGGGTGAGTTGGCCTGGCCAGAGTGGAGAGGAAGAAGTCAGGCCACGGAGTGCTTTAAAGCTCTCCAGGTCCAGGCGTCTGGGCCTGACGGACTCCCTGGAAAGACCCTCCCAAGACCTGGAGGGCAGGGAAAAGCTCAGCCTGGAAATCGGGTGGTTCAGCTGCTCATTGTTGCTGTTCAACACAAAAGGGTGTGTAGTACCATTGATGCATAACTGCATGCAGAGATGTGTGCTATGCAACCCCAGTGCTGGATCTCAGTCACTGTGTGCGCCAGACATCACCTGTCTCCATGGCCGTCGAGGCGTTTGCTGTGTGGGCCACTGGGGCATCATCTCCAGCCTGATCACACTGGTCGTGGGCACACAAGGCCACCAAGTTAAAACTCGGGGTTTTGTTAAAGCCTTTGGGGCCTAATCTTACACAGTATAAATCATTTTAGCCTTTTCCTCTTGTTTCATCTTCGTGATCTGTTTAATACGCTTTTATCCTATCTAAATTGTGTTATTGTTTTTATCAGGAGTTGTTATAAATTATTTCTCTTGTTTTAATTGCGTGACATCTCATGATAGAGGGTGGGACAAAATCAAATTTTAAAATCAAATTTTAAAAAGAGGCTCCCAGTTGTAGTTCTCAGCCAAAAATGGGTCATAGCAGCCCCCTCTGGGTGCCAGGTGCGAAACCTCCCCCCCACTCCTGCACTAGGCAGAAACCCTCTCTGTGAGGGGCTTCACAAGTCGGGTGGGCCTCTCTCTCCCCACAGGTGCCCCGGGGAGGGGTCGTCTCTGGAAGGCATTTGGGACATGGAGAGTTTCCTCCCTGTTGCTATATGACTGCTGTTTAATAAATGTGTGGCGCATTCGTGGGCTCTTCCCCCATAAGGAGCCAGGGATGCATCACCCCAGATGAACCAAGGGTGCTCTTCCCCTCCCAACTGGACCCACTTTGAACGCTCTTGCCTTCTGCCCCACTACCCCCCCACCCCGCCTTTCAAGGAGCTGCTTCTTCCAAACTTTTCCTAATTAATTCTGAGCAGTACTTGTTGGGTTTTTCCATTTGGTTCACAGTTTGATTCTTGCTCTGAGGTGTTTCTAATAAGTGCTGTCATAGAGTCTTCAGTGGAATTCTTTACTTTAATGGATCCTGTGAAAGCAACTCCAATTCCGTTTCATTGAGACACTTGCTCTGATTGTCAGTTTTATCCATGATATTGACTTGATTATTGACTGATAGCTATAAATCGCAGACACTCAGAAGGGCATCTGAGAGATGGAGAAAAAGAGAAAGACAGTCAGAGAGAGAGGGAGATTTAAAGCAGTTAAATATGTCATCATGGCACGTGTCAGGTTGGCGTCATGCATGCATGGCTCTTTCTAGTAGGGAACCCAAATGTGTGCAGCGTTGTTTCTAGCTGGGTACCCACTCTTGGTGCTCTTAAACGCCATGAACATGCTTTTCTGGCAACTCTTGTGGAGTATTCCAGAGTCTGTGACCTACCTGCTCTTTGCCTCAGGCAAGCAACCATGGGCAGGATTGCTCTTCTTCCTGTCTTGTAGAATTTGGCAGTGGGGGCTAAGGGGGGGTTGACCTGGGTGGCCCCATCCAAGAGTGCATGCCCACACATTCCTTTTCAGCATGGACTTTGGAGAGAAGGGGCTGCAGGATTTGTGGGAAAAGTTGACAAGGGCCTGTTCATGCAACTGCTTCTTCCTAGAAGTGTGGAGGAAATGGTGGTCCTTTGCTTTGTGTTTGTGGAGCCCACTCCCCACTCCCACCCGTGGCATCTTCAGTGGCGCAGGGAGATGGAGAGCTCCTTTCTCCACCCTCCAGCTTCTCCTTATAGAACCCACAGATGGTGCATCCCAGAGAAGCGGGCGTGGGTAAATTGGGGCAGAGGAGGGAGGAGAATCCAAGAGGGTGAACTGGGAAAAGATGACAATCTTTGTGGAAAACACACATGGGAATTTTGCACAGAAAACATTGTTCTATGCACAGAAAACAGGCTCCCAGCACAGAAAATAAGGCTTCTGTGCAGAAAGCGCAGGGGGAAAGTAAATGCATTTTTTGAACCAAATAGGTCTGTGAGTTAGGAGATTTTCACACTACACTGTTATAGTGTTACTATTCCACTTTAACTGCTCTGGCTTCCTCCTGTGGAATTTTGGGGTTTGTAGTTTACTGAGGCCTAAGAACTCTCTGGCTGAGAGTTGTAAATGCCCCTCCCTAAACTGCAAATCCCAGGATTCAACAGGAGGCAGCCAGAGCAAATGAAGTGGAATAGTAACACTATAACAGTGTTGTCTGAAAATCTCCTTAGTCCTGGGACTTCCTTGTTGTGAGAGGAGAAATGGTGAAATTGCCTGTTCTTGCCTGCAAGAAGGAGATTTACATCCCTATCAGGAGGAAAGACTGGTTGCAACTGTTGTTGGTGCGCAAAGAGATACCTCCAGGACCTGGCCCTCTTGGAGAACCACCACCACTAGAAGCAGCAGAACAACGCAATCTCCTACCAGCCACTTTCCAAGCTTTGAGAACTGCCAGGTTGCAGAATGAATAAAGACAGTTGCAGCTACAAAAATCCCCAAAGGAACGCCATTTCTCCCACCCCACTCCAGAAAAACCTGAACTTGAAAACATGTCCAGCCTGTGACCTCTAAAGGCATTTCTGCCTCCCTCCTTCCTTGCCCTCCCCCATGACAAGGTGTGAACCCAGGAAAGGCTTTGTGGCCCTTTGATAGATGTGATAGCCAGGGAGCTGAAACATGGGTGGCAAAGAAGGCAGGAGATTTGGGGCACGGGAACGAAAGGAGGAGGAGATACCCAGAGGGAGCCGACCTGGCTGTTGTCCCCGGGGGCTGCGGCTACCCAGGCCATCATTGCAAATGCTGAGCTGGTGAGACCAACCTTTGGCAGGCAGGGGCTCAGTGACCTGCTGTGGGCACCCTGGCCAGCTCCTTTGCAGCTTATGGGATGGCACCAGCCTTGCCTCTGGATTTACAGAGTGCCATAAATCAGCTGTATGTTCACTCAGCATGTGGTAGTCTGCAAATTCTGAACTAATATCTTGCTCCCTTCTTAAGCAGCATCCTGTTTTTGGAAAGTTTCCATAAATTATACTTCAAGTGCTTCTGCTGCCACTCCCACCAGCAGCAGCCAAAACTCAGTCCCAGAGGGACAGAGATGTACAATTGCAAAACAAATAATGAATGAAATACTGTCAGAAGAGAGTCTCTGTCCCCGAGGAGGCACACTTCTGCTGTCTAGTCCAAGGAGGAAGAGGGTAGGAAAGGGTGTTGAGAAACCCTGATGAGCAAAATCCTGGACTGATGAAAATCTTCACTGTTTGAGGTTTGTTTTATGCAAAACTTGCACATGGTCATTTTGTGCAGAAAACAGCATGTTATATTTCAGAGAATACTTTTCTGCCGAAATATTATTTTCTGCACAGAAAAGGCAGTTTTCTGTTCAGTACAATGGTGAGCGAATTTTGTGCAGAATAAGTCTCAAACTGCGAATAGTCTTCAAAAACTGGACAGCAGGAAAAAAAATTACTGTATCTAAAATTACTTGTTGCGAAGAAAATGAATGAAGAATGACATCCCTTGAAGAGGGTACAACCCACAGAGAGAGGGCTCAGCAGGAGGAGGAGGCAAAGAGCCAACCTTGAGGTTCCCATCTCCATGGGAGGTGCACCCTCACACTCTCCTGTGTTATAGAATCATAGAAACATAGAGTTGGAAGAGACCACAAGGGCCATCTAGTCCAACCTCCTTCTGCCATGCAGGAATACACAAAGCATCCCCAACAGATAGCCATCCAGCCTCTGTTTTAAAAAACGCAAAGAAGAAGACTCCACCACACTCCGAAGCAGCAGTAGATTCCATTGCTGAACAGCTTTTACTGTCAGGAAGTTCTTCCTAATGTTTAGGTGGAATCTTTTCCTGTAGTTTGAACCCATTGCTTTGTGTCCTAGTCTCTGGTGCAGCAGAAAACCGGCTTGCCCCATCCTCAATATATGACATCCCTTCAAATATTTAAACATGTCTCCATTATGTCCCCTTTCAACCTTCTCTTCTCCAGACTAAACATGTCCTGCTCCCTAAGCCTCTCCTCATAGGGCATAATGGCCTCCAGACCTCCCACCATTTTGGTCACCCTCTTCTGGTCACATTCCAACTTGTCGGAGGAGATGTTTCTGATTCACTCCTTGCCCTCCAGTTGGGGTAACTGGGGAACTATACCCCAGGACCTCAGGAACCTGGCCTTAGATAAAAGGTGAGCTACTCCATTGTCTCTGGCCCTTGAGCCCAGCAATCTCTTTCTGATAGCTTTGTGTCAGGTCAGGACATGAGCATGGGGGTAGACCCTTCTTTTCCCCACCAAACAAGTTATTTCTCCTATTCACCTGAGGTGGAGCCAGCAAGATCTCATTTGCTAACCAGCCCCCTTCCTTGCAAGGTCTTCCTCGTGGTGGGTTGCAAAGGTGGTAAGAGTTGGGTGGACAGTGGGCCATCTGCCCCAACAACATGAGGACCACTCCCAGGACCTGGGAGTCAGTTTCAAGGTGGAAGACATGAGCATGGCAGATTAATATTCTGGGAATCTTGGCATGTGCCTAAGAGGCCTTCTGGGGCTCCCCAACCTTTCTTCTGCCCATCTGTCCTCTAAGGTTGCATTTCAGGACCAGGCATATGGCATGTGCTAGGGCCTGAAAGAGTGTTAGGGAAACTGGGCCAAGGAAGGTTGGGCATCAGTAGATTTAGGGATGAAAGGACCGTTTGGATGGAGAAAGAGGAGGAGGAGGAAGAGGAGGTGATGAAGATGATGGCCTCTTGTTCCCTAGAGGTGTGTGCAAAACCCAGCCCTCCTGCTCAGTCTTATCTTGTGCTCACACACACACGCCCTGTGCGCACACAGCATTAGCCAGGAGAATCCTTGGAGGCGCCCCTCCCTTCCCCCATCCGACAGACATTTGCTTTACGTAAACCAGCTTGCAAACCGCTCTCTCCGTATTGATGGAGACATTACCACAAATCGCCACTTAGGGACCTGGAAGAATTGACTCGCTGGTTTCAGATCCAATACACATAACTCGATCAGATGCAAAGTTTAAGTACACTTGGCCGGCAGATGCCAACTGCACCCGATGATGTGCCGGCACTTCTGTCGCCACCGCCGCCACTGAGAAGCGACTCCTTCTCCTCCGCCAGTTCCTTAAAGAGGCCCAGAGGGGAGGCAATGAAGAAATAAAGATCTGGGGTTAGGGCATTCATGGTGGTGGTTGCAGTGGTGGTTTTGTGGGAGGTGGGGGTTCTTGGTCTAGAGATGGGAGAACAGTCAAACACCGGAGCCAGCCAGGAGGAGCCCTTGCCTCCACTTTTTTCCACACAAAGCTAGCGGCCTAGCATTGATTGATTTGGCAGGTTTATACTTCATTAAAGCCACTCTGGATTCCTTCAATGGCTGGACAGCGGGGAGTGGGGTTAGGAGCATGGTCTGCCTGCTGCTGGCCCTAGGGACCAGTCCAAGGATTCCAAGCAGTGCCAAAAATGGGGGAGTCTGGCGCAACAGGGCCCCTTAACCCCACTCACGGACTTTACAGTTTGGCCTATTCCCAGCAGGGGCTGGAGCTCCCAAGACAACCTGGGCTTTAGTCCAAATTCTCCAGGATTTCTCTGTCCACCATCTTAGCACCACGGACAGTTCAGACTTTAAATGTGAAGCAGACTCACCTCCCACCACACACACCCCAACCAGGGAGCCCCCCGCCCACCATCGCCTCTCCCTCCTCTCTCTTTAGGGGCCCCTCCCAGCCCCCCCTCCTTCATGTGCACACGTTGCCCTCCCGGGACCCACCTGATCTGTTCAGTGTTGTTAAAGGTCGCCAATAGGTACACAGCTAGCTGTTAAAGACAATGCAGCCAGGTGTGTGTGTGTGTGCGAATTGGGGAGCAGGGACAAAACAGCCCATGAAAAGCAGAGGAAAAGCATCTGAAGAACAAGCAACCTCCCTCCCTCCACCTCCCCAATGGATCTCCACCCGTTCATCTTTATTGAAAGGCAACCCAAGTGGAGAACGAAATGGAAGTAAGGTGAAGGTGCTGCACCAGCTCTTTGCCTCCCTGCTCTGCTGTGATGTCTCACATGGGCCTCCCTGGGAGTAGGACATCTCCTTAGGGCATGTGCCATTCTGCACAGCTGGAACGCACACACCCCCGGGGCCAAGATCCAATGAAGATGTTTCCAGCCTTTTCATACTTCACATGCAAGAAGAAAAAATCAACTTCACTGGGCAAGATTGCAAGAATTTTTGAGCATTTTTAAAATGATTTTCACACACTGGACTTTCTAGCAAGGAAATAAATAATTTGCACACAAAACAACTTGTTTAAAAACAATTTTCTTAGAAAACTATATTTTGCACAAGACACTGTATTCTGAGCATAAAATGTTGCTTTGTACACAAAACCCCAACAGCATCAAACTTTTGTCAACTGCTAAACATTTAGCTAACATTCTTTAAAAATGGGATGATCATTATTCTCAGGCAAGGGGGCCTTGATGTGTCCAGACCTCCCTTTCATGTTGGGGGTGACAAGTTGGCCAAGTATTCTTAAATTCCAAGGTCAGACACTAGTGTATGGGTGCTGCTACCCCCTGACTTGGCTCAGAGCTGCACTCCTAAACTACTGGGAGTCCAAAGCCCCAGCAGATTTCCTGCAAATTAAAACGGGGGAGCCAGGTGTAGATCCCTGTCCACCAGCCACTCAGGATCCAAACACTGCCCAGGATCCTCCCTGCTCTCTCATTGGCACATCACAAGGAGCAGGAAGGAAAGGCCACGGTCTGGACCTGAAGGGCTTGCTGAGTGCTGGAGCATTGCCACTTACAGAAGTCATGTTCCCAGCTCAAAAACGAGAGTTTTGCCTTTGGAAAGCCCAGCCTTGGACTGCAAGCTCTTTGCTTCTTACTGAACATGGAGGCATCAAGAGTAGCAGCCTTCCACCCCACACACTAAAAAAAAACCTCAAAGGAGGAGGGAGGGCAGGCCTGAGGGGGCAGCCGCCTCCTGCTCCTTCCTCCTGATCTGTATTGTTTGGGCTTTGTCACAAAGCCATTCTCTTCCCTCCTTTGAGGGACTCCTAATAGGAGCGGCACCTCCTAATTACTGGGGGCTGCCAATTTGGTTGCCCCTCCATGCCACAATGGGAGGCATTTGCCAAGGACGCCCAACATCTGCCTGCCCCTTCCAACACCCCCTCTCTTTCTTGGCCATTCAGGACAATGCTGGGCTGCCCCTCCATCCTGCTAGCCTGCTTGGGGTGCCCACAAACTCCCTAACTGGCCTCCTGTGTTCACAGCTGGCACCTAGATGGGGCAGGAGTGTGTTGGCCTTCTTTTGGGGTCCCAGCCCTGCCTCCCATCCTACCCCCCAGCTCCGAGGAAGCCTTTCTGCCTAGTCTCCACCAAAGGGCTTCCGGCCGCTTATTAATCCGTGCATGTGAGTCTCAGAAGCATTTCCACCTTTGCTTCCTCCCCACCCTCCACCACAACCCACCCACCACGCCTGCCCTGTGGTGGTCCTGATTCAAAGGCGCATGAATCCCAGCAGCCTTGAGGGGAGGCAGGCGCTGCGTGAGTGCTGTCGGCCTCTCTGGATCCCTTCTCCCGGAAGGAAGGTGGAGGGCTTCTGTGTCAGTCAGTCAGGCTGTCAATCTGCCCCAGGTTTTAAAGGCACTCCTTGCAATAATGAGCCCCCCCCCATGGGTTCAACATCTTTACAGTTTGAAGCAAACCCTGGATTGGGTTCACTGCCCCATCAGCATGGAAGCAGAGGGGTTTCGTTCATTTTTTTCAAAATTGCATTTTATAACAACAAAAGAACAGCAAGAGCACCCTAAATTCTACTACTGAGGTGGAGAAAGCTTGGTGGGCCAGGAGAAGAGGGCTCAGGGTCCTTTCTGAGCTGGTCCCTGAAACAACATCCCGGGTGCAGAATGCTGCCATTCTCTGGTTTTCTTAATCGGGATCCAGTTAGGGGATCCCACTTCTGGGTGGGAGAGACAAAAGTAGAGGATCCCAGAAGTCTGAAGTCTGCCCACCTCTGGCTTAGTGGTTCCTCTCATCCTGCAATGGCCACGGCACATGGAATCCATGAGATCAAAGGGCCCTGGAATGTTTTTAAAGTTGGGGGAATTTCAACATTGGCAGGCATTTTCTTATGAATTTTGCCTCCTTGCAGGATGGGAGGGTGGGGTTCAAATGCTTTCCCCCATCATCTAGCATCATTCAAACCTCCAAAACAGGAAGACTCCTCCAAGCACAATGTGTACTTAGACGTGCCTTCCCTGTGCTCAGTGGAGCTTACTCCCAAGTAAGAGCACCAAGGAGGGAGGCCAGGCAGCCTTCATTATTCCTGGGAGGGCTCAGTCACAACAGCTGTCTTTCTATATCTTGGTCCTTGATCATTTGGCACCCTTTGGGGGGTCCTCTGGTGACGCAGTGGTTAAATGCCAGTACTGCAAGTCACAAGGTTGTGAGTTCGATTCCAGCGGGCTCCAAGGTTCACTCAGCCTTCCATCCTTTCATAAGTTGGTAAAATGGGTACCCAGCTTGTTGGGGGCAATTAGCTGACATATTGTAAACTGCTTAGGGAGTGCTTTGGCACTGATAAGTGGTACAGAAATATCAGTGCTATTGTTATTGCTACCAGATCTCTGGGCCTGGCCCCCAATTATACTCCAAGGGGGAGGAATCTCAGGGCAAGGGCACTGCGGAGAAAGGTGTCAGTACTGTGGGCGTGTTTCCCCTCATCCATTCTACTTGGGTGGTGTTTTCTGTGAGCGGCATCCTCTCTGCCACTGTTAATTGGGGCTTAATGTATCTTGCTTAATGACATCACCAGTGCATCCGCTGATGTCACAAGAGCTCATTCCTACCTCTCAGGTTTTGGCCCTGAGATCTCAGGACCTTGAAGAGTTCTTACCTGGCAACCCTACTTACGCTTCTGGTAGATAATGACAGAGGAGGTTCGCATACGCAGGAGTCTTGGTGGTCCAATTTTGCCAGATCATTTGGGGGAGGGGTTGCTCAGTCCCCCAGCCTCGTCCTGGGGAGGCTTGACCCCTTCCACCCAGTTCTGAGGTCCATGATGAGATCACCACCATTCACAGACCTTTGAGAGAGTCCAGATTTTGTGGGGAGGAGAGAGGGAGCCCTGTGGGGGCATTGCTGGCACAGACCACCCACCCTTTGCATCACAAAAGGCCTGGGGCATACAAATATATCTGCAGCTGTTATTTCAGTTGAGACCATGTGCCTTTGTCCCAGAGAATCCTGGGAACTGTAGTTTGGCAAGGGTACCAAGAACTCCCTCAGAGACATCTCAGGCTGAACCTGTCGGAGGCCGTGACCATGGGGAGCAGCTGCTGAGCATGACTTTTGTCCCCCACAGTTCACATGGAGAGGAGAGTTTAGCATAGACACAGGCTCCTCTTGACTGCTGGTTTTATTGACAATGGGATGGATTGAAAGGCCCAACGCTCCTTTTTTTTTTTTTTACAAAAACTGTTGTTATGTTAAGGCAAATAAGGAAAGCAGAAATGCAAATTACATCTCCAGGTTCACATTAGAGGTTTGCAAATAATACTGGGCTAATGGTTATTGCAAAGGAAAATAGCGTCGGGATCAATATCCTATACAGTCACATGCCATTCGCCTCTCTCTCTCTCTCTTTCTTTTAATCACCTCATTGCAGAAATGGCATTGAAATCAGAAATCTCATTTTCTCCATTTGTACAAACTGAACATAAATCTAGTTGGGTGGGGGGCGAAGGAGGTAACTGGGCGGCTGCTCCTTGCAGGGCTGGGTGGATAATTAAGGTCAGGTTTATGGGGAGGGACATTGGCCTGGGGAAAAGGGGAGGCTTATATCCCTTCCTGTCCCAGCAAGCGTGTCTGATAGGAGAGGCAGGGGAGCCCTGGGACAAAAAGGGGGGTCCCTGACCCATTGCAGAGGGATGTCCCCACTTCCCCCAGAAACATCTTCCATGAGCATAAAAAGCAATCAATCAGTCAATAAAGGAGTTGGATGGGGGGACAGGACAGCAGATGGTTAATAAGTGCATCCGAGAACTAGGAATAGGTAAGAAAGTCCCTTGGTTCCATTCCTCCTAATTTGCAAATGTCTTCATAAATTTGGCCGAAATAACTTTTTTGAAAAATGGGACCCAAAGTGAAAGTTACAGGTCTGCATACTTAGCTCCTAAGAGCCCAACTTGGAATCCCTGAACATATTCAGTGTTTGTTTGTGCTGCCAAATTAGGGCTGTTGTTCTTGACGCCAACACCTGGCAATCCTCCTACCTTAGAGTTTTTATTGCCACCACTGTCCCCAAAATGAAGGGTCATGCAACCTCCCACCATCAACCCAGCAGGCCCCAGCCTTTCTCCTAAAGAAGAGTTTACCATCTCTTGGATCTTATAAGGCAACACACCTCTCAAAGTGTGGCCGAACAATTGTGCCCCAAGTCACTGTTGTCTGAGGTATCCTCCAGCCCCCATCCACCCAGTAGCAACCAGCAAACTTGGTGGAGAGGGGCCAAGAAGGGGAATCCCTGGAGTCTAAGGCCCCAGATCTCTTTCGGCAGCCCCAGAGAACCTAGGCAGGCCCTCAGCCTGGGCGCACAAACAAGCCCGCCACCCTTTGGGGTCCATCTGCCTGACCAGCCTGTGCTGGTTTCAATAACTGGGCTTTAGAAATCTTGCAATAAGAGCTAGAATTAATCCTGCATTTAGCAAAGGGAACAGAAAGCTTCCTTTAGGACAATCCAAAGTGGAGAGATGGAAGACTAGTATAAATGCTTTAAAAAAAAAAAAAAAGCACTCCAGAAGCCAGAGAATTGTAATGGATGATTTCAGCCCACATTTTAAACCCCTTCTGCCCAGGCCTGCAGGAGGGGAGGGCTGTTGGAAAGAGGCTGCTTGGAAGCCTCCCATTGCTTGCAGTTGCTCCTCCCAAGCCTTGGAAAGGTCCATTGCAGAGGGAGCTCCACACCATCACCACCAGCAGCACCACTACAGGCATCAGCAGCGCATGGGTGGGTGGGTGGGTGTTAAAGCCCGGGGTTGCCCCACAGCCCCACCCTCTGGCTGCCCACCCAAGTGCCGCTGCTACAGTAATGGACCAACATTCGAAAGATAATAATGATTCTGCAGATCAAAGGAGCCCTTCGCCTGACAATTACACTGAAATTGAAGCTCTCCTGCAAGAGAAGTGCCATGCTCTTGTACTGCTCCCATCATATATATATATATATATAAGCAAATTGGTTTTCCAGGGCTGTAGAAAGATGAATTCCACCCTTGCTGCCAAGGTGGGATTCACAGGGCTGGACGTGGAACATCTAAGGGCTGTCTTTTTAAAAATAAAAAATAAAATAAAATTGATATCTAAGAATAAAGGAGAGAACAGACAGAGAAGCTGATCAGGAATGAATAAAGTCTCCTTTTAAGCTGAAATACTCCCCCCACCATCCATTTTCCCTCCAGAAAAGCCGGCCTGTAATTGCTTGCAATCACTCGGCACAAATTGTCTGCTCGTATTTGCTTTTTAATTTTGTATAATCTGGTCCATTTCGCTCTCTCTGCCTTTGAGCTTAACCTCTCTCTCTCTCTCTCTCATATTCAACCCCCACCCCACCCCGTCGGTCCACATGTCTTCCTTTTCTCTTGTGCCTTAATTCTTCAAGGCTGTTTAAAAATTAGCAATAATTTCCAGGGATATTTCGTGGCTTTCTATTGTGAAAAAAAGAGGAGGGGAATTTGGGAATGAAATCCATGGCCTTTTGAGCACAAGAAAGCACTGTTGTTTTGAGTGTGTGCGAGTCTGTTCTATATTTCTCTTTCTTTTGGGATGTATAAATACCCAAGATATCTTGGAGGGGGAAATGGGGGGGGACTCCTGAGAACCCAGCCACAGGAATGGGATAATTCAAGGAAAATAAGAGCAAGGTGGGTATGACGGTGGGTATACAGAGAAATGTAAAGTACTGCATTTAGGGTGGAAAAATGAAATGCATAAATATAGGATGGGAGAGACCTGGCTGAACGAGACTACGTGCAAAAGGGATCTAGGAGTCCTAGTAGACCACAAGTTGAACATGAGCCAACAGTGTGATGCGGCATCTAAAAAGGCCAATGCAATTTTGGGCTGTATCAATAGAAGTATAGTGTCTAGATCAAGGGAAGTAATAGTGCCACTCTATTCTGCCTTGGTCAGACCTCACCTAGAATACTGTGTCCAGTTCTGGGCACCACAATTAAAAAAGGATATTGACAAATTGGAGCGTGTCCAGAGAAGGGCAACTAAAATGGTGAAGGGTCTGGAAATGATGCCTTATGAGGAGAGACTTAGGGAGCTGGGTATGTTTAGCCTGGAAAAAAGACGGTTAAGAGGCAATATGATAGCCCTGTTTAAGTATTTGAAGGAGTGTCACGCTGAGGATGGAGCAGGCTTGTTTTCTGCTGCTCCAGAGACTGGAACACGGAGCAATGGGTGCAAGCTCCAGGAACAGAGATTCCACCTCAACATGAGGAGGAACTTTTTGACAGTCAGAGCTGTTCGGCAGTGGAACACGCTCCCTTGGAGCGTGGTGGGGTCTCCTTCCTTGGAGGTCTTTAAACAGAGGCTGGATGGCCATCTGTCAGGGATACTTTGATCGTGATTTCCTGTGTGGCAGGGGGGTTGGACTGGATGGCCCTCGTGGTCTCTTCTAACTCTGCAATTCTATGATTCTATGATTCTATGACTTGTGCATGCTCGCTCACTCTCTTTCTCCCTCTTGCTCTCTGTATCTATCTGCTTCTCAGCATGTGTTTCCCAGCACTACTGTCTGCACACAGACACACGCACACACACACACACACACGTGCATCATGGCCATGCCTTCTCCCACCCACCCTGCCTTGGCTGCTCTCCCTCTTGACTTGGGGTTGTGGCTTCTTGATTTATGTTCAGAGCCTGAAATTGTGAGGCAGAGGTTACAGCTCTTGTGGTTGATGGGGGAAGAATATCAAAGCAGCCCGGAGGCCAGCTTAGACCGACTGCCTGCTGCCCACTGCCACCCCCACCGCTCTTGTCCAGGGTCTTCTTGTAGATGGAGGTGGGGGGGGGGGAGAGAAATGTCCTTGGGCTCCACAGCCTCCATGTAGCAGCATTGCTGCAGCCCCTGAGACGAAGATGTGCATCTTGCTACCAGTGCGCACACACTTGCAAGGCCAAGGGGGCATTGCTGAGAAAGAAAGTATTTACAAAAGAAATGCAAACATTATAAGCTAAAATGTGCATCACAAAGGCGGGAGGGGGGCACAGAAATGTATTCTAGTCATTTGGGGAAAGTTGTGTTAATTTGTTAGTTGAGCAAATAGAAGAAGTGCATTTGCAAAAAGTTGTACAAATTTCAGTGCAGAGGAAGGAAAACAGAAAATCCCACAACCAAGTGGGAAACAGTGGGTTCCACTTCCACCCAATTGACTCCAGGAAGCCCATAAGGAGACCGCCACTCATGTTCCCTTTGTGCCATTGGTATTGAGGGTCTGTTGTTGTTGTTGTAGCAACACTCTCCCAGGGGTTTCTGGGCAAGATGTGCTTGGGTCAAACTCTGGTCTCCTAGAGACCTAGTCCCACAGTTAAGCCACAGCACAGCACTGTCTCTAGAGGTTGCTCCATAGCTTTGTCTAGACCCACTTATCTCGTGATCTTGCTAGCATGGAATTTCCCATTTCATGGCTGCTGCACACTCAGCCACCACTTCCACTGAGTGCATATCCATCACAACCCACAATCCCCTTTCCTGCCACTCACCAGCAGGACAGCACATGCGTAAAATCTGGGGTCCCACTCATGCTCTACACCATCACAGTGCCATCCTTCTACTTTACCTGCCATGGTTCCATCCTGGGATTTGTAGATTGGTGAGCTACCAGACCACTTGGGCTGAGAATTCTAAATGCCCCTCCCTAAACTGCAAATCCCAGGATTCCATGGGCTGGAACCATGGCAGTTATATTGGGATCATAGCACTATACAGTATAACCATGTAGTGTGAATGGACGATGACTCTGGAGACCAGGGTTCGAATCCCTGTTTGGCCATGGAAATCCACTGGGTGACCTTGGGCAAGTCACACTCTCTCAACTTCAAGGGAAGTTTGTGGTGGCAAACCCCCTCTGAACAAATCTTGCTAAAAAAAACCCATGATAGTTTCACCGTAAGGCTGCCATTCCCCCCTCCCGCCGTGAAAAAAACCAGATTGCTGCATCTGAGATTGACACAGAATGAAATGTGGATCCTTGTGCACTTTAGTCCTTCACAAAGTCCTTCAGGCACCACCAGCAGGTGCTTTCTGCTTCCTGGGAGGGGTGGTCTTCATCAGGGAAAATGCTCCCGGGGAGGTGACACAAAGGGGCTGCTTGAGCCCCGCTTGACCACCTGCCCCCTTCCCTCCTTCCTTCCTTCCTGAAGTTGCTGGACGGAAGAGGCAGGTTGGCCATCCGCTGGCCAGGAGATGCTCTCGGCCGGTCCACACAAGGGAGTCCTGGGTTCTCTCTTGGCTCAGTGCCCTTCCTTCTTCAGGGCTGCTGCTGTTGCTGCCTCTTTTCCAACCTGGGACTCAATGTGACTTATACATGGTAAAACAGAGACAGCATTCAAATTAATATCTTACAAAAATTTAAAATCTAATTAAACTAACACTAGAATTAAAAGTCATTAAAAGCCTGCCCATGAAAAAGATAATACAGCACATTCAGAAAGGCCTTCTAGCCCTGGGCAGTCAGTCCTCAAAGTCCTGCCGAAAGAAAAAGGTCTTCAGCTGCCTACGGAGGGACAGCAAGGACGGTGCTGAGCGAGCTTCTCTAGGGAGGGAGTTCGAGAGGCTGGGAGCCGCTACCGAGAAGACCCCATCTCCTGTGTTCCCACCAGAGGTAGCTGTGAGGGTGGAGGGACAGAGAGAGGGGCCTCCCCAGAAGATCTCAAGGCACAGGAGGCTCTGCTGAGAGAAGATGGCCCTTCTAATAAACTGGACCCCAGCCATACCAGGTTTTATAGGTCATAAAGCACACGGTTTTCCTGTCCCACCAGCTGGCATGTTCTTTCCTTTGCAGCTTTCAGAAAGGCCACAAAAGTTCATTCTAGTTTTAATGTGATTTGAGAGGTAAAATTGAAATAATGATTTGATATACAGGCATTGATGAAAGATGTATTTTTAAAGCAGTAAATTAAAACCTCATTAATATTTCAGTGAGGGTATTTTGTGCTTATCTGTTTCATCTCTGTTTTTGACCTATGGCTCGGAATTCCCAGCATGAAGGCAATGGTGAAATCTGTTCACCATAAAATGTTAATTATAAGTAAATTGCAGCACAAACGTTCAATCAGCCACATTAATTCTACATAAAGTGAATTATTGTAGCAGAAAATTTTCAAATGTGACTGAATTTTGCAATTGCCCTCCACTGTCCCACTACCTTTGCTCTCTGGATTCTGCTCCCTGCGCTTGAGCTCTTTGTGTTCTCAAGAGGCAGTTGCTGACGGTCCCCCACTTAGGACGTGTTTAAAAATTCAGAAGTACCATTGGATTCATTCACACTTTGCCTGCTAAATGGCTCTTAATTACATCAAATTCACCATGCCCACTGGCAAAGTGGAATGGAAATGTGAGCTGTTTAACCATTTGCGCATCACTCATCACTGCGTCTCCTGTGAGGCTGAGAAAGATGTGAGTGTGGGCACAAACACACATGCAAACACACAGACTGAGATGCACAAAACTTCCTCCAAAATCTCCAAAGCAGAGTCAAACACCAAAAGAGCACATCCACAAACAGTGCAGAGCAAGGGAGGCAGAGCACGGTTTGGCCAGCACCCATGGGTGGCTTGTTTCCAAAGGAAGAGCCAGGCCCTGCTGAGGAGCCCTGCAGGGGAGGCCAGAAAGCGAGGGCATGCATGGGCCACCATGGGGCATCTCCTGCTGCTCTGCATTTCTCTGCCTCTCCTTGCCTGGGACAGGAAGGCTCCAAACATCATAGTTGTGAGGGGTGGAACCTTTGCCAGGAGGGTTTCCTCCTCCTCCTCCTCCTCCTCCCCTGACTCCTCTTCAGGCCTGCCTGGAACTCTGGAGTGAGCGCCTGAAACACTTCTGCTACACTGGAGCATGCTTGTGTCAGGAGCTGCTGACTGACAAATGTGTGCAGGGAGACTTCTGCTGGGAAAGCCAGAGCCAGGGCGGTAATGGCTGGAGGAGAGGCAAAGGCCAGAGACTTTTGTGCTTTTAAAGAACCCAAGCAGGAGAGTAGCCATGGCTCCAGGAAAGGCAGGAAGAGAACTCTGCCAAGCTCATAGAATCATACAGTTGGAAGATACCACGAGGGTCATCCAGTCCAACCCCATTCTGCCATGCAGGAAATCACGATCAAAGCATCCCTGACAGGATGTTGAGGTGGAATCTCTGTTCCTGGAGCTTGCACCCATTGCTCCGTGTTCCAGTCTCAGGAGCAGCAGAAAACAAGCCTGCTCCATCCTCAACATGACACCCATTCAAATACTTAAACAGGGCTATCATATCGCCTCTTAACCGTTTTTTTTTTTCCAGGCTAAACATACCCAGTTCCCTAAGTCTCTCCTCATAAGGCATGGCTTCCAGACCTTTCACCATTTTAGTCGCCCTCCTCCGGACACGCTCCAATTTGTTAATATCCTTTTTGAATTGCGGTGCCCAGAACTGGACACAGTATTCTAGGTGAGGCCTGACCAAAGCAGAATAGAGCGGCACTATCACTTTCCTTGATCTAGACACTATACTTCTGTTGATGCAGCCCAAAATCACATTAGCTTGTCTGGGAAACATTTGAAGGAACAGGATGGGAAGAGGCCCTTGCAGGCAACATTCAGCCTCTTTAACCCTGCATGAGACTTGTTTAGCCCCCAGAGACACCCGTCACTTCTACCAGAATATTTCCAGAAGGTTCCCTAAAGCTTGCCAATTGCCTACATTCCCTGAGTCTTGGTGTGAGGGGCCACCTTCCTTGGAGAGGTTGTGGGAGGGGGTCTTTCTTCCAGCCCAGCTGCTGCCTCTGTTTTGCACGCTCCTCTCTTGCAGACCTGCTGGTTTGGCCCTGGTGGGGAGGGCAGGAGTCCAGAACTGGGTGGCTCCCCATTTGAGCTGAGTATCTGCTTTGCTAACTAGGAGTTCTTGGGTGGCTTCAGCTGTTCACCTGCCTCTGTTTTCCACAGTCAATCTTGAGAGTCTTTGCTCAAGTTCCTCTGACTCCAGAGAGATCAGACGCTTTAATGGCATTATTACACCTGTCACCCTGGCATTTTAATCGGCTTGTATTAATTTTTGTTGCTGCTGAGTTTCGTTGGCACTTTTGTTCGTTTGAATAAATTAATTGTAGCTTGCTATTTAATGCTGTCATTATAGTATGGCTGTTTATTTTAGAATAATGAATTGTTGTTGGGATTTGGGTATTATTGTATTGATTATTGAAATTGTCTGTTCGACAGTTTTGTTTGCTTTCATTATTTATCCATTTCTGTAATGGACTGGTTATGGAAGATTGCTGAGTTTATTAGCAAACTGTGTTTTTTAATTTAATTGTGCTTTACTAGGTGAGCTCGTTTTGTGGCTTAATTGCATTTCAATTCAATCTTACCATGAATCGCCCTGCGTCTCATTTTGGGGACAAAGTCAGCATATGAATTGGATAAACACCAGCATAAAGAAGGTTGTGTCTGGTGAGAACTGACTTGGGATCTTGTGATTGCAGAAAAAGGATTGATAAGTAGGCCTGACTTGACTTGACTTGGGGTTCACTCCCAGGTTAATCACAGAATCATAGAGTTGGAAGAGATCACAACGGCCATCCAGTCCAACCCCGTCCTGCAGGAATATTCCCAATCAAAGCATTCCTGACAGATGGCCATCCAGCCTCTGTTTAAAATCCTCCAAAGAAGGAGACTCCACCACACGCCCAGGCAGTGCATTCAACTTCCAAGCAGCTCTTACTGGATCCTATTCACAATCCCAGTTTGAGTAGACCCACTGAATCAATGGGATTTCCTTACATACTGACTCACTATTCCAGTTGATTCAGTGGGTTTATTCTAACTGGGACCAACCAACCACTCCAGCCATTGAGTGTTTAGGAATGAAACTCTCACAGCTTTTCTTAGGGTTGCAACAGAATCTTTGCACTGGTTCCAAACCTCACCTTTACTTCCTGTTGTGCCTTTTGTCTTGTTTTAGTAAAATAATAGTTTAATAGCCTTCCCTCCAGAGCTTGGAGAAATGACTCTTTTGGACTACTTGTTGTATTCCTCTGTCTTGGGGATTCTGGAGGTTGTAATCCAAGAGAGTAACATTTCCAGACTCTGCTTCTGACACTAACCTCTCTCTAGCTTTGGTTTTACCGCACAAGACAAGTGGATCCTGTGTCCAGTGGAGCCCATTTGCCTCAGGGGAACCTCAGAGTGCAGGTGTGGGGAAAGGGTTTTTCTGTGGCTATTGACTTAGGAGGCTGGCTATATGCTCCCAGTCTGGCCCCACTAGAGGACTATAGGACTGGGCAAACCTCAGGGCAGCCATGGTGGCCCCAAAGGAAGCCCCTGGTCAGCCTGCAGTGAAAAAAGTCTTCCTCAGTGTCCACTTTCTGTTGAAGGAGAAGCTGTAGGTAGGAAAGACCTCAGCCTTAGCAGCAGAGGACGCAGCCAGGAAGGTACCAGAGGGAAATGCTCAGGTGGCGCTTGGGCTTCTGCGGTAAGAGATGTAAGATGATGATGATGATGATGATGATAATAATAATAATAAGGAGGAGGAGGAGGAGGAGGTGGTTTATTTGTATCCTGCCTCTCCCATCAGGACTGGGGCAGCAAACACCATTTAAAACATGAATCCATAATCTACAAACATTAAAATAACATCATTAAAACCTCTATACAGTGGTAATTAATTCAAATTTTACCTATCTCTCTCTGGCTTTTCTTTGCAAATGAAGATTCAGGAAGGACTCATCCTGTGCTTTCTGCAAGCGCGCTGATGACTAAAAAGGCCAATCCGAGATAAACAAGTCGGTTGCAGAAAGCACAGCAGAAGGTTTCCTTGGGTGATGTTTCTGGGTTGTGATTCTTTCTGCGTTGTCGTTTCTCTTCAAGACTTGTTCGGCGTGAGTTCTCAAATAAGGCTGCAGCATTGTGGATAGTGCGTCTCCATGCCTCCCGATGTGAGGCCAGGGCAGACCCGAGCCTGAGGTGTTGTTTCAGGGAGTCCTTGTATCGCTTTTTTTGAGCGCCCCTCTTACACTGACCTGTGGCGAGTTCACCGTAGAGTAGTATTTTTGGGAGGCGATGGTCCTCCATCCTAGAAACATGCCCTGCCCAGCGCAGCTGTGTTCTCAATATCATGGCCTCCATGCTGGTGATCCCTGCTTGCTCAAGGACAGCAACATTCGTCACATAGTCAGTCCAGTGTATATTTAGGATTGTGCATATAGGAGGAGGAAGAGGTTTATTTGTATCCTGCCTCTCCCATCAGAACTGGGGTGACAAATACCATTTAAAACATGAATCCATAATCCACAAACACTAAAATAACATCATTAAAACCACTATACAATGGTAATTAATTCAAATTTTACCTATAAAGACACTATTAATATAGGGGCTCACAGCATATAAACTCCACACACACACCTACCCAACCATTCTCTGAGGATGCCAGCCACAGATGCAGGCGAAATGTCGGGAAGAAACTATTCCAGAATATGGCCTCACAGCCTGGAAAAAAAACCCAAGGAAAATCTATGGATGCCGGCCGTGAAAGCCTTCGACTTCACACTGTTAAAATAACTTAAAATAAGATGATGGCATGCTTGATGAGGCTGTGGGGGTGTCAGTGAGGAGGCCTTCAAGCGATGGTGGGAACAGTTTCCCTTGGAAGCTCTGGGGAGATGAAGTACAAATCAACACACACACACACACACACACACACACACCCCTCTGACCTGACTGGCAGAACTGTGGCTCCAGAAGGTGATTCTGGCAAGTGGAAGGTTTAGGAGGCAGGAACTTTTCGGCAGGTGGAGTTTGAAGGGAGGGGGGAATGCATCATGGCATGGCTTGACTGTCTCATGGTTTTCCAAGATAAATCTCTACTGGTTGATTCAGCAGCCATCCCTGTTTTTTCAAGCCTGTTCAATTTATTCTGCATCAGTTGCTTTGTCGATGGTCCTCCTTTTAAGCACTGAATAATTGTAGCGATTACGATTATGATTATCTCCCCCCCCCGTGCTTTTTTTGCATTGTTAAGTTTGCATTTGTCCCCTCCATTTTCTTTCTTCTTGCATTTCCCTCCTGTTGGCTTTTGTGCCACAAATCAGGCACCGTGGCTCTTCTGTGGTACATCTTTGCAGATGGTGAAGTCCAGAACTCAGACCAGCATCTTTGACCTGCAGATTAAGAACCAGTTACTGGGAGGGAGACCGGCAGGCTGAGTGTTTACAGCTTTCATGTTTTTTAAAATATTTTTTCATTAAGAATTTTTAACTACATTAAAACAATATAAATAAAAAATAGGGGGAGAGAAAAGCTAGAATAAGGAATAACAGAAATTTATTTAGGTATCTATACCCTGCTCTTCAGTCCCAAAGGCTTTCAGAGTGGCTTACAAATTTTTAAGTAATGCCACTTTACACATCTACACCACTTTATAGTGCGCTAGGCACTAAACCGTTTCCAATGTGTGTTAGCTAATAACTCCCACAAGCTGGGTACTCATATAATATATGTATGAAATAGAACAAAGTACAACAAAAGAAAGACAGAAAAATGAAACATGTACTTCCAACTTTCTTACTGATGGTTATAAATGATACAAAGTCTTACTCCCCCTGTGTGACAATATCTCATACTTCGTTGTTGCTGTTGTTGTTGTTTTTGTTGTTGTGTGCCTTCAAGTTGTTTCCGATTTATGGAGACCCTAAGGTGAACCTATCATGGGGTTTCCTGAGGCTGAGAGTGTGACTTGTTCAAGGTCACCCAATGGGTTTCCAAGTCTCAAACCACAATGCCATGCCACCACTTATGTATTCCTACTAATTTTCAAAATCCACAATTAATATTTTATCTTTCTCCTCTTGCAAAAAGTCAATTAAAGGTTCCCAATCTTTCATCAAAGTTCCCAAAGATTTCCCCTTTATTAGATAGATAACTTATCCATTTAAGCTAAGGCCAACAACTTTATGAGCCAATCTTCTCTTGCAAAGGGATCGCAGTGTTCTTCCATTTCTAGGCGTACAACAATCTTGTATTATAGCAATCATGTCTTGTAGTTTTCCATGCTTCTTCTCCATCAGTCCCAATAAAAAGTTCTGGTTTTAGCTGTAGTTTCATTTTCAAAATCTTCTGAATCAAGCTATGTATTTGCTGCCAGGATTTTCTTGCTCTGTCACAAGTCCCCCCACAAGATAACAAAGTCCTCCCTACTTGTTGTTCCCATTTCCAACACGCATTTGCCACCCCAGGCTGTTGCTTCCATGTCTGGGGGCTTCCTGGACCCTTCAGGTTGGTTGTGGCTGGAGTAGGATGTCCAGAGCCAGATGGGCCTTGGGTGCGATCCAGTCTCAGGGTTCTTCCAAGGGACACCGTGGATTGGGGCCACTGTTTGCAATAAGATCCAGCCCAGGCCACAGGGGTACGGGAGGGGTGGGGAGGGAGCTAGAGACACCTTCTGATGATGATGATGATTGAGGTTCTTGTCCCTGCGTCATGACCTGAGCAAAAACAGGTCAATATGGAAATGTTGGCTTTAAAGCAACATAATGAGAATAAATGGCATACTTATTTACTAGGGCTTAAAAAAAAAAAAAAAGAACTTCCAGAATTTAATTATCAGCTTTAGTGATAATTAACAAATTTCCATATTCATGCTAAATCAGTATCTATAGAGATAATAGTTGGCACACTTCAATATTTATGACATTTTCATAAATACAGAAAATTGGTAATTACCCCAGGCCTGCAAGACACCTCCTCATGAATCCTTCTCTGAAGACAGCCACCTGCATGCACCAGGCTGCCTTTCTGCTGGGTGCATCTTCTCTCTGCCCCCCACCCATGGCTTTCCAAAATTTCTGTTCTGGCTCAGAGGCTGGATGGAAGGCCTGATCGGCCACCAGCCCCCAGAGCCTGCAGCCCACCCTTGGCCCCCAATCTCACTAGGCAGGGGCAAATGGCGGGGGGGGGGCTCTTTACATGCCCCAGGCTTGGTGTGGAAGCCTTTTTGGGGGGGTCTTGTCTGGGTCATGCAAGGCAGCCCTCCAGAACCAGGCTCACCCAGAGCACCACTCGGGGGGCACGTTATGCTCCCCAAGGCTGATGGAGGACCCCCTGCTTCAGTACCAGTCCGCCGACAAAGGCGGCACCAGGGGGGGGGCTCCTCATTCCTCTCCTGTCTCACTCAGACACGTGTCGCCTCCTTCCGACATGCCCTCTGAGTTCCCAAAGGCCACGTCCACGGCGGAGGGCAGAGATCTGGCCCGAGAGAGAACGGGGGTCCTGGCAGCCTCTGCAAACGCCCCCCATTTTCTCACAAAGGGCCCCATTACCCCCCCCAGTGCCCCGATGAGCCCCTCTGGGCCAGCCGGCCTTCAAC
This sequence comes from Gambelia wislizenii, assembly GCA_030847615.1. Lineage (NCBI taxonomy): Eukaryota > Metazoa > Chordata > Lepidosauria > Squamata > Crotaphytidae > Gambelia > Gambelia wislizenii. Next base: position 990,670 of record JAUMIR010000008.1, read on the forward strand.
GGAGAGCCCCCCGGAAGGCGGCCGCAGAGGCGGGGGGGGGCTTGCTGGGGAAACCGATCTTGTGCGGACACCCTGCATCCCCCCATACACACTAGGTCTCCCTGTGCCATCCAAAGGGCATCCAGGTGAGCCCCCCCCCGGTGCCCCTTAGCAGGGCTCCCCCTTTCACCCCCTCCAAAAAGTTTGTGCGAAGCACTTGGCAGCCCCACTGACCCCCCCACACCCTCCCAAGCCCACCACCACCACCAGCAGGGCGGGGGGTTGACTTTCTCTGAGAGAAGGGTACCCCACCCCACCCTGAATCCTGGCCCTCGAGAGCCCAGGACTCTTGGGAGCAGAGGCCGAAACGGAGCCGGGAAGGAGCACCTGGTCCACTCCGCAACACACACACATGGCTGTGTGGGTCAGCGAACACTGCAGCCAAAACTGGGGGCAGGGAGGGGGCAAAGCTTCCGTCCCAGTTACAACTAGGGCCGGGGGGGGGGCTTAATCATAGAATCATAGAATTGCAGAGTTGGAAGAGACCACAAGGGCCATCCAGTCCAACCCCCTTCTGCCATGCAGGAAATCATGATGAACGCATCCCTGACAGATGGCCATCCAGCCTCTGTTTAAAGACCTCCAAGGAAGGCGACCCCACCACGCTCCGAGGGAGTGTCTTCCACTGCCGAACAGCTCTTACTTGGAAGGTGGAGGTGTGTGAGCCTGTGTGTTGCCTTCATTTGTTAGACCTGGTGTTTTTTACCGGAAGGATACTTTCGTTGCAGCTGCGGTTGATGCTTAAGGCAAGCTGCTTAAGATTTGCCCCATGACATCACTGGGGGGATCATTCCTGGGTCTTGGATCTTGGCCCTAAAATCTCTTGGGCCCGCGACAGTCCTGATGTGGCTCCCTGGGCCTCGGTTGACTACGCAGCCAGGGCAGGACTCTTCCGCCTCTTTGGCAAAGAGGAAAACGAAGAGAAAGCCTTCCACTTCACATAAAACAAAGAGTGTTAGGAATGTGGCATGGTGCTTAAAATAAAATAAAGTAACATAAAATAACTTCTGATAAAATATAATTTGCCTCTTGTTATAGTATCAATTTCTACACAAAATGGCTTAAGATAAATAGCTAATCAGGAGGCCGTTTGAAAGCCCCACTTAATTCCCCCTCGCTGGAGATTCAGGAACTTGACTCACACTGTTGCTTTCAGTTGTGACCCTGGTGTCAGTCAATCTCCTACTCCGAAGATACACATGGTTTAACAAGATTACATTTAATTAGGTAAATTAACAGTTATGCACGGGAGACGCACACGCAGGTTTGTTTTTACACATGTTCTGTGGGTGATGTGGAAGAAGGGCAGGCCAAGAAGCCACAGAGACCACGAGTGGAAAAGGCCACGGGGCAGGGAGGCTGGCAGGAAGGTCGGGCGAGGGGATGGATCCGTGGCCGCCGCTGCCGCTGCACAAGGACGGTAAAAGAGGTTAAAACAGCAGAAAAGGCTGAAAGAGGTACAGTTTAGGACAGTGGTTCTCAACCTTACCAGGGATCCCCTTTAAACATCTTTACCAGGGACCCCCAAAACTTAACTCAAGATTTAAAACCCTAACCATAATAACAACAATAATACCTGATGATGATGATTTTATTTATTTATTTATTTATTTATACCCCACTCTTCAGCCACAAGGCTATCAGAGCGGCTTACAAATTGTTTTAAGCAATAGCAATTTACACATCTACACTGCAATAAGCAGTTTCCAATGTGTGTTAGCTAATTGCCCCCACAAGCCGGGTACTCATTTTACCGACCTACGAAAGGATGGAAGGCTGAGTGAACCTTGGAGCCCGCTGGAATCGAACTAGCAATGTAGTGACTTGCAGTACTGCCATTTAACCACTGCACCAATAATAATAAATTACACCATCCACTGAATCTTCCCTTAGAGGCCCTGGAGGGGGAGGGAAGACTTTTCTCCTAGAATCATAGACTGATCATAAAATCATAGAATTGTAGAGTTGGAAGAAACGCCAAGGGCCATCCAGTCCAACCCCATTCTGCCATGCAGGAAATCTTGATCAAAGCATCCCTGACAGATGGCCATCCAGCCTCTGTTTAAAGACCTCCAAGGAAGGAAGGAGACCCCACCACAGTCCGAGGGAGTGTGTTCCACTGCCGAACAGCTCTTACTGTCAGAAGGTTCCTCCTAATGCTGAGGTGGAATCTCTGTTCCTGGAGCTTGCATCCATTGCTCCGTGTTCCAGTCTCCGGAGCAGCAGAAAACAAGCCTGCTCCATCCTCAATGTGACACCCCTTCAGATGCTTAAACAGGGCTATCCTGCTTCTTCCTGTAAGTTTGTGGCTGGAGTGGAATGCATGGCAATGCGCAGGCCAAGCCAGCCAGTCTTTGCCTTGGCTCCTGTCAGATGGCAGCTCCACTGCAGGCAGGAGGTGGGCTGAGCAGCCTTTGAGGACCCCCTGGTGAGGGCGTGGTGGGCCCAGGTTTAGGAAGCAAGATGGTTCGACCCCAGGCTCTAGGCGGGCGCCAACTGGGCCTCCACTGGGAAGGCATTCCCGGATCGGGGCCCACAGCAGAGGATCCCCCCACCCCCTCTGTCCCAAAGGTGGGACCCAGAGGAGCCGGGCCCACCAGCAGCTCTTGGGGAGGTGCCTCCTCCTCCCCCCCACATCCCCGCCCCTCCCGTGTCCTGAGCTCGTGTGGAACCACCCACGCGTGTCGGCCCTGCCTCGGAGCCATGGAGCCCACCCCTCCCGTTGGCAGAGTGCCCACCGGGGAACCCCAAGGCCAGCCCTGCCACCCCCCCTCCAGCCCCACACCCCACCCCACCCAACGCCGGCGGCTGGGGGCCTGGGGCAGAGGAGCCCTGAGGCGTGGGGACGTGGGTGGGCTAGTCAAAGCAGCGCCTGTGGGGGAGCCCAGGCGGGGGCGAAGGAAGCGAGAGGGACACCCCTCTTCCATGGGACCAGTGGAAGAGCCATGCGCTTGGGGGCTGAAGGAGAAGTGGCCCAGCAGCTGTGGCCAGAGGCCCGCCCAGGGGTCGCGACAGAGTCGGAGGCTGGCCCTGGGGGCGGGGGGCTCCACTGGGAAACTGGCCCTGCAGGCAGGCTGACCTTTTGGCCCGGTTAGGATTGTTTTTATTGAAATAAAACCATTCTACAGAATAATACACCTGACCACAAAAGGCCATAACAATCACACAAAAAAATTGTTTTCCTCTTTTCTTACTAATACAAAAATAGAGTCTGGAGCAATAAACACCTGAGGCAAAGCACAAAAATCAGTGTGTATAGAGCCATCGTACTGTCTATCCTCCTTTATGGATCTGAAACATGGGTCACCTATCGCCACCACCTACGACTCCTCGAGCGCTTTCATCAGCGCTGTCTACGCAGAATCCTAAATATACACTGGACTGACTATGTGACGAATGTTGCTGTCCTTGAACAAGCAGGGATCACCAGCATTGAGGCCATGATATTGAGAACACAGCTGCGCTGGGCAGGTCACGTTTCTAGGATGGAGGACCATCGCCTCCCAAAAATACTACTCTACGGTGAACTCGCCACGGGTCAGCGTAAGAGGGGCGCTCCAAAAAAGCGATACAAAGACTCCCTGAAACAACATCTCAGGCTTGGCCAAATTGATCACCAACAGTGGTCCGCCCTGGCCTCACATCGGGAGGCATGGAGACGCAATATCCACAATGCTGCAGCCTTATTTGAGAACTCACGACGAACAAGTCTTGAAGAGAAACGACAACGCAGAAAGAATCACAACCCAAAAACATCACCCAAGGAGTCCTTCTGCTGCGCTTTTTGCAACCGGACTTGTTTATCTCGGATTGGCCTTTTTAGTCATCAGCGCGCTTGCAGAAGGCGCGGGATGAGTCCTTCCTGAATCTTCGTTTGCGAAGAAAAGCCAGAGAGACTAATACAAAAATAAAACGATCTATCCTAACACTAATACATTTTCCCTCTTAATCTAAACATGCTATAATCACTCCCTTTTCTTTCCCAATAAATATTATATTTACACCTTGATACTAAAATTAGAAGTTACACATTACAATTGTACATATTTGGGAAAGAAAAAAAGTAATAAAAAATAATAATACAAAAGTAATAATAAAATATTTATTTAAAGATGCCCCTTAAGTTATTGCTAGGGTGGTCTCATTAAACCAGGGCCAAAACTTTCTGCCCGGTGGTGGTGCACCTTCAGGTCGACTCCGAAGGCTCTGTTTCAGAGGAAGGAACTGGCCAAACCTCCTCTGAGGACCCCTTGCCTAGGAAAACCCTGTGAAGAATTCATGGGGCTGCTGCCATAAATTAACAGGCAAACTGAAGGCACCCACCCACACAAGGTGAGCCTCTCATGGGGTTTTCTTAGCAAGCTGGGTTTGGAGGGGTTTACCCTTGCCTCGGAGGCCGAGAGAGTGTGACTTGCCCAAGGTCACCCTGTGGTTTCCATGGCTGAGCAAGGATTCAAACCCTTCTCTCCCAGAGTCCCTCTCCAGTGCTCAAATTACTACACCACACTGTCTCTCCTTTCTGCAAACCATCCAACATTTCACAAATAAAAACCAGAACTCCCATGGGCAAGCAACTTCAAGATGGCAAAAGTTACTAATGCACAAGCCTCCTTTCATAAGGCTGCAGGTTGCTTTTGCCTGAGCTCCCTGGGAAAGGCAACACGCTGCCCATTCCTCTCCTCTCCTCTGGCTCAGCTGCTCAGTTAAGGGGCTGCAAACTACTCTGGCACTTTGAACTCAGTTTGCAGCCAGTGAAGCAAACTGAGGACAAAGGGTAAATTTGGGAGGCAGAAAAGAGAGAAACCGGGACATTTGAGAAACAGGTGAGAAAGTGGGACAGCAGGAGTGCCCCTGCCAAACTGGGACCCTTGGAGGGTGTGCTTGTGTTGTTGTTCTGTGCAGCTCCAAGAAAGAGTTGCAATCCCCAAAAGAGTAAGTTCCCTAAGGGGTGACATGCCACTTGGCCTGGGAAGCCGTGGTGGGCCCTCACCTGCCCAGTCATCTTCACCAAGGCAAGGGGCAGATGGGGGTCTCCTTCCTCTGCCCCCCCAAGAAGCTAAGCAGCCACACCTTCTGAGCACCTAGAGCGGAGCCCCCCCCCACCCTCGGTCCTGAAGAGATATTGATAAACAGGAGGGAGATTAGAGGAAAGCAACAAAAGGGATTAAGAGGCCGAAGGGACTGATTTATGAGGAAAGATTAAAGGAGCTAAATATGTGTAGCTTGGCAGGGAGACTGAGCGAAGGGAGTCCTCAGCAAATATCTGAGGAATATCTGTGGGATGTTGGAACTGGACCATGGGGGGGCAGCAGTGGGGGGTGGCCCCATAGGCAACCTTATGTTGGATTTCTGCACTGCGGTGGCGGCTGAAATTCAGCATGCCCAGGTGAGACTGGAAATGGGTGATCCTGGCTCTGAGACATCCTGGGACACAGAGAAGCCCCTTCCCCCTCGGCTGCCATTTAACCCTAGGAGTGGCGGGATGGGGGGCATGCCCCCAGGAGCCCCCAGGAGGGGAATGCAGAATGCTAATGTGTGTATGGGGGAGGGGGTTAGAGAGGAGGAGGAAGAGGAGGAGGCAGCAATGGCATAGGCTATGTGCCGGGTCAGCCTGGTGGGCATGCAGGAAAGGCTCCCACCCTGCTTAATCCACAGACTGATAAAGAACTCGGATTTCCCACTGGGATTAGTGAGGGCTCTAGGCCAGAGATTATGTTCATCAAGCACCAGTTGGAAGAATCCTCCAGGCTCTGTTTACAGATTAAGGGACTGGGGCTTGTGCCCAGGAGCTCTTGAGCCACTCTGTGGAGTCCTGATCTTTGGGGGGGGGGGGCTCTCACCACTGGGACTGCCCAGAGGGTTGGGGAGGGCATTGTGGTGGGTCTCAAACTGACCCTGGGAAGGGCTTCCCCACTGCTCCTGGGCCACCTGCAGGAGGACCCTCAATGAATGCCCAGAAAGGGGTCCCTGTGCCCCCCCCACCGTTGGGCCCAGACAGCCAAGGGAGCTCCTCTCTGTTCCAAACAGGGTTTCCTTCCAAGACGGGTACCCTGCCTCCTCTCTCCCCCTCTAGACATCTCTTTACCCAACAGATGGACCTTTAGAAAAGTCCCTTGTGAAGTGATTCTTAGTCATCACCACCCGTCTTTCCAGGGACACATGAGTTGTTCTTCCCTTGTAGAGACAAGTCTGAGCCCATCTCAGTGACTGCAGAACTGCACAGAGATCCATCCTTCCTTCCTTCCTTCCAATATTGGCCTCAGTCCCATTTTTAGTCCTGACTAGAGTAGAACCACTAGATTCTTTGTGTTTACCTCCATGGTGACTCACCATTCAACAACTGAGTGAATGGGTCTACCCTAGTCTGATCTAGCTAACAGGGTTCCAATCATGGTTTTCTGGGGAGGGAGAAGGGCAGAACACACCTCCATAGGGCAAGACTGCATGTGCTGTGTGTATGGGGGGAATTGCCCCTTCACAGAGGCCACAGACCCCACGGGGGGGGGGGCTTGCCTTGCCTTGCCTCCCCTCCCCATTTCTTCTTGTCCTCCTGCCCTGCCCTCCCCCTCCTCTGTCCCAACCTGCCCTGTCTCCTTATAGTCTCTCAGCCCTGGGGCTGGGGCTGGGGAGGGGTTGCTGGAAAGAGGGAAGGGGTGACTCTCAAAAGAAGGATGTGCAATTGCACACCCCTGAGCCCTAGAACAGCGGGGTGGGGGGAGCAGAGGAGCATCCCTGCTTTATGACCCCTATAGCCTGCTGCTGCTGTGCACCCTTGGGTGTGAGGAGGATGAGAGAGAGAGAGGAAAGAATGGGGGGGGGAGGGAGAATAATGGGAGGGAGGGAGGCCGATTTCTGCGCCCCTCCATATCACCAGCCTGGCCTCTTTCATGTTAATGTTTCCAGGTCAGAAGTGACAGAAGATAGTGGACGACCAGTCACTTAATGAACCCCTGAGGGACCTGCCTGACTTCCTAACAATTTCTCTCCAACTCATCAGGCAGGAAAACTGCAGCAGCCGCAGCAGCCCCTCCTCCTCCTCCTCTTCAGCTTTTTCCGGCCCTCATCATAACTTTCCTGGGCAGCCTCTTCTGCCTGAGCAGTCTTCTCACTCCAGACCCACAAACAGACCAATTAGAGGGAGAGGCACCAAGTGGCCCCCTTCTCCGGGAAGCCTTCACGGGGACACGCAGGCACACGCTGCAGGCCCCTGAATCAATCACACGTGCTGCTGCTGTACGCAGGCACCTACCTGCCCTCTTGGCATCTGCAGCGCCTGTGTGCACACACACCATTAAGAGTATTTGCATTTGCTTGGTATATGTGTGTGTGGACTTACACAGGGGTTGTGTCTGTCTGTGCCCTCAAGTCACCTGGTGACCGCATGAATTTCACAGGTTTTCTTAGGCCAGGAATTCTCAAAGGGAGGTTTGCCGGTTCCTCGACAGCACCTGGCATTCACTGGTGGTCTTCCAACCAAGCACTTTCAGAGCTGCTTAGCTTCCAAGATCAAACAGGATCTGGTGCCTTTGCGGTGTTTACTTGGCAGAAAAGCCAAGTTCTGTGGTTTGTGTAAAACCTGCTCACAAGAAAAGTGCTTAGAGGAGTCTTTGTCTGGCCTCCTGTCAGTGACATATAGGTCAACCCCGTATCTGCAGGGGGGGGGGAAACATTTCAAAACCCACCCACCCCCAGTGGATACCTGAAACCATGGGTAATAGGGAACCCTGTTATTTTCAATGAGACAAATGCCAGAAGTTGACCATAAAATTGCATCAGAGGACCTAGAAATTCCTAGAGAGAACTTTTTTTTAATATGGATAAGTGAAACCGTGGATGCTGAATCTGTGAATACAAGGGTCAGCCTGTACACATGCGAATGTCACACAATGCATTTGGAGCAAATTATTTGCCATGGCGTAACCAACGTATTCTGCTGGCAGCAGTGGAAGCGGAGTTGCACATACAGCAGTGTTGCACATTGTGGGTGCACACTGCTCATTCAGCATGGCACAACAGGACCTGGTCATTGACATGTGTTGTGCATGGATGGTATTCCACATGGGGGTTGCATGGTGCTGGTGTAGCATATCTCCATCTGTAGATACTTATGCTACACAGAGGGGATGTTGGATTGCAGCCCTTGTGTGCCCAGCAATATTGACTCTCCTTCATCCACTCTGGGGCGACATCCAGTCTACCAATCTTCCTGGGTGGAGGTGTGGGCTCAGTGTCCACCTGCTGAAAGCCAGCCTTAACACCACCACAGATGGGATCTTGTTTGTGCATGTGTGTGTGTGTGAGAGAGAGAGAGAGAGAGAGAGCACACAGGGAAGCCTGAGATTCACAGTCTGGAGCATCCATCCGTAGAGTGATTTGCCTGGCATGAGTCATTGTTCCCCACGGCCTCCTCTACCCCCCCACCTGCCACCCCCATGTAAAATGGGCATGAGAGAGCTGACCTACTTGCCTGGCAGAGATGTTGTGGGGATTAATGAGATAATGATCACAAAACACTATCTAAACGAGGGAGATTAATACCAAAGTGGCAGAAGCCGTGTGCCGCCATATGGATGCCACTTAGCATCCCTGGAGGGAATTTATCTCAAGTTGTTTTGCATATGCAAATGGAGTGGAGATGAGTGGGGGAGGTGTTGGAGGGTCCTTGTCAGGCTGAGCTCAAGGGACTGTCTCCTGCCCAAGCTGTCAGGAAGAAGGGGGGCAATGGGACAGCAGGGCGGGGGGCCCTTCCCGGTCCCTACCGAGAAACATGGGCTGCCTTGGCCCAGACTCAGGCCCTCCTTGCCAGCACTATAGGTGGGCCAGACTCTCTCTAGTGGATGCTTCCAGGTCAGCCAAGGGGCTCTTGGGAGTCACTCTGGGCTCACTCCACCCACCCACCCACCCACCCCAGCAGCTGAGCTGTTCCACCTGGGGGTGCCTTGGACAGTGCATCCCCCAGTGTCCTCAAAGGAGGAGCAGCCAAGGCAACCCCCAGATATGGACATGAGGAAGCACCACCGCATCTCTGAGAGGACCCGAGAATTTGGCTCCCTTGCTTGGAGGATCGGGGCCAGGGTTGGACACAATCCTTTGCCCCAGTGGGTGAGAACTGTCTGGGCTCCTCTTTCTCATTCCCCCTCCTCCTCCTTCATCCTCTTTCCCTGGACGTCTGGCTGTCTGCTCCCAGCAGAGTCCTGTGGAAGCGGTGAGTGGGCCACCCCCAGAACAAAGTGTTCCTCAGCTGTGGGGTGGGGGCACTAGGGTGTTGAGCTGAGTGACCCTCCTGGCCTGTAGAAGCCACTGTGCGGTAGTTGCTGCCTAGTCCAGGGTGGCAGGAGACTGACTCCATGCGCCAGTGGGTTACCGCTTGCCAACAGTCCTGCATAAACTAATCTGCCCATTTGCACCTTTATGAAAATGAAGTTCAGAGCCAGGGAAATCAAAGCAGCTGACTTAATTCAGAGGCAGTTGGACAGCAAGCAGCTGGGCGGGGAGGGGGGAGAAAAGGATGGGGCGGGGGCAGCCTGCATGGAGCTAGGAGGAAGCCCCCATGGTCCAGAAAGTGCTGTGCTCTCCCTCAGCCTTGGTCAGCATCTCTGGGAAGGAGAGGGCAGGAGCTGAGCGGGATGGCCGGCCTCAGAGAGGGTCAGTGGCACAGCAGCCCTCGAGGAGCACAAAGGGAAGCAGCCTGATAGAGTGACTAAGGCAGCCTCCCTCCTTCCCTCCCTCCCTTCCCCTGCAGATGATGGGGCTGCAGTTCCCATCAGCCCCCAGCTAATGTGGCCAATACAGAGGGACCATAGGAGTTGAAGTCTTGACACATAACTGCAAGTGTACCAGGGTTGGAGGGGGGAGTCTCTCGGGCTTAACCAGACCTTCTGGCATGGTGGGGGAGAGTTCTCAAGTCACTTTCCCAGCCTCACCACCCTCACAGGGCTGTTGTGAGGATAAAAAACAAGCGGGGTGGGGAAGGTCATGTATGCCCCCCCCCACAGCTGCTTGGAGGAGGAGCAGCAGATAAAAGTGCTCAATCTAAAAAGCGGGTGGGTGGCAGCCATTCAGGGCTGGTTGCAGCAAAACAGCCAAGAGACCAACAGGTCACCTGGGAAAAGGAACAGATTTTTTCCAACACCAGCTGTCAAGGATCCATTTTACCCGGCACATCTGTACATGTGTTAGGATAAGCAGGCAGAGTCACTTGTTCTTCTTCCCAATATTTTAGCCAGACAGTTAAATTCTGCACAGAGTGACTCTTACCTGACCATGTGCTTGAATTTAAAGGGTAACATTGGCTGGGGGGCAGGGGAGACGTGGAGAAAGGAGCGGCATGAACTAAGTAGCCAGCCACCCTTTCAGAAGAGCAGGGAAATCCCAAGTACAGGGCGTGGCACGGGGTGGGGAGATGCCCATCCTGGGTGGTCAGGGAGAGGAAGGCCTCCTGTCTTGCTCTTGGCTTCCTCCCTGCGCGGAAGACCACAGGAACCAAACCCAAAGCTGACGGAAGGTGACCCAGAGCTGCCAGCCGGAGGAGCTGGGGCCCTCCCAGTCCGCCTGCTAATGAGCACCTTTCCTCTGGGGTTTCTCTTGTTCCTCTCCTATTTGGATCCGGGATCCCCCGGGACAGGACTCACCACATCACACACTTGGAGAATCCCTTATCTCAGCAGATCTATTGATGTTCTGCTGCTGATCATTTACTCAAACACATTTAGCAACATTTGCTCTCTGAATAGGCCGTTATTGGTGGAAGGGGAGGGGCAGGAGGAAAGGAAAGGGTACGTGCTGGCAGGTGGGCATGCATCCCACCCACCCCCATGCCCAGGGCAGGAGTCAGAATGCCTTCCTCACCGCATCCTCCCACCTGCCCCCCACTTAGGGAGACTTCACTTCTAGAGAACGGTGTGGCCCTTGAAACCCCCCAAAATGAGGGCAGATTCAACCCCCAGCCTTTTTTGCAAAGGCAAATTCTGCATCAGGGGGGGTATGGGGGCATTGAGGTGAGATTGGCCAGGCTCCACAGACACTCAGAAGCACAGGACAATCGGAGAACATGCGGACATGTTTCCTCTGGGCAGCCGATTAATTGCTTAACAGCAAAAGAGGTAATTGGCTTGTGAGGAATCCCATCTGCTGTAAGCTTCCTTAATCGCTGGCACCCAAGGCCATGGAAATGGAAAGCCTCCAAGTCCTCTCACCCAGGGATGGGGGGAGAACTCGCAGCCCCCACCTGGGAACAACGGCCTCCGTGGCCAGCCAAGGGATGGACCCCTGGTGCCAGGAAGGCAGGCTGGGCCAAGTAAGGCATTCTGTTGAGACCAGAACAGAAATGGGGCAGGACTCTGGTTTGGCACAGATCCCCCCACCCACACATCCTGTCCTTGAGCTGGAGCTTGGCATTATTGGGGCATGAGGGGCAGAGAAGGGAATCTCGCCCCTGGGCAGGTGATGTGATTCCCTGGGACTTTAGGACAGATCACAGGCAATTATAGCTCATTACCATTAAATGAGACCTCATGAGCTTCTTTTTTAGAGGGTGTGTCCCTCAATGACATTTCCTTCTCCCCCACCCCAAGTGAGCCTGAACTGCTGCTATGGGGAATATAAATGTATGTGTGGGGAGAGGTGGGAGTGGGAGTCGCTCTTGTTGGTGCACTGAAAGGACAAGAGGTCAGAGGTGCTCCAAGGTGAAACCATGGATTGTCCACTCTTCTCAGCAAACACCTTTCTTACCATTCTAATGGCAGAAATGTTTAGAGTGGCTTGAAGCTCTCTGTCTCATGACTGGGTCTCTAATATGGCAGCCAGGGGTCTCCTTCAGGGCTCTCAGCATGCCCCGTCTGTCCTCACTGCGCCCTTTGAGAGGCCAAGTGGAGGACCAGCTGCATGTGGGCTACTGTGATGTGGTGGTTTCAAGGCTCCTGGCCATGGAGGAACTAGGCTGAGCCTCCGGTGCCCTTGGTGCCAGCTCCCTTGGTGAAGCTGGAGGCCAGTGGCTTCCTAACCAGATCACACAGAGTGCCATGTGTGGCTGCCCACAAGCCCAGAAAGCAAGCCAGATGGGCCCGAACATGTTGGGGCGGTGGGATCTTTCTCCTTTGCACCAGCAAAGACCATTGCTTCCCCAGCTTTACAGGAAACTCCCCTCCTGAGACAAGAGGTGCGTTCTGAGATTGCCTGTCACACTTTTCTGGGGATCAGCTCTTCATCTTCCTGCTCTGTTGTTCCTCTTTTAATACTTGTGGTTCTCCTGCCACCCACCCACCCACCCCGCACGCACACACAGAGGTTTAATCTTTGGGTGTACGGCCCCTTGTCATGCTGCTGGCCCCCGGGGTTTGGAGTAGCCCAGCAGCCAGAAGTGGCGAGGAAAATGATGTTGTTGCTTGAGTGCAGGTTTTGTCTCTCTTTCCTTGATCATTTTGGTATGGAGTATAAGAAGTGGGAGGGCACTGCTGTCTTTGTGGTTACGCCATGACAATGCTTCTTGTTATGGTTGTGGCTGCATGCCTTCAAGTCATTTCCAACTTATGGAGACCCAAAGGGGAATCTATGACAAGGTTTTGTTGCAGAGATTTGTTCAGAGGGGGGTTGCCTTTGCTCCCCTCTGAGGGCGAGAGAGTGTGACTTGCCCAAATACACCCAGTGGGTTTCCATGGCCGAGCGGGGATTCAGACCCTGGTCACCAGAGTTGTAGTCCAACGTTCAAAGCACTACACCACACCGCTCTTGGTAATGCTTCTAGTTCCTCTTTAATGTTCCATTGAAAGGGGCTCCTTGGGGCTGGGAGGAGTATTTTGCCTTCTCTCAGGGGGACAACAGGGGCATCCAAGGCCTCCTACCGCTGAATCCCGCCCCCATTTCCCCCTATCTAGGGCTCCCTGGGACTCTGGGACTCTTTTGCTTCCTGCTCCACCTTCAGCTGGGCCTCCCCCTCCTATTACCCACCACAGGTGCCCCTCTGGCCTTGGAGGGCCCCTTTCACATGTCTGCCCCCCCCAAAAAAAAAACAGAAGCAGGATTGCCTATGAGGGCAGGGCAGGAGAGTGCTGGGCTCAGCTCAAACGCAACCTAAATAAAAATGTTTTCTGTTTCAAAGGTGAGTGAATTCAGCACAATTAGAAGTAACCAAACCCCAAGAGAAGGAATGGGTTTAAATTACAATAAAAGAGACTCCACCTGAGCATTAGGAAGAACTTCTTGAGGGCAGGAATCACCTGAGAGTGGAAGGGATGCTCCAGGGGAGGGTGGGTGGGGGGCTTTGCTTCTTTGAAGATCCTTAAGCAGAGGTTAAGGATGGCAGAAGGTGGTGGCCCAAATGACCCTCGCAGTTCCTTCCAACTCTGTGATTCTAAGGCTGTTCCCCCCACCCTGCCTAGAGCAAAACTGGGTCTCCCTTCTCCCCTTCCCACCCCAGATCACCTTTATCTGCTTCCACAAACCCACCCACCCCCAGCACTCTGCAAAGGCTGGGAGTAAGGAAGACAAAGAGGCACCCGCCTTGGACGGGAGACCCTAGAAGAGCCCAGGCAAGGGGCCACTGGGACACTCAGTGTGTGTGTACACACATGTGTCAGAGGCTTCTGTTACACAAGTGCTTCCGTGGCACTGATTTCAGTGAAGATCCATAAACAGAGGTTTCTCTCATCTTCTTCCTTCCAGCTCAGCACTCTAGTGAGCACTAAGCGTGCCCGGCATTACAAATCTCATCTTCCCCCCCCACCGTCGCTCATACACCCTGGTCAGCAAAGCTGAGTAAAGCCTTTTGTTTTTTAATGGCCTCCCTTTGGCTCAGCCAGTGCCAGGAAATGGATTTGGTTGTAGGAAGCAAGGCTCGAAGGAATAACAGCTCTCCTTTTCCTCCTCCTTCTCTTCCTTCCAGGACCAAGACAGCAATCAGTAAATTGCCATGAAAATATCATAACAAAATCCAAACCAAAACAGACTAAAACCAAATAACAGTGACTCTGAAATCCACACTGGAGTCTATAGAGGGCATAGGGAGGGGCCACCAGCCTTCCAAGAAAGGTTACTTTTGTGGGGGGACAGTTTCTCTGGAAGTTTCGCGTCCATCAGTGCTGAGTCAGGACTGGACACCATTTTGCTATGCCGTTGCATATAAAAGTACTTAAGTATTCACAGATTTTGGTATCCACGGGGGGGGGGTCCTGGAACCAAATCCCAGCGAATATGAAGGGACAATTGTATTTCCTTTCTTTGGGCCAAGAAACAAATTGTCACTTGAGCTGTCTTACTCATATGAGCCAATAAATATTGGTGAGAAATTAAGCAGAAAGGTCTGCTGAGGAGCAAAGAAGGGTGGGTGGTTTGGGGGGTGCACACAAAGCACAGTATACCCAGCCCCCTGTCCTTGGTGGTGGGAATTATTGCCCACCCTCAGCCAAAGAAACCTGGTCTGGGCTGCCCACCCTTTGCCTCTTCATCCCTACTCTCTCCTTTCTCAGTGGTGTCAATCGGTGCAGGTGGGTCTTCTCCCTGCCAGAGAATGTGAGAACCTGGGCATCCCTGGATGTCCCGCTACTGAGTGAAGGGGTCAGAAGGACCACCACACGGGACTCTGTCTCAATTTACACCTTGGGGCTGACACATCCAATTTACTGTGGCCTGTTTGATGGGTGTTGAGACCAACAGTCACACCGCAGTATGTACAACGGCAGAATCAGAGAGAAGAAAGATGATTGAACATCCTGCAAATGAGACACCCAGGGATAGAAGAAGAGGGAGGTGGAGGAAGAAGAGGGGAAAGAAAGGGGAAGGAGGGAAGAAGAGGAGGAGGAGGAGCAGGAGGAGGAGGAGAAAGGCAGCAGCAGCGACATGGGTGAATCAGAGGCTGGCTGTGTGGCCTTCCCCACAAGGATGCCTCACCATCAAGGAATTGAAAGGCTACCAGGAGCCTCTGTGGTACCAGTTGCATGAGGAATATTGTGACATGCAAGCAGAGAAGGAAGACATTTCTCTCTGAGAAGTGCCAGAGCTTCTGGAGCAACTTGCATTAAACTTTGGACATGTCAGCTTGAAAACACACACACACGGAGGAGAGACCATGGTTGAGGCCAGCTTGCCTCCTGGGTATTCATATGATGGCCTCAAAGGCACATCTCTTTCACACTACATAATTATAGCACTTTGATGCCACTGTAAAGGCCATGTCTCCATCCTAGGTAATCCTGGGATTTGTAGTTTCATTTAGAATTCTCACCAGAGAGCTCTAGTGCTTCACAAAACTACAATTCCTTGGCCCTTGAGGTCTCTTCCAACTCTGTGATTCTATGAATTCCTAGGACTCTGTAGGGTGCATCCAGGCAGCAGAAGTGGCTGTCAACGAGCTATAATCCTGACACCCAAAGGAGATGCTGCCCAGCTCTTCCTCTATGTAGAATTACCTAAAGATAGCCAGGTCCTCTATGGAGATCCTCTATGGAGAATGGCAAAGAGCTTCCCACAAAAATAACCACCATGATTATTTACTCGTTGAAAGGCCTGCTGAGCCTCTCTAACTGTGTGCCATCATGAGGCTGTGCCTACCTTGAATAAAGGTGTGTGTGTCCCCCCAAGCCTGTGTTTGAGACTGTAGGCGTTGCAGACCCTGGAGCCTTTAGCAGCAGAGGGTTCATAGAATCATAGAATTGTATGAGTTGTAGAGTTGTACATAGAATTGTAGAGTTGGAAGAGACCACGAGGGCCATCCAGTCCAACCCCCTACCATGCAGGAAATCTCGATCAAAGAATCCCCCCCACAGCAACACAAATACAAGGCACCCCAGACCTCCACCACTGGATTGTTCTGTTGATCTCTGTGGAAGGCAAGCAGTTCTGTGGAAACTGAAGTCCAGGTTGCCACCAGTGGGTGAGAGATTCCTCTAGAGGAGGGTCCAGGGTTTCTCTCAAGGCAAAGGCAGCCCTGGCCTCCCTACTAATCCCTGCAGATTAGCAGTTAGACTGCTCCACTTCCTTGATAAGAATGCTGTGATGCAGTTCTTGGGTTTTTTGTTTTGTTTTTAAGAAATGATGCTTCATTCATCCCCAAAGCAATTCTGGCACCAACTGCAGCATTTTATTCCCATCCTCATTTTTTTAAAAAAAATCTGAGACATATCAGAACAAAAAGTATCCTTTTCTTCTCCTCCTCTTAATTTTTTTTTTTTTACTTATAGTGCTATCAGTGAAATAGTACTTTTGCACTATAACAGTATAACTCTAAGAAAAGGAAGTTTATTTAAATGGCCCTTTAAACCATAGGACTACCTCAGCAAAAAGCACCCTGGTTTTAAAAAAACTTTGGAAGGGCTCTAGAGCAGATCCAACAAACTGCTACACAGAACCCCACAAAAGAATGGAGGGATCATTGTGGAGGCAACCAGCAAAACCCAAGCAGCTTTATGGTAAGAACTCTGGGCCCGTCTAAACAGTGAAAATATCCCTCATGGAATCCACTGGCTATCCTACCTGTCTAAACAGGATCCGGCACCAATCTACACTATTCGGAAGGAGGGGAACCCCAAAGGGCAAAAACAGGGTAAAAGCCTTCACAGACTTTCCTGTACTTTTTCAAAAACCGCAAGGGCGGTGCACATTTCTGCACGTTTGGACTATGGAACGACAGGAGATCCAAAGGGAAGCACAAAGCTGATTGGCTGGGTGAGAACGGGGGCGGGGCTTGCTAGCAGAGCAAGCACCTGCTGCCACCATGTTGGATTTTTGCCTTAGTGATCACTCGCTAAAGCGAGAAAACAGGATGAATATTTTCTGTTTTGCTTTCCTATAAAATTGGAAAATTGCTCTATTGCACCAGCACACCTTGGGATGACTTTTTTTAAAAATGGTGGCGGTGAAGAACTAATGTGATTAAATCATTCATGGCTGCCATCAGGAATGCAAGGCTTATGGGGGCTTCTGAGGCCAGAAAAACCATTTAGACATGTTGCTCCAGCTGCAGCATGCCAGTACTACAAGGTACTTTGGGCTTTTCACCCTCATGTAGATGGACCCTACGTTTCTTTAGACCAGTTTGGAAGAGCCGGGAGGAGGAGGATTCCAAACTGATCTACTATCTAAACAACCCCCAGACTGTCAGGAAGCTCTTTTTCCAATTGTTAAAATGCCAAATTCCCCTCCCTTGTCCCTTCAACCTGCCCTCTGGGACAAGAGAGGACAAATCTACTCCTTTCATTTGGGGGACTGTCTTTCCAGTATTGACAGGGCAATCCTACTGCCTCTTAACTCTCTGTTCTCCAAGGAAAACAAACCCAAGCCCTTTGCCCATGGGACTTCATATCCAGGCTCTCGCCATCCTTATCACCCTTCCCCTGCATTAAAACCTTCGATTTGAGCTGGGAGGAGTGTAACTGAGGCTTGTCTGGTTTAATATTTTTTAAAAAAAACTGGCTTGGTTGCAGCTGAATCAAGATGAACTCACACCCATCCCTACCAGCAGAAATAGAAATACTGTGGGTGGCAGCAGAACCAAGCTCTCATCCAAGGCCAGAAGGCCTGCCAGCTCCCTGGGAACTCTAAATGGCTTGAAATGTTGCCTCCAACCTACTGGGAAGGCAGGCAGGCCAGACACCCACAGAAGGCCCAACTCCCTCAAAGTGATTGTTCACTAGGAAATCCACCATCTGTACCCCAAGGGAAAAGCTCCAAGGTGCTGAGCCAATTTCAGACTCTTCTTCCTATAGCTGCTACTTGGGTTCTAGGCTGAATTGGGACCCTGTTCTGGTGGAATGGGTGTCTTTTGCTCACACCTTTCAGAGATTATCCAGTCATTAAATATTTGTAGGATAACAGAAGGGGCCTAATTTCGTTTTTGTTTCTTTCTCTCTGTGGTTTAATCACAGATGAAAGAGACTAATAGCACTACAGAGCTTTCTGGTGATCAAAGGCCAATCAATCCTCTTTGTGGAGTAATTAACTATTTGCTAAACTTGCAGAATTGATTTCCATTTAGGGCTAAGAGAGAAGATTTTAAATGAAGACCGATTTGCCAGGCGTGAGGATGGAATCCCAGCTCTGATGCCAGGAGAGATTCGGGGTGATGAATTGGAGCCTGCTAATTGGCGGCTGAAAAATATACCTGGGATCTGGCCCGACTTGCTCCAGCTTTGGGGAAAAGGCAGGTGAAGGGAAGCGAGTCCTAGTGGCCAGAAAGCAGCTTTTTGGTGGCGGTGGTAAAGTGGCTACAGAGCCAGCATTAAGCATGGCAGCCAGAAGAGGGGCTCTTTTTCACATTGAATTTAGCCTGGTGGTCACCTTCTTTGGCTAAAGACCCTGGAAGAGCCCCTGCTTCAGTGGGAAATGCAAAGACCTACCCTTGTGGCACCCAACCATAGGGGCAAGCAACAGGACCCTGTGCCTTAGACCACTGACCTGGGAGCAAGGCCAAGCAGAGGAAGATGCTAGTCAGGTGCTGAGAGGCATCTCTGTCTCCCTCCCAGTCCTTGTGAGGAATGAGGGTGCCAAGTACCACCTGATTCCAGGGGGGGAATTGAAAGGAGGGAGAGGGAAGGCTTAGCTGCCCCTCAAGCCAGTCTAGCAAGGGAGGAGGAGAAGAGGGGCTGAGGAGGAGGAGGAGGCTGTGATAGTAACCTCTTCTTTTGGATGACCATCAGCTTGAAATGCAGCAGGGCCTGCCACCAACGGCAGCATAATTAGGTTAGGGACCGAGGTGGCTGGCTGGAAATCAATTCTGTTGGGCCAGCGTGTTTGTTCGGAAATCCACTCAGCCAAGTCTGGAGTGCATTAGGCTCCCGGCCCATTGCAGTGACCTTTCCAGGATTGGGGTTGACACTTGAACGAAGGCGTTTGTCCAGTTAAAGGACAGGGCTACCGGCGCGCTCTTATCTCCCCTAAATTGGATTACTCAGATCTGCTTGTTCTCTTTAAAGATAGCTACTCCAGGGCTTTCCCCCCTCACTCTTCCTATCTGCTGGAGACTGTTACCTAGTGATTACCATTTAGCACACTGTTTTTAGCTATTCCTGGACAGTTAACACTTAAATGCCGCCAGCAACAGCAATTGCTTCCATCAGCTGAGCTCTTTGGGAGCCTGCTTTTGGCCAGCCCAGTGAAGTGCCAAGGTCCTTGGGCTTCCCTTTGTATTCCAAAATGCTACCCAGGAGTGGGGCATCTCAACACCAGCAATGTTTTGCAGAATGCCAAACCAAGAGGGGTGCTGGGGTGGAGAGAAAAGAGTCCCCCTTTTAGCTGCTTCTTTTTGTGGATTAATTGCAGCTTCCACACTCAGAGTGGGTCCTCCTTTGGATCTTAGCTGCGTTGAGTGGTTTCTGGTCTCTCCTTCAGCCATTTGGGGGTGTGGTGGTGGAAAAGACTCAAGGATTGCCCTGGGTTGAAGAGCTGCCCTGAGAAGGAATAAAAGAGACCCAAGGACACAAACGCAGGGAAAGGAGTTTATATAGGGAAATTATCTACAATAATGGTCAGCCAGAGCCAGTATGGCATTGTGGCAGACCAGGCTACAAATCCCTCTCAGCCATGGATATCCTCTGGGTGACTGTGGGCAAGCCACACCCTCTCAGCCTTAGAGGAACATAATGGCAAACCCTCTGAAGAAATATGGCCAAGAAAACCCTATAAGGGGTTTTGACAGAAGTCGCAGTCAGCTTTTAGGCATTGAGGGCAGCATGGGGTAGTGGTCTGAGTCCTGGACTAGGTCTCTGGGAGACCAGGGTTCAAATTTATTTATTTATTGGCTTTATATCCCACCTTTCTCCCAAGATGGGATTCAAATCCCTGTTCAGCCATGGAAACCCACTGCGGCCTCTCTTAGCCCCAGCAGAAGGCAGTGGCAAATCCCCTCCGAACAAATCTTGGCCAGAAAACTCTAGGATAGGTCCACCTTAGGGTCGCCATAAACTGGAAATGACTTGAAGGAGACAACAGTAGCAATAGCAACAACAATTGTCATGCCACCACTATTTCCTAAGTGCACAATGCGTATGTCACAAATATAAACACCCTGGCCATCGCCCAAGGCATTCTAAGTAGAAGCTGTATGTCTAAATGGACCTAGTCCAGGTTTTGGACTCCCAGTGGAGACAAAGGGACAATTGAATCAATGAACCAAGAGCACAGATTCAGATTGGACCCTCCACTCCCTAAAGCTAGGTATAATCTGTGCAAATGCCTTTGCCTCTTTATGTTTTCTCTCTGCTTTTTAAACATCACTTTTTCCTCCATCTGAATATCAGGAGTGGACTTATCAGAGAAGCTTCCAGTCATGAACCCACATTGAAAATGCCCTGCCCTCTTCACAACTGAGAGCGGAGGGGCTGCCTCTTTGCCTCAAACACATGCAGTTTGCTCATGGAGGTGACCAGGTGTCTGAAGGCTGTGGCCAGGAAGCTCAACTCTTCACAACTAGCAAGGGTGTCTCAGCTGCACACCAAGTCCAATGCCCTGGAAAGGCTTTGCCCTCACTGGAGAAAGAGGAGAGAGCAATCATAGGAGAACAGGTGTGAGGTAGAGTTCCAGGGTAGAATTCAGCAGAGGTCACCCATCTGCCCTAGAAGCGAATGAGACAAGCTGGAGAGGCAGGAAGCCCCCATGGTGCCAGCACTAGAATCAGGCCCTTTGCCAGCTTCATCTGGGCCAGTGCAATTCAAAGGAGTGATCCCTGGACCAGTGCCATTCACAGAGACCTCAGTTGCCAGTCCCTGGAGAGTTCCAGGACAGAAAGAAAGAAAGAAATGCTTGTAGTCAATGGGCAAAAACATCTTGCCATTCCCTGGCAAAATGGCTAGTTCTCCACATCAGGTAGCCTGAGAATCATGGATCTAGGCAGCAGCCTCTTCGTAAGAGAAGCAGGATCCCTGGTTTACACCTGGGAAATAGATAAAGACATGACCTTGGCATTGTGCAGAGGCCAGATGCTACCAGAAAGAAGTGGGAAGGGAGGCTGCATCACATCTCTCGGACTTTGCAGTGTGTAACACAAGTGTGCATGCATGCGCATGTAGTAGGGGTTCACCCACAAAGCTGGATAGCCTTGGCTCCAGACGGTGTGTGGGTGTGTGTTTCTGCGCCTCTGTGTGTGTGTGTGTGTGAATGAATGCAGGGGGCTGGCTTTGAGTTGCTTTTGGTTGTTGAACACTGGCAGTTCTGCCCAAACCCCCGTGGAATACAAAGGCTTCTGAGTGCGCTGCCTCTTAATCTACAAAGCATAATTAATCCTCTTTTAGCTCGCAAAGGAGCAAGGAGCCCCGGTCGGTCGTCAATGAACTCACTCTATCAGGTTCTAGTGGCGCAGCCACGGCTGCTTCTCCCAGCAGCGGCCCTCAGCAAATATCCCTCCTGTAACTGCCCTGATGAAATTAACAAGAGTAAGAGATAGCAAAGGAGGGGGGGGCTGGGCAAATAGGCAGCCATGGGGGTGGGAGGTGAGGGAATGGCAGCCCTGCTTAAACACAACTGATGGCTCTGACTTACTGCTCAGCAGCCTGCCAATATCAATGAGTTTCTTTTTCCAGGAGTGCCTGCCATGCCTTCTTTGCCCAGGCAACCTGCAAAGGAGACCCAAAAAATCCCACAAGGGCCTGGGGTAGTCAGAGCTCAGAGTCAGCTTTGCCTGTGGGCCAAAGCCAGCAGGAAGGGCCGGGGCTGCTGGGTTATTCCCAAATGCTGCCTGCAAGGACTCCACAAGAGAGCACCCACCACCTGCCCAAGAACCCTCATCTCCCCACTCTTGCCTTGCAAAGATGTACTGTATCAGAGGTATGGATGGGAAGGTTTAAAAATGTTTGGGAAAGGGCTGAAAAATGTGGCTTTTGATTGTCAAGAAACACTGATGAGAAGAACTCTGGGCTGACAAGAATCCTCACAAGACCTCGTGGTTGTTTTGTGCAGAAAACAGCATATTCTGCACAGGAATTTGTTGCTGCCCATGCAGAAGCTGCCTTTTTCTGTGCAAAACAACCACAAGTGAATTTTGCATAGAGTAAATCGCAAACTGTGAATAGGTATTGGAAATGGCAGGACTGTGAAAGATTTTCTTGCAGTGAGAAGAAAATTGCTTTACAAGTTCCTTGTTGCTTCCTTCGAGAAGTAAAGCAATGAAGAATTCCATCTGTAGTCAGAGATGCCCGGAGGGACTGCATCTGTTGGAGAGCCCATGAGATTGGGGGACCTATGAGGGAGACTGTTGCTGCTTCCTGGAGGAACTGAGCACAGGCTTTCTAATCTGGGGATTGAGGGGGTGAAAGGGTCTTGACTTGAGCAGCCTTTTGCCTTGCTCCTCGGCCCCACAGAAATCTTACTGCTGGTAGAAGTTGCAAGAAGCATCCAAAGCAGTGTGGTTTTGGGCCTGACCACGTCTAAAGGTGCCAGGCTCAAGCTTCAGAAGGTGCATGAGTTGCTGGAGTGGCTGTCCAGCTGCCCCCACCTTTTGAGGAGCAAGGCAAGGGAGACACAGTCTCTGTGTGTGCATGTGTGTGTGGTGCCTCTCCTATCACCCTGCCCCTTGAGCGCCATAGAGTGGGGAAGAGCCCCCCAGGAAAGGGCCTTCCTGCCTACCTGTGCTCAGTGCCCCCTTCCCTCCCCCTCCTCACCCCTTCTCCCCCTCCCATGGCTTTACAGGCTCCCTTTACATTATGACAAAGTACCATGAAGAACTAAAACTATGGAAGCAAACTGAAACAATCATTTTACAAAGTAACACTAAATCATCATCATGCTTTAACTTAATCCACTTTAACTGATCTTATGATGCTTTCTATTGGTGTCTGAATGTTGTAAGTGGCCAGGTCAGAGGTAGAGTTCCCAAGTCAGGACTAGTGTTTTTATTATATTATGTTTAAAGCATCTTTTAATGCTGTTCTTAACTTGTTTTTAACTTCTTCTTTTTTTAAAAAAAATAGAAATTCAGTTTAGTTGTGTTTTAACTTTTGTATTAAGAGTTTATTCATTGCATTTTGCTTTTAAACCATTGTATGCTGCCTTGGATCCCATGCTGGAAAGGAGGGTAGAAAATAATGAAGTAGTAAATAAACCAATGAATAAATACATCAGGCCCTGAGATTTCAGGAGAGGAGGGGAAGATCCCTTGCGATGCCACCAGGGGAGGGGCTTGGTGATGTCACAGGGGCAGCTGCTGGTGATGCCATTAAGCAGGAGGCATGAAGGGTCAACTGGGGTTGCACAGAGGATGATGCCACTGGGATTTCATATAGCACAGACCCTTGTGTTTCAAGGCAGAGCTCTCCCCTGAGATTCCTCTGCCCCCCACAGAAGGGGGCCCAGGCCCTGAAATCTGGCAGCCCTAGTCAGACGTCACCCTAAAAGGCAGTATTTAAATACAGAGTGGGTGAGGGTGTCTCATGGCTTCTTACCACCGGGTTCCCAACATGGGGATCCCCTCCTCCCCGTTTCATATTACTGGAATGGCTTCTTTGTTGCTTTCTTGCTTGCTTGCTCTTTTATTTATGTATTTATTGAAATCATTATATCCATCCCAACATCACAATATCTCAGGGCAGCATACAAGTAAAATCAATTGAAGACAATTAGGAACAAGACTTAGATGGTATAAAATAATTTAAACAGTCTAAAAGCACATTCAACAATTCAACAGTTTAAAACAAATAAAACACTTTAAAACTGTGCACCTGTACAGACTAGAGCAAAGTGTTTACTTTGCAACTCAAAGCACATTTAGCAACAGGCTGTCATGACACTGTGGGTGGGTAGGTGGGTGGGCAGGCAGGCATGCACCCCCCTCTGTGGGCGGCACTAAGGTCAGGATGCCTGCCCACCGCATCCTCCCTCCGGCCCCCCAGCCAGAGACTTAACTTCTAGGGAATGGTGGCCTGTGAAACCCCAAAGGGGGAGGGCAGCTTCAACCCCAGCATATTATTATTATTATTATTATTATTATTATTATTATTATTATTATTATTGGAGTCTTGGGCTCCAAAGGTGGGAGAGGGACCTGCCAGGGATACGGGAGACTAACGGAGGAGGAGGACGAGGAGGGGCAGCTCCTGGTCCATCTGGGCCCTGCTTCATTTGTTATCAAAAGCTCCCCCTCTCCCCCCAAAAAAAGCCTGTGTGAGGAGCAGGCAGAATTCAGCTGTAGCCACAAGTCTATGTGGACACTCAAAGAAGAGCCAGGAAGGAAGGGCCACAGCACCCTTTTGCCCAGTTAGGTGGAGACAGGCCAGCCTTCCAAGTCCTTCTAGCCTTGCCTGCCTTTGTGGCTCCTCCATGGAGGAGGAACCCCTGGAAGGCTCAGCCCCCTCCCAAGGATGGCGGGTAGCGGGGGGGGGTAACCTGGGCTGCCTTCTCCTTGCCTTTGCTCTGGAGAGCACCCCATCCCTGCCTCCCTGCCTCCCCTCTCCCTGTGCTCCCTGATCTCCCCCTTGTTATTCAAGGGCCCCAAAGCATCCTCTTGGTCTGTGGCATAAAGAGGGAGCCACCCGTGGGCAGCATGCTTAGGTCAAGATAAGAGCTATGGAAACTCTACATAAGGCATAAGCTGTGGGCCATCTTCCAACTCCTCACTCGCCCTTCCCATAACTTATCACTTGTGGGTTTTCTTATTGTTTAGGGCATAAACAAGGGAAAGGAAGCCTTTGTTCCTTTGTGTCTGCTGAGATCTACCCATTAATCCCAGCTCTTCCTCTCCCCCTCCCCGCTGCCTTCCCCTTTCCCCACCAATGCATGCAGGATTACACAAAGCAAAAGTCATTAATTTTTATCTCTGACTATCTGTAGGATTTTTAATGTGGCCCAGCTTGCTTATGCACCACCAATTACATGTCATAAGTGCTTGTAGATGCTGGAGCCCTATCGGAGGCTGATGAATCGCTGCCTTTCCCCAATTAGCGGGGGGGGGGGACGGCTCCCTCCCTCCTGGAGCAGCTGGCATGGCAATAAGCGGGCCAGGCTCCACTGGTCAAGGCCACTGGGCGAGGATGGGTTTCATTCAGGGCCAGGAGGCATAAACAAGCAGCCATGCCAGGCACTGAGATGACAAGAAGGAAGGAAGGAAGGAAGGAAGGAGGGAAGGAAGGAAGGAAAGAAGGAAGGGTGCAAAGGAAGCACAAGGACTGCCAGAAAGCCAGAGGAGGGGGTGGGCAATGGTTTAGGCACCTGTTGCCTTAGCCAGTTTTCTCTGAGAGATGCCACGGAGCAAGAGGTGCCATGCTGCCTGTACCAAGGGCACCAGCCTCAATGGGCTGGGAGGCACTGTGAGGATAACAGCTATGAGCAGCCTTGTGTTCCAAGCAGGGACGTGTGTTTGTGTGTGTGTGTGCACGCACCAGCACAGGCATGCGTGCATGCCTTACCCTCGCTCAATTGAGAGGATGAGGGGATGATGCTCAGGCCAGGAAGACTCCTCCTCATCCCTTTCCCCCTGCAGCAAGGGAGAATTTCCCTCTGCCTCTGCCAGATGCTTTGGGCCGAGGGAGCCCCAGAAAGGTCTTCCAGGAAACTCTTCCTAGGTGCTTCTGCCCAGGGCTTGTGTGTCACAAAATCTGCCCCCCCCCAATTCAGTGCACATAGCAGAGAGGGTGGGGTGGCTTAGGAAGCATGGGTGGCATAGAGGAGGCAGGCCCATCAGAACCAACGCCTCCACCACCACTTCCACCACCCCACTCATGCAGCCCACCCTTGCTCCCACAGGCTTGCACCAGCGAGGGTAATGGTGTGCACCCCTCTCTCTCTCTCTCTCTCTCTCTCTCTCTGCCTCGCATAGCTGCCTCCCCCCTCCTCCCCCTCCTGTTAATAGCAGGCCTAAGGTATGTTGCCATGTGAACAAGTCATCATGTCTCCATGGCAACCAGCCAGATTGCCCCCCCAGACACACACCAGCCCCTGAGGAGTGGCCAGCTCTCCCCCCTCCTCCCCTGCCCCAGCCACTGCTGCTGCTGCCTCCCCTTCTGTTAAATTTGCTGAAGGGCTCACAATGGAGGGTCAGGGCCCATGCTTCCCAGTCGCTTCTAACCTGCATGTTGCTATATAAACAGGGAGACTGGCCTCTCCCCCCTCCACTTGTGCACCCCACCACAAGACTCCTTTTTAAGGAAGACACAGCTGGGTTGCTTTGAACCCAGAGCCCAGCAGACCTGTGGGGTCTGGCAGTCAGGACAGAGAGGGTTGTGCTCTGCTTTGCAGGGTTGGGGGGGGGCTTCCTCCCTGGTCCCCACCCCACAGCTCACTCTGCTTGCTTTCAGGCTTGATTTGTGGTCATGAAGCGGCCATCTTTTGCCACCATCACCCCAGGAGGAGAAGGAGATGGCACGTCCATTGTCACCACTTGGGCTGATCACAGACAGTGGTGGCACTTTGGGGATGGGGGGGGGGACAAACTGCACCAGGAGACACCATTGCAGGGACGGGTGACACCAGCCTCCATAACGCCACAGCTCACAGGTGCTCTGTGTTGGCTGCTGTGTGTGATGCCCCTTGACCAACCACCAGAAGAAAATACCCCTCTGCCATCCCCAACATTCCTGGGCCAAGCTGAGAACTATTTTATCCCTCTTTTTTCCTTTTAGAATCTTAGAGCTGGAAGCGACCACAAGGGCCATTTAATCCAACCTCATTCTGCCATGCAAGAATACATGGAAAAAGCACCTCTGAAAGATATCCACCCAACCTCTGCTTAAAAACCTCCAAAGATGAAGAATCCACCCAGGCAGCCTGTTCCATTGTTGAACAGCTCTTACTGCCAGGAAGTTCTTCCTAATGTTTAGGTGGAATCTCTTTTCTTGTGATTTGAATCCACTGGTTCACATTCTAGTCTCTGGAGCAGCAGAAAACAAGCTTGCTCATTCTTCTACATGAGATCCCTTCAGATATTAAAGATGACTGTCATGTCTTCTCTTGGTCTTCTCTTCTTCAAGCTAAGCATACCCAGCTCCCTAAGTCATTCCTCATAAGGTTTGGTCTCCAGACCTTTGAACATCTTGGTTGCTCTTCTCTGGACACGTTCCAGTTTATCAATATCCTTCCTGAACTATGGTACCCAGAACAGGACAGGGGTATTCTAGATTAGATCTAACCAAAGCAGAATAGAATAGGACTACTACAGTACATCCCTATAGGAGTATAGGACACTCTACTCCTATTAATGCAACCTAGAATTACATTGGCTTTTTTAGCTGCCACGTCACACTGCTGACTCACGTTCAGCTTATGGTCCACTAAGACTCCTAGAGCCCTTTCGCATGTACTGTCATCAAGCCAGGTGTCAACCATCCTATATCTGTACATTTCATTTTACTGCCCAAGTGTAGTATCCTACATTTCTCCCTGCTGAAATTCATTTTGTTAGTTTTGGCCCAGCTTTCTAATCTGTTAAGGGGATCATTTTGAATTCTGATGCTGTCCTCTGGGGTATTATTAGCTATCCCTCCTAATTTGGTGCAATCTGGAAACTTGATAAGCATGCCCTCTATTTCCTCATCCAAGTCATTGATAAAGATGTTGAATAGTGTTGGGCCCAGGACAGAACCCTGTGGCACCCCACTAGTGGTCACTTCTCTCTGGGATGAAGAAGAGCCATTGGTCAGCACCCTTAGTACTTTACATTTATCTTTGTTGAAGTTCATTATTTCCATTTCCGGTTGCTCTGTGGCTGGGAAAAGCAACTGGGGGTCATCCTGGTGTTCTGGACTGTATAATGGTGTGATCAACTGGAGCTTGTGGGAAAACTGTTGTCAGAAATATTGCCCAGAAGGCTTCGGTTGCCCAACCCTCCTTGGGGGACAGGCAGCTGCTCCTCATGAGCAAGTCAGAATCCTTGCAGGATCGAACAAGCTTTTCCTTCCCTCTCCCTACCAATCTCTGCCATTTGGTTACACAGATGTATCTGTGCATTCCCTCCCCAACACACACAATTGCACCATCACACATTTGTGGCATGTGGTTCATTTTAATAGTGTGCAGAAGTTGCTTTTGGTGGGGGGGGGTGTCCAGAATTCCTCCAGCTAACATGGCTTCTGGTTTATGGTTTAAAAAGAGTAATTTTTCCAAGGTCTGTTATTTACATGTACAGCTATAGGACTTTGATACCACTGCAACTGCCATGGCTTCATCTTATGGATTCTACAACTTGTAGTCTTGGTGGGCTTGTGGTGGGCACAAGCTCTCTCTCTGGCAGAGAACTCTAAATACTTCACAAAACTACAAATCTCAAATTTCCATAGGATGGAGCCATGGCTGTTCAAGAGGGATCGAAGAGTGGTAATTGTGTAGAAGGAAAGACACCAGAGGTGCTCCCAGCATTAACACCCCAACACAACACTCTGTTGCCAGAGAAGGAAGCCTCCAGAGATGGGAGCAAGGAGATGGTGTAGGAGGGAAGAGATTAATCTTTGTTGAGAGGCCCTGGCTTCAGCCCAGAGACCTGCCTGGCCAGCCCTTTCTACCACTAGTTTTGGCTTCCACTGCTAATCCAGACTCTTTGAGCCAGGGAAGTCCCTCAGCTGTGTGAGAGGATCCTGACCCAATCCAGTTCCCATTACAATATTGAAATATACCCTACCTTCTCTGTATAAATAAACTCGAATTGGACAAACAGAAACATTAACAAAAATAACAAAACAACTATAGAGGATGGGGGGGGGCAGGAAATGGAGAGCAAGGAAGACAGTAAATCTACCAAGTCAATTGTCACAGGAGGAGAAGGAGAAGAAGATGAGCATCACAAAGGGAATCCAGAAAATGTGGCTGGTTCCCAGTGCCTTCCTGCAGAGCCAGGTTTTTCACTTGGTACCTCAAGGAGGTGTGCAGTCCCAGGGAAGGCATTCTGCTGCAAGGATGGGACCAGGAGAAGCAGAAGGAGGCGGAGGGTGCACTTTTCACACCCAGCACCAGCTCTGGCTGAGAAAGGGGGACTGGCCTCCTCCTCCTCCCCCCACTTGATGGCCAAACAGGCATCTCCTTAGACCAAGGAGGGCTCCATGAGGCAAGACATGAAGCCAGTGAAGGCAGAGGTTTGTGGGGAAGCTCATGGAAGCTGGTGCTGGTGGTCCACATGATCTTCAGACACATAAATGGTGGTTCTGGCCAGCACAGTCACCGCCCATCCCCAAAATAACTTTCCCAAAGCTCCAGTCCCTTTGAAGCTTGTGTACACTTGGCTCCCTGCCCCACGCAGTTGGCTGTGCGTGACAGGATCTGTGCCGCTATGTGTGGAATCGAATCCCCACTTGGGTGCGTTTGTGGCTGGCTTGCAGGAGGACAGGGCTGGCCCAGTGGGGGTGGGGGGCAGGGGGCTCAGAGAGTTCCATTACCTTTTGTTTCACTCAGAGGGGCTGACTCGGCGCGACCCACTACTGAAACTAATTACAAGATATAATTAAACTGTGACACCGAGATATTATACCGTTAGTTTACTAATGACACTGCAAAGTTGTACTGCCCGCACAGGACAGAGATTACGTGTCATTCATTATTTATTCCTCTGCTAAATGAGACGCTGACATTTTCAAAAATTACTTTGAGGTTTCTTAATTGTCAGCTCCAGGATGGTCTGAAAGGACCTCTCCTTCCTCTTGGTGATTTAGTCAAACCTCAGATGTATTCTTAGCAGGGATACAAGCATAAACATAAGGCAAGGCTCCGACCTTGAAGGGCTGGTGCACTCCTTGGCTGAGGAGCCAGGCCAGAGCCAGGCAGCTCCATTTGGAGCAGGTAGCTCAGGCGGCTGTCAAGGGCATCTTTCAGTAGTTTGGGCTCTCAAAAATAGATACCCACACACCCACCCAGGATTCGATCCAGAGGAGAAAGCCTCTCCAGAGGAGAACGCTACTGGTTACCTTGCGCAGTTTTTGGGGCAGAGAGCAACAGGCCCTTTCCCCAAACAACTCACCCCCTTGGGCCAGGAGCTGAGAGCCCAGAAGTGTCTTTGGAAATGCCAAGGTCAAGAGGATGGCCGACAACATAATGGAGCCTACAATCAACTGCCTACAGCAGTGATGGCGAACCTATGACACGCGTGTCAGCACTGACACGCGTAGCCATTTCTGATGACACACGGCCGTAGGCCTCCTCCCCACCACCTGCAACCTCACCACCCTCCCTAAAGTGGCAATTGGGGCTTTGAAGGCCCGGTCACCACTTTCCTCTACCCCACCCACCCTCCCTAAAGTGGCGATCAAGGCTTCTGAAGCCCCGGTCGTCACTTTCCTCCTCTACCCCCACCCTCCCTAAAGTAGCAATCGGGGCTTTGAAGCCCCGGTCCCACTTTCCTCCCCTCTCCCCAAAGTGGGAATCCTGCACGCATACATGTTTTTTCCTCAAAGTGACACACCACCCGAGTTATGCTCAGTTTTTTGGCGAAGTTTGACACACTAAGCTCAAAAGGTTGCCCGTCACTGGCCTACAGAGAGGATGCAGCCAAATTATGTCAGTTGCAGCAATGCCACTGGGAACTGTCACAGTGTTGTGGGGTAGAGTTTCAGTCATCATCACCTGATGGAACTGGTGGGCTTGGCTGTCTCTCCTTGGACTCCATCTCCCAGGGACTCAACAGTGCCACAGCTGACCAGCAAGTTCTGTTCCTGGGGAGGAGTTCATGCCAGGTGAGGAGAGACGGTGCTGTATGCCCATCCTTCTTGCGCATGGGTGCAGGAGCTCCTAAGTGGGCCTTTGTGGCTACCAGCCAGCCCAACCCACTGGGGCTGGCAAAGGAGGCAGTTCGGTGACTCTGTGGCTGTTGAGCTGCACTTTTGGGGGCTCTGGCTCATCCTCTTCCAAACTTTGTTGTTCTCCTCCTCCTTAGGGGCCGTGATGGGACAGGGCGTTTCTCTTTTATCTCTTGTAAGTAGCTGGGAATTAGTTTCCTTTGTGAACACCTGAGGTTGGGATTTAGGAGGGCCGGTTATTTAACATTGTTGTGCACAGCTCTGCATATTAAACTTTCTTTATTACACTCTCATAGAATCATAGAATTGTAGAGTTGGAAGAGACCACGAGGGCCATCCAGTCCAACCCCATTCTGCCATGCAGGAAATCACAATCAAAGCATCCCCGACAGATGGACATCCAGCCTCTGCTTAAAGACCTCCAAGGAAGGAGACCCCACCACGCTCCGAGGGAGTGTGTTCCACTGCCGAACAGCTCTTACTCTCATTCATCACATTCTCAGAACAACAAAAGATTCATTTACTGCTTTCAATTGGATTAGTTATTGAGGCTGTCCTCCTCCTGCCCCTCCTACACCTCTCTTCTGTGGCTCCTTGGGGATCAGAGGCACCACCTGAGGTGTGCTGGCCCTCTCTATCCACTAACCTCTCCGTAACCCCAGGGGTAATGAAATCCTCTCGTTTTCACCAGAGAGGCTGCTGCATGGCTTACTTCAAGGCTGAATTTCTTCAGCGTGTAATGGCATCCTGGCACTATAATTAGGCTCGTTTCTCTCCTGTCTTGATTAAGTATGCCTTAGCCAGGGAACCAAATGAAGAATATTTGAGTGGCGGGCGTGGAGCCCTCAGCTTGTAAAATGCCCACCACAGGTACACTGAAGTAGTGGGAGGAGAAGGGTGCCCAGGCCTGTGGGCAGAACCAACAGCTTCAGATTCCAGAAGGAGGGCCCGCCTTTTCTGCTTCCATGGAGGGCACACCCAATGTCTATGTGGACAATGAAAGAGGCAGACCCAGCTGGACCAACAGCCTCCACCTTCTCCCTTGACTGCCATGGAAGGGCCAAGCCCACAGGAATCTCTCAAGGGAGAGGATTGCCTGACACGGACCTGGTTGGCCCATGGAATCCATTGCCAAGGGCGTCTTTTGTAAAGGGCTACAGATACTCATGGAGGAAGAGGGGGAGGAGGAGGAAGAAGAAAGGGCCTGCCAGTGCCCAGACATCTGGCCACCAGGTGCTGGGCAACCAACCACAGAGAATGGATTCTGCCCTGGCATCCTACTCTGTCACTCTGCTTGTGTGAGCTTTCCTGTCCTAAGGGGGAGGCCAGGCCCACTATTGCCAACAAGGCTTATGGGAGCAACATCACACCCTCCCCCACCAGGCGTCTAGGCCTGGGAAGTCTTTTTTGCTTTATTCACTTTATTTAATTACTTTATACCCCACCCTTTCCTGGCATGGGACCCAAGCTGGCTTACAACAAAGTAAAAAAAGGTGCAGGTAAAATCTTAATACAAAAGTTAAAATGCAATTAAACAATTTCCATCTAAAACTCAAAGTTAAAGCACAGATTAAAAAAAAAAAAGATAAAAGCACAGCACACTCTATCAAAAGACCCTTTTGCCACATGAGTTGAGAGCCAGAGGCCTCCCTACATAAAAAGACATTAAAAGGTCTTTGCCTGCTAGGACAAAAGAGAGCACTGGGGGGGGGGGCAATGGAAACTCCCAGGAGGAGTTGCACAGAATGGAAGTAGTCACTGAGAAGGAGGCCCTGTCTCTTGTGTCCTCACCAAATGTGCCTTTGATGGTGGTGGGATGGAAAGAAAGCCCCCTCCTGGGCATCTTAAAACTTGGGCATTTCCTTCAGTGTCCTGGAGTGTTTATGCACTGGGCTCTCCATGGAGTTGTGGGAAATCTTAAATCAAAGGTGGGACACTGTGACTGACTGCCACATGCAGCCCCCCAGCCCCCCTGCAGAGAGCATTTTGCCAAAGGGCTCAGCAACTCCGAGAGGGTGCCACAAATTCCAGCAGAGGCCAGGAGGGAGGGAGGGACAGAGAGAGGGACAGAGGTTGGCAAGGCAGCACACAGGGTGATTAGGAAGCAGAACAAACGCGGTGTCTGAATGGCTGCTGCTGCCATTTCTTCTGCCTTTCAGCTGAGCAGGTGCTCTGTGCTGCCTGAAGCTGCTGCTGGTGCTCCTGAGAAAGCATGGTGTCAGGCACACAATTCATTCCTGCCAGTGTTCAGGGATAATGAATTCTTCCTCAGTGTCACTGGGCCCCTCTGATCAGCCCTTCTGCACCAGCAATGTGGCCGAAAGAGCAGGAGCTGTAGCACAGGCAGGCAGGGGGTAGGACCCCCCTCACCAGGGGGCTGAAAACAGGCAGGTTTGCATGGCCAGAAACAAGTCCACGGAAACAATTGGAGGGGGTGTCATTTTTGGACAAGGTGGGCTGGGAGTGGAGCCAAGACTATGCCAGGCCCTAAGCCTTCAGAGCTAAAGCCAGAGACTTTAGCTACCCCAGGCCCTGAGATGTCAGGAGGCTCTGGGATTATCCCTTGCGGTGTCCTGGGAGGGGCAGTGATGTCCCAGGGGCAGCCACTGGGGATGTCATTGAGCAGGATGCACCATGGGTCAAATGCAGTAGCATAGAGTATGCCATT
The DNA here is from genome assembly GCA_030847615.1 of Gambelia wislizenii. Classification (NCBI taxonomy): domain Eukaryota; kingdom Metazoa; phylum Chordata; class Lepidosauria; order Squamata; family Crotaphytidae; genus Gambelia; species Gambelia wislizenii. The sequence goes on from JAUMIR010000008.1 coordinate 1,024,003, forward strand.
CAAATAAAAAATACCAAGTCTAACAAATGAGGGGGGAAACACACACACACACATGTCTTCCAGAGCCTTGAGGACTAGAGAAGCGGGCCAGGCCCTGCGAGCCAGGACCAGGCCACGGGAGGTGGCAACCCTCTGCCACCCTCCTCCGCCTCTCTTTCTCCCTCCTCAGTTCCAGCATCCCTTTCCCACAGAGGTCACCCACCTCAGGCCAGAGGGGAGCAGAGTCTCTGTCCTGAAAGCGACTCTGTAGGCAGAGAGCCCAGTTTCCAACGGAGTTATCAGGTGATCGGGTGTTTGGCCCAAGTCAGCCTGATTGACAGCGGGCTGGGGTGCACGCAGATTCATTATTTAAACATGTTGAGATATAAGAGATCTTCTGCACTAATTACTTCGAAGGCTGTATTAATCACAAGACACTTTAATACCCGATCAATACAGGCATTTGTCAACGACCTTGTAAATCACCTCCACTTCCACTCGGCTGTGGAGCCAAGCCCGCAGCCAGTGCTGGGGGGAATGTGGGGTGCATGTGGGGTGTTCGTTTGGTTGTGCTGTGTGTGTATGGGGGGATTTTCAGAGGGGCTGAAGATAGGCCAGGTCCCCCACCAAGATGCAGGGGGGTGTTCAGCCAGGGTTCTGTTCAGCTACAACAAACCCCATGAGGAAGTGAGGAGGCCAGGCCAGGCTGTCTCTTTGGGTTTGCCTTGCAGTCACTGGCTGAGCCAGGCCACCTCTAGCCTCTCTCTGGGGACAAGGGCAGCTGGTATGGCACGGCTGAGGGCCAGTGGAAGGTATGCACCCTGCTATGCTGTGAGCATGGGAGGCCTCTGCTTGGAAACATTTCTGTTTGGACTACATCCCCAATAATCCACCAAACATCCAGAATGGGTGGCACGGTTTCAAGCACACACCATGTACTGGAAGCCACCAGGTGATCCCAGGCCACTTCAGCTATTGGCTAATGCCTGCATGCCAAACTGGGCTTTGGGACAAAGTGATGAAGGCCTTTTTGCACAGGGCTCCTGGACTGTTCCAAGCTGGGCAGCAGGCAGAAAGCTTCTCCATTAGGCTGCTAGTGAAATTGCAAGGGAGAATTTGGAGAGCAGAAAAGGGCAAACAGAATGATCTGGGGCACTGCAACCTTTGGACTCTTTAACTTGGGTGGAGGGAGGCAAGGAAGGGAAGGCATAGCCAGGGGGCTGCAAAGTAAGGCCCACTTGGCTTTCCTCCCTCACTTGTAATATTACAGCTTGGTGGGGTCACCTGTTGGAGAGGAACGATGGGGATGGAAAGGACTTTCTCTCCATGGTACATTGTTAATCTCTGGAACTCACTGCCACTTAAGGTAGTGATGCCTCCCAGTGTGGAGGTGTTTGAGAAAATTAGCCACATTTGTGGGGAGAAAACCGTATGGGTACATGTCACCTCCATTATCAGAGGCAGTGTGTGCCTTCAGAAATCACTTGCTGGGGCGTGTGAGATGGAGGGTGTGTTTTTCCTCATGTCCTTGTGAGTTGTGCATGTGCACACCCAGTGGGCTGCTGTGGGAAACAGGATGCTGGGTTAGATGGGCCTTCTTTGGCCAGATCCAGCATTGGTTGCTCTTCTTCCCTTCTGCCATGTGTGATTTCTACATGCTGAGGGCACAAGGGGGGGGCATATGCTTGTAGGCTATTTTTGTTTCTTTCTCACAAGGCAACATCCTTGGTTATGGGTTTTTGGGGGGGGGGTGAGGGAGTGGCTGCACCAATTTGTTCAAGCTCCTTTGGAGGGGCTACCCATGTGCTTTGGTCCTGGACCTCTGAATACAGGTTGCCAGTAATCGCTTTGGCTTGCCCTTTTCCTTTCATGGCCCCTGGGGACGGGCTCCATCCCTTCTGTGCTCTGGGGGGGGGTGTCTCTCCATGCTCCACAAGGAGATGCCCCCTCCTTCCTGAGGCAGGGAGGCTGCCCTGGCCTCTTCCTCAGCTCTTCTTCCGCCCAGTGGCTGTTCTTTTATTATTTTATTTTATTTGTGGTCCCTGTCATTCGGCTGGGGCAAAGGGGTAAAGAGAACTGACACTAAGTGCGGGAAAATGCTGTATCTGGAATCCATCTTCCAGACGGCCAAAGAATAAAAATTCATGGCAGGACAGCGGCTGCTGACACGTTCCCAAAGACATATTGCAGGTAGTGTTATTTATTGTGGCATGGAGTTCATAGAAGTGCTACCTCAAAGCATCCAGAGACATCCTAAAAAGCCCATCTCCCATCAGGTGAGGCAGATTTATGGAAGCTGTTGGTGGAGGGGGGTCAGGCAGTGCAAGGAAGAAGAGGCAGGCAATGCAATGTGCACTCTGGCTCTCTCTCACTCTTTCTCAGGCCTGGGCACAGGCATTTGTGAGGCTGCATTGGCTCAAAGGAGGTTTTTATCTGGTAACACAGACCACCATAGAGTCCACGGAGAAGTTGAAGAAGGTGGTCCAGGGCTGGAGAGAAGGAGGCCTGCAAAGAGGGAAGGGGAGGCGCTAGGGGTCACCTGGCAAAGCCTTTTCCCATGGATGTGAAAAAGGAGACTTACCTTTTTAAAAATCCCTCTGGTCATATCAGGGTGGCATATAGATTGTCCATGACCCCCTCCCCATTTGTCTTCATAACAACCCTGAAAGGTAGGTTAGTCTGACAGAGGGCGAATGGGCCACACACACTCAGCCAGAGAGAGTCTTGGGTGAGAAAGGAAGTGATCTCAGTCCTGGCAGTCTAAGTCCGACAATGTGTGCTGCACTATACTCGCAGGCATCCTGTAATAAGAGGATGGAGACAACAACAGAGCACCAGCCTACGAACACTTGCACCCACTTTTTCCTCCACTCCCAGGCAGCTGGCCTTTGCAACCTGCTGTGAAGGATGCCTTGCCTCTGGTTCGCAGACTCCTATTGCATGTAGCCAACACATCTTCCACAAGTGGGTACTGAACCAAATGGACATGTTAGGATTTCCGGAAGAGCTGTGGCCCACATGCAGCAGGCAGTGCATTGTGCCAGACACAGTGGGGAAATTAGGTCAAGAACATCGACGAGGCATACGTGTTGAGAATACACATTTATTTTGCCTCAAATATTTACAAACAGAGAAGACCCTTCTCTTCCTGCCTTTAGGGGTATGCAGGCACTTTGCTTCTCCTAGGCCCTTAGCAGCAGCAAGGAATGGGGAAAAAAAGGAAGAGATGAAGGAGGTGGAACGTGGTGGTTTGCAAAATAAGGAACCAGGATGGTGCTATGATAATGGTGAGGTTGTCTATGCCCAATGGGGAGAACATGGGCATCATTGAGGCAGGTCTGACCAGATGAAGGACAGAAAAAGACAGATTTAGGGCAATGGCTGGTGAAAGAGACTGAGAGGCGAAGAAGTCAGAATGGGCACTGGAGGACTCTTCAGGATTTCCACCAGCCACCTGGATGGGATCTTCCAGGCTACCCCATAATGAGGCTGGTAGCTGGGATGAGATCGGCCTCTGGGCAAAGTCCCAGGCTGTGCTGGAGGACAGCTCCTGGTGATTTGGGTCATGAACATTTTTGTTTGCTTGCTTGTTTGTTTTAAGTATATATTTGTTTACTGTCTCTCAGCCCACCAGAGGCCCCCACCCCCAGGCAATGAACAACAGAGAAAACACTATTTAAAACAGTAAGGATAGACAAATAAAACAGATGAAAAACATTTAAAAACAGACTAAAACAATTTCCTTTTTTAAAAAAGCTTTTAAAAATCATACACATTTCCTAGTTTGAAGTAAAACAGTGCAGTCTTAGCTGCCCCCAAGAAGCCCAGGAGGGAGGGGTCAGGCCTGACTCCCCAGAGGGGGGAATCCATTCTGTAGGGTGCCACTACAGAGAAATCCCTGCCTTGTGAGATTGACCAACCTAGCCTCTCAGTATTTATATGTTTAAGAATTTAATATATATATATATATATATATATATATATATATATATATATGTTTAAATAGCCTCAGCTTAATTGCAGAACTAAAACGACAGCCAAAAACCCTGCACAGCACAGCAGAGCAACTCAGGTGAAGCAGATTATAAAATGACTAAAGTAGAAATTAGCAATGGTTTGAAATACCCTGCCAAGCATTTTGATTAAAAACAGGTCAAAACAGAAAGGTGTTCAGGACTTCTTTAAGAGCTACTATGGAGCCTGCGTATATACTTCAGGTGGGAGTCTCAACTGAAAATACTAAAACTGAAAACTGAATATACTAGATTCTAGAGCAGATAATTAAACAGTCTGTAATCACTTAGAAAGGAATACTGTGATCACTAAAAGTCAACATGGATTTCTCAAAAACAAGCCATGCCAGACTAATCTTATCTCTTTTTTTGATAGAGTTACAAACTTGATAGATGAAGGGAATACTGTGAATGTAGTGTATCTTGATTTCAGTAAGGCTTTTGACAAAGCCCCCCATTATATTCTTGCAAAAAAGTTGGTAACCTTAGCAACTGTTAGGTGGATTTGTAATTGGTTGACTGACAGAACCCAAAGGATAGTCACCAATGGCTCCTCTTCATCCTGGAAAGAAGTGACCACTAGTGGGGTGCCACAGGAATCTGTCCTGGGCCCAGTGCTATCCAACGTCTTTATCAATGACTTGGATGAGGGAATAGAGGGCATACTTATCAAGTTTGCAGATGACACCAAATTAAGAGGGGTAGCTAGTGCCCCAGAGGACAGGATCAGAATCCAAAATGACCTTAACAGATTAGAAAGCTGGGCCAAAACTAACAAAATGAATTTCAGCAGGGAGAAATGTAAAATACTACAATTGGGCAGGAAAAATGAAATGCACAGTTATAGGATGGGTGACACCTGGCTTGATGGCAGTACGTGTGAAAGGAATCTAGGAGTCTTAGTGGGCCACAAGCTGAACATAAGTCAGCAGTGTGATGCAGCAGCTAAAAAAGCCAATGCGATTCTAGGCTGCATTAATAGGAGTACAGTGTCTAGATCAAGGGAATAGTGCCACTATTCTGCTTTAGTCAAACCTCACCTGGAATACTGTGTCCAGTTCTGAGCACCACAATTCAGGAAGGATATTGAGAAGCTGGAACGTGTCCAGAGGAGGGTGACCAGGATGGTGGGAGGTCTGGAAGCCATGCCCTGTGAAGAGCAGCTTCAGGAGCTGGGCAAGTTTAATCTGGAGAAGAGAAGGTGACATGATAGCCATGTTTAAATTTTTGAAGGGATGTCATACTGAGGATGGAGCAAGCTTGTCTTCTGCTGCTCTAAAGACTAGGACACGGAGCAATGGGTTCAAACTCCAGGAAAAGAGATTCCACCTAAACATTAGGAAGAACTTCCTGACAGTAAGAGCTGCTCAGAAGTGGAATACACTGCATTGGAGTGTGGTGGAGTCTCCTTCTTTGGAGGTTTTTAAAAACAGATCCTGGATGGCCCTCTGCCAGGCATGCCTTGATTGTGTATTCCTGCATGGCAGGGGGTTGGACTAGATGGCCCTTGTGGTCCCTTCCAACTCTATGATTCTAGCAGCCACCCATTTTGGTAGGAAGCCTATTGGTGGTAGTCTTCTTCCCTGATAGTGTTTTGGCTGGTGGTATCAAAAGCTGCTGAGAGGCCCTTAGGAATGAATCTGTGGGGGTTTGCTCCCCACCCGACCCCACCTGCCACTCTGTTCCTGAGGCCAGAATCCACCAGAGCTGTTTCCATCCCAGACTCAGAGCAGAAGCACAGACAGTTGTCTACACATCCACTATCTGTTTCTCCCTGTGTGAGAATCTTGGTGTTTCTTGTCTGTCGTGTGACAAATGATCACTCTGCAGCCTCTAAGGGGGCTGCTCCAGGGCCACAGCGCTCTGCTCTTGACCCCGAGGTCTCTGGCTCACCCTCATTGACAGTGAGGGGAGGAAGCTAAGTGAATGTTTTCACAGCCTCCCTTTTCCTGGGCCAACTGGAGGTTATCAGGGCCAGGGGCCTGCTTTCCAGCTTCATAAACCTCTTAGGTTATTCGGAGTCATGATTCCCTTATTCAACTGTCTGCGCTTTTCCTTGGGACGGCTAATCCCTCAGCGTGACTGGTGGAAGCCGCAGTATTGATTTCTGTGTCTCTCTAAACCTCAGTTGTGTTCCAGGCTTGTTAGACATCTGAAGAAATATCCAGTGGGCTCTGGGGGCAATTTGAGCACAGAGCTCAATAGGAGGCACTTGAGAGGAGGAGGAGGTTGGGTGAGGTTACTGGGCAAGCCAACAGGGAGGATTAGAGGGGAGAGGTGGGCAGGGGAGAGAAGGGGGGGGGAGAGGTACCCCACCCTCCCACCTACCCATGTAGGAAAGATTTTGGTTAGCCAGCTGGACTTTGGTCTCAGCCCCCTCCCAGTCATCAAAGGAGCCCCTTCATCTATGAGGCTCAGGGGATTTGGAGGCCTGCTTTCAAGGGCACACCATCATCACCACCACCACTATCCTCCAGGGCACAGAGGCTGAGGGCCCCGGTACTCCTTGCATGTTCACACAGAGCTCTGCGCCTGGGGCCTAAAGGGATGTGTGGATGAAGAAGGGAGAGTGGGCAAAGAAGAGCAGTGGGCAGGGGCCTAGGCTGATGAGTTAACACACAGAGGGCCTTCTCCTCTCATCGTCCATCTAAGTGGGCGTCAGGAGCTGTGGAATCTCAGAGGGTCAGCCATGCCCATGAAGACTGAGGGGTAAGAGGAAGGAACATGTCCTTTAGCAGAACCCAGGAGGGATCAGAATTTGGGCTAGGGGGCGGGGAGAGGACATGGGCATGGAAGAACCCGTTCTGGAACATGGGGAGTCAGGCTTCCATGCCCCTGGGGAGGTGCCTCTGGGTAAATACAAAAGTTTCTGCCAAGGGAAACAATTTTTCAGGTATGCCTGTTGGGGCGTTCATAATGTCCCAAATTGATGACTTGGCTTTTTTTTTTTTAAGCCCATTGATATATCTGCATTTAATTGAGAGCCACGTTGCTGCCTGCTGTGCACTGTGAAAGTAATTGCATCTGTTGGGGTTGGTCATGGAATGTACTGGGAGGTTTGATGGGAATGGGCCCCCCGGCACCAGGGGTTCAGATTTGGATTTTGGAATGTGATCCTCCTGATACTGCCGATATTGCCGGTGTGTCTGCTACAGCTCCTAACACTCAAACCATCACCCATTAAATTTTTTAGAGTCTTCTAGTGCCATACCTGTAATCACTGGCTCAGCCTGTGTATTTTTGCAAGGCTGTTACTGGGCTTCTGGGCATTTTCTTCCCGGGTTGCTTTATGGTGGCAACTGTGCATTCGGGAGGAGGTTTTCTGTTCTCTTTTCTTCCTTTCTCACTGGAGTGTTGGTCAGTAAGAGTCTGTCCCGTAGCTGATGCCTGCAAGGGACGCACAGACTTTAGGAATGGTGTAGCTTTCTTAGCCTTCGGAAGGATGATGAAAATTGATGTGGGAGGGCAAGGAAATCTAAAGAAAGTTCAAAGGGATTTGGCCATTCATTATATTTACCCATAAAACTTCTCCAGCCATCTCCCCTCCCTCTGCCTTCCACCCCACACCTAATAACAGACTTCTTAATATTTCTCCCCATAATCAAACCAAAGGCAATGTGACTGTGACCCACAGTCCAGAATGCTTCGGCAAAGGTGGATGTTCCTGTCACCATTAGCAGGTGCTCACCTTTACCCCTCATTGCCTCCCTCAGTGAAGAGCATGCACACATATAGCCACACCCACATTAATTGGGAAATAGGAATGGGGGCACTGGATCTTACAGCCTGCTGCTTTCTCTGTGGTTTCTCTACATCCAAAAGATAATGCTTGGGTCTCTTCAGTAATGCACACTAATCATGGCTAATGTTTTTTCCCTGCCCTGATTTCACCTCACTTTCTGCCATTAATAATAGATCCCTTCCTCTTCTAGCTTTACAATTGCCTGGAGGCAGGGTTTCACACTGTCTGTCAGATTGGGATTACGTTGAGGACAGGACACTGGAACCCACCAGCCCCTGTTCTATCTATTCCAGGAGCGGAGGTGGGGTGTCTTAGGTCCTAAGCAGACTCTGCATGCTGACCCAGGATGGGAGGGAAGAAGAAGCCTCATGGGCTCTCTCACACATCTGTGCAATAGCTCAGCGCAAAAGGGTCCAAAGGGACCCCAGCAACCTCTGGGATTGGCCTCTGCCAGGCGGACAGATGTCTCCGTCCTCCTGGCCTGCAGGAGGGCAAAACCAGAACACCCAACTCATTTGGGAAATGGACCGTGATTGCTCAGGGGTGCCCCAGGCCTCAATCCTCCCCTGGCCAGGAGTATTTGCTAAGGTGAAGGAGGGCCACTTCTGGCCAGGGGCCCACTCTCCTTCCCCATTAGCAGCTAGGGCTCCAGTGTGTGCGAGTGTGTGTATAATAAGCTAACACACTACAGCCCACACCCAAATCACACACTAGATTTGTTCACTTTGATGCCAGCACAGCTCAGTTATCTGGCCAGGACTCTGATCTCCTTTAGCCTCACAGAGCCCTTTCAATATTCCATTTCAAACAGGAAGGAGGGTTTGGGGAGGGAACACCTCTCTTCTTTCTCTTCACCTTATTAAGTCCCCCTCCTGCTCTCGCTCTCACCTACCCCTTCTGGAGGACCATACTTTGGGGACCTAACCAGAACATCAGTGTATCTGTTTTATGGAAGGCAGAGTCATTGTTTATCAGCATCTTCTAGATCATTAAAAAAAGAGAGAGGTCTAACAAGAGGCAAGGGGGCTCCTCTCCTCTCTCCCCTTCCCCCCCTGGAAGATAATAGCGGCAGGAGGGCTGAAGAAGGGGAGGGCAAAGGTCGGAGAGCTGCTTCTTGATTGGCCGCCTGCTCCACTGACATTTCTGCAGTTTCATCAGAAATTCCAAATAGCCCATGTAAAAACCAAGCATTATTTGCAGAAGAGGAAGCCTGTGTGGGTGGGGGGGTGGGGGGGAGAGCGAGAGAGAGCAAAGGATTGGGGAAGGGCTCTCTTTGTGCCTAATAACACATCCCTCATAGGGCAGCATCCCTCAGGGGGTGCAGCTGCCAGTGGGGTGGAGGGGAGACCATGCAGCAGCATCTTGCAATGGAGATATTCTGTTCTCTTTCCTCATTTATAACCCATCTTTCCCCCCACTGCTTACAAGATGATGATGATGATGATATTATAATTATAATTATTATAATAATAATTATTTCTTACCCACCTCTCCCTGTGGATTGAGGCAACACCAAATAACACAACACATAACGTCAATTAAAAGAGCATAGAAAACCAGTATATGTTAAAATCCGCCAACAAATCCTTTAAAAACTATAATTTGAAAATATTGCTATCCAGATAGCCTGTCGGAAGAGACTGCTCTTTACTGCTGATCTGAATACAGGCAGCATCTTGAGCTGACTCTTCTGGCAGGTCATTTTACAGTCTGGGGGTGGCCAAATAAAATGTCTTCTGGGTTACAGTCAGCCTTGTTTCAGCTGACTGGAGCCGGTTTCTCCTAAAAGACCTGAGTGTACAGGGTGGATGATATTGGGAGAGGGCGATCCTGTAGGTAACCACGACCCAAACCATGTACGGCTTTAAAGCACACACACACACAAGTAAAAACACATGTAGATAAATGCATGCAAAAAGTTATAGTTAAAATAGTATTCCACTGTCTATAGAATTAAAGCCATTGAAAAGGAAAGGATAAATTAAAAGACATACGGGACACTAAGAAAAGCCTTCCCCCCAAGTCCGCTGGAATAAAAAGGCCACTGCCTGCTGATAATGAAGGGAGACCAAAGAGGGAGCCAGCCTAAGCCTCCCCACGATGGGAATCCCAAAGCCCAGGAGTAGCCATGGAGGAGGTTTTCATAGCTGAGCAGGGATTCGAATCCTGTTCTCCAGAGTCGTAGTCCAATGCTCAAATCACTACGCCATGTTGCCTCATTCATAAGTACACAACCACAATTTAAATTCTGATTTATTCTGCTCAAAACCTAACTAGTTTTTTATTCATTTTAAATCTCTCAAAAATCTGTCTATAGGAATACCATTGGAAATGAAATTCCTCGGACATCAATTCATTTGTTTTAATTCTTTATTCTCTAACATTAAAAGATCCTGATATGATTCTTGCAATTCCTGGTCTTGGTTTCCTTTCCAATGAAGGTTTCTGATTAAGACAAAATAATTTTATCTCGGTTACCAAGGTTGAAATTTTGTTCTATTTTTATTGGGGGGGGGTTGATCTGCTTCTCAAACTGGCAAAACCAAAGAGTTTCCTTATAGTATGTGTGTGTGTTTATTTTATGTGTAATCTGCTTTTTTCCCCCCCAAATGAGACTCAAAGCAGCTCAGTTCATTTGTTCCTTAAAGTTTAGGACCTTGTAGCTCCATTTGTAGCAAAGATTGTTTTTAAAATAAATTCAATTTGTAATTATATTCTGACTAAACTAAACTTGTAACAGGTCAAATGTTTTATGCCAAACAAAGTTACATACAATGTATGTTATATTCCTAAACTGACTTGAAGGCAATTAACAACAACTGCAAAGTAACAAAACGACTTTCAATCTGTAAAGAGCAGGTTAAAAATAATAATATGTTTCCATTCTTCCCAAAATTCCTGTTGTTGTTTTTTAACCTACAAAAACAAACCCATTTCCCCACCCTCACGGCTTCAAATTTTCTGGAAATTGTATATCTTTATGTAGCCCACACTTGTGCCCAAAGTGGGCCCAGTTGGGGAACTGGCCCAGGGACCCCCAATTACCTTTGTCCTAGCTTAGATGCTCTTCTCACCCCACATGGTGGAGCGCTCTGGCTCCCCTTTAGAACAGCCAGAGGAGACCGAAGCCTCAGAAAAAGAAGATGGCTTCTTCCACATTAGAAAAATAGAGCCAAGGAAAGGGAGCAACCCATCCCTCTGCAGCCCGTGTGGTGGTGATGATGTACTGTCAAATCAGCTTCAGCTAATGACCCTCCAAAGATAGATAGTTTTATTTTTGTATTAGTAAGAAAAGAGGAAAACAATTAATATTATTTTTGTGTTGTTGTTATGGCCTTTTGCGGTCGGGTGTATTTGTCAGTAGAATGGTCTTATTCCAATAAAAAATTCCTAACCCTCAAAAAATTCCAAAGATCCTCCACTCCCATCACAGCAGCCCAGCCCAATGGCCAGGGCAAAGCATTTAAGCATGCCATTTTATGGGTGCCTCGCCAGAAATGAGCCCCACTGGGTTCAATGGATCTGACTCTCAAAAGGTAAAGGTGTATAGGCTTGCAGCCTGGTTCCCCCATTATCTCTTAATTTTTCCACCAGTGGGTGGAGTAGGGCCAAATCCACACAACACAAATCATGCAGTTTGACACCACTTTAACTGCCATGGCTTGTTCCTACTGAATCCTGGGATTTGTAGTTTTACAAGGTCTTTAGCCTTCTCTGCCAAAAAGTGGGGATGATTCCTCACCAAACTACAAATCCCAGGATTCTATAGGAAGGAGCCATGGCAAATAATCCAGTTTCAAACTGGGTTGTTTGTGTAGTGTGGATTTGGCCCTAGGTCTTCTCTCGCCCATGAGGAGGAGAAGGGCAAATGTGGTTCGTTCTCTCTTTCCCAAAACGTTTAAATTAATAAGAACTGCTTAGCCTTAAAATAAATGAGCATTCTAAACCACTTTATGTACAAAAAGCTTGTACAGAAATATGTAGCCATAACTCCTTTCCCTCACTAAACTAAAAATATAATCATATATACAGTTTATGCAGCATTTTTTTCCAAAGGTCCTCAATAAACCTTGCTTCAACAGTTTGATTTATAAGCTACCTTGACTCCCAGTTTTGGGGGAAATGGTAGAGAAGGAAGGAAGGAAGGGTTGGTTCTGATCTCTATTCTCTTGTGTTGTCACCATTGGAACGCACTGCCCCTGAGGGCCTGGTGGTGGACAGAATGGATTTTCCCGCCAAAAAAATAACTCTTCTCCCAAGGGATTGACATGCCTATGTGGTCACATCACCACCACCACCACCATCTCCTTCATGTAATTAAAAAACAGGCAAAAATTGTAACTTTCCCAAATGTTAAATCATAGGGCCTGACCAGAGGAATTCTTGAGCACCTTTTACCTCAGAATATCTGATTTTGTACAACCCAGAAAGGCCTCTCCCTTACTCTGAGGGTGGAGATGACCATAATGAGCCCCATAACCTCTCCTTTGGTCTCATCATATCTGAAAACAGCCCTCATTTCAGGCCTCCATCCCACCCTCAGGCCAGCATTAGCAGCCACTTCTTAAGGCTCAGGAAGAAAAAAGGCAGAAGAGGAGGAAATAAGGGCAGCCATTGCCACCCGGCTGAGAGGTGCTCCCTCTGCCAAGGTTATCTGTGTGTTAATGATTAAAGATGCTTCTTTGCCACTCCAGCCCAGCTGGAAAGTCAAGATAAAGTGCCCAGCCCTGCCCATAAGCCCGGCCCTGCCTACAAATATGCCAGGCGGCTGGCCCCTGCTGCCCACCAAGGCCCTCTTGGCCAGACCAGTGGGAGACAGGCATGCCCGGGAGCCAATGGCAAGGCCAGCTCAGGAGAAACAGCCAATGGGGTCCAAGACTCTTTCCAAAGCCCGGCCTCCGTGCTGTGAGGAGACAAAAGATGGAGAAGGGAGAGGCTTCTCTGAGGTGATTTCTCCTCACAGGTGCAGCCAGAGCACAGCCAGCCAGCCCCCCCCCCAAAAAAATATGTTTCCCATCTTGGGAGAAAGGCAGGATATAAATCCAAGATAGACAGACATATATACACATTCCAGGGCTCTGTCCAGAGAGAGCGTGTCCACTAAGATGGCACTGAGACCCCTCCCTAGACAGCATCCCCCTCCTCAGCGGGTGACTCTTTTTACCTGCCAGGATGAAGGGGCTGTTTTACGTCCCTACCTGTGCCCCCTCCCCAAAATGCCTCCAGGGCCTATTTGCACAGATGTTCAGAAACCAGCCAGGGCTGTGTCTCCACCATTATCCCTGCCAGGCACTTTCCCAAAAAGCAAGGCAAGAGGGAGGCTGTGGTGGGAACCAAGTCCCCAATTTATCTGCCTACTTTCTTCCCCTCAAGCCAGATGGGGGAGCTGGAGAGTCTGAGGAGGTGGATAATGGGGGTGCGAGTTAATTGGGGACTGGTCTGGTTCTTCTTTTGGAACAACTGCTTGATGGATGGGAATTGTGAGGTTATGAGGGAAATGTCCACAGCCCCTGGCCTCTCGTGGCTAAACTGTGTCTTAAATTATGTTTTAAATAATTGCATTATTTAAAAACCTCTGGGCTGATCTGCAGCATCCTTCTTCACGTACAGGAGAGGGGGTGGGAGGAAGAGTCGACACGGAAATGAACTGCAGCCTCATTTTCTGGAAATCACAGGATTTTGAGAAAAATTCATTTTAATTCAGGAGGAAGACTGCCCAGAGAACTCTTGGTCTCTGGAGTCTTACAGGGAGGGCCAGGGATTCCCTTTACAAGCAAAAGCGGTTGCCCCCAACAGACGACAGGGCTTGGGATGGATCTCTTTGTACCCCAGGCAGACATTTGCAGAAAATTGCCCCAGAAACACTCCACAGAAGTAGGTGCTGGGGGCGGGGGGAAGATGTGGCAGCAACTCCCACCTGGGCTATAAAGCCACAGGGCCTGGGAGTACTTTCTAATCTTTTGATAATAATAATAATAATGATGATGATGATGTTGTATTTCTTACCCGCCTCTCCCTGGGGATCGCGGCGAGGAACAACACATCAATACATAAACATAATATTAATTAAAAACACATACCTATTAAAACATATCAATTTAAAAACAAGTATGACTAAGACATTTTGAAACAATCAGTACGCAGGTTAAAATTCACAATTTAAAAATCATTTGGATAGGCCTGCTGGAAGAAGCTAGAGTCTTTAATGCTGATTTGAATTCTGACAGGGTATTGAGCTGTCGTATATCTTCCAGCAGGCAGTTCCACAGTTTAGTGGCAGCTGAAGAAAAAGTCCTCTGGGTGACAGTTGCCAACCTAGTCCTACCTGGCTTGGCAGTGTTAGAAACGGCATGAGGATGGGGGGCAGTCAGCCCCCCGCAGGTGGGGTTAGCATCAGCTGTCACCCTGGCATCCCTCACACGGTCTTAATTTTCTTTTGTTCTCAAGATTTGGGTTTTTTTTAATGGAGACCAGCATTCTGCAAGGGGATGTGCTGGCCTATCCAGAGCTGGGATCTTCATTTCCAAGGATGCCTCTCTGTTCCTCGTGGACTCCAGGGGCATCTTAAGATCATAACCCACAAATTAATTTTGAAGCCTGCTCAGAAGAGCCACACTATTAAGGAAAAAGAGGGAAAGGTAAGCTGGGAGGGGCTATCCTGGGGGCTAGGAAAGTGTGCAGGTGGGGGGCCCTTTTGCTTGTGGTGTGTGTGCATGTGTGTGTTTGAATTGCCAATATGTGTGTCTCTCCTAGCAGCAGCTGCTTGCCTTCTGTAAAGTGGGTGTTTTGTTGTAGTTTGTGAGACCAAATAGGTAAGTGCTGTGGGGTTTGGGGCTCAGGTCTCACCATTTCAGCAACGTTACTTGACTCTCAGTCTTCTGTCAAAGAGCTATTGGAGCAGAAAACTGGATTCAGGAACAGGTTTTTGTGCTTTTCATAGAAACATAGAATCATAGACTTGGAAGAGACCACAAGGGCCATCTAGTCCAGACCCCTGCCTTTCAGGAATACACAATCAAAGCACGCCTGCCAGATGGCCGTCCAGCCTCTGCATAAAAACCTCTAAAAGAGATTCCACCACACTCCTGGGCAGTGCGTTCCATTGCCAAACAGCCCTTACCATCAGGAAGTTCTTCCTAATGTTTAGGTGGAACCTCTTTTCCTGTAGTTTGAGTCTGTTGCTCCGTGTCCTAGTCTCTGGAGCAAGAGAAAACAAGCTTGTTCCATCCTCAGTAATGTTGGAAGTGAAGAAGTATCAACACTTGTTTACATCTCTGTGTGTGTGTCCCTGATCTGTGTTTACTTCTGCTTGCATGCAGAGTTCACTTTCCCCTCTTGGCTCCAAGATATTTTAGTGTTTTACAACCCTTTGTCTCAGAAGCAAAAAGCGAGCAACCATCATGCACACATGAGAGTCAGCCTTAGGGACTCTTTTACCCACAATCAGATAACTATTTCGTATCTATCTATTTTCCCTATCTAAGATGTATTCTCTGCCATAATAAACGTACATTCTGCTTAATAACTTTAGTGGAGCATGCTGTATGTTTTATGTCCTATTTTGTACCAGAAGCTCATGTTGCCCTGGGCCTCTGCTGCAATCTGCTCAATATAAATAACAAAATATCCTACAAGTATGAAATCCCTTCAAATATTTAAACATGGCCATCATGTCACCTCTTAACCTTAACCTTCTCTTCTCCAAGCATAGGGTATGGCTTCCAAATCTCCCACCATTTTGGTCACCCTTCTCTGGACATGCTCCAGCTTCTCAATATCCTTCCTGAACACTATTACTTCTCTTGATCTAGATACTATACTCCTGTTGATGCACTGGAGCTCAGAGCTGCTACTGCCACCAAAACCACAATTCTGCCTTATGTTGGGAAGGGATAAATTCTGATTGGCAACCCTGCACTCTGGCAGTCATTTTGTGAGAGTGATTGCATATTTGCAAAATTTGAAATATGTCCAGTGCCCCCAAACAGCTGGTGGACGCCAGCTAGTTGACATCTGTCTGGCTTTGCAAGTGCACGCCCCCCCCCCAGGTTTCTATCCAATTTGAGCTATTATTGGAGTTTGTAGTGAAAGACTTTGGCTGAGTCTAAGGACACGTGTGCCTGCCTGGCTGTTTCCACATTGGCTGGGGACTCAGGCCTGCTCCAGAAAGTACTGTTTAAAAAAAACAAAACAGGGAAGGGAAGGGAAGGCGGGGAAGAGGCTGCCACTGCAACACTCCTGCACCAGAATCCTAACAAGATCATTTCACTTTTAAGAGGAAGGAAAAATACATTTTTGTACTTTTATTGATTTTCAATATTGTACAAACGCAAGCCATGTAAAGCAATAACACAGAAGAAGATACAGCCATTGAAAAACAATTACAGATCAAATGCCCAGTTCCTTTAATCAGACTGCAGAACCAACTGCTTTTGCCAGGTCAGGGAATATAAATGATGCCGCTAAACAGGAAAAGAGCCAACAAGGTAAAGTGGACCCTCTTCCTTCAGGGGGAGAGTGTCTGTGGGGGTGCCTGCTTCATCACACACACCCCGCCCCCTGTGGACGTTGGCTCTTGTATACAACCTCCTCTCCTGAGTAAGTTCTTACCTGACAGTGTACCAGCATAGTAGAGCTGCAGGAGGTGAGGCTGTCAGCCAGATTCATGCTAAATCCCGCAGGCTTTTTGGAATGGCCTGTGAATCTCCTCAAGAGCATCTTGCCTGCCCTTTAAACCTTTCAGTGTGTTTATGTGGGCATGCCCATGCTCATGTGCATCTCTTGCAGTTTTGCAAAATTTAAATCCTAAGCCAAAAAAAAAGGTTTGTGTTGTACAAATGTCACCTTTTAAAAGCCAGCTATACTACAGCATATTTACTAATCCATTATGAATTATTATCATAAATAGTAATTAAGACTCAATTGCTGCTGTGTAACTAAATGAACAAACTTTGTTTTGTAGTGCATGGGTCCTGGCCTTTTATGACAATGGGGTGTTGTCTTCAGCAAGATTCTTAGTCAGTCTTCCACTGTTACCTGCTGGAATTACTTCAAGTTACTGTCTGGCTCTCCTTGTTCAGAACAACCCTTCCTGTCTTTGCAGTCCTTTTAGCAGTGCTAATGTACCTTTACAGATGTATTTATGAAAATCCCCATTCAGAAACCTTAAGAGATCACCTCCTCTGTGCTTTGTAACGTGCACCCAAAAACCCATTTCCAAAAGTGATTAGCTGACCTGAGTGATTTACTGCAACCAATGATAACAGAAGCAACCCTGCACTATCTCATGATCCTTCCCATCCCCAGACATAATGAGAGATGCAAAGAACTAGAGGACTCTCCCTCCCTCCAGCGGCCACTCTTCTGCACTAAGAATTCCTGGAAGGAAGAGCAGGCTGTCCTCTTCCAGGAGAGAGGTCAGGCAGCAAGGGCCATTCTGAGAGCACATGCTGCCTCCTTTGCATTGCTCACCTTGTGTCAATGTGTAAAGTGCTCTGTTTAGCTAGACAGATCTAGTCTGAACTTTTGGCTCCTTTAACTATATGAACAAATGTAGAGGGGCAAAGAAGGCACTGTTGATTCTTCCACCCCATATCTCTCCTTGGTCTTTAATATACATTGCTGCTGGCTCCCTTGCCTCTCATTTGGGCTACAGAACTATGTCTTGTAATACTTTTGAGGCACTTGAGCCAACTGTCGAGCATGCATGTGTCTATATTTTGCTTGTATTGGGCCTGCGTGGACATATCTCTCCATCCCCTCAGGCACTACAACTGGCTGCATGGAACTGGAGGTGGCATTAGCCTTTCTCAGTGACACCACAGGGATTTCTCACAAAAAGGAGAAGAGAAGCTTTGCCACTAGAAACAAAAACCTAATTAAAGGCAAAACAGGCATACCCCAAAGCCTTCAGTGATTAGCTGTAATTCCTGGCAGGGAAAGACATGCTCTTCTTCTTGGAATTGAATGTGCTAATTGCAATGAGGCACAAACAGGCAGCCTCCATATGTGGGCATGCAGAAAGACAAAGGGAGATACCATGCCTTTTACTGTGCCCTGTAAAACCAGCTGCTTGGCAGCTCCACGTGCAGGACAGCCAGACGGAGAGAGAAGGGTTAGGTGGTCCACGTTCAAAAGAGAAAACAAATTCCAAAATCCACAAAAAAGTGATACCTTTATTGGCCAACCAAATGCAAAACACATGATGCAAGCTTTCGAAGCTCTACTGGCTTCTTCATCGGGCAAAAGATGTTAAAAAAAATTAAAAAGAGAAGAAAAGTATGAGAGTGTTGGAGTCACAGGCCTACATGTGGTCTCAGATGTTGCTTTTGTTGTTGTTCAGGTGAGGGATCTCATGCAGGCAGAGGCCACTCCTACTTCCTGGCCATGTGGAGTTGAGGCAAAAGACCTTAATTAAAAATATTTGTCAAGCCCATGTTAATAGGACATATGATGAGATCTGGGACAAGATAAGACACTTGCAAGAGATAGCCAAAAGCCATCCAGTTGGGGCCCCTCCACCAAATGGGGCCAGTGAAATATGCCTTTGGCTCACCACTTGTCTGGGATGGGCTTAAACATTTGCTTTTTGGGAGGCCTGTTGTCATTGCTACTTCACTACTACTGTGTTGCTGTATGCTGTATTTACGCATGATGATGTCATGCCGCTGCTTAATCCACCTAGAAGACTAAAACCTGATCCAGATTATGCCATAACTGGAACAGATCAAAACTTGCGATTTTGATAGGTGCTAATAGGGTGAGTTGTAAGATTTAAATCTGTATTCTGACACTGTATTTGCATTTAGCGAACACACATTGGAAATTGCTTAATGCAGTGTAGATGTGTAAATTGCTGTTGCTTAAAATAATTTGTAAGCCGCTCTGATAGCCTTCTGGCTGAAGAGTGGGGTATAAATAAATAAATAAATAAATTTAGGAAACCATGCCTGTAGTTCCTAGGGCTTCATAGGGAGACCAGAATATGCTAACTGCCGCCATTGTTCTATTTGTTAGACAAATGTTGCTAATTAGTTGTAGCCCGTTGTCTGTGAAAACTTGCATTTCCCTTGTTCTGTGGTCTGGTCAAGCCTTAAAGACAAGTAGGGAAAAATAAAGATGTAGCAAGCCTAAGTGAGCCAGCAGGAGACCCTTTGATCAAAGAAAAGCTTTTGGTATGATCTCTCCCCACTGATTAAAGGTTCACCCACAGACTGCAGAATCAACCTGGGTGACATAGTGGGGCCTGGGTTTCCAGATCTTGCCCTACAATGAAAGTGGGTGGGAACCCCCCACCTTTGTATGTTCACCAAAATGTGTGGAGAGCTTCAAACTCTCCACAAATAAAAAAAGCAGGACAGAAACAGAGGTTATCAGACGAGTGTCTAAAAATGTTTTTGTCCCACTATATTTAAAAGTGTAAGTGTCCTGGCATAATCACCCTTTTTATCACACATTGCTGTAATAATAAGAAAAAGCAGCCCCGGCATTATCAGAGCAAGACCACTAGCGCTGTTTACTTCCACGATTGCTGGGTCACATGATCTCAACAGTTCTCGTGAGAAGATGTGAGCGTGCTTGAAAGTCTAAAAGTACCAAAATTAACAAGGAAGATGAACACACAAGCACAGGAACACATTTTAAAATTTACCAGCAAAATGGGGAGGTTCATAAAAAGAGTGCTCCATACCTAGTTTTTGCATTCTCTTCAGATGTTGCAATACCGCAAAAAAAAACCCAACTCTGCCATCAACAATCAATTAACGGCTTGGCCCATTAATAAAAAAGAACAGGAGTGGAACACTTGGAGAACACGAGAGGACAATGTTGTGCGATAGGGAAGCCCTTTCACAGTATCATGTCATCATTATCACCTCATATTTGCTGCGTCTGATAATCTCCAGAGACGCTCAGCTGACTGTGCAAGTCTCCCAACTGCAGTCTGAAGGGGAGAGGGGGCACTTTTTGCTGGTACTGAAAGGTCTGCACAGAGAGATCAAGCAAGTAAAGTGGCAGGTGGAAAGTCTATTCCCAGTAAACACCAGTTGACTCAACAGGGCGGCATGTTGCTGCCTTGAAGAAGGCGATTGGAAGACTGGTGCTAGAACCTTCCATAGCCGTTGCTGCCTACCTTTTCATGTGATGAAGATTCCAGAGTAACCCTCGTCGTCGTTCCCACTTCACGTGAAAGAAGGATCTATCCCAGCAGCTGAGTGAGGAGAGAAGGGACCGGACAGGAGGCCCAGGGGTGTGTAACGCAATAGCAAAGAGAGCAAGGAGAAAAGTGTGGCTTGGTGGAAGGAAGAATGAGGAGTGGCTTGGCAGGCAGGCAGGCAGCCAAAGAGAGCAATGGAAGGTATGGAGGCAGGGGTGTGGAAAAGCAGGGCAGAGTGGCAGCAGACGGATTTCAGCTGAGGGGAAGTGGAGGAAAGGTTTGGGGTTTTTTTTTAAATTCCCTGGGGCTTGATGGGGCATAGGGGCTGTTCCCCACCCCACTGTTAGGTCTCCTGATGGCAGCTTTCCCCAGACAAGACAGTGGAGCAAATATCACTCCACTGGCTGTTAGCAGAGAGGGGGAGGGCATGCCCCCATCAGTGGCACCACTGGCCTTTCTTGCTCCAACAGGGCCTCTCCCTTGGGCTGCCCTGCTGCTTCTGCCTCTTTGCTTTGACAAAATCAAATTACAATTACATGATATACATTCATCCCACAGGCGCATCATTAAAAACCACCCTCCTAACCCGAAGGCTCCTCCCTCACCTGTCACCACCCGCAGCCCTTCCAGCAAGCTGTAGGAGAGGAAGGGAAGCAGGGAAGCAGGGCCATTCCACCCGTCTCCCTAAAAGACCGCTTTTCTCCTGGTATGTCTTTTTAGAGTCCAGACTTGCAGGCACAGAGCCTCTTGTTTATATTGACCACATATAGGTTGCTCCAGGAGCCTTTTTGGTTGAAGAGCAAGCTTTTGTTGTGTTTGGTTTTTAAAGCATTAGATAAGAAAATTAGTAAATGATAGCTGTATTAAAACGCCTTGGTGGCTGCACGCATCTGCTGTGGCTTCCTTTGATAAACCACCATGGACTGGTTGCTTGGGTCTGCTGGAAATGGGGAAGTGGCACAGAAAGTTAAGGAGAAAAGGGACAGGATCATCGGGATGGGCAAGAACATTCAAATCACCCTGTGCTAATTGCCTCTGCCAACACACAGCATCTTTGGTTCCCTTTCAAACTCTTTAAACTCTGTTAAAACCTACAATATTTTACTTTTTAATATACCCCTCTTTGCCCATTGTGAGCATTGTATGCTGTGCCCTATTTATAAAGCATGTGCATGTAATTCTCCTCTTCCTGTGATAGTCTTGCTGTTCTTTGTGTTTGGAGGGCCTGCTTCAGTATTTCAAACTTTTTAAAAAAATCTTTTGTAATACAATAATACCAGTAAACTGTGTCAACAATAAAAACAAAATATAGCATGGTTGTCTCCAGATATGTTATTTTCCAACTCATTCAAAGTTAGTTGATGGCTTGTAGGTGAGCATCTAGTCTACTTGTCTTGGGGATCATATAAAGTGTCCCTCCAGAAGTCCTTTCGATGAGGTGGAGGGCTCCAGTATTTAAAATAGCATTAAATTTTTACATAACCAGATGCATGCCTCTTTCATACATTGCTAACTTTGGTGAAGTGTATGGAGTATGAGAGAAATGAAACTTCTAAAAGGCCATTCCAGAAGGGATTACAAATGAGGTGGTTATGAATGTAAAAAGAGAAAAAGGAAAACAACTGGTTTGTCAATATTGGTGAATCTTGAGCAGGGAGATGGATTCAGAATCCAGTAGAAGAATCAAAACCAGAAAGTTTAAGAAAATAGCCCCAAGAAAGGTTTAAAAAAAGGTGAAGAAATGCAAAGATTTGGAAAGTCATTAGCACCAGGGATATCAGGGTAATGCTGATATATAGTAAGCATTGTTTGGAAAAGTTACCTTTTTGGTTAACATCTCCCAGTTTTCTCTAGCTACCAGAGCAAGCGGCCTAGTTGGCTCGGGTTTTCTGGGACTTTTAGGGCCCCACCCCACCCCAAAGTAACATTCCTGGGCTCTGAAAGTAAATTCCAGTTTCTCAGATTATTACTGACACTGAACAATCTCCTTTTTTAAATACTATTTGTAGGTGATGAAAGGGAAGAACTTCTACGACCTTTGACTAAGGGCAAGAGGTGCTTCCTTCATTTGACCAGTGCAATGTTGCTGCCACAGCTGCGTCTCAATGGCTTGGTGAGGTAGGATTCTATAACATAACAGTGCCATTCTATGTATGTTCACATCAACTTACTCTCATGTATGTGCCCATAGGACTGTAGCCTAAGTTTGTTTGTTTGTTTGTTTAATGTGGTTTTTATAAATGCCTGGGATATTGTGGGACTGCTAGATTTGTTCAAGTTCCAATTTATTGTGTTTTAACAAACAGACATTGTACACAATAACAGAAAACAAAAAGGAAAAGAAACTAAAAATTTTAAATTTATATGAATTAACCTTTAAGAGTTAAATCATTTTCCATACCCCCTTTAAAGTTTGCGGCTGTATCTGTTAACAAGAAATTTAGATGTTCTAAAAGATATATCCTTCTCTGCATTAGACAACAAAAAACAAACTTTTACAAGAGATTACCTTCCCTTCATTGATCTTAACAATGGATAAATGTAGTTGTTTCTAAGAGTCTAAGTAAGATTCTAAGTAAAAGAAGCATTCAAGCAGTACATGAATTATATCTTCTATTGATACAGAATTACAACCACATACTCTGTCCTTCTTAGGAACGCCTTATGCTGACCCATCCAATCTGCCTATGGGAGAACATTTAATCTTCCCTGTGTAAAAGCTACCCTCATTTTAATATTTGGTAAATCTGCCAGGTATTTTGGAAAACATAAATACAATGGAATAAAGGAGGCATAAAATTATTGGATTGGCAGAACCTGATCTCAGTTGCCTGTGATTGCATCTCAGAATCCTAAAGCCTTTGGAGCATTAATACTTTAGCTCTATCAAAACCTTGAGTCAAAAGAAAAGAGACAGAAAATCCCAGGTTCATGGTCATCAGCTGCATTTTATGCTTCTATGAGTTTGGGCCCACCTGTTCCAAAAACATCAGAAGAAATTCTGATACCTGCTTGAAAATTATTTTTATCCAAAAAAGCAGGGCTAATCTAAGAGCTTCAGCTTTGAATGTTATTACACCCTGTTCTGCATGGAGCAATGCCAGTTTTGTAGAAATGGGAACTGCCAGGAATCTACGCAAAAAATTATTGTGTGCTTTTCTAATGGGTCTAAGTTGGCCATAGCCCACAGTGGGGCTCCGTATAACTGCTTTGGCAGGATCCTGATCTTATAAAGTTCTAAATCTAGCTGGACTGCTAGATTTTTGCTGGTGGAACAGCCACATTGTTTTCAAGCAGAGGTTATTTAAACTCTGGAGCCTTAAAGTCTAAGCAGAGCCAACAGGTAGAAGTTGAAAGGGATGCAGGCAGCCTTTTCAGAAGATGGATTTGGGAAACCAACACATTTACAGAGCCAGAAGCACCCCAAGCCTGTGTAAGTGAGGGACTGGAAGACACCTACTATGAGTATGCAAGATGGATGGAGAAAAATGAAGTTATAAACAGTTTGATGCTGAGAGTCATCTCATAAAGAGCCCATCTGCATAAATGAGGACAGGAATTTTGCAGAGAATGGCACACTGAAGATCTTGCTTTGAAAGAAAAAAATATGCACACTGTTGTTGCTAAAGGAACATGCCTCTTATATTTATAGGATGAATTTTAATGTTGTAATTTTTGAAAATAATACTCATTTAGAAACTAGTGATTAGGAATAGTACTGCAGTACAAACTTTCCCTTCCAAGTCACAAGGGCTGCTGCCACACTGCAGAAATAATGCAGTTTGACACCGCTTTAACTGCCATGGCCCAATGCTATGGAATCCTGGTATTTGTAGTTTTATGAGATATTTAGCCTTCTCTGTCAGAAAGCTCTGGTGCCACAACAAACTAAAAATCCCAGGATTCCATAGGATGGAGCCATGATAGTTAAAGTGGTGTCAAACTGCATTATTTCTGCAGTGTGGCAGCAGCCAAGATCAGCCAACCACCACAACATCTGCTTTCTCTGGTTTTAGCTTTAGATAGTTGATTCAGCTGCATCTGGTAATATACCAGGAACAAAAGTGGATAGGGGTAAGGGTGAGATGAAAAAGAGGCAGAGCTTGTAATCAAATAAACAGGCGACACTACAAAGATTTGTCTAATGACCTTTATTTATAATGGAGGATGAGGTGACCATACAGAATCTCTGGTGCTGGGAGATGAGGCAGGAGAGTAGCCCTTTCCCACTCTCTCTGATTTTCGTAATATTAATGTATAGAATCACTCTAGGGTAGTTCTTACCAGCTCCCACAGTCCAGTTACAAACACCTCATCATCAGTCAGTGCAGGAAGCTTGAATGGGATTGGAAGAATGTGCTTGGAACCTTTGGGGTTTTGAAAATAATGCTCATTTTGAAACTAGTCATTATGAGCAGAACTGCAGTGGAACCTTTGGATTCCAAAATGAGTATCACAACTAGGGTACAAAGTAATACAAGTGCAAATGAAGACCTGTTCTGAATTAGACCAAATACCTATCTGGATGGCCATCTGTCGGGCATGCCTTGATTGTGTGTTCCTGCATGGCAGGGGGTTGGACTGGATGGCCATTGTGGTCTCTTCCAATTCTATGATTCTAAACCCAGTGGCCAACAGGTACCAGCAGGAAGCCCACAAGCAGGTCATGAGCACAGTAGCACCCCCATGCTCCATGCTCTTCAGTAAATGGAAATGAGAGACATGCCGCCTCTGCTACTAGACATAACAGCCACAAGTCAGCATTATCCTTCACAAGTTTGTGTAACTTCCTTTTACGGCATTCCCAAAATGGGAGTCATCATTACATTTTGTGGCAGCTGAAATCCACAGTTTAACTCTGAGGGCCTGTCTACACTGCAGAAATATAGCAGTTTGACACCACTTTATCCACCATAGTTCTATCCTAAGGAATCCTGGTATTTGTAGTTTGGTGAGGCACCAGAGTTCTCTGATAGAAAAGGCTAAATACCTCACAAAACGACAAATACCAGGATTCCATAGAACAGAACTATGGTGGGTAAAGTACTGTAGTGTCCAACTGCTGCATTTTTGCAGTGTAGACAGGCCCAGTGCTATGCACAGAAGTTCCTCTTTTTATCTGTGCTGAATTTCCCACCATTTACTTTCATCGAAGGACGCCAGATCACAGAATTACAAGAAAGGGAGATAAACATCTCTCTGTTCACTTTCTCCAGTCCAGGACGTATTTCCTACATTTCCACCAGGTCTTTCTTTACTGGCCTTTTTCTCTAAGCATAAAGAGGCCCAAACATTGTAATTTTAACTCATTGAGGAGTCGCTTCAGCTCCTGGACCATGCAGGTTGCCCTTTTCTAGATGCTTTTCAGCTTGTAAATAGTGTGTGGGGTGGTGGTGGGGTGGTTTCAGGCACCCTTTCCAGAACTGTAAGCCTTAACCCAGGTTTGTTCACAGCGTAGATTTGCATAAAAGCATTCAAAAAAATTATTTTCTGTTCCTTTCTTTAATGATACTGAAGATGGAATTATCTTTCCCACTAGATTGGTAAAAATGTCAGATTTCCAGAAGTAGTGAATGATTTGTTTTGTTCATAAATATTTGGATATGCCTGGAATCAGATTAAGTTGCATAAACATTTGGTATTGTAAGAGTAAGAACACAAAGCACAGTATATACAAACTTATGGCTTCTGATGTGAGAACTTCATGTCCAACAACCCCTGCAGAGGGTCCCTATCTGTGCTCATTTTGCATATGAGACAAATTTGGAACAGGCCCGGCTTTGGCAGGAGTATTTGCATGCATGCGTAATGGCAACATCCCGTATCTTTCTTGTAAAGCAGGAATGGGTAACTCACCACCCTCCAAATGTTATTGGGTTCTAACTCCCATCATCCCCTAGTGAGTATAGCCCATGGCGAGGAATGTTGGAAGTTGCAGTCCAGGGGCTGCACTTTGTCCACCTTTGTTGTAAAAGGAATGATGTTAGAAGGATTGTTCCCGTTGGAGGGAGTGTGGAAGGTGACTTCACTTGGTTTCTTCTGCCCAGTTGTGTGTTACTGTGCCCATAGAATTCTGGCCATCCTTTTTTGTTGATGGACCGTGCAGAGAGTATGAGCAACTTGAGCATAATTTGGAGAAAATGCAAGATACAGATTTAACAAACAAACAATTATGTAAACTTAGTCTCTGAAAAAAACAGCCATCCAACTGAAGCAAAATGAAGTACTTGTAAGTTTAATTTACTTTAATGAGAACGTTAAGCCTGTGCTTAACTTTACAACATTGAAATCAATAGGGTTTGAAAGTGCTTTACTTTTACTGGTTCAAACCCTTTTGTTTTAATTTCTCTGTTGCTCTCCCAGCAGCTGAAGTGATCTCCACTGTGCAGAATCGTAATGGTTCCTGTCTCTTTATAATAACATTGTAAACACTTGAAACATCCCTTGGTTGACATAATGGAGAGGTCATCTCAATGTGGGGCAGGCGCTTTATGTGGTTTAATGGGATGCCCCAAATGGCATAGCTGTTCCTTGTGCCTAGCTACTTTTTCTGAAAACACCCAAACACCAGTTTTGTCAGATCAGCAAATTTCTAAAGGAGTTGGGGCCAGACCTGCCTGTTAATGGCACCCCCTTTTGTGGCAGGAGGTTCAATATGCTAAAGGCATGTCCTGTAAGTGGTTTGCAGAATCTACCCTGATCCTGAGTTTTCGTCTTATGAGGGAAGGAGTAAAATATATTTTTCTTCACATTCTCTGTTCTTCTTGTTGTTATGGCAACCCAATCTTAGGGTTTTCTTAATAAGATTTATTCAGAGGAGGTTTGTCACTGCCTTGTTCTTGGGTGGAGAGAGTGTGATGTGCTCAAGGTCACACAGTGGGTTTCCATGGCTGAGTGAGGGTTTGAACCCTGATCTCCCAGAGCCCCAGTCCCATGCTTAACCCACTACGAGATGTCTGTGCTCCACATTCTCTGTACTGTCCGTAAGTTCATATAACCCTATAGTAAAATCTGTTTATTGTTGCCTTTATATACATTAGTCTTTGGTCTTCCTTGCTAGCAGAGCTCCACAAAACTTATTCCCCCAGCGTTTTCTAGGATACGTTTTACAGAATAACTAAGTTGGTATTAAGCCCCATTATTTTAGACAACAGACTGCTTGAGTTTTGCAAATAAATTAACATGTACATTAGTGTTTACAAACCTGCCTGCTGTTGTTAGTAATTTGTGGCCTATCTCCCCTACTCCCTCAACATAACACACATATTGTAGTGATTCCACCATGCTATTCATCTAGAAGTATGGCTTTTGACAAGCTTGAACTATTGGTTTGTGAGACGGTTATGCTTTTTGTGGGTTGTGCTCTTCTGAACTACCAACTTTCCACACAGCAAAGACGCTGCTGGCCTTGACTGTATGGCAGGTTTGCCAGGTAAAATGCCCCTTTAATGTTCCTGCCCCTTTAATGATGGCTCAGAAGAGGGATGTCAGCAGGTGCTGCTTGTCATACAAACAACACCTCCTGAAAGTCCTTCTTGAACCCTACTGTTGTTGTGTCCCTTCAAGTTGTTTCTGACTTATGTTGACCCTAAAGTGAACCTATCACAGGGTTTTCTTGGCCTTTGCCTTTCTCTGAGGCTGAGAGAGTGTGACATGGCCAAGGTCACCCAGTGGGTTTCTATGGCTGATCAGGGATTCACATCCTGGTCTCCAGAGTTTAGTCCGATGCTCAAACCACTACACCACAAAGGAAAAGATACCCTGTTGTATCCAGAGAACTGGCAGTGTGACCAAAAAGGCAGAGAGTCTGGATCTTTTTCTCCTTAAAGATGAGACAGGCATGCAGATTGGGCAAACCCGTCTCACATCCTCCTTCCAAGTTATCACAGGAATGATTTGTGGTGGCCAAACCACAAATGATAAGTTGTAGATAATGTAGATAAGATGGCCCTTCCAATTCTGCAGTGGTTTCTCTTGGATGCAGTTGTCATGCTTTGCCTGCACCATCCACTTAGGCAGCTTTTTTGTTTTCACTATAGCCCTTGGGAGCACAACCTTTCCTTCTATTCCTTTTTGAAAAACCAGAAACCAGAAAAGCCCTATCCAAATATGACAAACTAACAAAAAGGCCTGCTCAGTTGCTGAGAGACTCATAGAGCATGGAAGATGGTCACTTGCCGATTGCCTGGGTTTGACATACGAGGTCTGTCTATTAAATAACAAGACTGTATTTCTACCTTTCAGACAAATCAGGGAGAACTGATTTTTTCAGTTGTGAATACTTGAGTGGTGACCTTGAACATGTCTGAACCTGCATGACAAACAGTAACACTCTCAGCCATTCAGTTTAATTGTCAGTTGTTGTTTAAAGCCGCTGTGTTGTGGGTTGCATGCTGGAAAAATGCTAAATTTAAAAAGTCAAGCAACGTGTCAATTTGAAATTTTTAGTAAAATTGAACAAACACCAATAGAATCTTTTCAAATGCTTACTGAGACTTACGGAGAAGACTGCATGTCTTGTGCCTGTTTGTTTGAGTGGCACAAAATATTCAGAGGACATAAGAATGTGGAATATGATTAATGCCCTGGATGACCTTCCACCTCAAGAACTGAAGAAATTGTGGGGGAAATCATCCAGCTTGTTCAAGGAGACCACCAACTCAGTGTTCAAATGATAGCTGAAGCTGTGAACATTGACAAAGACACTGTGTGGAAAATTTTGCCTGAGGATCTCAACGTGAGAAAAGTTTGTGCCAAGATGGTCCCTAGGTTTCTCCCACCAGAGCAAAAAGAGTGCAGAAAATTCGCACTGACATTGTGCAGCAACTTGAGGCAGACCCAAACCTTTTCCAAAAAATCATCACTTGTGATGAAATCTGGATCTTCCAGTATGATCCTGAGACAAAACGATAGTCAATGCACTGGAAAACACCATCATCACCAAGAATGAAAAAAGCACCTCAAAGCAAGTCCACATTCAAAGCCATGCTCATTGTTGTAGTTTTTGACATCAAGGGCATAATTTTGGCAGAATGGGTTCCAGAAGGCAGAACAGTGAACCAGCATTATTATAAGGAAGTTTTGACAAAGGTGAGAGAGAGAGAGAGTCAGGGGAAAAAAAGGCAAGAACTGTGGAAAAATGGTTTCATTCTTTATCAAGACAATGTGCCTACTCACACAGCATTTTCTGTGAAGCAGTTTTTGGCTGATAAACACATTATTACATTTGAACATCCTCTATACTTGCCAAGTTTGGCACCATGCAACTTTTTTCTTTCCCCTAAAGTGAAATTGGTGCTTAAAGTAACACATTTTGAGTCAACTGATGCAATAAAGAAGAAAACAGCAGATGTGTTGAAACACAGCTGACAGAAACTGATCTGCTCCTCGCCTTCAACCAGTGGAAAACAAGAGTGCATTGGTGCGTGAGTGTGAACGGGGAGTATATTGAAGGGGACAAGCATTAGAATTGTAATACATATAAATAAAGATGGGTTATTGTATCAGTATTGTTATTTAATAGACAGACCTCATAACTTGGTTAGTATGCCAATGAGAAGCCCTCCGTGTTTAACATTCCAGTCAGGGCTGTGCAGGCTCTCCAAAGCACTGAGCTTGCAAACTGGAATCTGACCAGGACAAGTGGTGCTGAGCCTTATTACAGAAATGCCCAAGAGTGCAGCCTCTGCCTGCGTTTTGCTTACCTTGCTTTTTCTCTCTCTCTTCCTACACTGTACCACCCAGACAGCTTTCCGCAAATGCTACTTTGAGAATGAAATTTCAAAAATTCTCTTGTATTGACTGAAGCTGCCACCTTGTCCTTCCCACCATGTCTCTGAAAAAAGAAAGCTTACACAAACAGTATTATTTCTTCTTCTGAGCCAAAACTAAGCCACCATGAAGTTAAACCAAGGCTGAAATCTTGAAGAGATACTTCTTCAGAACCCCTGCTCTGAAAAGATTGACAATCCTAGAAGCAAAAAGAAAGAAAGCCAGCACTCATTCTTCCAGTGACCATTGGTTGAGTAAATAGGTTTAATAGCAACAGCAAGAATAAGATCCCAAATTTCAATTCGGGAAAATTTCTACATTTCAGTTCAGGTCATACAGAAAACAGCTGAAAAGGCTTTTGGGATCCTTTAACAGAGAAAACATTAACTGATGTGGCCTCCTGATTTTGGATAGTCAGAATGGCTTCAGAAGATGAGAATAATACACTCATAATTTTGCATCATTAATTCTGAGATACACACTCCCCCCTCCCAGCCCGGCAGTCACTGGGGAATGAAATTGCTTGAAGCCCTGTAAGGGCTCTTCCAGCGACCTGTGGTCACCCAATCCACCGCCTTCCTCTTTTTGTTCTAGGTCTTCATGTTGTGCTCTCTTCTGGCAAGTCCTCTGGTTCTAGGAGCTGCACTGTCCATAACTAGAAAATGCCAAAAAATCTACATCCATGTCCTGTCAGTAACAGCTAGTGCTGTCGCAGGAGCTCTAGGCTTGCTCCTCTTTGATTCTTTTTTTTTTTTTTGGCTGTGATCCAAACTGCTTTCCTGTGATCATTTTCCCGTCTTTTCTCATAATCCTTTTTAAAACATCTTTGGCAATTAGCTACTCCCCATCCCTCTGAGCCATTCTACACACACACACCCCAAGTGCCATCACTGTTTCCATATAAATCTAAAACATACACCTGTGCTATAGATGGCAAGCAGATTATGAAAGGCTTTGTGTTTACTCACTTTGCAAATGATGCTGCCCCTTGTAAATGTTTGGGTGTGGTGAGATGCTCAAGCCATCTGGAACAACTGCATACGCCTAGGAAGGGAGCAGGAAGAAATCTTGTATTACCTCATTGCTTCACCTTTCCTCTTTTGCTGTCAGTAAGCCAAGGAATCTCCCACCATTATTACATAGCAGATACCAAAACCATGAGTCACTTCTTCTCAGAGCAATAGGTCCAGGGTATCCATGCAGAGAATGGCGGAGGCTGGACTCCCTGACTCCCAAGGTGCTCTGGAGGGAACCAGGCTGCCAGTTGTGACTGTTGTTTTTCCTGCTCCTCCCCTTTTCATCATTCTTTTATTTGCCTTTGCCTTTTTCTTCCTTTCTTCTGCTCCTTCTTCTGTTACTGCGTTGCCAGCAGCAGCAGCAGCAGCACCAAATCCAGCAGAGATTTACTTATTTTCTTCCTTCCTTCCTTTCTTTGTCAATACCCCCTCTTTTTTTTCCCTTTTAATACAGCAGATCTTGGCTGCTTACTCTTCCTGGCTGGATTGCCAAAGACATACTACTCACTCACAATGCATAATCAATACTGATATTGATCTGTGGAAAATGTTTGTAAATTCCTGAAAAGAAAACTGGTGAAAGAGGACAGGGAGGCTTGTATGGGATGACCGTTATTCTAGCAGTGGCTGCTAACAGTGGTAGAAGCCCATTTGGATCCCAAGTTGTTCTGGCTCCAGCACAAGAGATCCAGGGATTGTCTGCAAATGGCAAAGAGAGCAAAGAGAAGAACAGGGGCGAAGGACAGGTCATCTATATTTTCATTTCTTTACAGCCGCTTCCTCTGAACAACTGGGAGGCAAGTGGTTATGAGGCCTCACTTGGGATATGCCTTGGCTGCAGGCCAGCCTGTTTGGCGTCTACCATCACATGCTACTTTCTGATTTGCATAAATGCAGAGCAAGGTTTATTTTCACATTGCCAAAGACAAAAAGTAGGAGATGATTACTCAAGAAAAGCATTTACAGTTTAAATATCTTTAATGATATTTTTTTCTCCAAGTGAATGACCAAGGAATAAGAGCAGCAATAAGAAAAGGCAGGAGGTGGCAGGAGGCACCTGAGCAATCATAGAATCATAGAGTTGGAAGAGACCTCAAGGGCCATCCAGTCCAACCCCCTGCCATGCAGGAATACACAATCAAATCATTCACAACAGATGGCCATGCAGCCTCTGTATAAAAACCTCCAAAGAAGGAGACTCCACCACACTCCAATGGAGTGTATTCAACTTCTGAACAACTCTTAGCATCAGGAAGTGCTTCCTATTATTTAGGTGGAATCTCTGTTCCTGGAGTTTGAACCCATTGCTTCATGTCCTAGTCTCTGGAGCACCAGAAAACAAACTTGCCCCATCGTCAGTATGACATCTCTTCAAATATTTAAACATGGCTATCATGTCCCCTCTTAGCCTTCTCTTCCCCAGACTAAACATGCCCAGCTCCCTAAGCCACTCCTCCTCAGAGGGCATAATGGCTTCCAGACCTCCCACCATTTTGGACATGTTCCAGCTTGTCAACATCCTCCTTGAATTGTGGTGCCCAGAACTGGACATAGTATTCCAGGTGAGGTCTGACCAAAGCAGAATAGAGAGGCACTATGACTTCCCTCGATCTAGACACTATACTCCTATTAATGCAGCCTGGAATCGCATTGGCTTTTTTAGCTGCTGCATCACACTGCTGACTCATGTTCAGCTTGTAGTCCACTAAGATTCCTAGATCCCTCAAGCCATGTGTCACCCATCCTGTATCTGTGCATTTCACTTTTAGTTCCCAAGTGTAGTATCCTATATTTCTCCTCGTTGAAATTAATTTTGTCAGTATTGGCCCAGCTTTCTAATCTGTTGAGGTCATTTTGGATTCTGATCCTGTCCTCTGGAGTATTAGCTACCCCTCCTAATTTGGTGTAATCTGCAAACTTGATAAGCATACTCTCCCTCTATTTCCTCATCCAAGTCATTGATAAAGATGTTGAATAGCACCGGGCCCAGGACAGAACCCTGTGGCACCCCACTGGTCACTTCTCTCCAGAATGAAGAGGAGCCCTTGGTGACTAACCTTTGGGTTTGGTCAGTCAACCAATTAGAAATCCACCTAACAGTTGCATTGTCTAGTCCAAAGTTTACTAATTTTTTTGCAAGAATATCATGGGGGACCTTGTCAAAAGCCTTACTAAAATCAAGATACACTACATCCACCGTGTTCCCTTCATCTATAAAGTTTGTAACTCTATCAAAAAAAAGAGATGAGATTAGTCTGGCATGACTTGTTTTTGAGAAATCCATGTTGACTTTTTGTGATCACGGCATTCCTTTCTAAGTGCTTACAGACTGTCTGTTTAACAATCTACTCTAGAGACTTTCCTAGTACTGATGTCAGGCTGACTCTCTCTCTCTGGCTTTTCTTCGCAAACGAAGATTCAGGAAGGACTCATCCCGCGCTTTCTGCAAGCGTGCTGATGACTAAAAAGGCCAATCCGAGATAAACAAGTCCAGTTGCAGTAATTATTTGGGTCTTCTTTTTTCCCCCTTTTAAAGATGGGAACACCATTTCCCCTCTTCCAGTCTGCTGCGACCTCTCCGGTTCTCCAGGAATTTTCAAGGATTATTGACAGTGGTTCTGAGATTACTTCTGCCAGTTCTTTTAATACCCTTCGATGAAGTTCATCTGGCCCGTAGATGCACAGCCTGCGGTATTTTATTTATAGGATCCTGGGGCTAGGAAGACAAAGATGAGCTACTTTGCTTTCCCCCAGGTCATGCTTCAACTAAGGTGTTGAGGCAAGAGGCTAAGCTCATTGTGCCTTTCCACGTACTGGAGGTTTGGTGAAAGGTTGCCAGTATAAAGGGCTGTATGACAAACCTTGCCTGCTTGTAACATCTTCCTTCACATATCATGGACATTTTCAGACGCCCCTTACCGCGCAAGCAGCCTCCGGAGCAGTAACGAGGGTGCTGTGCAGCAGGGGGTCAATTTCAGACAACACCGTCCCTCTCTCAGCGTTGTCCGTGACTCTTCCGGCTAGCATTGAAGGCGGCCGCGCTATTTTTCACTCACGGAAGTTGTCCATGAGTAAAAAATAGCACGACCATCTTCAATGCTAGCCGGAACAGTCATGGACGATGCTGAGAGAGGGACGGCGTCATCCGAAATCGACCCCCTGCCACGCAGCAGCCTCGTTACTGCTCTGGAGGCTGCTTGCGTGGTAAGGGGCGTCTGAAAATGTCCCTTGTTCTGGGGAATGGTCCAGTCCTGTTTAAAATGTTTTAGGGCAAAAGGTTTTTGCAAGCAGAACATCCATGTACTAATCATTTGTAAGACACACTTGGAAACAGATGAGCTCTTTCTGGCTTTTCAAAGTTTTCTTGGCTGCACCACCACCAGAGGAAGATCTCTTGTGTGATGTGGGACTCTTTTGGTGATGGGCATCCACCCTCTGCTTTCACCAGAGCTAATAGTAAGACACAGAACATGCATGTGTGCATCCCACAAAGATGGGGAGTAATGCTGGTTTCCCAGAATGGCCTCCCATATCTGTGAAATCTGTTCTTGGTGCAAAGTCTAGAGAAGCTCTTTATCAGCTGACACCAGCAGGAAGAATGTGGTTTTTTAAAAAGCCTGCCTGACTTCTGATTAACTTGGGCGATCCAATTAGCAGCGGCATTTATATCACAAGGGGCTGAGGTACACTGGCACATCACAACTGCTCAAACCCAGTTATAATTCTGCCAACACCATATCTTCGCTGCGACATAGACTAATTATACCTCTGGGTTTCCAAGGGAGGTGCACATGAATATCACCATTAAAGATGAGGCAAAACAGCATGGTTTTCCCATGTGTGAAGAACTAAGCAAGGAACTACTGTGACTGAATTTCACAGAACCGTAGAGCTATAGGATTGGAAGATACTCTGTGGGACATGTAGTCCAACTCCTTGCCAAATCCACAACTAACCATCCCTTCAGAGGTGGGTATCCAACTTCATTTAAAAGCTTCCGCCAAAGGAAAGCATACAGCCTTCTGATGTAGTCTGTTTCACTATCAAATGAGCATGATTCTCATTCACATCTGCATTATCATGTGCTCTGCTTGAGGAGACAGCCTGGAGACACAATTTGAGAGAAGATTAACCAGTCCTTAGGACAACTACATTTTTCTAAACACTGCAAGGGGTTAAAAGATAAACCAGTCCCTGTTTATAGACTTACTACAATCTTAGAGACATGTTACAAGAGTGAAAAGGAATAGGGAGAGGGGAGGAATGCAAGCCCTGGAACATTATTTCCTTGGCTGACAGATGGGGCCAAATTCATCTCCTCCCCCCTCTCTCACAGAAGTGTGTGTGTTTGTGTGTGTGTACAGTGGGCCTTGGACTCCTGGTTGGTAGCAGAGGTCAGCCTGGAGTCTGCCTCCCTCCAGCTCCGCAGTCCCAGGTTGGCAACTGTTGGTTGGAGCAGCATGTGCTTTCTGGCAGGCAGTGGAGGAGGTAGCCCCCTGCAGCTGTTACCTCTCTGGCCCATGGGTGAGCTTGGAGGGTCTTCCACTTGGCTTGATGATCTTTCGTGCCCAAATGGTCGCTGGCCTTTGGCAGGAGTAAGAACCTACCGCTCGTCAGCACTCCTGGGGCAAATCTGCTGTTTTAAATCAAAACATATCCTTGTGTATTTTCATCAATAAGTTCTGATACCTGGTTTCAGTGGTTTCCCTTCCTACAGTATACTCAAAAACATTCTGTTACATTGGGATGGTGGTTCCTCTGAAGTGTCATAAGTCCACCTGGGACTTCTGCAGAATAAGCCATAAGGTTTAAACGTAGCATTTAAAAGCTGCTAGGAAGACCAAAAGTGAGAATTTCTCCACCCTTTAAGATCTCTCACATCATTTGATATCCACAGTTTACTAAGCAAAATTCCCCTTCTTGGCCAGTGATTTTATTATTTCATGGAGCAAGCTCCCATGGCCTAATGGCAAACAGAGGATCTCCTGGGGAAATTGTCAAAAAAATTCCCCCTTTCTTTCTTCTTTCCCCTTACTTTATTATCCTCTCTCTTTTTGTCATTTAACTCCAATTATGGGATGCTAAGTGCTTTTGGAAATTTCATTGTTAATATCTTCTTACAGTGCTATTAACGTAAATCAACTTTAATAGTGTCCCAGCAAGTGTAAAAGCAATCAAAAATTCAGCACTCACGAATCATTCTGTAATTTCAGCATAAAATGTTAATAGAAATAATATCGAATACCATAAAATATCAGCAAATTCAACTTTAAATATAGGTGATAAACGGCTTTCCTATCCTGAAAAGTCCTGTATACTTCTTCATCAGGAATCCTTTTCCTGGCAAAACTGCAGCACTGTAATACATGATCCAGGAACACCTCTTACCTCCCTCCCCTTGGCTCCATCTTACCCACACCACTCTTAGAAGAAATTCTGTTTGTGGGAATCTTACCATTTTAGAATCTAAAATCCAGTCACAGCATTGAACAGGAAAGCAGTTTTAGTAGCCAGAATACAAGGTGGGTGTTAATTGATTTCCAAGCAACAGACACCTGCCACTACCTTCCTGCCCTCAGGCTGCCCAGAAAAGCTCTCAATGCATTGATATTGGCTGAGACTGGGAATTTCCCAGAAAAAAAGGTCTTTAGCTGAACTGAAATTAAAGCTGTAAATATCTATCATCTATTAATTTAGTTTATAAAACCCTCATGAGAATCCTAGGGAAGTAACATTTTTTGTGCTGCTCTTAATGCCCAGAAAATCACACCAATTGCTGAAACAGTCTGTCTGCAACACAGTCCAAATGTTTTCCAAAGGTGGATGATGATGATGATGATGATGATGATGATGGGCCATTCACTGGAGCAGTGCAGGATCCAATCCTGTTCCCCTTCTAGGAGACTGTGTGTCATTGTCAGGACAGGCTCCTGACAAAGTGGTCACCCAGAAGATTGTGTCATTGTGCAACCTTCTAATGCTTGATTGTTGTTGTTGTTGTGTGTCATCAAATCATTTCTGACCTTTGTCAACCCTAAAGGGAATCTATCACTGGGTTTTCCTGGCAGCATTTGTTCAGAGGAGGTTTGCCCTTGCCTTCCTCTGAGACTATGACTTGCCCAAAGTCACCCAATGGGTTTCCATGGCCAAGTGGGGATTTGAACCCTGGTCTCCCAGTGTCCAACACTCAGACCCTACACTATGCTGTTTACTCAGAAGCAAGTCCAATGGGACTTTTCCCTTAGTCTTATTCTAAATCACGTTTAATTAAAATGACCAGTGTGCTGGGACCTGGAATGCATGGGAGTGGTTACAATGGCTCTCTCTTTAAAACTCTGGAGGGACTGATAGGGGGAGGAAAAACAAGAAGAGGAAGCCCCTCCATGACATTGAAAATAAAGAAGGAAAAACAGCCATCACTCACCACTGCAGGCAAGATATGGCTAATCCCACTACCACAACTGAGGCAATCAGCATTCCTCCCCCCACCCCAGAACAAACTTGGTTGGCTTGTTTAGTTCTCTCTCTGCTGAAATGGCCCTAGCCTCCCTTGATTCAAAGCTTCTTCCCCAGAAACTGGGCTTAGCTTTGGACAACTTTTTTCACCCCTAGTTTCCAATCTGGTTTTGGCCCAATGCACTGCCTCAGTTGTCCTGGTGGATGAACCGTGCCAGAACAAAGACCAGGGAGACTGGACTCTACTAATTCGCCAGCAGTTAAATTTCTGCTTGCCTTACTACTGTTAATTCGGAGCCCAAAATGGAGCACAATATAAATCCAAAAGTATTACATGTACTAAATAACCTGTTATTGTAATGAATTAATCAAAAATGTATTATAACTGACAATACTCTAATTAAGGTTCCTGTGAAGGTCTCTATAAACACCAGGCAAGGGAGGGCACAGCCCTGCTTTGCAGGTGTGGTCCTGTCCTTCTGCCAGATAAAACTAATGAAGGCATCACATCTGAAACAGCACTGTGGTACAAATGCTGTTCTTAGTTCATGCTTCACATGCACGGGCAACTTTTTTGTGTTTCTTAAGCTGCAGCAGGGGGAATCCTTCCTTGTTGGAGCCACATGCATTTCCTTCACAACATGATGCATTGTTGGGGTGCATGAGTATAAAAATTAAAAATTTATTAAAGATTCCAGGCAGCAAGCCCTTGAGGAATATCTTCTTAAGAAAAGCTTCTTTTAAAGTAAGCAGAGTTAGCCTAGGGAAGACTGACCAAGCTCAATTTGCATTTGTATGTGTTCTGAATCACTCAGTCATTAAAGTCAAGCAGACAAATTAAGAACAATAAAGACAGTTGCTTAAAAATGCATATCAAAAAGTTTACTGAAGGTATGGCAATCTTAATCTACATATTCAAAACAAATCTAGGTCCTTAACTAACTAAGAGGATTACAGTTCAGGGTAGTAAACTCCCCCAATCTTGGAAGGTTCAGGTTAGGATAATCAGATCAGAAGTTTCTAAGTATTACAGCAGTAACATCCATATTTCCTCAGAAAAAGAGGTGTTTGTAGGTAAGCAGCGAGAGCTCATCTCTTTTCTTCATGTATGGAGGTCAGATGCATGATAGGAAGGGAAGAAAAGGGAAGAAGGCACCTCACGGTGAGGCTGCACACCCCAAGTAGGGGAACAAAGAATCATAAAAGTATTTAAGTTAGGAGGCCATGTGATGAATGACTCAATGGTTACCCCATAGCTCCAAATGGCTAAGATAGCTTGAGATGAGAAGGGGGGTAGGAACGTAAGCATGCAAGGAATTTCCTAAACTTACTAAGCAGGGGTGCAAAAAGAATGTTACAATTTCCCACACGTATGTGTGTGTAGAGGGAGAAACAGACTTTTGACATCAAAATATTGGGGATGCTCTTGATACAGATTCACTGTTAATGGCTTTGGCTTCTGAGCTTTTTAAAATGGGCTTTCACTTCCACATTTAAGGGAAGGGGTCCATCAGCTGGAATGCTGGTGGAATCTCTGCTACAGTAGGAAAAGTTGCTAGAAGGGAAACTTTCTAGAATGTCCATCCTGTAAACTGTTTAAAACAAGGAGGTTTGAAGGCCCTTGATAGCAATATTGTGTCACTGCTGGGGACCTCTTAAAGTTATTTTCTCAGTCTCTTAGCCTCTACTCAGGCTTTCTATTTCATTCAAAGAAGGTAAGGGGGCATCTTGTGTGTGCTGAGACTGTCATGTTCTCAGGCTACAAAAGAAGCAATCTCTAATCCTGTCAGAGTTCAATAATATTATGTATATTGACTGAAACCCTACAGAGCACATGGCGGCAGGGTCTTTTCATTCCCATAGTGCATTGTAGCCTAGCTACCTTTGGAAAGTAACCAACACAGAGAGGCACTTGACATTTGCAAAGGCTTATAGGTGGGTGGAGGAGCGCTCTTTTCTCACATTCCAAAATTTTTTATTGTCTTAATTTAAATGTTAAGCCATGGATCAGTTGCTTAATCTAGAACTGGGCACTCACAAGAGAGGTAAAGATTGCAAATAAGCCAGCCAGTCTCATGTGCCAATGTGAGTTGATTTCAGTCATCCCAACCAATAGTCGAGCAAACTGTTTTCTTGCTTTAATTAAGGGTATCTGAAACAAAATTGGATAAAAAGGACTGAGGGGTTTTATTCCTGCAGGTGTTGCTGAAATACACAAGGCAGAAGCGGCTGGTAATGAGTTGGTGAAAATGAAAAAAGGACATAAGTAGCTTCTTTAGCAAATCCCCTGGAAATGACATAGAGCCTCTTAGATCGATAGGACTCATCTAGCCAAGGGCTGCTGGGCCCACTCACACCTCAGGGGAGAGAAGAGGACAGCTAGAGTATTACCTGTGATTTTGAAGCAAAATCACACCTCATCATTTCCTTCTTTCCTTCCTCAGTTTGTAAGGCTTCTTTTAAGTGCACATGAGGGGTGAGGGGTAGGGAGATTGGGAGAAAGAGGGAGAATCGTCTGAATCTCATCATGAAGAAGCTGCCTGCCCCAGCGAGCGGATGCTCCAGGAGCATAAGCTGTGGCACAACACAGGTGTTCAGGATCTGCAATGCTGTGCTTTTGGACAGCAACTCCAACCAGATTCACTTGGCTTGATTTACGGGGAGATGGCTCTCACTAGACTTATTAAGGCACCTCCCCAAAGTTCTTCTTTTAGTTGTTGGCATCATATATAGAGACTGAATTGCTATATAAAATTGATCATAACAAATAATAATAATATTTAAATGTGAGCCACAGTTATGCTCACAACTTACTAATGCTCACCAACACAGATGGGTAATTATTTTTGATAGGTGCTTGTAAATAGGGCACACTGGGTATCTAAACAGGTCCAGACAGCAAAAATAAACAGCAGAGTGTTGTTCCTTCAGGCACAAGAACAAAGGCACAGACACAGGCTTGTGTCTAAAATAAACTTCTTTTTACTTGGGCATAATGAAGTATATTTACAGATATATACAGCATTCAAAAGAAAAACATCTTCCCACTGTGAGATCCTAAATAAGACATCCTCACACAGTGATATCCAAAACAGGACTACTTAGCTCTCAGTCCAGCCCAGCTCTGCTCAGCTCTGCTCCAGGACTTTGAGCTACTCAGTATTGATACATTTACCCAGCTAGCTTCTGCAAACTGCAGACTGTATTCTATATCTCAGCTCTGTATAGGATAAATCTACTGTATGTCCCAATATCCTGACAATTTTAGTCTCAGTTATAAATATGGGCACCCCCTGCCCATAGAGCTGGGAGGACTCTTCCCTCAAGGCATCTCTTTTTTCCTTGAGTCATCTTTATCCTTTTTTTTTAAAAAAAATAGTGATATATTATTCCAAACACTACTGATCTCACCCAGGAATTTAGATATGAATTTGGAAGCAATGATCAGTTAGTTTTAATGGTCTCTATGACTCACACATGTGGGTAATCCTGCATTGGCAGAGAGACGGTTCAGAAATTTATAGAGCTAAGCAGTGTTTTGGTGAGAGCTTCACCCTTTTAAATGAGCCCAGCACAGCTCCCACAGTTCCTTCTGTTTCTTTTTGTCTGACGCTGCAGCGGTTTCTTTGATCCATCAGCTGCGTTGAATATTATGCAAAACAGTGTTTAGTCTGATATTTATTATTTCTCTCTCTCTTCATTTCATTTCTCTCTTTCTCTCTGGTATTTTGACTGAGGCATCTGCAGACATTTGGCCTTGAGTACATACATTTTTCTAAAAGTGTGTTGTGTGCAATGGGGAGGGGGCAGTACTTCCAACAGATATACCACTTCATTTCCTGTCTCTGTTTGGTTGAAATCCCACATTGTGAACACCTGTGACAACTGTCAGGCATTTGCCACACAGCCTGGAGAAATCCTGCCCCAAATCCTGTCGTTGAGAGCAGGCATTAAAGACCTTGGACTTGGTGGCTGAAACATGTCCATTCTGTGCCATTTCTTTAGCTGCCTACTCCAGATGACACCAACTATGACCCAGCAAACTACAAAGACTTGGGTGTCTATGTGATAGTCAACCTTGAATCACAGCCATCAGCACTGCCTCAATTCTGACTACAGTAGCAGCTTCTGTTTTCTTGGAAGCACCAATAACTCCAACCTGCACCTTAGGTTTGGATGTAGAGAATACTAGAACATCAAATTAGAGTGTACTTTTCTAAACCACATTGAGTTGGAAGCAAAGAAAAGGAAAGAGAAATGACTGAACAGGAAATCCCTTTATCAGTACTGATACTGACATTGAGAGTGGTGACTACATTGGTTCTGATACCTTTCATTCAAGCACCTTCAGTTCCATTGGTTATGCTTTGGGTGCCCTTGGTACCAATTTTGAATAGGGAAGCCACAGTCCCTCAGTTATAATCCCTAGAGCAGATCCAATAAGCACTGAATAAGCTATTTCTTAGATGAGGTTCAGTAGGTGTGCTGGTACTCTGCAGGCAAGGTAGCCGAGAAATTCGCTGCTTGTTTGGTTATGCACCAAATTCTATGGTTTCTATTCTTCATTTTCCACATAGATTCCACTCTCCCTCTTGTTAATTTTTGCCTGAATCTTTTAATTCTGGGTCTTTCCCGAAAGATGATATTATTGGAACTGTTTGTGGAAGGCGTGCCAGAGATCTAGATATTCCAAACACAGATCATATATATTGTTGATCTTCCAGCTCATGGCATAAACCACATGGGTCATACTTACCTAAGGAAAATCCCTGGTATTCTTGTCGCTTCAGGAAGGGAGTGGAACCATCTCTTGTATCATCAGCATTGCTGTTCTCCATCTCCCAGACAGGTATACTAGAACATATACAGATATGATGAATCTGTAGTAATGAGACCAACTGGAACACACATTACTTACTTCCTGTCTCAAGGACACATTGAAACATATGTTGGCCCAGTGTATCACTAAAACAGAATTAGCTGCATCAGGTAGCCACCGATCCTCTGGCTCTTTTGGTTCACTTTCAGTTTCCTTTTTGGTAGTATCTGATCTACTGGCCCTGTCTTTCCCTGCAGTTATGGCATCTCTGAACCAGACCGCTGCAGTATGAACATAAGCTTCATTGGATCTGACCATTTCTGTTACATCTTAGATATTGATGATTTCAGACCAGTATGAACAATGCAAATACTGACTACTTCAGTTTTAGCAGTGATGACTGATCTGTCACCAGTAGAAGTGCCTGTCATCACAGTGTCAGAAACAAAGGTACTTCTGTTTGACATTTAGACACTATTGAAAGAGATGACATCTCAGAGTCTTCCTCCTTGGTTTTAATGTCTATATCCTTGTCATCACCAGCTGTACCAGTGGGGAATCTGCAACTGCTTGCACCTACTGAGGATGTCCGCATGCTGGCCATGTATTCAGAATAGCCATGTCTTTGGGCCATAATGAAGTGAAGCCTCTACCTAGTGAGGTGACTTTAAAAGACACAAATACAAGTTCTCCATCTGCGGCAATTCCAGCACTTCCATTCTTATTGCATGTGGCAAAACAGCCTGGCAAAGCCTTCACCAAATCAGTCCTTATGTAACTAGAGAACCTTCGAGAGTTCATGAGAATAACTGTGCTTTTAAAAAAGGCATCCAATACCCAGTTCTATTCTAGTGGAGGCTGTATAGGGAAAGGCCACATTCTAGTTCATTGGGTGCTAGAACATACTGCATAGACAAATATCACAAGGATCAAATTAATCAAAAAGGTCCTTCCAATTTGTGAAGTATCATTCCTCCTTTGAGAAAAAACAAACAAAAAACAGGGATAGTTGGCCAGATGTCAGCAGCCCAAAACTTGCATGCCATCAGTACCTCTGCTTTCTTTAGCAACAAACTTGATGCTTTCATTAAAGTCTAGGTTCTGTGAATAATACTACATGGTTATGCAATAGCATTTCAGTGCCTTTCTCATTACCAGGGTTGCATTGTTAGCAAAGGGAGCCATAGACCTTACCTCTCATAGACCTCTCATAGGCTGTAACATCAGACATACACTTCATCTTGTACTAAATGGACTGAACTTGGCTGAAGGATATCTTCATACGTGCTTCCCTCCTTCTTCATTTTAACTTCTTGGATAGATTTTGGCAAAGGAGAGAGCATCTGGAAGGACAGTTGGGAATAAAGGTTTGAGAGACCCTTTCAAGGCATTGGGAACATTTATTTCATTAGCATAATTTATATGCCTTGTCTCATCAATCAATATCTGGTTGTACACAATGGCCAGGTGAGTACCCCACATCCCCTGCTCTAGAGAGCTTTCTTCAAAACCTGATACTTCTAAAATGCAAGTGGATTTCAAAAGGCAATTGATGCAAATAAAATAGATGTAAGATTTATTCTGAGGTGCCTTTGAAGCTCAGTTTTTATCAGTCACTGAATCTTGAAACATCTTGATTTGAAGCTATGTGAAATTCAGTTACAGTCAGTTGAACCAGTCAGTTACATGGTAGTTTATTAATCCAGATTTTCTCACTGGAGAGGTGTAATTTAAGTAAAGGCATATACTACACATACTGTTTCAGTGAAATAGTTCTACACTGTACATGCAGGTGGTTGAAAAAAGATGAAGCACCCTAGCTGCAGTTCCTTAGACAAAAGACACTTTTCTAGGATGAAAACACACCCATTCAAAAGCATTACTTTTGTTTTTATCCACTTTTTACCACTTTTATTATTTGTTGTGAGCTGCCCTGATAATGCTGCCATTTAGTTATCTACTGCAGGAGAGAATTCTTCTAAAGCAAACTCAGACCCATCCCATCTCTGCCCTTGGAAGGGCACTTGAAATTGCACAGGGCCTGCTTTATTTAATCTAGAGTCAGGAAACAGCAGCTTTGCTCTGAGAGCACACCCTACTGGTCAGCATGAGTGCATCTTGTTCTGGATTAGGGAGTTCACAAATGGACAGTGAAATAAAATTGTAGAAAGAAGCTTATGCCACAATATATCTATTAGTCTTGGGAGTACAACACTTTTTTTTGTTTATTTGTTATTTTTCTACTTCTGAAGTACTGTCTTCCTGCTAGGAAGAGGGCATACTTATGGAAGTATAGATGTGGAGTAGACTTTGAAGGCCTTCCAGTTCAACACCTTCCTTGGCACAAGAGCTTGCACTTTTCTGACAAGATGGCTGTCCAGTCATTGCTTCATGGGCTTGGCCCACTATTCCATGTAAGCTATGGGTTCCATAGTCAAATTGCTCTTCTCATCAAGAACACACTACCAACAAAACATACTACCAACCATGTGGTTCATATCCCCATGTGAAGCACTATTGCTATTTTTGCTTCTGGGATACAAGATGATGCCTGATGTAAGGCTGGGTCTCCCCTACATCTGGCATAGATTCATGGCTCATAATCAGAACTACGGTTTCAGTCCTGAAACATTATACTCAATAGGAACGCGACCTGAAGATTTAAATAAATGCCATTAAGCAATTATTCAGATGTGGTAAAAAAAAGTACATAAGATATCTAAGGAGAAGCAGGTTTATAATTCCTTGAGTATTTCAAATAAACTTGGAGAATTCCAATGGGTAAGTTGGAGTGGGTGAGCCAGCATGGTGTAGTGGCTTGAGCATTGGACTAGGACTCCAGGAGAGCAGGATTCAAATCCCCACTCAGCCGTGGAAACCTGTAGGGTGACTCTAGGCAAGCATAGTCTCTCAGCCTGAGAGGATGGCAATGTCAAATTTCCTCAGAATAAATCTTGACATGAAAACCCTAGGATAGGGTTGCATCAGTCACAATCAACTAGAAGGCACATAAGAACATGG
The DNA here is from genome assembly GCA_030847615.1 of Gambelia wislizenii. NCBI lineage: Eukaryota > Metazoa > Chordata > Lepidosauria > Squamata > Crotaphytidae > Gambelia > Gambelia wislizenii. Next base: position 1,068,974 of record JAUMIR010000008.1, read on the forward strand.
AGATCCAGCATGGTATAGAGGTCTGAATGTTGGGCTAGGACTCTGGGAGAGCAGGGTTAAAGTTCCCACTTGACCATGGAAATCAACTGGGTGGCCTTGGTCAACTCATACCCTCTCGGCCTCAAGGGAGGGCAGTGGCAATTTGCCCCCTCAACAAATGTTGCCCAAAACAAAACCCCATAATAGGGTTGCCTTAAGGTTGCCATAAGTAGGAAATGACTTCAAGGAACACAAGAAGAAGGAGGACAAGGAGTTGATTGTATATTCCTTCAGGGCAGGGGGTTGGACTAGATGGCCCTTGTGATGTCTTCTAAATCTATGACTCCGTCAGGTTCTGAAGGTGACATATGATCTGTGATCCAAGTCCAATGTCAGATGCTGTCCGTTCCTATTGGTAGCTTTCCTCCCTCCCCCCAAAATTCCAGAACCCCATAATTTGCACTGTGCTCCTCCTCTTCACTACCTTTGTTGCCCTTCCTATGCTCCACAAAGTATAGTAGCTTAGAGCAGATTCTTGACACTGCTGCAAAGCTGATGCTGAAGTCCTGTTTGGTATGTGACTGGTTATTAGGGTTAGCTGAGAGAATGTGCATTTATTTACTGAAAGTACTTTATAAATCAATACCTTGTTTTTGAACTGAGGTCAATAGGAATAACTCAGAAACACAACAAACAACTACAGCCTCCCTAAAACAGCACTTTCAACTTATTGATTTTTAGAAGAGTGTCTTTTCCTTGCATTGTTCACACAAACTTGAATATCACAAGTTATAATGATTATATAAATAAATAAATAAATAAATTTGGCCTCAACAGTGTGCTTTGGTTGCACAACAAAAATGAAACTGTCAAGAAATGCAACTGTATTGGTGTTGCCTTCTCAAGATTGTACAGCACTGAAAACACAGTTTGGATTCAAGGATATCAGAATGACACCAGTAACTGAGCCTGTAAGTAGACCAGGTCTACGAAAGCTTATGCTACAATTTCTTTCTCTCAGTTAGTCTCAAAGGTGCTACAAGATCCCCTTGCTTACTAATATTCCAGACTAACATGGCAATTTCTTTGAATTCTGAGCCTGTATATGTTTGTGTGATTAATCTGAAACACCAACAGGCAGTAGCATTCATTCAGTAAAATTAAAAACACAGACAGATGTCATTAAGTTCCTTTTAATGTGAGAAGGGTAACGTTTCCTTTCTCTAGGCAATCAATACTGGAATAGTACTATTATGCTTTGCATGGCTTTGAACATGCATTTACCATTAAATGGCTTCAGTTTCCATGGAATTCTGTTAGACTTACTTCCATGTAAATATGCATAGGATTTGGCTGCAGATCTGTTCTAGTGTGCGTTGATTCTTTATTTGTGGACTTAATGGGAAATGCATCACACATACTTGCGCCTCTTTTTGACAAAGTAGCATCATTTTCACTGTAAAATGTAGCATGTTTTTTCAGTTAATTTCTGGGTGCTGGAAGTTTTAAAAAAGGAAACTGGGCTTAAAAAGGGAAGGAAAGGATACCAATGTGCCATAGTAATAGTAATGGCTCCTGGAGGATATACTTTAGATGTTGCTCTTATGTGTAGAAGCCACCAAAGTGAGAGATCCTGACCCACCAAGCACTAGTCATGGTGGTGTTTGCTTCAGACTGGAGGGAAGGAGGTATGAACACAGCAGACGTAGCCGTTCTCTAGTCATAGCTGCTACGTGGGTCCACTGACATTACTCCTTTGGCCATGTGCATCCATTCACCCACACTTAGGAGATTTGCCAGGCCTAGTTCATCATTTCTGTTTCTCAGCCTTTTATTCTTCCTCTCCTTCAACATGTGAGATAGCCACATTAGTCCATAGCAGGAAATAAAGCAAGGTTGAAGCTTATGCCACAATATATCTATTAGTCTTGGGAGTACAACACTTTTTTTTTTTTGGTTATTTTTCTACTTCTGAAGTACTGTCTTCCTGCTAGGAAGAGGGCATACTTATGGAAGTATAGATGTGGAGTAGACTTTGAAGGCCTTCCAGGTCAACACCTTCCTTGGCACAAGAGCTTGCACTTTTCTGACAAGATGGCTGTCCAGTCATTGCTTCATGGGCTTGGCCCACTATTCCATGTAAGCTATGGGTTCCATAGTCAAACTGCTCTTCTCATCAAGAAGTTTATTCTAATGTTGAACCCAAATCTACTCTGTGTAACTTAAACCCATTAGATATAGCCATACCTTCTACCTATTCCTCCATTTTTTTTCAGTTGTTCTCTGGATGTGACAGCATACACAACAGTAACATTGAGATGCAAACTTACTACAGTTCATCTCTTCAGTGGCAATTTAGTATGTAGCCTGCCTTGGGCAAACAGCAGCTCCTATTTGGCTACCAAGCCCGCCTATTTGTCATCCTTTCTTGAAATTCAAGTTGTCTACATTTACTGTCTTAGATGAACTCCATGATCTCACCTTCAGGTGTTAAGAATTGCTAAGGGCCATCAGAACCTGTGTAAATTACAGCCACGCAGACAGCATGTTGAAAAATCAATAAGTAATGAAATAGTACTGCAGCAGAGTAGCCAAGAGAGCAATGGGTGGAAAAATCCCGAGGACTCAGTTTCATTTTGTCAAATAGAAAGGAAGATGTTCTGGTGTAATGTTACAAAATTATCCCCACTGGTCAGGGAAGAAATTGAAATACGGGCGAGGTGTGAAGTAGGTGTGATGCTGCCTCTCTTGGGCTCATGAAACTCATGAAACCCTTAAGAATATAGCAGCCTCCACTTAATTCTGCTCTGGCTTGTCATTTGCTTTTCTATAATGAGGTAATGAAATGGATTTCTGTCTCCATGTATTTTGGGACTGGGCATCTACTGCCTGCTTTCATCACACCATGATTGCTGTGAAGGATCACCAGCATTCAGATCCATCCACTTGGCAGTGGGGGCAGTGATGGTGGGGAGGCCAGTTGGGAAGAATTTCTAGAATGTAAATTCACAGAAGGATAAAGTACAAAATTAAAATTAAGACTTATTTTCTGCCTTATTTTTTAGAACCACTCACTGTTAAGCCCTTCTGCAGGTGAGGTGGGAGACTACAGCTCATAATGACCACATCCAAACATCATGGCTTGTTAAGCCATTATGTGGCTTGTTAAAATAGCTTGTGGTTTGTATATCTGCCTTTGTTAACAAGTTGTTAACCAGCCCCAAAAAGCACATTCTGAAACAGTGATTTGTTGTTTGCTCATGAACTGTGGCGTGTTTAAACCATGGATTCTTGGGAGCTTTGTTTTCCCCAGCTGCCCACCCTGAAACAAGGACTAACAAAAGAAGTGGGAGGCAGGTCATCTGTCATGCAATTTCTAGCTTAAGCAAGAAACCATGGTTTATACAAATCATGTTGCCCTGATATGCTTGGATATAGGGCAGGATATAAATATTTTAAGAATAAATAAAGAAATAGATAATAATGTGTCTCAGTGAACCCCAATGAACTGTGCTTCAGAAAGGTGCAGAGGCTTCAGTTCTGTCAAGTAAGAAAAGAAGAAGAGATGGCTTAGAATATGGAAAAGGGCTGAAGAGAGTATGTTGACATTAATGCAATGGCATTAATGCAGATAACAGCTTTCAATCAAGGGTTACAGGACAATTATGCGAGAAAACTAGTCTGTACCATTGAGGAAATGGATTTGGGTTGTAACAATTCAGCTGCCGATGGACTTTTTCGGATGGAAGAAAAGTAACACTAGTAGCGTTGCCAGGTTGCGACGCTGCAGCGCAAGAGGGCGTCCATTTCGGACGACACTCCTCCCAGCGGTACTGTTGCAGTACTGCTGGGACATTTGAGCGTGATATTTTCCCTGCCCAGCGTCATATTTTACTCACGATCGCTGGCGACGCTGCTAGCCTGGCGACGCTGCTAGTGTTACTTTTCTTCCATCCGAAAAAGTCCTATGAGGAAGAAACTCCTACAAATAAGAAGTGTTGAAGAAAGTTGATAATCCCTGGGGAAATCTCTTTGAAGAATTCAGTGATACATCCTCCAATATTTGCAACCTGAAGTGGTCCAGTACCAGTGCCACCATTTTGGCTGCCTCTATCAACTAAGACTCATCCAGTCTGTACTGTAAATTTGATTCTGCTTTTGCCTAAGCCGGGGGTGGGTGGGGGTGGCATTGCAGAGGTGCCAGATCCAGACTTCTAAATAGATTATTTGCATGCCATAATGCATAGTAGCATTCAGTGTCCCTGGGTACTTGAAAGGAAAGGCACTCTACAGTGTTTGCCAGAAACAACCAGCTGCTGCTTTGAGATGGAAACTGAAAATTCAACTGCAAAAGTTCAGTGCTGTTTTTCTCTTTGGAGCTCTAAAATCTTGAAGAACTGCGGTCAAAGCTTTTCTGAATGAGTAAATGAGAGGGGGTTTTTTGTTTTGTTTTGTTTTGGTTGTTACCCTTCTGGGACTCATTGGAGTAGCAGGATAAAAATTAATTAGAGGCTGTTTGGAGGGGGCTTTGGAAGATCGCCTCAGGCTACACTTCAGTCTGGTTGTTAGAAGCAATATCATCACCTCCTCCTCTCCCAGTGAAGAGACCTGCCTGGATGAGGCTGGGGAGAGGCACAGAATGTTCTACGCACACATCAGAGCCAAAAGCTTCCTCCCAGAGAGATTACTTACTGCAAAATCTGTGGATCTACCTGCTGACAGGACCAGAAATATGTCTTGTTTCATTTCCTGGTGTCTTAGAGAGAGGCTGCTTGTGAAGCTCATAGAACACTGATTAACTATCTACTGAAGAAGGCTCTTTCCCCTTCCTCTTTTTTCATGAATTATGATAATTAGAAGGATGAAAGAAAGGTTCTAGTGATGGCGTAGTCTTCATCTCAGTGACTGGCTTTCCTTGGTAAGGAATGGACTGACATGTCAGGGTAAAGATGAGGGTGACAAATACCTATCAATTAAAATGATTGTTCATCTAAGAAATATCACATACGTCTCTGTCACTGTTGCTGTCCTTATTGGAACTGACACGCAAAGGCTGTCTGTAGGTATAGAGCTAAGTTCTGTCCATTTCACAGCATTTGGTGATTGAGGCACAAGCAGGATCCTTTCCTGAGATTCTTCAAGTTACTTGAGGTTGCCGAGAGGCAGGCAGGCAGGCAGGTGTGGCGGTAGGAAGTGATAGTGACAGATGGTTGGTCAGGACCTGGGATAGCTCCCAGGGAAAGCAGGAGTTGATCCAGCCTTGAGCTCAAGTGAGACCTCCCAAATGCATCCTCTCCCCTCTCCTCCCTGAAGTTTTCTGCCAGATTTAGGGTTGTGAGAGCGCCTTGGCAGTTGAACTTGGCTCCTGGCCATTGTCTGAAGTAGTGTGAGATCTATGGGCCTTTACCCTGAAAGCTAGGATCCCTTTCTCCTCCAAGACAGTCTTTCTATGTGGTTGCTTGAGTTTCCTTGAAAATCCCTTTCTTTGCTAAGCTGGTTCCAAGCATCAGCTGATTTAAATTATATCATTTCCTCAAGAAGACCATTGTAGACCTTCCCGCCTAACCTGGTCCACCTTCATTTTTCACTGAGAAGAAACAGAAGTCATTATCTCATCTCAGCACTGCAGTTCTTTAAGTTTAATGTCAATAGCTAGTTAGGAGAGAGGGCAAAACAGGTCAGGGATTAGAACTCCAACTGGCCTTGCTGTTCCTGTGCAGGATGATCAGCTGTTTTCATCAGTGTAATAAAAAAACTACTCCTGTGCCACTATCTCAGAAGTGATCAGATGAGTAAAATGTCAGTTCTAAAACCAACAGAATTCCAATAAGAAAGAAGTAGATGGGTGTACACATCTGTTAAGAAATTTCTGTTTAAAAAAGTTTGCATCTTACTTTTCTTTGTTCTGTCCATAAAGGAGGCTCTGGACCAAGGAGCTGCCCATATCTGTTCCTGCAGAGAGGATCAGCTGCCTGAGGCAGACTTTTTCCCACTCTCCCAAGAGTTACTTAAAGATCTGCAGGTAGCCAGGGAACTTTTACCACTCTCTCTTTGTTGCTGTTAACTGCTGTCAGGCTGACTTCAACTTATGGCGACCCCCATGAATGAGAGACCTCCAAGTCCCCCTGTCCTCAACAGCCCTGCTCAGGTCTTGCAGACTCAGGGCAGAAGCCATGGCTTCTTTCATGGAGTCTCTCCATTTGACATGGGGTCTCCCTCTTTTCCTCCTGCCTTCTACCTTCCCAAGGATTATTGTCTTTTCTAGTGAGTCCTGTCTTCTCATGATAGGGCCAAAATATGACAGTCTCAGTTTAGTCATCTTGGCTTCCAAGGAGAGTTCAGTCTTGATTTGCTATGGGGCCCATTTATTTGTATTTTTAGCAGTCCCCAGTATCCACAGAACTCTTCTCCAGCATCACACTTCAAATGAGTTGTTTTTCTTCCTATCAGCTTTCTTCACGGTCCACCTTCCACTGTCCAACCTTACATAGAAATGGAAAATACGATGGCATGGACAATCCTAACTTTAGGATTAAATGATATATCTTGACACTTCAGGATCCTGTCTAGTTCCTTCATACATGCTGTTCAGCGTGCAGGTTAAATGGATAGGGTGATAAAATGCAGTTTGCCTGACCCTCTTGCCAATAGGAAACCATTCAATTTCTCCATATTATGTCCTAACAGTAGTCTTTTATCCTGAGTGCAGGTTATGCATCAGGACAATCAAATGATGTGACACACCCATTTCTTTAAGTGCAATGCATAGTTTTTTCATGATCTATACAATCAAAAGCTTTGCTATAGTTTATAAATCATAGGCTGATTTTCTTTTGAAATTCTTTGGTGCGCTCCATTAGCCAATGTATCTTTGCCATATGATCCCTAATGCCTCTTCCTTTCCTGAACCCAGCTTGGACATCTGGCATTTCTCACTCCTTATATGGTAAAAAGTCTTTGTTGTAGAATTTTGAGCATCACTTTGCTTACATGGAAAATTAATGCAATGGTCCTGTGGTTACTGCAATCCTGGTGTTTCCTTTCTTGTGGATTAGAATGTAGATCAAGCATTTCCAATCTGTGGGCCACTGTTTTGTTTTCAATATTTGTTGGAAGATTTTTGTTAGAATCTGCCTCTGTAGACTGAAGCAGCTCTATTGATATGCTAGCTGTTCCTGGTGATTTATTTGTCCCAAGTGCTTTGAGTGCAGGTTTCACTTTACTTTCTAAAACTGGAGGTTTTTTTTTATATAGTTCCTCCTTTTAATGAATCTGTCACTCTTTCATCTCTTTTATATATATAGTTCTTCCATGTATTGTTACCATAATCTCTCTCTCTCTCTCTCTCTCTCTCTCTCTCTCTCGGTAATGCAATGTTTGTAGAGCATCCCCACTCTTGGTTTAAATTTCCCTTTGATTTCTCAGATCTTGTTCTTTTTTGTTGTCATGTCTTATGACATGATTCAGTCAGACTTTGCATTATATTCTTTGACTGCTTTTGCTACATCTCTCCTCACTATAAATGCCACCCCGTTTCTATAAATGCCACCCCGTTTCTTCTTCAGTTTTCATTTCCTGAGTAAAACACTGTGTAATTATCTGATTCAACTATCCCATTCCTGTTTACTTTAGCTTGCTCACCCAAGTATTGCAGTGCTAATATGTTCCATTTCTTGTTAGCTTCAAAAGGAGGTTTACCATGCCTCTCTCTGCACAGTACAGTACTAACAAACATTAGCTATAGTGCCACTGCTGTTGTCTCTGAGAGATTCTCTGCTAGTGTCACCCTCCGCTACCACTGCTGTTCAGTAGCTGTTTGGCACATTTAGTCTGGCTTCTTAGCAAAAGCCTGCCCGACATGGGAGACCCTACCAGCAGCACTGCTTCCCTCAACATAGCCTCTTGCCTCACAGGAGCATGCAAGCCCACCACAATGGAAAGGTAGTGTTATCGGTGGGACTTTCTCTTTAAGAGACCCTAATGGCCTGAGAAAAATTGGGCATGAGTTGTGACACTGGTCAAAGGCTTCAGGGGACACTGGTGCCCCACAGACAGTAGTGCTAGACACAAAGAAAACCAGCTCCCTCCCCATTCCCCTCCTCCATTTGTATCTTGGAAATAGGTTGAGGGGGGTGAAACCTAGCTGGTGCGCTCACAAAAAGAAGATCTGTTGAATGGGTGTTATAATCAGCCCTGACACTGGGACCCCAATAGGGCTGTTCCTGTCTTAATTTCTTAGGACTCTTGCATCCACTCTACATACCTGTGCTGCATCAGAGCCTGTGTTGGGGCAGGAAAAGAAACACCTGTGCTTCTCCAGAAATGGAAGTAGAATGTTAGGTAGCATCACAGCCAGTCTGAGACGTTAACATCCCAGTTATTCTACCTTAGTGTTGAATTACGAGCTCAGGCAACTTGTCTGCAGATAGAAATTATTTCCAATGTTTGGAAAGTATTGTTTGGAACTGATTACATTCCTTTATCAGTATTTCTTTATGCATATAGACACACATGCACGTGTGTGCACGCGCGCACACGTGCACTCATGCCTTCAAGTAGCCGGTCAACTTATGCCAACCCTATGACCTTCAGAGGGTTTTCTTAGGCAAGGTGTCCTCACAGGTGGTTTTGCCAGTTTTGCCTTCCTCTGAAATAGAGCCTCCAGCACCTGGTATACATTGGCACTCTCCCATCCAACTACTAACCAGGGCTGACCCTGCTTAGTTTCTAAGATCAGAAAAGTTCTGGTGGTTTCACAGTATTTAGCTCTTAACACACATACACATACCCTATTCTATAAGTACAAATTCCACATTTCTAATTATCCTGCACTCTTAGGAGTGAAAGCAAAGAGGAAGAACTTGCATGGCAGCCAGGGTTCTTCCCACATCAAGATGCTGCCCCCTTCCTGGTGCTACACTTGGGAAAAGTGGTAAATTTCCTTCTCAGAGGGAAAGGATAACCCTTGGGCAGGATTTTTTCATGCTATAGACTATTTATCCATTTGTGAGATATAGTGACAGTTTGTCAAGAGGTTTTAGTGAGTGAAGATTAGCAGGGTTTTTTGTGGTGGTGGGGGGTCAGGGGAAGCAAAATAATTTTAAGCAATTTGAAATCTGCACAAGGAATATTTGGAAGATGTTGTAACCAAATGGCTAATATCACAAATAAGAGTGGATCTTGCAAGCTGCGGCATGTCATGGCTTTCAGGAAACACAGCTCTGCAAAACTACAAAAGGGCCTTCAGTACGAGGTAATGAGGCACATCTAATTATATTTAAGAAAGAACAGCAAGAACTACTTGGGAACACACAACTCAGCCCTTTCTTCCTTCTCAGGCCAGTCAGAATCCAAGCCCGCTATTCAGGGAAGTGCGAGGGATTTGGGGAGCATTATTCAAAATGCGGCTGTTATTTTCCCATAGCTGTGAAAAAAATGGCAAAGTCTTCCTTGCTTGTTCCCTCGCTCCTCCCAAAACTCCCACCAGGGGAAGAGAAAGAAACAAACAAAAAACCCTCTCAGGCCAAAACAAGCCTGACCACCATGAGAAATGAAGTCTGTCAGAGGGGCATTTGACACCGCCAGGCCACAGCTGAAGAACAAGGGAAACGTTTTCGGACGACTGTCAATGACCCATAGGCCCTCACTCCTAACCTTGCTCTCCCACATATGTTTCTCATTTCCTTGCTTATAGCTGGTCCAAGCTAATGATCTGTGTTTTGGCAGCCATCCCATGCTTGGCATACTGCCGGCCTTGTCCTCATTGTCCCAGCTACTTAAAGAAACTTTCTCTCTCTCTCTTTCTCTTTCTGAAAAGCAGCTTTAAAGAAGAGTAAATATGCAAAGCGACCTTATCCTCTCTGTGCAGCTACCATCTTGAGTGCTCCCTCTGCCACCCAGATGCACCCCATCACTTGTACCCTGAAGAGACTGCCCCTGTGTGAGGGTGAGTTAAACACAAAAGCAGTGGAAATCCAAACAAATTGGCCCAGTAGAGTTATGCTGCTATAAATACTGAGGAACACAAGCTATTTTGAGGAATGGTGGCATGGGAAAGTTCTGTCTGGAATCTGAGATCTGTTGGAGGAGACAGATATTTCCAGCGGACATGGGAAGTGGGACAAACTGCTCTGACCAAGATGGGAGAGGGCATCAGAGCTGGCAGATGTGTGGGCTTCTTTGCAGTCAGGATCCAGGAGGACAACACATCTTATTTCAGTCTGCATAACAAATAGCAGGATGGCAAGGGGTCAGCTGTTTGTTTTTCACCGATTGGGTAACAAGGCAGGAAGCAAACGGTGCAGTGCTCTTCACCCAACAGCCGGTAGATTTTTCTCCATAGTGACCATCCATTTTCACCTGGCTGCTCTGACTTGTCATGGTGCACTATTGTGATAAATTGGAATGATGTCTGAGAGCCCTGGGCTGCCATCAGGCAAGACCATGCACAGCCCCACACCAAACAGAGCTCAGCCTTCTTGCTTCCTCAGCAGCTCAGCAAATGACTGGGAAGGAAGGATAGCACCAGGCATGGCAATGGCATTTGTATCAGGGGCAGAGCTTTCCTATGCAAAAGGAACTGGTTAGAGTGGAGCCATGTTTTAATGGGTAAGCCCAAAACACTGCTGGCTAGCTAAGGATTTGAAGTCACAGGGCCCAGGATGTATAGGAGCTTTCACTTGTGGTGCGAAATGTTCCTTCTCACTGAAGAGGCACGGTTAAGGAGCCTCTATGGGTTTCACATGGGCAACATTAGACTGACTGTTCTGAGCCTGGTAACTTGTTGTAACCTAGGAACTACCAAAGCATTGACCTGTGTTGAACTTGGGGTTTTTCCCTCTGTGTGTTTCTCTTTGTATTTCTGACATACTCTTAATAGTAGTCTTAGCCTTGTTAGTTCCTAGGTTACAACTAGATCAGCCTGGAGGAGATGAAGGTCAAATGTGGGATCCGGGGTTTAGTTGAGGAACAGGTTTGCACACTTAGCTCAGGAATGTTATACTATTTCAAAGGCAAGTGTCCATCGTTGCCCAGGTCCCCTGATAATGACTGAATCATCAGGGTTCAGACATACTCTGTTTTTATAGTTCCTAGGAAAGCAGAAAGGTGGCCTGTGCCTGCAACACCACCCTCTGGCTAGTTGCTTTGGTGGTCTAAAAGGTTACCGCGTTAAGGTTTGAGAGCACACATGGTGGCGCCGAATGGACACACAGTACTGGATAGGCATCGGACCTTGATTTAAATCTTCCTGCATCTCTTGGTGGAGAGTGTGGTCCTCCACAACCCACTCTTGTCTAGGTTATGAATGGGCCTGTGCTAATAGCACTCTCCCCACTCTCTCTCTCACACACACACTTCTTAAGTATGGTTTACTGAGACACACTCACCTCAGTGATAGGAGTAATGTATTTATTTGAAACATTTATATATCAGTTCCCATTTTAAAAATCCCAAAGTGGTTTCCAACAAATTATAAAACAATAAGACACTACAGAAACACCAACAGTATTATAGAAAACAAGGCTGTCTGAGACAATGCTTTATTGTGGCAGATAATGGTGGGAAAAGCCAAGGTAAAAAACACAATGAACATTGAGAGCATGGGATCATCAGCACTTGATGGATCCCTGTGTGGAAGTCACTGTACAGCAGGGTTTCTCAACCAGGGTTCCCTGGAACCCTAGGGTTCTGCAGGGGTTCCCCAAGACCTGAAAAATGTTTCAAGGGTTCCACCAGGGTAAAAAGGTTGAGGAAGGCTGCAATAGAGTATAGGGGCCACCACAGAAAAGATCCATTGCCATATGTTGCCTCTAAAGGGCTCTCTGTAAAATGTACCATTCTCCACCCCAAAGCTCATAGTGGTCTAACTGGTCTATATGGGGGAAGAGAGTCCTTCAGGTCACCTGGTCCTAAGTAGTTTGGGGCTTTTTATGTCAACAACAGCAACAACAACCAATATCTCAGACTCAAAATGGCCGCTAGTACAATTCTTTCCACACAGAAGTTGGCTAAGATCAAGTGTGTAGCAAAGCCCTCCATGCACCACCCTCATAGCACTCAGCACCAGCGGCAGCTTCCAAAGAAGCCTCAAGGGCTTCACGTTGGTCTAATCTAGCAGTTCCTAATACGTGGAATGTGGTGGCCACAATATGCAGCAAGCTCGTGAAGGCTGTGGAAGTCTGATTAAGATCAACCCGCACAGGGTTTGGACATAACGTAACATTAACCTGCAGTTAATCAAAAGTGGAAATTAAAGCTTCCAGTATCTGCCTAGCAGCTGTGTTGGAGGCAGGATGGGGAAGGGGAGAGTATGAGATTTCCAGCCGCTCATTCCCCTAATAATAACGCATAGTTTGCCTGTAGATGAAAGGGTGGCTGACTCCCATGCCTGATGGTCTAATTGCCCATCTTCTGGCTCATACTAGCAAGACTGGGGGAGGAGGTCTTGGTGGGGGCAGATCCCACATTGATCTATGTATTTATTTTATTTAGTTATAGCCCAACTTTCTCCCAATATAGGGACTCAAGGCTGCTAACAATGAATTTAAAACTATACAAAAGAATTAAAAGTATAAATAAAAAATTTAAAAAGCAAGTAAACAATTTATGTAGTCAAAACAGTAAACATTAAAAATATTAAAATATATTAAAAATTATATGTATGTTATCTGCATGTCTTAAATTACTGATGTTCCTTCCTTCAATTTTTACACTTACTTCCTCCAAGTCTAGACCTGGCTTGCATGTGATATTTTCTGCATATAAGTTGAACAGATAGGGTGAGAGAATGCAGCCTTGCCTGACCCCCTTTCCAATTGGGAACCATTCTGTTTCTCCATATTCTGTTCTAACAGTAGCCTCTTGCCTTGAGTACAGATTACACATCAGTATAACCAAATGTTGTAGGACACTCAGTTCTTTAAGAGCAGTCCATAGCTTTTCATGATCTATACAATCAAAGGCTTTGCTGTAATCTATAAAGCACATGCTGATTTTCTTTTGGAATTCTTTGGTACACTCCATTATTCAGTGTGTGTTTGCAATGTGATCCCTACTGCCTCTTCCTTTCCTGAACCCCACTTGAACATCTGGAATTCCTTGCTCCATATATGGTAGAAGCCTTACCTGTAGAATCTGGAGCATAACTCTACTTGCATGAGAGATTAATTCAGTGGTTCTGCGATTACTGCAATCTTTTATGTCACCTTTTGGGGGACTGGAATGTATATTGAGTGTTTCCATTCTGTGGGCCATTGTTTTGTTTTCCATACTTGTTGGCAGATTTTATGTAGAACTAGAGTAGATTCTGTCTCTGAAGACTGAAGCAGTTCTATTGGTATGCCATATATATATAGACTATATACAAACCTTAAAATCTAAATTGCACAGCATTTAAAAGCCCAACTCTCACCAGTTTGTAAATGCCTGACAATACAAAATGGCAAAAGGAGAACAGAGACGGGGTCATCTGGGCCTTTCTATGGAAGGAGTTCCAAACTCCTGGAACAGCCACCAAAAAGGCCTTCTTCCCTGTTCCCACCAAACAAGCCTGAGAAGGGGGTGGGGCAGAGAGAAGGGCCTCTCCAGGCGATCTTAGAGCTCCAAAGGGTTCATAAAGGGAGATAATTGTCCTGCAAATAACCTGGACCCAAGCTGCAGAGGGCTTTATAAGTCAAAACCAATACTTTAAATTGTGTCCAGAAATGGCCTGGCAACCAGCGGAGCTGTTGCAACAAGGGAGTTGTGTGCTCCCTGTAGCCAGTCCCAGTTCACAACCTGGCTGCTGCTGCTCTTTGGGCCAACTGATGTTTCTGAACACTCCTCGAAGGCAGCCTCACATAGAGCACATTACAGTAATCCGAATGGGATGTAACCAAGGCATGTACCACCATGGCCAGATCCGGCTTCTGCAGGAACAGATACATTAATAAATGAGAGTGTATCGTCACAAGGAGAGCCAGCATGGTATAGTGGTTTGAGTGTTGGACCAGGACTGTGGAAGACCAGGGTTCAAATCCCTGCTCGGCCATGGAAACCCCTGGGTGACCTTGCCAAGTCATTCTCTCTCAGCCTCAGAGGAAAGCAAGGGAAGATCTCCTCTGAACAAATTCTGCCAAGGAAACTCTGTGATAGGTTTGCCTTAGTGCTGCCATAAGTCAGAAATGACCTGAAGGCACACAGCAACAACAGCAACAATAGTCGCAAGGTATTACACACACCCAGTACTGCGAAGGGGTTCTGAGAGTGACTACATAATGGGATGTGGGATCATAGGCCACCTCAGAAACGGGAGATTTTCTTCTCTTCATAGCTGTGACACCAGGGCAGTGAGAACAACTCTCAAAAGTGTAGGCTTGTTATGGCCGTTGCCTGTCCTCTGCAGATCCCGACTAGCCTACTGGCCACATGGGCATGTGAACGTGAGTGGCATCATCGTGACATCCCAGGCAGACTTTCACTTTCAAGCCAACATGGGGGAAACCCTTTTCTGGCATTCTGCAGTTGGTTGTCTATCCAAGCTCAGATGGGATCTGGTGCATTTAGGGTATTTATGCCTGTCATCAAATAAATCCTCCTGCCATTTTCAAATCTGTGGCTGACTTTGAGTGCTTTATAGTTTAGAAGAGGCATTTCGTTTTCTGAGTCTCCACATCAAGGCTGCATGCAGCCCTTCCATCTGACCTGGCCTTTAACAATTCCATCTGTTTTGCCGTTGGTCAGTCTTGAGAGAGAATGTAACTTCCGAGGTGGTTTGTAAGGTGACCTTCATACTGAGGTCCTCTGGGTGCCACAATAGCCACTGACAGATACAAGGCTGTTCCAGAGGTCACCAACTTCTTAAATGCATCCTGGCATATTTTATTTATTGAATTTCAACCCCGCCTTCCTCCCAGGGCGGGATCCAGGACATGCAGAGATGGGCACAGTTTTGTCTTTTTAATGTCAAGATGTTAAGCTGCTGTAAAATATTGGGAACCTAGACTGGAGTTATGGCAGGGAAAATGCATGCTTGAAATGCACAATTGGCATCTACATAGTTAAAATAACACCATACAGTATTTCATTCGCCTTAGGTTTCCCATAAACATTCAGTGAAGCAATTTCATTCAATCACACATATTAACTACTTAAGTTCTCCTCTCCAAGGATGTGGATTGTTATTTTATGCCAAATGTGCTATAATTAAGTTTGACATAAGCACATGGATTAAATATGTGGTTTGGGGGACAAATGGCAGATCTCTCTCTCTCTCTTTCAATCTCTCTCAATCTCTCTCTCTCTCTCTCTCTTGTTATGGCCTAATGGAGAATGCAACCAGATAATGGATAGATTTCTAAATATCTTTTTACTTATTTTTTTTATATAATTGAAGAGGCTCAGATTAATCCAGGAATTGCCACAGCTCTAAGACCATCTCCTTTGAGGTGATTTAAAATGGAGGGAAAATAAACTAGGTTTTCCTTTCTTGCTCAGGAGCACACCATACTTGACTTGTGTTGCAGGCTTCAGCTAGCTGAGGACTAGACTAGGGCAACTCAGTGATCTCTGTCACAGGAACAGCCAGGTGATTGCTGGGCCAGGATTGCTTTCTGCAGCTGTGAGGTCAAACTGAAGAGTAGTGCTGCCCAGACTTCTCCTTGCTGAGCAAATACAGAGAGGGTAGAGCGGTATGCACATTCCCTCTTCCTTCTGAGGTGACCCCACTGGGGTTGCAGTTTTCATCCCAGGATCTGCCAGAGTATCATCAGTCTTGGCCATAGAGAGAGGCTTCTTTCCGACAACTGCCTTAGCTGAAGGCAGATGTTCTACTGGAGGAGCTAATACACATTGGAAATTGCTTAACGCAGTGTAGATGTGTAAATTGCTATTGCTTAAAAATTTGTAAGCCACTCTGATAGCCTTTGTGGCTGAAGAGCGGGGTATAAATACCTAATTTTAAAAAAAGGAGGAACAGAAAATTCAGAGGAACCAAATGGCTGGGATGCACTTGGCACAGCACCTGGTAGCGATGAGAGTGATGGGGACTGGAATAGAGGAGGATTTGCCCAAAGAGCTGCCTCCGGAGCCTTCCCACCCGACACCTCCTACTATTTCATGTGGTTTTGCCAGTTCCTTCCTAGCCCAAGTTTTTTGAAAAGAATTTTGTTGCTATATCTCAGTAAATTAAATCTGATTCAGAGAAGCATGTTGGATTATGAGAAACATAACATCCCCTCAGCCCTCGAGTTTTGTGGCTTAATAAATTCCCAATTAACCTACAGACCTTGAGCTGCTTTTGTAGCTACCTCTAAGGGGGGAAAGCAGCCCTGGCGGTCTGTTGTGTGCCAAGCACCTGTCCATGGCACAGGAGCCTTGTTAAAACTGGTAACCATGCACACTTTTTCCCCCTTTCAGGATCCTCAACATCCCAAACACTGTTCAATAGAGACTATGACTTTGCCACGTGTGTTTTTTTGTTGTTGCTAGGGAATGGTAGATAGAAAATAGAAGTCCATGTATTCTGTTAAGAGGTCATATGTTCTATCTGGGTCGATGCACAAATTGCAATGCTATGAGATGCAACTATAGCATCCTAGACAGACTGCCGTTCATTCTCTTCTGAAATACCTCCAGCAAAGGATACCTCACCACCTCCAGAGGCAGCTTGTTTTACTGTCAAAAAGCTCCTGTTGTTAAGAAATTTGTTTTGATGTTTAGCTGAAATCTGCTTGCCTTAACTTTCCATCCACTGATTCTAGTCTTGCCCTCTGAAGCAGCAAAGAACAACTCTGGTCCATCTTCTGCATGATATCTCTTCAGATATTCAAACAGTTATCATGTCTCTCTTTAATCTCCTCCATGCTAAACATACCCAGCTCTTCTTCCTCAGGCGTGGTCACCAAACCCTCCTCATATGTTTGCCCTCCTCTGGATTGGCTCCAAGTTGTCAATCCCCTTTTAGGCATTAGTGCCTAGAACAGGGCGCTGTGCTCCAGAACCAGATATCCCATTCCCATGGCTTAGTATCATTTGGTTCCAGCTGGATTCAGAATGGGACTAGAGGAAGCTTTCTCCTTCATCAGGCTCTCTAGAGCAGTGCTTCTTAATGGATGATTGTAGTTGTTTTCCCCAGCATGTCAGGAAATGGTACCATATTTGTTCATGTTGGCTTCAACTGTTTCTTTTGTTTCTGGAAACTCTCCAGGGACTGGTAGCTAATGACCGGTGGACTGGCATCAGTCCATGGACCACTGCTTTGAGTAGCACTGCCCGGGGCTATGAGGAGGGGGCATGTGGCCATTCTGCTGTCATAGTAGTTATCCCACCTTGGTATAATTGCTGCACAGGATTGTTCTGTCAGTGGCTACGCTTGACTGCATGGCTATGATAGGAAACTCTGGGCGGTGCTTTGATGCCATTCAGATATGTGTGGTTGTTAGTGAAACACTACAACCTTCATGGCCATAAAGACAATTTGATTCTGAATTCTGCTGGGTTTTAAAATGTGGTTCCTTATGAACAGAGTATAAAATAAACAGCCATATATCTGGGAAATGGTCTGAGAGTAATCAAGTGCGGGGCAGAGACTGAAAAGGGAAACTTTTAAATAGGGGATCTAGCTACAAAGACTGACTGGCTTTGTGGCGGGGTAGGGGGAGGTCTGCTTCATGGGGAGAGCTAGGAGTTAGCTTGAGAAAGTTTATTGTAGTATTCTGCCCACCTATGAATAGCATTCAGGCCCTGCCCTGAACATTCCTCTGTCTTGAGCTAACAGGCCTCCAGACTGATGCAAAGCTGTGAGAGAGCTCTGCAGAAGAGACAGGGCTTCGAGGTCAGGGTCACTGATATTCCTGCCAAATGGGCAAGGGAAATGAGGAGATGCTGCATCCAATTCCTTGTGCTGTTTCTTCCATGCCACGTTCCTTTTCCCCATTTCTCTTTTGAAAACCTGCTTCCCTCTCGACCTCATCACAGGACAGGTTACACTTTTCAATTACTGAAAATAACAGAACTGCAGCAGGACTGTCAGAATAAAAATAACACTATAATGAAATCTGAAAACGAACAGGCTTAATCATTCAGTGTCAGTGAAATTCTGCTTGGTTTCTGTTGCTGGTTTCTCTTGCTCCTAAATTTAGCTGATCACGCTGCTTACCAAGCTGGAGGGATTCCCAAAATTAAGATTTAAGAACATAAGAATAGCTGTGGTGCATCAGACTGAAGGCCTAAAAAGGCCTACATAATTCTCTTCCCATAGTGACATACCAGAGGCCCATGGGAAGCCCACAGAAGACATGAGTGCAGTAGCACCCTCCAACTGTTGCTTCCTAGCTACTAGTACTGAGAGCCATGGTGGTTCAATACTGGAGGTAATATATCGCCATCATGACTCGTAGTCACTGATGATCTCATCCTCTGTTATCTAATCCTCTTTTAAAGCAATCTGGGTTGCTATCTGTTCTGCCTCTTATAGTGGATGCCACACTTCAGCTATCCATTACGTGTGCAGAAGTATTTCCTGGTCTTCCATCCTGAACTCTTCATCATTCAGTCCCATTGGAGAATCCCAGGTCCTAGTGTGATGAAAGAAGAAGATAATCATCTTCCTAACCACTTTCTTCATGTACTATACAATATAATACAATTTTATACACCTTTTATATATCTTATTTACTTTTTTAAAAAGCTTGGTAGCTTCAAACATTATAAGCTTTCCTTTTTGGTAAGGTGCTGCAGCCCTTTGAAAATCTGTGTTATCATTTTCTGCTCTTTCCAGCTCCTTTTTCAGCCGTGGTTACCAGAACAGTAAAGAAAAAAAATCCCACTGGGGTAAATTACCATACTGGGGTTCATTGTTTTGTAGTTACCAGAACTACAGATAGCATTCAAAGTATGATCACACTACCAATGTGTAGGAAGACATTATTATTTTGACAGTCTTGGGTTTTTGTTATTCTTTTTCAAACGATACTCAATATGCTTTCATTAAGCTAGCCATATCTAGAACCTTTCCCTGGTCAGTTAGCTCCACAACTGAGAACCCATCAACATATATGCAAAAGTGGGAATGTGTTTTGCTCCACTGTGCTTAATTTTACCTTTGGCTACATAAGAGTACATTTGCCATTTTAATGCCCATTCCCACAATATGAAAACTCTTAAAGCTCTTCATAATCTCTTCCCCTCCCGAACACCATAAATTATTTCATGTGTTCAACACAGAAAGCCACCTCTTTGTTCACCCCAAATGCCAGATAATTTCTGAGCAACTCAAAAAGTTCCAGTAAAAATCACACCCCAATGTTTGCACGCTTCCATTATGAGAACTGCCCTTTTTATGATTCTTTGCTTCATCTTCTTTAAATAGTGTTTAAAAAAAAATCTTTCATCTTCTTTAAATAGTCACCAGTTCATAAGGTGACCCATGACTGCTATGTTTGTTCAGGATTTTTGGTAAGGGACTTTAGCAAAAGGTGTTTAAAAGCCTGTAACCAATGGGCATGTTTGCACATCATGATAAGCTGCAATTTATTTAACCATGAATTGTACAGCAGAGAACAAAACTATGGTTTATCTTCCCTACTTCTGATTTCTTTTCTACTCCTTTTTTAACCTTGTTTTTTCAGGGACAGCTAAGGATACAAGCCACAGCTGAGAGTTCAAGCAATATAACAATCCATAGTTTGAACAAACAAGAGTTCGTAATCCAAAAACAAACCTTAGATTTGGATCATAGTTTGTGGCTGGTTAACAAATTTGCTATTTTAGCAGCAGTAGAATGGCACATCACAAGCCACATACCACACAATGTGCAAACACAGTCTTTGTCTCCACTCCTACACCTCCCCATCCACATGCTTGTTAACACTCTTAGAAACTCTAAAAGGTTAGTAAAACAGGATCTGACCTTTGTAGAAGCAGTAACTTCTTCAGCAAGACTTGTCCTTCTGCTTATTTGATCATTTTTTCTTGAATCACATTTTCCAGTAGTTGACCTAGAACAGATATTAAGCTAACCATCTTGTAATTTCATGGTTCCCTTTAGCTCCTTTTTTAAAAACTAGTGTGACAATAGCAACTTTCCAATTCTCTGGTACAGAGATATCATGTGGTTTTGTTAGAACAATTTCACAATGAATTATTTAAGAATTCTTGGGTGGGTACCTTCTGGACCCATGGATTTGATGTTTTCAAATTATCTGTCATTTCATATAAGACCCATTTACTACAATGCCTCAGACTCTCCTCTTATAGATACCAATTTAGCCAAGTTTGTGTTCTATTTTGTTTACCTTGTTTGATCAAGATTCCCTTTCTCTGAAATAAGCCTTCTTTTCACTTATATCCTCCTTGACACTGCTTGTTAGCTCTGCTGAGGATCTCTTGGACTTGGGGGTCCTATTTGTGATCCTGAGCTGCAGTATACATTCTAGCTGAGCTTCTATTATTGTGATTGTGAATAATTCCCAAGTATGCTGGTGAGATATGAGCTTCTTAACGTTCTCTTTTAATTTTCTTTTTACAGTCCCTTGGCTTCTGATAAATGTCCTCTTTTGTAGTCACATGTGTCTGCTAGTCTGCATTTACAATTTTTCACTTATATACAAGTTTAGCTTGATAGAATTGTGCTTACTGTTTCCAGTTGGTTCAACAGTGTTCATATCTTGCAGTGAGTTCTGGGCACCATTTAGGATTAAACCCAGTGTCCCCTTTCCCCTTTACTTAGTTCTGTGGCCAGTGTTCATTTGTAGTATTTATAAATTTAACCACTTTATCATGACTGGAACTTGCATTTATTTATTCTCTGAAAACTGGGTCATCCATTGCTATAATACTTTATCCTTGGGATATCTCCCTCATTTCCCATCTCAAGCAAAACTGGGGAATTGCTGTGTACTTTTAGGAACAAAAGTGTGGTTCCTGTTCTGCTGTGCGTTTTGTCTGCTTACAGGATTTTGCATTAATTGGCCTGAAGAAGATGTCATTGACATTTTCCCCTGTGCCTGAGAGGAATACCATTAAGGCCTTTTTGGTTAGGTTATTGAAAGGATTTATCTTGGGATTTCTCACTTGTGTGTTGCTGAAGTGGCACACTACACATTTTAGAAATACTCCAAGTAATTGTGATGTAGTTGTTCGCTTGTAGAATGTTCCCCCCTGCAACCTTACATTTAGAAGCAAGTCATAATTTGTTGGATCAAATCTCATGTTTCATATATAGCTGAATGTTATGTTAGTGGCAGCCTTCTTTCTGTGTATGTCATGCTGATGGGGAAAAGACACAATTGCTCTGTAAACGTCTGGTAACTGAAACACCTGGACCAAGTGTTACATTCTTCCCCTGCAGTCTGCCTCCCTAGTTTGCACTTTTTTTTTTATCTTTCTGCACCTAAACATCTTTTTTGTTTTGTTCTGTGTTCTCAACAAGGAGCTTCAGTCAATATTTGTACCTTGTGTCAAATTGTGTCATATCTGTATCTTCCAGTCTTGGCTCTGGTCAGTTCTATTGACCAGGCCTTTAAAAAGGCCCACAGTCAACCAAGGCACACCTCTGCCTTTCCTTCCAGATAAACTGAGTGGGGCATAAATGTTTCAAACACATTTAGAGCTACCTAAAAATGAAGCACAAATGCTTCAAACTCCTCTGGGGCAGTTAACCTCCCATGTATGGGAGAAGGCCTGAAATGTATTGTGTTCCTTATAATATTTTCCTGATACATAAATCTCTTTCTCTCTCTGGCTTTTCTTCGCAAACGAAGATTCAGGAAGGACTCATCCCGCGCTTTCTGCAAGGGCGCTGATGACTGAAAAGGCCAATCCGAGATAGACAAGTCCGGTTGCAGAAAGCACAGCAGAAGGTCTCCTTGGGTGATGTTTCCGGGTTGTGATTCTTTCTGCGTTGTCGTTTCTCTTCAAGACTTGTTCGGTGCGAGTTCTCAAATAAGGCTGCAGCATTGTGGATAGTGCGTCTCCATGCCTCCCGATGTGAGGCCCAGGTGGACCATTGTTGGTGATTAATTTGGCCAAGACTGAGATGTTGTTTCATGAAGTCCTTGTATCGCTTTTTTGGAGCGCCCCTCTTACGTTGACCCGTGGTGAGTTCACCGTAGAGTACTATTTCTGGGAGGCGATGGTCCTCAATCCTAGAAATGTGCCCTGCCCACCGCAGCTGTGTTCTCAATATCATGGCCTCAATGCTGGTGATCCCTGATTGCTCAAGGCGGCAACATCCGTTAAATAGTCAGTCGAGTGTATATTTAGGATTGTGCATATACAGCGCTGATGACAGCGTTGGAGGAGTCGTAAGTGTTGGCAATAGGTGACCTGATGCTAAACTCACCACAGAAGATTATTCTCTGCATGGAAACCTTTTCTTTCCTTAATTAGCCAGGAACATATTCCCCTTCTTCATAGAAAAAGGAAGGATGGTCTTGCTGCATCTCAGCGAACCCAAGGCTGTTGTTGTTCCCCAGCTGTTCACTTTGGAAGTGGATTGCCAAAGGTGATCTAGAGAGGGCAGTTGTACCCTAAGTGGTCATTTGGAACCCTAGTTTTGGCTTTGGTGTTTGGCTCCAGACCCCCTTTTCCTAGATGGTTTAAGAGGAGCTGAATTTGTCTGACATTAGGATTCTGGATTTTTGAAGTAAAACTACAACAAATCTCACAGGCCGAGCTGCCCTATAATCCTCTTTGAGAATTGCATTTGATGTGACCTTACCCAGCCTGTGGCCAGAGGAGATCTTTGAAAGTCTCCCCAGCCCTCCTCCCATGGTAAGAAGCTCTTTGATTACCCAGCTCATCTACTCCCCAGCCCCCAGTCTCCTCAACACATTCCCTGCCCGTGGTTAGACAGCTTTCAGGGGTAGAGCTGCCTCCGCCCCTTTTCATTTTCCTATCGAGTACTAAACCTCAAGACGTAGTTAACCCAAATCCAGATTTATTTAGGATTTATCTGCATTATTAATTCCTGTTGTGTTGTGGGAAAGTGCTAAAGGACTCAGATTGTCTATGAAATTAAAGAGAGAGGTTTTCTGAAGGAAAGCATAATTTTAGAAACATATTTGTAGGCCCAAGCTTAAAATTCAGTGTTTTAATTGGGACTTGGGTGAGAACTGACCATAATAATTTGATCTCCCCCTTCAATAAATACTCTACCAGGCTGTTTCATGCATTAATCTGGGTTTAATGTAGATTTAAACATTTACAATGCAAAATAATTTGGGTTGAAATAATCCCCCTTGATAAAGCTAGAACCGCACCCCCAGCCGCACAACTGTCACCATCTCAGACAGCCAGGAGCTGAGAACTTGAATATGCAAATTAGAAGGAAGAAAATGTGTGCAAGACTTAAGATGGTGTGTTATACTTTATTTCTTTGCCAGCTGACTTTGCGGGGGGGGGGGGACTGAGTGAGCACTGGATAAATTCTAAATGACAGCTCTCACTCCAGCCTGCCCAAAATGGTGTGTGTGTGTGTGTGTGTGTGTGCTTCAGGTTGCCTGTCGACATATGGCAACCCAATGAATTACGTAGGATTTTCTTAGGCAAGGAGTACTCTGGGGTGGTTTTGCCAGTACCTTCCTCTGAAATATAGCTCTGGTATTGGGTGGCAGTCTCCCATCCCAGTACTAACTAAGGCTGACCTGCTTAGCTTCCAAGATCAGACAGAATCTGGTACCTTTAGGGAGCATACAGACAACCGAAATGATAAGTCATACTTCATACAGAAGGTAAATCCTATAACACTCTGCTACTATAAAGTTTACTGTTCATATGGATGGTTGTGCGGTGTGAGGGAGCTCATCTGCTTCTGGGACTCCTTTGGCCATCTATTGGCTTTTAGTGCCCTGTTGATATTCCTGCATGGCAGAATGGGGTTGGACTGGATGGCCGTTGTGGTCTCTTCCATCTCTATGATTCTATGATAACTCATGAAAGGTCTCTGACACACTTAGCAACCACTTTATGTGCCATGCAGTTCTTGGCATGAATGAATGTGTCACATGGCTAAAGGTGCCACAGTTCTCTAGAGGCTTCCCCATCTGTGCTATAGTGGAATCCCATTGTCAGACCTCTTGGACACCCTGCAAACATAGCACCCTTAAAAGGCCATATACTCTGTCCCAAGCTTTGGGTCCCAAGTGCCCAAGGATCTGTTAAGAGTGTCATGAATAGCAGAAACATGATTCTTCAATATTCAGAACACCTGGGCACTTGTCAGTGGTCTAGGTAGTTACCACAGGCAAATTATTTGAGTCAATGACATTCTGTATTTTGAACCACAGAGTTTACACAGCATGATGTGGCACAAAATAGCACCTGGACAGGTCTCTAGAGGGCAAAATGGAATCTTGTACACCCATTCAGCTTTTTACAGTTATTTGAAATATTTGAAATATATGAATATTCTTTGTGTTCACGAGACTTTGCTGTAGAAGCAGAACAGCTTGGAGAAAAGAAAAGTCAAAAAAATAATGAAATAATATGTAACTAGGTGTACCTGGCATAACATATGCCCAATTGCTCTTCTCTTTCTGTAATGTTCTGTTTGCCTTTTTCGTTGTAATGTTTCATTTTGATGTCTTAGTCTATTTGATCTGTCCTCTAATGTTTCATTACTATTTCTTGTATGGTTTCTCAGAGTTCTTTCACACGGTTCACCCATTTTTACAAAGTCTTAGATGCCGATTGAGTGGCAGGAGTGGATTGTGAGGTGGAGAGGGAATGTGCATGTGGGTGGTGATTGGCTGAGGGAGTGGGGGAGGGAGGGGATTGGTTGGGTATGTTTCCTAAGCAGCCAATGAGCACACTGGGAAAGGAAACATACCCAAGTGTTTTATATATAGATATAGATATGGAAACAGCGACACTTCAGAGCCCCAGAGAGACCCTTGACGTGAGGAAGACCCAGTCTTGCACTCATTGGTATTCATACTTTTCATTTATACACAGCCTGTCTGCTGTGGGGGAATTAAAAGTGTTTTATGTCCTTGGGGTTCCAGTGCAGACTCCCACCCTGTGTGTGCCCCACACAGCCTCCCACCAGGCGTGGAAACCTCTATGGCTGCAGCAGCGTGTCTGTGTTGTCTGCCCCTGGAGCAGGCCTGGGGACCATTAATGCCCATCACTGTAGAGAGACGGTCCAGTCAGTGAGCTAGCTGCCTTTCAGGCCACAAGACTCCAGGTGTCTTCTCTGCTATCAGTCACTCCCAACATTTCTGTCACTGGCACTTTTCCAATAAAGCCTATACCTGCCGACCCCAGGGGAAGGCATCAGTGAGGAGTGGGTGTCACCTGTGTACACTACAGATTTCACAGCAAGCCTGTGTTTACATTGGCGATGGCCACAGACAACCCTCTAGTATAGGGCCTGGCGGTGGAGGTCAACCAACTAAGGCAAACTGACAACCTTTCTTAGGAGAGACCTCACAACCACCAGGCAATGGATTAACCAGGAGGACATACGGCAGTGCTGTGAAGGTATTTTGTGATGGTCCACAGGACACAAATCATAACATTTGTAAGCTGAGATTGCACAGCCAATCCTCACAGTTAGACAGTACTACTACGTTATATGGATTTCAGGAAAAGGGGAAAGAACAGGATTTTGGAAAAGAAAAGTAAAGAAAAGGCCCTGTGCAGTTTATAATTCAGTATACCTAGAAAGGAGATTAAACCAGCTGAGTGAGCATAGGGCTGTCAGACTAGAACATACCTGGCCATCAAGGCAAACATGAGTGCTGGGCCTTTTTCTGAAGCTCTTTAATGTGTGTGATCTCATGTCCAGGGAGGAGGTTTTGGAGGGGCCTGGGCACTTGACCGCAGGGAGAGACCCTTGTGCAGAGATCCTTCTCTGCCAAGTCTTGTGACTTGCTTCTTTCCCAGGCTGGAGGCTTGCACTGAGCGTTCCCTCCCCCCCCCCACTCCAGCCTGAAAGGCATCCCCCATCAATAAAGGCATTAGCTGACTAAACAGTCTGATGGCTTTGCTTCTCTGGATTAACCCTTTGGGAGCTAGGATTCCCTCAGACTTGTAAAGGTATTGATCACACAGATCATGTTTGCCTTTCCAGCATCCACACTCACTCATGCACACAGTGTGTCTCTCCCTCCCCTCTCTCTTTTGGTGGATAGTTAGAGACACGTAGCACTGTCGCCCTGCTATTGAGGTCAGAGAGCTGGGGAATCACCCCAAGTCAGGACTGAATGGGCAAGGAGCAGGAGGCGTCACACCCCTGGAAAGGGAATGGGCTGGGCCTCAGCCTCAGGATTCACGTCTTGCATGTTTGCATAAGTGACTTTTAAACCAACAAACCAGCAACTCTGAAATGGTTTTATTACAGTTTTTGAACAAGACAAATAAACTAATATT
Source organism: Gambelia wislizenii (assembly GCA_030847615.1). Lineage (NCBI taxonomy): Eukaryota > Metazoa > Chordata > Lepidosauria > Squamata > Crotaphytidae > Gambelia > Gambelia wislizenii. The sequence continues at coordinate 1,095,305 of JAUMIR010000008.1, forward strand.
CTAACAAAAAATAACAAGGGAGAACTAACATATAGGGATGTTGAAATGGGTTAAGGCAGTGGTTCTTAACCTGTGGTCTGGGGACCCCCAGGGGTCCAGGATGTCCTCAGAAGGGGTCCTTGAAGGCTTGAAGGCTGCTCGGCCCACCTCCTCCCTGCAGTAGAATGGCCACATGACAGGAGCCAAGGCAAAGGCAAAGGGCTGGCTGGCTTGGTTTGTGTATTGCCATTCAATTCGCTCCAGCTACAAACTTGCAGGAAGAAGCAGGAGAAAAGTCTTCCCTCCCCCTCCAGTGCCTCTGAGGGAAAGTTTTATGGATTGTGTAATTGTATCATTATTATCATGTATTGTTGTTGTTAGGGTTTTAAATTTTAAATTAGGTCTTGGTGGCAACAAAAGACATTTAAAGGGGGTCTCGGTTAAAGAAAAGGGTAAGAGCCACTGGGTTAAGGTATTTTGCCATAAGAGCTGGAAAAACAAATATACCAGATTTTAGGCTGACTACAAAGGGGGAGTCTCAAGAGAAATGGACCAAATGTCCTTGTATCTTTCTTTTTGCTTTCAGATCTTTGTTTGGGGGTAGGATTGTTAGTTGCTGTCTTTGCTGAGGTCTGGACTGTAGCTGCCACATCTTCTAGCTGCTGTCCTGTGATTAGAAACATCCTAGGCAGGAAGACTGAAAAGTGACTCACTTCCTAGGAGCCTAGGAAGCAGCCATACACCAGACTGGATGGTTTATGTGCCTAACCCAGTATTGTTGACTCTGACTGGCAGTTCTTCAGGCTCTTGTGCAAACAGGCTGAATGCCAGGAGCTTACATGGGAAATCCTTTCTGACCCACTGGGTGAAAAAGCTGACCTGGTTTACACAACAGAACCTGGTCGGGTGCTGCCAGAGGAAAGTCTGTTTGACCCAACTGAGCCCACTAGGTGTTTGAGTTAGCAGCAGGTGAGATCTGATGGCTGGGGGCAGGTAGCTCCCCTGATCTATTGTGAATTTGTCTCCCTGTTGAGGCAAATTCTCCAAAGAACTGGATGAACAGGAATGGGAACCTGGTGGTTGTGCCTGCATTGGTAGAAATGGTGCTTATTTCCCACAGGCCAGTTACCCTGGGAAGCTATAGCCTCCCCTCCACACATGGCAGCAGGAGCAACTCAGAAGCAGCCCCCAGATGGTGGAATTCCTTCCCTAGGAAGGTTGGCCTAATCTTTACTTCCTTGTAGAGAAGCTGTTAAAACTTATTCATTCCATTCATCTCTGATTGGGTTTTAAAATGAGATTCAGCCTTCTCTCTAGTATGCTTTTTTTTTAAATTAAGAAACTTCGAGAACAAAGTAGGACAAAAGTGGTAAAAAGCCTATCTACAAAGCACAAAACAAAACAGAGCAGGTACACTGATAAATATCATGGAACAATTCGTAAGACAGGACAAGGGGATGTTAACAGCTGTTGCAGGTGGTCATTTTATTGGATGAAGTAAGATACTGAGTTTGAGTAAAATACCTGCATAAAAGTATATTCCATCTTTAGTATGTGAAGAAAAGCCAGTGAGAGAGATGTTTTTGGAATAGTTTTCCTCTTCCTTTAACATTCTGTTTTGCATTTATTTTGGGAATGAAATTATTTTGAGATTTGGATTCAGCTTTGGGGATTCCTTGGAGCAAAAGGATAATTGATAAACAATAAATAATTGGAAACCATCTAGCTGAAAATGGGGCTGAACTGGAGACCTTTGCAAAAGTTTGTGTCCTACTACTGAGTAAGGAGCTTTCCCTAAACAAGCAGCCTGCCCCCCTAAAGCCAGCCTTGGGGGTAGCGTGCTGAAGGACCCAGGATATTTGGTGTTTTGGGTTTTTTTTAATGATTTTGGTAACCAAACAGTTTAGTGCCCAGAATGTGTGATGGACTGAAGCATTTAGCATTCACTACCGAGAGAAAGAATGCATCCATGTTAGCTTTGTTCCTTTAAGAAGGTACGGTACTTGGTTAAGAAGATTTCCCTTTTCACTGAGGGACCATAGCTGGTATGCTTTCCAGGATGTGAATAGATCAGGAGAGCTTGACTGACAAAACAGCATGCCGCCCAAACTCTGCCAAGCTGATTTGAGGAAGACTGTACAGTATTGGTTGCCTGCCCTAGAGCAGTGCTACTCAAAGTGGTGGTCCCTGGAGGAGAGCAGGTCCCTGAGCCATTGGCTGCCGGTCCCTGGCAGGTTTCCAGGAAAGAAAGAAGCCATTGTACCCAATAGGCACAAATGTAGTGTTAGTCCCTGATACATTCTGGAGAAAAATAATTGCTGGCCCCCCACATCAAATAGTTTGAGAGGCACTGCACTAGAGTATTTTGCCTAAAAGCTGTAACTTGGAGGTTCTGGACCTAGTCTGGAGAAAGAGGACATCAGAAGAGTCCTGCAGTGGGACCAGACCCAAGGCCTACCGGGTCCAGCATTCTGTTCCCACAGCGGCTAACCAGATGCTTCCGGGAAGCTCACAAGCTAGATGAGAGTACGTTGGTACCCTCCCCCTTGCAGAAAGGGAGGTGAAGGAAAAAAGGGACAGCAAGGTCACCTCATAATGAAGTGGTCAGCATTGGATTTCTGTCACTCACACCAGCTAAGCATACAGTTGAGCTCAGCTGGGACACATTAACAAAAAAGGAGTGGCAGCAGACCAAGATGGGAATGACTGTTAATCTAGATCTTGGAGCATCTCCTGCAGCACAAGGAATCTTGCATCCAAAGCCTTACTCTGAATGAAATAAGAGCTGTACAGGATCCCCAAGCTACTCTCAGGAGCCAGGATCTCTCCCACCCTCTCCCACCCCAAGTTTGCTAAGGATGCATGATGAATGCTTGCATCTGAATACATTCCTGGAAAAACTGCCCTTCCAGTGGAAATGTTTCTTTCTTTTGTGTGTGTGAAAAATTAACTTTATTCAGGTTAGAACATGGATTTCAGCAGAAGCAGCCAACAATCAACTAGCTAGGAAGAAACCTGAACTTGATAGCTCCATTTTCATTTTCCATACATGAAGCAGAGTTCACAATGGAGGGGAAGAGGAAGGAAATCAGGTGCTGGAGACTTCCACACATTAAATTATATACTTTGTGTGGGAGGTGAAACTTGTTTCTTGGTAGCCTGTAGCATAAGTTTAATATTTTACTGCCTATAAGCTGACAATTAGGATGGTGAACCAAAATCCCTCCCAACTCTTTGTGGGTGAATTAACCTCTCTCCTGCTTCCACAGAGCATGTCTTTGCCTCTCCCCCCCCCCCCACAGTGGTGCTGCAGAACCAACACCTCTGCCTTCCTCCCAGGACGTACCTGAGCGTGAGGGAGGGGCAGCTTCCTGCAGGGCATCTGACTCGTGGAGGCTGGAGAGAGAATCCTGGCTAGGATAGATCTTGGCAACAGGCAATTGTTTGTATTATTTAACAGAGTTTTTTCCTTATTGGTCAATAATTGGTTGACTGATGATAATAATAGAACTGGAAGGGACCACAAAGGCCATCCAGTCTAGCCCTCTACCACTGCAGGAAAACCTACCATTGATAGGTTGCCTTCTGCTTAAAATCTTGTCATGAGGGAGAGTCCACCATCCTCAGAAACAGCGATTCTGTCTAATGTTTGAAATATTCTTACCAGCAAGACATGACTGTTTTGAACTACAGCTTCCAAAATTCCCGTTAGTAGTGGACGTGGTGGCTAAGGGATTCTGGATGTTATAATCCAGAAACTTTTCCAAATTCTGCTTTCGTGTTATTTGAACCCCTTGATTTGGGTCCTATCCTCTGGAGCAGCAGCAGCAGCAGCAACACTCCACGACCATCTGAAAACCCTTCAGATATTTAAAGATGGCTGACATATTGCCTCGCAATCATCCCTTCTCCAGGTTAAACACACCGAAGTCTTTTTGTCTTTTTTCTGCAGACTTGGTCTACAATTGATCATCATTTTTGCTGCTCTTCGGAACATGTCCCATGTTTTTCTGGAATTGAATTGCTCAGATCTGAACACGTTACTTCAGGTCAGGTCTGACCAAAGCAGAGTAGTGGTACTATTACCTCTGGTTACTATAATGCTGTTATGCTGCTGCCTAGAATTGCATTGGCTCATTTTGCCAACATATCACACCATTGCCTTGTGTTTAGCTTGTGATTCTTTTCATCCTTTTCACATGTACTGCTTTCAAGCCAGGTGCACCCATCTTGTACTTAGTAAATGATATTTCGACATTTTCTTTCTGACAGATGTTTAAGTTTTAAAATGGCTTGTGAGATCTTGGCCAAGTAAGAAAAGCTAGCATTGAGAAGTGTCAGGACACAGTGGGGGAACGAATGGGGATTGAAAGAGGCTGGTATTTGTTACTGAGCAGGTTTCTCCATCTGGAGGCCTTTGGGCCAATTGTCAATGTGAGCCCTGAAGCTGCTGATGAGTTAGCAGAATTGTCTGATTGGAAAGCAATGGCTTCATTTGCTTTTGGATTCATCCTTTTGAGCTTTCATGAAAGAATCTCCTCCTCTTGGAGGTATTCATTTAATTTAAGAGCAGCTGAGAGTGGATGGCTGAAGATGACAGATGGGGGAATGCGGGTGTTGTATAGGCAGAGACGGAGCTCCTTATATCTCTCTTTTCTGAGCACACAGTCGCTTTTCCTGCTGTTCCTGTACTGCTTCTCTTTCTCTTTGAGCAGTTTTCACTCAATATTGCACAAGAATGGCTTTCCTCTGGACTAAGGTTTCACCAGCTTAATTTGTGTTCCTTCTACTCTGTGAAGATGAAGTATACTGAAAGAAGGCTGACAAACTAGCTAGACCAGAAAAAAGTAGACTAGAAAGAAGAGGCAATAAATATATGGAGGGCTGGTTCTGAAAAAGAATGGCTCTACAAGTTTGTCAGAGGACCCCAATTCTGTTTAGAAATCTTTCTGTTATTATAGATGAGGGTTGACACCAGGATTAGCTGGTAGTCTTAAAATAGCTGCAGTAAATATGTTGTTGCATCGTCCAAAATAGTTGCTAGACTATATGTGTTTGTGTCACACCATTAAAAGTTAACCAAGGCCTACTAGTTGTTCAGAGAGAGAGAGAGAGAGAGAGAGAGAGTAGTATGGTGGGAGAATCAGGACAGGAGGCTGGTTAGCCTTCTGAGCTTGCAGCCTATGCTCTGTGTGCCATTTAGGTTTGGAGGAGGAAGAGGATTAAGAGAAACGAGAGACTGCTTTTGAAGAACACAAGACATCAAGCCAAATGTGCGTGATAATTCTTTACTTTTTTTGGGGGTAATAACTGTGAAAGGAGCAGTGCTAGTGTAAGGGAGAGAACAGTATGCTTTAAATAAATCACCACAATAAGTGGAAGAGAAAGACCCTTTCTCCTGGAGGTGATATGGCAAAAAGTGCTCAGTGTATCATATTCTTGCATACAAATGTGTTTCAGGTTTCAGCATTGTTTTCAGGCTGCCCTCCCCCCAATGTTTTATTTCTACTCCCATTTCCTTGGTTCCACCCCCTCCTTCTTTTATTCTGCTAAAGGAAACCCCGAGCACCTCTGGGCGGAGAGAGACCTGACCCTCTCCAGAATGGTCACTGATCTCTTCCAGTGTCAAGCCCTATACATCTTACTTTAAAGTAACTAGCACCAAGCCTTTAGAATGTCTGTGCTTCCTTGCCAGTATTAAGGCGAGGGCTTTGTCTGCTTCCTCTGAATGGGATGCTCAGCAACAGTCGGACTGAAGTTTGCCTTAGCCATTGGTGTAGAGCTTGCATTTTTCTCACTCTGCTCTGCTGGCCATCACAACTCTCTTTGTGAACTCATCTGTCGATGCCCAGCTCTTGCTTGATGTCTCACTTCCAGAACAGAGGGAATGCTCTGCCCCCCAAAAAATTTAGTTAGCAGTTGTTCACTTAAGTGGAATTGACTTTTTATCGGCTTTTCTCTATACGACTGCCACCAGCGAAGGCCGTTTCCTCCTTTCCTCTTCTCTGTCTGTCAGTTCCCTCTACATTCCTATCGGCAGCCTTTAGCTCTGATCAATACTAACCACTGTGTAACAGCTCACGCACGGCTGCTTTAGTTTGCATCGATCAAACCACTCTTCCAACAGGTAGCTGGCTCTTTGAGGCAATGACTTGAGATAACTTCAGGCTAATTCATTACAGAGGATTTGAAAGAGGCCCCATGCCCTGTTTTAGAGAGAAACTTGGATATCAGAAACCTGAGAATAATATGCCCCTTGCTTGAGAGTCTTCCCTTTCTGAAACGTCACTGTAATCCAAATCATTACATACATCATCAAGTCAAAACGGTTTGTTCTCAATGGCATGATTTTGGCTTTTGGCAAGCTGAGAAGCAAGTTGTGTCTTACAAGGAGACCCTTTGCGTAGGATCTCCGGCACATGCCAGTCATATATTTTTTTCTGTCCAGATCCACCCCAACTGCCTCCAGAGTTGCCTCTGGAGCAACCCTTACATTTGGCACCTTAACCAACCAGGTAGACTGGGGTGGGGATGGGTGGCAGCAGCAGCTGCTGCTATTTAGACCCAGCCGCACACAGACTGGAGGTCTCCTAAAGTGCCACCTGTTTCTGAGGGTGGTGTCCAAAGCTCCTAATACACCTTCACCCAGTCACACACTTCTGCTTTTCTAGCTGAGAAGTTGGTCATTAAAGGAGGCAACTAACATAACGTTTATGTTTGTTAAATATTCCGCAGGCCAATAAGACCACCCAGAACTGCCAACATGAAAGGGGGATCAGTTCTCACCTAAGTCATAGGCTTTTCCAGGCAAGGTCAGAAACCAGCAGGGCAACTGAGGTTGTTGCCACAGAATTCCCAATGAAAGAAGTGTTTATTATTGTGGAAGATTTGAGGCAGTTCCCAAAAGGAGCTAATCAACAAGTAATAAGACTTCAAGAGAGCAATTCAAAAACCTTGGTGTTAACTCTTCTGCTCACAGCTAAGAGAGTGACAGCTGCTCTTGCTTTTGCACAGCTTAGCCAAAAATGGAGAGTCTGCAACAGGGCTGTTCATCAGGGTTGCTTCCTGAAAAATCAGCATGTGATTTTTCCATATGCTGGGGCAGGCCAGTGATCTACCCCAGGGTGGACTCCTTTGAGTCACAGGGGACCCCCAGAGTTCTGGTCACAGATATCCCAGCTCCTGTGAGCTCAGGTGCTTTCTTCAGGTCACTTCACCACTTTGAAGTGAATGCATCTGTAAACCTTCAGCTGAGCTTCAGGTCTCAGCAACAGCCATTGTATGATTTGCATAACATGTAGTAGAACACACTGGTTGTGTAGGTTACCTGATGACCAGTATGACACCTTGTGTAGGCTCTAGAACACAAAGTACCTGTTTTAAGTCCACATCTAAGACATTTAAAATGTGCTTGAAAATACACAAAAGGCAGATGTTGCAAATGCATATCACATAAGTATACTTGTCAGGATTGGCTGCAGCTCTCTGTTGACTGTATGCTTGGTAATGTAAACCCATCTTTGTCTGTTAAATATTCCAATTTTTTGCTCACAGTGAGCTCAGGTAGTTCACCTTGTCTGGCTTCTTTAAATGTCTCTTTGACTTGATGTGAATAATAATTTTCTTGTTCTTCTATAAAGTGAAAGAGCCCTGTCCTGTAAAAGAGGCCTGAGAGAATTCTTTAGCTTGAGAAGAGGTAATTGCTGAGGAATTACAAAGCTGGACTTTCATTGCCTCCTCATGTCACACTGAGATTCTCCTTGGAGAGCCATCCAAGATCTGCTTGAGGAAGCAATAGGCCACACACCTCTTCCATGTGCATTATTTAGCACTAGGAGAAGCAGTCTTGTTGGTTACAGCAGCTCATTGAACATCACTTTAAAGTCTAGGATGGAAAGATATAACACAGGTGTACCAGTTTAGTTTGGTTCAGTCTGCTGAAGTTTAGAGTGTCTGTAGGGATGAGATCACCATTTCCCATGCTGGCTGGGGTGCTGGGAAGTGGTGTTCAGAAACATCTAGAGGTCCATAGGTTCCACACCCTTCCTGTAGCAGAGGTCTAAATGCACCATGCTGCCTATCTACTCAAAAATGGCTGTGTGTATGTAATCTATCATGCTCTCTGCAAGCAGCCATAGTAATGCATGTCAGAAATGTAAACATGAAAGATAAGCATATTTATTATGGCAGAAACTTTTGCATCTACAGTACCTCATCAGATGCATGAAAAGTTATTCTTGGTTGTCTGGTGTATACAGATGCATATGGGAGTTGTAAACAGCAGAGCCAAACATCTGTGACAAATTTATGTAAACTTTGAGGGTATAGAACAGGGGTAGGCAACAAGGGCTAGCCCTTCTGGTTTGAACCCCCTCCTGGTCTTTGATTCAAACAAGATGCATGGATACTGTGCACCTTGTTTTAAAGGTGAGTCATGCTCCTAGAAGCTATTGGGAGCAGAATTCTCTTTCAGTAAGAAAAAAAAGGCTCACGGGCTATACTTCGCACAGCTCTGGTATACATGACAAGCACAGGTGCAATTTACAACAGCTGTAATAACACAATTTACTCTTGCTTTGCTCTGTGTTGATTAATTAAACCTCTAAAATGTTGCTAGAAGAAAGACAGCTAACAGTTGGGTTTTGTTCTCACTAGATGAGGATTCAACATGGATGTGGAACTCAGAAGAACCCTTGGGTTGCTTTGTTGCTAAGCAGCATTGCAACAACACCTGGAGTGGTTCCCCAAACTTGGAATTAACTAATTGATTAACTTGTTAAGCTATTAATTCACCACTTTTACTCCCTAATGATTTCACCTAATTTTCTAGATTCCCCAATTAACTCTGAAGTTAAAAATATGCTTTACTGAATTTGTTGTTGTGAGTTGCCATCAAATCAGTGTTTACTTATGGTGACTATGAACAAGAGCCCTCCTAGACACCTCGTCATCAACAGCCCTGCTCAAGTCTTGCAAGCTCAGGGCTGTGGCTTCCATGTTTGAGACTGTATCTACCTGCAATGTGGTTCCCCTCTTTTCCTACTGCCTCCCACTTTACTAAGCATTATCGCCCTTTTAAATTAGTCATGCCATCTCATGATATAGCCAAAGTACAATAGCCCCAGTCTACGTAGTCATTTGGCTTCTAGGGAGAGTACAAGCTTGCTTTGCTCCCAAACCCATTCATTGGTCCGTTTGGCCATCTGCGGTATCCATAGAATACTATTGTGTCTCCTCCAGCACCACTTTTCAAATGAGATTATTCTCTTCCTGCTAGCTTTCTTCACTATCCAGCTTTCACAACCATATCTAGAAGCCAGAAATACTGCAGCCTTGATGGTCCTGACTTTGCTGTCCAGTGATATGTCTTTGCTCCGGCACAGCTTATGTAGTTCCTTCACAGCTGACATTTCAAATAGTCTTCTTCTGATTTCTTGACTACAGTCCACTTTTGATTTACGACTCATCTGAAATATAGCAAATCCTTGACTTCATTTGTTTCAAAGTTATGTAATTCATCTGTGGTCATTATTTTTGTTTCTTTAATATTCAACTTTAACCCTGCTTTTACACTTTCTTCCTTGATTTCCTTTAATAGTTGTTCCAAGAGTCTCTGTTATAAAATTTAGACCATCACTTTGCTTGCATGGAAGATTAATGCAATGGTCCAATGGTTATTGCAATCCTGGTGTCCACTTTCTCTGGAACTGGAATATAAGTTGAGTGTTTCCAGTCTGTGGGCCATTGTTTTCCTTTCCATATTTATTTATTTATGGCAGGTTCTAGTTACAATTTGAATGGATTCTGTCTCTGTAGCTTGAAACAGCTCTATTGGTATGCCACCTGTACCTGGTGATTTATTTCTCCCAAGTATTTTGAGAATCTTTTCCACTTCCTTTTCTAAAACTGTCAGTTCATCTTGAAATGGCCCTTCCTTTAACAGATCTGTCATTTTTAAAATCTCTTTTACAGTGTTCTTCAATATATTGCTTCCATTGTGTTTTTATTTTTTCTTGATCATACAGTGTGTTCCCCTGCTGGTCATATAGCATCCCCTTTTGTTTTGAATTTCCCTTTGATTTGTTGGATCTTGTGGAGGAGGTCTCTTGTTCTACCTTTTCTGTTGTCTTCTATTTCTTTGAATTGTTATAATGTTCTCTTTGTCCCTATGCACAAATCACTGAACTGTTGCCTTGGGGATTCTTACTCTGTTTATGTCACCCTTTCCTTTTGCTTTTCACCTGTCCTTAACTATTTGAAAAGTTTCATCTCTCATCTTTCTCTTTAGCTATAGTTAAAACCTTTTTGCATTCTTCCCTCACAATGTCCCTGGTTTTGATCCAGAGTTCTTCTGACTCCTGGTCAGTTAGGCTTAATAGTGCAAATCTGTACTTTACATCATCTTTAAATTCTACAGGGATGTTCTTCAAGTTGTATTTTGGTACAACAATTGATTTAGACTACTGAGCCCTTGGTGTCTGCTGGGGCTTGGTTCCTGGACCCCCTGTGGATACCAAAATCCATGGATGCTTAGGTCCCATTACATACAATGGTGTAGTAAAATAGTGTCCCTTATATAAAATGGCAAAATCAAGGTTTGCTTTTTGGATTAAAAAAAATATTATAAAGCCATGGCTGGTTGAATATATGGAGGCCAAATCTGTGGATATGGAGGGCTGACTGTACTTGGCTTTACTCTAATTTTGGATATTAGCAGTTCTTGGTCTGTGCCACAATCTGCTCCTGGACTTATTTTTACAGAGAGAATGGACCTTCTCAATCTTCTGCTTCCTATTATGTAACCTATTTAATTTCTGCATTGGCTATCAGTTGATGTTCATGTATACAGCCATCTCTTTTGTTGGCTTAAGACTGTGTTTGGAATGAACATACGCTTGATCTCACAAAATTTGATAAGTTGTTCCAATCACCTATTATTATCAACATGTCCTGTTTTGGTGTGTGATCAATTTCCTCATGGACTCTAGCACAGAATCTTTCAATTTCTTCCGCCTCTGTCTGGTAGTTGGAGCATAAACTTGGATTATAGTTATATTGATATTTGGTCAGACTTTACATTATATCCCTTGACTGCTTTTGCTACATCTCTCCTCACTATTAATGGCATCTCATTTCTTCTTGGATTTTCATTTCCTAGGTAGAATACTGACTGAAAATGTCCCATTCCTGTTGACTTTAGCTAATTCACCCCAAGTACTGCAATATTTATACATTCCATTTTTGTTTTACAACGTCTAACCCCTAATTTGTGCTTCTTACATCCCATGTGCCTATTATTTGCGTTGTGCAGCTTCAGACTTTCCTTTTGCCTCTGAGCATGTCAGCAGCTGAATGTCCTTGAGTCCAGTTGCATCATTAGCCACAGCACAAACCATACTTGTCTTCTGCTCTTCCCCAGCAGCTGGTTGAGTGCCTTCCAACCTGGAAGTCTCATCTTCTGACACTATCTCACTTCATTTTGGATTGTCTCATTAAAGTGCCACCACCATTGTCTCCGAGAGATCTGCAGCCCAATAACTGTTTGGCATGTTTAGGCCAACTAAGTCAAAGACCATCTGATATGGGAGACCCCACCAGCATCAGTACTACTGCTATGCATTAGAATAGCATTTGCCTCACAGGAGCGCACAATCGCACCACCATGGAAAGGAGGTGCCATGGTAGGTTTGGTGGATTAGGTCATTTGAATTTGTTGGAGTCATTTGGTTGGGTGCCTCTCCCTCATTCAATAAAACAGGAAGGCCTGCTGCCTCATCAAGAGAAGAAATGTAGAAATGGAGGAAATATGTTACATGGCTCTGACCTTCAGCAGACAAATCTGATAGTTTATTTGCAAAGACAGTAGGGAGGAGGGAGGGGGACAGAGAGAATTTTCTGGTGCCCCCATCATTGTAGTTTGGCTTGTGGGTAACTTTGGGAAAGAAAAAAAAAGAACTTTGCAAGTGAATGAGGACAGGAGGGTTAGACTCTTGGGATGAGTAAGTGGGCTTCCTTAAACTCACCCATTTTTTCTCTCGTGGTTTCTCCATCTTTCTTCCCACTCTTCACACCCTGCTTTTTACGCACCCCCTCCTACTTCTTCTTACCATTTCCTTTTAATTATACAATTAAGGCAAGATGGGTATAGAGAAGAGTGGCCTTCTCAGAGAACGCATCATTCAAACTGCATGTGCCACCAACTGTATTTTCGATTCCTGGCTCCTGCATGCAAAACATGTGCTCTGTCACTGATCTTGGCAGGCCACATTTCTTTTCTTTAAATTTTTATTTATGCCAGAAAATACAACAAATGGAACACAGCAACAATATTTTGTAAGAACAAACATTATTGAACAAGTAAATGAAGAATAAAATAAAGGCAGGCCTTGGCTAGGAGTGGGGAGGCACAAAGGATGAGAATAAGCCCTCATTGCTGTGTTTGTGGAAGATCAGTGCCCTCTTACTGACAAATCGTTCCTTATTAACCTTTAACAAACAAGGCATTTGAAGAGTGAATGAAGTGCCTGTGTTGGTGCCAGTAGAAACAAAAGAGATGCAGATGAGTGAGAAACTGAAATGGAAGAGGCTGTAAGATGAGATCCCATACTCTGGGACTGGCTTCCCCAACCTGACAGTTGCTAGACATGCTGGAATCCCACCATTCCCAGCCAATAATCCCATTATGGGCTTTGTAGTCCATGTGGGGATAAATTCCAGGTTGGAGGAAGGCAACTTTAAAAGGGTAAAAAGCCCATTTGAAGATGCCAGTAACAAAACTGTGCTCTTCTCAAGTTAACAGTGACAATGTCCATGCCATTCTCTGTAAATCCCACAACCTGACCAATATTTTAAGCAACAAGAATCACAACCCAAAAACATCACCCAAGGAGACCTTCTGCTGTGCTTTTTGCAACCGGACTTGTTTATCTCGGATTGGCCTTTTTAGTCATCAGTGCGCTTGCAGAAAGTGCGGGATGAGTCCTTCCTGAATCTTCGCTTGCAAAGAAAAGCCAGATAACAGATAAAATAACTGTAACAGACCAGGTAAAACAATTTTAATGATTAGTGTTTATGTTGATGAATTATTTTTCCCAATTTCTAGCAATTAACATGATCAGCATTCAAACCTAACATTCCAAGTTGTTCCTAAGCCAAGGTCCTTACATGCCTCCTTTGGCCTCCCTTCACTCTCTGAAGGCCAGACTCTTCTCCTGCTCCAAGTGTCAAACGTGGGGTCCGCTGTCTAGCCTGGCAAAGGCAGGGGTCAGCTGTCATACAGTCTCGCAGCTTTACAAGAAAGCCTTCTTCCGCCTACCAAGTGTGATCAGAAATGGAACTGGTGTGTAAGTTGGAAGGAAAACACACAGAAAAATAATGAAGCATAAAAACCAAATTCTTTGTGTCATATATGGCTAAGTAACAGGAAGTACAATGAGAGCTAGTCCCTGTTTCACCACCTCTCCCAAACACACAGAAAGATTAGTAGCAGGTGTTGTACATAGCAAGCTGGCAAACCTTGCAGCCTCTCCATTTGGAGGCTGTCATCCTATTTAACAAGCGCTTCTCAAGTTGCATAAGCATCTGGATGCAGAATTCTTTGGCAGCCCACCACATGTATAGATTTCCCAGAATCTTCATCATCTCATAAAAGGGACCAGTTGTGGCTGGTCCCTGAAGACCTTCTTCCTGGCTGCTGTGAGGGCCACTTATTCTTGACATCCACCTGCAACCCGTGTTATCTGACTTCTGTATCTTCCCAGGAGCAAGAAACAGCAGTTTCCCAGTTATGAGAGAGTTCTAGAAGTCACAAGTGTAGAAGCTTCTGCAAACAGCGGAGAAGCCCAGGCCTTTCCCTGAGCCCAAGAGCCCCCTGCCCTTGTTTTGTTTACAGGGTGCTGTCTATATACATAGTACTTTATAAACAAGAGGTGTGTCAGTTTTCTGTCTAAAGAGCTTAAAATATAATGCTTCTAGCATCTTTTCCATCACAGGCTGAAACAACATGTAGGCCTGTGATTCCAACATTGTCACTTTTCTTTATTTTTAAACATCTTTTGCCTGATGAAGAAGCCAGTAGCACTTCAAAAGCTTGCATCATGTGTTTTGCATTTTGCTTGGCCAATAACGGTATCACTTTTTTGAGGACTTAGGCTTGTCAACCATTTTGCTTTATTTTGAATGAAGGACACCAAATAAGCACAATGTGTTAAATGAAAAGATCCTGCATTCTTTCAAACCATGTGGGGAGTTCCTGGTCTGTAAAGCAATAAAGTAAATCTGTACTTGTGCCTAGTTGCATCTTGTCTGAAGATGACAAACCAAACAGCAGCAAAGCAATGAGAAAGCAAATTGAGAACAAAATGGCAGTTGTCCAGTGTTAATGAATCATGAAATATGATAATAAAATCATAAAAATAATCTTGAAAAGGTAAATAAATTACTCAACGTGCTGTTTATTTGCATGTACAGTTTGACAAAAAAGCTATAGCCATGAATGAGTTATATTGGCTTTAACAATACGCTCATTTTGCTGAAAGGTGGTCAGCACTAAGGCTTCTGTGGCACGGTGCCATTTGTTGACAGGCTCATGTTTCAGCAGCAGTGCATTAATTTATGAGCATCCCCATCCTAACCTGGTAGGTTATTGGCTCAATATGTTTAATTAACCTAGCCAGAATTTTGTCCATCGACCATGCCCACACAATTATGGAGTGGGGGACAAGCTTGGGGGTGGGTGGGAATAAACTAAGGTAATGACATTTGCATTGCCAACAAAAGCACAAAAGGGGCATTGATTTCCACACAAAAAAGTACGTTGGTTTATGTATTGGTGCATTTTAAGAAATAATTACTGTAATTTAAACAGAAATACAATCCGCCTCAGCATAGTGGGGAGAAGATCTTGATTAGGTGACCCATATGTCTGTTCTCTGAGTACTAAGTGTTGATAGACACCTTCAAGGTCCTTGCTCTGCTGCTATCCAGTGTGGGGGATTGGCAAGTTGTGGGTGTATTTTTGTCTGTTTAGTGTGTGTGTGTGATGTGCCAGGGACTGATACCATTTTTGTGTCCACTGGCTATAAGTGTTTCTTTCTTTCTTGGAAAATTGTCCTTGGACTGGCAACTGATGGCCTGCAGACCAGCACTGGTCCAACACTTTTGATTATCATCGAACTAGACAGCCCTCCAAATAGAGGACTTTCCCTCTATAAGCAGAGGGCCCTATCCTGCAAAGTGGAATAAATAAACACCCTAGATAAAACACACCTCAGCTTTCATGCAACCAAACCTTTAAATGCTGCACAGCCTTCAGGCCTTTTTCTGTGGGCTGGCTACATTTTCAAAGTCAGAGCATCTCAAAAGCTGAGTTCTGAATCCTTGTTGATAAATCTGCTGCTCAGGGGCAACAATTATTGGACAGGAACAGCAGACGAGCCTTGTTGTGAATCCAGACTAAAATGTTCCAAGAGAGAGAGAAGGGAAGCCCATCCAGGCCAGAATAGTTAGTGCAGGGGTGGGGGCAGCAGAGATGGGTGGTAGCACAGGTTATAATACTGAACAGGATTTTCTTGTGTCTGTACCTGGCTCCTGCCCTTGTGGCTGTCATGAAATAGACACAAACTGTTGGTCAGTTTTCCAAATGATGCCATGTTTTTGAGCAAAGGAGTTTCTTGCCTACCACTGCTTCTTTCCTGCACAGTTGGAGCACAAAAGGGGAACATGTTCTTAAGCCCCCGGATGCTACAGAAGGTAGGTGTCTCTAGCTAGCCCCTGGTGCAAGTCCTTTCAGAGGCACACTTGCCCTGGAAAATGCTTTGGTCTCCATCCACATACATCCAAGGCAATCTTGTCCTCTTTCCTAGATAACCTAAGGCAAAGCTAAAATAGTATGTGTTTGTGACAGTCAAGGTGATGGGCAGGCACTATGGATAGGCTAGAACGTATGGGTGGGATTCCTTCAGGATGGAAGCCAGAGGCGGCGGCTGCAGTGCATGATGAGTGAAATGCCAATTCAGGTTTTCTTCTCCTTCTAGGATGGGATGGTTCTTACCAAGGACCTGCCTGGAGATGTGCACAATCCCTGAGCGCCTGTTTCATCGATCAGCTGGACAATCAGATGCAGGAATGATTTCTTCATCTCCAATTTATTAGCCTTTACCAGAACTAAAGATGCTTTGAAGCAGTAAAGAGACTGAAAAATTCCCCTAGACATTCACCAAAGAGTCAGTCTGCAGAAACAAACCCTTCATGCCCACTTGGTCGTTTGGGGCCTCTTTGCCCTCCTCTGGATCTTACAGCTGCATGGAAAGAAACAGCCTGGAGAGGAAGTGGCAGTCTTTGAGGAACATCAACAGGTAGGAAGCATCCTTGGTGCCATCTTCCATTTTCTCCCACTGGTTTTATTATGTGTTGCTGTATTCGTCACGTGGAACGTTTCTATAGAGAGGCTGTAGGAAAATGGTTTAAGAAAGCATACTCGGTAATCCCAGCATATCCTACCTCCATATCCACAGGGGATACAATATATTCCTGGATGGGTTCACCATTATCCCAAACTGTGAATAATAGTGAACCTGGCCCAAGCATACCAGAGTCACGCTGAAGGACCTAGATTCCTAGAGAGAATACCCCTCTAGGCACCTCTAGGTCCTCCAGCGCAACTCTATGGTCAACTTCTAGCACAAACATCCCATAGAATTGCACTGGAGGACTTAGAAAATGCCTAAAAAGAACATGTTTTTGGACACAGGTAAGTCAAACTGTGGGTACTGGTCCCGTGGATCCAGGGGTCATTCTGTACAAGGAGTCAGTCTCCTTGTATCTCTGTCTTAGTTCTGGCTTCTTTGATTTCTTTTCAGGCTGCTCAGCTTGTCATATTGGTCTGGCATATCTGGCTACTTCCCTGACCTTCACCTCCACCACCCCTTGCAAGGAAGAGAAAGCACCAAGTAGCCAAATGACAATTTATAATCTTCCTGCTTTGCCAATTTCAGAAAAAATGAAGCTCTAATTTGGAAATAAAACAAAACTCACCTCCCTCTTCCTCCTTTATTCCTTGTGAGGCAGCCAATGTTAGCAGCTTCAATAGAGCAATAAGTACGCACCGTCTCTTTCATGGGGAGAGAGGGGGCTATTTCCTTTTACAGGATGGGGTGGACTAAAGTGGAAGACCAGGGGTGCTCTGCAGAAGGCACAGCAAGTCCTTTGGGCCAGGACAGGCTCCACCGGAAAGGCTCCGCAAAGCATTTCACAGTGATTTATAGGCTTTGTTGCATCCATTTTTATATTCTCATTCTGCTACAGCCAAATATCCTGACGCATAAAACCAGTGAGTTGTTAAGTGTCCCTCCATATAGTCTTGGATGTTTTAACTGAGGCTGGTTACATGATCCTTACATGATTGTCAGGCTAAAGATGAATGTCAGGTTGCTCTGTGGTTTATGAATGCAAGAGAGCAGGGTAGAACAACTTTGTCTTCAGGTGAACCAATGATACACCACCTCCATCCTGCGTAGTTACCAGACCTTCCTAGTCTCAAGCCATATCCGACTTTCCCGATGAATCCAGGATGAATTATGTGGTTACTTACGAGCATCACAGCAGTGCTTCTTGATGGCATCTGTGACTCCCGTGTAGGGGCCTGTGCCAGTTCAGAACCTGGTCTGGAATGTTGTAGAGCTCAGCAAAGTGCTTTGGTGGGGCCTTGACTCTCCACTGAGTGCACTCAAGATGCACCTCTCCCCGATTCCTTTCAACCCCATTTTGTCAGCAGTGGGTTTCTGAAAATCTTTTTGGCCTTCACATGTGTTGCTGAGCCCCACCCACCCCCATACTCTCATCCCCTCTTTCTTTTGTATTTATTCTGTCTTGTTTCCATTAACTCTCACCTTTTTGTTGGGTTTTCACCTTTTCGTTTCTGTTTGGTGTTTTTAGATGACTTAAACCTACCCTGTGAACGTATGGGTCAGCGGCCCTCTTCAAAAAGCATGCTAATATATGAGAGGAAACATTCCACCAAAGGACATCTGTGCCAAGGGTTTGCTGTGCTTGGCTTTCCCCCCTAGGAACAAGATTTGAAAGCAGCCCAATTCCCTGTTGAAAACCATCCTCTCCATATGCATCTCCTGTACACTTTGCCCCAGACCAACTCCCTTTGTGTCTGTCTTGACTTCAGCGGCATGCCCATCTACAGTGTTGCTCTCAGCTGCGTTTCTTGCTCTTGAACGTGGAATTGTCATCTCGGTGCCAAGTTAGGTACTATGCAATCACAAGTCATCAGAAACCCCAGGAAGACAGAATCTAAGCAAGCTGTATCAGTTCTCTCAGACAATGACACCCAGCGATAAAGAAAAGGAGATGGGGAAGGGAGATGATGTGGGTCCACAACTTCAGACTGGGGCCCTGTCTGTACCCACACTATTGGTTCAGTAGCTGCAGTAGCCATTACTTCAGCATTGTGCTTGGGCTCATCAACCTTTTTGCTTATGTTGCCTCCACTCATGTGATCTCCAATACGTCTTTTGGAGAACTACGCACTCTTTGGGTGAAGCGCTGTGTTTGAGTTTGATGCCTGATGTCGAGATCTGAGAGAAATTCTCAGTCTAGTACTACCCACCAGTCCTGGTTTCTCCATCCATCAATACCTTGCAGCTGCTCGCTACCATCAAAGCAGTCAGGGCATTTAAACGGACCTTTGTATGTTGTGTCAAACAGCATAACTAGACTGTAGTTTTCTTCTTGAACAAACAAGGAGAGGTCCATTCCACAACCCTACTCACACTTCAGCTTTTGAGAATGGTGATCTCTCTGGTGGAGATTGCAGCATTATGGTTGATACACGCTGACCTTCATCTTGTTTGCTACACAGGACAATTGGCAGCACCTCAAAAGTTGCAGCCAGCTAGAAGCAGGGACATCCGCTCTGGGCAATGCCTTTGTCCACACTGCATTGCATTCAACAGAAAAGTCACAGCAGCATGAGTATGCTCTCAGTCTGAGGAAAGGCTCTCATTGCCCCACTCATCTACACAAACCATTGCCTTTTAAGCACTGTAGAAATGTGATAAGCTCGCAAGAGAAATGTTGGTTTGAGAAAAGGTGCTTCTGTTGTAAGTGCAAAATGAAAAAGAGGTTTGCTTTTGCAGATTTTTCATGAGTTTTTTCTGGGCTGTGAGGCTGTTCTGGGAGAGTTTATTCCTGCATGTGTGGCTGACATCTTCAGAGAATGGTGGACAACTTCAGCAGGAAAGAAGAAACCCTTAAAGTAAACAAAGGTTGGCTACCAGTCCTGAAAAACACCAAAATCAAAACTCAACACATACAAATGAACTCCACCCAGGGACAGGGGGATTTCCAGCAGACAATGGACCATTAGCCAACCAGACACTAATCCTCCTTGCACATCCTCCCACCCTAGGAACTAGCCGTTCAAATACACAAATTTACATATCCTCTCCAACAGGGACTCACAGTATATAAACCCCACACACCCCTACGCCACCATTCTCTGAAGAGGCCAGCCACAGATGCAGGTGAAACGTCAGGAATAAATTCTTCCAGAACACGGCCTCACAGCCCCAAAAAACCCCACGAAAAGCCTATGGGTATTGGCCGTGAAAGCCTTCGATTTCATCGGTTTGCTTTTCCTTCATAGGAAGGGTCTTGTGCAGCAATGGGCTTGGAAGGCTGGGGCGCCTCATCTTTTGCATCTGTGAATAGTACATTTAGGGATATTGAGAGTCAATCATAGTTGTAACTTATTTTTAATTTAGGAGGAGGCCCTGACTCCTAACAAGTCCTTCCTTGCACATGGGCACTCTGTCTTGCCAAGTAGCTACCAGCCTGGCCCACCCATGCTTTTATCCACCCAGCTCTCACTTGCTCTGGGAGTGGGTTTGTTTCATCCTCTTGACTCCTGAGCAAGGCTCCCTCCTTCCCTCCCCTGTCTTCTGCACATCAGAGGGTGAGGAGCTGATTGGCACAATGGGTTCTATTTATTTTAGTTCTCGGATGCTCCTTTGCTCTGGGAGATGAGTTTCATCCTTGGGGGAAGATTCCTTCAGTGGGAACACGAGAGAAAGTAGAATCTCATCAGAGATTCCCCCTCCTTAGCATTTTGTAGCCATCTCTAAATACACAGTGCCAAAACAGACCAGAGCTATATATATTGCTCAGAGAAAGGCCTTTACCATTTCACTCCTTCATTCAGGCAAGATGGCTTTGGGCAGAATTATGAAAAGCCCAGCTAGAAGAAACAAGAAATCAAACGTGAAGAAAGATCTCTTTATATTCTATCCATCAAACCTTAATGGATATTTGGATTTGAAATTTTAACAAGGCAAGTGAGTTGGGATTCTGGGGTGGGGGTGTGTGTGCCGCTGCTAAGCAGGTTCCTGTGATTAACTCAGGTGCTCATGGATGCATTTTCTCAGAAGGAATTTTCCCTATTGCCCTGGACATGAAAGCATCAGGAGCAGCCCTGGACCCAGGTGAACACGTGGAGGACTGCTGAGCAGGACCAATATTTTTTCCTGAAAGCCACAGAACAGTTTCTTGGAGAGGGTTTTTGTTCAGCACAGCTCTGGGATGGGATGTTTCCACTGTCAGGTGGTATAGCTGGTCTCAGGCAGCATAAAATTATAAATAAAATAGCATAAACAGGTCCCAGGCAGCATAAAATAACAGCAGAGTGTTGTTCCTTCAGGCATCAGAATAAAGGCACAGACACATAGTTTTGTGTCTAAATTAAACTGCTTCTCTTTACTTGGACATAATGAAGAGTATTTACAGACACATATATAGCATTCAAAAGAAAAACATCTTCCCTCTGTGAAATCCAAAGCAGAACTTCTTCACATTGTGAAATCCAAAACAGAACTGCTTAGCTCTCAGCCCAGCCCAGCACCAGCTCATCTCCTGGGCTCAGTCAATATTGATAAATTTACCCAGCTAGCATTTGCAAACTACTGCTAGCCAACTCTGCAGGTTGTTTGCTACTTCTCAGCTCTTTACAAGATAAATCTACTTTATGTCCAAATGTCCTGACATCCATAATTATTTGTGCACTTTATACTAGAAGTTCCAAAAACACTCACTTCTTTGTTGGACTATTTTGCGCACCCTCCACATTTTTCACAACCTTTGGGTGTGAACAGCTGATTAGCAGAGCAATCCTATACCTGCCTACTCAGAAACCAGATCCACTAAGTTCAGTGGGACTTACTGTCAGGTACACAAGACAGGATTGTAGCCTCAGCCATTGGTAACAGTGGGTTTAGCGCAGCTGGCGAACGGTCCCAAAGACCTTGGTATTCTAGAACACCACCAGGGATCGGCCATAGGAAGAGAGAGATCTAGGCAGATCATTTGTTCCCTCCATCTCCCTGGATCCCAGTGGAAGTTGCTGATCCTCCTGGTAGGAGACTGGATAGATATGTATCCAATAGCCTACCATTCTTTACTTTGCAACTCTGTTTTTTAAGTATGCAAACTATATCGGATCTGGATTGCAACTTTCTTCTCCTGCTCTATTTCTGAGGGAATTTCCAATTCTGAAGTGGGGGGAGAGGAGCACAGACGGGCACCCGTAGATTTTAAGCAGTATGGTTGTTGAACCCACCAGAAGGAGGCACCTTCAAGGCCCTTTTCACACAGGGACATGGAGGGCATGTTCCTCACTCACTGTTTCCTCAGGTGTGTAAGGGAGACCTTCAAACAGCACCCAGAAAAATAGTGTCCCCAATGCACACTGCAAAACAAAGGGGCACAAGGTGGATCTTTGGAAAAGGCAATGTGCCAGAATTCTCCTCCCTTCCCCCCCCCCTCCACAGTCCCATCTGACCTGCAAAGGCGGCAGCACCAAGCAGCAAGCAACTTTTCCTTCTCCAGGCCTCCGGACATCCTGTTTGAGAGAAAGTGGCCTTGGTCACTAGGTGAAAGTGCACGACTTCCCAGAGGCACCAAGCCCAGGGACTCTTTCTTGTCTCCATAATGTATGGGGAGAGGTGTCCTGCCTCCCTGCTGGCTCTTGAAGCTGCAATTCCTCCTCCTCCTCTGTCTCCTGCCTGCTGGAAGCCATGACTCTCCACCCAGCGGCATTATGTAATTGGCTGGCCTGGTCAGCGGTGCTTCCTTAACAAGCCTTTCAGCAAACCCTGTGTGTGACGCTCAGCCAATCCTGTGACTCTGGTGCAGGCTTACTCATGTAGCCTCAGCTCAAAGAGACCTCATGGCTCGATGCCATTAAGAAACAGAGGAAAGCAGAGTGAAGAGCAATTGCCCTCCTCTGCACTGGGAAACTTAAGGAAGACTCCAGGGTTCTCTCAATCTGTCATGCCAGGCAAAGAGGAAAGCCCCTGTTTAGCCCAGGAGCTGACTGTTGTTGCTTTCTGTGCCTCACCTAAGCACAACGCACCCTGTCCCTTCAGCAATCTTGAATTTTACTATGACTGGAACAATGAAAGTAGCTACCTAGGACCAGACACTTGCTTTTAGCAATGCAGCATTCTAGGTTGTTAGACACACGCCCTGAGTGCCCCCTGCTTTTTAGCTGTTAAACAAGAGGGAGGCAGCTGTTCTTTCACTTCTATGCTGCTGCCTATAGCTGTTCAGCCTTTTCTGTTGAACGGTTGAGCAAAAGTCCCAAGCCTTAAAGATGACTTCCACTAAGAATAGGAAGAGCTCAGGATTGGTCCAGAATTTTTAAATAAATATTTAAAAACACAGAAATTCTGGACCAGGCCAACAACGATCATGTCAGAATGCATAGGGAAGCTATTGAAATCCACAAACACCTGGACAACTTCAGCAGGAAAGAAGAAACCTTAAAAGTAAACAAAATCTGGCTCCCAGTTTTGAGGAACAATAGAATCAAGACTCAAACTTACAAAGGAATCCCACCCAGGGACAAGGGGAGTTCCAGCAGATAATGTCCCATCAACCAACCATTAGCCAGACACTAACAAGGCTTGTGTTTCTATATCCTATACTCCCCAACAGGGCTTCACAGCATATAAACTCCACGTATACTCCTACCCAACCATTCTCTGAAGATGCCAGCCACAGATGCAGGCGAAACGTCAGAAAGAAACTATTCCAGAACACGGCCTTACAGACCGGAAAACCCCCCAAAGAAAATCTATAGAAAATGAGTTGACTTTCCTTAGAAAAAGCATTTGAGGTAGGGAAGCAGCACTGAAAAGGAAGAGCAAGAGGAAAAGAGGGCTGGGCTGCAGCTTCCTTCACACCTGGCTGGTACAAAAAATTGACTCACAGCAGCCTAGCTTTCCTATACTATGCAAATGTAAACATGTGCATACAACCTTTTAAAACCTATGTACTAG
The DNA here is from genome assembly GCA_030847615.1 of Gambelia wislizenii. Taxonomy (NCBI): domain Eukaryota; kingdom Metazoa; phylum Chordata; class Lepidosauria; order Squamata; family Crotaphytidae; genus Gambelia; species Gambelia wislizenii. Next base: position 1,118,626 of record JAUMIR010000008.1, read on the forward strand.
GAGCCATTTTCGCCTTTTAAAGTAGCAAGTGGCTTTCTATGGACACCACTGAATTTGAAAGAATAACCATAATGGCAGGTTGAAAAGGATAGGACTTCCTGTTGTATTTACATACAAATTTATACTGTAGATACACACACTTACAAATGCCTAGCTTTGGGGTCAGAAATTCTTTACATGTGCCAAGCAGAACAAAGAAATTAGAAAAATGCATCCCTTGGTCATGCAACTGATACAGAACCCTGAGCCACATACAAGGATACTCTGGCAACCCCGTAGGGGAATTTGACCAGATAGAGGGCCAAAAAAGAGAAAAATGTCTCTTGCTCTTCCTGCTGCTTCTAAAGTGAAAAACCTTTTTGAGCTGAGCATTTAGCATCTGTTATGGATGTGCCTACAGCTCCTCTCTTCAGTTGCCAAACTCAGCAGCCACATTAGTTTCCTTTTCTTTTGGATCTCTTACCAGTAGCAGAAAGTCTACAGTTGTCCCTTCATATTCACTGGGGTCTGGTTCCAGGACCCCCACCCCCATACCAAAATCCGTGAATGCCTAGTCCCATTTATATGCAATGACACAGCAAAATGGTGTTCCTTATATAAGATGGCAAAATCAAGGTTTGCTTTTTGGATTATTATTTTTTTAAAGAATATTTTCAAGCCATGAATACTTAAATCCATGCATACCAAATCCGTGGATACAGAGGAACAACTGTACTACTCTTATTGTGACAGCTCTTCATAATGCAGCTTTAGTTGTGATAGATTTAGCCACAGAAATACTAACTGGAACAATTTCTAGGTAGCATTAAAAGTGCTGCTGCTGACTTTTAAAGCCCTATGGCAGGATGTAAATTCAGTAATAAACCTCCATGTTCAGGCTGGACCACTGCCAGAAAGAGAACGCTGTCCTATTTGTCCCGATTCTTCACCCAGCTCCTTGTATGGCACCTTTGTCTTTGCCAAGGGAGAATATTCAAAGTATGTGTCACCAAAAGAGGTGCATCTTTTCTCCTTTATGTGGTCATAACACTGACTGGCCATGCTTTCCCTCTCCATGGCTGGAGCTGCGCTGGCTGGTTTTCTTAAGGTGGTGGTTGTGGCATATTCAACAGCTATTTTTCGAAACACACACGCACGCACGCACACACTCAGGATTCTGGTGTTTGTTTGAAGTCATTGTTAATCCAATTCAACAGGTTCAGATCTACATGCTGGCAGGACTGGGTAAAGGAAAACCCTTTGCTTGGTATAGGGAAGTCACTCTAGCAGTTCACCAGAATGATCACAAAGCCACATGTTTATTCTCCTACTAAAAAATATCCTGAAATTCTGATGATTGAGGTACATTTAAGGGGAATGTTGATGTCAACTTGCCTGCTGGATAATACAGCTGTTCAAAGTTGGAAACTTAGGTGATTATCACAGTAAGTAGGAAAAAACGCCAGCTACAGTTTAGCTAACAAACAGCGAACAGCAAAGAACCTTCCATACCTCATCAAGGCAAAGGGATAGAGGAATCACATCTGTTTCAGTATAACACGTGCCCATGGCAGGGAATGGCTTCATATGTGCTTAAAATAAAGAAGACACTTTGGATTTTAATCTTCCAAAAAAAATAAAAAGAAATCTGAAACAGCAAAGCCATGATGCCACAGAAAGCATCCTCAATCTTCACCCCACTAGAAAAAGCAAGCTTCAGAGAAACTGTCTCAAACAGCACAAATCTCTAAAGGTCTTCTGTATGGAAGATGATGTCTATCCAGAGTGCTTAGCACAGCTCCAAACAGCAGAACACACTTACAGGAAGAATGCATGCTTAACAGTTTGATGTTCTGGCTTAAGCATCCTGATGAGCACATGATTCCCTGAAGTGTATTCTCTTCATTTTGAGAGAAAGAATGGGCCTGCTGAGGGCACCTGCACTCAGTCCTTCTGCTGTTTTGAGAACACCCTGGTGGTTTGTTGCCCTTTCCCTTCCTTTTTCTTTTAGCCTGGCCCACAGATAGCCTAATTCATACTCATTTCTACCACACCCCTGCCCCTGGGGCATTAGCATTAAGGCTTCCTCAATCCAGACCAGGGATTCTTTTTGGTAGCCCTCCCTCTCCCATCATCACGCTCAATGAATAAAGCAGCACTCATTTATTCTGCTTAGGGCAGCACTGCTACTTGTGAATGGCCACTGCCAAAGGAAACCTGAGCCCAGTGCTACTGGACACTGGCACACAGGCCACTAGGTCTGGCCTTCCCTTTCAGGGAAGACAGCCTATAAAAACAGCAGAGAGCCAGGAGCAGATTGTGATGGTCACAATGGGCTTGGTTTTCCCTCCTCAACCTCCTCCCTCACCAAATCTCCACCTGCAAAATCTTTCAGGAGGAGAGGGTAAACTGTCTGTCTAGTGCTGATGTAGACTTTCACAAAACCTGGTGGAACCTGGGAGGGCTAGCTGCAAACTCCAGCAGTATGATTTCCATCGGCACCCGGAAGGTTGAGCAGATAGATGTCACTGTAATACAGGCCCAAGGAACTCCCAGCTCATCAGGCAAATTACTGCAGAAACGGAGACTCTTGAGACATGTTAACTCCCTTCTCCTTGCACAATAGGGAGGGCTCTCAAATTGGGAAGACCGAATATGTGCTGCCTCACACATCAGAAGATCATCCATATTTGTTCAACATTAATGTCTGCCCACTGGGTTGATGCTGGTCTTCTACAGTTATACTGAAATAAACAGCCTTGCCTACACTTGATGTAAGCTTCAGAAATAAGGCTCCAGAGAGAAAGAGATGAGCATATGGGTAACAAGGTGCCTACAGTCTTCCACCTGCCAAAATCTGCTTTGCGTGGTATTCTGCAGCTAGGACCAAGTATCAGGTTAATGAAGAAAAAGGCTATTAAGAGTTTCATGGGCTGTTTCCCAAATGAACTAAGCTCCCCATTCAGAAGAAAGTGGGAAACATGGTTTACAGAGATGTGAACAGCACGCAGGCAGGCGTTCAGATTTAAGAGGAGACCCAGCTTGCTTCATGTTTAAAAATGTAGACATGCCTTTCATGAAAGGCTGTGGTTTGGAAAGTGCCTTTGGCCAGAAGAGAAAAGTACATCTCCTTTGTCAGTCAAAACAGGATTACAGGAATGGTGCTTAGGACAGGTATCTTTTCCTTCATCTTATAAAATCAGATTTAAATTAAATTTCAGTTTTACTTAATTTTTTATCAATACTGCAAACTTTCTCAGATGTGTCATTCATTGTATTTATTAGAATAAATTTGAAGTTGACAGCAATACAGTAATTAGACAACACCTATCCTGAACCAACCAGTTGTGCTAAATAACCAGAGCATCTTATGCATATACTACTGTTGCTCAAAAATAGACTACTGGATATTTATGTTGGTAAAAGTTTCCACAATAATTAAAATGCTAGCTGATTTTTAAAAAACACTTTCTGTTGTATTATTAGTCTCTCATACCAAATCTTGTGATAACAGTTGATAACATAATATGCATAAAACACACAAAGGAAAAAATCTATTTACTGCTCTAAAGCAGGATAAGGAAAGAGATGAAATGCATTCCATTTTTATTCAATAGTTCCGACCAACGCAGTCTGCAAAAGCACCGGCTATAATAAATCTGTTAGCCTTTGAAGTGCCACAAGACTGTATTTTGTTTTTGAATTGTCTTTGTATGCTTCTGGGAAAAAATACAAAAAGAAAAACAAGCTGCTTCCCGGGAGCAGCAAGGGGTGTGCGTCTGTTTGAAGAGGCCCCAGGAAAGCTGTTCTCTGGTCTGGCAGAAACACTGTGCAGGCAGGCCAGCCTTCCTTCCGCTTGCACCCGAAGTGCTGGTCTGGAGCCCTCAATCTTGAAGCGCCCACAACAAAACCCACCACAGATCCTTCTATATCCTTCGACAGGGCTTCTCCCCGGCAGGCTCCCCGACGGAGACGATCCCAGCTGCATTTCTGCACCCGGAGAAAGCTTTTACTTGTCCGCAGAAGGCTGCAGCCGCCAAGTCTTTTTGATCTTGAAAGCCCTACCATTAATGCACCGACTCTGTTTATTCAACAGAGGCCATTTCCTTCTCTTCTCTGGCTGGAGAGCTGATTTGGCTTAAGCAAAAAAGTTCCCAATCAAAATCCAATCAGAGCGTTTTGTGGATTGTGCAGCTAAATTAGCAGCAGAAATGCCAGCGAGCTCCAGGTCTCCCTGACTCCTGGTGTTAGGCGGTTGATTGCAAATTTCCATTGCAAAGGAGCAGAGGAAAGGGAATTCTAACAAGTGCCTCTGAAGAGTTGCCTTGGCACGCTCTTACATTGGTCTAACACCAGCAGCAGTAGCAGGTTAGGCACTGGGCAGAGGTCGCATATTACTAGCGCTGTAGCCATGTCCCTCAGTTAACCCACATTTTCACAGCACTAGTGGTTTGAATGTCGGACTATGGCTCTGGAGACCAGGGTCTGCATGCCTGCTCTGTCATGAAAAACCACTGGGTGACCTTGGGCCAGTCACACACGCCCTCAGGAAACCCTGTGATATGGTGACCTTAAGGCGAACCTAAGTCAGAAACGACTTGAAGGCACACAACAACAAATACGTGTGTACCACCACATCGAAGCCTGGCAAGCTCAGTTCTCCTTCTTTTCCTCCCTTGTCAAGTAAGTGAAGCTATCTGTCCATCCACCCTGCAAGACGGGCCACATCTTTAAACAGGATAGCCTCAAGGCAGCCATGCCATAGAAACGCTGCCTGCTGCCTCTCAGGCAGTAGCATAACCCTACAACGTCCCCCAAGACATCATCCAGACAGTTGGTCCACCAGAAATTCCCATTCCACAACCTCTGGCTGTGGGATTTCCTTTCCCACTTTAAATTAAGAAGGGACCAACCCTGCTTCGAAAATTCACAGTCCTGCGTCTTCCTCCCCGGACCTTCCATGGCTCCTGCCCGGATTCGAGCTGGCTCTCTCTCTTCAGCGCGAAGGGCTGCTCTCGTCCAAGGCTGGGCTTTCCGTGGGTTCCCCCCGTTCTCTTGGCAAGGGGCTACTTTTTGCAGGCCTCTCTCTGCCGGCAGTAACCCTCCTCCTTTACCCCAGGCATTTTACCCTTCCATTTCCTTTACCAAGGGAGAAAGTATCCGGCTCAACGAACTTGTTAGCGGGCATGAGAGAGAGGGTCTGAGCCAGGAAGGAACGCTCTGCAGCCCGGGCATAAAGCAGGCGAGGCCTCTTGCTTCGGTCTCTCATTCTGAACCGTTCGAAGGCTGTCCCGGCTCGGAGGCCGCCAGCATGATCCCAAGAGTTAAGCCCCTCGGGCTCTCAGGCTGCGCTTGGGGGCCTCCTGTGTCGCCAGGCCCCCTTGCCCGCCCGCCCGCCCGCTCCGAGGGGCACCGCTCGGAAGAGCCCGCGCTTCCTCCTCCCCCAACAAGCCCACCGCCCCAACGAGCCAGCAGCCCCCTTCTCACCTTGGGAGGCAGGCAGGGAGGCAGGGAGGCAGGGACCCCGGCCCCCGTGGTCGGCTTTCCGCGCGGCTTTTCTCTTCGGGCTCCGCTTCCCACGGGCTCCCGGAGGCGGGGCTCCTCTGGCGACCCGAACAGGACGAGGACCGGGCAGGGGGGCTCCCGAGGCGGGCTTGCAGGGCCGGAGTCGGCGGGGGGCTCTCAGCCCCGAAACCGGGCGATCCCCGGTGGCCTCCGAGAGGAAGGGGCCGGGGTCGGGGCGGGCAGGCTCTCCGGGGCCCCCGGCTGCCCTTCCGGGAAGAGAGGAGGAGGGGTGGGCGGCACGGCCTGCCCCTCTCGAGGCCCAAGGGGGGAGGCAGGCGAGGGGGCTGAGGCCGGCCCGCCGGTTCTGACAACGCCCCCCCCCCACCCCGCAAGAAGGGAAGCCGTGGCGAGCCGGTGGGTCTGGGACTCCGACGGAGGGAGAAGGGCCGAGCGAGGGGAAGCGCGAGGGGCGCCCAGACCCCTTCCAAAAGGACGCCGACGCCTTTCGGGAGCGGTGGCCGAAGGGCCAGGAGAGTCCCCCCCCCAGCCCTCGGCTTCCCCGGCGCTCTCCAGGTCCGCCGAGACCGTCCTCCTCCGGCCCGGCCCGAGCCAGCGGGGGAGCGGCGGCGGCCTCCCTGCCTTCTTTCCTCGGAGCCCCGCGCAGAGGCGGGCGGGCGGGGGGCGCAGGAATGCGGGCGCTTCCTCCCCCTCGGAGGCCCGGGCACGGCACGCCGCCCGCCGAGGATCGAGGCCGCGGCCAAGCCGGCTCCCGCCCCCCCCCTCCTCCTCCCGCCGCCCGGCAACTTTCTCCGCAACTTCCCGCCGCCGCCGCCGCCGCGGCTCCATGCCGGTCCCGTGGCCGGGGAGGGGCCGGCAGGCGAAGGGAGGGCAGGGCAGGGCAGGAGGCGGCCCCGCGGCCGAGCAGAGCCCGCAGGAATGCACGCGGCCCCGCCGCCTCCCTCCCTCCCCTCCCCTCCCCCCTCCCCCGCCTTCGCTGCCGCCGCCTCCCCTCCCCCTCCGCCTCCCTCCCCCTCCCCCGCCGCCGCCTGGGCTGAATCTTATTGATCCAGAAGGTGGCTAATTAGCCCTTCCCGTCGTGCCTGGGTAATGAGGCACATGCGCACTGCACTAATCAGCCATTTTTTGCAGGAAACTAATTAGCAGAATAAAGATCCAAAGAGTTTTTTCCCTCCCCAATCAGCAGATCGGAGCGCGGGCGCTTCCTGCTCCGGCCGCCCCGCCAGCCCGCCCGCCCCGCCGCCCACCGGGGGCCCCGCCGAGCCGGACCCGCCGCCCCCCCCTCGCCTCGCCTCGCCTCGCCCGCTCGCTCGCACCGGGGGGCTGCTGCCCGCCCGCCCGGCCGCCCGCCCCCGGCCATCCCGACGATGCTGCGGCGGCGGCGGCGGCTGCTGGGCGGCGGCGGTCGTGGCGGCGGCGGCGCAAGGGGAAGCGGCTCCGCCACGGCTCCGGCCGCCGCCGCCTCCACCCCTCCTCCTCCTCCTCCTCCTCCTGCCGCCGCTGCTGCTGCTCAGGTCGCCTCCTCCGCCTCGTCCCGCCGCCGCCGCCGCCGCCGCCGCCACCCGGGGCTCCTCTTCGGAGCGCGCCGCTCCCGCAGCCTTCATGGGATCTGTAGCGCCGCCGCCGCCGCCGCCGCCTCCCGGGATTAACCGCCTGGCCGGAGTTGCCGCCGAAGCCGCCGCCGCCGCCGCCGGAGGGGGCGAGGAAGAGGACGAGGAAGAAGCGGGGAGGCCGCCCCCGCCGCCCCCGCCGCCCGCCGCGTAAGTGGCCCCAACTTTGCCGCCGCCCCGCCCGGGCTGCTTTGCGTGGGGCGGGCCCGGCCCCCGCCCGGATCGGCAACTTTCTGGCGCGGCTTCGCAGGTGCCTCGGGGGCGGCCCGGAGGGAGTCCGGCCGGGGCTGGGGGTCTCCCGTGGCTGCCGCGCCGGCTGGCCTGGCTTCCGGGCGGCCAAGAGAGGCGGCGTGGCTGGACGCCCGGCTCGGCCCAGGGCCGATTGATCGGGCAGCCCATCTGCATAATCGATAGGGCAGCGGCGGGGCTGGCCGGGAAATGGCGGCGACCCCCGGCCCCCGCCGCGGCGCCCCCTGCCCGCTGGCTCGCCCGCGCCCTCCCTGGCCTGCCCCGGGGCCCCCGCCCGCCGCCCAGGTAGAGGAGCCCGCCGTCGCCGGGTGGCTGCCCTTCGGCCTGCGGGGCGACCGGCGCTGCTGCTGGCGCTCTTGCCCGCCGCCCCGGAGCGAAGCCCCTCGTGCCCTCGGGGGCGGGCGGCGGGCCCTGCTCCTTCCCCCCCGGCTGCTGCGGACCAGCCGCCCCCTTCCCGCGTTGCTCGCCCGGCCCTGGAACGGCCCAGCCTCCCTCCGCAGGAAGCGGCCGCCGAGGGGGCTTTGGCTTTCCGCGCCTGGTGCCAAGGCAACTTCGGAGGCGGGCAGGAGAGCCACGCAAGCGCCGCCGCCGGGCCGGGCCCCAGGCGACGTCGGGCGGATGCAGGAAGCGCCGGGGGGCCCCTCGGGAGGGCGAGGGCGCGGGGCACCGGGAGAGGGAGGCCCGCCTTCCCCCGCACCTCGGCCGAGAGGGAGCCGCGCTGGCCCCGGCCTTCTTTCCCCTCGTCTGCTGCTTAAACCCCGTCCCGGTGCCGACAGACCGCTGCCAGCGAGGCACACTCCGGGTTTTTGCTCAATGCCTAGAAGGAGGGTTGGCAGGCAGGCAGGCAGGCAGGCTGTGGTTTTCAGTTGCACAATATCTTATCATGTTTGAAATCACGAAAGCATTGCAGCGGTTGTAGATTTACAGTCTTAGGGTAGCTTATTGCACTAGAAAGCAGCAAGCGCTTGGCATTTGTTCCTTAAGTCTTCTTTACCATTTCTCTCAAATTCTGCTATAAAACTGGCCCTTTGACATACATACCTGTCCATGTGCGTGCCCTTTGCGTGTAGCATGTGTATGCTTCGTGCGTACATATCTCAGTAGCAACTTCAATATCAACCATGGCTGTTTGTGGGCTATAGGTTTTTGCAACCTTTGTCAGGAGTGTGCTGTACAGCTGGCCTGCAAACCATCCTTATTTGAATTTAATATAATTTTGCTCTTTTGTTTCTTAGTATGTCCCCTGCATCTGACTGGAAGAAGCTATGCTCTGGGTTTTTTTTTTAGTCTTGTGACAGTGGCCTTGTGTTGCTGTCTATTGTTATTTTTATCAATTCAGGGAAAGAATACTTGGCTGCCTGAAAAATTCAGTCTTAGCCACCTGATTGCCCTGTCTGCTCCTGCACCAAGTGAATGGCTGGGCTCGGCTCTTGGGTACAAATGATGACAATATCAGCAGAGGTGGCAAGGCAGGTGGGGACGCACACGGCCTGCTTTGCTTGGCATTCCTGCTCCCTCTCCACAAGTAATGGCATTTGTCACCCCTGTTTTTCTTGGGCTGACCATCAGTTCTCTGTTAATGGCATTTGTCAAAGCATTTCTGACAGGTCTTTTGTTTCTGAAAACTCTTTGGAAGTTTATTTTGTTCTGGTACATGGATCTCCAGCTTGCTGGCATCCTGTTCTTTGCTGTTTGGGTGCTACGTCTCCCCCAGTTTTCATCTGGAGGGTTGGTACCTGGGGAAGTGGAACTGCAGAGGGTTCTGTGGTTGTAGGGTCTGGGGCAACTCTTGGCCATCAGCGTCTGGGGCTTGTTCTTGGGCTGCAGGGTGAGGCCGTGGGGGCTTCAGTTTCCCTTTCTTCCTTCTGCATCTTCCTTCCTCTTCCATGTCTTTAATTTTCTCTCTTGTCTCCTTTCTGTCCTCTTCCTTTTAAAGTTCTAATGACAACTTCAATTCACTTGCAGATACACAGCCGGTATTAGTAGAGTGCCTGCTGTGAGAAGAAGGAAAGTGTTTCAGGACTCCCCCCCACACTCAATCACACACACACTCTCTCTCCATTTCTGCTCCTTGTTGGTAGTTGAACTAAAGTGCAAATTCTCTTCTTTTGGTCAGTTGACTTTTTTTCTCTCAGAGAGCCAAGCCAACTGGGAGGCTCAGCCCATTCTGAGCTGCTGCCGCAAGGGAAGAAATGCAGGGAGGTAGGGAGCCCTTTCGCTTCTGTGCCAGAGAGGGAGGCTTTGTTTTGGTTTCTGGGAGCCAGCTCCATAGAGTCAGGGCAGCCGGTAGTGCCGCGAAGGAGAGCTGCTGGGAGGTTTGCTTGGCTTTCCTGCAGCTGAGCAGAAAATGAAGTGGCCTTGACATTTGACTGGATGGCGAAACCCCAGGCCACTTTCTGTGGCTTTCGTCTTTTGTTACTGAGAAGTGAGCTCAGGTGCTTTTCACCCTCACCAAAGAGGAGGTCTCCGTATGGATGCTGTTTGAATGCCGCTTTCTTGTGGCTATTGTCAGGACACATTGAGCAGGCACGATGAAAAGCATGGACCTTTGTCCAGCCTTTTAAAACTCTTCCTCTTTCTCTGCAGCATATATATATATATATATATATATATATATATATATTGCACACACACACAAATACACACGTACACAGAGCCCCGTGGTCTTCTTTCTGCTCTGGGGCATTCTGAGTTGAGGGAGGTGAATGGAATGGATTCCCTCGAGAAGCCTGGCCAGTAGTTGAGCTGCAGCAAAGGCAATCGCTGCCTCTCAAGCGGGTGCCTGGATAGGGGCCCTGTGCTGTTGCACTGCCATTGCCGTGTTTGTTTTTTTATGAGGAATGTGTTGCATTACAGAGGCATGAACAGGGTTGTGTCTTAACTTGATTTAGAAATGCTAGGTAGTGTCTGTTTCAACACTGTAATCCCCTATGTGTGCATGTATTCCCCCTGTTCTGTCGGCTTGAGATTGGCACTGGAAGCTCAACTAGGCAGCTGTATTATTCTTAGAGGAGATTTTCTGGTGTGGTGGCTCAGCTTTGATTAGCCGAAACCGGTGCTTTTTTCAGGAAGACAACTTGGGAAGGGAAACTCAGATCTAATTGATTTTACAAGAACAACAAAGCGGTGTTTCATGAGTGCTGCCGGTCTCCGCCAGGATGGTCCCTGAACAAAGCAGCAGCCGCTGGCCTTTTCCAGTGCCAGGCTCCCTTCAGCCTGATCCTTGGTGGGGATGTTCTAGGAACTTCTCATTGCTCATCTCTGTGCTTGGAATTCTCCCAGGGTAAATTTGGTGGCTCCGGGTACCTGCCAGGCAGTGCTGCTGTTTTGACTGCGTCTGACAAATAGGAGTTTGCCTAACTAAGATAAGCCTCAAGCCCTGCAGGGAACTGGACTTCTCTCTCCATTTTTGAAATGTTCTCTTTCTTTCTGATGTCATGGTGTATGTTGCCCTTTTGTGAACTAGCTGTGTGTAGGCCTCTTTTCAGCATAGTACAGTGGTTTGGATAGAGCCGTTGTGAGTGGCTATCTGGAAAATGTGTGTGTTGTGTAGTGGTGGGGTGGGCTCAGTTCTGTATGTAGCCTGTCAGGAAGAGTGCCGACACAGAGATTGCCTAGGCATAGGAAGAATAATAAGGCTTGCAAAAGCTAAGGAGCATGTCGCTCGTGCTCCTCCTTCTTCCGTGTTACTTTTAAAAGATGAAAAGCCGTGCAATAGGGGCAAGTTCAGCTCCCCCAAGAGAAAATTGGGGTGTAAATTCTGTTATTGTTGTTGTTGTTATTGGATTGAAACTCTTCCTTTAATATACGTAAAAGTCTGGTAGCTGAAGGTTGCTGTTGCTGCACTGATGAGGGGCTCTTCCTGGAGATGAGGGAACAGCAAGCAAGTTTGGGTATGTGGGAAACCCCAAGCCGGCACCGCTTGAGAAGAAACCCACCGACCTTCCTGTGAAGAGCGGAGATTCCTCCTTACTGGAGGGGAAGGAAAAAGGCTGCCTGACATTCCCTTGTGCCCAGTTCAGAGAAGAGTCAGAAGAGCTCTTGGTGGCATTGGGCATGGAGAAGAGGCCTAAACCACAGGCGAGCTTTCTTGTGATTTTCTCAACAAAAGATGTCTGTTGGTGAAGTGGTTGCCCCAGCTGAAAGAACAATGGGGATGCAAACTAAGGAAGCATCATTGTATATGTTTTCAGGGAAGCCATGCTGTGTCGCCTGTGTCTCCTGATGTCCTTTTCTTCCACTTTGGAGCTGGAAGGATCTGCTTTCTAGGAGCAGAATCCTGGCTGTGGCAGTTGCCGGATGACCCTGTTTGCCTGCAAAAGCACCTTGCTGGCTTCCCACAGCTGTCTGAGGCATCTGGTGGCGTCTGTTGACTGCTGCCTGGATGTGCTCTTGAGTCAGGAAACTGTGCTGGTTTGCTTCTAAGTCCCTCTTGTAGCCTGTAATTTTGATCTGCTATTTGGTGGTGTTACTCAGCTCCAAAAAGCTCCTTGTTGCTAAAGAGGAAAGCCATGCCAGTTCACATCACCCCTGACTGTATGGTTCTGCTCCTGAGAGGGTGAAGAACTCACATAATACTTGGACTTGGCAGTTGTGTTTGAGAAGCCATTTGTTCTGTTTAAATGTATGCCTTCGCTGGAATAAAAGTTCTCCCCCCACCCCATTTTTACATCCATAGTAGACTGCCAGACTTTTGGGCATTCCCCAATGGTGCCTGCTGTGACCTGGTCAGCCATTCTTAGGCCAGTGAATCACTTATTGTTTGCGTGCTTCACAGCCTGCTCAGTTTTTTCTTTGGCTTCCCTGGTGTAGCTGGAACGTTTGAAAGTCTCTCTGAGAAGGGGATGGTATGTCAAACGCCTGTCTCGATCAGTTGTGGTGAACAAACCACAGTAGGATCTGCCCTTACTGCTCAAGGTGAAAACCTACTGCTTTTGGGAACCCTGGGCCAGCTGTGGAAAAATATCTGCAGGCCCATCCTGCTCCTTAAAACATGCTTGACTGCCTCTTTCACTTTTTTTTTGTTAATTCATTGCTTATCCCTGTTCATTAAGCATTTGTTGTATAATTATATTAAGAGTATTGCATAATTGATTTTGTACTATTATTATTGTAATTGTTATTATTAGTATTCTTAATGAAGCATAATAAATTTTAAAGAGAGGCGGATGCATTGCCAGGGTACAGACGTACAGTATGGAGAATGATGCCCATGTCAGAGAATGTGCCGAGAGCCTTGCTGGAAGTAGCAGGGTGGGAGGCGGGCTGTGGGAGACGGCGGCGTGTAGAAGGGAAAGCATGACCGTGAGAGGTCTGCTGGCCTGGGATGTTGGACAAGAAGAGCTGCTGGGATGGTCTTCTGAACGGGGCCCCCAGTGGAGGGGTGAGATTCTGGCCTCCCTCAGAGGGGTGACTGGTGGGTATCCAGACCTTCTTGACAGGCCTCTGAGTTGGACTGAGGCATAGTGAGTGGCAAGCCTGAGAACAAAAAGGGATGGTGCTCCTTGGTGGCTGCCTGCTTGGGAAAGCTCAGTGGAGGCCAGCAAACTGCTCACCCCTTCATTGGCAGACCTTGGTGGGCTTTGTGCGGATGCACGTGTGTGCTTGTTGAATGAGCCCTTGGCTGTCGTGTACTCATTCGCCTTCATTGCATTGCACCCATTACTGTGCTAGACAGAACTGTAGATGTCAGGCTTTGCACAGAAAGGAGAGCGAATGCTGAGAGGCGAGTAGAGGAGCAGTCCGGCTGGGAGCTTCAAATTAACCTCCTGCTTTGTTGACATCTAATGTGATTTTTCCCTCCCCCTCCCCACAATGAAAAGAAAGTCTGCTGGCAAATTGGGAGCCTGATGCAATTTACATAAAGCTCTTGGAAGAGGCAGTTTGAGGCTCAGGAAGGCCTCTCTAGAGCAAGAATGGGTGTGCCACAAGAAGAGTGCTGTCGAAATGCTAACCTGCCATTTTTTCATGGCTTGGGACCTGGCACCCATGTGTCCCCTTCCACAACCCTACAAATCAGGCTGCAGGCTGGCTCCAGGTTTGATTTTGCTCCTTCCTGCTCAGTTGACATCTTTCCCCCTAGTTTCTTACACATTCATGCCATCCACATTTCTGAGCACTCATTAACCTTGAGGATGTACATTTTTGGCCTTGACCCCAGCCTGGCAGCTTGGAGCTAGTCAGTTTTGAATAGGTGCCTGTTGACTGTCTTCACCCTGGTTCTTCAGTTGTTTCTAGGGGAAGTAGCATATTTTGGCTACTGCAGGAGCCTGTAGAGCAAATTAATGGTGTAATAATAGAATAGATGCGTCTCTCATGCTGCAGCATAGCTTGTGAAGGATGCATTCACATAGGTGTTCTGCTTTTGGCTTTTTAGTTGTCAGTGGCTGTGGTGCCCCATGCCTGAATATGCAGTGCCCCTGCTGCACCATAAAGTCCCTTCCAGCCATCATGACCACAGTTCTGCTTGTCTGTGGCTCTTTAGGTTCTTTGCTTGCCTGTGAAATTGTGCAGGGATTTGGGGGTAATTGGAGGGAGTTTTGCACTAGATCTCAAGTCAACACAGGCCCCTTGTGCCCCCAACCAGACTCTGCCTTGGCAGCCCAAGAGTATCATGGGTCATGGAGGAGGGCTGGGGACATTTCTAGCTGTGAGCAGAGTGTGTTTGAGGAGTGGGGGGTCTGCTTAGCCAACCCTGCCCTGCCTCCTCCAGAGCTGTGCTCTACTCACACTGATGTGCCACTCCATTTCTGCTTTGCCCATAGACTTAGTGGCAGTTTCTAAGAGAAGTGGCTAATAATGCTTATATTCCATCTTTCCACTAGAAAGTGCTAAAGAGGTCAGACCAAATACAGACATGCAGAGTAGCTAGCCGTTTATTCCACTGTTCAGTCCCTCCTCTCACTTCAAAGGTGCCAGTTGTTTTCTCGTTCCACATACAAGGGCAGGCAAAGGAGCACCTGGCAATAATCTTTGAGAATTCCTGAAGAACAGAAGAGGTTGCAGCAGACTGGAGGAGGGGAAATGGTGTTCCCATCTTTAAAAGGGAAAAAAAAGAAGACCCAAATAATTACCGCCCAGTCAGCCTGACATCAATACTAGGAAAGTTTCTAGAGCAGATCATTAAACAGTCAGTCTGTAAGCACTTAGAAAGGAATGCCGTGATCACTAAAAGTCAACATGGGCTTCTGAAAACAAGTCATGCCATACTAATCTTATTTCTTTTTTTTTTATAGTGTTACACACTTGGTAGATGAAGGGAATGCTGTGGGTGTAGTGTATCTTAATTCCAATAAGGCCTTTGACAAAGTCCCCCATGATATTCTTGCAAAAAAGTTAGTAACCTGTGGACTAGACAATGTTAGGTGGATTTGTAATTGGTTGACTGACCAAATCCAAAGGTTAGTCACCAATGGCTCCTCTTCATCCTGGAGAGAAGTGACCACTAGTGGGGTGCCACAGGGTTCTGTTCTGGGCCCAGTGCTATTCAACATCTTTATCAATTACTTGGATGAGGGAGTACAGGGCATGCTTATACAGTTTGCAGATGACACCAAATTAGGAGGGGTAGCTAATACCCCAGAGGACAGGTACAGAATTCAAAATGACTGTAACAGAATAGAAAGCTGGGCCAAAACTAACAAAATGAATTTTAACAGGGAGAAATGTAGGATACTACACTTGGGCAGTAAAAATGAAATGCACAGATATAAGATGGGTGACTCTTGGTTTGATGGCAGTACATGTGAAAGGGGTCTAGGAGTCTTAGTGGATCACAAGCTGAACATAAATCAGCAGTGTGATGCAGCAGCTAAAAAAGCCAATGCGATTCTAGGCTGCTTTAATAGGAGTATAATGTCTAGATCAAGGGAAGTAACAGTGCCGCTGTATTCTGCTTTGGTCAGACCTCAGCTGGAATACTGTGTCCAGTTCTGGGCACCACAATTCCAGAAGGATATGGACAAGCTGGAACAAGTCCAGAGGATGGTGACCAAAATGGTGGGAGGTCTGGAAGCCATTATGCCCTATGAGGAGCAGCTTGGGGAACTGGGTATGTTTAGTGGAGAAGAGAAGGTGAAGAGGGGACATGATAACCATGTTTAAATATTTGAAGGGATGTCATACTGAGGATGGAGCAAGCTTGTTTTCGCCAGCTCCAGAGACTAGGACACGGAGCAATGGATTCAAACTACAGGAAGAGATTCCACCTAAATATCAGGAAGAACTTCCTGACAGTAAGAGTTGTTCAGCAGTGGAATGCACTGCCTGGGAGTGTGGTGGATTCTCCTTCTTTGGAGGTTTTTAAACAGAGGCTGGATGGCCCTCTGTCGGGAATGCTTTGATTGTGTATACATGCAGGATGGGGTTGGACTGGATGGCCCTTGTGGTCTCTTCTTACTCTATGATTCTATGATTTCAGGTTCGGGGGGGCAGGTCCTCTAGTCACCTCGGTGGTGGCAAAGCTTGTTTCTCAGGGGAGGAGGTGGCCCTTTGGCCACTTGGAAGTCTCTGCTGCTCTATAAGCAGGGCTACCTATTGTGTGTGACAAGGCGCACTGAAGAGCCTGGCTGCTCCCCCTGCAAGTCATTCCCCTGTCATAGCTGCTTCTTGCTCTCCTTGAAGCAGGGCTGAGTTTTTACTTCTTTTAGGGGAGAAGAACTGACTATTTCCCTGTTGTGGGGCTGGGTGATTCTAGGGAAGGTCTCTGTGTTGCAGATGCATAACCATATATTGGGAGAAGTTCACATATATTGGGAGAAGTTGTGTGTTTTGTCCTTCTGAATTTCATTGTGTAGACCCTATTTGGAGGCCCTCTCCTCCTTGCAGGGGGTAGAGGGGCTTGTGGTTTATTTTCTTCTAGAAGAAGAAATAAATAAATAATGAAGAATATTCTAGAAGAATAAAATATCTGGCACCATTCACATCTATGGCAAAAAGTAAAGGGCGACATTTGGGAATGCTTTTTGTGTCCAAATGCAGATCCCTCTCACCCTTCACTCCCATTTGCCACGGAACAGTGATGGAATGCTTTGAAATGGATTTTAGAAACACACACAGGCTTCTGTTGCTGCTGCTGCTGTTGTTTGCTTGCTTGTTTATAGTGTTTGGCATGAGAGATGTTTGATTTCCCCTTCAGCGTTTCTCGCTGAAGCTTTTCTCTGGGTGCGGCTAATAACCGCATAATAACTAATACCTGCTAAGGGTGTCTGGACATCCCCGTGCCCTGGAGTAGATGAGAGATGTCATTGTAGCAGCTCTGCATCTCCATGGGAGAGAATTCCAGAGACCAAGGAGTCAGTCCATAGCCATTCCCAACACCATCACCAGCATCATTAGCGCCCTGTCTTCCAAACCAGGACTCATCAATGTCCAATAGTATTTTTTCCTGTAGCAACTGAAACAAAACCAAACTTGCCATCAGGTGGATGAAAACCCAACCCATGATCTCACTGGCTTCTAAATGCTCAGAGGAGCAGCTGCTGCTGAAAAGAACTGTACCTTTGGAGCAGGGCTGTGCCAGGGCCCGTCAGGCCTCCAAGGGGAAAGTGCTCCACCGGTGGCCCTCTCCTGCCTCTCCACCTGTGTGCTACTCCCAATGGTGGGATCCAGCCAATCGGTTTTAATGATGGGGTGCTCTGTAGCAGGAGAGGCCCTCCCTCCGGAGTCTGCATCCCAAGCCACTTAGGGCTTTGCAAGGCATCACCAACCTCCTGAATTTAGAGCAGAAGTATATTGGCACCTGGTGCGGGACTCCTGTTTTTTAAGTTGCACAGCACTTTATTTTTGATGTCAAATGGTGTATAAATCTCAAAATGCCTCCCTTCCTGTTAACACCAGACAAGCATGTACAATGCTGATGATTTTCAGACCTTGGTTTAAGACGTGCTTGTTCAGATAAGCCTTTCCTGAAGTTGGGCTGTGTGTTCAGTGAATATTTTATAGTGAATGGTCAGATTATTTTATGGATTGCAGTCTTTTGCTCTGTGCTGTAAAGTACACTATTTTGTTATTTTTTAAGTGTAGCGGTACATATTTCAGAAAACAAATGAACAAGTGGTGTGGCTGGTGCTGCTGGTGGTGAGCAGCTGTAGAGTGCCAGGGGTACCAGGGATGTTCAGGAGCTGTTTTCATGTCTCTCTGTGCGGCTTGAATGCTTCCTCCCACATGGCAGTTGGGTTGTCCAGCAGCAAGCGTATGGAGAAGGAGAAGAAGCAATTCTGTAGGACCTCCGGAGGAGCCTTGTCTTTGAGACCCCAAACAGGAGGCATTATGTGTGGCCTGGCTTCCATATTAACACCACAGTCAAACAGGGACATTTGAAGGGGTTTCACTTTACCCTTCTGGGGCTCCTACAGAGGAGAATCCAATTGAGTGAAGTCTTTTGTGGCTGTGCTCCAGAATCCCTCCCTCTTGTATCTCCCCCTCTGCTACCCTGTGGGTGCTTGTCAGCAGCCTCCCATCCATCCACCCATCCATCCACTTGAAGCTGTGGCCATAAGAGGCTTACTTTCTAAAGAGGAAGCATCCTGATAAGTGCTAAGAGGTTGGGGATCTTTGCAGGTGCTCCTCCACATGCCCCTGGTAGAAGAGTAGCTATGAGAGAAGCCCTTTTTAATGGTGGTGCTCCTTCTGTGTGAAATGTTCTTCTCAGTGAGTCTCATCAGCCACCTATGCCAAGCTCTTTTCAGCACTAGACAAAGACCTTTTTATCCTCCCCTGTATTAAAAGAACTGATCTAGTGCTTCTCCTGTTGGTTTTATAGTTTGCTCTCTTGAGTAATTGTGTTATTATGTTATTGTTGTATTGCTGTGTCTTATTTCTTTAATAGCGGTTGTTCTACCCAGAGGTCTGGGGGTTATGAGCAGTTTAGCAGTGCAATCAGTCAATTCCCCATTGCCTTTTGGGAGTGACCAGTTAGACTGGGAGAACGTTTGTGTGAAAGGCTGGACTCTGTTGGCCCTGTTGGGGCTGAAAGGGTGAGCAGCTGCCATTGAGTGGCCATCAGCAGTTATGTTTCCTGGGAGGTTTTTCCCCTGGTGGTCTTGGGGGCTTGGCTGATGCAGGAGGAAGAGCTGTTGCTCTGCCTTCTTCGTTTTTCTCTTGAGATATGAATGGGAGGGATGGCTACAGTCATTTTTTTCCTGGCCTGGCACATCTAACATCATAAGAGGATGGGCCTCCTGAGCCTTTCCTTGGGGTTGTGAGTTCTGTGGGGAAGCCCAACATCAGGAGGCAGGCATGGTGGTGTTGTGTGGTGACCACAAGAGAAAGCCTGATTTGCAAAATAGCACCTCTGTTGGTTCAGGGCAAATTTTGGGGAGAGCTACAGAAGGGAGAAAACGGCACCAGGCTGCCCCAAGTGTCTGACTTATCAGAGAGACAGCTAGGTTGATCTTTGCCATGGGTGTGAGGGGAGGCAAGACAACTCATATGTTCTCTCTGAACAGTGAGGAGGGGGGCATGAGGACCAGAAAGGCCCCAGCTTCTCCTGATGATTTTCAGGCAAGTAGCTGCTATATCCTTAAGCCTCAAACAATGATTCTTCCCCCATTCCAAGGATTTATTGAGCTCTGTGATCCACAAGTCAGTTGAGAAGGGGAGCACCACTCTCCAGTGCTGGGGGTAGATGGGCTGCTGTGTGAGAAGATTCAGGCAGGCAGCAGAGGGGGAGAACATCTGGCCAGCTGCTTCTGTACTTTCCTCTGGCACATGCAAGAACCCTGCTCCTGAAGGGGCTTCTTCTGCTGGAGCAAATGTCTCTAGACGGGTGGTGCTGACTGTCGCTTCATCTTGGCTGGTGCCATGGCAGAAGGCGGGTGATGGGGGACAGAGGGTGGGTGCTGGGTTCTGTTGGCAGCATGGGCAGTCTTGAGGATGTGGATCCTTCATCATTTTCAGGCAGCAAAATCCAGAAAAGGTGACAGAAGCACAGAGCTGGCGAGGTCTGATAGACCATTTAGTCTTGCCTCATGTTTGGCACAGGAAATCTCAAAGGAAAGCATCTCCAACATATGTCTGTGAGTCTTGGCTAGAAGGCTCAGTGGGGAAGAGCTCTCCCCGCCCCCCCACACACCCAGGAAGTTCCTTGGTTGTTGAGCTGCTCTGATCTCTCTGTTGAGGCTCTTCTCTTGAAGTTCAGCTGATGTTTACTTTCCTGTAACTTCAGCCAATGAAGACCTAGTCCTCTTCTCTGGGCAGAAGAGAGGAGGTCCTCTTTGGCCTCTTCTAGGTGACAGTCCTTCACAGAAATACTGTTATCCCCCATCTTCTCCACACTGAACATGTCAGTTCCTTCAAGATTTCCTCACTGGGAAAGTTTCTGTATCCCTAACTGTCTTTGGTGCCCATCTCTGAGCCGATTCCAGTTTTTCCAGAGATCCTTCTTAAAATGGAGTCCCTGGCACTAGGCATGGTATGTCCAAATGAGAACCAACTAGTGCTGAGTTACTACTGCTCATTATTTGAACAGATTTATTTAGTTGGCTGGTTTTAGATTCCTCAGAGGAGCCCCAGAAGGCTAGCGGTTGGCATTGAAAAGCACACTTAGAATCACAGATTATATGTATTTAAAATTAGAAATCGCAGATAGCCAATAAATGCTAGCAAAATTACGCAAACAGCAGAATCCAGACAAAAGTTGCTTAAACCCCAAAAGGTCATATAAATAAATGTTTTTAACTGGTGGCTGAATGGTAAGAGTGGAGGAGACAAGAGCATCTCTTTTGGGAAGGATAGTGCCATCGCTGAGAAGGCCTTCCACGTGTGCTTGCAGGTTACAGCTCTGTACCTTGCATTGGGCTCAGGGGCTCCGTGGAGGCCCATGAAGAGGTTTCAGAACAACAAGGGTAATATGCACACCTCTTTCTCCACTGTCAGCACCTCAGCAGCAGCAGCATTCTGTGCCATTTGCAGTCTTTGAAATATCTTCAAAGGAAGTACCAGGCAGAATACATTGGCATAATCCAACTGAGAGGTGATCAGAGCATTGACAAATGTGCCCAGGTTGTCCCAGTCCATGAATGGCCTTAGCTGGCCACAAGCATCCTTTGCCATCAAGGTCATCTGTGGCCTCCTGGTGACAGTTTTGAATCAAGGAATATGCCCAAATTCCATACCTGCTTTATCAGGGAAGTGCAACATCATCCAAAACAGGCCATCGAGTGCCAGGAGCTGCCATCTTGCCAGGATGTCCCTTCATTTTATTCACCGACAGCCAAATGACCACTGCCTTCAGACATTGGTCCAGCACTTGCTATTTGTTTAATAACAACTCTGAAGTTGAGATTAAAGCCACCATAGTACATACTTCCAATGATGGTTTTTTAATATTATTTATATCCTGTTCCCCCCCCAAAAAAACTGGGACTCAAGGCCAACGCAACCCGCAAGTATACCATGGTCAACAGTACTGAAAACTGCTGAGAGGTCAAAGACGTGAACAACGTAGCACCTTCCCATCTCTCCTAAAGAAAACCATCAGCCAGGGCAACCAAAGCTGTTCCTCTGCTGGATCTAGTCTTAAAGCCAGATTGGTACAAGTTTTGTTAATGGTTCTGTTAATGCATACTAAAATCACATTAGCTTTCTTTGCAGTGGCATCATGCTGCTGCTGACTCATGTTCAGATTGTTAGCGATGGCCATCCTGAAAAACTGCCAGGCCAGGTATCCCTCATTCTGTACCTGTGCATTAGACTTTGTTTGTTTACCTAAAGAGAAAGCTACATTTATCTCTGAATTTTGTTTTGTTAATGTCAGCTTAGCTTTCTGTTCTGCCAAAGACATTTTTGTATTGTATTCCTGTCTTCTGAGCCCCCTTTTATAGCAACCTTTGAGTTGGTTGCTTAGAGTGAGTCGTATGAGATGTGGACATGAAACGTACTTGATTCTTTCAGACGTCTTTCTCATTGTGCCTTTAGGATGTGTTTTTAAGATTTTCCTGGTGGGTGGAGTATTCCATTTCTCTGAATCCATTTCTCTGACAGAGTTTAGCAAGGAGTAAAGCTCAGCTCGTGGTCTTCTGCAGTGACTGTAGGAGAATATATAAGATCAGTCTTGTTGGCTTGGATTGCAGCTGCTATGTTAGCGACCTGCAAAGGGATGTTGCAAGTCACTGGTCTCATGTCTTGAAATCCAGAGTTGGGGTCCAGGATTCCAAGGAAACCTATATGTTTCTTTTAAAAAGGCCTATTTTTGGCTCAGGTGGCTGTAAAGATGAGTTAGAAAAAGTGACGGCCCAAACACAGAAATGTGGGGGAAGAAAACCCACAGCTCCTTGTTGCACCTCCCCACACCCTACATCCCATACCAGCTAAATGCTTTGTAATATCTATGGATTTGCTTTTGAGTCACCCAGCCTGTTTTGTCATAAGGATATAGCATTTCACTGACATGATACCTTAGGTCCAAAGCTTATAACTTGTGCTGAGGGTATGGCTTAGAAATTAGGCCTAATCGGTTATATACTGGGGAATGAAACAAACAGTGCAGAATCTGAGTAGTGTGATACCCCTGGGCAAAGGTGAATAAATGTAGCTAAATCCAGGTAAATCAGAGCTGACTATGGCATGTGGAGTAGGGATACAGTGGACTGGCTTGTTGTGGTTATGCCTCACACTGGTCTGTAAGGAAGGGGATGAAGCCTGAAGATCTTGTTGGAGCAAGTCCTGGATTCCAAGGCGGAAGCTCTGTTCCATGGTGCTTCTCGCCATCTCCAACTACACTGGATGCTTGGAGCAAATGGGTTGGTGCCAGGCATGTCTAACTGGTGGCAATACACTGTATTTGGCTGGGGCCACCTTTGAAAACAGTTTGTCTGTTTTTAAATGGAAGAACAAAGAAGCTCCCCAAATTGAGGCTTGGTTGTTTAAAGTCCTGGAAACGAAAGAATGATAAATTAACACATTTGCTGAGTAACAAAAAAATACAGATAAAGTGGATAAAGAATGGACTCCAATAACAAATCTTTGTAAAAAGAGATGGAATACAAATATTGAAAATTTAAGCTGGTTTCATATTTAGGGAGGGGAAAAAAGGTGGGGAAGCAGAAGTTATAAAAGAGGTAAAATACTTATTTAAGATGAATTGCGATAAGAAGGAAAGTGCTTAATGGATGAATAAACATTATTTACTATAGATATCAAATATAATTACGATCAGATAGGAAGATGAAATTAAGATTTATATAGAAAAACTCTTTGATTGGCTTTACAGAGGAAGTCAATATTTAAGTTATTCATGTATGTATGTTGGTTTTTTTAGATTTTATTATAATATAGATATTAAGTTACACACGATAAATAGAATTAATGATAAATGAAATCAATGAATAAGTATATATGGTAAAAATTATAATAAAAAAGGAAAGAAAAGAAAACTGTTTGTCTGTTTTTAAAATTGGTACCTTTCTTTTCAGTGGCCAGTTGGCATTTAATCTTACCAAAGAGTAAAACATTTCAAAATGAATAAATCAATAATACAGGAGAAGATTAAAACTCTAATCAATAAAAAATGAATAGCAGCTTAAAGGAATTCAAAACTTTAGAAGCAAGCAATAGTGTAGAACATGGGAAAGTAACATGGTCTTTGTTTGGTGGTGAAATGATGCCAAGGTAGATGCCAGGCAATCCTTCCTGCAAACGTCATTCCGTGGGATGTCCATTTCAGCCAAAAAAAGATGCCCTCCCATTCCTACTTGCTCTTTGAATTGAGCCTGAAAGTGGACAGGGAACTGAGAAGCTAGTCCAAAACAGCTTGTGTGTTTTGAGATCCCTTCTGCTCTCTCTGAGCCATGTAGCAGCTGGTATTTATTTATTTATTTATTTATTTATTACTGATTGGTACTTCCAAACTTTTTTCAAACTAGGCAGCACCACATAGAGCACATTGCAAGAGTCCAGCCTGGATTCAGAAATGTCAGCCAGTGAAGAATGTGGCAATTTTCCGGTTGGTGGGTATTGATGAGTTTTCTGATATTTTGACAGGGGCAACAAGTTGCCAGTTTTCCCAGCCTGTTGCAAGGTGCTCTTGACCCCTGAAATCCTAAATGGTTTAAGTTAAGACCATTTCAGCAAGTACTTTCTTCTCTACAAGTTTCTGTCCTTAAGATCTCCAGAGGAGGTTCTCTTGCAGATTCCAAAAATCCCCATGCAAAATCTAGGCCAGCCTCTTCAACCGGAGCAAGGTGGGTCCCTGCTTCTGAAATTTCAGCAGTGCAGTGGCACAGTAGTGAAATGCATTTTTGCAATAAGTCCAGGTGTGCAAGGAATGCGAGCCTTGGTTGAGTGTGAAGCTCCCCTTTCAGGGGCAGCTGACGTCTGTTCTCTTTTGAGCTTTTCAGTTTCTACTTCTGATACTGTTTGTTCCTATTTTGTCCTGGATTAAAACTTAATATTAATTTTATAAGAATTATTTTGATTACTGATTCATTTGTTCTTCACTGTTTATATTAGGTTAATTAGCACACAGCTATAAAATTTTTTGGAGGTACTATAGGCTCTGTTTCAGAGGAAGGCAATGGCAAAACTGACTCCTCTGAGGATTCCTTGCCTAAGAAAACCCTATGAAATCTATGGGGTTGTCATAAGTCGACAGGCAACTTGAAAGCACATAAACACACAGAGTCTTAACTGGGCCTAAATACCCTGAAGGCACCAGATCCTGTCTGATCTTGGAAGCTAATCAAGGTCAACCTGGGTTAATAGTTCGATGGGGAAATGCCAATGAATACCCAGTGCTGGAGGCTCCGTTTCAGAGGAAGGAACTGGCAAAACCACCTCTGAGGATTCCTTACCTAAGAAAACCTATGAAATTCAAGGGTTTGCCATAACTCGAGAGGCAACTTGAACACACACAGGTATAGAAATCTTTGGAAAATCTGTTCTAAACAAACTTGTAGAATTTGACTCCCCAGGCTTTTAACTTAAGCTTCAAAACGAGGAGTGGGAAAACTTCAGGGGGCCAGGGAGCAGATTTTGGGGACAGCAGCCCCCAAAACAAACTGAAAGTGATGGGAAATCCGTTCGTGATTTTTTAAAACCCCCCTTGTTTTTTGGGAGGGGGGTAACAGAAAGCCCTGTTCCTTGTGTTCTGGAGACTTGCAGAAACAGCTGTTCTCATTTTGGGGGGTCTGGGGTGCCCTGGGACCCATAGAAACATCCCTGGAGAGCTGCACGTGGCCCACGGGCTACATAAGTCCCAGCTCTGTTTTAAGCAGCCCAGAGGTAGTCATGTTTCCAAGTCATGTTTGACCACGAATAATGTTAAGAGCCTCTCAGGTGCTGCTTAGCAAATTCTGTGACCTTGGACAGACATTCTTTTTGGTCTTGGCCAGAGGGATTCAGCTGGTTTAGGACAGAGTACCGTGTGTTCTCTTGTCTACTGTAAAAGCATGGAATTGAGCATGTCTTTCATGCAAATGCAGCATACTCTCTCCTCAGTCATCCTCTCCCTAAGGGAGGGCAGTTGGTACCCACACTGTTGAGTTTTAGCCAACCGCTAAAATCTATTTTTTGCCTAAGCTTTTTAGATATAGCTGGATTTTTAAAAAGGTGGTGTGTGCTTCTCTGTGCTTTTAGTTCTGCACATATCTGTTTCTATTACAATTATGTATTATAATTGGACTCCTTTGGGAGGAAGAGGGGCACAGAAACAGAACTAGTGATGGGGGAAGGAGGAGTGTAGTTTGACAAAGGTGTGTCTTGTTTCTTTTCTGAACAGTGTCTTAGTAGTAAACACATTTGAGTTGTATGATGTGATCAGATTTAAAAAAACACCACCCGACATAGCTAGAGAGAATAGTTGCAGCAGGATTTCAGAGTCCACTGGGAAATTTACTATCACCTGATGGGGATTTTGCTTATGATTGAATAAAACAAACAAAAAAATTTGACAGATAGCACTTACAGTCTTTAAAGTTTGGGGAATTTTTCTTTAGAAAAAAAAGATTAAGTTTCCTGATTGATCCCAAACTTCCAAAACGTTTTGGGGGTGTCAACCGAAGTCTAAATACTACGTTTGGTCAAAAGTGGTTCTTAAATTTGCATTTCAGAGCCCAAAACACAGCGATCCAAAGAGGGTCCAGAAGCTTACTATGATCTCAGTTTTGGCCCCATTGGGTAATGCATCAGGTTAGGTGACTCTGTTTACGTTCAAGACAGGCAAGAAGGCAAATGCTGTACTTTAAAAGATAGTGTAGCTATTTCTGGATGCCTAGATTGGTAAGATAGGATGGTAATAGGCATTTCAACCTCTTCCCGACACCTTCAGAAAGGGCCAATTCTTACAGGACAAAAAAGTCTGAAAGAAGTTTGCTCCCGTTTCTAAGTGGACACTGGATTTCATGTTATGCTGCCATCACCAAAGCAGGCTCAGCTGGCTCTGGATGTCTAGGAGGTGGGCAGTGATGGAGGTTGCCCCCAGCCTTCTGGAAAACCCAACTCCCTGTGTGTACATTAGCAGTCTAGCAGCTAGGTACATTTCGAACATACAAATGGGGCCATTTCTTTTCAGGAAGGCTGCAGTTTCCAGAAAGTCAGCAGGGAAAGGACTCTACTCAACAGTGTCTGTTTTAAAAGGAAGGTGTAATAGCTTGAGCATGGGGAAGAAAACATAACTCTTCAGAGGACAGGCTGCTGCTCTGTCAGGGCCCTGATGATTTGTTGGCAAGCTAGGGTTTTAACAGTAGATATCCCCATTCATGGGAGAGCCCTTCAAAGAGTAAAGGGTTTTGCTCTTCTCCCAGTAGATGGGCTTGTTGATTTTTCAGCACTAAATGCCTTTGCATTTCAGAATAGATGTGGTTTCATTCCCTCTGGGATGATAAAGTTCTGGGACTAGCAAAGGTTCTCTTCCAGTTTGGATTACCACTTGACAAACATTGCAGCCTTACAGCATGTAGAATTTTCCCAAGGTGGGTGGTGGGTGGGATACAGGTATTGCACATGTAAAATGTCTGCTCCATGTTTGGGGAGTGGCCTACACTTAGCAGAGAAAGTCTGCTTTGTAGGCAGGTGGTCCCAGGTCTAATTCCTGCTGGCTCTTTCTGGCAACAGGGCTCATAAAGGACCCTACCTGACACATGGTGTGTGTCAGTGATACTGAGCTAGGTGGGCCTGTGGAGCGCTTCTCTTCCTAGTGATGCATGGGAGTGCCATACCTAGCCTTTCAGTGCCTGCCCCAAGAGGACCTCTCTCTCCCTGGATTGCCTTTGAGCAAAGTGGCTGGGCTAGTTTTCAGCTGTCTCGGAAGGGTGAGGGAAGGGCTTGATGTAAACTTTTTTTTTTGTCTCAACCCTTTTTGTCTCAGGCTGCCCTTCTGTGTTACTGGCTGGGCCTCTCTCCTCCCTCTTGAGGAAGTTGGCATGCTGCCTCCTTTCAGTGACCCACCTAGAGCTGGTGTCCAGTGGATTTCCATATGCTCCCAGCCTTGACTTGTCCTAAATTATTAGTGGTGATTTGTGACTGCATTTATATGCAAATGCTAACAACTTGCTGCTGAGTTAATTAGTACTTTTCTCTTTGTTTCTTACAGCTTCAGCAAAGGGGTTGGTTTCTCTTTATTTCCAACTTCCCTGGCTCTTTAAAAGGTGGTTCTACCACAGTCTGGCAGTGGAAATGGGCAACCTGTCATAGGATTGTGCATGAGAGGTTGTGATCTGCATTCTACCGCCATGCAAGGAGTTCATGCTGCTGCCTGCCTTGCACCCATGGGCAGCCGGGTGAGAGTATCACACGACTTGATGGCATGGCTGGAATTTAAAGACCACTTCTTTGCCCTGCTAGAACTGCTCTGGTCTAGGCTTTTGAGATTCTCCTATATGGTTCTTGATAGTCTGTTTCCACCTGAAGATTGGCCACCTGTGATTGCAGAGGCTTCTTGTGTTTGAGGGAGAAAGACAGCCAAACACAAGGTTGCTGATGGCAGTGATTGGCTGCCTTGGAAAGCATTGGCCTCCTTCTGTGTTTGTTTAGCTTTCATATACATGGTACTTACAACCTCCAGCCTCTTCTCCCTCTCCTGTGCTACCTGCTTGGGTGGGGGTGGGTCCATGCTCACAGCTTTACTTTAGTCAGGAGCAGATGGGATTCTGGAAGCAGTTGTATTGCTAGTTGCTTGTGCATGTTGAAAGCTCTTTCAGCATTAAACTGCTTTTGAAACAGCCGAGGGAGAGGTTGTAGCTCAGAGCATGTGCTTTGCTGACTGAAGGTCCCAGGTTTAATGCATGACACCTCGGTTTAGAAGGATTCCACCCTGGGGATCTGCTACAAGCCACTGTAGCCAGTGCTGAGCTGGAAGGAGCAATGGTTTGACTTGTGATAGGGCAGCCTCCTATATTTGAATGGATAGTCTGAGAGACAGCACATGCTCCTCTCTAAAAATAAAAATAAAAATGAGAGCTACGTTGGGTAAATGGCTTTTTTCCATGGTACTTTCCACAGAGATATTTGGCAAATGTGCAATTTGTATGATTTATTTATATGAATGGCAGGTAAGGGTTGCTTCTGAAAGAGAAAGAGAGAGCTGCACCTCTGCGTCTTCCAAATGAAGAGATGACTGGCATGCAGTATACTTTTCTTTTAAAAAAGATATTAAGATCATAGCATCCCCTCCCTGCTTTTTGGGGGGATCTGTTTCCTTTTGTTGTGAGGTGTGGAGGAGGGACTGGCTTTCAGTTGGGAGAGGAGACTCTAGAGATCCAACTCTTCCTCATTCTCTCCCCTCCCGGGCCCTCACTGCATTTGTTGAGAGTATGGGTTTGATCCTGTTTGCCTGTCTCAGGGGGCTTCTCTAGGCATGCAAAGCCAGTGAAGCCCCATTTCTGGCCAGTGTGGCATCCAGTGAGTTTGGGCTCTGGCTCGCCTTGTGCCTAGAGAGTGTTGAGCCTTCCTCCTCTCCCTCCCGCTCTGCCTTGCAGCAAAGTCTTTCACAGCAACTGAGTCAGTGAGAACATTTTTTTAAGCCTTTGTTTTTGCTCTTGAAAAGTAGGCTGGGCTGGGCCTTCACTGCTACAGGCGTGGATCAGTGGGGATGGAGCTGGCTGCAGCTGCTAATCTGTGCTGACACTCCACCCCCCACCCCACTGTGTGTGTGTGTGTGTGTGTGAGTGTGTGTGTGTGCGCGTGTGCACGCGAACACATGGATGGGAGGGAGGCAGATGTGCAACACACTGTAGGAAGGAAATGGGGTTTGTCTCATAGCTGGGCTCTCACCAGACCCTCTGGGCCTTGCTGCCTGCTGCTGCTGCTGCTGCTGCTGCTGCATGTGGCACCCCCCCTGCCCAAAGTGTTTGTGGTATGGCCCCTCCTCCTGGCTGGGGCAGGCAACCAGAGAGGGATTTGCCCTTGACTTCCCTGCTGCTCTGTTGTGCTTGTGCCCAGAGGATTTCTGCTGGCTCAAGAGTGGCCCTTCCTTTGTTCTGGTAGTGGAGTGTGGTGCCCTCTTATCCTTGACAGCGTTGACGGTGGACAGGGGGGCAGGCTGAGGGGCTTTCTCTCCCCTTCCCACCCTCTGCTAACATAGGGACAGGCAGTTGAAAAGCTTAGCTCTCTTCTCCTCCAGGGTTTTATTTTCTTACCTCCCCTCCTCAAAGACAAAAGAGGCCTGGAAGGGCAGACCTGTCCTGCTGCATTCCTAAGCAACTTAGTTTCTTCTCACCATTAATTCCCAGGCTGGAGTTGGTTTGCCTTACTGACAGTGGGGATCAAAGAACCTTAGGAAGATGCTCTCCTCCCCATTCCCTCAGGCGTTGGTCCTCCCTCCCTCCCTCCCTTTTTGGGGCAAGACGCCTGTTATGTGGTGTTGCAGAGATTGCTGGGCTTTGGACAGGTTTGGTATCTCCCAGCCTCCCTTTCTGTTCCCTTTGAGAGCCTTTGTGCGCCAAGGAAAATGCAAATGGCTCTCTCAACATGGCGTCTCTGGGACTTCCTTGGAGGGGTACAGGCTATCTGCTGGAGGGCTTTGGTGGCTAGGGGTTTAATGGAAGGAAGGATGTGGCTACTCCAGAGGAAGTTGAAAGCCAACTGTGTGGCTGTGGCTGTGACAAAAACGAGTTAAGACTGGGGAGAGGGTGGTGGCAATGAGTGGCTGATCTGCATATCGCTGGGATATGTGTGTGACATTGATATGATTAGCAAATGGTTAGTGTCTGCCGAATGACTCTTTTTTCCCTGAACTTTTTACCCACAGCTGCTAACAACCACTCTGCTCTTGAAAAGTTTTGACATCTACTTAGAAACCTTAAGAGCAGTGAGACACAATGAACTGCTCCTGGCTTTTTTGTTTTCCCATCTGCTCACATCTCATTTTTAAAACCATATGTGTGGAATTTTGGGGTTTAGAGACTCTATTGGTGAGGAGGTGGGGGAGGAGAGGGGGGAGGTGGCACTGTTTGTAACCCATCTGCATGTGCCCCAAGGCTGAGATTTGGACATCCCCCTACCCATAGCAAATTGTGGGTATGGATTGTGAGGTCCATCTGTAACACCTGTAGTGGATCTCCCCACAAAGAATGGCAGGAAAATGTGTGTGTGGCTTTCATAAAGAGAATCCCCAACGACCCTTGGCACCAGCTCTTCTGTGCCTGAGGAAATTCTTCAATCAGCCCCTTTGTGGCTTTTGCAGCACCTTGCCTGCGTTCTTGACAGGGTCCCTGTTCAACTGATTCCTTGGCAAGGTTTTTATTTGCAAGCTTACCTGCATTAACATCTCAAGCTGTTGAAATACCTGACTTGGCTGAATCTTTCATGCCACACTCGAAATTGTAGCAAGACATTTGGGTGGCAGTGGAGGTAGCTGTAGGACCTGGGCACTATCTTGTGTTGGGAGAAAAGCGGAATGTAAATAAAATAAAATAGCTGTTTGCACCCGAAGGTTTGCTTTGCTTTGAAGGATTAAAAGGCAGGGGGGGATGGTGAGGCTGGACTAGATGGTGTATTTCCAAGAGTGGCTTTTCACCAACTGGCTCTTCACTGATTGTTCTACTGCCTGGTTATGGCTGGCTGGCTTGGGTGGGGTCTTCCTCCATTACAGGCGGTGTAGGTTTGTCATCCTTTGGGCTTAAGCTGCTGCCCAGTGCTTGGCCTTCCACCCCTTGCAGGTCCCTCTCCTGACTGGGAAGCAGAACAGGAGAATAGCCCAGTGGCGCCTGGTCCCTGCTGGGACAAGGAGAGGAGCAGCTGTCAACCTTGGGTGAAAAGTTCAAATCTGCATTTAAAAGGCAGAAGGCTGTGAAGGGCTGGAATGTCTGGGGTCAAGTTGAAACGGTTCTTGGTTTTAAGTAATTGAGCTGGCCCTTTTTGTTCAGGTGTCAGTCAGCCTGGGTTGCCTTCCCTAATGCTCTGGGGGGCAATGGAGCTTGTGGCCCCATGCCTGGCTGCTGGAGAGCTCCTGCGGAAGCCTTTGGGTGGCGGTGGCCCCTTGCCTCAATGCTGCCGCGGCTCCTTCCTCACACCGCAAGCAAGCCACTTGACCGCCTCCTCTCCCCCAGTGCCCAGGCCTCTTCTTGAGTCGCTCTCTCGGCAAGCTCTCCACGCTTCCACAGCCAGCCCCATGAATGAATACAACTGTTTGAGCTCCATGGTAACCCCATGCAAGATCACAGCTTTTCCTGTGATGGGGTGATGGGAAATTCATGTGCTCAGGATTCTCATCTCCATGGTGAGGAGGAAGAGGGTGTCGGGGTGGGGGGAAGCCTGATTTCTCAGGCCTTTGCACCATGCAGTGAACCAGAGGCTCTGGAAAAGCTGTTGGACGGCGGGCCTCAGATTTACTGTGTTGGAGCCTCTCAGTGATGTGGCCAGCCTTCAGGTGGGAGGCAGTCTGTCCCCCCCCCTGCCCCACATACACACTGCCACCACTATAGTAATGCCAGGCTTTGAGTCTTCTACATGACTGGGTGGAACAGAGGTTGAGACACACCAGTCTGCTCAGCAGACAAGACAGCAGCATGAGTATGCATGTATATGTGTGCACGCACACACAGTGGTACACCATCCTTTGGCTCCTCTTTGAGAACAAATGAGCATCATATTCTGTGTGTATATGGTAGAGACAAGAGTCTAGTCTGGCAGGATCTGCTGTGTGAAAGTTTTAAAAACTAAGATTCCAGGACCCATCTGCCAGCTCCTGGTTGAAAGGATGTACCTAGAGATGCAATTCTTGTTTTTTTAGCACCCAAACCACATAGTGTTCTCAGTATTTCTACACACAGAGACACTCTGGCTTTATAGATTTTCCTTGTTTTTTTCCGGGCTGTGAGGCCATGTTCTGGAATCGTTTCTTTCTGATGTTTCACCTGCATCTGTGGCTGGCAGAGGACTGCATCTGTGGCTGGCATCTTCAGAGAATAGTTGGGTAGGAGTGTGTGTGGAGTTTATGTGCTGTGAACCCCTGTTGGGGAGGATATGTAAATTTGTGTAATTGAATGGTTAGTTTCTGGGTATAGAAATGCAAGGCTCGTTAGGCTCTGTCTGACTAATGGTTGGTTGCTGGGCCATTATCTGCTGGGAATCCCCCTGTCCTTGGGTGGAATTCCTTTGTAAGTGTTGAGTTTTGATTCTATTATTCTTCAAAACTGGGAGCCAGATTTTGTTTGCTTTTAAGGTTTCTTCTTTCCTGTTGAAGTTGTCCAGGTGTTTGTGGATTTCAATAGCTCCTCTGTGCTTTCTGACTCTGGCTTTACCTCACACTGTCTTCATTTTGTTGCTGCTTTCTTTAAACAAATCCTTGCTGATTTACTGCAACTCAACCAGTGCTTTCTTGATCCTCACCTACCTTCTCCCTCCCGCTCCCATTCCTGTTTTGTAGCAATGCTGAATGTGGTTGTCTTTCACGGAATCCCTGCAACTTAGTGAATTCCCTTGGCCCTTTTGGCCCAGTCTGCCAGCCCTGGCTTGTTTATTGTACAGGAGGATTTGGAGTTTATTTGAGGAGAAGTAGCCCTTGGCAATACTTCTAACAGGCTTCTCACTGATAACTGGCCATTTCCCCTCTCTGATCTGGTTCTTTGGGTAAGAGGAAAGGGGTCTTAAAAGTCACTTCTCGAGCAGGCCTCTTTCTTTCTCATTTCCATCAGGAATATGGCTCTTGGAAGGAACAAGAGCTGCTGTTGCCAGGTGCCTGGGACCCATTTCACACTCAGGCAGTGGTGCTGATGCTAAAGATTGGCTCTGGTGACAGAGGAAGCCTGCCTGCACAGTGGTCAGATGTTGTCAGAAACCCACTGTTGGCCTTCGGTATAGAAATGTTTGGTAGTGTTGGTTTGATCACCTTGTGTTGCCTTTTTCAAGGCTCCTGAATACTACCAGCCAAGATGAACTTTACTGGTATAATGTGGGCACAGATACCTCCACTGTTGGGTTGCCTAAGAGCATTTATATCTCATTTATTTATTTAATTTATATGCTGCCTTTCTCCCAGAAGGGACCCGAGGCAGCTCATAAAATATCACATAAAAACCATTACATTACCACATTAAAACCAAACCATCACAATATAAAAATCAAACACGACATAAAAAGGGAGCACTTGAGACTTCAGTTCAGTGTTTTTGTCTGGAAACACTGAGACATGTACTCCTCCACATTTTGCAAATGGGTGTTGAGTATGACTCAAGGCGGGAGCATGGGCTGTTGATTTACTGCCGCCATTGCAGTCTTGGCCTAGAGTAACTTTCCAGCAGCCCACGGTTAGTGCTGGGCACCTCCAACTTCTGTCATGCATTAGAGTTTGGAGTTGTCCTGGGCAGCCAGAGAGATGCAAGACCCGTTGAGCCAGAGGATGTGTGGCCCAGCCCCAAGGCAGGATCTGCTCCATCACAGCTTTAGAATGGTATGAAAAAGAAGAGGGGAGAAAACACGTGGGTTGCCTTCTACCAGGTCAGAGCTGATCATCCTCCCCAGTGTTGTTTACCCTGGATCTCCAGGGTGTTAGGCAAGGAGGAAAAAGCCTTTCCCATCACTTGCTACTACTTGATCCTTAATTCACTGGAGAAAGGGTAGAGGCTGAACCTTTTGCGTACAGAGCAGGTGGCCCGTCCCTCTGTGGGATGAGGGCCCGAGTTGGTACAAAGTCCAGGTGAGTGTGGCATGGATGATGGCCGACTGGGCCCAAGGAGCATCATCAGCCCAGGGAAGTAGAAATTGGTGTGTGTGCCCTTATTAATTATGTCGCTGCTGGTTTGTCATTTTTCTGGTAAATACACCGGCGATAAAAGACTTCCTCTGGAGCGCCTGGGTAGGCAGCTGAGGCAGAGCGCAGTGTTCCTACCTGCCTTTTTCTTCAAACAATATCTTCTGGCTTCCAGATTTCTGATAAATTGATAAGAGGAATTGCAGGAGTCAATAGAGTTGTAGACACTTTGCCAATATAACCCTAGTGCTATTGATCTGCCAGTAAATTAAAGTCTTACTTAGAGGCTGCCGATATTTCTAATCTCCTGCCTCACCAATTACAACCTTCCAGCTACCTGGGAAGGATGGAGCAGGCAGGCAGGCACAGCTGTGAGGTCCTCTTTAGGGTGGGGAGATGCCAGGATACAGTGCAGGGAGGGTCTTATTTGAGGCTGAGGCACTGACCATCCTACTCCTGTGCCTCCCCCCTCCCTCCCTCTGTTGTGGCCCAAGGAGAATCCCTCCCTGTGCTCTTGGGAGGGCGGGGAAGGAGGCAGCTAAGGCCTTACACATGCACAAGCCTCTCACTTCATTTACTTTTCCACTGGCTGGAATGATGCTGCTGCTGCTGGTGGTGGAGGATCCCTGGTAATTGCTGTTGGGAATGTTTGTGTGACTAAGTGCTGCAGCAGTTCTTGGCAGTGGTTTGCACAGCAATGACTCAGGAGGGTGATTGTGTGGCCAGAGGTGCTCAGAGAGTAATGCTGGTTGCGGAGGATCACCAGTCCCTGCTTTCCCAGAGCTTGCTTCGCTGCAGGGGCAACTCCCTGGTTGGTTCTTCTGCGTGTCTGTAGATTAAAGGAGTTGATCCTAGCAAAGGGTTCCTATTCTTCCTACTTGTGTTCAGAATGGGTGAGGCGAGGTCTCCATTCCTCCTTACCATGCTCTTTTCTCTCTATGCTGCAGCACCTGTAAGGCTTCCCAGGGTATGGTGATGTGGAAATGCACACTTTGGATCAGGTGGTGTTGAAAACACAGGAGTCTGCCCCTTTCTTTCCTCTGCTTGCACCTTCCCTGCCCCCATCTTGGCTCATGGTTTGCAGCTTGCTTTCCGAGGTCCAAGAAGAAAGAACAACGGGGTCATCCATCTCCCCATGTGGGGCTCCTCTTTTGAGTGGTGGTGGTTTTTGCAGATTGTTCATCTGATGAATTCCTTTCATCTCTGTCTCATGCTTACCTTGAAAGTCCAACATCAGCTTTGGGAAGAAATCTCCAGATTAATATTATGTTCTTTCTAATGCCTGAAAACAAAAATCAATGGGAGGGATCATCTTGTCCTACGGATGTTCATCTGTTTCTACCGCAAGGTAATCCTTCATATTGGGAGAGGGGACGTTGGAAAGGAAGGTCCATTCATGCCGTCTTTGCTTGGGAGAGCAGGCCCTGAAACAAAAGTTGTTCTTAGGCAAAGTTGCTTTCCTTTCTTCCTATTCAGCCACAAGCAGGGAGAAGATGTTGCCTGATGGCCGGACCTGGGGCCTTGATGGCTACCCAGCTGGACCAGACGCTTAGGAGGTAATTCTTCAGGGACACACACAAACACACACTCATTGGTGTGGCGTTGATTTCCATGCCTTCTAAAAAAAGAAGAGATGGCTTGGCGTTTGGTTCCCATTCTAAGAGATGGCAGCCTGTTTCCTACATTGGATGTCTCTTTCTATACTTAGATGAGCGATTTTGGGCAACTCTGTTTGACGGGGAAAAGTAAGGTATTGATTTTTTTTTAATGAACAAAGAAAGGTAATGCCCTCTTTAGGACGCATGGATTATGCCCACACACCGTTCCTTGGAATCCAGTCTCTGAACTCAGTTACCAAGCAAGTTAAATTTGAAAGTGGTTGGACCTGGAAGAACTGACCAGGGTAGGGAAGGATCCTGGATTTTCCTTCAGCTTTTGAACCACAGATGAAGCTCCTGATGCTCCTTGTGCTGGCTGGAGAGGCCTTGGTTGGAGCAGCAACTGCTGAGATCAGCGCGGAGGTCTTTGTGGGGTATGGCTTCTTCCCCTGTTGTGTCTGCCTGACTTGTTTCTTAGCAGTTGATCAAGACTAAAGTGCTCTGGATGATCTGCCCACCACTGAATTGGGTAGAAGGCACCCTGACTCTCTCCACCCATGGTGGACACATACTCTAGACATGCCCTGCGGTCTTCCTCACAATCCTAACCTCACACCACTTTTGTTTTGTTGTGTGCTTTACAGGTGAATTTGTTTTCTACCACTGTAGGCAGTTGATTAACTTGACAGACACACACATGGTCCCCCCCAAATGCACACACCCTTTAACAGCTAATAGTAGCCATGGTGATGATGCGGAGGCTAAGTAAATACATTTATATTGAAGAATGAATGTTATAATAATGATTTAATCAGAGTTACAAATTTCATCTTAAATTACAATTTTATGTAAGATGTTCAAATTGTCCCTGCGCAACGGTGTCTGCTCTCATCGTTGAAGCACAGAGTTGCAAACCTCATTTAAAGTTTCTCTTGTAATTTCATGACACTTCTCTGCTATTGTAATCTTTAATCCTGTTAAGGGTGCATGCATTGGGGGGGGGATGCAAAAAAAATTTAGAATTATAATCTGTTAAGGGTGTATATACTGTATGTGTGTGTGTGTGTGTGTTGACGTGCTGTATATGTGTGTGTGTGTGCGCGCGCATGCATGCATGCATGCATGTGATCTGTGTATCTCGGGGAGGGCAGAACTAGACAAGCTCCTTTTTGGGTGGGAAGCAGGATCCTCTTGTAGGAATTAAATGAAACATATAAAGTCCTCCCTGCCCTGGTCTCTGGGGGAAAGCTGGTGGTGCTGAGCTGACCTTGAGGAGCAGTATTGCCTGCCTGTGGCTTAAATGGTTTCATACCATTTGCTTGGTTTGCAGTACCCCAGAAAAGACAGACTTCTCTAATGGAAGTAGTGCTTGAGGTCCTTCTGCTCCTGAGCATGAGCAGTCTTCCAAAGGGGGATATTGTTCCTCATGTCAGGGGATGACAGGACATTCAATCCCTGGTAGAAGCCAAAAACTGTCTCAGCAGACTTGGTAGCAACCCTTTCCCAAGAATACTCATACTCAGAGTGTTTGGCGTCCAAAAAACAGGAGGTGCTTTAATCTTCAAAGTAGTTTCAGCTATTCACAGTATTTACAAGCAAAGTGCTACTCCAGGCATCAGAGGATCATAGGAAGAGAATGAACACTGATCTGGCTCACTTACATACATCTCAGCACAGCATTGGCTTATTCAAGCACATGGTTACATTGCATCAGATTTCCATACTACATGGCTTTGTACTCTAGTAACCCTTCTTCTGATGTAACTCTTCTCATGCAGTTGTGGCATGATTAGGCATGACTGGCAGTTCATGGAGTCATGGAGTCAGTCATCATGGCTCAGCATGATTTCTGCAGTTGTTTGGCCATTTTAAAACTTAGGTTGGGTCACCAATTCCTGACACCTCACACACGCACCCCACAAACCCACAGACTCGCACTCTAAATTGGTGCTTCTGCCACTTGCCTGGAAGTCTGTCTTCTTGCTTTCTTGCCTCTTGGGTGCTGTACTGTAGCTGCTTGTCACTGCTGGGACAAAAACGTTCCTTGCCTTTCATCTTCGCCCTTCTGCAAACCTGTGTTTTGATCGGCTCTGAGCCCTGTCTTGTGCTCTTTCCCCTGTGGCCAGCCCAGTGACCCCACCGGAAGCCTGCCAAGAGAACAGGAGTAAACCTCCACCACCTTGGACTTTTACTCCCCAGCCACTGTTGTACAGAGGAATGCTTCTCCTGAGACTAGAGGGGATCTTTAGCCGCCTTGACTAGCAGCTCCACAAGGCTGATGTTGCTGCCCCCACTGCCCTTGTTTCCTGCCTTCTCTCTGCCTCCTGAATCATTTTATTCCTCTTTGGCTGCTGTTGGCGGAAGGGACTCTTGGACAGTTTTCTGTCCCTTTGCCCATCGAGGAGAGAAGTGAAGGTGGAAGTCACATTTGGTGCAGCAGTAACCATGCCTCGCTGGGACTGCTGGCTTCAAAATGGGCTGAGTTTGGCGAGAATGCATTGTTGTGGCACATGAGGGGGCCGCCTGGTGTCTGTGGTAGAGGGGAGGGAGAAGGAGAGCAAGCAAAGAATGGTGGCCATAGTGCCAGAGCCTTGGAAACATGGGCCCTTGCGGCTGTGTCTTGCACTCTTTGGTTTTGTTTTCTAAGAGTGTGAGATGGCCAGTAGTATATGAAACACAAGTTGAGTCTGAGAGGGCAGTTGATCACCACCAGTGAGAGATAAGGAAAGTTCTCTGATTGTGGATCAATAAAGGTTAGTGACATCATATCTCAGAATGAGAGAACCTGCTTTCCTCAGAGTCCTTTATCAGATGACAGTCTGGAACGGAGTTAACCTCTTC
Organism: Gambelia wislizenii; assembly: GCA_030847615.1. Classification (NCBI taxonomy): domain Eukaryota; kingdom Metazoa; phylum Chordata; class Lepidosauria; order Squamata; family Crotaphytidae; genus Gambelia; species Gambelia wislizenii. Next base: position 1,156,551 of record JAUMIR010000008.1, read on the forward strand.
CTAGTCAGGGATTGCGGGGGGGGGGATCTTGTCAGCTGCTTCATTTACCATGGGAGCTCTGCCTCTCTTGTGATGGGGAGGTGGGGGTAGGGGTACAACCAGATTACTTGCTTTCTCCCTGTGCAGACCAAAGAAGGTGGCTAGCGGACATAGCTGCAGGGTTTTATTGTTCCATAAGGCTTCCATGGGGCCAGATAAGGACATTTCTAGCAAAAAGCAGCTATGGTTCCCTGTGGAGGCTTTATCTGCTGCAGGCACGGTGGAAGGGACTGAGAATGGGGTTGGTAGGCCACTGTGCCCAAGATAGCCATGGAGCCTCCGCCACTCAAAGAGTCTCTTCCTACACCTCCAAGGGGATAGTGAGGCCCATGGGGTTGGTCCAAAGACACAGGGCATTGCTCTGCAATGTAAGTGAGGTTTCTGGTTAACTCATAGGCTGAGTGTCTGTTGCACAAGAAGGGGTCTGATTTGGGCCCAGCTGAGCTGCTCTCTGAGGCCTCTGTTCCCAGCCTCTTCTTCTCCCCAAGGCTTTCTTGAGGGGGCAGTGCCAGCTCTGGGAGGAGGGTGGGGTGGAGATGATGCCAGTGATTGCAGGAGGCCCAGCTAATGGGCTGATGTCCAAATGGAAAGTGTCTTTTCAGTGTGGAAGTGCTGAGCCGTTAGTGAGGCCTGGATTACTGGGTGATTGTGCTGTCAATACTGCTGTATTGAGTCTGAGCGAGCCTTTACAACGCAGGGAAACACTTAGCTCACTGCTCCTGCTTATTGAGAAGCCAATAGCAATTTACTGGCTGACACTTGACATCAGAGCCATTCCCTGAGGTGCCGCTCTTGCAAAAACTACCATTGTGTCCTCTCTCCATCAGCCTGCCATGTTTGCTGCCCGCTTACCCGTGTTTGCCTCCAGCCGTGTGTACCTTTCTGCTTGACTGTAGGGCTTATGAGAATGGTGAACCAGTTCCTCCAACAGCAGCACAGTGTCAGGAGGCTTCACAGACCAGCCAGGGCAACTCCTTGGGAACTTTGGATGCTTGGTCTTTCTGTGTTGGCAGTGAGGGCACACCAAGGGCTCCGAGTGCATGGGGGGTGGGTGGAGGGTGATATGGCTCAGCTCTGCTAGTCTGCACCTCCAAGCCCTTTTCCCTGTTGGTCATTTCTTATGGAGCACTTCTCATACCAAGAGCACAGTGTTGGACCGGCCCATTTGCATGGCACAAGAGGGTCACTTTCTTGCCAGTTTCTTTACGCCACAGTTATGCCACATCCAGGTGTAATAGACCAGCTGGTGTATTTTGCCAGTTTCAGGCCCTCTAAGGCAACCGTTTGTTAAATCAGAGTTAAAATGAATGGAGCTTTTAATATGTTTTTGGCTTTTATTTTTTCAACTTTTCTATATTACAATCACATTGTATTACACAAATTACATTACACATATTACATATAACATGACACAAACATACAGTAGACATTTAAAATTTATTTTCTACCATTTGGATGTTGTCTCTACTTATTAAATAAAGCGAATGATTCTCATCCTTCTATATGGGGTCTGTCTATGAAATAACGAGACTGTGTTTCTACCTTTTAGACAAATCAGGGAGAACTGATTATGGACGCTTGAGTGGTGACCTTGAACATGTTGAACCTGCATGACAAATATCAACACTCTCGGCCATTCAGTTTAATTTTCATTTGTCATTTAAAGCCGCTGTGTTGTCTGTTGTGTGCCAGAAAAATGCTAAGTTTAAAAGTCAAGCAACATATCAATTTGAATTTTTTAGTAAAATTGAACAAAACACCAACAGAATATTTTCAAATGCTTACTGAGGCCTATGGGGAAGACTGCATGTTTCATGCGCGTGTGTTTGAGTGGCACAAAAGATTCAGAGAAGTACGTGAGAATGTGGAAGACAATGGACATCCTGGATGATCTTCCACTTCAAAAACCAAAGAAATTGTGCAAAAAATCAGCCAGCTTGTTCAAGGAGACCACTGATTCAGTGTCTAAATGATAGCTGAAGCTGTGAACATTGACAAAGACACTGCGTGGAAAATTTTGCATGAGGATCTCAACATGAGAAAAGTTTGTGCCAAGATGGTCCCTAGGGTTCTCCCACCAGAGCAAAGAGTGCTGCAAGGAAATTCGCACTGACATTATGCAGCAACTTGAGGCAGACCCAAACCTTTAAAAAAAAAATAATCACCTGTGATGAAATCTCGATCTTCCGGTACGATCCTGAGATAAAACAACAGTCAGTGCATTGGAAAACACCATCATAACCAAGAATGAAGAAAGCACATCAAAGCAACTCCACATTCAAAGCCATGCTCATTGTGCTTTTTTGATATCAAGGGCATAATTTTGGCAGAATGGGTTCCAGAAGGCAGAACAGTGAACCAGCATTATTATAAGGAAGTTTTGACAAAGCTGAGAGGAAGAGTCAGAAAAAAAGGCCAGAATGGTAGAAAAATGGTTTCATTCTTCATCATGACAATGTGCCTGCTCACACAGTATTTTCTGTGAAGCAGTTTTCGACCAATAAACGCATTACTACACTTGAACATCCTCTGTATTTGCCAGATTTGGCACCATATGACTTTTTTCTTTTCCCTAAAGCGAAATTGGTGCCTAAAGGAATATGTTTTTAGCCAATTGATGCTGTAAAGAAGAAAATGGCAGATGTGTTGAAACAGCTGACAGAAACTGATCTGCTCCATGCCTTCAACCAGTGGAAAACAAAACTACATTGGTGTGTTACTGGGAACGAGGAGTTTATTGAAGGGGGCAAGCATTAGAATTGTAATACATATACAGTTGTCCCACTGTATCTATGGATTTGGCATCCACAGATTTAAGTATTCACGGTTTGAAAATATTCTTAAAAAAATAATAATCCAAAAAGCAAACCTTGATTTTGCCTGACGTTTAAAATAATTTTGAGTTGTAATCGTGAATTTTTTTTCATTTTTTTCTTGATCTGCATATGTTTTCCCTTTTTCTTTAATTTCTAATATTTATATGCAAGCCACTTGCCTGGTTTATTTGCATTTTCAAACAGTCTCTGTTTTGCATATATCATTTTTTTTTCTCCATTTCAATTGTTAGTTCCATTGAAATTTGTTTTTGGAGCATTTTAATTTCTAAATTAAAAAAAAATTGAACTGAGCTCTTAATTGTGGTTTTTAATGTTTTTTCATTTTTTTAAAAAAATTGTATCCTATCATTTAACTAGAAGGTTAAGGGCTGCCTATAAATTCAAATAAAACAAGAATAGGTGTGCTTCTAATAGAGACCAAGCTCTGAGTTGACTAGCATGAAAGCTGGCCAGTTTTTCTATTGCAGGCATCTACCATCTGTCTTACCAGATGTTTGTTGCTAGCAGGTAAGGATGTCTAATTCACAAAATCCCATGAAAAACCTAATTCACTTGTTTGCAGCCTGAGCCCCCATTTTTCACAGCATGAGATACCTGTCCCCAGCCTGATGTCTTCAGATGTTTGGGCTCCTTCTGTCCTTGTTGACAGTTGTGTTGGCTAGAAGGTTGACCTACCAATTCTTCAAACTTGATCCCCTCCATAAGAACTGCTCCTTTAATAGCCTAGAAGAAAGTCCTGTGAGGTTTCTTTGGATTTAGTCCAGTTTCTGAACAATTCAAGAGCTCTGATTTAAAGCAGTTGCCCACTCTTGGTGTAGGTAGACCTTGCAACAGCATATTTTGGTGCATCCCTTTGCCTACCGACAGGGTGCCAGCCTGACGTGCTTCCCTCTTGAGTACTCCATATAACACCCCTCCTTGATTTCCCCATTTTCTTTTCCAGCTGTTGAAAGTGCTTACCCTTCATTGGTACATTTTGGGGAGATAGGAGTTCCTCCTTCATTGTTGCTTTTCTTAAATAAATACTGTTTTTCTGCCAGCCTTGAGGTTCTCTGGAAGGAAATGCTGATATCTCCCTCTTGAATAGCAATAGCTCGGTTCTAGCTCCATTTCTGTCCGTGCTCAACACCTGAGTTCACTGTTAGAGGGAGTGATAGACTCTGGCATCTGTGGGCATAAATGGCTTGTGGTTTGGAGCTAACCAAAAGCACTTCAGTTCTCTTTCAGATGAAAGGATTTGGAGGTTAATCCTCATGTAGGAGAGGGCTAGCTCATTGCCAAGTGCATGTAGTGCTGATTGGCATGTGATGAGCCTGTGGTCTGACTCCCCAGAAAGCATCTTCACCTGTTTACACAACACCAAATAAACAGACTGAAGATTTAACCAGTTTGCAGCTGTTTATGGTTTTTGCACAGACCCTTGGGCTGCAATTCCGTAAGGAGATTGGGTGGAAGATTCAAGTTATAGATAGGTCTGTATTCTCCACACTTGGGAACGTCTTGGGTGGTGTCGGAGGAGCCAGGCAAGCTGGTGATGGCTCTCTTCCGAGGGAGCTATTGGCCCGGCAGAGCTCTGCCCCGCTTTCCTCCTGAAACTTGTTATATTAATGGAGCCCAGGTGGTGCAGTGGTTAAATGCTGGTATTGCAGCTGCAACGTTGTGAGTTCAATCCTGCCGGGCTCCAGGTTGACTCAGCCTTCCATTCTTCTGTAGGTTGGCAAAATGACTCCCAGTTTGTTGGAGGCGATTAGTTGATACATTGTAAACCACTTAGAGAGTGCTTAGCACTATAAAGTGGTATAGAAATGCAAGGGCTATTGCTTTTGCTATGTGTCCTCATGTCCACTAGCAGCCATCTTGAATATTGGCAATAGTGAGATCAGAACAGTAAAGCCAAGCCTGTCTGCCATCCCTGAGAAGTTCAAATGGCTGTGTGCTGGCTACTGAGTGTGGGGAATAAGGTACACCTCATTTCACATAAGAAGGGAAATTATTTATTAAGAGTTACATCCCGCTCCCCACCCCCATGAGACTTCAGGCAGAATTGTCTTATTGTTAAGAGGACGATGTCAGAAGTGACATTTGGTCTCTCTAGTGAATAAACTTTCTCCAGTGGACACTCTGCTCTGGTTCAGCGGCCCCCTCTTTCTCTGTGGACAGTACCTGTGAGTGTTGAGTGGAGTTTGTGACTCAGAAGACTCAGTCCATTCATTAATCCAGAGTTGAAGATGATTTAATGAAGATGTTTCTGCTGTTTGAAGAGAGCAAAGAGTCACTTGTTTGGATGGCCTCCCCTTGTACACTTACTTGCTTTCCCCAGTCTTTGTGTTCCATAGAAGACAAAACATTTGCTAACACTTGAAGGGTTTCAAGTTAAGGGACAGAAATGTTTGCTCTGCAGGCTGTTGGATGCAAGAAGTTGCATCTTGGATGCAAAACGTTGCTGATAAGCCTCTTGGTGGCGAAGACCACTTGAAAAAGGAATCAGGAGAGCAGTAGGAAGTACTTACCTATGGAAAAATGATGGCTTAAAATTGACTGCAGGTCCTTGTTGTCTTCCCCAAGGTGAATTTGTAGCCAGGCAGGTGAAATGGCTGAAGAGGTCTATCCTGGTGTGGTTGTTTGGACTAGGAGACCCAGGGTTCAAATCTCCACTCAGTCACAGAAACCCAGTGAGTGACCTTGGGGAAGTCACACTCTCTCATCCTCAGAGGGGGGAATGACAAGCCTCCTCTGAGGAAATCTTGCCAAGAAAACCTGCATGGTGTGGTGTATTGAGCATTGGACTAGTTCTCCAGGAGACCAGGGTTCAAATACCCACTCTACCATGGAAACCCACTGGGTAATTTTGTGCAAGTCACAGTCTCCTTAGCAGAGCTGTGTGGCACCCATGGCAAATGGAGAGTTGAGTATGTTAGTCAGGGCTGAAGAGGCTGTGGGAAATCTCTATAGCTCCAGGCCTAAATCCTAGCACCTATGAAACTGGGGGCGGGGGACAGGACCTGGAACTCATGCGATAACACCCTGAGCAAGCCACTGCTCTCTTTCTTCTGCCTCCACCTGGGCTTTCTTTAGGCGGTTGGCTGCCTGGAATAGACGGCAGTAAATCTAGCAAGGTACGGTACTTATTCCATTGTGTTCGTTAGAGCTCACAAGAGAGGCAAAATGTGGGTAGGAACTATCAACCTGGACTTAATACACCACATTTTGATAACGGTATTTATTAATAAGCCTCCTGCCTTTGCATTCTGTTGACCACCTCCTCTAAAAAGTGTCTGGTGAGAGCTGCAATAAAAATAATACCAAACAAAAAATCCTCAATCACATCACCATTCATCTAGGCATTGCATCACTAGTTCATACCTGTATGAAACAACAACTTTTAAAAGCACAAGCATGGGGAAAATGTATCCCATTAAACAAAAAAAGACTTGTGATTCCACCAATGTGATTGAATGCCAGCACCCTCAAAGCGACATGCAGTACTGAAAAACCACTGCTGACCTGCATAGAAGAGCCACAAGCCCACATTTATCACCTAAACATTGGCAGAACCAACCTATGGCGAGACATTATAGTTCTGAGGGACACAGCTTTCCAATGAGGCAGTATTTCCTTGTGATCAAACCATGCTTGAGAAAGAGAAAACTTCTGGATCTATAGACGTAATACTTCGATACCATTTGGCCTTAATTTAGGGGACAACCCTACTCTTGTCTCCTGAATTCCATGCAGAGACCCTGGGAAACCTGCAACTGCCAGGAGATACCGTTTACCTCTCCCATTGCAACAGACATCACCTAGGAAGGCAGAAGCTAAAACATTGAAGGCTTCTAAGAGCACCAGTTTTTGATAATTTTATTAGATTTTATTAAATCTGCTTCAGTGTTATACTGTAGTATCTTTCTGGGACTGTCAGGATCGGTCCTGGATGTAACCTTTTCCTCCAGTGTTGCTGAGTAAACTTGTGGTTAATTGTGTTTGCATTTCTCCATGCTTGTTAACGAGTGTGTATCCTAATGGTAGGAGGGAGTGTAATGGTCAATGCCAAGAGGGGTCTGACAAGCATTACAGCTGCGTTTCAGCTCTGGGGAAAAGGGGCTGAACGTTGGTAGTGTGAGAAGAGGGCAGCCAATGACTGTGTAGCCCGCCAAATTTTGTCAGTTGGAATATGCTTTTACTATTCTGTTTGTCAGTTAAGCTTCATCCTGAGCAATGGCCCTGTAGGGTTTGCTTTCTGGATTACTGTGCCAATAAAGTTTTCTGTTTTAACTCTGAAACCGCTGATCACTGCATCTGGGAATGCCAGTACATGACACGGACACATGTACCAACATATGTATGTGTAATTGAGAGTGGGGACTGTGTTTTCTCCCTGAGCCTTTTAAGTTTCTGAGAAGTCTGGGGCAGACTCGTCTTCTGAAGCCCCTTCCCTGGGGCCAATGTTACAAGAAGAAGGTTGAGACGAGGCTTGGGAAATCTAGGTTCTAGTCCATGTGGAGCCATGAAGCTCTCACCAGGTGACTTTGGGCCACTCACTGACCTCCAGCCTAACCTTTCTTGCAGAGTTGTTGGGAGGACACATTGGAGAAGAGGAGAAGTACAGTACTGTGCAAACTATCTTGGATTCCTTGGAGGGAGGAAAAGAGGGGTGTAAATTTTAATTTTTAAAATGTGCGAATGTGTCTGGGCTCAGTTGCTCCTGTAAGCACTGCCTGGGACTGTAATCATCTTGGTCCTGCCTTCATAACAAAAGGACACGTCTGCCACAAATAGAGTTTGTTTTCTGATTCCCCCCTCCCCACTTTATGTTTGTGCAGCTCAGTTTAATGGGATTCTGAGGACGTGAGTTGGCAGCAATGCAGCTGTCAGGGTTGCTGTACCCCCACCCCATATGTAAGGCCTAGGACAACTGCCCTCCATCTCTCTTTAAAAGGGTTGGGCGTATGTGTATAAGAAAGCATCCCCACGTGCCACCTCACACGCACAGGTCTCCCAAGAGGAACATGTTGCTTTCTAGAAACTGGCTTGGTCACATTTCAAGGGGAAGCATTTCTCAAGAGCAGGGCTGACTCATACTGGCAAAGTTCATGTCCTGTGGAGAAGAAGGGCAGGTGTTTGTTGTGCAGGAAGAGGGCTGATCTTGAGCCTTAATGACTGGGGGGCAGAAAACTAGAACCCAGTCATAGGTGTGACCAGCTGTTAGAAAGGTTGTGCACATGTGGCACACCGCCTGTCCTGCCTAGAGGGACAGTCATGTGATGCAGAGGCACTGCGCATGGATTGGGTATGCTGCAGCAGTCCCCTCGGCTTCTTCTAAATTTGTGGCCAGTCCTCTGGGTGGCTTTAAAATATTCTGCATAGTATGCTTTGTTACTATGTCATGAAAAACTACAGACGGCTCTTAAAGAAATGGGTGTGCCAAAACTTTTGATTGTCCTGATGCATAACCTGTACTCAGGAGAAGAGCCCACTGTTAGAACAGAATACGGAGAAATGGAATGGTTTCCTATTGGCAAGTAGTCAGGCAAGGCTGCATTTTGTCACTCTATCGATTTAACTTGTATGCTGAACATACCATATGTAAAGCAGGATTAGACACAGAGGAAGGAAGCATGAAAATTGGAGGAAGGAACATCAACAATTTAAGATACGCAGACGACACCATACTACTAGCAGATAATAGCAAAGACTTGGAACAATTGCTGAAGAAAGTTCAAAGGCAGCTTTACTGTTGAAACAAAAATAATGACTACAGATGATTTATGTAACTTTAAAAGCTGACTATGATAATCAGAATGAAGACTGCAGTCAAGAAATGAGAAGACGACTAGGGCTGCAGACACACTACAGAAATAATTCAGTTTGACACTGATTTAACTGCCATGGCTCAATGCTATGGAATTTTAGGATTTTTAGTTTTGTTAGATAGTTAGCCTTCTCTGTCAGAGAGCTCGGGTGCCACCACAAACTACAGATCCCAGGATTCCATAAGATGGAGCCATGATAGTTGAAGCAGTCTCAAACTGCATTATTTCCGTAGTGTGTCAGCAGCCTAGGACTTGGAAGGGCAGCTATGAAGGAACTAGACAAGATCCTGCAGTGTAAAGATACATAATTGAATTCTAAAATTAGGATTGTCTGTGCCATCGTATTTCCCATTTTTATGTATGGTTGTGGGAACTGGACAGTGAAGAAAGCTGATAGGAAGATAATCAACTCATTTGAAATGTGGTGCTGGAGAAGAGTTCTACGAATATCATAGACTGCTAAAAAGACAAATACATGGGCCCCATAGCAAATCAAACCTGAACTCTCCCCAGAAGCCAAGATGGCAAAACTGAGGCTGTTGTACTTTGGCCATATCATGAAAAGATAGGACTCAGTAGAAAATACAATAATCCTTGGAAGGGTAGAAGGCAGGAAGAAAAGAGGAAGACCAAATCCCAGATGGAGAGACTCCATCAAGAAAGCCATGGCTGCTGCCCTGAGTCTGCAAGACCTGAGCAGGGCTATTGAGGAGAGGGGGACTTGGAGGTCTCCCATTTATGGGGTCACCATAAATCAAAGCAGACTTGACAACAGCAACAACAAAACCTGGTCTTTTGGTCATGAACCTTTAGGGCTGTGATGGGACTGAGAAGAGGCGATAAAGCCCAGGCCCAGTGTTAATGGTGTCCTGAACATGCTACCCTTATAGGATGTTTGATATCAGGTTGGCTCCCAGCCCAAGGCTGAAAGTTGGATAGGCATTGTGCACCTGCTCTTAGAATCATAGAATCATAGAGTTGGAAGAGACCACAAGGGCCATCCACTCCAACCCCCTGCCATGCAGGAATACACAATCAAAGCATTCCCGACAGATAGCCATCAGTCTCTGTTTAAAAACCTCCAAAGTAGGATACTCCACCACACTACAAGGCAGTGCATTCCACTGCTGAACAACTATTACTATCAGGAAGTTCTTCCTATTGTTTAGGTGGAATCTTTGTTCCTGGAGTTTGAACCCATTGCTCCATGTCCTAGTCTCTGGAGCAGCAGAAAACAAGCTTGCTCCATCCTCAGTATGACATCCCTTCAAACATTTAAACATGGCTATCATGTCACCTCTCAACCTTCTCTTCTCCATACTAAACATGCCTAGCTCCCTAATCCACTCCTCATAGGGCATGGCTTCCAGACCTCCCACCATTCTGGTTGCCCTCCTTGGGACACATTCCAGTTTCTCAATATCCTTCTTGAATTGTGGTGCCCAGAACTGTACACAGTCTTCCAGGTGAGGTCTGACCAAAGCAGAATAGAGTGGCACTATGACTTCCCTTGATCTAGACACTATACTCCTATTAATGAAGTTTAGAATCGCATTGGCTTTTTTAGCTGCTGCATCACACTGCATCACACTGCTGACTCATGTTCAGCTTGTGGTCCACTAAAACTCCTAGATCCCTTTCACACGTATTGCTATCAAGCCAGGTGTTCCAGTGAGAGTTGTATAGGACATGGCGCTATTCTGGGTTGCTGCTTGCTTGCTAAGGTTGAACTCCTCTACCATGAAAAGCTGGACTCTGTGACATGAATAGATCTTGGTAGTGTGGTGACTTTTTGTGTGGCTGTACCAAAAAAGCGTTATAAGGACTTCCTGAAACAACATCTCAGGCTCGGCCAAATTGATCACCAGCAATGGTCCGCCCTGGCCTCACATCGGGAGGCATGGAGACGCACTATCCACAATGCTGCAGCCTTATTTGAGAACTCATGCTGAACAAGTCTTGAAGAGAAACGACAACGCAGAAAGAATCACAACCCGGAAACATCACCCAAGGAGACCTTCTGCTGTGCTTTCTGCAACTGGACTTGTTTATCTTGGATTGGCCTTTCTAGTTATCAGCGCGCTTGCAGAAAGCACGGGATGAGTCCTTGCTAAATCTTCCTTTGCAAAAAAAAGCCAGAGATTTTGTGTGACTCTGCTTCTGGCAGACAAGGGATTCAGAATTATGCCTTCTGAGTGGTACTGGATTGTTCCCACATAAACATGTAAGGTTTTTGCCCAGGAACATACAGTTGTTCCTCCACATTTGTGGTTTAAGCATTTGCAGACTTGATTATTCACAGATTGCTGTACAGTATTTGCCACTGCCTCTGCTGCTGCTGCCCTTTACGCAATCGGGGGGGGTACTGCTCTCTGTAGGCATTTCTAGGTCCTCCAACGTGATTCTGTGGTCAACATCTGCCAGAAGTTGACCACAGAATCATGCTGGAGGACCTAGAAATGCCTAGAGAAGTGTTCTGTCAGGTAAAAAAAAATACCAGGCCTCCTTGTGGTTTTTCCACTTTCACAGGCATCCTGCAGTGCAACCTTCATGAAAGTTGAGGGCTGACTGTACAAGCCTTTGCAACTTTCAGGGATACAACTTTGTTTTTGTTTTTAAAATGCTGCGAGAGTCTTGGGTCTCACATTTCTCTGCCTGCACAGAAATACAGATTTGGCCAGCCGCCATATTTGCAACTGCTTGTCCAACTTCCCTACCCTTTGATCTTCTTATGGGTCCTGAGACCACTTGCTTTTAGGACAGCAGACATTTCTGCTCATTCTAAAAGTAACGGGATAATACTTAGCAACATTTTAACTGGTTATAATAAAGAAGTGAGGCATTTGGGATGTTTTAATTTGTCTTAATAAAGATGCTACCAAAAGTAATATTAAGATATGGGTGCTTTCAGGTCTTCTGCGTTCTGCTCTTTTGGCTGCATTGAGGGCTTTGGGTTTGCCATATGAAGTGCAATTTTATCACCTCTCAACCCAATGAAGACTTCTGTGTGATCTGAGGATGAGTATGTAACAGATCCAGGGTAGTGCTAGGTAGATAGAGTGATGTCTTGGCATACTCTTTGACATTTTGTGTCTGGGGTGCCACTTGCTGTAACGAAGGCTCAGAGTTTTGTGAGGTTAAACATTTGAGCTGTAGTGAGGTAGCCTTTGCTGTCTTCCAAGTGTAAATTCAGTTCATTTGGTCAGTTGGAAGCTTGCAGGAGTGAAGGTCGTTGTAGGTCCTGAAGGACTTTGGATTCTGGCCATGGAGTTGTCCCATCGCTTTGTTGTCTTGCCCTCCTGGGAGCTGGTTTGTAAAAAGATCAGCCTTTAATCCCAAATGTCAGTGGTTGTGACCACTAGATGGCTGAAATGCTCCACTGAAGTACTGTGCTTGCCTCATCCATTGTTAGATCAGGGCCCTTCTTCCTCAGGAAGAAAGGTGGAGGAGCTGCGTGCTTGCGTGGCTGTGATGTCATGTCTGAGCAGCGGAGGTCCTTAGGGCAAGACCCCTGCCTGCCATCACCCTCCTGCAGCGATGGTGCTGTGACCAAGTTTTCTGCGTGGTGCAGGTGTTCTCTGCATTGGAGGCTGCCCTTCTGGCACTTCAACTAAGTACTCCTGGAGCTGGCCTACACTGCTCTGAATGTCTGGGGGCAGCTCAGGCTTTTCAAAAGCAGCCCTCTAAACCTGTCGTCCCCCCGCCCCACTTCAGCATAGCAGTCCCTCCTTGTGTAGGGCTTTAGCGCAGCATGTCTTCTCCCTTGGAGAGTTTGTTCTTTTCTGTGTCCAGTGGCTGGAGGCAGGCCTGCCAGAGAGAGGGGGTCCTTGTGGTCCCTGGGCATGAGGCAGATGGGTTCCTGGCCTGCTGGGAGCTGCCTCTTTCTAGAGCAGGGGGAGTTTGGGGCAGGAAAGGTGCTTCTTCCAGCGGCACACTTTTCCCACTTACCGTACTTTCTCTCTTCCATGTTGATTGCAGCCTTAAGAGCAGCCAGAGTAGCTCTTCAGTCATTGAGGCAAAATGGGTGGGAAATAGTGATGGAAGGAGTAGCAGGAGGAGCCCCATGGTGCCAGACAACAGGCTGAGGGTGGAAGGAGGGAGAGCATGAGCACTCTGGCAGAGAAGCCTTTTGCTGCACTCGCAGGCAGGGTCTTGCTGGAGACAGGGCTGGGTTGCCTTCTCAGCCTCCTCTCTGCATCTCCAGGATGGCAAGGAATTTCTCTGACACTCCTGGCATGGCTGCTGGGGGAGGAGGGTGGGAGGAAGCAAGAGCCCCCCCCCTTCTCCCTTCCTTGTCTGCACTTCGTCCCTGCTCTGCTCCTGCCATGCTGCTCCCCCAGCCCCCCCACCTGTGAGAGTTTTGGTAGGGGCGGCAGTATCCCAAGGTCTGCCTGGGCCTCCTTAAACCCTCTGGGCTGGGAAGGGCCCTCGTGGTGTGCCAGGGCAACTCATATTGACCCAAGCAGCATTGGTTTGTTTTCCTGTGGTGGTGGTAAAGGTCTGAAAGGCCTTCCTGGAAACCTGAGATCACAGCACTGTGAAGAAATTTGAATGGGCCACCTGCCAAACAGCATCCTGCATTACACACACGGAAGTGCCCAGGGCTGCTGCTGGAGCAGGCAGGATGCCCCCCCTTGCCTCCACCTTGTGGGGCATGGCACTAGAGAAAGGAGAGTCTGGGGTTTCCACTTCTGCAGTGAATGGCTGTTGGAGGCCATCAGGACAGAAATCTCTTCAATCCTTGCTTCTTCTCCATCGCTGATCCTTTGTTTTGTGTTTGTGTGTGCTCGTGTGAGAGCAGAAGTTCAGCCGGTGTTGGAGAGTACAGGGGAGGCTTGATAGGTATGCGTGGCTGGAGATTCGTGTGCCTTTTCTTACCCCTGGGTTTTGCTTGTCAGCTTCTGCACCATGTTCTGGCTCACACAGAATCGGTTGGGGGCACCCTGTGGTCTTTTGCCTTTCATGTACCTTTGGTAAAAGAATGAGAGCCTTGCTATTGATACAGATGTTGCAGAATGGGCTGGATGGGATCTGAGGATGGCATAGGCTTCAGACTTGAAGGAGTTTGGAATTTGGCAGAATAGCTAAGACAGGGCTGCGCTTATGCAGCTTCACAGGTGTTTCATGGGGCAGGGGAGCTGCCTCAGCTGGAAAGGTACAGCAACACTGGAGGTTGGCCATACGGATTCTTGAGATAGTGGCAGGGGGCTGCTAGGTGCTGCCTCCCTGTGATGAGTGCCATGCCCTGCCCAGTTCCAAGATCGACCATGAAAGGCACTGGTGGCTGACTGCCCACCCCTGTTTACTGAGGCTCACTTCAGCTGCCTGTTGATCCTTTCCATTGCTCCAAGCCTCAAAAGCTCTTTGCCATTGACTCCTTTCAATGGCAATAAATGCTTTTATAATGGCCAAATTCAAGGTCTGTATGTGCGTTCAGCCTTGAAAATAAGTAATAACAAAAAGGTGAGCTGCTTGTTCTCCTTTCTATTCTTCTGTGTTGGTTTGGGAGTCAGCATCATACTTTTGGGGACTTCCATAACTGAATCCAGTCTCATCATGTTTCTCTTGCTTCTCAGGCCTGGAGCCAGAAGTATCTAAGAACAAATTATTCCCAGTCTCATTTTCCCCAAACCAACATTGTATAATAAACATCCAAGAGGTTAGAACTTTTCCTTCTCCTGCAGCCACTGCCAGAGTCCTTCTGCCACCACTGAAAAGCCATGTTGCTGAAGATAAGCGGTACCATGGTAAACCTGTACAGCAAACCTTTAAACAGAGGCTGTATGGCCATCTCTTGGGAATGATTTGCTTGTGTATTCCTGCATGGCAGGAGGCTGAACTAGATGGCCCTTGTGGTCTCTTCCAACTTTATGATTCTATGACCTCCCCTCGCTTCTGGAAAACACTCCTCTGCCACCTTTGTGCACCATAGAGAGCTGCTGTGCTCCCATTCCTAGATGGGCAGGTGGGTGTTCTGTCTGTCTGTCACATTTAATACTAGAACCCAGGGACATCCAGTGAAGCTGCAGTGTTGGGACTGAGGGCAGATAAGAGGAAGCACTTCGCAGTTAGTGGATGGGATTTGCTACCACCAGATATAATGATGGCCACCAACACTGCATAGCTTTAAAAAGGTATGAGACAAATCAAGGAGGAGAAGGATCTCAGTGGCTTCTGGTCACAGTGACCATGTAGAACCTCCAGGAGCAAAGTCAGAATAGCAGCTACTGGAGGGTGCCACCTAGGGAGCGCTAGCGTGTGCATGTCCTGCTTGTGGGCATCACAGAGGAATCTGTCGGTCACTATTGGGGAGAAAATGCTGGGTTGGATGGGCTTTTGGTCTGATCCAGCTTCATGGCTCTTCTTATGTCTTATGACTCCTTGAAGAAATGTTCCCAAGGGCCGTACGCTGCAGATTCCAGAATTTCGCATGGGTACAGCTTTAGTTCTTGATAGGTAAATGTGTGGCTGCTGTTTTGCTGCATCTGGACTGTTCAGATACAGGCTGTTATAGGACTGAGTATGGGAAAGTTAGGGGTGTGTTGGGATGCCAGCGATGTTGGGGCCCAGAAAGGGTTCCTTCAGGAATCCTGTCTGTTGTGAGTCCATAAGAGCTTTAATTATATTCTGAAGTTTCTCCTGTGGATTTGGAGGGGTTCCAGGTGCTAGAAGGCTGAGGTGTCTTCTATGGAGCTGCTCTGGTGGAACTTGTCTTCCCAGTGGTGATAACGGAGGAGGACTTGGACTGTGGTCTCCAGTAGGCCACCATCCCTGCGGGGCTACTTCCTACTCTGGGGGAAGGGCAATGCTGATTGTTTTCAGAGTTTCCATTTATTTAGCTTCATTTAATTAAATGCTTGGAAAGCGCTAGTGTCTTGCAGAAATGTTGCTGAGTCTTTCCTTTTCATTGCCAGCAGATGCCTTTGTGTGTGGGTTGGGGTCCCCAGCAGGGCCCCCTGAAGAGCTTTTGCTGTCTTGGTCTACCTTAGTTAGAAGCTGCAACTATTGCTGTGGCATTAATTACTTGCCTAGTATTAGATCACTTTACATGGGGAGTTTTGAGATTTTCAGTAAATGTCAGCCCAGGGGCTTTTTGCTGAACTGACCTCCAGTGACAGTTCTCCTTGTGAAAAAGCATTAAAAGAGCCCAAATACCCTAAAATACTCTAAAGGCAGTCTGATCTTGGAAGCTAAGCAGGGTTAGCTCTGGTTACTACTTGGATAAGAAACCACCAATTAATACCTAAAAATGTAGGTGATATTTCAGAAAAAGGAACTGGCAAAACCAAAACCATTTTTTAAAACATGGATATGTATTGGCAGCATGTACCGGAAGATAACTGAAACATGGAATCAGAGCTGGAAGAGGCCTCCAAAGGCATCTCCCATAGCCTTCTGTCAGGGCAAGACATCTGTTGCTACAATATCCCCAGCGTACAGGCATTCAGAGGAAGCACTGGTCTGGGCTGATACCCTGGAATTCGAAATTGGACAGACAGAATGTTCTGCCTTTCTTGGTTACTCCAGGAGAAACATAGAGCTGTCACATCGTCTGCTAGGGCCTCATTGGAGTGTCTGAAGAGCCCTCCTCCCAGACCTGAGCTTACAGCTTTGCCACAGATAAATCTTCTCTTGGTTTCCTGCCCAAGCTTTTGTCCATCACAGCAGCCTAATTAGGGGCAGGGGCATGGAAGCCTTTTGGTGGAGGCTGTTGTTAAACCAGTGGGAAACAGAAATCGTGTTCTGCTGCAAATCACACAGAGATGGCCAAGTGGATCCTTATCTTCTTTTTGCCCACCCTAGCTTTAACATCTGGCTGGCAGTCTTGCAGTCCTCTGGGGGTGAGAAAGCAAAGTCCAGCTGGCCTCCCTGGGCTTCTGATGGGTTTTCTGCCAGTCTGATTAGCAGGAATTCTGGCACTTTTGAATTTCATACAGTGATGTTCATGCTTGGGGATTCTGTGTGTATTTGTGTATGAGAGCTTGTGAGCAAGAGATCAGGAAAACAGTCCCATAAACTCTTTCTGTCCCATAAGTACAGATGATCCTGAGTCAGTTGCCAGATGCAGAAGCATGGAGGATTTTGGCCCAGGTTTAGCTGGACTCTCTTAAGCCCAGGTTTGTGCAACTGGCTGAAGGTAATGCAGAGGCTTTGCAATTATCATAATAAACAGTTTTATCATATACTTTGCAATCAATAATGTGGCTTATGCTGCTTTAGTATCTCAGTGGTATTGATTACCTTAACAGCTGTGCAAGTGCGGTCAGCTTCTGTTAACCCCTGAACAGCCTGGCAACCGCTGCTTTTGCACGACCAGGCCAGCTGGCCAGCCAGCCCACCTCCCACTCCAGAAGAGGCTGGTAGACAAGGAGGCTCTGCCTGTAGCCTGAGCAGTGCCAGAATAGCCACAGAGGTGTGCCTAGAAACGCTGGAGGTGGAGGATTTGGAGCAGACTCAACAGGCAGGGGCTGATCAGAATCCTGTGCTTCCTTGTGTGGTTCTGTTGCTTTTGGGGCCTAGGAACAGTGGCTTCTTGCTGGCCCTGGGGTCAGAGCTTTGCTTCTGGGGCCCTCACTGTGGGATGGAGTCTCCTGATCTGACTGACCCCAGACTGGCTCGCTGATGGGTTTGGCCCACTAGTAATGCCTTCAGCCTGTCTGCATGGTGCAGCCTCTGAACCCTGCTTCTGTGAAACACAAGCCCTGCTTTGCCCCGGCTCATCCTTCAGAACCACCATTCTCTTGTTTTGAGGAACTGCCTTTGTATAGAGGGCTGGACCCTGGGCCTTCTGGCCCAACCCTTTTTGTAATGGAATTTCCCATCATTTGCTGCCCTGCTGGTTTCTGATCAATGAGAATGAAATTGCATCACCTCCTCAGAGGCTCCATGTATGGTTGCTGCCTCCAGCTGTGTCAGTTCCGGTAATTTAATCTCATCCGAAGTGTGAGAGGGTAATAAGAAATTACAGGCACACACACACACACCCTACAATTAGCAGGAGGCCAAGCTGTAGGATAACTGTTTCAGTCCTGGTGGCCCAAAGGGTTGGGTTCTGTTCTCCACAGCCCCCTCAGGTCAAAGTAGCTCCCTCCTTCTGGGATCCCATGTTGAATAGATCAGGTTTTGGGGCCAGTGGACATATGAAGAATTTTGAGAAAGGCTTGTGGGAACCCTCACAAAATGGCTGAAAGCAGGCATAGGAAGCCACACAATGGCTATTGGGTGTGTGGTCACTTACAGAACAGACTGCAAAAACAGTTACGGAAGCAATCACATTGTCTTCCCTGGAGTACTCCTGCCTCCACTTCGTCCTGCCTTGTGGGTTTCCCTGCCTGTGTTTAAGACCGGAAGCCACCTAGAGTGCTGGTATTCCTCTTCTCTGTAGCATAAGTGCCTGGTGCATAGGTGGCACTGTGGAAATAAAGAAATAAGACCGCAAGGAGGGAGGGAGACGTACAGTCCTTCTGCTGAGAATCTGGATGAAGAGGTTCTTATGCTGCCCATTAATGCCACGCCACCACTCCCCCAGTCTGCAGCTGCCCCCGCTTCCATTTTTGGACAAGGCCTTTGGGCTCCTTGAACATACCTTTCCCGTGGCCCTATTTCTTTGAGCTCCAATATTGTTGGCACTTGGTCATCCAAGTTTGCTATTGAGAGACAATGATTGCCAAGAGATTGGTGGATGGGGAAGCCAAAACATTCTGAATGGTGTATAGAGTGATTAGAAAAATGGCTATGCTGTCTCAAGCGGTGTAAAGTATGAGAGAATCTTCCAAACGCGAGAACATAGCGGTTAGCTGAGAAAATGGTGGCAGCAGATACCTTTCCAGGACTGTTCAGTTTGAATATGAAGATAAGTGTGTCATCACAGTGACTAATACATGTAAAATTCTGCATTTCGGGATGGAAAATCAGATGCACAAGAATGGGTTTATTGTTGTCGTTAATTGCCATCAAGTTGACTTCAACTAATGGCAGCTTTATGAATGAGAGACCTACAAGTCTTACAAGTCCACGGTATCCGTACAACTCTTCACCAACACCACATTTCAAATGAGTTGATTTTCTTTCTGCCAGTTTTCTTCACTGTCCACTTTTCACACCCATACATAGAAATTGGAAATATGATGGTAGGGATGATTCTGACTAATAATAATACCTTTATGCTTGAGGATCTTATCTAGATCCTTCATAGCTCCTGTACCTTTCCAGGTCATCTTCTGATTTCTTAACTACAGTCTCTAAATTGATTAATATTACTTAATAATAATACTTAGTTATTTATTACCTGCCTCTCTCCTCAGAATCAGGGTGGGGTACAACAACACACAGTATACAGTCAATTCATACAATTCAATAGTTTTATTCCATACAGTACAAAACACATTCTATGACAAACAGACAGTTAGTTATACATGCAAATGTCAGTAGATGGCACAGTTGGCGTGCTACAGGAATAACACTGCAGCTTGCATACACACAAATAAACACAGCATACACACAGCTGCTTTTTGGAAACCGAATTAACAGTTTTCCACAGTGCACCGCCCCAGCTCTTTATTATTATGCTGGTCTTCATTTTACCGGCTTACGGAAGGCTGAGCCAACCTGGGTGGGGGCCCTGGGATTGAATTTATGACCCAAGATCTATCATGAGTTTTGGCTGCATTAGCCTACTGTGCCACCAGGGACCTCCTGGTGACTGAGCCAAGGTATAGGAAATTTTTGACTATTTTAATATCTTTGTTCCCCACTATAAGGTTATGTAAATCATCTGTGGTCATTATTTTTGTTTTCTTAATATTAAGCTATAACATGCTTTTGCATCTTTTCCTTAACATTCATTAATAGCCATTCCAAGACTGCTATTTTCTGCAATTGAATACAGTTGAAAATATTCTTTAAAAAATAATAACCCAAAAAGCAAACCTTGATTTTGCCATCTTATATAAGGGACACCATTTTGCTATGCCATTGCATATAATTGGACTTGAGTATTCACGGATTTTGGTACTCACAGAAGGTCCTGGAACCAAACCCCAGCAAATGTGAAGGGACAGCTGTATAGTGTGGTCTGCATATCTTAAGTTGTTAATGTCCTTTCTCCAGTTTTCACACCTCCTCTCTCTGAATCAAATCCTGCTTTCTGTATGATCTGCATATAAATTAAACAGATAAGGTAATAAAATGTAGTCTTGTCTGAACCCCTTGCCAATGGGAGACCATCCTGTTTCTCCATATTGAATCCTGACAATGGCCTCTTATCTAGAATACAGGTTATGCATCAGGATAATCAGATGTTGTGGCATACCCATTTCTTTTAGAATGAACCATGATTACTCATGATCTACACAAGCAAAGGCTTCTCCATAACCTATGAAGTACAGGCGAATTTTTCCTGAAATTCTTTGTTGTGTTCCATTATCCAACATATGTTTGCAGTATGATCTCAATACCTCTTCCTTGTCTGAACCTAAGCTGAATCATAGAATCATAGAGTTGGAAAAGACCACAAGGGCCATCTAGTCCAACCCCATTCTGCCATGCAGGTATACACAATCAAATCATTCCCAACAGATGGCCATGCAGCCTCTGTATAAAAACCTCCAAAGAAGGAGACTCCACCACACTACGAGGCAGTGTATTCCACTTCTGAACAGCTCTTACCGTCAGGAAGTGCTTCCTAATGTTTAGGTGGAATCTCTGTTCCTGGAGTTTGAGTCTATTGCTCCGTGTCCTTGAGCAGCAGAAAATAAGCTTGCTCAGTCTACAAGATGATATCCTTTCAAATATTTAAACATGGCCATCATGTCCCCTCTTAACCTTCTCTTCTCCAGGCTAAACATGCCTAGCTCTCTAAGCCGCTCCTCATAGGGCATGGCTTCCAGACCTTCCACCATTTTGGTCGCCCTCCTCGGGACACGTTCCAGCTTCTCAATATCCTTCTGGAATTGTGGTGCCCAGAACACAGTATTCCAGGTGAGGTCTGACCAAAGCAGAATAGAGTGGCACTATTACTTCCCTCGATCTAGACGCTATACTATTAATGCAGCCTAGAACTGCATTGGCTTTTAAAGCGGCTGCATCACACTGCTGACTCATGTTCAGCTTGTGGTCCACTCCTAGATCCCTTTTGCATGTACTGCATTTCTTGCTCCACGTATGATAAAAAGGCTTTCTTGTAAAATCTTGAGTATCACTTTGCTTGCATGGGACATTACTGCAGTAGTCCAGTGCTTATTACAGTCCCTGGTGTATAGTGTATATGGAATATATATTGTGCGTTTCCAGTCTGTAGGCCATCGTTTTGTTTTCCATATTTGTTGGCAGATTTTTGTTAAAATTTGAATGGATTCTGTCTGCATAGCTTGAAACAGCTCTACTGGTATGCCATGTGTTCCTGGTGATTTATTTCTCCCAAGTGTTTTGAGAGCCTTTTCCACTTCACTTTCTAAGATTGTGGGTTCAACTTCAAATGATTCTTCCTTGAAGGAGTTTGTCATTGCTTAATCTCTTTGCTACAGCTCCTCAGTGTATTACTGCCATTGCCTTTCATTTCATCCTGAACATATGTTGTGTTTCCCTGATTGTCATGTAGCATCTCTACTCTTGGTTTGAATATCCCAGGACTTGTGGAAGAGGTCTCTTGTTCTACCTTTTTGGTTGTGATCTTCTATTTCTTTGTATTGATTATTATATGAATTCTCTTTCTTCCTATGCACAAGTTGCTAAAGTGTTGTTTTTAGGATTCTGATCGTGTTTCTGTCACCATTTTCTTTTACTTCTCATCTGTCCTTAAATGCTCAAGGACCTTTATCTGTTATCCAGTGAGACTTTTCTTTCTTTTTGGCTACATAATGTCTCTTTGCATTCTTCCCTCACAATGTTCCTGGTTTGAGTCCAAAGTTCTTCTGGTTCCTTGTCATTTAGGCTTAGTAATGCAAATCTGCGCTTTACGTTGTCTTTAAATTCTGCAAGAATGTTCTTCAGGTTGTATTTTGGTACGGTGATTCATTTAGTTTACTTCTTTACTTTTACTCTGTTTTTTGATATTATAGTAGCAGTTCATGGTCTGTGTCACAATCTGCTCTTGGTCTTGTTTTTGCAGAGATAAGGGAGCTTCTCCATCTTCTGCTTCCAATTATGTATTCTATTTGATTCCTGAATTGGCCATCAGGAGAGGGCTACATGTCCAGTTGTCTTTTTGGTTGCCTGAAGAATGTGTTTGCAATAAACAAACTGTTGCCCTCACAAAATTTGGTAAGATGTTCTTCTGCTTCATTTCTTGATCCTAAGCCGAATTCTCCTACAGTGTTTGGTTCTGCTCTGTTTTCTACTTTTGCATTCCAATTGCTTATGATTATCAGCATGGCAGGGGGTTGGACTGGATGGTCCTTGTGGTCTCTTCCAACTCTGTGATTCTAACATGTCCTGCGTTGGTATGTGAGCGACTTCCTCCTGGACACCTGTGCAAAATCTTTTGATCTCTTCCTTGTCTGCCTCTGTGGTGGGAGCATAAACTTGGATTACAGTTGTATTGATAGGTTTTCCCTGGAGTCTTAATAGTATTATTTGGTCAGACCTCGCATTCTCTTGCCTGACTGCTTTTGCTGGAGCTCACCTCACCATTAATAGCTCACCTCACTCTTAATGCTACCCCGTTTCCTATTTGATTTTCATTTCCTGAGTAAAACACTGTAATTATCTGATTGAAAATGCCCCATTCCTATCCACTTTAGCTCACTCACGCCAAGTATGGCTTTGTCTATGTGTCCCATTTCTTATTTTATAATGTCTAGCTTTTTCTGATTCATTCTTCTCACATTCTCACATTCCACATTCTTACTACCTAGGCAGTGCAGTTTCATGGACTTTTCTTTCACCTCTCTGCATGTCAGCAGCTGAATGTCCGTTCAGCTTGAGTCTAGTTGCATCATTAGACACAGTGCTATTTGTACGTATCCTCTACTCTTTCCCAGTAGCTCATTGGGTGCCTTCTGACTATCTCTTGTTTCATTTTGGATTGTCTCATCATAGTGTTTTTGAGGTAAAAGGCACTCAAGATTGGTTTATTACCCCATCTTCTGCATAGTACTAACTCCTTCAGTGTTGGTGCAAGTATCACGGCCATTGTCTCTTTAAGAAATATCCTCTACCAGTGTCACCACCACCCCACAAGTACTGCTGCTGCCTAGTAGCTGTTGGGCACATTTAGTCTGGCTTCTTACTAAAAACCTGCTTGGCATCCTTGAGGTCCTTTCCAAATGTCTGATTTTGTGACTAGTAGCCAGTAGCAGATAGGATTAGCATGTGTCTCCTCAGAGAGGACAGGCCTGTAAATGTGCTGAGGAGACACATGGAGGATTCTTTTTCTCCACTGGGTCATATTTTCCCCATGTTCTGCAATGTAGGAGTTACTGCATTTTAAAAAGCCACCTTAATTCTCCTTAGACAAGCTGGCATGACTTTTCAACAGCAAGGTAGTCATTTTTAGTTCTGTGATCTATGTACAAAATAGGAAATAATCAGGGCAGAATTTATACTGTGTCAATTAACATGAAGCTAATTATATTATATCACTTATATCAGATGATGACAGGCTTTTAACTTTTTAAAAAATAATTTGAAACCAAATAAGTTTTTAAAATGGTAAGTAAATACAAATTTATGGGTGCCTTGAAGTGCACATTTTGTTTGAAAGCCATTATCAGTTTGTTTCTGGCAGCATTTTGCATCCAGAGGTGTGCTGCCTCTATAGCTGGAGGTTCTGTCCTTTTGGTTAATAGGTGCTGAAGCACTTGACTTCCACGGGTGTACCTGGTCCTTCAAAAAAGGTTTTAAGCCACAGGCCATTGCTCATCTTGTGGCAGTGTGTTAGTTTCATCTCATGTGGAGTCTTGGATGTCTGAATGCTCATCTTCTGTGAATGTTTGTTCCTCCGTTCTCCATGCAGTTCCCAAGTTTGTGAAATCCTGTGTCTTTGCACCACTCTTTCCCCTCCCTGTTGTGTGTTTTCCTAAGCTAAAGACCACCAAGCCTTTTATCTCTTCCTCACAAACGTGTGCCAACACTGTGACAATTGTTGTTGTCTTTTAGGGAACCCACCCAGCTGTACACAAGAGGGCTGTCTGTTTGGTGGGTTGGTGTATGTAGATTGTGCAGTCGACAGGCTTCAGATTTCTTGGCTGGTTCTCAGTTCTGTTAGAATTATAGAATCACAGAATTGGAAGAGACCACAAAGGCCATCCAGTCCAACCCCATTTTGCCATGCTGCTGACTCTGACCAATGTTTTCCTTCTGGAATCCACTGTGTCCACATGTGTGTACTCTTCACGCTGAAGCTTTGCCGGTGGTCTTGAGTGGATGCCCCCAACACTGCTGGCAATTAGCACGCGGTCCACTCTGTCTCAGAAAAGCCTCATGTTTCCCCACTATTCAAGCACCGGTATGTGTTTACTGACAAGCGTGACAGAGTGTACACTGTAACACACCAAACACACCAAACTCTTTGGATGATCAAGGAGCCAGAGGTGCCCAAACTGTTTCCCCATGGCGAAGGCGTAGCCATGTTGGTCTGCTGCAGCGTAAAGGTAGGGTCTTGCACGACCTTCAGATAGGGAGAGGCAATGTTGTGCCCAGGGAAAGCACCTCACACACTGGTGGGCAGTCCATATTCCACTGCTGAACGGGAGTAGCTGGAGTAGCCGAAAACAAGCTTGCTCCATCCTCAATATGACACCCCTTCAGATATTTCAACATGGCTGTCATGTCCCCTCTTCACCTTCTCTTCTCTAGGCTGAGTGTACCCAGCTTCCTAAGCCACTCCTCATAGGGCACGCCTTCCAGACCTTTGACCATTTCAGTCACCCTCCTCTGGACATGTTCCAGCTTATCCATATCCTTCTTGATTTGTGGTGCCCAGAACTGGACACAATATTCCAGGTGAGGTCTGACCAAAGCAGAATAGAGTGCTACTATTACATCCCTTGATCTAGACACTAGACTCCTATGGATGCAGCCTAGAGTTGCATTGGCTTTTTTAGCTACCGCATCACACTGTTGACTCATGTTCAGCTTGTGGTCTACGACTCCTAGATTCCTTTCACATGTACTGTTGTCAAGCCAGGTGTCACCCATCCTAGAGCTATGCATTATGTAAGCATTGCTTTGGAGATGTGCTCACTGTAAGTTCATTTCTGTACATCTGTTGGATGAAGAGCATAGTAGCCTAGCATTTCTTGTCCCAGTGAAAAGCAACCCTTTCTTCTGTCCTTCACGGGGGTGGGCTGGGCTTTCTCTTTGCCCCTTAGGTCTGAGCCACCTATTGAGTGGGGTGAGGGCAGACTGTGGAGGGGGATCTGGCCTAGCCTGGCCATGTTCCTGCCCCACAGGGGTAGCTACTCTTCTCTCCTTTGTGAGCTAGGGGCACAAGGCCTGCCACACACTCTCTTTCCTGGGCTTCTGAGCTTGTTCCTTGGTTTCTTGTGGCTTGGAAGTCTGTTTGCGCCAGAGAGGCTTTGCTGTGCATCAGTCGCTGCCTCTTCTGGCCTGCTTAGCTTGGCAGCAGGCCAGCTGGGAAGAAAGCCCTCAACTCCCTTCAAGGCCACCTTGCAGTAGGAATCCTGGGCTTTTTCATGCTGTTCAGCCTGGAGGTGGGATGCCTCTGGCTGCTCTGCTGGAAGCTGCCATTTCCCCTCTGGCTGGCAAGTTCTAAGCCCTTCCTTTGCCAAGCCAGGGGTGAACTGGGGTGGGTGGATGGAGGTCAAGAGGTTGTCCTTGGGAGGCCCCTTCTGAGCTTGCTGGGGTCCTCTGTTTCTCTGGTCTCCCACAACTTCTCAGAGCGGCTGGGCCCTTGTTGCAACTGCAGCAGAGAGGTTAATGTGTGTTCCCTGTAAAACTGGCTGAGCTGGCTGCTTTCAGTTCCAGTCTGAGTTGATGTCTGTGCTGGAAATAGCACTGCTGAGGAAGGATGGCCCACCCAGCTTCTGGCATAGAGCTGGCTTCGTGGGGATTGACCCCACTTAGGGGCCATGGTTGTTCTTACTGGCAAAGCAGGGGAAAGCCAATAGCAGTGTTTGGTTTCTCTTCAGTGTCTCTGCTGCAGAACTGCCACATCTTGCCCACAGGAAGGGGAGTTGTGGCTTGAGCCCTTCAAATGATGCCCCTTTCCTTTACTGGAGATTGACAGTATTGCTCATGGATGGGAAAGAGGGCAAGAGGCCTTACAGTGCCATCCTATACATGTCTGCTCAGAAGCGAGTTCATTGTAACCTGCTCACAGGTAAGGGTGCATAGCAGCCTTCCTCACTCTGGCTGATAATTATTCCATGGGATGGGGTCAAGGGAAGCCCCTTTTTTGACATGAAACAGAGCTGTGAGGAGTAGGAGCCTGGGGGTGAGAGGAGGAGAGAGGATGGCTTCAGCTTCCCCGTCAGTGCTCTCTCTAGCGGAAGATCATTGATTTTACAGGAAAACATGTTTACAGACAGTGCAGTGATCAACCTGACGAGTTGACTTCTGCCTCCTTAAGTAAGAGCTACTTTTTCCTTAATGACTGGCTGGTGGAGAAAGAGGAATTAGCACTGGGTGCCTAGGTAAAATTTGAGCAAGGGAGCTGTTCATTGGCGTTCTTGCAGCTCCTCTGTGGTCGCAAGCCTGAGCTTAGCCCAGGTGCACAGTCTCATTCTGGGACCATGGTGGCAAGCTGAGAGGGCTTATGGGGCCTATGGCTGCAGTCAGCCCATGGCCCCTAAAGAATTAGCAGCCCCAAATGGGGTGGCTGTGAAAGCCCTCATGATGTCTGAAAGGAGGTACCGTTGCAGGGGCAGAGTCTCTGGGTCAGGCCAACTGCAGAGCCTTGCTTCCGAGGCCTTTTTCTGGCAACCGAGAAGGCTGGGCTGACGGCAAGGGAGCCTTTGCATGCCCTGTTTCCTTCATTGGTTAACTGGCTTTGGGGAGTGAGGTGGAGGGCAGCTGGGAGGCCAAGAAGCCACCAATTAATTGGGAAGCCATTGCCGGTTTCTCTGGCCTGGCCTGGCCTGGCCTGCAGAGGAGATTGGCTTTCCTGTCAATAAACAAGTCCCTAGTGCAGCATCAAAGCCGCAGTCCTTTATCAATCGCAGCCTTCTCTTCCCGCTTGTTCCTGTAACTTACTAAGCATTTATGACATTGATTTTACAATCAGGTTGTTAACCCTCCCACCCCGTCAGCTCTGCCAACCCTTTTGGTCCAGGCTGTCAGTCAGGCCCCTCAGAGCCAATCGCGTGGGTTTCTAGCAGCCACTCTTCTGCTGGGAGTGCCAGATTTGTCTCCTGTTGGCCTTCCATCTTGGCCTTCAGCTGGGGGTCTTGCTGTCACCTGCCCCTGTAAAAGCTTTTAGTTGAAGCTTCTGCACAGAGCTCATCAAAAGCAGGAAACCCATGGAAGGAGCTCCTGAGTATTCTGGTCCACTGAGATTAGAGGCAGGATGTGACTGCACGGGAGTGGCGGTATATGGCAAGGAGCAGGAGACAGGCTCTGCCCTCAGATCTGTTATGTTACAGAGCCGGCCACAGCCCTGTGGAGAGGCAAGGGAGCAGGCTGCTGAGGGAGAACTTGCCTTGCCTGGGTCAGACCTGGGACCGAGTGGGGAAAGTTGTTATCACGGGAGGTCTTGTTATCCTGGGAGATGTTGAGTTCCCTCATGCTGGTAGCAATGGATGTGGGAAGAGAGGGACAGAGAGAGCAGCAAGGGCTGGGGGTACTTAGGGAACTCGAGAAGCAAATGCTTCTGTGTGTGCAAATCTGGCAGTGGCGAAAGGGAAGCTGCTGTCACTCTGGAATCACTCTGCAGCCTCAGGCGGGGTGAGAGACCAGCTTCCCTGTTTTCTTTGGCTCAGGCCCTACGAAGAAAGCAGGAAGCCGCTGCAGGCAAGCTGGTCAGCAGATCTTGCCTGTGCTGCTCTGTGGCTTGGTGGTTGCTTTTATTCTGCAAAAGCTTCTCCCCAAATCCTGCTAAGGGCACATACCTCTTTCCATCCCTGCTTGGTTACTATTGGGAAAGTATGAGAGATTTAGTGGATCTCTCAAGCAGAGTTTGTAATGTGCTAGGCAGAAGTTTGAACAGCCCACCAGCACACTCCCCCCCCCCAATATCTATCAGGGAAAAGAATCAAGCTTAGTTGTCACCATAGGTTATATAAAAGTAGCTTTACTCACAGTACCTGTGCATAGTCACACAGGTTCATCTTCTTGAGAAGGTAAAGTATCACGTGGTATCAGGGAAAAGGCTGGAGTGTCTCACGCAAGGAGAGCTCTTCTCAGCACATGCTTCATGGTGGACAGGCAAGAAGGGAGAGAGCAAGCGAGCACATGAGACCTTATGAGAACAGAAGAATGCCTACATGGCCCAGAAAGAGAGTGGATGTGAACAAACAAATAGGAAGTTACTTTAGACGTGCCATGCCTAAACTCCTAGAGAGAGAGCCAGTATAGCACAGCAGGAGAGTGCTGGTCAGGAGAGCCAGTATAGCACAGCATCTTGTACTGGCTCTCCCATCATCATAGGGTTGGGCTGGTGCCACCATACAGTAGCAGCACAGTGAAATGGTGTGTTAGCTTCCTTACTGAGTCCTCAGGAGCTGGCAGTCATTTCTGATTCAGCCCTGCTGAGGTGCAGTCAACTTCTGAAGGAGACTGGCATGCCATCTTGGGTGGTGTTTGTGTGTTTACATGTCCAGGAGAAAGAGCCTGAGCTTCCTTCAGGGCAGGCCTCAGGACATGTCAGCAGTGGCCTCCTTGTAGGTGCTGCAGCTTTTCATCGCCCACTCTTATGAGCTTTGGAAAGATGGAAAGCAGAGATGTTTTTCGTACTGGGATGAGGAGGGCCTGTCCCAATGCCCCTGTCCTACTGCTTTGAGTCTTGTGGCAATGGGTTTCGGGATCTTGCCCATCCCTGCTTTCCTCCCTCTGTGTTTTCCAGGTTTGGCAGCTGCTCCTTGAGGCCAGCTGGGCTTGTGCATGTTGTAACTGCTCTGTGTGGACATGTGGTCTGTGCTTATTCCTGACTGACCTGCCTCTCTCTCTTTCTCTCTCCCTCCTTCTCCTCTTCTCTCTTTGTATACTTTTAGGTCCAAGCTATACTGGGTGCAATGAACACTCCATGCAGGCCTTGCCATGGAAGGCTGTGACTCGCCCGTCATCTTGGGGAAGGACAATGGGTGTGCTCTCCCTCAGCACCAGCAATGGACTGAAGCTGGTAGCTCCCACCTTCACAGCACAGCTGCTAACATGGAGCCGGCTACAATGGAGAACCATGGAGCCCTAGACAACCGGCGGGCTCCTTTCCGAGAGTACTCCCTAGAAAGTGCCGCTGCCAGCTCCAGCGCTGAGTTAGCCAGCAAGGAGGTCAGCTGCAACGAATGCTCTGCCTCCTTCGCTAGCTTGCAGACCTATATGGAGCACCACTGCCCCAGTGTCCGTCCACTCACCCCACTCCAAGAAGACTGTGGGAGTGAGACTGGTGAGGAGGGAGAAGAGGAAAGCGACGACGTGGAGAATCTGGCTGGGGAGATTGTCTACCAGCCAGATGGCTCAGCGTACATTGTTGAAAGCCTCAGCCAGCTGATCCAGAGTGGAGGGGTTTGTGGGGCTGGCAACAGCACCACCAGCGGGACACTCCCTTCCCTTTTTATAAACTCCCTCCCCAGCACGGGGGGCAAGCAAGGTGAAGCTGCTGCCTCTGCCCCCGTCTACCCACAGATCATCAACACTTTCCACATAGCCTCATCCTTTGGGAAGTGGTTTGAGGGCTCAGACCAGGCCTTCCCAAATACCTCAGCCCTGGCAGGGGTCAGCCCTGTCCTGCACAGCTTCCGTGTTTTTGATGTGCGCCACAAAAGCAACAAGGATTACCTGAACAGTGACGGTTCTGCCAAAAGTTCCTGTGTATCCAAAGATGTTCCTAACAATGTGGACCTGTCCAAATTTGATAGCTTTGTGCTGTATGGGAAGCGGAAGCCCATCCTGATGTGTTTCTTGTGCAAACTCTCCTTTGGGTATGTCCGCTCATTTGTGACCCATGCGGTGCACGATCATCGAATGACTCTGAGCGAAGAGGAGCGGAAAATTCTTAGCAATAAGAACATCTCCGCTATTATCCAAGGGATAGGCAAAGACAAGGAACCCCTTGTAAGCTTTTTGGAACCAAAAAACAAAAACTTTCCACGCCCTTTAGTTTCCACAGCTAACCTCATAGGCCCTGGACACAGTTTCT
Source organism: Gambelia wislizenii (assembly GCA_030847615.1). Taxonomy (NCBI): domain Eukaryota; kingdom Metazoa; phylum Chordata; class Lepidosauria; order Squamata; family Crotaphytidae; genus Gambelia; species Gambelia wislizenii. The sequence goes on from JAUMIR010000008.1 coordinate 1,186,490, forward strand.
ATGGCAAATTCAGTGGGATACGCATGGAAGGGGAGGAGGGTGCCCAGGTTGGGGCTGCCAGTGGAGCAGAGCAGCCCCAGTCAGGCCTCTTAGCACCTGGGGGCCTCTTGAACCTTGGAGGGCTAACAAGTTCAGCTTTGAAGACACCAATTACCTCAGTTCCCCTGGGCCCACTGGCTTCTAGTCCTCCTGTCTTTTCTGAGGGGCAGGACCCTGGGGGGGTCGTAGAGCATGAGGAGCAAGAACTTGCTGACCAAGACAGCCTCTTGGAGAAAGCAGAGCCAGCTGTGGGGGAGGAGGAGGAGGAGGAGGAAGAGGAGGAGGAGGAGGAAGATGGGGAGGAGGAGGAGGAGGAGGAGGAGGAAATGGAGGAGGAAGAGGAGGAGGAGGAGGAGGAGGAGGAGGGGTGCAAAGGGCTGTTTGCAAGTGAGCTGGAGGACGACCTGGAGGAGAGGCCTCCCGAAGAGTCCGGGTCTGTGGCAGGCAGTGGCAGCAGCCCAAAGGACCTTGCTCTCTCAAACCAAAGCATTTCTCCCTTAATGCCTAACGCGCTTCGGACTATGTCCCGGGGCACGGCTTCTTCTAGTTCTAATTCTGCTTCTTCCTTTGTCTTTGATGGTGCAAACAGGAGGAGTTGTTTAAGCTTTAACAGTGAAGGCAGTGAGGGCATCAGGAGGCTGGACTTCAGCGATGAAAGTGCCAATAAAGACAATGCTACAGGACCAGAACCAAATGAGAGTGTCGAGGGCGAGGACGGGATCTGTGTCTCCCATCACCAGCACGTGGGCCCCCTCTGTGAACTTGGGGGTGGGGAGTGCCCCTCGGGGAGTGGTGTGGAGTGCCCCAAGTGTGACACCATCCTAGGTTCCTCACGGTCGCTTGGTGGCCACATGACCATGATGCATTCACGAAACTCATGTAAGACACTCAAGTGCCCCAAGTGTAATTGGCACTACAAGTACCAGCAGACGCTGGAGGCTCACATGAAGGAGAAACACCCAGAGCCGGGGGGCGCCTGCACCTACTGCAAAAGTGGGCAGCCTCACCCGCGGCTCGCACGGGGTGAGAGCTACACATGTGGTTACAAGCCTTTCCGCTGTGAGGTTTGTAACTACTCCACTACTACCAAAGGTAACCTTAGTATTCATATGCAGTCTGACAAGCATCTCAACAACATGCAAAACCTGCAGAATGGAGGTGGGGAGCAAGTTTTCAGCCACACTGCTGGAGCTGCTGCAGCTGCTGCAGCTGCAGCTGCAGCTGCCGCTGCCGCCGCCAACATGGGGAGCAGCTGTGGGGCCCCCTCCCCTACCAAACCAAAAAGCAAACCTACCTGGCGGTGTGAGGTGTGTGACTATGAGACCAACGTTGCCAGGAACCTTCGTATCCACATGACCAGTGAGAAGCACATGCACAACATGATGCTGCTCCAGCAGAACATGAGCCAAATGCAGCACAACCGCCACCTGGGCCTGGGCAGCCTGCCTGCTGAGGCAGAGCTGTACCAGTACTACCTGGCTCAGAACATGACTCTGCCCAACCTGAAGATGGACAGCGCAGCCTCAGAGGCACCGTTCATGATGGGCGGCTTCCAGCTGGACCCCAGCAACGCCATTGCCTCCATGGCCCCATCTCTAGGTGAGGGGACCTGCGTTTGTGCTGGGGTCTGTGGGTGGGGCTGGACAGGGGTGGTGCGCCCAGATGGGGGTGGCCTCATGGGAGTGCCTGTAAGGCTGGTTGCTGGTCAGGAGTCCTTCTTGAGTCACATGTTCAGGTCACTTCACACACATGTAGGCCTGTCCGTAAGGGGAGAGGGAGGACAGCATGCCACATGCTAGAGACACTTGACTGGCTCTGTCAGAGCAGGCTGCATTGGCAAGGGGTGGAGGAGGCACTGGTGGAGGTCCAGCCTTTGGGGTGGGGTGGAGAGTGGAACCTGGGCACGATGTAGAGTTTCTGCTCTTAAGTCCCTGGACGTTTCCCTCTGGTTTGGGGGCCTTCAGCAGCTGCCTGCCTCTTCTAAAAGTGTCTGTGCCGTCATGAAGGCCAAGAGCATGTTGAGAAAGGAAGAATGTGGCAGCTCTGGTAGAAAATGTGAAAGCTGGTGCAAGGGGGAAGCAAGTCCTGAAAAGGAAAAAAGATGTCCAAGAAATAAAGCCTTCTTCTTTATATATCCTGGGAGCCCTTTTGTCCTTGACATCAGGTTAAAACCTGGATGGTTGTAACCTGATGTGTTATTGGATAGTTCCAAATTCTTTGGCTTTTGTCACTGTGAAAGGACAGATAAAGCAGATTTTTGATGCTGGCTGGAAATCTAAAATGTTAAAATGGACAAAGCTCTTTTCTCTTTAACAATAATCAAAACTGCAAGTCAACATAAGTCTCACCTGATATTAGTAAATGTTATTGATTACCTGCATCATGCTGTTGCCATATTGCTAGTATCGGTATAGCAGTGTTTACCTTCATTTTCTACCTGAATGATGTGGTGAGGAAAAAAGAGAGCTCTAATCATTGTTTCTGTAAAGAGAATTACCTGAGCAGGTTTGCACTTTAAGTCCATTGGCGGCACAATGACCTATTTCTGCAGACAGATTTCTGGAAGAGCCAGTGTGCTGTATGCAAGTTGGGAAGTCTGATTGCAGCACTACTATTTCCGTATTTGATCTTTGAGTGTTCTCCCAGTAGCCATGTCTTAGCATAAGTCCATTGCTAGAAATGCCCCTGTTTGGTTTCATGATTCATCTTGACTTCTGTGACTGAGATCATGTAATGTCTAGCTTCAGGTCTGCTTGGGTGAAGTGCTTTTGGTGGCCCTGACTGAAAGGATCCCCATATTGTAGGAGCTTATAGGAATTCGTCAACTGCATGGCCAGTGGGCTAGCTATTTGGATATTCATAAAAAAATCAAATTGTCCGATCATGAGGAGGACTTTTTCTGAAATTTGTGCATTGAAAATGCTGCTTCTGAGAAGACTCCAGTGGTGCACCCAAGGAAGTCACAGGGGCCTGAACATGACCCATCTTATGAGGAAATAATTTTATCCCCCCCCCCTTCTGTGGATGGATCAAAATGTGTTGAAGGGGCTGGCCTGATGTGGCAACCTTAACGGAATAGAATTTGACAGAGTGGCAGGGGCCCAGGAGCTGCTGGCTGGCTTTGACTCTGGAGGAGTACTGGCCACAATTGGACAGAAGGCCTGAGGAGGCATGGGGTCATTAGCATGACCTTATTTGTGTATGTAGCCTGCCTTTTTCACATCACTTGCCCTATGTGAAGCAGTGAATATTGGTATGACCTGCTCTAAAAATAATGCTGGGGAAGGGTGGGGAGAGAAAGAGAGAGATAAATAATGCATATGATATTTTTTACACTAATCTAAGTGTTGAATGCAGACAAGAGAGATGGTTCTTTGTCTTATTGTGTTTGAAATTCTTAAGTACCCTCCTTTTGTGATGTGCAGGCTTTTCAAAAAGTTGCATATACAATCTTTGCGTATTCAAAGTCCCTTGCCGAAGGGTTGCTGTGGAAGGTCCAGTTTCAATTAAAAAAAAGACATTGCAAAAACCATTGTTCAGTGGGTGTTGCTTGTGCTTAGGCCTCGAGAATACAGTGACAATGGCTGCCGTAGGAGGAAGCCGCTGCAGAAGAGGGACTGGGTTTTAGAGGGCTAAAAGCATCTGGGCAAGAAGGCTGGAAGCGCCCACTGTGGTTCATGGGAGAAGGGAGACACCAGAAAGGAACTGAGCAGAGCCTTAAGAGCCCAAAGATTGCCTTGGCAACATAAAAGCTCCCATGCTCAATATCTGAAGCCAGAGTTTCTCAGGCAGAGTTCCCTGGACCCTTGCAAGTTTGAAAAAAGATAAACACTTCTTTTGGAGCTGTCAGTGTGATAATTTCTATGCAGGTATTCCCTGAGACCTGAAAATTATTTCAAAAGTTCCTGCAGGGTAAAAAGTTTGAAAAACACTGGTCTAAGCGAACGTTTTCCTTGCATGGGATTAATTGAGATAAAAGTCTGTGTTTGTGTGTGTGTGTAGGATGATGATATATATTATTGTTGTATAGAAGGTTGTACCAACATGGGGGTGGGCATGGTTGTCCTATTGAATTCCCACTTATTGCTCCACTTTTGTTTTTTGCTGCCCTTTTAATGTACTATACTGTATAATGTACTTCATACCTCTGTGCGGGTGGGCTGCTTGTTCCCATTTCAAAGAGGAGAAGCTGAGATGGAGACTAGCCAATGGATGAACGAGGATTTGATCCCGGGGCCAGGCTGTTGGGCTCTCAGTTGGAGTCCACAGGTGCTTGGAACATGGTTGACTCTTTTCTGTTTGCTCTTCTTCCCTCCAGGGCCTTTCTAAGCTGCCCAGAGTGTGCACCTATAGAACTGCCTTCCCTGCCTGGTCCTATCTGGTCCCCTTGATTGAAAAAGCACAACTTGGGCATTGTTCCTGCCTCAACAAATGAGCAGTACACAAAATCATGGTTTGTTTGAATCAGAGTTTAATATCTGAGCTGTAGTGGGAGTTTCCAGCTACGCTGCTGGCAAATCGTGATGCCAAGTTGTGTCCGTTTCTCTCCACTTTTGCTTCTCTCTGGGTCACTGCCATCTCCACCTGCAGCAGCCTCTGAGGGCAGGACAAGGGGGAAGCTGGCTTGTGAAAATGTACGTCACACCAAATCATCTTTGAGCTTCCTGAACCATGGTTTGGACTGATGTCTGACTTAACACTGATCTATTTCTGGTCTCCTGTGGGCTCTTTGCCTCAGCTTACAGCACCCTTAGGCTAGAGGATGAGCCCACGATCGATCCGAGCCCCGACGGACGCGTCGGGGAGGACGCTCCACAGGCCGGCCTCCCTGCAGCCAGTGTTCAGGCGGAGTGGATGCCTCCCTGCCCCACACCCATTCAGTAGTGTCAGCATGCCTCCCCGCCCTCCTGGGGAAAAAAAAAGAAATATAAAAGTGTAGGAGATCTTCAAGCTGTGAAAGAAAACTGTGTGTTTCAGGAGATTTGAGGGGGAAACTGAAATATGTGCAATATTTGTTTTCTGAGCATACTTTCCAACTTTATGTATAGTATTAACTTAGTGCATAAAATGGTAGGTTGGCGTATTAACTGTAGAAGTAGAAATGCCTTGGTTTTTATTCAGACAAAAATGACAAATATGCACAAGGTCAGAGGTGAAACTGCAAACTGATGATTTGTAATCTACTAAATGGATATTACATTTTGCAAGGTTAGAAAACAGGAATGAGATAAAGCTGAAGATAGAAATCATTAATGTTGCAGTGAACAGAAGGAAGATTGTATTAACTATGCTTACAAAAGGTATATAGGATATAGCGTGGTCATAGAGATGCAGAAAAAAGCTATAAAAATGTGAACAGCTGTTGAGAACGTAATAGGTGCTTAATGTAATTCAGAAATAACAATGACTGGATATTTATAAATACCCTGAACCATCGTGGTGGGGTAGACGGTCCTTTCGCAGTGCTGTGGGAAGAAGCTGCCGTTGAACTCTGCGAGGCTTTCTCCTTAGAACACAAGGCTTAGTAGCATTGCATTGCAAGTGTTAGCAACTGTAGACAAAATTACCTGCTGTGTATTTATTAAATTTATATCCCCCTCTGTCTGCGAATACATTCTTGAGAAGTACTGGTGTAACTCGGCTTATCCATCTTAACTAGAGTGAATGCCTAAAAGATCAATTCCTTCTGTTCCCAGACTTTCTTTTTGAGTTTCATGGTTTTCCAAAAGCACAAGGGAGATGTGTATTGAAACAAGCTTTGAGGGGGCTTCTGTATGTCTTCTTCCTTGGTGTGTGCGTGTGTGTGTGTATGGCTCCAAGTATTTTGTCAGTTTAATTTAACTTGATCTGGCAGATGGAATAGTCTACGGCAAGTGGGAAGAGAAGGTGGAGAGTACCTACTGCAAAGGCCTTGGCTAGAATAATATCCTTGGTGAGACTTCCAGATTAGAGCAAGTGTCTGAAGATGGTTTTTATGTTTCTGCAGTACTTTTGAAGCACTTTTACAACACTGTATTGAAAACATTTTTTGTTTAGTAATCTTGTTTATCGCTTATGTTACTCTCTTGGATCTAAGACTGACTTCAGCAGTCTGACCTGGGACTAGCTTCTGAAAACTGTTCTTTTTAATGTAGCGCATTTCACTTGCCAGTAGGGAAGGGAACGTGTGCCCTAAGCATTTCTTTTCCATTCTCCCCCAGATTTCCCATGTATCCGTTTCAGGCCGTGGAATAAAAGGGAAGGGGGGGTTATGTTTCCTTCTCCACCACTCTCCCACGTGTGGCCCAGGCCTGCACATCTTGGTCTCCTGGGAGCATATGTGGCCCAGACTCTCTAAGGCGCCTGGCTGGTCCTGAAGTGCCACTCAGAGGCCACCCTCTGCCCAGCTTTGTTTCTGCAGAACTGTTCTGACTGACTGTCTTCTTTTTCTGTGCAGTGGGTGGAGAGCTCCCTCTGGACATGCGGCTTGGGGGTGGGCAGCTGGTGTCTGAGGAGCTAATGACCCTGGGGGAGACCTTCACGCAGACCAATGACCCCTCGCTGAAGCTTTTCCAGTGTGCCGTGTGCAACAAGTTCACCACAGACAATTTGGACCTGCTGGGGCTGCACATGAACATGGAGCGCAGCCTGCCCGAGGAGGAGTGGAAGGCTGTGATGGGGGACTCTTACCAGTGCAAGTTGTGCCGTTACAACACGCAGCTCAAAGCCAACTTCCAGCTCCACTGCAAGACGGACAAGCATGTGCAGAAGTTCCAGCTGGTGGCGCACATCAAGGAGGGGGGCAAAGCCAACGAGTGGAGGCTCAAGTGTGTGGCCATCGGGAACCCGGTGCATTTGAAGTGCAACGCCTGTGACTATTACACCAACAGCCTGGAGAAGCTGCGGCTGCACACCGTGAACTCCAGGCATGAGGCCAGCCTGAAACTCTACAAGGTAAGGGAGCCATCTTCTGTCCCATGCTGGAGCTGTGGGGTGGCTGGGTCCTGTTTGGCTTCATGCCTCACCAGGGGCAAGCTTCAGAGTACTTTTGCCAGAGGGCATCATTCTGGGACTGGATGCCTGCAGGAGGCAACTAATGAAAAGGGAAGTCTGAAAATTAGTTTGATCATGTTAAGTGCTAGAGATTAGCAGGGAGGGAATCACCAAGATAAACACTATTGGTTGTTTTATCTAGTCTGTTTTCCTTAATTCATCTGTTGGTTAAGACATTGGTGTGGGGCTAGATATGGGCTAGAACATGGGGTCTATAGAGAGTTGTAGACTCTTACAGTTGGACGGGGCCATAAAGGTAATCTAGTCCAAGGCCCTGTGACAGGGGAAAGGCACCCACTCTAATGACTTCCCAGAAACAACCTCATGCACTAAAGTCTATTTTTAACTTCAGGGTTAATTGGGAAATCCAGAAAGTTAGGTGAAATCACTAGAAAATTAATGAATGAATTGCTTAACTAATTCGTCAACAAGTTAATTCTGAGGTCTGCAACCAATCTAGCTGCTGGTCTTTCTGCCACACTGCTCCTCACCACCTGATTCTTCCTTTGTTCTGTGTTGGGAAGGGGGGTAGAGATGACTGCTTTCTGTTCCACCCTGCAATGGCCTTCTTTCACAAGGAGGTTTGGGGAGGGAATGCAGATAGGACGGAGAGGTTGGGTTGGGATCCTAGGAAAGATAGTAGGCGCTCTCTTCCTCTCTGTGGTGTGGCACGGCTTCTTTCTTCTTGGGTCCTGAGATATCTCGAGATATCTCAGAGCAGTGCCATAGGAAACAACCATGCCTTCTGGCTGACTTGGGTTTCTTTGATGCAGGAAACGCCAGATTTCTTAAACATCTTTTCCAGTTCTTTGGAACTGTCAGTAGAGACATGAAGAGGAATGAATCAGTTGACATAGTTACTTGGATTTCTAAAAGGATTTTAACAAAGTCCCTTGCCTAGATGCCTGAGCTAACTTAGCAACCATGAAATAAGAGAAGTCCTTATAAATTGTTCTACTTTTTGTAAGGCGCTTTGAGTTCCAGTGTTGGAGGAAAAGCAAGATATAAATGAATATATGATTATTGGTGGTTGATTATTTGAAATGAGAAACTAGGAATATATGGCCATTTCTTGCAGCAGGGAGAGATGAACAGTTGAGTCGTGCAGGGATCTGTCTTGTTCATAAATGGCCCAGAGTTTGGGGTGAGCAATGAAGCAGCCAAGTTTGCTCACAACACTGAAATATTTAAGTTGGTTAGAACAAAAATGGAATGCTCCAAAGGGAGCCCTTCAGACTTGGGAATGGGCACTAAAATGGCAACAAGGATTCAATGTAAGCAGGTGTAGGGTAATCTACCTTGAGGCAAAATGCCTCCACTTCACATTTCTACTTTTGGCATCTGAGCTGATGATGACTGATGAAGAAAATGGTCTTAGCATTCTGGTTGACCAGTCAGTGCAAGTGTGTAGCTGCGATGAAAAGGCCAGTTGCATGCTGGGCATAATTAGGAGATGAATAGAAAATAAAACTACCACTCTCTGACACTGCAATCTTGTAAATTTATGGTGCAATCACATATGGAGTCCTGATATGGCTCTGATTAGCACACCTGTAAAGAAGGGTATTGTGGAGCTGGAAGAAGTGCCGAAGAGGGCAGTGGACAAGGGCTGGAGCAGCTTGGGGTTTTGGAGCGACTCCTCAAAGAGAGGAAAGGTTAAGCTCTTTGGGGCCATGGGCTGCTGCTGTTGCACTCCTATCCTCCTGGCTTCCACAGGCATCTGGTAGGATCCTGTGTGGACAGAATGTTGGGACATGAGAGAGTTTCAGTCTCTTTGAGCAGGGATCTTGCTATGTTCCAAGTGGGTCTCGAAGGGGCAGAGCTCTTTGTCTCTTGCATCTGTCACTTGTTCGCCATGTGTGTGCTACTGCGTAATTCTGGTCTACCTGCAACAAGGGGGTGGAGGACGATACAGTGATTGGCGTTTGGCTGCCCATGTGCCTTGGGGCCCTGGTGGGAAATGGGAAATTCTCCTCCTCTTCCACATTTTGAGTGGTTCTTCCTCTCTCCACTTATTCTGGCTGCAAATTTCTGCTCATTCTCCCCCTCCACCCACCCCCACCTTGGCTGCATCTATGTAGGCTGGAAACGAGAAGCTCTGCATACAGTAAATAGTCCTTTCACTTGCACAGCAGAATTGCTCCAGACGTTTCTATTGATTTTCCCTGGACTTAAAGCTTCACCTTTTTCTCTAATCATCCCATAATGGCTTTAGTATGAACAATCAGGTACAAATTGCCATAAATCTAAGCAGCTTCACTTCATGTACCTTCCATTCACTTACACATGCTGTCTGTCTTGCTTTCGACCTCTGTTTTCTTCAGTTTTCCATTCTACATGTTTACCTTCCTCCTCCCCTCCTACTTCTATTCCTGAAGGGAACTGATTTCCTCATGTTCCTTGCAGGCATTGGTGTCAGGTGCACGTTTGTTCCCCTCTGCCACAGCATTCTTCTGTGTCTGTTCCAGCTGGGCTGCTGTGGTGCCCATGGTCAGCTACCATCTGCTGAAATTTCAGCAGAAGAGAATAAACCCTCACCAAGTATCTGGTCTGGCACAGCTTTGCCATGTGCACTGATGAGACCCCAGGTTCTCTCACTGAGGCCTTCTGAGCTCTTAAAACAGGCACTGGCCCTGGAGTTAAATCTGGAATTCCTTGTACTAGGGGACATATTGCCTGTGAACAGGCCAGCAGAGTCTGGCTGGAACTGTGTCAGTGGCACAGCACAAAACAGTCTTCGAGTGAATGGCTGGTACTGCTGGTGGTGGTGGTAAGGCAGCTTCTGCCTTGCTCTTCGCTTGCCTATTGGGAATTGCTCCACCCCTCCCCTCAAGTATAAAATACTGTCTCGGAGTCTTCCACGTATATAAACCTCCAGCTCGCCCTAAGCAGGGAGGAAGTCTGAAAGCAAGTTCCTTGTTCTGTTGGTAGTCAAAAACGTCCGCCCCCCCTGGAGCTTGGCTCCAAGCACTGGGCAGGATTCCAGCCTGACTGGATGCACTGATTGGTAGAAGCAGTGGCATATGTTGACAGTCCACCTGTATGGACCTAGGGGGAGGTGGGGGGGACCTGCCCCAGCCCTAATTCCCGCTTTTCCCTCTGTGCTCAGTCCAGGAGCTGCTTCTCTTCTCTCAAGACCTTGTGTGGTATATTGGTGGGGTGTTGTTTTTTCTCTTGCTAATGTAATCCATTAGCCTAGCACATGCATAATCAGTTTAGAGTGCAGTTAACTGGATGTAATCGAGTTCTTGCCTCTGCTGGAGAAAATCCTCTCCAGATGCTGCCTGAGTGAGAGAGTGTGAGGCTTATCATGCTTGCAATCCTCCTTGCTCTGCCTTTTTACTGTTTCCCCCTCAAGTTGCCATTCCTTGGCTTCTGTGCAGTCTGGTGCCAGGTGCTAGAAGCACATGAGAGAGACTGTCCAGCAGCCACGCAGAGAGCCTGAAGACCACTCTGCTTGTGCAGGGGGCCTTGTGGTCTTCAGTAGTATCGACACTGACAAGAACCCTGCAAGGGTCACCCATGCCATGCTTTGGTGGCACAGTAGGCATAGAGTTCAGACAGGACAGTCTGGGTAGAGAAAGGTAAAGAAATGTAAGCATGAACTGTGCTTGCATGGTAGAAGAAAGAAGGCCTATCTAGCTAATCCCCCAAACTATTTGAGTAATTCAGAAATGTATGTCAGACTCCCATGTCATTCAGTAAGAATGTAGAATATAAATAAAATAAATAAATAAATAAATAAATCCCAAGAAGTGAACCCCTTTGATTCTTGCTCTGCAGCCTCTTAACTGCTGGAGTTCAATGATGTTGGAGTGTGCCATGCCATGTCACATTACGCCACATTGGTTGGACCTTGGATGGACGCTTCTCAAGTTGCTTTGTAGGATGGTGTGAAGCCAAGAGGTCGCCCAGTCCCTTCCTGTTCTTTAGCCTCCCAAGTGGTTTGCTAATTTATTAGCAGATTCCTAAGTCGTTTCTCAGAACTCAAAGCCTTCATGAGGCTGTGCAGCTGATAGCTCTCAGAAAAAGCCCCTATGTCATTTACTGGAGTGGCTTTTGAGGGTGGAATGCAGGACGTTGTGTTGGTTTCCTCGATCTGCTGATTACAAAGCTTGCATCCTGACCTGGAATTCAAAACACCACTTCTTGCTGCCTGTTGGGTGCTTGAACGCTTGGGAGCGCAGGTAGTAGGCAGTGGCTCTTCTGGCACAATGTGTTTCTTCCTTTTCTACACTAATGGTTGGATGCCTTCGTCTAGGCAGACAGGAGCAATCACTTGATGCTCCCTTGTGCCCTCCATTAAGTTGTCCGTATGGAGCTTTCCAGCAGGGAGAGCAGGAAATACAGTGACATCAGAGCTCCCTGCGCATGGTTCTCACTTAAGCTGTTTTTCTGCTGACTGGTTTTCCAATCTTGGGTTGCTGAGAAGCTAGCTTTCCTTTTCCCATGTTGTCCTCTTTAGAGAACCCACTGCTATCTGTGTGGTTTCCCTTTGTCCCCAAAACTAACATTAATATTCTTGGCTTTTCCCCAAGAAAGCTGGATCAGTACTGGCTCCCCTCTAAACCAGTTTGCCCTGGCTTTGGCCTCTCTGGCTTCCTTGGTGGCTCAGTGCATCTGCTGAAGTCTTAAAACCTTTCTTGGTCCCAAGCAGCCACACTGTTCTTTGGCGTCTTCCTCCAGTCCCGTGGGTTCTTATCCCAGGGAAAGGTGGGGTTGGGCCAGGCTTCACATCATTCCGGAGCTGGTCTGTTTGAGCTGTGACCCAATTCCGGGACTGAGCTTGGATGTTTCTTCTGTCCTGCTAGAGACTGTTGTTTGGCTTGTAGTCTCGGTGGCTTTTGGCTTTTCCCCTTTCTTCTTTTTTCCTTTGGGTGATGCAAGGGGCAGGATGATGCTCCAAAGATGCTTTGGCTTTATCTGGCATGCAGAAAAAAGATTATTCCCCCCCCCTGCAAAAAAAACACAGCTGGAAGTGTTTCATGAAGCAAAAAACTAAATCTCTTGAGAAGGGGATGCTAATTACACAGATAATTAATCCAACAGATATTGCTCTTTGTTGGTACAGATCATGCTGCTTAAGCAGGCTTCCTGCACCCTGTTCAGAGGGCCTCAGCTTGGCTCTTGTGTTTCTTGTTTTAACAGCAGGCACACCTGGGGCACCCTTTGAGGTTTTGGCCTTTAGAAGTGGGGACAAGAGGGCAGGTGGGCCTAGCAGTCATCTGTGGTGATTCCCCTCGCTTGCCTTTCTCAGTCTAACAGAGACATGAGGCCTTTTGGGCTGGGGACCATCCCCGTGGCCTCTTTTTGTGGAATGGCTCTAGCAAGCAGGCATGTGTCATAAGTTTGAACCTGGCACAGTAAAAACCAGTCTTTGTTTGTGATCTCCGTGACTCACACAAATGGGGTGAACTGTGCCTGTGCAGCACAACATTCAGAACCTTCTAGAGCTGAGCACTCTCCCTTTTGGCGTCTGCCTTACATATGTAATACCCCAGTTGTGGCAATCATGTTGTTAAAACCTTTCATTGGTTATTCTTTTCTTCTTGTATTTGAGTGATCATTGAGCTGTTGGCTTTCTCTGTATTTTTCCTTCTTCTGAAGAATTTTACTGTCTACATCAGTCAACTGATCAGCTTCCTCTTCCTGGGTAAGGATCATGATGGGTTCTTCTTTCCACTGCCCATCCTTTACCCTACCCACCCACCCCCACGGGCCCGAGGGAATCCTGAGGGAACCACTGTGTGGTGGACAGCAGACAGCAAAGGGGTACTTTGTTTGGACAAGCAGTTCTTGAGTCACTTCTTACATGACTTCTCACCTCCTATTTTGAGTAGCTCATGAGTTTCCCACATGTGTCACAGAGACCAAGGAGGAGGAGGAGGTAGTAGTAGTAGTAGTAGTAGTAACAGCGGTTCCTTGAGTAGTCATTTGTAAACTCACACAACCTGCCCCCCTTCCCTCTGGGGTCTTGTCGTATGATCTAGCTGAGTGGACTTGGAACAGAGGGATGAGCTCTGCTGGAGAATTTTAGATGAGGGGCAGAAGGGGATGGAGTTCCTGCCAAAAAGGAGATCACTCAGCTCTAGAAGGTTTTGAATATTGCACTGTGCAGGCACAGTTGACCCCATCTGTGTGAGTTGCAGAGACCACAAAAAAGAATTTGTTTTTGCTGTGCCAGGTTCAAACCATTGTGTGTGAGTTCACAGGTGACCACTCAAAGAATCACAATTATAGTTAAGCAGCCTGTTCTTCTGCCCACTTCTGTTCTCCCTCAACCCTTAAATTACTCTTAAATTCCAAGGAGTCACAGCCTCTCATTAGCAAGCCCTTTACTACTATGGTCAGGTTGATGTACTCATTTTATTTACTTATTTATTAAGAACATTTTTGTCCCAGCTTTCCAAGAGCATATTGCTAAAAGTGCCTAACAATTAAAGGAAACCAAAATACATTAAAAATGCACTTTAAATGTCACACACAAAAGAAATAAGATAAACCAATCATATCTACAAGCAGCAGAAATTAAAAACATCTGATTAAAATTGGCTGATAACCTCTGCTTCAGCTGGCTTTTAGGCTTTCATCTCTGGCCCCATGAGGTGGGGCAGGGCAGACCTCCGGAGGGATGGAACATTTGGTTACTGAAAATGTCCCTTTCTGTGTTTCCACCAAATGTACCACTAATTTCTTTAGGCCACAGAGGAGCACTACAGCTGCAGAATGTCAGTATTTAGGTAGGCGTATATTAGAGTAAACGCCCCTTTGGGTGTCCTGGTCCCAGCTGTCACTTCTTGTGTTGGGCTCAAAGATTAGCCTGGTTGCCAATCCTGTAGGAAGGGAGTCATGCACTCATTTGACCTTTTCACACTGGCAGTCTGTCCGTAGCATTTTGGACCAACTTTAACATTTCTGAATGCATTTAAAGGCATTACCCAAATAGGGCTCGTTGCAGCCATTCAGACAAGAAGTACATAGGGCATATGTCACTTGGGGCAAATCTGATATCTCAAGAAAAGCCAAGTCTATGCAAATGCATGGATGGCAACATGGTCAGCTGCTTATCTAAGCTTGAGGCCAAGCTCTGGGCAGTCTGCAACCATGTTTTTTCAAGGGCGATTCTACCAGCGCTAAAACAGATGGTTTTGCCGTTCCCCAACCTACAGTCTCAAAGGCTGGTGTGATCACCTCGGTCACATCTGGACCCTGTTTCAGTTTTTTCATTCTCATCCAGTCCCTTAATAACTTCAGACATTGATTAGGACCTCAATGGCTTTCTTGAAATATGATGGCGGGGGCAAGGGGAGAGAATGAATTGGATGTCTGTATCTTGGTGAAGATAGTGAGGCATAGTGGTTTGAGTGTTGGACTATGACTCTGGAGACCAGGGTTCAAATCCCTGCTCCTTGGGCAAGTTACACACTCTCAGCCTCAGAAAACCCCATGATAGGTTTGCCTTAGCCTCAGAAAACCCCATGATAGGTTTGCCTTAGGGTCACCATAAGTAGGAAATGACTTGAAGGAACACAACCACAGCAATTCTGGTGGTACCACATCCCAAACCCCTGTGCATCCTCTTCTAGTGGCTTCATGTAGCTGTTTTTTTTCACTATGGGGCCAGGACAGAATCCTTAGACCCAGGTCATGCGCAAGAGGCTGAGCTGATGTTCTCTAGCACCAGCTTCTGGAATCAAGCTTCTTGAATCAACCCTCCAGGTGGAACCTGAGCCATCATAAGTGGGGTCCCAAAGCCCCATTGCACTTAGGCAGTCCAGAAAGATGTGATGGCTGATGGTGTTGAAAGCCACTGGATGATCCATCAGAACCAGCAGGGATGTGCACATCTGTTTGGTTCCTCGTGTAGGTTATCCACCAAGGTGACTGATATCTGATGGTGGATTGCAATGAACCCTGGAGCTGGGAGGCCACTGCACCATAAGCATTGTGCCCTCAAAATGGAATGTTATGGACAGACTGGAAATCATCCAGCATGCAGGGTTCAGGAGGAGTTTTTTCAGTAATGGCTTTACCATTGATAGATTGATTGTTTTAGGTCAGGTGTATCCAGACAATCATGTAAGGAGTCACCTACCACTCTCGTATTCCCACCTAGCCAGTCCTCCTGACAGCTTGCGTAAGACAAGAAGGAAGGAAATCAAGCATATGTATATGCATATGCCTGTGTGTGTGTTATATACAGTATTTATTCTTTACCCTTCAACCAAAAAATCTCCCAGGGTAGCTTACAAATTGTTAATTTGACAGTTCCTTGCCCTCAGGCTTGAAATCTAAACAAGACCGGACACACAAGGAAAAGAGGATGGCAGTAGGGGAGGCAGTGAAGTCCACAGATGCTGGATGCTGACCTTCTCTTCCTCAGAGGCCAGAACAATGGCAGTTGGAATGTGGAGGACTCACTTCTTCAAGAATTTTGTCTGCATCTTTGGGCTGCAGAAATAGAAAAATATCCACAATAACAGAATAAGGAGCTACCTTCCCAGGACTTGTGCTAATAATGGCCTAAGGAGAGAGGGAGAGGGAGAAAAAGAGAGAAAGGAAGATTGATTGTATCTGCAAAACGTCTGACAAACTGTTTGTAGAGGGTTGTGGAGCGATTCTCCTCCACAGTGATGCAGCAGTCTTTGGACTATATGAAATAACTCCACAGGACCACTCTGTAGGAAAAATGAGTTTTCTTTGCTACAGTCATTGCCTTGACATAGTCCTTAAAATAGCAATAGCACTTAACATTGTTATACCGCTTTATAGTTCTAAGCACTAAGTGGTTTACAGTGTGTTAGCTAATTGCCCCGAACAGGCTAAGTACTCATTTTACCTACCTACGGAAGGATGGAAGGCTGAGTCAACCTGGAGTGTTCAATGTGAAGTCGAAGGCTTTCACGGCCAGCATCCATAGGTTTTTCGTTGTTTTTTTTCAGGCTGTAAGGCTGTATTCTGGAAGAGTTTATTCCTGACGTTTCGCCTGTATCCATGGCTGGCCTCTTCAGAGAATGGTGGTGTAGTGGTGTGGGGGGGTTTATATACTGTGAGTCCCTGTTGGAGAAGATATGTAAATTTGTGTATTTGGATGGCTAGTTCCTGGGGGGAGAGATATGCAAGGAGGATTAGTGTCTATTTAACTAATGATCCATTGTCGGCTGGGAATCCCCCTGTCCCCTGGTTAAGTTCATTTGCATGTGCGGAGTTTTGATTTTGGTGTTTTTCAGGACTGGTAGCCAAATTTTGTTTACTTTTAGGCTTTTCTCCTTCCTGTTGAAGTTGTTCAGGTGTTTGTGGATTTCAATAGCTTTCCTGTGCATTCTGACATGATAGTTGTTGGCCTGGTCCAGAATTTTGGTGTTTTCAAATACATTTTGTTTCCAGGTTGGTTTATCATATGTTCTGCTACTGCTGATTTTTCTGGCTGGCCCAGTCTGCAGTCTCTCATGTTCCTTGATTCGTGATTCCACACTGTGTTTAGTGGTCCCTACGTAAACTTGTCCACAGCTGCATGTTATGCGGTAAACTCCTGTAGCTATGAGAGGGTCTCTTTTGTCCTTTGCTGAGCGTTGCATTTCTTGGACTTTCTTATTTGTTCTGTAGATTGTTTCAAGGTTGTGTTTCCTCATCAGTTTCCCTATTCTGTCTGTGACTCCTTTGATGTATGGTAAAAATACCTTCCCTTTGGGTGGCTGTTTTTCTTCTTAATTCCTGTGGTTTGTTCTGGGTCTGGCTGCTCTTGTGATGTTTGATCTGGAGTAACTATTAGCCTGTAGGGCCCAGTTTAGGTGCCTCAGTTTGTCCTCCAGGTAGTGGGGTTTGCAGATCCTTTTTGCACGGTCTACCAATGTTTTTATTGTGCTTCTTTTTTGTCCTGGGTGATGATTGGAGTTCTTGTGTAGGTATCTGTCCATGTGTGTGGGATTTCTGTATACCTTGTGCCCTAATTGTTGGTTTGGTTTGCAAATGACTAGGACATCCAAGAATGGCAATGTTCCTTCCTTTTCTTTTTCCATCGTGAATTGGATGTTTGGGTGGATGCTGCTCAGGTGGTTCAGAAATGCTGCCAAATCGTCTTCTTCGTGGCTCCAAATGGTGAACGTGTCATCCACATATCGAAACCATGTTGTGGGCTTTTTTTGGTGCTGTTCCCAGGGCTTGCTTTTTAAAATGTTCTATGTAAAAGTTTGCTATCATGGGCTCAGAGGGCTGCCCATGGCTACTCCATCTATCTGTTCTTAGAATTCGTTATCCCACTGGAAATAGCTTGTGGTGAGGCAATGTTTGAACAGGACTGTGATGTCTTCTGGAAATACTTGTTGGATGAGGGCCATGGTGTCCGTTATGGGGACTTTGGTGGACAAGGAGACCACATCAAAGCTGATCAGTCTGTCTCCAAGTTTCGGTTTGAGGTTGTTGGTTTTTTTCTATGAAGTTTGCCGAGTCCTTGATGTAGTGGGGGGTTTGCCCTATGTGGGTTTGTAATTGTGTGGCCAGAAACTTGGCCAAGTCATATGTGGGGGATCCAATGGCGCTCACTATGGGTCGGAGTGGAATGGAATCCTTGTGGATCTTGGGAAGTCCATATAGTCCTAGGTCCACTATATCAAGGACTCAGCTCACTTCATAGAAAAAACCAACAACCTCAAACTGAAACCTGGAGACTGTGAAGAAAATGGGTGCAGAAGTCCTTCACCCTTCTCCTAATGCTGGAACCCAGTGGGGTCCATTTGCTGGAGCTGAAGTGGGGGAAGATCCAGGAGGTCGAAGAGGAAATCCTTCTTCACCTAGTGCAAGACTTTGCTGCTGCAAGGCGACGTAATGCCCAGAGTTGCTGGGTAGGGTGCTCTTCTCCCCTGTCCTGCCCATGGGCTTCCCACAGGTATCCTGTGGGCCATGGTGAGACTGCTGGAATGCTGGACTCAACGGGCCTCTGGTCTGACTCAGGACTGGGGGACGGGGATGTGTTAAGCGGCAACCTAATGGAGGAGCCGTCCAGGAAGAGAGGTTGGCTAAAGGACAGGGGCCCTCCCGGAGAGGCCGGCTCTCTGTTGCTGTTGTGTCTTCTCTCCTTGAAGTCGGCTATGAGGCCAGGCCGCCCATGCAGCCGGAGCAGCAGTGCCTGCCTCCAGGCAGACATGGGCAGGGGAGGAGGAGGAGGGTCTCTGCAGCCCCTCTGGACCCAGAGATGTGCCAGTGCCTCCCGCCCTACCCCACCCCACACAGGCTGAGGGCTGTGGTTTTTGTTAGAATTCTTGTTTCATGAAAATCATGAAGAAGAAAAAGGCAAAAGCCACTCAGGGACTGGGCAGGATTGCTGGAGTGAGGGGCTCGGAAGGAGCTGGGAGAGAGAAATATGGCCCAAGGCACTTGGGTGCTGCTTAGGGTCCAGGAACCTCCCATAAATCAGTTACTGCATCTGATTGGCATAATCGATGTGGCCTTGTTGCCCACAGCTGATCAAGCTTATATCAGCTTGGTTTAACAATCTTGTTTTCGACTCCCAGTTTGTGTTCCAGTTAATGAGATAGAAGAGTGGGCAAGGTGTTACCATTTATCCACAGCCAGAGTTGATGTCGACAGGGCCAGTTTAAGGAATTTTGGGGGGCCCTGCAATGCTTCATTTGGGGGGCCCCATATGCTTATCTCAGGTCAATGTAACACACACACACACACACACACACGGCTCCTGAGGGGAATGGGCCACAAGAAGTTTATATATATATATATTTATACACCGCTCTTCAGCCACAAGGCTATCAGAGCGGCTTACAAATTGTTTTAAGCAATAGCTTAAAAGTGTTTTCTCTTGGTTCTACCTGGCCCCTGCCCACCCCATGTGGCATGGCTGGAGCTGCCCTTCCTCATGGTGGTTCCAAGCCCCACTCAGCTGTGGACCCCCCCTGGGTGACCTTATTAAGGCTGGTGTCACCTCTCCCTCCAACAGTGTCACCTGGTGCAGTTTGGCCTCTCCGCACTCCCACTAGTGCCGCCACTGAGTCACACCCTCCCAGCCTCAGAGGAAGCCAAAGGCAACACCCCCCCAACAAATTCTGCCCAGAAAACCTGGTGCCTTAAGGGTCTCCAGAAGTCAGAAACAATGACACATTTTGCAAGGCACCATCTGACTACAACAGGCTCCACCTCGCATTTGGACCCTGTCTCGGAGCAAAAGTAGAAGAAGAGCCCAAGAAACGGGACAGTCTCTCTCTGTCCGCAGGGGATTGGGGTTGGAGGAAGAATAAGGCAAATCTGGTGAGCCACTTTACCCTCAGTGGTGGAGGCTCCAGCAACCAGCAGGGCCCAGGTCAGGGCCACTCCGAGCCCACATCACAGCTTCCAGGGCTGGTTTAAGGAATTTTGGGGGACCCTGCAATGCTTTATTTTGGGGGGCCCATATATTTATGTCAGGTCAGTGTAACCTAACCTATTCACAGTACAGGATATTCAAATTATTATTAATAATGTTTTTGCAGGAGGAGGGTTACGACACCCATCCCCACAATGAAAGGACCCAGACCCCTGTGGCTGCAGGTGCTGCAGGACCCTTAAACTTGCCCTGAGAGCAGAGGGTTGGACTGGATGGCCCTTGGGGTCTCTTCCACTCTATGATTCTAGGTCTGAACAGTTTTCAATGTCTCACTCTCTCGAATGCTAGAAATTGGGGGACTGAAGTTCATGGAAGGATGGAATTCTTATTTGGTTAGCAATGCTTTCACCCCCTTCTTTTTTTTTTTCTTTTTTTTTTACCTCTGAAAACCTCCATGGATAAAGGCAGCCTTGTTTCCTGTGGGAAGCAGGTTCCAGAAGCTCTGTTCCTGCTTTTACTGCATGCTCCAGAGCATTTTTTGAAAACTCCACACAAATTGAGTGGTCTTCTCACCCAAGGCACTCTCCAAATGGGTTGGGCTACAACTCCCATTACCCCCAGCAGCAGGCAAGGGGCTATTTTGTGATTCCTGACTGCAACTGGAGACACTCACATGCCCACCCTCCTTGAATGGTTCACAGTTTTTGCACAACGAAACAGGTGGTTCATGTTAGAAGTGGGGTGTGCTGTCTTTCTGAACTTTGACTGAAATAAATGTCTAGAATGGTTAGTTTGCACCTCTCAACAGTTTGAGCCAGCACAGCCAATGGTGAAGGTCACAATATGGAAATCATGAAGTGCTCCAAATGTTCTTGGACTGCAGCTCTCAGCATTCTCCACATAATTAGTTATGCTGGCTTGGCCTATTGGAAGCTGCAATCCAAAAACATCTGGAGGGCCATAAATGTTCCATATCCTCGACTGCATCAGCAAGGGTAAGGATTTGCAAGTACTTGCTTCTTTTTCTTTTCCCTTCTTTGAAGGCATGCTTCATGATAGTACATAACTATAATTGTTCCTGTAAAATATAGTTTATGTATACCTTTTTGTTTTTGTAACATTGTGTTTCTGCTATGAAGTTTTATGTTCTGTGTTCAAAGCAATAAATTGATTTGGGAAATCATGCAGTCCTCCAGACGTTGGACTGCAACTCCCAGCATTCTTCAACATTTACTATGCTGGCTAATACTGCTGGGGCATACAGTACAGGAACATTTGGGGAAAGCACATGGTTCCCCATTCCTGGGATAAACAAATTCCTGGGGTGAGGGGAAAATGAAGGTACAGAGCTCACCCAGGAGGCTTCACATGCGACTTAAACCCCTATTGCCTTTCCCTGAAGTGAGAAAGTATAATTACTCTGCTTCTTGGAAATTGCTTCACCGTGGTTCAAGGCAATTCGAGGACAGGAAGGCTCTTGGGCGAAAGTCCACCCGCTTAGACCGGTCGGAGGCCAAGGCGTGGGGTGGGGTCTAGCGATGACGGCAAAAATAAGGCAGCCTTTGTGGGCATTTCGTGCCGGGTCTCTCAGCCCACCAGCAACCATGGCAGCCGCCCTTTCCTGTGCCACCGCCACCTTCCTCATGCTCCTGGCGGCCGAAGGGAGCACTGCCAGTGGCCATAGCCACATCACCATGGCCCTCCTGCTCTTCCTGTGCCCCTTCACCCCCGCTTCTCTCCCGGGGAGAGGCTCCTGTGGGGCGGCATGGCGTGGGGGGTGGGTGGGTGCACGTGCTCACCCCTGAGCCACTGAGGAGGAGGAGGAGTCCTCCATCCGGGCAGAAAGCGATGGGCGAGGAGGGCAAGGCTGCCAGCAACTCTGAAAGCCATCCAGCCCCTTCATGAGGAGGGAATCACTGGGGGGGGGGCTCTGCACAACACCCCCTCCACGACGCCCCCCCCCCACAAATGCTGATGCCGCGGGTGCCTTTAACCAGCCCTGGATGTTGAGGCTCCCTTGGCATGGATACAGCCACTCCTTGGCATTACACAAGCCTTTGCTCCTCCTCCAGAGTGGCTTTGGGCTGGGGTCTGCACAGGTCCACTGGCAGACCCCACCCCCATGTAGTTGTTTGTGAGGCGCCCAGATTGCCTGGAAAGAGGGTGAAAGATTTTGGGTACCCAAGGGTCTCTGCCTTTGCTTCTGACCAGCCATGTGTTTGAAGAGTTTGGGGGAGTTCCTGATTCCTACCCCTAGGCCCACATGGTTTACCTTGGCAGCAGGAGGCGTTGCTGGTCTGTGGCTCCGTGTTGTGGGATGGGAGGTGGCTTTGCTGTGCCAGAGCCAGGGGCGCAGCATGGCCACCCTTTCCATGCCCCCCTCTGCTACGTGGCCACCTGGGTGCCCTGCTCTGCTCGGCCTTCTTTTTCTTGAATGGCAGTGGAGTGCAGGTGGAAGGGACACCCTCTCCTTTGTTCAACATTCTGGTGTGAAGTGTCTATAAATAGTTAAGCTGTCTGTTATCTAAGCCCTGGCCGTATGCCAGGCCTTGGCATCAGCTGGCTGCCAGCACAGCCGCCGCCGCCACCACCGCCGCTGCCTCCAAGGCCTGCCTGTTTCAGTGCTCCTGAAGGCAAAGCTGCTGTTGGTTTAAGCAGGAATTAAATAATTACCAAGCCTTCGCTCTCTCCACCTTCTGTGAATTGATGCTATAAATTGTCCGCCTGCTTGCATTTAATGTGAATTATGTCATATGTGATCCCCTTTGATTTTGACATGCCTCCATTTGTGAATACATGAGCCTTTGAAAGGATTGTGGTTAGCCTTGGGGTGCTGGGTGGGGCACCAAGCAGAAGGCTTTCCTCTTTCTGCAAGCAGCCAGAGCGCCTGGCCTGGGAAGCCCTTGCAATGGCTCAGCGTGTGATGTGAGGAGACTGGAGGCCTGGCAGGGCTCCCATGTTGCTGCCCTGTGGCTGTTGGCCTCCAGGAGGCTTCTCCAGAAATGCCACTGCCAAGGCAGATCTGTGGTTGTGCATGTGTAGTGATGAGCATGGCGAGAACCCCAGGGGCATTATTTCCCTCTGAATGAAGCTTGAGGGAAGTAGGCCCTTTATTTGCAGGAAGATTACCACTTCCAGAGTCTCTTTAAAATGGCTTGAAAATCAGGGGCGTTCTCTTTGGTTCCCACCACAAAAGCCCATCAGGATGGCTGCAGCATGTGGGTTGCAAGTTGCCCTTCCCTGACCGGCAGGCTGGACAGGATCAAACCAGCAGGTTTTTTTGTGCAGCCGTTGCCTGCCTTTTTCTCTGGTCATGATGCTCTCAGCAAAGAGACACTCATCTTTCTACAGCCCCCTCAGACTCTTCATGCCAGGAGATGGGAGAGCCAGAAGGTCTTATTTTCAGTTTAGGGTCCTGGATCCAAACAAAGGCCTGTCTAGTCCAGCATCCTGTTTCCCACAGGGGCCTCCTTTTGTTCTTCAGCAGCCTGGCCTTTGGGGACTGGTGTGTTGCATCTGATCATGGTGGGACAACAACCATAGAGCCTCTTGAAGACTGGTGTTAGATGTGTGTGTCAGGACCTGCCTTTACTCGGATCATTGGTTCAGCAGTTCCACATTGTCTGTGCAGAAGGCTGGGCCTGGACCTGGAAGAAAGCCTCTGCCCGGCCACTGCGTTGCTATAGCTCTTCAGCTTGCGTCTCTCACATACACTTTTACTACTCCGTTCAGATGGGTCAGTGAAGCTCAGCTCGTGCATCTGCTTCCTAGGTGATTGGCCATTTCTTCTTTTAAAAAGCTAGCAGTCTTCATGAATCCTCTTCCGTTCATGTTCACACGTCAGTTCTTAGGATCCATGGATACCACATTGGTTGGTTCTGGCCACAAATCTCCACTCAGGCTCTTTTATGGTACAGCTGGCAGAGTTTCATTGAGGAAGGCTTATGCTTTTAAAATGTATTTTACTGATTAAATGCATATGGCCACCCATTAATAAATATTCTCCAGACCTTTTTGGTTGCAGTATTAAATGAGAGCCAGTGTGGTGTAGTGGTTTGGATGTTGGACTACCACTCTGAAGACCAGGGTTCAAATCCCCACTCAGTCATGGAAACCCACTGGCTGGCCTTGGGCAAGTCACACTCTCTCAGCCTCAGAGGAAGGCAATGCTGGCAAATCCCCTCTGAACAAATCTCACCAAGAAACCCCCATAATAGGTCACCATAAGTAAGAAATGACCAGAAGGCACACAACAACAACAACAACAACAACAACAACAACAACAACAGCCTAAAGCAAGCCACCCTTATGGTTCTGCATACCTTCCCAAATATTTTTTGCCATCAGAACATCAGGTAAGACGATTCCCTAAAATCAAGAGAACAGTCTCTTATGTGCAGGCATTATACAGGTATTGCTCTCTGACTTCTCACAAAGGATTAGGCTGCACACAGTGGTAAAATACCTATTAAGTGTGTTAAATCTGAGTGATGGAGCAAAGGAACTCTTCAGAAATGAACAGCTCAGAGGAAGGCCTGCCTTGTCTGGGCCTGGAGGCACCTTTATCTTTGGGGTGGGGCAGGGAAGGAGGAAGTCAGGGAGGATTGTTTCTGCTCAGGGGAATGAGCCCTGGGAAAGATGGAGTAGGGGGGGCTCACCTGGCTCTTGTTTCCTTGGCAGGGATTGCAGCACTGTAGCATTGTCCCCTCCCCGCAAACACACATACCCGCACACACACTTCGCATTGACCTGTTTGAACTTGTATGAACTACCGTCTCACAGGCGTTGAGGCTCCCCACTTTTTCATAAAGGAGTGGCTCCTCTGCCCAGCTGGGTCTTCACTGCCTGGCTTTGCTGACGCTTGAGCGGAAAGGCCCCGGCCTCACTGAGTGTTGAGCAGAGCTGCCTCTGTCGGGGGCACTTGCAGCACAAGAGCTGGGCCCTTCTCCATGTTCTCTGGGTATCCAGCTGGATGCTCCTGAAGTCACTCCTGGTTCAGTTCTGGAGTGTGCTTGCTTGGTACTTCCTTGCTGAAGCCGCCTTAAAAGTTCGTTCAGTGTTTGGGCACAGGCGGGTCTGCTTCTGGAGCACCTGTCTCCTGTGAGGTGAAGGAATTGGTGTCTTTAGCTGGTTTCTAACTCAAACGTTGTTGTTATTTCTGTCCCACCTTTTCCCCAATAATGGGACCCAAGGCAGCTTAACAACTTATTAAAAACCAGTGCAGATCAAAAACCATACAAAAACATCAGTAATATATATGTGTGTGTATGTATTAGTTTAAAGCAAACAATCTGTAGACTTAAAATACTTTAAAATTATTAAATTAAAAGGCAGTATTAAAAATCAACAAACAGTACAGCACAGGTCACTGGAGGGTGGTGAAGGTGAATGAGAAGGACTCCTTTGCTGAGGGGGGTGAGACAAATGCTGAGCAAAAAGCAGAGCCCTGATCCATGCCTCACCTTCCTCTTCAAGCACAACGTCCAAATTGCTATAGAGACAAGCTTGTTCTCATCATCTATAATTAGCCTGCACAACTTACTTATTACCAGAAGGTATCTAGGCTGAGTTTTGCCAGGTTCCGGCAAGACGGCGTCTGTTTGTGTAACGGGCAATGTTTGAAGCTGATGGGGGTGGTGGTGAAGCTTTACATGTTTAAGAGCTGCAAGCGCAGGCCAAGGCTTAATGCATGCTTCAACAGCAGTACGCTTCGGAAGGGAACCGGATGGATTCCTGCACCCAGCTCCAGAGCAGAGTTGGGGTGTCCTGTGCATGAACCCTCCCCCCAAGATCTGACCATTTCTTTTATTTTCAAATTTCAAAACAGAGATAATAGCAAAAAAGGTGGCTTGAATTTTTTAAAAACAAACCAAAGGAACAGAGATAAACCACTGTTTCACTGAAGAAGTGCTTTATAATAGGAAACCTCACATTGGATATGTTATTTCTGTTGTGCTTTTCAGCCTGCATTTTGTTCTTGCACATGTTCTAGAATGAAAACTCCACAGCCTTGACCTTGTTTAAAATTGAGATGTAACTTTTCCTTATATTATTCTGGGTTGATTTTTCTGGTACAAGGCTTTATATTTGTTTGTTCCTGCTGATGTCCAGAAGCCTGAAACCTCAGTCTTTTGTTGCCCTGTGTTTACCGTCTCCCAATTCTGCCTGATCTGTGGACCTGATTCACGTCTCATCCATCAGCTACTTCATTCTGGTTATTAATGAACAAACTGAAGATCACCAGGTTCAGTGCTGGCCCTTGTGGGATGGAGGCTGGTACGTTTTGGTGTGATCTCTACACCAGATTTTGATTCATCCCCTTTCCTGAGCATGGCTGCCCAGCTGTCTTGGCAGAGAGAGCAGCTTTCGTCTAAGTAAGCCATGTGTTTCAGGCCAGCAAAGAGGTCTCCTTGTAATCCAGATTTGGTGTGATTTGCTGTGTGTTTCTGTTTTGTGTGCCAAATGGAGAGTCAAAGAAGCTACCAGGTGTGTGGCTTGAGGCTTTCACATCCCATGAAAGGACAGCCTTTTCCACCTTTCGTGTAGCCAGCAACAGGAAGCTCAGGTGCAGCTGAGACGGGAGGGTGGTGGGCTGGGAGCATATTTGAGAATCTGCAATGTGTCACACCTGTCTCCTCAGCTTCCTAAAGCCAACCTTGTGTTGTGTTTTCACTTTGATAACTGGGCTTGAGGAGATTGTGTCCACCAGTGACGTGTGACAGAAATTTTATTGACATTGTTTTACCCCTATTGCATTTTTCTGCAAAAAGAAAAAAATTAACTTTCAGAAATATGTTTTCCCATATATTAATTGATAGCCTAATGGACATAGTACAAATCAAAATCATAAAAGGAAGTAGCTATAACAGTGAACAAGTCAAAATTATAATTTTTCTCGCCTAGGAAGTGAAATTATTTTTGTGCACTGCTAAAATGTGAGCAGCTTTGATGCCGCCTTCTTTCCCCCTCCCTCAAAGGCAAATGTGAAGGAAGTGAATACTACGGAGTGTTCAGTTTTAGAAATATTCACAAATATTTCACGAAAAATAATTTATGAGTAAATTTTTAGATTATTTTGAATACAGGATTTTAACTTCATGTAGTGCACTTTGTTTATGTTTCTTTTTCAAAATAATTTTTATTAAACACACATTATACATCTACAAAAACAGCACACAAAACAAAACATAATGTATAACAGATCACAATAAAACACTACATCATAACAATTTCCGAATCTAAAACTACATATAACATCTAACTGACTTCCTATCTCTCAGTGGTTGGTTCTGCTTGTGAGTCAATATAACTTGCTTTTTCACACTAACGTCTTTGCTATTCTATTGTAAAATGGTAGCGCTCTAATTTTTGATGCCTATTCTTACTAAATTCCCCCACTTGTGTGCTATATAAGCCATAACAATATTCCAGTCTTTCTTGAAGTTTTCAGTAGATCCATCCTTAATTAGAACCATCAGTTTGTCCATTTCTGCGAGGTCATAGCGCTTAATCACCAGTCTTCCTGTGTTGGTGTCAGAGAGTCTTTCCATTTCTGCCTGTATAAAAAGTCTTGCAGCTGTCACCATGTATTGCAAAAAAATTTCCATATTTCTTTTCAAGATGCAACATTCCCAGCA
The DNA here is from genome assembly GCA_030847615.1 of Gambelia wislizenii. Classification (NCBI taxonomy): domain Eukaryota; kingdom Metazoa; phylum Chordata; class Lepidosauria; order Squamata; family Crotaphytidae; genus Gambelia; species Gambelia wislizenii. Next base: position 1,213,511 of record JAUMIR010000008.1, read on the forward strand.
AATATATATATATATGCTGGTTCAATTGTAATTTAACTTTTAAGACTTCTGTCAGCTTATGAATTTCAACTCTGTATTTTTTGGCTTTCTCACAAGACCGCCACATGTGATTAAAAAATTCCAGTCTCATTTAAACATTTCCAACCCTTACTTGATGACCCCTTATACATTTCAAATCAAATCATTACTCAAAGTGAATTTCAACCCTTTAAACCACATTTGCTCCCACTGTTCTAACTGTATTTCATAACCAGCATTTTGTGCCCATTTTAGCCATACATTGTTTTTTTACTTGTTCTTCTTCCATCTCTATTTTCAACAACAATTTATACATTTAGTAATCAAATGATCATCATTAGAATACAGTTGTATTTCAGAGTCTACTTTTGATACTTTGAAGTCTTTTATCCATTTTAAATCTTTCACTAATTTGGTGATAAAAATACCACTGAAAACAATAACCTTGTAACTGTAACTCTTCCAACGTTTTCATTCTAAGCTGACAATCTTGTAACAGCAACATGTCTCTATGTTACCCATGTATTTTTTAGATATCTTTTCTTTTTTATAAAAAGCCTCATGAGGTTAAGTCCATGAAGGTATTCTTGAGTAAAATCTAGATTTAGATTTTGACCAGAATCTCAGTAAAATTCTTCCAACATGATTGTTAAAGTCTTTGTTCACGTTGGCTTTTTCATAGCAAAGATAATCATGCCACTCAAATCTTAAATCAAAACCCTCTAATTGTAACAGTCTTTTGTGCTTTAACGTTATCCAGTCTTTTAACCAAGTCATATAGCAAGCATGAAAATATATCTTCAAATTTGGCACGCCTAACCTATCTCATTCTTTTGCATCTTGTAATACTTTAAACCTGATTCTTAGTGTTTTACCTTACCAAGCAAAATTCGAAATATCTTTTTGTTATTGTTTAAATGGGAGATCATATATCAAAATCGGAATAGTTTGAAACAAAAACAGCATGTTAGGTAAAACCCAAGCAATGATAATTTTAACTTGTTCCATCTCTGAAAGTACTTTTTAATTTCATTCCAAATCCACTTTGTTTATATTTCTAATCAAATATTTCAGTTCAGCTACTTTGGGCTGTTCAAATAACTTTTCAGTTATTTATACAATAGAATCATAGAATGTAGAGTTGGAAGAGACCACAAGGGCCATCCAGTCCAACCCCATTCTGCCCTGCAGGAACACACAATTAAAGTACTCCTGACAGATGGCCATCCAGCCTCTGTTTAAAGACCTCCAAGGAAGGAGACCCCACCACGCTCCGAGGGAGTGCGTTCCTCTGCCAAACAGCTCTTACTGTCAAAAGGTTCCTCCTAATGTTGAGGTGGAATCTCTGTTCCTGGAGCTTGCATCCATTGCTCCGTGTTCCAGTCTCTGGAGCAGCAGAAAACAAGCCTGCTCCATCCTTAATGTGACACTCCTTCAAATTCTTAAACAGGACTATCATATCGCCCCTTAACTGTCTTTTTTCCAGGCTAAACATACCCAGCTCCCTAAGTCTCTCCTCATAAGGCATGGTTTCCAGACCTTTCATGATTTTAGACGCCCTCCTCTGGACATGCTCCAATTTGTCCATATCCTTTTTGAATTGTGGTGCCCAGAACTGGACACAGTATTCTAGGTGAGGTCTAACCAAGGCAGAATAGAGGTGCACTATGACTTCCCTTGATCTAGACACTATGTTTCTATTGATGCAGCCCAAAATTGCATTGGCCTTTTTTAGCTGCCGCATCACACTGTTGACTCATGTTCAACTTGTGGTCTACTAGGACTCCTAGATCCTTTCACATGTAGTCTCGTTCAGCCAGGTCTCTCCCATCCTATATCTATGCATTTCATTTTTCTGGCCTAACTGCAGTACTTTACATTTCTCCGTATTGAATTTCATTTTGTTAGCTTTGGCCCAGCTCTCCAGTCTATCCAGGTCATTCTGAATTTTGATTCTGTCCTCTAGGGTGTTAGCTACTCCTCCTAATTTGGTGTCATCTGCAAATTTGATAAGCATGCCCCTAATTCCATCATCCATGTCATTGATAAAGATGTTGAATAGCACTGGGCCCAGGACAGAACCCTGTGGCACCCCACTGGTCACATCTTTCCAAGACGAAGAGTAGTCACTGAGGAGCACCCTTTGGGTATGTAACTTTCACATAGCTTTTTAAGGTTTTGTTTGCTATATGTAAATTAAATCAACATTCCAAGTACAATCTCCATTGATTTAAGACAGTGGTCATTTTTCTAATTCCAAGTTATCTGGGAAAGCCACACATTACTGATGTCCAGTGCAGGCACAAAATGGCAGATTTACTTGTTTATTTAGCTGAATCTATGTCATGGTTCCTTTTTTAGATGGACACCTTTCTTTGCATAAGGCCAGAGGAGGCCAGAGGAGCAGTAACACACTGGAACATAGAAACAGGAGTCAAAGACATTATTAACTTGAAAATTGGGTTGAATCTGTTAGAATGAAATTCAACAGAGACAAATGCAAAATTCTACATTTATGTCACAAAAACCAAATGCACAGTTATAGCATGAAGGATACTTGGCTTGGCAATACTGTATGTGAAAAGGACCTTGGGGTTATTGTTGATCTTAAGTGGAATATGAGCCAGCAGTGTGATGTTGCAACAAAGAAGGTGAATGCTATTTTAGCCTGCATTAATAAAGGCATAATTTCCAAGTCGAGGGAAGTGATAGTCTCACTATATTCTGTGCTGGTCAGGCCTCATCTGGAGTGTTGCATTCAGTTTTGAGAGCCTTTTTAAAAAGAAGGCTACAGAGAGGTTTTAGCGGTTTCAGAGAAGGGCAACAAGGTTGATAAGAGAGATAGAGAACAAAACCTGTGAGGCAAGGTTGAAGGAGCTGGGCTTATTCAGCTTGGTGAAGAGAAGACGGAGAGATTGCACCCTTTAAATGCCTCATGGGCTGCCCCAGAGAGGAGGGGGCATGCCTGTTCTCTGCTGCTGCCCCAGAGGGTAGGACCAAGTCTGATGGTTTTAAGTTACAGGAAGGTAGATTTCGATTGAACATTAGAAGGAACTTATTGACAGTAAGAGCAGTTTGGCAATGGAACCAGTTGCCTAGAGAGGTGATGGGGTCTCTTTCACTGGACATCTTAAAAAAGAGGCTGGACAGCTCCCTGCTGTTGGGGATGCTCTAGCTGGAGACCCTACACTGAGCCCTAGACGGTTGGACTGGATGGCCTCTGGGGTCCCTTCCCACTCTAGGATCTTATGATTCTATTCACCCTCTTTCTGAAAGGGCCCCAACAGACAGGGTGGGTGGCGATGGTGCTCTTCAGTGAAACGCCTGCCCACCTTGGAAGTCACTATTTGGGCCTTGCATTTCTTGTCACAGGGCTGGGGAAGCCCTGCCCCTCAACATGACCCCCTCTGTGAACAAAACTGACACAGAAGGATGTTGGGGAGGCACCCAGACTAGAAATTCTCATGGGTGACTTCAAGTGCCTTTACACTGATGAGGAAAATGGCACTTTGCCAGAATATCTAGCTATGGTAGGCAAGGATTATGTTGTTAACAAACACAGCATTCACAAGATAAGAGATGACTCTTTATTTAACCCTCTGTAGTGCCCTAGATCTGATGCAAGACATGAGTGTAGTAAAAATAATTTGGAAGCAGTGACTGCAGTGATGCTGTGGCCATATGTAATATCTACTTATATACTGATTGCCAGCTCAATCAGCCACTTTTCAAAAGAGGGAATTTCTAAAAAGTAACAGGATTAAGCTTTTAAAGCAAATAGCTGAAGGAGAAGTGAAATTGTTGAAAACTTCCAGAGAGTTTGGAAGGTGTTTTTTCTAAAGGTATAAAACATCCATCACCATTTTGAACAGGCGCAAACAACTTTCCCGAGGTCCTCATGCTAACTGATGAGTGAAGAGGCATAAAGGAGGGGTACTTCCTTTAACACATAGGAATCTTGCCAGAGAGGAAAAATTAGAGCCAAACTCTAGATATACACATGCAGGTTGCAGATCAGAAATAAGACAAGCAGAAAAGGAATTTTGGGGCACTGTTGCTAAAGGGGTAAAGACTTGGCACCTCACTGGCCGGGATGCTGGACAGACAGTTGGGCTCTTCCATGGGATGAGCAGGAGCAGGAAGTGGACAGCAACCTTCACCTCAGTTCCCAGAGATCAATGCAAAGAACTTTACCCACAAACATTGTACAGATATAGTATATAAGTGTTAAATTACAGGATGGACCTCAGAAGCCATGAAGCAAGCAAGCGTATAGCAAAGGAGAGTAGAATCCAGCAAGACACGTTAACTTCCACTCACTTCTGTTGTACTGGTTCAAAAAGCTCAAAAACAAGACATTGCTGAATTCCCTCCAGCTAACATGCAGTCTCTGTTTCAGAGCAAGGAACTGGCAAAGCTACCTCTGAGTCTTCCTTACTTAAGAAAACCCTCTGAAATTCATGGGGCTGTCATAGGTCTGCAGGCGACTTGACAACACATACAGGCAAAATGGTTGACTTAAGCGTCATTATCCATGCCCTGCTCGCCCTTTTTGATACAGACTGTTTGTGGAGGGTTATCTGCTGGTTCCTTCCCCCAATTAACTGCAGATTTTATAGCCATGAAGAAGCCAGCTTTCTTTCTGAGGCGATCCTGGGCAAGCAGGGATTGCATAGACAATGTGATGATGTCCTCATACAGCTCAAACCTTTGTGAAATGGATTTGGCCCTGTCCAAAAGCAACAGAAGGAAGGAAACATTGCCTTTGTTCTGAATGGACTGATGGCTCCATTAAACCAAATCAGAATGAAGTTACTGCTGCCTGCCTCTACACACACATGCGTGCACTCACATTCTCACACATGGAGGGCTACTTGTGCTCCACTTTGCCAGCCCTCCTTAGAATATGGCTGGGGCTGGGGTGGGAGTGAGGAGTAGAGCATAGGCAGCGGCCCATCGCTGTGCTGGGCCCTGGTAGTCCATCTGACCCTGTATGGCAGTGTTCTGACTGGCAGTACTGGTCTTCTCCAGGGCTTCAGCAGGATCCTCCCAAGCCCTACCTGGCAATCATAGGCCTTCCCTCCTAGCAGCCTCCCACCCAAGTACAAACAAAGCCTGGCCCCACTTAATGGGCTGAGGGACCGGGGTGTCCCATTCAGGATGCTAGGCTGGTTTTATTGGAGGCAGGTTTTCTATGAAACGCGTCTCTCCTGTTCTCTCTCAGCCTGGTCATGTGCGTGGGTCCATTTTATGCATTTCTCAGTGGTTTCTGAAGAGAGGACCACATCCTGATGCCCAGGAGGAGTTTAGGTGAGCAACCCAAAACTTACTTTTCCTGCTCTTTCCATCTGAGGCCCAAGTATGTCCAAGGAGATGCTCCAGGAGGGAGGGTGTTTTCTCTGGTCTGCCAGCAGGCTTGTTTCTCACTCCATCCCACATGGAAGGAGGCTGGGCAGGCAGCAAGGAATGGTTGCTGTGTCACTAGACAGAGCTCCTGAGCTCCCTGATTGCTGCAGGGGCCCTCTCCTTCCATGTGCCATGGGGGGGGGGTGCATTTAGAGAGGGCCTGATACAGCTCCTGCCTTTAGGAACAGGCCTGCCACATGATGGATGGCTGTGCTGCTCAGACCTGCTGTGTGGTTGGGGGAGCTGCCTCATTTGGTCCCCTTGCTCCCTGGGAGATGGCTGTTCTGCTCCCCAAAGCTCACCAGGGAGGAGCAGCCTCGTTAAGGACGGATCCGTTTAGCTGGCCAGCTGAAGCCGGGCTCTTGCCTCCCTCTGGGCTTTAGCCCCTCCTCATTAAGCTGGTTGGGGCTATTGATTGGGCATTTGTGTTTGGAAGAGTCTTACTTACTCCATGCATTATCTTGACAGATTGATCAGACCTGATTGAGAACCTCTTAAAGGAACGAACAGCTGTAATGGGAAAGTTGGACTCTGTCATCCGTTAGGGTGATTCTGGGAGCGAGAGGAACAAGCCTGACATCTTGGAGCAATTGTATTTACAATTAACATGGCTGAAAACGATTGCCTCTATTGATCCCCCCTTCCTGCAATTACAGCCCCATTGTTTACATTCCAGCACTTCAGTTATAAAAAGGAAATTCAATAATTATTGCATTATTTAAAGTTAAAGTGCCACAGAGTTTGCTGGCTGTGCTTGCTGGTTGATTTAACGTTCAGTAAAATCTATGCTGAGCTTTCCATCTTTAGGCTGAGCAATATTGGCTTTTAATGAGGCTTCAAGGGTGGAGCAGAAACCCACCTGCCAGCTGGGTGGTGTCTTCTTTAAAAATGATTATTTATGGGGAAATCTTAAAGAGATTCAAAACAACCCATGGGACTGGAGGGCTCCATGGCCAGTCAGTTGTTGAAGGTGGAGCCACCTCTGGGCTGGCTGGCCCTTTCTGTAGTGCCAAGCAGGCTGGATAAGCAGAGGGAGGAAGGATGCTCAGCATAGACCTAAAAGAGACGTGTGCTTTCTAGTTCTTGGGAAGGATTCAGAAGTGCCCTCAGTGCCAGCCAGGCAGGCACAACCACCCTCCGTTCAGCTGCCCTTTGAGATATGGTTGATCCCAGGTGCAGCAGTGGCAGCAGAAATGTTACGTCAGGTATGAAAGGCAGCCCAAACTCTTGTGAAATGGATCAGAAGTCAGAGATGAGAGAGAGAGAGAGAGAGAGAGAAATTATGGCCTTCAGTCAGCAAACAGTTTCTGCCAGCAGCTTTTGGGAACATTGTGTGTGTGGGGGGTGTCTGTGCCTTCAAGTCGCCTGTTGACTTAAGGTGTCCTCATGAGTTTCAGAGGGTTTTCTTAGGCAAGGAATCCTCAGAGATGGTTTTGCCAGTTCCTTTCTCTGAAACATCTACAGCACCTGGTATTTGTTGCCAGTCTCCCATCCAAGCACTAACCAGGGGTGACCCTGCGTAGCTTCCAAGCTCAGACAGGATGTGCTGGCTGTAGTGTATTTGGGCCTCGCTAAGAAACTTTATTCCTTTGAAAGTCTCTGGGGTTGCCCTGTTTGATTTGTGTTTGCTTTCTCGAGGGCTTTTTTGTTGGCTCTGAAATTCATGGAATATTTGCCACAAGCACTCCTCACCAAGGAGACCAAGGAGTCCCCTCAAGTACCACCTGAGAGTGACCTTAGCAGGAAATAGTTTAGAGCCCTGGCAGGTCAGAACTGACACTCCTGAAGGCCACATCACCACATCCCCCATAGTGGATGTGGCTAGTCTGCTTCCAATGGCCTCTAAACCATGGAGGGGAGAAGAGAACAAAAGAAAGCTGGGGCTACTCAGAAATCTGGACTGCTAAGGGGGTTTTCTGATAGTGCTCACAACATGGCCAGAGGTATTCTGCCACCACTAGCCAGCCATTGGATGTGAGAAGCTCCACTTTCCTCAGCTTGGTCCCACCTGTTTTTCTGTTTAGCTGAACCTTCCCACGGTTGTCCACCATGAGCTAGTTAGGAGGTAGCCTGTTGCATAAGCATGCTTTTTCTTCTGTGTGGTCCTCCTAAAACCTTTGCAGACCCTCTGAGGGTCTTTGCCTCTAGCCTGCTGCCTGTGTATGTCCTTCCTCACAGTAAACCCAGACGGGAATCCTTGAGCCAAAGAAGTAGCTATCTTGATGTAAGAGATCCATCCCCCATGTACTCCTGGTGGCCTTCATTCCCCCACCCGACACTTAGGATAAGCAGTTCACAGGGCATTGCAACAGAGAGAGAATTCTTTCTCTGCCTCTTGACTCCAGACTTAGCAGCCTGTAGCCTCTTTAGCCCTCCCCAGCATTTTCACTCTTGCCTCCCTCATCCTGCTTGCTTACTTCTGGGTTTTGGGACTGGCCAAAGTCTGGTCTGAGCAAGTTGCACCCCCTCCAGTTATTTTAGCATTTCAGGTGGGAAATCACCTTTCCACTTCACTGGCAGTAAAAATGCAATCTCTCTGGCTTTTCTTCGCAAACGAAGATTCAGGAAGGACTCATCCTGCACTTTCTGCAAGCGCGCTGATGACTAAAAAGGCCAATCCGAGATAAACAAGTCCGGTTGCAGAAAGCACAGCAGAAGGTCTCCTTGGGTGATGTTTCTGGGTTGTGATTCTTTCTGCGTTGACGTTTCTCTTCAAGACTTGTTCGTCGTGAGTTCTCAAATAAGGCTGCAGCATTGTGGATAGTGCGTCTCCATGCCTCCTGATGTGAGGCCAGGGCGGACCATTGTTACTAACACATTAAATAGACAAGCATTTGCTGTCCTCTTGTAACACTTAGACTCAGTTACCAGAAGAGGCCATTCCACGCTGACCAGTGCTGGGGTGGTTTCTGTGAAGTTGGCTTTGATCCAATGTCCTTCTTGCCTCAGGTGCCTCTTCTGTTCTGCCTTCCATCTCTGGATCACCCTCCCTAAGCCCTCCTCTCTCCTCGCCCTCTCCTCTTTAGAAGCAGCATTTGCTTGACTCATCCTTTCTAGGGTCAGGACCTTTCTTCTCTGGCCTTTCCTTACAGTTCCCTTTCTGTATTACTTTCTCAGGCATTGTTCCTTAACTATTCCTTTGTCCTGTCAGTGCAACATGCAGCAATGGCCCACCACTAGCCAGGCTCTGGATGTGAGAAGCTCCACTTTCCCCAGCTTGGTCCCACCTCCACCTCTGCTGTGTGGCCTCATCAGTTCCGCACACTGGGAATTTCCCCTGGATCTGGGATTCAGCTCTCCGCCATCCTCTCAGAAGGTCCCCTGGTTTTTCAGTTCAGATTTCTGGAAATGCCGAGGGTTCATTGCAGAGCATTTGCTTTTTCAGTGGCCCTTCTGAAAGGCATGTTGCTGCTGTTCTTTGTGTTTAGCAGGTTTCTCTTGACAGTGGTCCTGGCTGGGACAGCACTAATTCCCTGGAAGGATCCCTGAGTGAGGTTTCTATCAGAGTATGCCTATCTCTGTGTTTCTGCTTTAAAGTTGAAGCTTTGCGTAACCATGATCAATATTTTGCATCCCATGCGTGAAGAACCAGATGTAAGAAACTTCCTACTGTTGGTGGCTCAGGCAGGGGCAGGCGGAGATGTCATGCCAGTCTAGATTTATGGAACAAATCAATGTGCCTCATCAGAAGTTTGTTAGCTTTGTTTAGTAACCAGTAAGAGTAATCTATTCTTCAAAAGGAATTTCTTTCTAATGGGACTTTCTGTCTGGTGTTTTTGTTTTAGCATTCTTTTGTCCAGATGAGCTGGGAGAGAGTCCTTGTGGAATGGTCTGTCTTCCTAATGTGCCAGCTGGGAATGGCGTGCTTCTTCTCTGGGCCAGCTTTTCTGCACCACATTCAATGTTGTGTGTGAGAGAGGGTGGGGGGAGTGCATGGACACAGCAACTTGCAGGACTAGCATTTGGTGACCAGGACCTATTCCCTACCAAGGAGAATGCTGCTGAATGATTTCAGGTGCAGGCTGTGATGGAGGAAAATGTAGCTAAGATGGCTGGCCACAGAGCACCCCAGTGGGCCCTTCACCTGCCTCTCCAGGACACTATACTATGCATTTACGGTCTGTGCCAGAGTGTCAGTTGGTGTGCCAGGTGAGGAGAGTCACAGCAGTACTGTGGGCAAAGAAGAACAAGAACTATTGGGTAGCAGCAGCCTTTCCTTTTCTCTCCCTGCTCCCGACCCATTTTGGGCTCTGCGGTTTGCTTCCACAGTCCCTTCACAACCCCTTGGATTCCAAGGAAGAGTCTAGAGCCAGGTATTCGGCCTGTGTGGCCTGGTGGCAGGCACTCTTTGTCCCAAAGGGGAGGTGGGCTGATTCCAGCCAAGTTTCCCACTGGCATTTCAGAGGTTCCCAACTAAGGTGCATGCAAATGACTTTCTTCTTCTCCAGATACACAAAATGAACTCGGTTGAATGTAAACATCTGCCACAATCAGTTAGCCTTTAATGTGCCAAAATACTCTTTGTGTGTGTTGCAGCAGGCTAGCATGGTTATCCTTCAGGATTGCCTTAGTAGCTGTTTCATTCAGAGAGAGAGAAAGAACATTTCCTTTAACAACACAATGTGCAAAATGAAAACCCTAGGGAGTCAGTAAAAGCAAGGTCTAGTGGTATCTTGAAAGATTACGTGTTGTTTCTTTAAAGTGTGGCAGCAGGACTCCATGTTTCCTTTTAAAATTCAGCAGAGGGGCTCCCTATGCTGGGACTGGTTTTAGAAGAGGGCTACTGCCAGCCAGTTCCCTTTCCCCCCTGCGGCTTCCTTGTTTGGCCCTCCACAGCTGTCAGCACAGCTGGCTTTGTCTTTGGCCTGGGGAAGCCCCAGTGTGCGTGCTGCACCCAGGAAGGCCCCCTTCCTCACCTTCTGCTCTGCTCCCTGCAGCACCTTCAGCATCACGAGAGTGGCGTCGAGGGGGAAAGCTGCTACTACCACTGTGTCCTCTGCAACTACTCCACCAAGGCCAAGCTGAATCTCATCCAGCACGTGCGCTCCATGAAACACCAGCGAAGTGAGAGTCTGCGGAAGCTGCAGCGCCTCCAGACAGGCCTCCCGGAGGAAGAAGAAGATCTGGGCCAGATCTTCACCATCCAGAAGTGCCCTGCCCCGGATGCTGGTGAGTGGTCCAGGGGCCTGAGGGTGGTCCCTTTCCTTGCAGGGGGCTTTCTTTCTTCCACTTGCACAAGGGTGTGTGTGTGTGTGTATATATATATATATGTGTTGCCCAGTCTATTTCAAAAGGTGAACAGCTAGTCATTCCTCTCCACTGGCTCTTGGTTCCAGTTGTATTGGGCCTTTCTTTCTTGGAGAGCTCAGCATGGTGCACATGGCTCTCCTCCTCCCCACTTTATCCTCACAACATCCCTGCCAGGTGCAACAGGATGAGAGAGAGAGAGAGAGAGAGAGAAGCCCCAGGTCAGCTGGTGGGTTTCTTCGCTGAGTGGGAACTGGATCCTGATGTCGCCAAAGCCCACTCCTTACTGTCACCATGGCACCACGCTGGCCTGGAGATGTCGCTCTTCCCCAGAATTGTGGTGCCTGGAATTGTGGCTAGATCCCCAGGCAGAGAAGGGCTGGTAGCAGCCTTTGAGATGCTGCCTGGGAACCATGCCAGTAGAGACAGGATGCCTGCCACAGCCCGCTTGGTTTCAGCTTGGTAGAGGAGAATCATCTTGTTGTTGCACTGGGCTTTGTGCAGACATCAGGAACAAGAAACTCAAGCCCCTCTGACTGGAGCCCTGCACTGCTGCCAAAGGCAGGAGGTGAGGAAGAGGCTGAGAGTCTGGCCTTTTCCCTTTGAGGGTTATCTACACAGTGCCAAGGCCAGTCGTGTCCTACTTCTGATGGCTTTCCAAAGGAAATGAAGTCTCTGGATCCAAAGAATCGGTCAGTTCAACCAGCCGGAGGGGAAAGTAAAATAGGGAGTGGAAGATTCCTAGCACCCTGCCCCAAATTAAGGAGAGTCCCATAGACCTCTCTTTGGCCTTGGACTAGGGCTTTCCCGCCCTTCTTCCTTCAGTCCAGTTGAGCAGCTTGGGCTGGGAGGAAAAGGGTGGTTGGGTCATAGAATTGCAGAGTTGGAAGAGACCACGAGGGCCATCCAGTCCAACCCCCTGCTATGCAGGAAATCACGATCAAAGCATCACTGACAGATGGCCATCCAGCCTCTGTTTAAAGACCTCCAGCTCTTACTGTCAAAAAGTTCCTCCTCATGTTGAGGTGGAATCTCTGTTCCTGGAGCTTGCATCAATTGCTCCGTGTTCCAGTCTCTGGAGCCGCAGAAAACAAGCCTGCTCCATCCTCAATGTGACACCCCTTCAAATACTTAAACAGGGTCACAGTGGGCTGTGCTTATGAAGGGTCAGCTGGAGAGGCCAAGTCTCTGGCAAAGACTGGTGAGTCTGGGCAAAGCAAGCTGCCCTCACTGGTCACCTTTCCTGGTGTTTGCCATGACTGCTGGGTGTGTGTCCCTAGGCCCTGCCAGCCGGGGCAGCCCTTCTCCTTCCTCTCAGAGCTCTCTGCCTTGGGAGGCTGGTGTCAACTTCTTCCTTCTACTGCAGTCGGAAAGCCTATTGTGGTCGACTTGGTACTTCACTACAGCCGCTAACTAATCACACTCCAGTTCTTAGCAGTCACTGGCCTTGAGTGAAGCACTGCCTGCCCAAAGCAGAGTGCAGGCTCAGTGTTGTCTTCACCTGGCGAGCCCAGACAGGGCTCCTCGAGTCACTTGGGGATTCTTGGCCCTTGTGAAGAATGGCATGCAGCTGGCCTGCCATCCAGGCTTCTCCCATTCATAGCTTGGACTTGCTTGCATCATTAGCCCTTCGCCTCCCCGGTGTAGCAGTGCCCTTTAGCCTTGGGGACCCTAGGGAACAAGGTGCAGCAGGTGAAGGGCCTGGCTTTTCTGACCAGAAGCCCCTTTGGAAGAGGCCAGGAGGCCAGAGCCAGCTGCCTCTTCTTCTCAGCTTCTGCTTGCTCACAGTGCATTGGTAGCCAAGCATCCTTTTTTTCTTCAGTTTTCCCAGAGCGTGAGAGAAATACCAGGGCCATCCAGGAACTGCTTAGCTGGCACATGAGCAGATTC